>OW285216.1:1482500-2732500 GCA_935421205.1 Xylocampa areola
CTTCAACAAATAAAACATACAAGAATTTAAACTGGAAGGCGAGGATCCCGGCTCGCAGGCAGGTGAGGGGTCCGCCGCCGCAACAACCACCACCTGCCGCTCGGAATGCACAACCGCAAAGGACCTCGTCGCAAGCATTCTCGCAACGACCCAAGCGGAATCGCCTTCAGTAGATTAGGTACGTTATGCGGGCAGGCTGGCCCATTTTTATAAACAATGGTCTTCAATAACTAAAGATCATACTATACTGTCGTGGATAAACGGTTATAAAATCAAGTTTGACCAACCGGTTGAACAACAATGTGTACCAACACCAAATAATTTTACTGGCTCTGAGCGAACTCAGTTAATAAACATAATTGATAACTTATTATCCATTGGCGCCATATCTGAATGTAAACCATGTAATGATCAATATGTGTCACGTGTATTCTTAGTACCGAAACCGAATGGCAAGATGAGATTTATTCTTAATTTAAAAATTTTTAATAAGTTTATAACTTCAGAACATTTCAAATTAGAAGACATACGAACCGCACTGAAACTTATATCACAAGAATGTTACGTCGCAACATTAGATTTAAAGGATGCCTATTTTCTTATTAATATTCATCCAGATTCAAGGAGATAGATACCTTCGGTTCATTATCGATGAAAAGTTGTATGAATTTAATGTCTTGCCCTTCGGTATCCGCACGGCTCCATTCATATTTACAAAACTGATGAAACCTGTCATTAAGCTGCTACGGTCGTGTGGTTATATATCATCTATTTATTTAGACGATTTCTTTCTTGCTGGTTATACCTACGAAGAATGTAAGCAAAACATCGAGATCACTCGGATGTTATTACAAGCACTAGGGTTTATTGTTAACGAAGAGAAGAGTATTAAAATACCTTCACAGTCTTGCAAATATTTAGGTTACGTAACAGATACTCACAAATGGGAACTACGTCTACCTTCGGAAAAAAGAACTCGGATCAAAACAGAGTTGCAAAATTTTAGAAAACTAAAACGATGTAAGATTAGGGAATTTGCCCAGCTTATAGGTTTGTTAGTGTCTGCCTGCCCAGCCATAGAGTATGGGTGGCTTCATACAAAGGAACTTGAACGCTACAAGTTTCTTAACTTACGAATTGACAACGATTATGAAAGATTTATGACAATACCGCGGTCATTGCTACCAGATATAAACTGGTGGCTAAATGTCATAGATCATTCCGTACATAGGATTAAGAATGATACATACGTGTTAGAAATTTACTCTGATGCCTCAACAACTGGGTGGGGTGCTGCATGTAATGGGCAAACAGCAAGTGGTCGTTGGTCTTACGATGAGATGACTTTACACATAAATAACCTCGAGCTTATAGCAGCCTATTTTGGGCTCAAAATATTCGCTAATAGCTATCGAAACTGCCAAATTCTACTAAGAATTGACAACACCACTGCTGTAAGCTACATCAATCGCATGGGAGGTATCCAATACCCTCATCTTACCAAGATCACCAAAGATATATGGCACTGGTGTGAGGAACGTAACATCATTATATTTGCTTCCTACATAAAGTCATCAGAAAATGTTATTGCTGATAGGGAATCTAGAAGAACCCATCCAGATATAGAATGGGTTCTGTCTCATGCGGGTTATCAAAAAATAATAGATACATTTTTGGTAGCTCCACAAGTTGATTTATTCGCCACTCGCATTAATAAGAAATGTAATATATATGTCTCTTGGCACAGAGATCCCGGCGCATTCGCGGTTGACGCCTTTACCCTAAATTGGTCCAGCTATCTATTCTATGCCTTCCCACCAGTGGCAATCATTCTTAAGGCCTTGAGGAAAGTTATAGCAGATAAAGCTGAAGGTATCATGGTTGTTCCCGATTGGCCAACACAACCATGGTATCCATTATTCCAGCGATTACTTATCTCCGATATAATAAAGTTGGGTCCTAATGATGTTATTATACCCAATTCCAGCTGCTGTCAAGTTACCCTGGTTGCCGGAGTGTTGTCCGGGAGGCTATGCTGCAGCGCTGCATCGCGACCTCAGCTTTAGACATCGTGTTTGCTTCGCTATCGGAGAACACAATCAAACAATACGATGTTTGCCTCAAACGCTGGTATAATTTCTGCTCTGTAATTTTTTTTTTTTTTTTTTTTTTATAGGGGGCAAACTAGCAGACGGCTCGCCTGATGGTAAGCGATTACCGCCGCCCATGGACACCCGCAACACCAGAGGAGTCACAAGTGCGTTGCCGGCCTTTTAAAAAGGAGTACGCTCTTTTCTTGAAGGTTTGAAGGTCGTATTGGTCCGGAAATACCGCAGGCGACAGTTCATTCCACAGTTTTGTTGTGCGAGGCAGAAAGTTTCTAGAGAAACGCACAGTTGTGGACTGCCAACCATCTAAATGATGGGGATGGAACTGCTGTCGCGTAGACCGATGGCGGAAAGAGGCGGCAGGGATCAGTCCGAACAATTCCTCGGAGCACTCCCCATAGTATAGGCGATAGAAGATGCATAGCGAGGCCATCTCTACGCAGCGCCAAAGGGTCTAGCCGGTTTGAAATATCTTGGCAGTCGACGATACGAATCGCTCTCCGTTGGATGCGGTCCAGAGGGAGAAGCTGGTACTGGGGTGCCCCTGCCCAAAGATGAGAGCAGTATTCCATGTGAGGCCGGACCTGCGCCTTATAAAGTAGTAGGCGGTGGGCCGGAGTGAAATACCGTCTCGATCTATTGAGTACACCAAGCTTCTTGGAGGCTAGCTTAGTCTTACCCTCTAAATGGCCGCGGAACTGGACTTCGCTCGATATGTCGACACCAAGTATTTCAATATTGGCTGAGGCAGTTAATGGGGTGCTCTCAAAACGAGGGAAAACAACGAATGGCAGTTTTTTTGCGGTGAATACGCAAACTTGTGTCTTTGTGGGATTAAATTGGACCAAATTAAGTCTACCCCAATCTGAGACTTTCTCCAAAGAGGTCTCAATTTCAGACACAAGTTTGTTTCGGCTCTCGATGACGTTTTCCCGAGAAATATTAGCGCGACCGGTATAGAAAGCATCGCCTGTGCTATCATCCGCATAACAATGAGTGCCGCTGATTTGCAACATGTCATTGATATGGAGGAGGAACAGAGTAGGCGATAGCACACAGCCTTGAGGGACACCAGCATTTACAAACATGGAGTCGGAGCATTCACCGTCAACTACGACCTTTATGCTTCTGTCTGCAAGAAAACTGGTGACCCATTGGCATAATTTCTCGGGAAGCCCATAGGAAGGGAGCTTCGAAAGAAGCTCTTTGTGCCAGACCCGATCGAAGGCCTTCGCCATGTCCAAACTGACCGCCAAGGCTTCCCCCTTAGTCTCAATCGCCTGTGCCCAACGATGTGTCAGGTATACTAGAAGATCACCAGCCGATCGGCCTTTACGAAAACCGTACTGCTGGTCATCAAGCAGCTGATGATCCTCTAAATATCGAAGGAGCTGGCAGTTGATAATGGACTCCATTATCTTCGAGAAAAGGGAGGTTATGGCTATCGGTCTATAGTTGGACGGATTTGAGCGGTCGCCTTTTTTAGGGATCGGGTGGACTAATGCTGTCTTCCATGATGTCGGGACTATGCCAGAATAGTAAGAGAGCCGAAAAAGACGTGTTAAAACTAGTGCCAACTCTGGAGCGCACATCTTCAACACAATAGGAGGGATTCCATCAGGCCCATTCGACTTATGGATATCGAGGGATAGAAGTGCTAAACGCACTGCGCGTTGGTGTACCCGGATATCCGGCATAGAGCCCTTGAACCGCGGTATGGTAGGCGGCTCTTGTCCCCCGTCATCCAAGGTCGAGTTGGACGCAAAGAGTTTGCCCAGAAGATCGGCTTTCTCCTTTGCGTCGTGGGCCAACGAATCATTTCCTATGTGTAGAGGTGGAAAGGATGGCTTACAGAAATTTCCTTCGATAGCTTTGGCGAGAGACCAGAACGCACGAGTTCCCGAAGGAAGGCGCTCAAGCCTCTCGCCAACTCTGCTGATGTGCTTAAATGTGATCAATATGTATCAACCATCCATTCCAATAATTTTAGAATTTCTTACGCAGTTATTTAATGATGGTGTCCAGTATGGGACAATTAATAGTCATAGATCTGCACTTTCCTTAATTGTCGGTGATATTTCAAATGATGATAGAATTAAAAGATTTTGTAAAGGTGTATACAGACTAAGACCACCGCTACCGCGTTATAACATTACATGGGATCCAAATATTGTTTTAAATTTCATGACTACACTGTTCCCTAATGAAAGTCTAACACTTGAGCAGCTTTCTAAGAAGTGTTCTACCCTTCTCGCCCTTGTTACAGCTCATAGGGTATAGACACTGTCTAAAATTAAAACTGATCAAATTATCATCTTAAATGATAAAATTATAATCAAAATAAAAGACCTTATTAAAACATCAAAAGTAGGCACAAACCAACCAACCCTTTACCTACCATTTTTTAGTGAGCGACCCGAAATATGTCCGGCAAAAGCTCTTATAGCATATTTAGATAAAACTAAAAAACTGAGAAATTGTAATCAACTGTTTATTAGCTATCGTAAACCGTTCAATCGAGTAACGAGTCAAACTATAAGTCGTTGGATTAAGTCTTCCCTGGAAGATAGCGGAATTGACATCACTGTGTTTTCATCTCATAGCACAGCACACGCCATGCCGCGACGTCTATGGCATTTAAACAAGGAGTTAGTCTTGACGCAATTAGACAAACTGCTGGATGGAGCGGCAATTCCGTTACCTTTGCCAAGTTTTATAATAAACCAATCATTGACAGAGATGATGTCGCTGTAGCAAGGGCATTATACCTGTAGTTTACATTTTGTTAAGTGTTATGATTTAAGTATGCACTAGAGAAAACTCTAGGGTTAACTGATTATTGTTATTATTTAATTTAGCATAACAGTATTAAGCAGAAATGAAATCAATAGCAACTGTATTAAGTGATATTGAAATAAAAATTATTTTGATATTTCCTGTACTTTCTCTCTCTCAACATCTACATTGTGTTCAATAATATCTCTCTTACTAATCTTGAGGACGAAGCACGAGTATAATTGATGATTAAACGAACTTACCTGTACGTGAAGTTCAATCATAATTATACGAAGTGCTTCGTCCGAAGAGATTAGTAAGTCCCTCCCACCCAGGATATCCCAAAAGTTACGGAAATATCTCATATTCTCTAAACTAATGAAGCTCGACCGACGTGTGATATGCGGGCGAGAAGGTATAAAGGGAATAAATTGTGTTGCCATAATGGGTATCCAAAATACCCTCTAAACTATAGTGCTGAAGTGGTAACACCCAAGCGTTACTACATTGTGTTCAATAATATCTCTCTTACTATCATTAAAAAAAGCTGAAGGGAAAATCGTACCTTTGAGTGAAATGCCACCGGGTGTTCGCAGAGTTCAACAAAAAAGGAATCGGGTTAATTTAAAAGCTTATTATGAAAGGAAAAAAGGGCACTCCTAGGGAATACCAAGCAAGCAAATCAGATATCTGATTGTTAATGAAATCAGATATATGAAATTATCAATGATGAAAGGATCTCACCATCAATATTGGCTTGCTCTGAAAGTCCTATTCCAACTACATCCCCGATACAATCACTCAATTCTACGTTCTCAAAAACGACTTCAAGAACAAACATTTGAGATTCCCATTTAATGTATTTCAGAAACAAACTCCGTTGAGGTTCGTTACCCTTTGGCTCAGCCACGTACAAATACGTACTTCATAACAATAATAATCTATTGTGTCTGCTAATGAGCGAGCCAACAGATAACGGCGAGAACTCTTTCTCTGGCTCTTTGGATTGAACAATCAAGCACTCCGGTTTATCCCCCATGTTCCACACTAATCGCGATCAGTTTCTACTTTTACGCACAATAGTCCAAACTCCGAAGTGTCAACTAATTCCTTTGAACCAAGACGAAAACTTAATTACAAAATAAGGCAATACCAAAGAAGAAAATCCGCAGAAATTATGACACTAAGGGAAACTATTATAAAAACTAAAAAAGAAAAGGAAATGTATCGCAAACGATTATATAGATCACAACAAAACATAAAGATCAGTCCTGAAAAACTAAAAATACCTAATCTGTCAATATTTCAAATTTTCTGTCAGATATAAATTTTTTCAGGGGAGATTTACAAGAAACAAGAAAAAAAAATACCTACCCTCCGCGCCTATGATGTTCGTTCATGGAAATTAGGCAAAGAGTACTGAAGGAAAATAATAGTAAAACATTTGTAAGCATCCTTTATCTGGATTCACGGTTTCAAGTCGTATTGTCTCCAAAAGATATGGTAACTGGTGTTCAAACCCCCTAATCAATGTGGATACAAATATTGACTTGGGAATCGAAGGCCTATAATACGTACCATCTCCCAATCCTGCGGTCACTGAAAATGGCAAGCGTACTGTAAGTAACGTAGTTGAGGAACATGAGATGGAACTACTGCTAGCAGATACAGAACGCCAGTAAAGAGGTAATACCCTTAAAAACCAGATTCAGGCATGTGAAAATACATACATCACACTTATTAGAAGAGTTTTCTCGTCATCCTCGTTTACATTCCAAAGAAAATATTTTACAAAGTTTACATCTTAGGTTTCGCGATCACTACACATTATAATAAAACAACTTTTAACCGGACTAATCGCGTGTATTATTGGTTTTTGTTTTTCCTGACGTGGTCCTTCTGCGACCATTAGTAGACGAGGGCTGAGTTGCCCGCGTCCGTAGGAGTGCACCCTTAAAATGGAATCTCTACACGTGGCCCCTGGGTGGTGCAAAACAGGCAACACAACTCTGGTGGGAGGCTTCGGCCGGGGCTGGTTACCACCCACCAGACGAAGCCATGCCGTGAAGCGACCTAGTCGTGTTTCGGGTTGTAGTCCGATGCAACCGTTGTGGGAGATGGGTCTGGGCAGTTACATCTACTCCCCCAACTATCGTTCCCCTCAAATCTATCCACTCTACTTAGGAGTGAATATTCTGGATCTACGTGCTCTATCCTCGGCCGTACCGTCGCTTATCATCAGAAGAGTTGGTGGCCAAACGTAGAAAAAAAACTGGACTAAAGATTTACAAGAAACAAGAAAACAATATGTACCTACCCTCCGCGCAATGGATATGATGTTCGAAATTAAACTTAGGTAATGAGTACTGATGGAAAATAATAGTAAAACATTTGTAAGTATCCTATATCTGGATGGCAATAAATCCATATGTAGGTAAGCAAATAATGTCTTGGCTATACCGGCTACTCAAGTTAGCATGGAAGGATTATTTTCATCGCAAAAATTTATTTTGATGACTCTGTGGAATGAAAGAAAATTAGAATGCTATAGTCGTGCGGCAGCGGGGGATGGCTACTATCAAACCAAACCTTTATTATAGCGATTAAATAGAGGTATCGAAATACAAAATATAATAATCATATCAAAAAGTAGAGCTACCTAAATAGAATGGTGGCGAAATATGTATAAATGAATGCATACGATTGGGTATCCGTATTAAAAGGGTAAGACGAAGGGTACCGCTATAAAAACCACCGAGGTTTTCTGATTAATAATAATACAGTTATTATGTTCATATTTTTTCCGTACGGGATTCTAACCCGTGACACATATCTCTTTAGTAAATCGTTCAACCACTAAGCCAAACATGCTGTCGGATAATTAGTCAGTGGGAACTGATAATTATGTTATATTCATTTTATTTCAGAAATAAAAAACAACAACATTATGATGGCGATACTTGCTGTACTGCATTATCGCTAACTGCAAACGATGATGATCCATTGCCAAACACGGTTGATTTTCATAGAAAAAAATAAATATCGCAATTCCAATACTCACAGTATTGGAATTGCGATATTTTTGTTGTATTTTTTTATATCTCTCATTGCCATACTGTACTATATTATTACTATACTATACTAGCTGACGCGGCAAACGCTGTTTTGCCATATAAATAAAAAATTTAGGGGTGGACTACCCCTAACATTTAGGGGGATGAAAAATAGATGTTGGCCGATTCTCATAGATACCGGATAAGCACAAAAAATTTCATCAAAATCGGTCAAGCCGTTTCGGAGGAGTATGGCAACGAAAACTGTGACACGAGAATTTTATATATTAGATTAGACTTTGCATAAAGCCTTTCTTTTTTCAGTGTCTCAAAACTGTTGACATACGTGGCCATAGAACTGTCGATGTGAAATATTTCTATTATGAACTAGTTAAGATTATAGCTTTAGTTTTAATAATAGTTAATTTAGATAATAGTTTTTTTTCCTATTATTAAAATAGTTTAAGTTTTTAGTTAAATTAATATAAATACTCATAATAAATAAATAAACTTATATACCAAAGTTAAGATTTCGAGTCATGAATCGCTGTTCTATTGCGGTCTTAATACCTTGAATTTAGAATTTGAAAAAGTTTCTGGTCTGTCATCTATTTTTACATACACGTTATGTTCAATATGTAAAAAACAGTTCAAAATACAGAACTCTACACATAATTTAAACAAAATGGCAGTCGCGGGGATGATGGCAGCTGGCTGTTTGGTAACGCTCAATTAAATCGATTTCCAACTTAGCCAAGCAAATATATCTCAAAAATTTAGAAAAAACTGGAGTAGAACGTTAGAACACACACAGCTTCTTCTTCTTCTTCCTGCCCTGGTCCCAAGTTATTTGAGGTCTGCGCAATAAGGTTTTCTCTTCCATTCTCCTCTATCAGTCGTCAGGTTATCGTTTACTCCCTTTTCATTTATATCATCCCTCACACAAGAACATCAACGACAACAACGAGAACAACGAACAATATTACAGAGTGAGAGCAGCGAGCGGTTAGAGTTAAGGAGAAATCTTTTGACAGCATCAAATTTCGGCAATGTTGTAAAAAGGATAAGAACAAATAGTTGCACAAATATAGTGAAATGTAATATAGACCATGTATTGACTATGTATCATATGTATTAGTCATGTAAAAAAAACTTGATTTAAAACAACTGATTGCTTTAAAAAAATTGAAAATAAAGCAATATGGTCTTTTCATCGATGAAAGGTATCAATTTTTAGGGGCTTCACCAGATGGGATATCGGATGCTGAAGACATGCTTATAGAAATAAAATGTCCTATTGCACCTTTTCAAATAGGAATCGAAGCCGCTATCCAGCAGGGTAAAATGTATTTTTGGCGCTGTGACAAAAAACATGTAAGTACCAACAAGGTCACATGCATATTTGTAATGTAGACAAATGTTTACTGTGTGTTTGGTATGGGGAAAACAAAATATTTGCAGACCATGAAACCTCATTAATATGATAAATCCGATTATACTACCCAGCATAGTTGCTGTTAATAAAAGTAAATTAAGTATTGTGAATAAATTATTGATAAAAAAATTTGGTACCAAATGACAAGGGTTGTCGGAATTAAGCTTTTATAAAGGAATATTATTAAGACAGAGGCAGAAAAGAGGCCTTACAAGAAACGCCTTCTGAAGATACATATTGTGATGAAAAAGTTCGAATTTAACTTTTAATTATAATTAACATTCTAAGTAAACATCTTTGTAAAATTAATTTGAGTGAAAACCCTAAATTCTGTGTTACCTTGTACGCAACAAAAGCGGAAATCTGGTATTTGTCTAGAATCAAATCCAGCAATATTTAAATGTAAGTATCAAAAACAGCAATCAAGAAAATTCATTAAAATTATATGAAATTGTTCTTAATGCAATCTATTCAATGTTATATTTAATTAAAATTCAAACCTTTAATTTACCAAATTAGATCATTTGTGATAAATTTAGCAATTCGATTAAACAATGACACGTTTTTTCTTAATTACCACTAACTAAGGAAATTTTAGATTGCTGTTTTTGTTTCGGATCGAAAACGGAATCCAATTTAGCACAAAACTATGGAGTCTACTAATAATTATATTATTAGTCGACTCCATAGTTTTGTGCTAAATTTGATTCCGTGGCGAGTCGTATAGAAAGAAACAAAAACAGCAGAGAAACAGTAGAGTAAATGCGTAAATAATGCCCAATAAAAATTGCCAAGATTTTGACAAACTTTATAAAATTAGACATCTGATCGATATTCTAAAAAATAATTTACAAAAATACTAAAGGCCACCAGAAACAGTTGCGATTAATGAAAGCATGGCCAAATGTAAAGGCAGGCACTTATTGAAACAATACAAGGAAACGTAACTAAACGATACCCTCGTTTAGTTACGTTTCCTTGTATCAAGGTTTCTATCCTATCTGTTTCTCCCGAGGCCCTCTTGGATCGTACTGCACTCGCATACCTACGCATTCAGGGGTGCGTGGTGACGTACGTAACCAGCACAAGGGCAGCAAGGAGCGGACGCCAAAACAAAAGGGAGATTGTCCCATGACGACTGTGCGGGCACTGGACGTGTCCCTGCCGTCCGAAACAATCTTGAGTGGTTCTATATGCACCTGCTCATTATCATTACTTATAATGCGGAGACCCTTAAAACTTTTATTACTACTGGTAATTAAGCTAACTGCAAAAGTTTGCGAACTACCATCATTTGGAAGAAGAAAAAAGTACAATTGTGAAAATCGAATTTGTTTTGCGCAAACAAATTGAAACTTTGTTCAAGACCACAGACTACTAATAGAACTAAAGTTTTCAATACAAAGAGAGATCCCGGTAAGTGGTTTTATGATATTTGATTATTTTTATGATTATTGAAATTGGGTCATATCGCTTGCCCGGAAGAATAAAATATTATGTAAAAATTCTGCACTTACTGACTTAATGATACAGTTCGAATAAAAGAAGTACGTTCTACCTTTTGGATATAGTCAAAAATCGCTTGCACCTTGAATGAGCCAATTACAAAAGTTGCGTCTCTATCCCCCTCGCTCTTTTCTATTTACTAGAGAAAGGAAGAATATCTATAATATATATAATAATATCTCGTTCAGTATTGCATAGTCCTTGAACTAGTTGGATGCGTGTTATCGTAGGGAACATAGTATTATCTACTATTGTTACATAGATTCGGTTTTACCTTAAGAAGAAAAGAACATATTTGTGATTTCTTGTTTTTTATTTCAAAGTATTTAATTTTTAAATCATATTTAGAATATACACTGGCCTGCAAAACTAAACATCACACTTTTAAAATTGGAATAACTTTTTAAGTACACAAGATATACTTTCGAAATAAAAAGAACTCGAAAAAGAATTTAATTTTGTATATCAAAACTTCATAGTCGAGAACCGTCTTTGAAGAAATTGCTGAAAAAAAGTAGTCGATATATGTACACCCCAAATGCAGCAGTCGAGGTTGCATGTTGCTGTCATTACATAAAAATAACAATAAATATTATTTAGTGTATAGTGATTAAGCGAGAAAAACTAAAATGTTTTTTGTTTTTGTAGAAATATAAAAATAAATTCGTCATGACTGAATTTAAACCTTGAATTTTGATCGATTTTTATCTGGAAAAGATTTCGAACTCTTAAACCAGTATATTTGGCCGTGGCACATTACACATTTTATACTGTCTAGAAGATGTTATCATTGTGGTTATTACACAGACTTAGACATGCCACGCCACTTCATAATTCATAAAGGGAACTTAGAATCTTCATTATATTTTGATTTTTTCTGGTGTCAATGCTGTCTGCATATGACAATTTACGATCATCACCCTGAAGGCGAATGCAGTCACTTTTCTTAAATATTCTTGCACGAATCTTAAAAAACTTACTTAAACTACCACAAAAGTAATTACAACATCTACGAAGATACCTACTAATTTCATTCCACATATAACGGTTTCTATAAATATTTAATTTCTAATACGTATTCAAGTACAGGTTTCTTTCTGTGCCTAAATTGTATCCGCTCTTTGCCTTGGGTCGGCAAATACAAAAGGTTATTGGGCGATACAAAACATTGCACATTAAGATGACTCGACGGTATCCACATTAAAGGTGACAAATAAATTTAGGTTAGGTTAGTAATGTTTATGTAACCAATAGCTTTTTTTTTTTACAGTAATCTTTGGACGCAATCATGGTAAGCAATTACAAAAGACAAAACGAATTAAGCATCATATTCGAAAGAAAAGTTACTAGTGACAGTAGAAGCTGTTAGAAATGGCCATTTGAGTGGCTATAAAGCTGCGCAAATTTATAATATGCCTCGCATGACTATAATGGACAATGTGAAAAACAGGAGATTTAAGTCAAATTCTCTTAGAAGCACTGCACTGACTTCAGAAGTTGAAATAAAATATGGCTTGACTTGACAAAAAAGAGGTTCTAGAAATGGTTACCCAATATGTACACCGTAATCTCGTACCGATGCCTTTCAAAAATTGAACTCCAGGTTAGGCGTGGTTTACTGCGTTCAAAGAACGACACCATTTATCAATGAAGAAACCTCAGACTGTCGAATACGCGCGTAAGGAAGCCGTAGACCCATTTATTGTTTACCCATAGTTTGAATTACTTAATAATACACTGAAAGAATTAAATTTATTGGCCAAACCATCCGCCCCGTTTGGAATTTAGACGAAACTAGTCTTTTGAATGATCCCGAGAAATCAAAAATTGTTGGAGCGTAAGGACACGCCGCGACGAGATTAATTTCTTCGGCTGGTAGATGAAACACTACCATATTACTTGCGCTAGGAGTAGAAATACATTCACTAATCATTTTTAAGGGCAAAAACGTGTGGGATGAATGGACATCTCCGGATGCATATCCTACGCTGCTACAAAAACATCCATCCTGGATGGAAACCGACGTCTTCGAAATGTATTTTAAAAAAGTATTCTTACCAGCTGTTCGAGATCAACGTCCGATTCTTCTTATTTATGACGGACACGCTACTCATATAGGATTAAACATAATCGAGGAAGCGTGTAAAACAGATATCGCAATACTTAAGCTACCTCTGCATACAAGTCACATATAACAACCGCTAGATGTAGCGGTCATTAAATCTTTTACAGATCGGTGGCATATTACAGCGTGACTGAGTTCCTTAATGAAAAAGAATGTGTGTTGCCATAATAAAATTTATTTGAAGGTACCTGTATAATAATGCTGATTAATCTTATATTTCATTAACCCGAATTTACATTAGACATAAGAAAAGATTATATTGTTACATGTATCTAATAAATAATTATGACTACTTTTAATATTTTGTTAATCTTTTATTTTTTATAGCCCTATATTTTGCACGTCACGCTGCTGTGACAAACATGTCTCCACTTAATTTATTTTGTCATCTTGTATGTATGCATTTTCTTTGTATGTACACATGTTTAAGCAAAAAATAAATCTTATCTTATCTTATCCAATGCTCGTAAAATGGCAGCTTTCAAATGTCGGCGTCAAGCTGCAAAAGAAAGAGTTTGCGAGGTTAATTGGAATGGTTTGGGCTCAAATTGAGTTAATTTTTTTTAAATGGCTACCTCAAGGCTTGTATCTACCCGCTCAATTCTGAAGAAATCAAGAAAAGTCTATTTGATCTGAAGGCGTTTGAAAGAACACAAAGTTCTTAAGTCCCAAGAAAGATACGAATATATTCCAGAAAGACTCGTTTGTTATAATGACTAATTTTAATACGCTGCTACAAAAACAAGCCACAAAGACTGCTTTTATTAGCCTAGTGAGCATAACTAACAATATAATGGAAGGCAGTCCTTTCGCACGGAGTAGCAGGATCGATCGCAATCCGCCTCCTACCACCTGCACCCGCACCTTGCCCTAAGGAGCCGAGCTAACGGGATGATGTCCTTGAGTTGAGTTATGAGTAATTTCAACGCCGGAAATTCAGAACTGGATGTTGTCCATTGAGGCCCTGAGTGAAGTGTGCTCTATTGCAGCAGAGGACAAATTAAATATGGAGCAGAATTGCGCATCAATACGTTATGTCGAAAAGTAGCCCATGGTACATCGCAAATGGCAGTGCAGTACCAATCCCTCAAACTGAGAACCGTCCAAGCGCATTCCTCTATCCAATCCCTCCATGATCAACTGGACCTATCACAGAAGCTACAGGATCTAAAGCAGAGTATTGAGGAATCAGCAAAACCTACCATCACCATGCTGATATGGTAAAAAAAAATACCAATAATTACATTCAGCCGATTAACTTTAGCGCGGTGGCTATTTATCCAAAGGACAATTTAGGATCGAACGAGGAGATAAAAACGCTCGTACAAAAAAAAACTGTCCCGAAGAAATAAAGTTGCACGTGAGAGGCCTCCGTAAGCTCCGACTAAAAACGGCGGTGTCATAATTAGCACAGAGACGAAGGACGACATCGACAAGCTAAGGCACTCGGTGCAGTTAACAAACTCAGGCCTTAAAATTGACAAGCCCTACAAAAGGAAGCCTAGAGTCTACACTCACATCTATGACAAGAAAATAAAGTTATTACATGTTTGTACTACCAAAATTTGGCCTATAGTCTTCAGGATTTTAATCTCGAGACATTTTTGTCTTCCACTAAGCTAAGTCATAAATCGGGCAAAAAGGACGCCGAGGCCTGTAATTATGTCATTGAAGTACTTGTAGTCATACGCACAGCCCTAATAACAAAAGATAAAGTGTTTGTAAATTGGTCGTCATTCCCCTCGACTCGTACTTCGACTTTACCCTGGTCACTAGATGTTATAAATGTCAGCAGTATGGCCACGCGGCTAAGTTGTGTGGAGAGACCACCTACACCTGCGGCCACTGTGGTGAGCAAGGCCACACAGACTATAGAGGAATGTGAAAAGAAGGCGGAACCACCAAAATGCGCCACATAACACAACACAGGCGTACCATAACATATGGCAACCACAACACAGGCGCTGCTGATTGCCCAGCGAAAATAATGGCTGAAAAGAGGTACATTAATTCTATTGACTATGGTGGCGCCTAAGAGCACCGTTAACTGGATTTTTCACGACATTTTCTTTTTATTTAGTTTCTATGATTAATAATTTAATTAATGAATTTGATAATTTCTCTGTTACTGCAAACAATATATTTCCTCCTATAGTATACCATTAACCATACTAACACAAAATATACGATGTATTTTTAAGAATTTTGACAACTTTCGTAAAACAAATCGATTAAATATAGATTATGACATTATTGTTTTTACCAAATGCTGGCTTGCTAAACAATATAACTTACTCAAGATAAATCTTTGAAAAGCATGCGTTAATACTTTATTTTTTTCTAGTAATATAAAACTTTAATATAACTTGCCCTTAATGCCAGGATATAGAATGTTCAGTTTCAGTGTTTATATTACATAAATTACAATCAGAATTATGGGGTGATAATTTATGCAAGAAATCATCTTAATATCTCTGAGGAGGAACCAAATATACACGACTGTAGCAAATTGTTAATAAAATTGGGTGAGACTTTGCAGTACTGGCTTTGTAGAACCCCCTCTTTTAGAAATACAAGCAAATTTATTGACTCTTGATACTGATGAAACCGAAGTGGAAAGGATTCGCCACCTTCCCTCTAAAATGGCGAGGGAGGCGGTGGCTGATCTTTGCGTTATGCTCGTGAACGGGTGCTGCTTGTGGTGACTGGTCGTCTTGCTGATCGTAGTTCCTAATTTATTAAAATGCATTTATTGAATTAGCCAAGCTGGTCCTAGTTAATGTGCAGTTTCTATCTCTTGGAATGTGTAAGTGCACCATTTGACCGACTATCTACCACAAGAACTTAATAAGGGTTATCACACAGTAGGTATATTCCTGGACAACGCCAAAGCTTTTGACAGAATTTCCATCCCTATTAAGTTGCGCATGCTTGAAATTATAGGGATAATCAGCACTCAGCTAAAACTGTTCAAAAGCTATATATATAAATATTATTATTATATAATCAAACATTTCGAAAACCCTATATGCGCCACTGCGGAAATATGATTATAGGTACTAAGAAATTGAAACAAAACCTGAAGCCTGAAAAATGCATCATACTATACATGCAAAACTACCTTTCAAATTACAGCACCATATTCAAAACTACAGAAAACTTATCCATTATTCCTTCTATACTCCACTTGTAATAGGAAAAGTAGCTAATGATCACGATACAGATGACCAAAGATATTTAATACCCTTCCTATTTCGTCAAATCTTAATCCAACTTATGGTTTGTTATTAATTATAATCTTTCATATAACACCTAATCATCATTACATTTATATTTAAAACATCACCATAATTACACAATGTTATTTTAAACAAAGCATGTCACTCGAGTCCTATTTCAGATTTCAACAACCAAAAGTGCATGCATTAGCGGAATGCGTACACGTTGCACTTGACAGTGTGGGAATGTATCGTTCCTAATTTTATTAAATAAAAATTATCACTTTATCTAAAATTTTAAGATACACGGGTTTGCCTGTATTTTTTTCTTTTCTTTAATTTGTAGGATAGTTAATAAATAGATTTCGAAACACTTCTGTCAATAATTGTTCGATTAAAATCATAAAAATGGTATGCGTTAGTACACGTGTAAGTTTGAATGTGTGTGTATTTTCATAAATTAGTTCTACCAAATGTCATTTAAGTTAGTCGCAACACACACGTAGTTTCTGTGCCAAGAATCCTGCAAGCAAAAGTAAACCTTATTCTCATAAAATTATGGTCAACATCGAGCCGGACATCTGATCGACTTACGACGTTTACGTATCGTGTGCTAATACAAAAACATCTACTGTCGAGCGGCGAGCCGAGAACAATAGAAGGAATTTATCACCTGACGAACCAAGGCGCATTCAATGACTATTTTTTATGCATAAAAGTGAATAACAAGTAATTTAAAAACGATAACTTATACCTACTTGATATAATTGAACTATGAGATTGAAACATGGCTAATACACGGGAACAAATACTTAGTGTCTTGGAAGACACCGCTATATTATTAAGAAAAGCTCAACAAAGGGATACATCGATGCATTGAAGAATAATGGTCTACGTAAGTATTATTGTCAGCAGTGCATACTTAAGTATTCAATAATGTATTGTAGTTTAAAATATAATCTATCACACACACATATACATATAATCTATAACATATCACAGTTAGAGAATTAAATGATGTGTAGCGAAAAATTACTGTATCAAATTGTTTTTTTTTGTACCGAATTTTAATTAAAATTACTTGAAAATGTATTTACCGAATAGAACTTCTGATTAAAAAAAAAACATTTACAAATTATGTTTTTCTAGAAAAAAAACGGGGGTGTAGTGTGTGGCGCGCCTCTTCCGTATATATTGTTAAGTTAGCTTGTAAGTGAGACATTACGAGGGTGGTCCGATAAGTACTTAGTCTCACCGTCCGATGGCGCCACTATCGCAAAAGAAATTTTCTATCATTATTAGCGACGAAAACTCCATAAAATAAGTATTGTTATTTAATGTTTTACCAAATTATTAGAAATAAGTTGTTAGCGATGGGAACGTGACTGCATGGAATATACCTAAGTGTTATTATATAATGTTTCATAGTAAATAAGTAGTAGAATATAAGTAGTAGAACATAAGTCTAGAACGTAAGTCTAGAACATAATTCTAGAATCAACTATGCATTTCTTATGTTTTATATTTTTCCCGCTAGCTGGCAGCACTTGTACCATAGCGACAAAGAGCTGAAGTATAACAGAACTTTACCTTAACGAGAGCCGTTACGGTTTTTTGTAATTTTTAGTGTCTAAAATAAGGTTTTCAATAAGATTTTTTGTTAATAGTTAAATTAAGTGTATTCCCATGATTTAAAAATATTAACAACATTGTAAGGAAAGTTTAACCACCGGAATTTGCCATCGAAAAGTTCCCATACAAAATTCACATTAGTGCCGTGTACAAAACTGAAGAGTTCTGATTGGCCAGAGCCAAACACATTAGTGCCGTGTGCAAAATCTAAGCGTTTTGATTAACCAGAGTTGCCTATAAATAAGGGCAGGTTTCCGTGGTCAGGCATTCCGAATCCAGCAGTATTAATAAGAAAAACTAAGAAGAATAAAATAAAGACTAAGTAAAGAAGAAGTGCTCTTGTTTGACTACTATTCCCGTCGCCACCTACCGCTGATCGAATCGGCCCTTCCTTAGTGTACACCCGCCAGCCAATCAGTTAATAGCAAGCGCAACAATCATATAGTAGCATCTTTGTAGACGGCTACTGTCAAAATTTCAGCTGAATCAGATTTTGGGTTTTGTTTTGATCGCGTGTGAAAGCGGGCGTGACCAAGGATTTCGAATTGGCGAACGTGCTCCGAAGAAGGTGAAGACTGTCCTATCGGCCGGAAAGGTGATGGCCACCGTTTTCTGGGATTCACAAGGTGCGATCTACATCGACTACCTGGAGAAAGGCAAAACGATCACAGGGCTCTACTATGCCGAATTATTGGGCAGATTCGACGTCGAATTGCAGGAAAACCGACCCCATTTGGCGAAGAAAAAAGTGCTTTTCCACCATGATAACGCCCCGGCTCACACCGCCGTCGTCACGGCCAAATTGGTCGAATTAGGCTACCAACTGCTGCCCCATCCAGCCTATTCTCCAGATTTAGCCCCGTGCGACTTCGTTTCCAAACTTGAAAAAGTCTCTCGCCGGGCAGAAATTTGAGTCGAATGAGGAGGTTATCGCCGTCACGGAGGCCTACTTTGCAGACCTCCCGAAAACGTATTTTTTTAGACGGGTTAAAGAAGTTGGAGAATCGCTGGGTCAAGTGTATCGAGCTAACAGGAGATTATGTTGAGAAATAATTCACCACTTTTAAAAAAAAAAAAAAACTTTTGTAGGCTAAGTTCTTATCGGACCACCCTCGTATATTTCACGGTAGACTCTTGCCCCAACGCTCGCCGCGCGCGGCCGTGTCGCTTCTAGTGATTTCGCCCGTGTTGTGTCTGTGATCGTTATTCGCTACGCCCTACCGTAGCAATCTCCGTAGCTGTTTACTCGCTACGAACAACTTAAATCAAAAGCTGCCTTTTTCGAGGCGGCGGCTGATTATCTGTCTTTTTTAAAGAACAGTCAAAAACGTGTGTTTTTCCTTACCCCATCAGGGTAAAGCCACAGTTTCGTGGTTCTCGGTTGAAACCTTACGGTGTCAACGAAGCCGAGAGGGTGTTGACCCGATACACCCAGCTGAAACCCCTTCAGGGTGAGGCAGTCAAATGGACGGGAGCTAGATAACCGGCCTTGGGGGATCTCCTAGTCGGCTCTAGACTCTGGCTTCCTTTTCAGCTACTCACCTAGTGTCGGTCGGGTGTGTCTACACCCTTCGCACTAGACTGGTCAGGGCCCCGTTTGCACAATAAGACTGGCGACGGGTTACAAGCTTAGGGCTCACCTATAGGTACACACCTCCCTGCTTACATCCGGCAGGGAGGGTTACACATATGGGTGGAGGGCCCGGGGAGTTAGAAGTTAGGTTTATTAGGAAATTCTAATGATAGTTCCCTTTTATTTCTGAATCCCTTAAAATGGACGCTACACTTATTGTAGCGTTCCTTAAAAAAATACTTTTAAAGGACGCCGATTTCGAAAAGAAATACGGGCAAGATTTCGCTGTATTACTGCAGCAAGTTCACGCTCAAAGCCCCGATAACGATGTTACTACGAACCTCAAGCCCGTTCCAGGTAGTCACGGCGGCATATCCAAAGCGATCACACCTGCGCCAAGTCCTATTGTTCGTAATTCTCCGGAATCATCCGACTTATCCCTGTCTTTGTCTCCTGCGTTGCCTTTGTGCGACGCTAATCCATTGTTCGCCGAGAACAATGGAATCGAGAATTCCACAGACCCTTTGTTACCTACAACAAAGGAAACCGCGTCCCAGCCGGACCTCATGGATGTTGCTATGCAATCATCCTCTTCTGAGTCCGAAAACTCAGACACTAGCTCGTCCACTTCCTCTGACGGCTACATCACGGTAGTTGGCAAAGGGAAAAAGAGGGCCCGTAAGGCCAAAAAAGCCGCCGCCGGCCAAGCGCCCGCAAAAGCTCTCAAGACCATTGAGGCAACCCAGTCCCATGACCTCCAGCCCTCTACACCTATGGACACCGCACCAGTCTCCAGGCCCGCGAGCCCCTCTCAATCAAACCCTCAGGTTTCAAAAAAGACAGCCACCCCCCCGCCTATCTACATTCAGGATAAGGCGAAGTGGACCGATATTTCCAAGTGGTGTGTTGACAAGAAAATCAACTACACTCTAGCTAGGAATACCCAACAAGGCATTAAAGTCCAAGTGCCCTCCCCCAGTGACTTTCGTACACTGACTAACCTCCTTCGGGAGAAGTCAGTCTCCTTTCATACATATGCTCTTCAAGAGGAACGCCTCATCCGCGTCGTCATACGCGGAATTCCAGTAGAGATCGACACGTCGTTGATTTTAAGCGACCTTCAGTCGCAACAGATCCCCGTACTCGAAGTGCATCGCATGCATCGCGCTCGTGGCGGACCACCATTCGCAATGGTGCTAGTCGTGTGCGAACAGGGCCCGGGCTCTAAAGCACTGTATAATTTAAAAACCTTGTGCTATCTTTCAGGCATTAAAGTAGAAAACCCGCACAAGTCAGGCTACATCGGGCAATGCCATAATTGCCAACTTTACGGCCATGCACAGCGTAATTGCTTTGCCAAACCCAGATGCGTCAAGTGCCTCGGTGACCATAGCACTAACGCCTGTGAAAGGCCTAAAGATAGGTCCCTTTGCACCGACCCTCCCAGCTGCGTCCTATGCGGCGAATCAGGACATCCGGCTAATTATCGCAGGTGCCCCAAGGCACCGAAAAAACCGAACGTCAACACGAAACTCGCGAAACGCAATGCCGAGCGTACCATCAGGGAGCAGCCTTCTTCAAAGTTACCCGAGCGACTTAGTCCGCAACGGCCTTCACCATGGAACGCGCTGAACCACCAGCAAGCGTTCCCGACCCTGAAACCCTCCCCGGCTTCTCAACCCACCGTCATTCCACCGCTCATGGCGAACCCCATCCCCACCCCTACACCTATCCCGATACAACTCGTTCAGGTCGCGCCCGCGTCCCCCCCTAAACAGGCCTTCGTTCCTAGGCTAAGCCCCGCTCACTCTAGCAGTCAGCCAACGATTGGATCGGACCTAGAAGTAGTTCAGAGCGTATTCTCGCTCATTAGCTCGGATAGGTTCAGCGCACTAGCTCAGACTCTGCGCTCTATGCAAGGCAACGGCTTTGCTATTCTACAAGTGATGCTCGAATATAAAGACATCACTGACGCCCTAGCTAATATCAACTTTAACGGTAACTAATGGCTACCGAAAATAGTAAATTTAAGCCCCGATGCCTTAAGTTAGGTTACTTTAACGCTAATAGCATAAATGGCCAACGTGACGAAATCGCGACCTTCTTACGTGACCATCAAATTGACGTTTTCCTAGTACAGGAGACCTTTCTTAAACCCGCCCAGAGGAACCCTGGAATTGCAAACTATAGAATAGTGCGCAACGACAGAACCCGTTGCCAGGCGGGCGGTACACTCATTTATTACAAAAAATCGTTATACTGCATCCCTATGGACCTCTCACCTCTTTCTCACATAGAGGCTTCTATATGCAGGCTAGGCATGACAGGTCACCAGCCGATTACCATCGTCTCGGCATACCTTCCACCTAAAGTCACATCTAAAGTTAACTTAGCTCCCGAAATTAAATCCTTATTTGCTCTGAGCGACTCAGTTATCATTGCTGGCGACCTTTACGCCAAAAATGAATCCTGGTGTTGCAATACGACGACCACACGAGGCAGACACCTCGAACGATTAGGTATCGAACTTAACTTCGATATCATCGCCCCGATGAGCTCTACCCACTTCCCTGACAATGTAAACCACCGACCTGACATACTCGACATAGCGATTCTAAAGAACGTAAACCTCGGTTTACGCTCTATAGGGACGCTACAAGAGCTTGACTCTGACCATAGACCAGTAATCCTAGAATTAGGCCCCCGCTCAGGTCCCTCAGACCCAGATCAACCTGTCCCCACTAAAACCAACACGGATTGGGGAAGACTAGAGGAACGCCTCAAGTCGACCTCTTCTGTGCACTTAGACTCAATTCCCGATAATATAGTGTCTGTTGCCGACACGGTGTCTGCGATCGACTCCCTCACTAGTCACGTGCAATCCGTAGTGAACGAATGTTCATGGCAAGTCCCGGAGGTGGATGAACACCGCTGGAAACTGCCGGATGATGTACGTGAACTATTGACGGAGAAAAACGCAGCTATCCGTGCCTACGACAGTTTCCCCAATGAAGCTAATCGTATCCATATGCGCACCTTGCAGCGTACTGTGAGGAAGCGCATATCGGAAATGCGGGAAGCTAAATGGGACAAAATGCTCGATGATATAGAACCCACCCATCAAGCTTTCTGGCAATTGCAGCGGAAATTAAAATCCGATCAATGCGCCGCTATACCCCCGCTCAATCGACCTGCTTTTGATGACGACGGAAAGTCAGAAGTACTAGCCGACAGTTTAGAAGCCCAATGTACGCCTAGCACTCTACCAGTAGACAACGCTCACCTGTCCAAGGTCGATGCTGAAGTCAAACGTAGAACTGCACTCCCGCCCCCACACGACTCCGACGATTCCTTGCCCCCCGTCACCGTAGACGAAGTCAGAACGATCGTGAGGAACCTCAAACCCAGGAAGGCCCCAGGCTCAGACGAGATCACCAACAAAGTGATTAAATACTTTCCCGCACCTCTCATAGTTCTCATGACCGCCATCTTCAATGCGGCACTGAGCAACAATATCTTCCCACAATCGTGGAAACA
Source organism: Xylocampa areola (assembly GCA_935421205.1). Lineage (NCBI taxonomy): Eukaryota > Metazoa > Arthropoda > Insecta > Lepidoptera > Noctuidae > Xylocampa > Xylocampa areola. The sequence continues at coordinate 1,505,463 of OW285216.1, forward strand.
GGCAACAGTTATAGGTTTTCCAAAGCCCGGTAAGCTCAAGTGCGAGCCGACCAGTTATCGCCCGATCAGTCTTCTTAACGTCTTCGGAAAGATCTATGAAACGCTAATTTATATTCGTTTAAGGGATTATGCCGAATCCAATAAGCTTCTTCCTAACGAGCAGTTTGGCTTTCGAGCTAAACACTCATGCATCCATCAGTTGCACCGTATCGTTGAGCACATAAGCGCAGGCTTCATGGGCAAGATGAAAACGGGCGTATTATTCTTCGACGTAGCTAAAGCTTTCGACAAGGTCTGGCACAACGGCTTAATCTATAAGCTGTATCAATTCCAAGTGCCTGACCGTCTCGTACTCATCATTCGAGATTTTCTATCGAACCGTAGCTTCCGCTATCGCGTAGAGGGCGTTCTATCGTCCCCTCATCGGATCCAAGCCGCAGTCCCTCAGGGCTCTGTGCTATCACCTCTTCTCTTCGCGCTGTACACCAGCGATATTCCCAAAAGTGGCAAAACCAAGTTAGCTCTTTTCGCCGACGATACGGCCATCTATTACACTGGTAGGAGTCTTGACTGCATTACCCGATATCTCCAGACCTCTGCCAACGCCTTAGGCGCTTGGTTCAGGAAATGGAGGATTGAGGTCAATCCAGATAAGAGCGCCGCCGTTCTCTTTTCGAGAACGGGCGCCGAGGAATTTCTTCCCCAGCTTCGACCTATTACAATGTTCGGCAAGCCAATCCCTTGGGAACTGCAAGCCAAATACCTGGGTGTGATTCTAGATCACAAACTGTCCTTCCGTCCGCACATTAAGACGGTACGCAACCGCGCGGCCTTCGCTATCGGCCGTCTATTCCCCATGACAAATGCGCGCAGTAAATTGTCACTTAACCTTAAGATAAGGCTCTATAATACGTGTATTAGACCCATTTTGACGTATGCTAGCGTCGTGTTCGCACACGTTAAGTACTACAAAATCCATAGGATGCAAACCCTGCAAAATCGATTCCTTCGTAAAGCGACAGGTGCTCCATGGTTCATTAGGAACCTTCAACTCCACCTCGACCTCAGAGTGCCTACCGTTAGGCAATTCATGAAAAGGGCATCGAAGAGATACTTCGAATCTGCCCCTAATCATCCGAATCCCTTAGTTGTCTCTTCCGCTGATTACAGGCCGTCCCAGATCAACAAAATCCGCCGACCACGTCACGCTCTCCTCCGTCCCGATGATAGGATCACTGTAGCTCAAGAGTCTAACAGACACACAAGCACACTCCGACGCGCTCGACTGCCTCGTTATAGACCTCACCGGCGAGGTCCGCGTCCGTCGCGAAATGTCTCATCATGTCCACCCCGACCCTTGCTCGAGCCGGCCCGCGCCGAGCTAGTAGCTTTAAATTCGTCCCTTAATAATAAGGAAACTCATATGACCCAGCTAGTCCCTAGTTGTCCCACTAGCAACACCCTAAGCCGAGGTTCGTGTCCCGCAGGGACGCCCTTAGCGCTGTTGCTTAGTTTGTAGTTTATAAAAATATGCTCTGGCTGGAGGCATCAAACTGCCTCGCCTTAGATATTGTCCGGTTACGCAGACAAAACCCCTCTGGGTTTCTGCAAGAGGCCATTTCAAAAAAAAAAAAAAAAAATTCACTGTTTGAACCTAGTTACACGGTTTTGATTGAGTACACTACCTCACACATTACAATATCATATAATGTTCAAGTTATGGAACACACCGATTTTTTTGAATTTCAAAGCACTGCGGAGTACTATTATTCCAAATACAATCAAAGCTACTAATGGAACTGTTTTGTAATGGGCTAACGAAAGATAAAGATAAAGATAAAGATCGTTTATTTGTCAAACATGCGTTTACATGCTGATTGGGCATGCAAGATGATAATAAAATAAAAAGCACGTACATGTTTTGCCTATGAAGGCGTACAAATTCTTACTACTTCAAAATACTACAAATAACATTTAGCAGGTACTCAGGGAAAAAAAAGGAGTAAAAACATTCAACACACATTTAAGAATTTCCCATTAATAAAATATAATTATGAAAGAGAATTATGTCAGTATGAATTAATCTAAGTCAGTAATAAAGAAAAATAATAACAGTCAAGAAAAATATGTAAATTGTACTACATGGCGAAAGAAATACATGTCAGGCAATGTCAGATATTAAATACAAGTCAATACATATAAAATACAAAAAATAAAACATGTCACGTTCCTAAAAAAGAAAAAAAAAATAGAAACGAAGTTTACGATGTACGATGTACGATGTACGATGGGTCGTACGATCCAATGGAGATGGAATGGAACCAATTGAATAACCGTTGGACCATGCAGGACGTTATAATGGACGTGAAAGATGATGCGCGTAATCAACCGACCAAGAAGAACGGTCAAGCCAGGAAGAATAGTCAAGCACGAAACAGCCAGGAAAATGGTGCGACTAAGCCTTGGACCATGAAGGAACAGCTGACCCTGAAATAGTTGTATTATCCAGATTCCTCATGAGAGAAGCAGACAAGGCAATGCGCTATCCTACGCACCGCCCACTTGCACCATTAGAGCAAGCAGGTAGAAGGAGACCCGACGGCTGTAACATTGAAGAAGAAGGCCAACGTCTCGGCTCGACAATCGAAAGCTCTCTCTCGGCTGACATCATCGAAAGTCAAGCAGCTTTTAAATGTAAACCTCGATGAAAATAGATTTGCTTAAATAAAATGTAGCTATTTTCGTTAAGTAAGGTAAAAATCAAGTTGTTTGGAAACGTCCTCTTTGTTGAGAAAATCGTCATTTGTTACCTATCTCTCTAGAAATAAATTACAAATAATACGATATTGAAATAAGCATACGTATAGGTACTAAGGTACCGATACTATGCGAAGTTATGCTTTAAAGATCGATATAGCAATTTAACATCGATCGCAAGTATTACGCGTGTCTATCAATATAATATTACAGAAAATATCTGGTTTCGAAATCTGATATCAAATATCAATATATCTAGTCAAAACAAAATAAGGGCCACTTGTTTATTTTCAAGTTAGTGTTAATTTATTGATATTGACTTAACGCAAGTTGTAAAATCTGTATCCTATCCTTGTATCCTATTTTATGAAAAGGCACAAAGAAGTAATCTCTCAGAGAATGTCACAAAATATTAAGCGAAATCGAGCTGCTGTTTGCTTTGAAATAATAAAAGAATATGTAACGGATCGCTGTCTGTACATCTTCCATGTATGAGAAAAAATATTACTGGACTTTATTAACGCATATATCACACAAAACAATTATTGTTAGAATTTTTGTCTGTTTATCTGTTTGTCTGTGCGTTTGTGCACGCTAATCTCAGAAACGGCTTATCCGATTTAGATGTGGTTTTTTCACTTATACATTGTGGTAAGCTTCACTTAACATTTAGTTTTTGTTTCATGTCAATCGGTTCGTTTTTTATGACAAGCAATTCCTCAAACGAGATGTATTATAATTCAAATCGTGGAAATCCGCGTGGCAGAGGCCATAATACCGGTGGTAACCGCCGAGATATGCGCGATGCTCGACGTGCTTATGATTACCAAACTAACATGCGTCAACAACAGGATTGGAGTTACCAACCTGAAGAGTTCGACCCAAATAGAGTTCAAGCTAAAGGGCGAAATGAAGGAAAGTTCATAAATAAAAAAGTTATGCCAACTTAAAGAATCACGTAAAACATTTGTTAATTATTATTTGTGTTCATACACGACATGGTGTTAATTTACGACATCCACGCGGCCGACGGAGTCGCAGGCACAGCTAGTATACAATATGTCTGAACTTTAAAGCAGACCTTGATGTCTAAGTGTGTTTCGATATTTCCTTTTAGCCGTAGTCAGTCATGATTCTTCTAGATAAAAAGGGACATGTAAAAGAGCTTTGAAAAGACCTATTTAAAGGATGAACTATTTGAGTTTAATGAACTAAGCATCTCCTTTAAATTAATATTTTTATCTTGATTTGATATATATAATTGTTTTTTTATTTACTTCAGCACAACCAGTACACAAAATCTTTAATAAAATAATACAGAAATTGAGAAAGAAGAAAGGTCGTTAACCTACAAGATTGCATTAAAACTTTCTGAAAATCAAACATTTCAAAAATATTTAAGTAAATTTTCGACTCTGGCAGCAATGTTTACTGTGATACAGTTTCGGGATATATGTAAGAATAAAATGCGGAGAATATTTAGCAAAGAAGAAAAAAATATGGCACTAAGCCTATACGAACAGGATCCTAAAGCCTACAGATGGCTGAGCAGCATTTATATTGCCATCTTCTGTTACACTTAGCAGACTCATTAGCCATTACAATGGATGCAAATAAATACAATATCTAGCAACTTCCATAAAATTGAGGGTAGTCATGCATTACCTGTGCACCTCCCACCCGCCCGCAAATATATGCACATACGCAAGCGGTGAAAATTCCGACTACCACCAACTACTCTACACGTGTTTCGCCCCTCCACGGGGCATCATCAGGAGCTGTTAGACCGTGCAGTGTCCGCCCAGGGTGTACAATCTTCGAACAAATGAGTAGGAAACTGGACAATTATGAATCGACAAAATAAAGTAGCTCATTTAAATATACTATTGTCGTATGGCAATCATTCTTTTGCAATTTGGTAGGGTTATATCAATATTTTTTTGCCTTCGTAAATCAATAGATGGCGCTTAATGCTATTTTGCAACAGATATCTTAGATATGTAAGGAAGACTTATTTGTAAAAGTAAACTTGAATTTATTACATATCGGGAGTATGCTGGTCGGAACTGGCTTCGCAGTCCCAGTTACTCATTAATAATTTGCTTATCCGAATTACAAGACATTTATGATGACATATTAAAAACAAATTTAACATTAAATAATTTAAAACAATTTATAAAAGTAATAATATTTGTACATATTAGTTTCTACTTCCTGCATTGCCAAATCCATAAAAAAAACTTGATAGATTTAAGATTACTTTGTCATCCCGATTTTTTATTCACCATTATGGGAAAAAATTAAATAAAATATTATGCGGGAAGACGGATAAGGACAGCAATAAAAATATGTATTAAGTGATTAAAGATAAATCTTTGAAAACCATTAATTTTATTTCATTATATTCTTCCAAATATAATGAAATAATTTTTTTATTGCTTATACATCATAAGATGTATGAGCAATAAAAAATGAATGGAAGAATATATTGGAATCGGTTGAATCACGTATTTTATATCTTTGTTGGTTGGACCCTATATAGATACCTAATAATACCTAAACAAATGTATATGCATGTCGGGGTCCTATCGCTTACAGCAATAGCAAAAGAGCGGACTGTATAAATAAAGATTATAATAAAAAACAAAGATAGACCATACGGCGCCCGATCGTACTACGTGACCGCCGCGGAAAATCGTCGTAGAGAAGTATTGCGCGCCATAATGGGGAAAAGAGCGGCAGCCGTCGCGTCACTTCCCGCCCCCGCGCACCCTTCAGGCTGCGCGGTTGTCAGCGCGGCCGTCATCTGTTCCTCGTATCGCGCGCCCTCGCACTGCCCCGCGCCGTGGCATTAGTAGTGCATTCGTAATACTATAGATGGAGTCTGTGTGCCCTGTTTCCTAAATTGAACGAGAGAGGTCTCTATTTCCTATATTATAAACTACTCTGTGGTGTCCGCCACCGAGTGAGCCTTAAACCGCACGCCACACCTCTATTTATGCCATCTCCCCCCCACATGTTGTAACGGAAAACTACGGAATGTGTTTTTAAACTTGATTCAGTTTATTGAAAATTTTATCTGTAATAAATTATTTTATTAAGACATCAAATGGATGTAATATGTAATGAATTAATTAAGAATAATAATTATAGTATTTAAGAGGTAATAAAAATAATTTTATTTAATTAGTTGTTGATGTAAAAATACGCAACAGTGGGGAGGAGGAAACATTAAGCTGCTCATTTAGTATGGTCCCATCAACGCTATGTTTGATAATCTCTTACTGTTCTAACACGCTCAGCCTTAGACTTTTACTACAAGTATGTAAGACTTTATAGGAATGCCCTTCCGATAATCTTTGTACTTTATTTTGTAAGAAATTTAATATTAAGTACCTAATAAAATGTACAATAAAGAGTAAATAAATAAAATAATCTATGACCGGTGTTTAATAAATGTTTCGCGAAATGTGATCTCTCTGGTCGGGCATTCCTACAAGCCGAAATGTGTTCTTTATAACGTGTCTCAAAACTGCGGCCAGTTTGACCCACGTACACAGAATCACATTCATCACATGCCAACCTATACACCCCCGACTTCCTGCCTACCTCTGTCTTTTCTTTGCCGTTGCAAATGGCACGTCGAACGGAATTATTAGTTCTAAAGGTAACGCGGTACACGACAGAACCACGGACCTTAAGTGTAAATGAATGTCGCGCAAATAGTGGGGACTCCACCGCCGGCCTAAACGGTAATCGTCTATATATTTTTTGATGAACTAAGTGAATTAATGTTAAATATAATTTTTATTGATTTAAACCTATGTATTTCAGTTAAATTATGAATTTTATAAGTCAATTAATGTCATTGATATGTAAATATAGACCTGTAAGTAGAAATGCAAATAAATGGTCATAGGAGGTGAAGCAATGGAAGTTTCTAGAAAGTACCTCCAAAGAAAGGACTTGATCACTGGCTTTGTAACAAATGGTAAAGACAAAAAAAAAGGAGGGAAGCTGATCATGCACTGGTTTTTATACAAAAAAATTATAAACAACCCTTAGCTTACACATTCTGTAGCATAAGCACTCCACAACAAGACCTAAAATGTTGATAAAGAATATTATACTCGTAACATAGTTACAGAACTGTGGTTTTTAGGTCTTGGCTACAGTGACTGATTCGTTGGTCTAGTGGTCGCAAACGCGGCTGCTGAGCATGAGGTCCTGGGTTCGATTCCAAGGTCGGGCAGTGTTATTGAATTTTTCTGTTAGGAAATTCTCAGTAGCAGCCCGGTGTCAGGATGTTGGTGGTGTACCACCCCCGTGCTTCGAAGAGCACATAAAGCCGTCGGTACTGCGCCTGATCTCTCTCTGGTCGTGTCGGATTTCCGTCCCATCGGACTATAAGAGTGAAGGAAGAGGGAGTGCACCTGTGTTTGCGTATACACTTGTGCACTATAATATCTCCTGCGTACGTGCTAATCTCCGTGGAGATAGGCCGCCGTGGCCGAAATACGGTCGGGAGGAGTATACAGTGTGTGATCAAGGGATAGCTAATGTAAGCACTATAAATAGTTTAATAAAAGAAGCAAGAGAAAAATATCTAAAAAATAATTTTATCTTCAACCATAAAAAACACATTTGAAGTAAATGGAGAACAAATAATCCACTTTTTTTTGACTCACCACATTTAATAGAGGGTGTAAGAAATAATTTACTTACAAAAAAATTTAAAATGCACCATAGACAATGCTGAAAATATACCGAAATGGGACCATATAGTCCGACTTTACGAAGAGAACCCAACATACAAAGGGATAAGATTAGTCAAAAATCTGACTGAAGTACATGTAATACCAAAAAAATTATCGAAAATGAAAGTTAAGTATGCTACACAGATCTTCAGCAAAACAGTTGCATCAAACATAAGACACTTAGCAGGTCAGTGATAGTATACATTTGTAAATTAATATCAACGTATGAACGACATTCCTGTGCTTTTAAAAAATAAACCTTTAAATTCTTGTCTTTAGAAAATAAATTCATTTTACTTTTTCAATGGTTGCTCAAAAAAAACTTTTATAGTTTAACGAAATTTTTTGATTGTAAATACAATACAAATAGAAAAATGTCATATTAATTAAACCTTTTTATTGATTCATTCATGAGTCACAAAATTAATTTAAATATATCTAAATAAAATATTGTAAAAGAAAGGAAAACAAAAAATAAACAAAGTGTAAATAAACTATTATATAATGATTTCATTCTATGTAGTATGTTATACCTAAGTTATAATTATAAAACAATGTAGGAATATTCGTAGGCCTCTTGCAGAGGCGGATGTGTTTAAGAACTATACTTTTATGTTACCAACTTTTGTACCATATCCTTGACGAATAAATATCTTTTATCTTCACAAAAACAAAAATCATTTAACCGATAAATTTTTCAACCTTTGATATAATATTTATGCAAAGTTGATCCCAGGTCATCATAACTGTTTCATAAACCATAGCAATTCTTATTATGTTCTTTCTGGATGCAAAGTTAAGATATATTTATATATTTTATTGCAGTAAAAAACATAATTTTGCAGTTTATACCAAAACACTTACATTTTTATATAAAAAATATTTAAACAATAACAACTTTTTAGTCAAACTAAAACATGCTGAGCGAACTCTAAAGTTATTATATTAAATGGAAAATCTTTTTCCATTTAATATACTTTAAAATAAATAAATTCTTTTCATATTGTAATATGCATACTAATGCATTATCATGAAAGATATTTAGATCTGGATGCTGTGTGAGCAACAAATTTGTAAGGTTAATGCTTTGCTTGTATTGTTTCACAAGCCATTATTTGTTTCAATTACGATCGGACTAGCCTGATTTATTTCTTCGCAGTAATAATTTAGAATATCAGAACTTAATAAATAAATAAAATAAATAAACTTGACATGTTTATGTTTACATTTTCAGATAAGGGAATACTCTCAGAAGATTGTAAAGATACAGCAGATGTCTCATTATTTTTCGACGATCTCTTCGATTCCATGAATGGAAATTATATCAATTCAAAAAACAGAAACCTCTTCTTGGGCCAGTAACTCCAAATCTGAGCACAGCCAAATATGGTACAAATAAAAAAAAAAACTTCTATCTGTAAAATTTATTAGGGGAAGGGGGCCTAAAGCGGGCACAAGCCTAAAGTGAGCACCCATTTCAAAATCATCGCTTAAAGACACCACGCGGTCTCGCGTCCCATTGGCCGTACCCCCCGTACCGCCTCAGTCCGCTGCAGTCGTAGTTTACAATTCTGATAAACTGTACGGCCGGTGTGCGAAAAACAATAATTTTGGCATTTTTATGCAAAACAGCGAAGGTAAGTAGAATGTGCTTTGTTTAACAGTGAGTAAACTATGTTATTATCAAGATGTGCTTAGTGTATTGTATTTATCTTACTTTAATTTAATCATATTTGCATGAAAAGATTGACATATATTTTAGGTTAGGTTTTTTGAGAACGTGAGGCGAACGCAAAAGGCAAAGTGAGCAGGGCAGAGCGAACATGCCCGCTATGCCCGGTGTTTCATGGAATATAATGTGGGTATTAACTAGTGTTGGATTGTTGTTGGACACTTGGATACAGGAAACAATAATGACACCTGTTAAATGTGTCGATTCGAATGTCAGAACTGGTACCGTTACTACTTTGGATTTAGATACTGGACCTAGTAAGAGTATGGACCAATTTACTCCTATGGTTATTAGACCACTACCAAAAGTGGGTCCGTACAAAACAAACAGGCGGAGAAAACCTCAAAAAGCTGAAATATTAACGAGCACACGAATTAAAGACGAGCAGAGAATTAAAATATCGAAGAAAATGAAGCCTCAAAATGAAAAATGTAAAGGGATTAAGAAGAATCTAAAAATATCCTAAAAAAAGATAAAAAAGCAAAAGAATATGAAAAACCAAAAACGAGATCATATTCACAAAAGGAAAATAGTCCTTACCCATGTCTTGTATGCAATGAGCTATATGTAGATCCACCCACCGAAGACTGGATCCAATGCGACGATTGTAAAATGTGGGCTCATGATGCATGTACATCATATTCGGGAATTGGGGCATTTTATTGTGATATTTGTCACGAGATGTAACTGGTTTGATTAGCTATGTGAACAATGGACATGACCTTGGTAATTTCATTTCATTTAATTATGACGGATTAAAGATAGTTGAAATTATAAAGTTTTATAAGATTAAAGTTTATTTAATTTGAAATTATTTTATACTTTGTTGGTAGTAGATTATTTTTGTTTTTATTAACTTTTTATAAAACTCGTAGATTGTTTTGGAAGAGAGTTTTTTTTTTGTTAAATGTTCATAAGCGTTAATCTATGTAAGACGATAAAACTCTTAAGTTCCTAATGTATAATGATAAGATTGTTTTCAATAATGTTGATTTTTATTAAAGTTTAATTAATACATACTTTGAGTTTGCATTAAAGATTCCTTTAACTGCCTTTGTGTCAATATATTCCTTTAATAAGTATTTAACAATTATTTATATAACGATTAATATAACAAATAAAACATGCTCGCTTTACCCGATGCGTGCTCATTTTGCCCTTATGCTCATGCCCGCTTTAGGCCATTCCCCGGGCAAAGCGAGCATTCGAAAGGGTTTTCAATTTGGGGTCCAGTTTCATATTTTTGAGACATATGAAAATATTTACCATTGATTATCAAACTAGTATACATTTAGCATCTAATCACAATAATATTTTTTCTTGCCTTCGTAATTATACATGTTTTTTTTTCACTTAACCTTACGGTGCTCGCTTTGGGCCCCCTTCCCCTACAAAAGAAGGAAGGGAAGGTAGTGTGCCGTCTATATGCAACTGGATACACACACTAGAAAATGTGGAGCTTTTGAAAAATACTTTGTTTAACAAATTTAATATAAAGTCCAAGACCCGTTAGACTTTTTTTCGGCTGCATTAGAAGTCATGGATACAGAAATATATCACCAACACCCTCTGGCTTCGAAGCAGCCTTCACATCATTACTTATAAATAATATGTCGAGCAATCACTCACCCGGGTCAAATTGTGAGGAAGACTCATGCAAAATATTTAAATCCATGGATTGTTTATTAAATAAAAAGGATTTAGAAGCAGTTGAAGAGATAGTAATTGATTATGATGATATAGACAATGAAATTGTAGATTACAGTATAAAAAAACAAGATCCTAAAATTATAGCTCAATTAAATTATGTCACCCGGCTAAATATTGCGGCAGGCAAAAAACCATATATTTAAAAATTGTTCTAATTGCCGAAAAAAATTATACGATTGGAGCAACTCCAACGAATATTTAAGGAGAGAATATAGAAAAGTTTTTAAGCCATCACTCACCTACCCTTCCGAACCAATAGTTAAAATATTTTCAGAAATTCAAAATGTTGTTACAAATATAATTGAAAAAAAAAGTAACATATCACAAATAAAACTTTATGTAAAAACAATATTATACACAAATATAGATTTTAAATTAATTGATTGTGTTGATCACCAAAGCAAATTGGTGGACTACATATTTGATCTTTGCTCAAGATTTTTCATCAACAACTGGTGTCGTGACGTCAATAAATTATTAAGTGGTGTTATCACGGATTATAATGTTAAAGACGATATTAAGGACTTGGCACACAACTATTATAAAAAAAGAAATAAATATAAGTCTTTAATTAATTATTTATGCTTTTTTATTTTACACATTTCGTCCTTTTAGTTTTCAGCAAGTGGTGTTCGGCTATATTTTTTGTGTAGTTATGCTGCATGCAGTTATGGGTATTACTCTTAGAAAAATGGCATACCGCATAAAAAATATAAGATAAACTTAAATTATGTAGTCACTAAAACGGTACAGTAGGTAGTTAGATAAAGTTATGTATACTGTCTTTTTTACTTTGGGGTTTTTTCGCCAGATGGCGCTCTTTATTATGAGAGACTGATGACTCTATTCTCAGTATTAATAATGTACTCTGTGGGCAGTACGCCCCGAACACACAGACGGGGAACCTGTGTCACTTGTCGTCAGCCGCCGTTCCAATTTGTAAATGTTTTATTTTATTATTCCTAACCAGAGTTCGGAATAAGTAAGTTTGGAAAGTGCAGACTGTACAAAGATTACAAGACCATGTGACCTAATTTAAGAAAGCTTATATTTAAGAGATGGGTAGTTCGCGAACGATTGAAGGAAATGGACTACTTCATTTCGACAAATAGAGATATCTCTCATTCAGTGGTCATTCGAATGTGTCTCTACTTCATTTAGTTCAGTTTTTCTTTACGCTCGAGTCACCATACGTCAACACCAAACTTAGTCGAAACTATGTACCAGGTCTGCACTGTTTTGCTTACATTCATATTTATGGGTGACAGTCCTAAGCAGGGTGTACAATCTTCGAACAAATGAGTAGGAAACTGGACAATTATAAATCGACAAAATAAAGTAGCTCATTTAAATATACCATTGTCGTATAGCAATCATTCTTTTGCAATTTGGTAGGGTTATATCAATAGTTTTTTGCCTTCATGAATCAATAGATGGCGCTTAATGCTATTTTGCAACAGCTATCTCAGATATGTAAGGAAGACTTATTTGTAAAAGTAAACTTGAATTTATTATATATCGGGAGTATGCTGGTCGGAACTGGCTTCGCAGTCCCAGTTACTCATTAATAAATTGCATATCCGAATTACAAGACATTTATGATGACATATTAAAAACAAATATAACATTAAATAATTTATAAAAGTAATAATATTTGTACATATTAGTTCCGACTTCCTGCATTGCCAAATCCATAAAGAAAACTTGATAGATTTAAGATTACTTTTTTCATCCCGATTTTTTATTCACCATTATGGAAAAAATTTAATAAAATATGCGGGAAGACGGATAAGGACAGCAATAAATTAAAGGCAATAAAAATATGTATTAAGTGATTTAAGATAAATCTTTGAAAACCATTAATTTTATTTCATTATATTCTTCCAAATTATTCATAAGATGTATGAGCAATAAAAATGAATCGAAGAATATATTGGAATCGGTTGAATCACGTATTTTATATCTTTGTTGGTTGGACCCTAAGTAGATACCTAATAATACCTAAACAAATGTATAAGCATGTCGGGGTCCTATCGTTTACAGCTGTAGCAATAGAGCGGACTGTATAAATAAAGAGTATAATAAAAAAACAAAGATAGATCAAACGGCGCCCGATCGTACTACGTGACCGCCGTGGAAAATCGTCGTAGAGAAGTATTGCGCGCCAAAATGGGGAAAAGAGCGGCAGCCGCCGCGTCACTTCCCGCCCCCGCGCACCCTTCAGGCTGCGCGGTTGCCAGCGCGGCCGTCATCTGTTCCTCGTACCGCGCGCCCTCGCGCTGCCCCGCACCGTGGCATTAGTAGTGCATTCGTAATACTCTAGATGGCGTCTGTGTGCCCTGTTTCCTAAATTGAACGAGAGAGAGGTCTCTATTTCCTATATTATAAAGTACTCTGTGGTCCTAAGTCTATATAAAATATGAAGAAGAATCTATAATGTACAAAAAAGTGAACTAAATGAAGTGTGTCATTTGTCGTAACTAAATCACTCTATGCGAGCTTCATATCTCATCTGATCTGATGGACTTGTTCTGATTTGCTGAACTAAATGAAGTACTGAACTAAATGAGTGGACTACTTCGTTGAGCGAAAAGATATACTTCATTCATTTCTTTTTACTGACACATTTTGCGCATGTCTATTATATTTCCGGCACTATTTGTCGTAGACTCATCGTGTAGGTAAAACTTCATGTTTTGGTGTTGTCTCTGTGTGGTACCGGAGCGTATGCAATCTTGTAAACTGTAGCGACGAGCCGCGTTCGATCTTTCGGTGCGGGTAGTGCGGGACGAGAAACGAGTCTCCGTCCAAGGTCGCTCGCCTATGGTAGGGCCTTAATATAGCAACTCAGCAATCGGCATTAAAATTTATCCAAGAGACAGTAAAAGTAGACAAGATCACTATAATGATAAATTCAAATTATCAGAAAATATTACCTGCAATGTCGTATTGAGTGAAATTTTATCTCACATTTTGGCGCAAGCAGAAATCAATTTACCCTACATACAGGAGTGATTTATTTACAAGGACACAACCCAACCGCATTTTGTACCTTAACACCATCAATTTGGGCTCCTTTGAAACCTATTATTAATTACGCCAAAGAAAATGTCCAATGACAAGAGTTATTCATATTTTCTCCGAAGGGCCCTCAACGATCAATGATTTTTAAATACCGCCAATAAAAGATTTTTTACTTATTTAACAAAATAATCGGGAGAGCATCTTCGATTATGGTAGATGGTCCTTTTTCGAGGCTACGCATGGCAAAGGCCCTGCAGATGGCGTAGGTGGTTCTTTTTTTTAAATAAGTTTCTAATTTAATTAGTACCTAATTATAATTACAATCTAGGCTATGAGACTAATAAGTAATTTTACATTAACTTAAACTTCTAATTATATTTTTTCTAAGAATGTGTCCATTGGCACTTTTCTAACGTTCTTAAGGCGAAATCACTTTGATCACGTGTTTTTTAGTTATTAGTTCAGTCACTAATTTAATCAAAATCAAAATCAAAATCAAAATTTCTTTATTCAAATTAGGCTAAAAATTAGCGCTTTTTGAACGTCAAACATTAAGACAGCCCCCAATAAAGCCCACCCTTCACCGCTTCCTAGTGTTTTAGCTGGAAAGAAGAAGCGGCGCAACAAACTTCCCAGCAACACGTCTGTCTGTATCAAAATTATTCATAGATTCTATACAAATCTAAAATTGAATTTATATAAAATAATTATATCTAGTGAGATAAAATATCTTGGGCACAGTTAGCTAGCACGAGCCTATGTAATATGCATGCCAATGCATGAAAATATTAAATGAATCGAGAAACAATGTAAAATTACCGAAAGCGTCCAATCTAAAACTATTTCGTATGAAGGTCGTACCCACTTAATATTATCACTATACTAACTCAAAAGGTTTAGTCCTTTTCAGTCTTCTTACTGAGTCTGTTTTGTCAAGGAGCTGGATAGCCTCAACATTCACATGATGATGAAGTCTTTGTTCACTTCTGAACTTCTCTTGAACTTCGGCATAAATGGCGTAGGTGGTGTCATCAAAAGAAAGCAGGACAAATTGGTTGCTTATGGATACGATATTCCATCTGCAACGGCAGCATACGATCTACTCAAATCACAAGAGACAGAAGAGAAAATATTTTACGTTCCAGAAGAAGATATTATCAGCATCCGAAATACGATACCTGATAAACTGAGACCACTGCCAGGAACAAACAAGTGCATCAGGTCATAACAAAAGCAATGAAGGGTCTATATTTTATAGAGATATACGAGTATGTTGTAATTGCAGTTCCAACAATAGACAGCATTGTAAATGCTTCGATCTCAAATAACAATCAGCAAAGAAGTCAAGAAAGAAGAACAAATAGAAGTTTTTATTAAACAAAATATTCAATTGGAGATGATCACAGAGAGAGAGGTTAGGGAAACTGAAAGCAAGCAAAGAGAAGTTTCAGAAATAAGGCAGAAAAAAAAATAGAACAGAAGGAACAAATGAAGTACAGGAACCAAAGCTTAACTTACCATATTAAAGTACAAATATAAAAATATTGCAGTGCAATTGAGGTTATAAGTATCTTACTCGTAGATGAAAAAACTGTTGAATTTATATTGAAGGCAAACAAGAGTTTGCCAAAGTTGTTTGACAAAAAAGAGTAAAATGCGGTGTCATTTGGAACTAAAACAACATGTTTTTGACAACACTATCATTATTGTCAAATGAGTATTTTCATTGTCATCGTTATTGTCGTGTATGTAGTATTTATTTAGAAGAATATTTGTAAATTTTTCAACATCTTTTGCTTGCCTATTCATTTAAAATGAACAAAATTATTTGCAGTAGCGGTAAAGTAGTGATATACCAAGTTTATTGACGATGTTTGACTTAACATAAAGCGGGAGGAATTTTATCTCAGATGGACAATGTTTATGAGAGGACTGCCGATATAACAGGTAAAATTTACATTAAATTTTACCGGGAATATGAATTTCTCGAGATTTTGTATTTAGTTTATTGAATGTTAAATAAGGTTATGTTTACAAGTCATGATACGTCGACTCTATAATTTGGACACTTGAGAGATGGTTACCGCGTAGGTATATATAGTGTTTGTTTTTTAGGTAAATCTATCAGTGTCTTAAGGAAAATTGTACATTAAGCTAAAAAAATGCGTTTTTTCTACTCCTGGCAAATATCGGAAAGGTCGACCAAGTAAAAATCTAGATAATTTTAATCTTTGTGCAATTAGGCAAAAGGTGCATTTCTCTTACACTGTAAAAAAGCAAGTACGTATTGTTTTGTACGAGTATGTTATTGAAACACTCTAATAATAATAAAAACATGTTTCATAATACCAAGGCGCTTATTATTTATTCTTCAGGTGCCTACGTTACGAAATTTAATACCTATAGTTAAAGAAGAATTAGGATTTAATGGAAGCCGTTAACACCTTAGAAAGATAATGCACTCTCTAGGTTTCCCGTATAAGAAATGCAAGACAGAACGGCGCTGATGGAAAAACCTAGTGTAGCAGCAAAAAGGGAGAAATATCTAAAAACAATAATGCAAAATAAAAATCTACCCATAGAACTTCAAAAACAAAATATTTATTTGGATGTAAGTTATGTGCACTCCTCGTATAAGCTCAAAAAGTATTGCCAATATATTGATATTAGTGGAGTAAGACAAAATATTTCAAAAGGCAAAAGATACATCATTGTACACCGGCGTGAAACAACGCTGTGTTGTGTTTCGCCGAGTGAGTGAGGATACCGGAGGCCCGAACCCTAAAAGGCCGGCAACGCACTTGCAACTCCTCTGGGGTTGCGGGTGTCCATGGGCGGCGGTAATCGCTTACCATCAGGCGAGCCGACTGCTCGGTTGCCACCTATCCCATAAAAAAAAAGGAATTTTAATAGTTTTGAGAAACGTGTTTAGAGAGACAGGGATTTATCCAGTTAATCGCAATGAAATACACCATCGCATATTCGATCCGTTGCAGTTAAAGCATTGGCAACAGAATATTTTAAACCCACCAGCACACACAAAAAAGGAACCACAGACATTATTATACAGTGCACAAAATTGACTTAATAAACACTTATTTACAGTATCCAGTGACAATTGCGGAATCACATTGATAGATATAGACCATGATAATAGTGCCTTGTGTCATGACTTGGTACAGGTTCCAGCCGAAGAAAAGAAAATCTCATTTGAAGAGTTTCTGCTACTAAAAGTAAAACGTAGTGACAATTTATCGAAACCAAAGAGGCGAAAAGTGGCACCAGGTGCTGAAGTAATCACTCACGACGACGTCCTTAAGTTTAAAAAAGACGAACAAAGTAATAAACACAATACAAAAGGGAAAAAAACAGTCGAATTCGTCTACAAATCGTACAGATGATGCAGTTTTCTTGAGTGATTTATCAAAAAATAACTCGCAGTTCGTACCTTTTGCTGTACTAAATTCCCAAGATTTACCCGATTGTTTACAAAACCATGAACATAACAGTCCTAAAGTTAAAATTACATCCAACGTTATAATAAAAAACTCAACGACGCCTCATTAGGATAATTTACTACTAGGACCTTCAGAATTAATAACTGCCAATACAAGGAAGACCAGAATTAATCGCAACGCTACTTTAATCAATTAAATAATTCAATGTGAATACAATTCAAAGATTACTTGAATCAGATGATGATGTGTTACCAAATTCTTCTGCTCATTTGAATTCCACCCCTAGTGATAGTTCAGAGACAAGTACAATCGGACAACTCCCACCAAGGAGAGCCTCTAAGAATACAATCCCCACAACCAGGAGAGCCAGAATCCACTGATGAATCTGAATGCGAAGATGAGTCATGGGGAAAGGATTTGTGGACTTCCAGGCCCGACCCAGATGAATTCGATAAGGTAACAATAAAACCTACGTATTTATTGAATGGAAGAGCGCGTCCAATATAGCGCACTTCAGAAAAAAATTCAATGATGATGTTTTTGATTTGATTGTAACACAGACAAACTTGTGTGCGGAGCAGCAAAATATAAAGAATTGGCAACCTGTTGACAAAAAAGAAATTAGTTAGTACTTTTTGGGTATTCTCGTTATGATGGGTTATCACATTCTTCCCCAAATAGATTTATATTGGTCTTCAGACCCTGGATTTCGAGTGAATGAAGTGGCTGGTGTTAGGCGTGTGAAACGCTTCAAAAAAAATCTGGGGGCGAAACATTTGAATGATAATGGTCAACAACCCAATAGAGAAAGTTCAAATTTTGATAAATTGTGTAAAATCGT
Source organism: Xylocampa areola (assembly GCA_935421205.1). NCBI lineage: Eukaryota > Metazoa > Arthropoda > Insecta > Lepidoptera > Noctuidae > Xylocampa > Xylocampa areola. Next base: position 1,523,742 of record OW285216.1, read on the forward strand.
CCTCTCATATCTTTACTCAGTAGATCATATCAAAACAATGCCTGTACCTCTTCTTCTCAGAGTATTGATGAGAGCATGATACTCTTCAAAGGAACATCCAGCTTGAAGCAGTATATGCCGCTAAAGCCTATCAAAAGGGGCTAAAAAGTATGGTGCTGTTGGGACAGTAGCACAGGGTACCTGTATAACTACTAAATTTATACAGGCAAAACGGGACAAGGAACAGAAGAGAGTTTGGGAGATAATGTTATAAAAAAATTGTCTAGTAAATTAGCTGAAGAAGAGTTCAAGACAGATATTACATTTGAAAATTTTTTTTGCGGCTATTCTCTCGTGCTATTCTTGTATGAAAAAAACATTTATGCCACTGGAACAATCAGAAGAAATAGAGCGATTTTACCCAATATAATAAAAATTAACACAAATAGAACTAGAAGAAACAAAAGCCTAAAGTTGAAAAAAGGCGAGTTCAAGTGAAGAACTAAACAGGATGTAGCATTTACCGTTTGGCAAGATACTAAAGAGGTTTTGTTGCTAACCACCGCATTCCATCCTAAAGTAGGAATTACTTCTGTCCAAAAAACGCAGAAAGATGGCACCAGGGAGGCTGTCCATTGTCCTAGGGTTATAAAAGAGTACACTAAAAGAATGGGCGGTGTCGACCGCTTTGATCAAGTAAAAGGGACATATGCCGTCGGACGAAGAAGTAAACGCTGGTGGTTACGGATATTCTACTTCTTGGTGGATGTAAGCCTGACAAATTCTTTCATTTTGAGGGCACATACGTTTGCAAGAAATTACGCATAGCTCGTCCGGAAAACTATCAAAAAAGCGTAAATTCTGTGCCCGTAAATAAAAACATGCCAAAAACATTAACAAAAGCTATTTTATTCCTCTGAATCCTTCTGCCTTATAAAGGGTTAAAATTAGTAAAAAAAGTCGATCGGGATGACGTGCCGGACATATCGATAGTAAAAAAGGTTAATTTATCCAGCGACAAACAGTTATTAAATAGCTTCGTTTTGTGTTCTGAAGATGATGAGCTCTACTTTAACTAAAACATCTGGCCTTGCCCACATCATGATTATAATTATGAAACGTAAAATAAGTAAAGTTTTTGTAACCTCCAATTTTGGTTTATATTGATTGTTTTGTTGCACTTAAATCAAACCATAAGATTAAAACTCGTATTTGTTTTTATGTTTAATTATTTTGTATAACTTGATTTTATAATATTTGTTTTGTTCTTGATATTGTTTATCTTTGATACTTCTCATTTTATTTTGAGTTGATTATATAGTAGCATGAGAGTTAAGATTGATCATTGTCTTAAGTTTTAGTATTTTTATAATAATTAAATTTATTAAATAAACCCAAAAAAAAAAAAAAAATTACTGTAATACCAGATCAAGACTTTATTTTTAAGATTGTTAAGCTTATAATTGACTGTCTTCAATCAAGGAATGTTCAGATTAAGTGTATCCTTGAAACAACCAGTGATTTCTGCAAAATCTTCCAGTATGACGAATTTTCCCAATTCAGAAGGGAAAATCTGACTAGTGAGCAAGTTTAAAAAAAAAACTGTTTGTAATATTACTGAAGATAGCTCAATTAAATATGATAATCGCAATGCAAAGTTTAATGTATTCTTAATTGTGTGATACTATAACGTTGATAATAAAACTAAAAATATTGGCAAATAAGGTCAATCAACTGTCACTTTTAAAAAACTATGCTGGAATTACCCACCCTGGCCTTAATTATTTTGCTATTTGTAATTTTAATTTATCTGAATAAATATCTTAAGTATTTCCTCTAGTTTAAAATCCTAACATATTATATATAATAAGTCTCTCCTTTCTTACCTAAAATATATAAATAATTATAAATATTATTTTTCGTTTCAAAATGAAGATAGATGAAACAAACAAACATTGTTTAAGTCTTGGTAAAGATAAAATTTATGAAAAATTTATGAACAGTTTTATGCTACGGAAAGATATATTATTTGCTCTTCTGAAAAGTTTACTATTTAAATTATGCGGTGTAAGAACTTAAGTGATGATTTATTATTTGGGTTTGCCTTTGACTGTCACCTAGCCTGATATAAATACTTCAAGATTATCACAAATAATAATAATATAGATTGTTGCAGCTAGTACTATTTAATAACAACAACATAAGTATTGAACAGATGACCCCCTATGTAAAGATTCAAAGATTTATTTGCATACAATATGGTAATACACTGGTGTTTAGGTACATACATTAGGTTCAGCATATTCAGTCATTCTTAAATGACATGCAAACATTTAATTTTAATATAACCTAAGTCCATAATTTAATTGAATAACAGGCTACAATCACACTAAGAAATTAGCCAAATCAGTTTTTGTTATCCTAAGACGACCCACTGACCAGTCAATTTATTAATCGAGTTAACAAAATCGATACTATGTCCACATTAGTACTAACCTTTATATTCAAATTATTCTTTGAGTGAATAAAAGCCTTTTTCAATTAGCCATTTATATAATGTTTGTTTAAAGTGAGTCCTTGGTAACTCCTTTATGTTTCATGGGAGTTTTTTGAATATTCTTGTACACATTGGGTAAGTTTGTATAAATACAAACCATATTTCTATTTATACAACACTGTTGCAGAGGACACAATTTGAACTGACAAGTACAAGCAGTGTAGACAGCATACGTCGTACTTAGCCACACTATAATTAAATAATGACGAGGGTATGTAGCTCTTTAAAAATTCGGGCAAGAGCAGTGATGATCTTCGTACTACGTACGTACTACACTACCAATGTAGCTTTAAATTGCTACAAACCAAACAACCCCAAGTTAAGCCAAGTTAGACAAGCAAACATGATACCTACATAAATACAGAAAACTGAGGAAATCCTGAATCTGAAACGACAACACAATGACTTTGGGAGTGTAACAAGAATAATTTAAATTCGATAATTGCCTTATTATTCATTTAATTAGACGACCCACTGACCATTAAATAGTAATATCAGATACAATGACATGAATGATGAAAGAAATCTGACTTGGAACTAAAGACTAGAATTAGCAAACGAAACGAGTACATAGCGAATAACGAAAGTTATAGAAATACCATGAAGAAGCCTATTCTCAGAAGTCAGAACTCATTTAACATCACAGACGTACGTATTTTAACATTGACTTGACAGCTCCAGTGTTGCCACATAGAAATAATGTAGGTCTCTAGATTGTCATCAGAAAGTCCCTAGATATAAGTGAATTAATTTACAAATAAAGTCTCCAAATGTCGCTACATATGATTTAACTAAAGAAAAATTATAACAGAAAAAAAACGTCTAATGTATTTAAGATTAAGAAAGATTTAGAAAGCTCTAACTCAACATGAAATAATATTGTAGGAAGCTTTTCATCATATTCATTCTCTTAATCTCTTTATCAGTACGGACAGTTTGAGATGTAGAAGGTTGTTGCAATTCCGTTGCAATTTTTAAGCCTCTAAATGAAAATTTGCCATCTTTGTGTATTTGCCCTATTATTTCATCTGGTAGTTGATAAGTAAAACCATTATTGTTGCGAATTTTTAAATGTTTTCGCATAAACATAATGCTATTATATATAACATAACGTTGACACTTTCATTTTATTCCTTATTTTAGTTTTAACAATATAGATCGTGCTGAAAATTCTCTCTAGAGCATTCGAATGGGGTAACGATAACACTGAAAAAGCCAGATCAGACAAATCTTGAAATCTATTTCCACATGAGGCATCATTTAAAGTGTTTTTATTGGTGAAAATATTGTTTTTTCTTTCGTTATTGGAGAAATGCACTATACCAACGTAACGGCCAAGGGGCTGCATACTAGTGTTGCCGATCGATAGTCGACTATCGATGATTAATCGATAGTCTATTGATAGCCAACCAATCGTAAGACTATCGATCGGCCTATCGATAGCACAGAACAAGGCAATACTATCGAATGAGTGCAATACTATCGATAGTATTGTAGTTCCTCAATAACAAACTATCGATAATATCGATAGTATCGATACTGTCGATTATATTTGCAACGATAGTATCGATAGTATCGATAGTATCGATTGTTTTGGACTATCGATAGTTTAAAAATTTACAATAGTATTATTTACAATTTTCACATATAATAGTCAATCACAATCAACTATGAGGATATAGGAATAAATAATATCAAACAGTTTTCCTTGCGTAATAATAAATATAAAAAAAATATAAAATTAGATCAATGATCGACCATTATGACACTATATTAGCAAACTCGGGGCCCGGTCGATTATGACTTATATCATGGAAATTCAATACGTACAGTGAAACATACTCACACTTATTTGACATTTCAAAACGCTGCTTCTTTTTCCTTTAAATAGTAACAACAAGCACAGCTCGATAGAAATGTTTATAAAAAAATACATATCGGCTTGTAATGGTACTCAGCTACATTACTATTAAAACAATCGATAGTCCAAAACAATCAAATCAAATCAAATCAAATCATTTATTTCTTTGCAAACATGGGTTGTAAGTACATAGATGTTTCAATAAAATATAAGTTCTCCATATTTTGCCGTCAATGGGCATGCAAATAATAATACAATGGTTTTTAGATTAATAATTACAGTTAGAATATACTAAAGAAATGAAAGTACCAATACTCCAAAAAGAAATTAAAATACACTAACAGATGTCATTATAAAAAGAAAATACCAAACAATATTAAAGTTAAATTACATGTCAAGTTAAATTATTTTCAATATTTTTTCCAGTGTCAATACATAATAGTCAATTAACAGATTAGTACTTATCTACAATTTATGTCAAAATTATGTCATAGGATTAAATGATAATATCAGCCAGTCAGTGAAAAATCATTATGAAAATCGTCAATAGAGTAGCAGCATTTGTTAATTAATATTTCATACAGTGCCTTTTTAAATTTGGATAAAGTCATATTTTTGACATTATTAGGAATTTTATTATAAATTCGTGGGGCGATTCCAAACAGGCTTTTATGCATTAATGCTGTCTTACATTTGACTTGACATAATTTATTTACATATTGTGTGCGTAGAGGTTTTATTTTTCTGTCTGAATATTTTTGGAATATATGTGGGTTACACTTTACAAACATAGCCGTTTCTAGTATATATAAAGAAGGGAATGTCAAAATTTTTAATGATTTGAAATAAGGAACACAGCTATCAGTTGTCTTAAGACCACACATTGACCTGATGCATCGCTTCTGCAGCCTAAATACCAGTTCCCTATGAGTGGATTGCCCCCAGAAAATAATGCCATATCGCAAAAGGGAGGCAACCATTCCATGGTAAGCTGGTAAAAGAGCCTGACTGTTGACTTTCTTTGAGAGTTGGAACAGAGCATATGCGGATTTGCTCAGTTTCTTGGCTAGGTTTTCAACATGCGATTTCCATGTAAGTTGGTTATCTATTGTTATACCTAAAAACTTAGCCTCATGTACTTGTTCAATATCATAGCCATTGTATGAGATACCAAACTGTGGGTTTTCACAATGTTGATGAAAATGCATGACTTTTGTTTTATTCAAATTAATTATTAGATATTTTTTTTTGAGCCAATTAATAATGTCATTTATGCAAGAATTGATGTCATTTTTATAGTTATTAGGGTCATTACATTATATAATGGCTGTACTGTCATCTGCGAAAAGAACCATTTTATTGGATGTTGCTTTAGGGAGATCATTTATATATATCAAAAAAAGTGGCGGACTAAGTACGCCACCCTGTGGAACTCCATATTTTACAAGTCTTGGTTTTGACATATATATTGTTTCTAGTTTAGTTATTGGGCATATCCTTGAAATTTCAGTATATTGTATTCTATTAATAAGGTATGATTCTATCAGCTTTAGGATGTTTCCTCTTATACCGTAACTGTACAATTTGTGTAATAGAATCTTATGGTCCACAAGATCAAAAGCCTTGGTCATGTCCCTGTAAATTGCACATACTGGATTTCTTTTATCAACAGATGGCATGATATTAGCTAATAAGTCATAAAGTGCCATATTTGTAGAAGTATTTTTGCGAAAACCCTTTTGTTCTTTACAAAATAATTGAAACTTTTCAAAGTAAGCATATAAAGAGTTACATATTACTTTTTCAATAATCTTTGAAATAATGGGTATTTTTGCGATAGGTCTGTAAATGTTGTAATGTAAATGTTTTTTAAATCAGTTTTGTCATCTTTCTTATGAAGTGGTTTTATTATTACTTTTTTGAGCTTGTTCGGAAATATACCTTCGGCTATGCACAGGTTAATTATATGAGCTAATGGAGATGCCACAAGTTCTTTTGTAAATTTTAACACTTTAGTGGCAATTCCATCGTATCCTATATATAGTATTTGTATTTTTAAGACTGCAAATTATTTTTTCTATATCGTCAGGTGTCACAGGTTGCATAAATAATGAATTAAATGTTTGATTGTTTAAAGTTATATTATTCAATGTTATGTCAGTTTTTACGTTACTCTCAATTGTGTCAATAAAATAATCGTTGAATTCATTTGCGATGTCTACGGGGTCTGTAAATGTCATTTTTTTTCTATTTATGCTCATTACTGGTTCCAGTGGAAGACTAAATTTAGATTTATTTATTATTTGCAATGTTGATTTATTTTGAGCCGTCTTTATGAAATGATTATTTTGTGCTTTTTGTGTTAGGTCCTATAAAGTTTGGTATATTTTTTTAAAACTAATTTATGTTTAGAGTCCTTATTTAATCGATAATCCCAAAGTACCTGCCGTTGCTTATTACTACATATTTTTATTCCGTGGGATATCCATTTAGTTTTTTTACTGGTTTTGATGATTATAATTTTCTCTGGAAAACACAATCGGTATATAAGTGAAAAATCATCTATGAAATGGTCGAAAGCTTCTCGAAGATCCTTGGCATCATGTACTTGCTTAAAAGATAGAGACCCAAGATGTCTTTTAAAAATAATTAAATTTTCCATACATATATCTTGTTTTTTTGTTTTCCAATATTTTAGTTTGCAAGTTTTATTTATTGGTACTTTAAGAATCTGCGATGTATGATCTGAAAGGATCAGATCTACAACTTCAGTCTGACAGTCTTTCCGATAGTTATGAGCAAAATTATCAATACAGGTATTACTTTTTAACCTAGTTGGAGTATAGAGCGCTAATTTTAAATTATAATTCATAAGAAAGTATTCAAATTCTAATGTTGTTTTATTTATTTTCAAGACATCAATATTAAAATCTCCACACAGAACAATTCTTTTATTTGAAGATTGACAGACTTTATTTAAAATATAATCCAACTTTTCGTAGAAAACATCGTAATTATACTTGGGGACTCTATAAATACAAATAATAATGATTTTATATGCTATTATTTCGACTGCACAGCATTCAAAGATGCCTGAAATTGACTGTTTTGCTATGTTTGCTATTTCTCTAAACTGCAACCCAGCTCTTACGAAAATAGCTGCTCCTCCTCTCTTGGTATTTCTAGAAAAGAAAGCAGCTGGACAGAAATTTGAGATGTGTAATAAATTTTCATAGCCAGTTTGTATAAAATGTTCAGTAAAGCAGAGAACATCTACAATAGTTCCTTTGTTGTATAATTCTACCAGTTTTACATTCAGTGTATCAGATTTATTTATAAGACCAGCTATATTCTGGTGTAAAATGTTTAGGTAATTAACGAAAATTTTTTTGTGAATCTGTAGTATAGTCGTCGTGACTTTGATTTTGAGGATGGCAGTCCACTTCCAAGTGCGTAGTATTCCGGTTGTCTAGACAAATAATCAGGTTTTGTAAATCCTCTAAAACTAACTTGAAACCACTATTATTTAAGGTTCCATAATGCCTATTGTAATTATGATATTCGTAAGGTAGATTAAGATTCGAGTCAAGTAGATATGCATAGTTACATGTGTTAATATCTAGGTACAACAGGTTATTAAAAGTTTCTACTCTACTATTGAACATTATGTTTGAATCTGTCATATATCTATAGGTTGGTAAACAAATGATGAAGTTTGTGTGGTTTAGTGGTAACAATTTTTCCCTGATAAACATGACAAGTTGTAAATAATTATGCGTTTTCCGAAAGTCTTCTTCGTCAATGTAGATGACACAATAGTCCGAGTGTGTAAACTTCGGAACCTTTCCTTCAATTTTATCCAGTAATTGCCATAGTCCACATGTAGGTTTACGATAGTGGCAGATGTCATGGTTGCTTAATTTATTTCTTTCAATAAGTGTATATAGTCGGTTCGACGTTTCACTGCTTATCAGGCATATATTTTGCCTAGTTAGTGGATGTTTCATGGTTGTTTCGGCTTGTATGTATTGAGTTAGGTTTGATGTGCTTGGTATCTCAGTATCACACGTTGGAGCATCTTCATTACTGGTAGTTTTAAATTATTATTTTTTTTTTCTCTTCGTGTGGTTCGAACTTGCGGTAGTACCACAGTACGATTCTGAGGCGGCTGACTAAACTGATCGACCAGCTATCATCTACTCGAGGTACCGAAATTATTCGCTGTTGATGCACTTAATTTTCAAATACATATTCAATATATTTCTTGAGAGGTCCTAAAGATTATATAAATTCTACTAAGTAATAATTAATATTTATGTTGGCAGCATTTGTAGTTTCGCTACTCCCCGCTTGGGCCAGGAAATGGCACTAGTTGTTTAATAATATTTTTTTGTGTGTGTTAACGCCAGTGGTTTTGCTGTCATAACATGGTTCCGCTATTTGCCACCAGGCGCAGTTATAGCGCTAGTTGTCTATTCAGGCACCAGTTTAAATTAAAAACGGTTTCTATTTTTATTTTTCTTGTTATATTGAACTGTTTATGCACTTATCACTTCTATTTTAAAATAAATGTTAGTTATAATTTAACTGGAATTGTTTTATCACACTGAATGTCAATAAGTCTCTTGAATAGATTGATAAGTAGTCTCACCATATAAAAAGTTCGTCAGTATAGTTTACCACTTGAAACAACTTCCACAAATATTATCACATGTACACAATAGTCGGAATAGTCCTAGCAGTATTTTGTGTCACTTTTTATGTCCTGTAAGTCACTATTTTAATTAATTACGAATTTAAATTTCGCGAGTGATGTAAACAATACCAGTGTTGCCAGTTGCGTTTTGAAATCGATACTATCGACAGTATCGATACTATCGTTACAAATAAAATCGACAGTATCGATACTATCAATAGTTTGTTATTAATGAACTGCAATACTATCGATAGTATCGATAATATTGCACTCATTCGACAGTATTACCTTGTTATATATTATCGATAGTATCGATACTATCGATGATATCGATACTATCAATAGGCTTATCGATAGAGTACATGATTTGCGATGTAAACTATAGATTGTTTTAATATCGATAGTTCGGCAACTCTACTGCATACCACCAATAACGAAAGAAAGAGCAAAATTTTCACCAACTTAATATAATACTAAAATTCCCTACGTCTAAATGTGTCAGAGGGGAACATAAATTTAAGTAAGTACAGATCGGGCAAAACTCGCTAAAAGTAGCTAGAATATTTTTTGTCACTAAACATTAAATTATAGTCCCTAAATTAATAAAAATCTAGCGATAAAGTCGCAAAAGTGACAACACTGCAGCTGACTGCCTGCCAGAGCAGACAGCTAACATTAGCAGTGCTGCCAACTATGAATCAAAAAGCACCGAAACCCCGAAACCTCAGCACAAAAAGGGCCATTTTTTGACAGGATAGGCCGATATAGAGAAAAGAACTTGATGAGAATTATTTTATTTGTTCCATTTCAGTATATTTCATGTTATTTCTCTATTTCACAACAATTTCGATACATTTCTAGGGCTACAAAATAATAGATAAAAAGATTATTTCAGGCAACCATAAAAATGTTTTAATCGAAAGACCGAAATAGCAACACTGTCATTTGACTCTTAAGGAATAAGGATGTGAAACGTACACTCTTCATCTAAGTTCGAACCAGTAACGAATTATTAGATTTTTATAATAATTTAAATTTCTTAGAGTATTAATCGTGTAAAACCATAATTAATGTAGTAGACACCAAATAATGTTCTATAAAACTACCATCAGTTCGTTGGTAAATGAGATAGCCAATAGGTACTACAGAGTAGGAAGTCGAGTGATCTTACGAAACCTCGAATAACATCGATCGAATTCTAGTTCCTTTACAATCAGACTCAAGTCACTCACTAGTAATGCCTCCATGAAGTTGGAAAGTTACAGTACAAACAATCACCCCGACCCTTGGTCCTACCAGCCCGCGCTGCTGAGCCTGTAACTTTAAATTCATCCCTAAATTATAATGATTTGAATCCCATCCAACCAGTCCCTTGCTGTCCTCCCAACAGCGACGCTCCCGCTAAGCCAAGACCCGTACCCGCAGGGGGTTCCCTTAGCGTATTATTGCTTAGTATATAAGTTGAATGCCCTGGCGGGGGGCCTTAAATTTCTTAAGGTAACAACAGGAAAGCCCGGTTAAGCAGTGGACAACCTTCTAGTACTTTTTTTGTGTAGGGCACCTCGCATTTCCACAACTGCGAGGTGACCTTCACAAAAAAAAATACGAAACCACGTGTTACAACAACTAGGATATGCAGAATCAGTGGTGTCAATTTGCATTGCTATCTTTTACTGACCGTTACTATTTAAGCTGATCGAGATGACGTTAAATTCAAATTTAATCATGTCAACCTAAAACTTCCATACACTTTTCGTTTGACGTCTCTAATTTTAGTGGTTACATACACGGATGATAATCTTCAACGAACGAAACCAATGATTAAAGAAGGAGTAAAGAAAGAAAGAAAGAAAGAAAGATCAGTTTATTTGTGAGAATATAGTACAGTAAAGATGTTAACAAAATTTGTGTTCAATATATTCTACCATTTCTAGTGTACAAATATTTCTTACAAAATTATCTATTATCTAAAATAACTACACATTATTTATTAAATTACATAATATTAAAATATTTTTCATTTATGAATTTCTTTGTTGAATAATTACATTTATTAATTAATAATGCGAATATTATGTTTTTAAACAATTTTAAATTTAATTTTGTTAAACAGGTTGGCAATTTATTATAAATTCTGATTGCCATGCAAAAAGAATTGCTACTGTGCAGGTTTGTACGTTGGTTAGGTAAAAGATGTTTTTCGGGAAATCTACCAATCCTGTTACTTACATTGCATTTTTTATTAAAAAGGTTAGGGTGTTGTGTGCACAAATATACAAATTTCGTATATATAAAGACATGGTAAAGGTAATATACGGTGTTTTTTAAACAGTTCTTTGCAACTGTCTAAATATTCTGCCCCACATAGTGCCCTAACACATTTCTTTGTAGAATCCGCTGTTTTACATAATCTCTAGCTGCTTTACAAAACAGTACTGTTTTATAAAACAGCTGAACAACGTTCAGCTGGATTGCCATTGCGATACGTTTATCAAAACTGCTACCCGCCTTTAGACGTAATGCAGAATGACATATCTGCAGTGGGACAGGTTTGTTTATTGTATAAGTATATTAGATGGATAGTCACCATTCAAGTAAAAAAGCGATAATGTATTCTGATTTGACTTTCCGTGGCTGGGTCGATATCGTATGTTTTGTACAGACCACTTAAAGAAGGTATTTCAACACATTGGTATCGATCTCTGAGGTAACTTTCGATCCAATTTAGAGCTGTACCCCTTATACCATAGATTTCAAGTTTCCTAAGAAGTAAGTCGTCGAAGTCAAAGGCTTTGGACATATCTAAAAATATGGATAATATGGGAATTTTACGGTCCAGGCATTCTGTTATTGTTTTAACTACACTGAAACAAGCTAAAGTTGTAGGATGGTATTTTTTGAATCCGAATTGTTCTGATTTTAAAATATTATGTTTTGATAGGAAACTATATAGTACGTTGTGCATGGATTTCTCGAAAAAGGATGTGCCCTATTGATCTAGAGGAGAAATTTAAATGAAAGTAGTGTAGATGTCGCAGATGGATTATAGAATACGCTGTGTTACAAAACTGCTAGCTGATTTACAAAACAGTACTGTTATGAAAAACAGCTGAACGACGTTTAGCAGTTGTACATAATTACTGAACTATAACACGCAGAACTGAATGAACGTTTTGCGTTTATCAATGCAGCGGGTCAACGATCAGAGATTATGTAAAACAGTGTGAAATGAACTGTCAGATTGTTTATTTTAGTTCAAAATTTTGTCGCATATGGCTCTGTATGTCTTAACAATAATAACCTAACTTTATTTTACTTGTCAATAGCAAAAAAAGATGAAATTTTTTAATGACGTAAATACTAAATCACTATAATAGTCAACAATATATCGGGATTATGAAAGAAAATAAACGAAATTGATCCATGAGCGAGCGAAGCGAGCTCGGGAGTTTCGTGTATTCTGACACGAGCAGGTTAGGCTCCTCTTCGTGTTTAGGTTTTTTCTAACCATACAGACACAAAAATAGGAGCCCCTCGGGGCGCTAGCGGGGCTCCGTCGACCCAGCCACGGAAAGTCAAATCAGAATACAGTATCGCATTTTTACTTGAATGGTGACTATCCATTTAATATACTTATACAATAAACAAACCTGTCCCACTGTAGATATGTCATTCTGCATTACGTCTAAAGGTGGGTAGCAGTTTTGTTAAACGTATCGCAATGGCAATCCAGCTGAACATTGTTCAGCTGTTTAATAAACAGTAGTGTTTTGTAAAGCAGCTAGAGATTTTGTAAAACAGCGGATTCTACAATCCATCTGCGATATAGACACAGTGTGTAGACGAATAAATAAACTACTTAGACATAACAGTAAGATAAAAAAAAAAAAACATACATAAATAAACATAAGAACATAAACTTCAACATATTATAACCAAATTACCTAACTATTTGTAACCTACAAATAAATAGGTAATTTGTTTATATTTAACCAAAAATGAAGTTCTTAAAAAAGTGGATAGTATGATTGGGTCAAGAGAATATTGATACCAGCCGCGATAAAACATTTGCATATTCTCTACATTTTGAAGAGTTAATAAGACTTTAAGACAATGCAATACCTACAAGGATTCCTAAGGTAAATTACGAAACTTGCATTACTTACACCCATATCATATGGCCTGTCATGGCTCCTAACCGGCTAAATCTTCTAAAACACGGCTGGCCATTACCGTTGCCGCGCGCACCTTTTCACAAATTCCTAAAGACGAGACTTTGTGGTTTGACAAAATTGAAAAAAACATTGTGTCCTTTTAGAGTTCCGTTCCTCAAAAAGATAAAAGTAACAGTTATAAAATTACTTTCTTGTCCCTCTGTCTGTATCTTAAGACGTCTTTTTTCAGGAACGCGTAGAGGTATATAACATCGTGAATAAATAGCTATATCATAAAAAAACACACAACATCAACAGCTGCCAATGAAGGTGACGCAGAAGATATTTGCATGGACAATCTGAATCAATTTAACCTGGGACGGCAACTATGGCGAAACTAATAAATGTTTACTATTTTATTACATTTGTGTTGTTAGTACATAATATGTAAATGTTTTTATTTAAGATTTCCAAAGATTCCGGAACTCCAAAAACTGTGGTTATAATAGATTCAATTGAATACTTAAGATAAGGTGACCCTTTTGATAACGATTAATCGATAGGATCGATGTAATAAAAACGATTAACCATTTATTAACTGCCATGGACAGCATTAGGTAATGGGCGGGGCTTACGCCATTTTAGTTTCGCTTTTGACGCACCAAATTATTGTTTAGTTCATGTCCTCTACCTATTCTTTGGTCATAGAACGAAACACATAATACGTAGCGCCATTTTCGTAGGCAACCTTAAGTGACAAGTAGGTTTGAACGCCTTGGCATTTTATTGGCCTTCTACATATCTTTATTAAATCTATAGTGTCCTAATCTAACTTTAGTTCATAGATAATATATAATATTGCTTTAGTTCTTTACTTCTTCTAGTTCTCTCGATCCTTAGTTGTAATTGTTAAATATAATCAAATAAGCATTTATTTGATGTTAAATGTTTAATTAATAATGAATGTGGAAAATACGTTAGGCACTATTTAAATATATTTTAAAGACAGTATTTGGAATATCAATAGTAGCAACCACACATTAAAAAGTAAGTATATATTACATACTCTTTGGAGAGGTATATATACTTCACAGTAATAGTAGTCTGTGATGTAGTCTGTGGTCTGTGTCTACGCCTACCTACTCTTTTAATCACGGTTGATATTCGTAATTCGAGTAAAATATAAAACTCCGTTGAAATAAATTTTTTGGATTGTACCAACAGTTCAAACACTACAATACAATCTGCAATAAAGTCACAGTATTCTGTTTAAGTGTTTACCATTCCACTACTTTTATTGATTATCGGCCTTGCATCCTATGTAAACGTGTGCATTATTTTTAATCTGGAAGCTCATAGTAAGATGTCTTCTCTATCTCGCTTAATGTGTGTTAACTGTGGGTTGTGCGTTAATAGTATTTGTCGACACGTCGTCTTCGAACAAGATTCAAGAGTTATATCGTTAATTAGTGAACGAATTTCTCCAGTTATCGTAAGTTTTTTGAGTCCGTTAAGATCTTATGGTTTATTCCTAAATTGCCCATATGACTATGACTTTATTTTAATGAAATCGAAACTCGCGATGTTTGGGCTTTAGTTTCGTTACCCATGTTTACCTGAATTATGTTAAATGGAAGTACGTCGCCCCTAAGACGACCTTCTGACCACGTATCGTATTATTTAATCACAAACAAATCATTTGATTATGATGTCAGGCACATGTTAGTCTCCACAAAGGTCCTAAATTATTTGTGAATATTTATGGACCACAGCTATCTGAAAAACAATAACATACTGTACTTTTGAATAGTTTTTTTTAGAAATATTGTAAAATTACCATTTTTCTGCATCATTGGTCTAGTGGTCCCAAGTGCGACCATTGAGCATGAGATTACGGGTTCGATTCCCGGGTTCTGTAGTGTTATTGGGTTTTTCTGTGATACACTCACATTTTATTAAGTCCCAAGTAATAAGTGGTTAGTTAGTTGCATCAACTGGGCGCTATAGTAAAACTCCAGCCTGTTATTTATATTTGCCTAACAGAAAATACCCAAAACGTAACACCATCACTATGGAATGAAATCCAAGACCATAAACTCAGCACTCATATGTGTAACCACTAGACAATTAAGATTTATATCTGTTCATGTAATTTTCCTTTAAATAAGAATTATATGTTGCGGTGCATTGTAATAGCAGCATACTGTCTATCAAATTAAAATTCTGATGAATTCAATCAATGAAATCAAAATTTCTTCATACAAATAATACTGCTGGGGAGTTTGTTGCGCCGCGTCTTCTCTCCAGTGAAGCACTAGGAAGCGGTGAAGGGTGGGCGTTTTGGGGGACTGTCTTATTGATATGTATGACGTTCAAAAAGTACCATTTCTAATGGTCTAATTTGAATAAAGATATTTTTGATTTTGATTTTGATTTTCAAAGCAAAAAATTAGCACTATATTATATATTAAGACAGCCCCCAAAAAAGCCCACCCTTCACCGCTTCCTAGCATTTCAGCTGGGAAGAAGGTGCAACAAAGTTCCCAGCAACACGTCTGTCTGTTTAAAATTGAGAATACCTTCCTTTTTTGAATTATGTTAAAATTACAATTATTTCTTTCTTATTTTCTGTATTAACCATCTACATATTAACACTGATTTTATGTTACAGATAACAGAAAATGATTACATATGCCAGGCCTGCTTGGATGCTGTTGTATCAAGGTTAAATACAGTTGATGATGGAGAAACATTGAATAAGCTACCCAGTAGTTTGGATACACTAATTATTGGTCACATTAAAGTATGTATAATGTGTGGGTGCTCTGTTCTCATTAGGAGAACTCAACTTGTTCTTCGAGACAATCCATCAGATTTGCATCAAAATATTGCTACCATTGTACTGAATTCTATCATGCCAAGGGAGGTGAGTGTCTTTTGTTGTGTTACTATTTATTCATCACTACTGAGTGGTTGATTGAGGTTATTCTGTGCTTACCCTGGTTGGTTTATAGGTGACCATAATTTCATATTAAGACACCTTATAATAACATAACATAGCATCACACCTGTATTCCCCGAAGGGGTTGGCGGAGGTGTACACAATTTTACACCCCCATTTTACCAATGCTGTCATTAAGTCCCATGTAATAGGTGGTGAGCCTATTGCAATTCCAAACTCCAGGCTGCTACTGAGAATTTCCTAACAGAAAAACTCAATAACACTTTTCCCGACCCGGGAATCGAACCCCAGACCTCCTGCTCAGCAGTCGCGCTTGTGACCACTACAGCAATGAGCTAGTTTACACCTTATCAAATGTAGTATTTAACAAATTAGTCTCACCATGAGATATTGTGTTGGCCAGTAACTGGGCAGTAGAGTTTAGATAGGCATTTGCTTCATGTAAAATACTGTTTGACTGGAGATAATCCAAACATATGTAGTTGGGAATAGTTGGGCAGCTCTAGTTTAACCGTGTTTCTCTTAATAATTTCCAATTCAAATTTTCAAACTAATGAGACATCCCAAGTTGTCAGTTCAGATTTCTTACCTCCAACAATATATATAAGTGATGGTTAAAATGGATTTACTGATTTTTTATCCTAACCTTGTTGTTCTTTGGTAATCAAAATGTTATTCTTAGGGTTACTCTTAAAAACTATGTGATGTAAGTTTGTACTTTTTAATGCCCAAATGGCTTAATAATAACAAGATAAACAGAATGCTACTCTGCAAATATGCTTTGAAAATGAATAATTTAATGTAGGTAAATCCGTTTTAAAATTAAGCATTGTTTTAACACTTGATTTCATTGATTTGATATTGGAAGTGGATTGTATTTAAATTAATTTTGAGAGTAACCTTATTGATCTCCATAGTTCATAATGTTACAAGTAATCTCTTCTTTCACCTGCTGATGTCTAGTTATAATTATGATATTTCGATACACATTTAAGATCTCATATCTAAGTTGTTTTTGTGGTGTTTTAGCTAACCACAACTGACAGAATTTGCATGAAATGCTGGATGAAAACCAAGAGAACTGCTCAGAAAATGGAACAGTCAGACATTGCAGAAAAAATGTGGTTGGAATCACTACCAAATAGTGATACTAGAGACGAGTTGACGGAAGTAAAGACTGAACCTATTGAGGAACCACCAACTAAAATACAACCATTAGAGGTAACTTATTCAGGAAGAATGCCAGAACTTATATTGTTGCCTTTATCAACAAAATCATCCAATACTACTGGTGTAGTAAACACACCAGAGCAAAGACCTTCAAATAATGTAGGACTTGCACCAGTACAAGTTGCTAATGTAACTCTGGAAAACTACAGAAGAGCATCCAATACAGGTAGTCACTGTGTATTTTCATTGTGTACCAAGCGTGATCTACACAGAGTTTCTGATCAAATGCGTGCAAGATTAGTTGCTGAACATAAATTTTATTTACCTGTTCACGTTAGGATATGTTCTGCTCATTTACTAAGTGATAAGAAAAGTTGGGACACTTTGTATAAATCTAAAAATAGTACTGCAACGTTTACAGTTAAACAAATTGAACATATATTTTCTTTTATCAATCCTAGCAAGAGGAATATAATTGACTTTGATGATCCTTTGAGCATAGACAATCAATTATTTCAGTATTGGTTTGGATTGTCTAAAGAAAAATTTTGCAGTATATTGTCCGATATTCCTCAGATTCAAGCAACCCATAGAGGTGTAACTGGTCTAGCAGCACATTTAATTAAATTAAGAAATAAAGACTCCGGTGAAAGAATAGCTAACCTTATGGGTATACCGCGGAGAACACTTGACGGTTTAATGAGCAGAATTAATAAAATACTCATTGATGTACACCAACAAATAGAGTTAACATCATAAGTTATGTAAAGCATTGTGGTTGTGTATGTTGATAGCAGATTTGTTGAGATTGGTGGGTTTTATAGAATAAGTAAATCCCTACAAAGATTAAATATTGAGTGAGAAGCTGTTTGATTCACTTATAAGACTAGTTTTTATCTCGAAAATGAAGTACTGCAGTAAACAGGAATAGAGTACTGATTTAAATTAAATGACAGACAATTATCATACAACTGCCACCCCATTGAGTCTCTATTACATTATGTCATTCTCTTTGTTTTGACGGATGTGTCTTTTAAAAAACCGTTGCTTTGTTATTTTGTTTGAGTTCATAAGATTTGTTTAGGGTTTATTAAAAAGTCTGCTGTTTATGAAAAAGATGTCACTGTTGTACTTTAGAGCTTGTGTTCTTTATTATAAAACAACTTTTAACCAGATTAATCGCGTGTTCTATTGGTTTTTGTTTTGCATGACGTTTCATACACTTTGCACTGTTCGTGGTTGATGACATAGACAAGGACCTCTGCTTAAAGTTTTTCATCAATTATAATATAATTTTTCGAAAGTTCTTATTTCAATTATAAACCAATTTAAGGCATTAATAAAATGTATAAATTTTGTTGCCTGTTTCGAAAATAGTTGTTTTTCATGGAGAAGAACTAGCAAGAAACTTGGTTACTTTTTTAAATTGGTTCTTTTTACACGTGTTTTAAGAGGAATTTGAGAACTTCTGACACAAAGTAATTAATATTGAAAATATTTAGCTATCATGAAAAAAAAATTTAAGACTTCTTAGATAGTAAACTTTTGATAGTATCTAATTTGTTAGGTTCCTAAGGTTAAAAACAAAGAAAAATCTTTCTACTTGTGGTTTTCATTTTTTTTTATTGGTTCTCTTTGTCCTTCGAAGTGTTATTTTAAGAGATTGTGGAGTAGGTTTATTTGTGGTACTTAGAAGATGAAAGTCAAGAGGTAACAATGCTGTGTGTGCTTTTGTGTTAAGATCCTCCATATCCTGTAAACTGGAGTCATAAAAAAAAGTTATGTGATCGAGAATATGTCCTGAAAGCTTGTGCTATTTGGTGTAAAATGTATGAGATGCAATTATTATTTGTCTTGCCTTCCTAATAAAAACTTGGAAAGGTATAGCGTTGTCAACAATTAAGTCTGTGGTCGGGGTTTTCTATACAAACTTTTTGAAGTTTTAGATGGATAGTTTGTTTTCTTTCCGATTATGTATTGTGTCAACTATCTTCTGGGCTTAAAGAGACTAGATCCCACGACACGGAATCCCAGTGTGAGCTTCATATTAAATTATTTAAATAAAGTTTTTTTTTACATAAATACTACTGCTGTATCTAAAAGGCTCTTTTGTATGTATGGTCTGGCGTAGCATATGAATTTGGGGTCGGATTTTGTAGTTCTGTTAATGTTGTTAAATAAATATCGGCAGATTTAACCCCAATAGTACAAAATATAATTTCTAAATACAACACAACCCAAGTGTACGGTGTACATAATAGGTTTCTATATTGTCATTGTGTCAAATCTAATCTCTATTTGTTTTTTTAATATATATTTTAAACAATTTGTCGTTTCTCATGAAATGGAGGGAGTACATTATATTAATGGAAATAAAATTTCTTAAGTACTAAGAGTCGTTCTTATTTTAGCTTATAAAGATAATAATACAAACGTTTTAACCGAGTCAAGTAACGTCGCGTCCGTCTAGTGTTTGATAGATTATGCAGCATACTTATTTCAATGCAGACCTAAAGTTCGGTTGAGCTCTCGGCTCCCCTCAGCTTTGGGGCCCCGTTGATCACTGGTCACAGCTGTAAACAAGAACGCATTGTTAATTTTAAAATATATACCGTTAATTAAAAAACTTCGGACTGACCAAGAGTGAAACAAAAGATGCTTCATAGAATAGAACAAATAACAAGTGTATATGCTTATTACATAAATAGAACGTAAGTACATGGTTATTATATATATTTATGTATTTTTTTATTAACTTAAGCTCATACTAATTTTATTTCTAAGTATATCCCATGAAACTGTTTTAGTGGCTCTTGAGGCGAACCCACTGATCATGTCATCATGTGTTTAGTTAATAATTCACGACTACAAATTTAATATTATCACTACACTAACCCATAAGGTTTGGTCCTTTTCTGTCTTCTCACAAAGGTGTTGTCAAGGTGCTGGATGACCTCAACATTCACATGATGATGAACTCTGTCTTCATGAGCTTAACATATTTCATGATGATCTTGTCCACGAATTATTATGTTTTCGTCATCGTCATTTCTTATATTAAATCAACAACTTATTTTGGCAGATAGTGATTACCGCCTATAGAGCGACACTTTATCTTGCTGGCAGCCAGTATAGGTCAATATTGTACCATAGGATAGAGGAAACCGACCTCTACACATTGTAACTATCAGCATCTTCAAAATCCGGGAGCCGAACTCTAACGCCAACCTCTACAAGGTCATTGTTAATATTCCTTTTTTGATTAAAAAAAAGTTTTTAGCCGTCCCAGATTTATTGATGCGCTGTTGCGTAGGGCAGTTTACGGGTATGGTACCTACAGTGAAGTCAAGAAGAAAATAAAATATTTTGGTCTACCAGCGGCGCCTTCTTCTTGTGACTGGATTTTGGTCAAATCTATCGACACCACCCATCCTCTATGTGTATTCCAATGCTCCCAAGGGGCAGGGTATTTCTTGTAACGTGTAGAAAAACATGGTTACAAAGTAAAGAACGTAAAGTGTTCAAACATCCGTGAAAACCAATATTTTCGTTCAAAACTGACTGACGTTTTGCCAAAGTTGATATTTCTTTATGTTCGATATGAAAATTCTGAATTGTAGTTCGGATAATTTCGCGGTTTATATTATCCAAATTGAATTTGCTTTTTCTTTTATGTAATTGTTTCATAGGTGAAGTGAACTCGGCTGAAGGTGATGGCATCTTCTTTTCTTCTATCAAGATTCTAGTTACAGTCAAAGTCAAAGGTTTTTATTTAATATAAACCATACAAAGGCACTTATGAAAAGTCAGAATTTAGGTGCACGGTTCCAAAAAGTCGCTTCCTATGGAGAAGAACCGGCAAGAAACTCCATGATTACTCTTTTAAACTGTATATCTTTTACAATTTCTGTAAATACAATTTTGGGTGGGATGTAAAAACAACGTAATCTTGGATGCAGTCACTAATATAAAAGATAATTAGATAAGCCTTATTAAATGAATAGCGCATTTGACAAGTTTACGGCGTTCTCACATTTACAAAATGTTGAAGCTAAAGAAGCTATATAAAACAATGCATAATATCCGTCAAATATTATTAGTAAGTTTAACTAAAGTTAAGAACAAAAAAAAAGCAAACATTGAAAGAGGTATTTTATCTAAAAAAACAAAGTAAAAATATCATTAGAACTGTGATAGAAATTACACATACATTGTCAGTGAGTAGCCAAGGAAGCCACATGTGTCATATCAGCAACGTAGGGTAGGGGTGTGCAGCACTGCGCACTTTTACTACTATATTCTTAAAAAAATAGCAAATCAGTTTATAATCATCTTCAGTCTTTAATTATATACATAGGTTATCCGCCTAGTAAGAAAACTTAAAAAAAAAAACAAATTAAAGGTAACGATTAAGGAATAATTAAAAAAAATTGCAGCATCCTTAATGCGCACTTTTGCACAACGTATGAGGACAAGAGTGGGCAGCCAGGTGTACAAGTTTGCGTACGTAGGTCAAGAGTGCGCATCACTCACAAATGTCACAAATTACGCTACCATGGCCTACGTACAAGGTGGTTTCACTTCACGAGCTGCAACAGTTTTCTTTTTCGAAGTCTCATAAGATCGTCCAGAATTTCTTAGAATTTTATTTAAGTTTTGTTTCCATTTTTGAGGATTGCTTGTGCGCTTTCTACCTTTCTTCTTAATAATCTCTATTTCTTCTTCTATGTTGAGTTCGTTCATTTCAGAGTTTTCAATTTCACTTGTTTGTTGTTCGTTTGTTGACTGTCCATTAGCTGTAGTATCTGTATTATTGATAGTATTATCATCCACGTGATCGGAAGTAGAAGGTTTTACCACTGTATCATCATCAGAAGAAGAAGATGAGGAACTGCTGGAACTGCTGGAGCTGCTTGAACTGGAGGATGAGGAGCTACTGGAGCTAGATGATGATCGACGTGATGAAGGATGAACTGGTTCTATTTTCTTTCTTTTTATTTGACTATCATAGGTTGGATCGTCATTGTCGCTGATATCTGCACTGATTTCACCAGAATGTACGGGTGAAACATTGTAGTCAACTTGGTCTCTTTTACGGCTAGAATATTTATGATCATGATTGAGCTCGCTTTCAAAAAAGTCTTTAGCATTGTAATAACGCTTGTTTTCAGGTTTATTAGTAATATCACATAACATCTGTAAAAAAAGAATAGTTATTTAAAGATTCACGCAATTCGAACCGATGGCCATTGACAAAATAAATGACGAAATACAAGGTTTAAAAACTCATGATTCATCTAGTATTGACAATTGCACCCCCTAAGGGTTACCTAAAATAGAGGATGACAGCAAAACTTAATGACGCGACGCGGTCGCGTGCGCAAATCTAGTTTAAAATTAAAATACCACAATAAAAAGGGATAAAATAAGAAATAATTCGAAAGAATAAAATAATAATTACGAGTAGGTACTTACCTCGACATCAACTGCAACATTCTGAACTGAACTATCTTCATCTATGTCAAACGCCACTTTGTTGCTATCGGACGTATTATTTTGAATCGGAGATTGACTAGGGTCTGGGTTCAGAATGGGATCTTGAATTTGAGCTCCCTTATCATCACGAGAAGGGTCACTTGTAGAATTAATCAATTCCATTATCTTTTTCGACCTTGAAGACATTCTGAAAAAAGTTAAGTTACTTTCTTATTTCGTTTAAACCAATTATTTTAATCTATAAGTGACACAAGATCGAATATGCATTCAACAATTTTATACCAGACAATTGTGTTTTATAAAATAAAGAATCATAACAAAGTACGACTTTAGATTTCAAGAACACTTTTGTAAAAAACTGACCTAACTTCTAAAGCCGCCAAAACACTACCGGCAAAACGGAACAGTTTTATAAAATATAGGCATAATACACAATCAGTCAAAGAATTGTTAACATGTCTTTGTATAAAACAGAACTAACACTAAATAATTCATGAATAGTTCGATGTACTAAATAGGCATATTTAACAATTGGTCACATTTTTATAAATAATTTCAATAAAACTTACCTTTGATTTTTACACTAAAGCGACTTAACTACTAATATGACACTTTTAAATAAAAACACGAGATGTTCACGATCCTAGTCCTTGACGCATACTGATATCTGTATCTGTCTCGTAAAAGCGTTTGCCGAAACGCTTGCGTATGAAAGAGACAGATATAGGTTTAACTCCTTCTACAAACAAGATATCAAAAAAATTCCGAGATCGGCCGAAAGAGGGCGTTAAAATAAACTTCTTGGTATACTTAATTAAACTTTGACCGAAACACTAATCGGTCAGTATATGATTAAGCGTGCGATATCCTCAATCTCCCATTTTTCATGAATGTCGTCAATGCAATTATTCGCTAACAACTTCTTAAATGCACGAAAGTTGGCTTGTTGCAACTGCAGTAACTCGGGTAACTTGTTCTCTGCTCCTGATGTCTTCCCAAAAAGAGTGCTGTCGAACTCGACGTCTACCTTACTGTGGGCGGCGTTGCTAGATCCCGCCTGAGGCTTGATCTCGCACGCTGCAATCTCCTTACGCGCTCCGTGGTACCAGTTCTTGATCACCTCGTAAATGTTATCGGTGTAATATTGATGACCTTTATCTTCTACTGCCATTAGCTCCCGATTTTTCTCTTCACACTCCACCCAAATCTGATCCAATCGCTCAAGCCTTTGACGAATGTATTCAGAGGTTTTCCTACTCGCTGCATCCTTCTTAAAATTAGAATGGATTCTCCTCACCTCCTCAAGAATCTCAGCCTGCCGTGCGATTAAACCTTCCATTGTCAACGTAATAAGTAAAATATGAACGATCTTACTTGAAATTCAGGAACTCTCCCTGTATTCGATGTGTCGCTCTGGAACCTGGATCGCTGCTACAGCCCCGAATGCTCGTGCACGATAACACCCGCGGCGCGATACGACACTTTACGGCCCGATCAATAGGACTATACTTGCAACGGTTTCGAAGGACCAAAAAAAAAAAATGTAGAGTTCGTTAACTCAACATTTATATGTAAGTGCAAATGATAAAAAATGCATGCAGAAAATGTCAAATGTCAGTGAGTGCTCAACGGGTATGACTCTAAATGAAAATGCAAGTTGTCCGATTCAAACCACGTCTAATTGAACACTAAATAAATTGTCAATTTACAATAAAAATGTAATGTACAAAAATACATAGGTTTTGCTCTGTCGTATGTCAATGCACTCCCAAATGTGGGTCGCGATCAAAGTGCAAATACGCGAGCCTACAACCTACTTACTTATTTAACAAAAAATTAAATATTATGAAACCATGTACGTACACCGTACAATAGACAAGGACCTCTGCTTAAAGTTTTTCATCAAGTCTTTATTTAAATTTTTTCGAAAGTTCTTATTTCAATTATAAACCAATTTAAGGCATTTAAAAAATGTAAAAATTTTCTTGCCTGTTTCGAAAATAGTTGTTTTTCATGGAGAAAAACTGGCAAGAAACTTGGTTACTTTTTTAAATTGGTTCTTATAACACGTGTTTTAAGAGGAATTTGAGAACTTCTGACACAAAGTAATTAATATTAAAAATATTTAGCTATCATGAAAAAAATATTTAAGACTCCTTAGATAGTAAACTTTTGATAGTATCTAATTTGTTAGGTTCCTAAGGTTAAAAACAAAGAAAAATCTTTCTACTTGTGGTTTTAATATTTTTTTATTGGTTCTCTTTGTCCTTCGAAGTGTTCTTTTAAGAGATTGTGGAGTAGGTTTATTTGTGGTACTTAGAAGATGAAAGTCAAGAGGTAACAATGCTGTGTGTGCTTCTGTGTTAAGATCCTCCATATCCTGTAAACAAAATCTGGTGTCATAAAAAAAAAGTTATGTGATCGAGAATATGTCCTGAAAGCTTGTGCTATTTGGTGTAAAATGTATGAGATGCAATGTCACAATCTCTGGACCAGAGATGAGACCAGGATCCAGACCATGAGCATTCTTGTTTCCAAATTGAACTGAATTTTGATTTGTCTTGCCTTCCTAATAAAAACTTGGAAAGGTATAGCATTGTTAACAATTAAGTCTGTGGTCGGGGTTTTCTATACAAACTTTTTGAAGTTTTAGATGGATAGTTTGTTTTCTTTCCGATTATGTATTGTGTCAACTATCTTCTGGGCTTAAAGAGACTAGATCCCACGACACGGAATCCCATTGTGGGCTTCATATTATATTATTTAAATAAAGTTTTTTTTTACATAAATATTACTGCTGTATCTAAAAGGCTCTTTTGTATGTATGATCTGGCGTAGCATATGAATTTGGGGTCGGATTTTGTAGTTCTGTTAATGTTGTTAAATAAATATCGGCAGATTTAACCCCAATAGTACAAAATATAATTTCTAAATACAACACAACCCAAGTGTACGGTGTACATAATAGGTTTCTATATTGTCATTGTGTCAAATCTAATCTCTATTTGTTTTTTTAATATATATTTTAAACAATTTGTCGTTTCTCATGAAATGGAAGGAGTACATTCTATTAATGGAAATAAAATTTCTGAAGTACGAAGATCGTTCTTATTTTAGCTTATAAAGATATTTAGCTTTATCTGACTAGATAGTCTATCAGAGGGTGTGTTGGGAATAAAACGTCCGATTGCGACTACTCTAAATTTGCGACTGCTTAATTCATTACAAAGTCTCGCGGGCGCAGTCGCGTTTGCCGTATAGTATAAGTACATTTTGCTTACGCAGACACAATGTGTACTCTGTTCCTAAAGATAATTTAGAAAAAGGAGTAATGATGCAAACGCTTTAACCGCGTCAAGTAACGTCGCGTCCGTCTAGTGTTTAAGACAGACCTAAAGTTCGGTTGAGCTCTCGGCTCCCCTCAGCTCTAGGGCCCATTGATCCCTGGTCACAGCTGTAAACAAGAACGCATTGTTAATTTTACAATATATACAGTTAATTAAAAACCTTCAGACTGACCAAGAGTGCTACAAAGGAAGCTACATGAAATAGAACAAATAACACCAGTGTATATGCTTATTACATAAATAGAACGTAAGTACATGGTTATTATATATATTTATGTATTTTTTTATTAACTTAAGCTCATACTAATTTTATTTTTAAGTATATCCCATGAAACTGTTTTAGTGGCTCTTGAGGCGAACCCACTGGTCACGTCATCATGTGTTTTTAGTTAATAATTCACGACTACAAGTTTAATATTATCACTACACTAACCCATAAGGTTTGGTCCTTTTCTATCTTCTCACAAAGGTGTTGTCAAGGTGCTGGATGACCTCAACATTCACATGATGATGAACTCTGTCTTCATGAGCTTAACATATTTCATGATGATCTTGTCCACGAATTATTATGTTTTCGTCATCGTCAATTCTTATATTAAATCAACAACTTATTTTGGCAGATAGTGATTACCGCCTATAGAGCGACACTTTATCTTGCAGGCAGCCAGTATAGCTCAATATTGTACCATAGGATAGAGGAAACCGACCTCTACACATTGTAACTATCAGCATCTTCAAAATCCGGGAGCCGAACTCTAACGCCAACCTCTACAAGGTCATTGTTAATATTCCTTTCTTGATTAAAAAAAAGTTTTTAGCCGTCCCAGATTTATTGATGCGCTGTTGCGTAGGGCAGTTTACGGGTATGGTACCTACAGTGAAGTCAAGAAGAAAATAAAATATTTTGGTCTAACAGCGGCGCCTTCTTCTTGTGACTGCATTTTGGTCAAATCTATCGACACCACCCATCCTCTATGTGTATTGCAATGCTCCCAAGGGGTAGGGTATTTCTTGTAACGTGTAGAAAAACATGGTTACAAAGTAAAAAACGTAAAGTGTTCAAACATCAGTGAAAACCAATATTTACGCTCAAAACTGACTGACGTTTTGCCAAAGTTGATATTTCTATAATCGATATGAAAATTCTGAATTGTAGTTCGGATAATTTCGCTGTTTATATTATCCAAATTGAATTTGCTTTTTCTTTTATGTAATTGTTTCATAGGTGAAGTGAACTCTGCTGAAGGTGATGGCATCTTCTTTTCTTCTATCAAGATTCTAGTTACAGTCAAAGTCAAAGGTTTTTATTTAATATAAACCATACAAAGGCACTTATGAAAAGTCAGAATTTACGTGCACGGTTCCAAAAAGTCGCTTCCTATGGAGAAGAACCGGCAAGAAACTCCATGATTACTCTTTTAAACTGTATATCTTTTACAATTTCTGTAAATACAATTTTGGGTGGGATGTAAAAACAACGTAATCTTGGATGCAGTCACTAATATAAAAGATAATTAGATAAGCCTTATTAAATGAATAGCGCATTTGACAAGTTTACGGCGTTCTCACATTTACAAAATGTTGAAGCTAAAGAAGCTATATAAAACAATGCATAATATCCGTCAAATATTATTAGTAAGTTTAACTAAAGTTAAGAACAAAAAGAAAGCAAACATTGAAAGAGGTATATTATCTAAAAAAACAAAGTAAAAATATCATTAGAACTGTGATAGAATCAAAAATCAAAATCAAAATTTCTTTATTCAAATTAGGCTAAAAATTTGCGCTTTTTGAACGTCAAACATTAAGACAGCCCCCAATAAAGCCCACCCTTCACCGCTTCCTAGTGTTTTAGCTGGAAAGAAGAAGCGGCGCAACAAACTTCCCAGCAACACGTCTGTCTGTATCAAAATTATTCATAGATTCTATACAAATCTAAAATTGAATTTATATAAAATAATTATATCTAGTGAGATAAAATATCTTGGGCACAGTTAGCTAGCACGAGCCTATGTAATATGCATGCCAATGCATGAAAATATTATAGAATTGCAAATCCACACGTTCGTTTATATTGCAATCAGAGAGTTCCTGCTCTTCACAAAGTTTTCTTGCTGCCTCTAATATGTCTTCTTCTATTGAAAGCAGTTGTCTTTCATAGTCGTCGCCAGTTTGCTCTGGTTCTGCTGGCATGCTTGTTGAAACAAGGTCTTCTACAGTCAGTGATGTTAGATTCGCCTCAATATATTCAGATTCGAATGGTCTCTCAGTTACGCTGCTAGCTAAAAAGTCGATGTCTGAAAAAATATCAGTTTTAAAAGGCCATATTCCCGTCACCTTAAATCCTTCAATAGCATTAGCAATAGTTGCACTTTTAGCATAAGCAGGGGTAAATATCGCAGCAATTTGAAAGGTGGTTGGTTATTGTTCGGCCTGGGTGGTTCCTCAACCAGTTTTCGCACTCAGCAGCGTAATATTTTTTTAGCGGGCTGAAGAAACATCTATCTAGAGGCTGTACTTTATGACTACTATGCGGTGGCAATGAAAGAAGAATAATATTGTTTTGACGGCAGAAATCAACTGCTGCAAGGGTGCAATGAGATGAATGATTATCAAGGATCAAAAGCACCGGGTGCTCTTGAGTTGGCATAGCGTGCTCCTTAAAATGTTGAAGCCAGTGAAGAAACAGATCACTAGTTATAAAGCTGCTGTCAGAAGTCATTCCAATAGCCGACGGGGGAGCATTGTCCAGAAGTTCTGCCTTCATTCTCTTTCTTTTGAATATAAAGGTTGGTGGAATAAACTGTCCACCAGCACTCATTGCGCAAACCACTGTAACATTTTGGCCTCTCTTTGCACTCGAGATCTTATTGACACATCGCTTGCCTTTAGTAGATAGAACTTTAGGGGGTTTGTTGGGCACGGTAGAGAAGCCAGACTCATCCATGTTAAATATTTTGTGGGGGGGAAGTGATATTTGTTATAAAGATCCAACAAATTATTATAAAATCGATCTACCTGTGGTTTATTAAAGCCCATGGCTCTTGCAACGCTGGCTGAAGTTGGTTGCCTTAGTGCTAAAGAAGGATTCCTCCTCATGAAACCTCTAAGCCAATCACTCCCAGCAATTTTCAGCTGCTTGTTAAACTGATGTGCAATTTAATTTTTCTCAGCAAAGTCATAGGCTATCACCCTTAATTTTTTCGGAGTTATTCCGTAGGACATGGCATCAAGCTTCTGGACATAATTGAGCATTTCCGCTTCCATTTGAGAGGTAAAGGTACATTTATACCTACCTAAAGATTGCGGCGAATTCGCTTGCTTCTATTCTATTCTACCTGGCGCTTACTTATTCCTTCTGCAATCAATTTACGAGCTTCTTTGATTACACTCGAATCCACATTTTTTCTTTGCGTTGTTCTTTGTCTTCTTGACATCCTAAAACATAAATAATTAGTATATTGGCAAAGTAGTAAACATATGTCATGATAATATCTTAAATAAACGTCTGATACAGTGTACAAGACTGCACGCGCAATCTTGTACACAATGGCTATGCTATATATAAAACTTTTGAAAGACCACTACTGCCATCTTTTGGTTAGCATGTCGTATTCATTCAAGAGAAATACGTTTCGATAGTAGTATCATAGAAATAAACACTTAAAAACAACTTACCTGGATTACGTTTATTACAATCACGTTTTCAAAACACCTAAATACTGTAACACAGGTTTCAAAATTAGTTTTCTTTTTAATAAATCTTCCGAAATTGTATTAAAAACGAAAATTCTTGCACGTTTAGAACGTTGATGATGCGCTGTCAACTGAAGTTGACCGCAAAAGATTGTTTCCTGATTCGAGAATCGATGATGCGCATTCTTGTACACTTCGCAATCTTGCAGACCCCTACCCTAGTCTTTGGTCTTATAATAGGCTTTTTGAATAAGTACGCGTTTAATATGGGTTTTAAACTTTGTCTCGGTTAGATCAGTTATTGGCAGTTCATTATAAAAACGTACAACATTTCCCATAAATGAATTATTTGTTTTTGCTAATCTAAATTTAGGTACCACAATTTTATGTTTGAAACGCGTGTTTCTATCGTAGAAATTGCTTCTTATATTATATCATCATCAGTGAATAAAATTATCTCTGCTGAATTTGTCATCATATACGGAAGATCATTGATATATGCCAGAAATAAGAAAGGTCCAAGGATTGAGCCTTGGGGCACGCCCATCCTCACTGGTGACGCTGAAGAAATCGTACCGTTAACACCTACTTTATGTGTATTTGATAAATAAGAAAAAAAAGACCTGCAGCGCGCCCACGAATACCGTAATGGTGTAGTTTACGGATTAGTGTACGGTGGTCAACGCAGTCAAAAGTTTTGGAGAGATCACAGTGCGTTCACAGTTCGGCAGTACGTTTTAGTACATTAGCTAAAGGACTCAAATCACATTTGTCATTATTATTCGCTTCCATAAAATTATATTCATCTTGAAGAAAGTGAAATACTTGGGCGATAATTGATCGCCCCTTAAAACAATAAAACATTATTAACAATAAACATTTAACTCATTTATGTTATAAAAAAATAACACATTTCATAATAATATTTTTCCTTGCTATGAATAACTTTATGCTTCGACATGCTGACATTTTCTTCCTCCGAGCTAGATATTCGTAAATCTTTTGTTTTTTTAGGGCATAAAGAGGTTAAACGCATAAGATCTCTTCGTTCTAAACCGAACAACTTGGCTTCCATTGCTAACACACAGTTGACTACATTCTTTTGGTTCAAAGTTGGTTGAAGTAAAACAAGTTAATATTTTGTACGGTATTTTTTATTTCGATAAGCATATTTTTCTTATACTAAAGAATCTTTTCAAAGCTATAGTCTGTGGCACATCCATTTTCAAAACATATTTCATTTCTATGGCGTCTTTTAAAATTTTATTAATAATATTGCACCAATTTTGCACTTGCACCTAGTTACAATTAGTAAGAAAACATTTTGTAGTTTTTCCGTATGTTTACTCCACCCTAAGGCAGTCAATAAGATCCAATCTCCTTACATATATTGTGTATCATTTGAGCAACATCCCTGTAAAGCCTCAGAAAATTTGCATTAGGATGTCACAGTTTTTGTATTGTTTTTTAATGATTTGTATTCTCTAAAATTGATATTCATATTTATATTTTCCACACTTACTAGTGTAAGTGTAGCACATTTTTTAACACGTTAACTGCCATGTCAGTCACCGGTGCCTGACAGACTCACTACCTGTTCAGGCCATGTCAGTCACCGGTGACTGACACCGAAGCATCAAATTCAAAAGACCGTTGTGTGCCGTCCGGCACGTCTACAGTGTTCTTTTCTGTTAGAAATGACTGACACGGCCCCAAGCAAGACATATTCAACATGGCCTTCGACTTTTATATCTAGAACAAAAGTTATCAAGTATTTTTTTGGAAAATGAAATAAAACACAATGATATTTTAAAATTATATTATTTACTGAGGTAATCACATATTTCGGGGAATTATTACGTTAAACAAACAAATTATATAATAAAAAATATTATTTATGTTCAATATTATAACATTCTAGACATAAATGAGGTTCATTTGGGCATTGAGGGCAGTAAGTTACAACTTGCTTGGTCTTTTTTCTGGCAAATATCCTATCAACTGTTTGTACATTTATCTTATAACATCTAGAGCAGTATTTCCGAATTTTCTTCACAGCCCCTTCTTTTCTTGCTAGCATATGCTTTTTCCTTGTATTTCTTGTAAATAACAACTCTGGTTCGCAGTTTTCTTTGCCTGATTCTGTTAGGTATTTGCACAAATCCTTTCTGTAATCTACTATCCCCCTCTTAGACTTAGTAGTTTCTTTATACATTATGTAAGAATTGAGCAAAGCTGTATTCAGTAGTAATTCCACAGCCAGTTTTCTGTGCCATTTTACAGACTTTCGTAGGGGTGTTGAGTAGGCGATCATTTGATCCGACAGGTCTACAGCTGCTTTTGCATTGTTGTAATCGGTCACAATTTTAGGTTTTATTATCTCCTTGCCTCTTTTTAGTGTCCTGGAAAATCCAATTGAATGTTTCGTCGAGAGTAAATAAACATCTCGTTTATCTTTCCACTTCATACACGTCATACCGTCTTCATTCTCTTTTGCTCGAAATTCTCCCTTTTTTAGGCTTCCTGTTATAACATCTTTAGGCAAATGTCTTCTATTTTTGCGCAACGTACCAACAAGATGAGTATCTTCTTCTAGAAGCTTTTTACCTAAATCAACACTGGTATACCAGTTGTCGGTATAGAGTGTATGACCCCTTTTGAGATAGCTGGTCATAAGAGACATAACGACATTGCTAGGTGATATAAATTCAGTCTCATCGCGTTTACCAGAGTAAACTTGAACCTTTAATGTATATCCTGGATTGGTACATATTTTAAATAGCTTAATACCGTATTTGTGCCTCTTTAATTTAATATATTGTCGGAAAATAACCCGCCCTCGAAATGGCACTAAAGACTCATCGATGCAGAGATTTTCCTGGGGGTAGTAATGTGCAGCAAAGTTGAGATTCAAAGTATCAAGCAAACTACGAATTTTAAACAAACGGTCGCCAGGAGGTTGATCTTCGTTATTAGAAAAGTGCACCATTCGTAACATAATCTCAAATCTGTTACGAGCCATTATTGTACGTGGAAAAGATTGGGAAATCAAAGGATCAGTTGACCAATAATCAGCTAGCTTTGGTAATTTGACAATTCCCATCCACAAAATTAGACCAAAAAATCTTTTGATCTCGTCCGTATTTGTCTTTGTCCAGCCAAGTAAGCGGGATCCTTTTTTCATTTGTTTTTTTGAATTTAGCTTTGTTATTGTTTGTTCGGCATAACGATTGGTTTCTATAACTATATTTTCGAAAACAGTGTCCGGGACTAACAAAGTATAAAATGATTCCGGTTTTGAATGAGCCATCAAACTTCTCAAACTATAAGGTCTCAAACCAGGGCACTCGGTAAATGGAACAATTCGCCTTTGGTTCCGCAACGGTTCGGACCACAAATCAGTTTTATTTTCAATAATTAGTGATCTAACCTGCTGATCTGTACTTTCATCTTCGTCTCCACTTTCAATTATATATCTCCTCTTCCTGTTGTTACACAAACGCAAAGTCTCTTCTTCTTCAACACTTGCTTCACCATTACTTAGAACATCTAATAACTCCAAATTACCTTGAGTTAGCTCTTTTTCTAATTCATCAATTTGATTCAAATCTAATAAAGAAATATCAAAGTCATCCATATTCGACATTATCAAAACATGGAGGCCACCACTAATTATTACGCGCACCCCGTCGCTTTCGTAATTCTAATTCAACTAAAATGCATGGAACTACAAATCAAAACATTAGTGCGGAGGTGGGCGGGGTAAAGGGGTAGGGAGCGAAGCGAATCGTGTCACACGGACTCACACGATCTAACACGACACCTGACCGATGATAGCCAAACGCAGCGAACGCGGGACGCGGGTGATTATTTCCCGCTAAAATGCAGAAGGAAGCGCGCTCAAACTCGTGAATTTTTACCTACGTGCCGGACAAAATGCCTGACACGGCGCACGGACTGCAATTTGTACCATTTGGGCCACGTCACGGGTGACTGACAGTTATTTTTTTTTTCTTTTTTTGTTGATATAAAGAAAAGGGAACACTTTTTTATACATAATTATTCAATTTAATCCATTTGGAATCAATTCGCAAAAAAAATAATTTGACGGATTTCAAAATATGGCTTGGCAGTTAACGTGTTAAACAATTAAAGTATTTTGTGATTTTTCTACATAATTAAAAAAAAAAATTTTTTTTCATCAATCACTTGACGTATTAAATTTCTTGGGCTGTTCTGTGAAGATGATGTTTGATGTGTACGGAGCGTAAGTAAACAACCGTCTTACAAGAACACGAATAGTTTATTACTGGTCTCGCACTCGCATAGGTAAGTATATACATCGTTCCTTCACACTAAGTTTTTGAAACCTGGTGACAATATTAAACATATATAATTAATATATATGTATTAATACATAGTACTTCGCATATTTTATAACAAGAACATAAAGAACTTCTAGTCGTAAAGTATAAACAAAAACTTGTAGAAGTATTGTTTATAGTCTACTCACTTTCTATTACGCTTCTGGCGCGATTGTGTGGGTGATAGTACTGGTGGCACGTCAACATCACGCGCTGTGTACTACAGCGCGTGATGTATATGGGTTGGACGCTCTCCGTGATGAGAGTTTCGGGCACACAATCGTCCCGTTTCTCTCCATCACCACCATCAGCGGCACATTCCGCATTTGGCGGTACTAGAGTCTTATCAGTTACCATTGCCGCAGCTGAACTAATGCCCTGTTACTCACTAGAAATTGTTGATGAAGCAGATTGTTGTACTGGAATGTATGTTTTTGTGGTACTGGTAACATCGGGCAATTGAAACCGATGAGATCTCTAATCCCTAGTATTTGTATTTGCGGGCTGATTACCTGTATCATTATCTGATGAACTAGTCTTATACACTACACATCTAAATCTATACATATAGGTAATAAATCTGTAGAGATGGCATTTCTGTATATTAAAGAGATTTCCAAAAAAAATTGTCGGTTTGGTAAATTGAAGCGAACTGAACCAGTTTCCAGCATATTTGTCATTTTTGTCTGTTTGTCTGTATGTCTGTTTGTCGTTTATTTGTGTGATCATCACGTAGAAAGTACAAAACCAGTGTGGATTACTTTGGCACAAACTAATTGTGCGTAATTCAGATTATTATTAAATTTTTATTTCATCATAATCGGTTTATGCTGTCCAAAGATACTTGAATTTGAAGAGTTATAAATAAACGTATCAAAACAATCGAAATGGATTCATCAAAAGACACAGAACTTATTTAAAAATAGCCTTTGGAACTAACTAACTAAATAACGAAATGGAGTCAGACACATAACAAACGTAAAACATAAAAATACAAAACAACCGCTATTCTTATTCTATGTAGATCTTGAGCCCAAACACAACATCAAAGAAATCTTCAAAATTAACCGTGAGAACTACGTAACAGTCTGATTTGAGGCACCATACAAAAAGCTAGACATTTTACAAAAGATGTCAGAGATTCGGACATGCCAAAAACCAATGCAACAGGCCGTTCCGATGCCTGAAATGTGGCGAAGAACACTCCACAACAAGCTGTTCAAAAAGACCCGACACCGAGGGAACTTGTGCAAACTGCGAAGAAAAACATCCAGCAAGATATAATGGCTGCACAAAATACAAACAGTACAAAGATCTACTTATGAAAAGCAAGACAAAAAAGACCAAAGAAACCAATTAAAACACAAATAACATAATACAAAACCAGTACCGCAAAAACTCAATACAAAATGTGCAAGAAACGAACCAAAATAAGAACTACAATCTCCACAAACACTCAAAACCAAATACTACATATACAACAAAACAAAAAATCAATACCACGCCACTTCATTAGCCCGCGCCAGCGTAAGCGTAGACGGACTGCTCGACTGTCACGCTCTGGACCTGCAGTCAGGCTGAGGATGAAACGATCCCTCAAGTTGATTTCTCGAGCGGTGCCGAAGTCACTATAAGTTGCCAAACCTCTTAATCGCGCCGCCCATTCTCCAAGAGTTTCGTCTGATATGGACAAAGCAAAAATTTTTTGTGCTTGCAGGGAAGCACTAACAATTTTTGCTTTGTCCTCGAATGAGAACTTTTTGGCTATCGAGTAATTCAGCTAGGTCTCCGTACCTCAATTCTTCCAACTCCTTCGGAAATGCGAGGTTAAGTACTAAGCGGTACGTTTCTTCTGTGAGATGAGTAAGTAGAATTCCACTCTTCCTTTCATCGCTTACACTATTTATCTTCAAGAACTGCGTTAATTTCCCTTTGTGAATTAACCGTTCGCTTGATTTATGGACGAAAACAGGCAAATTTCCTAAATTCATTTTGAATATGTGCATGGGTAATCCAACGACGTTCTTCAATTATGTATATGGAGCGTAAGTAAACAACCGTCTTACAGGAACAATCGTTTATTACTGGTCTCGCTACCTGGCTGTATAGGTAGGTATATTCATCAATGTTACAACAGTTGAAGTGATATAATCAGGATTCGGGGAGACATTTTCGTAATTATTTCATAATTTTGTGTAAACATATAACTAATGTCCATTAATGTCTCCCCTTCATCATCTTAACAGTTTGAAGAATGAGGGCTCGGTAAACTTAAGAGAATTAAAGATTTAAAGGAATATATCGCACCCCTAGATGAAGACTCCGGCAACTCAAAAAACCTCATTTTTCAGAAATGACGAAAAACTGTTTTTAGGGTATATAAGAAAGATATCAAAGATCTAATGAGAGATTCGTAAAGGTAACGTTTTCTGAAGCTGTTTAATTAGCTTATTTGTATTTTATCAGTTAAAAACGTGGAAAATAACGGGATTTTTGAGTTACTCTAGTTTTGCAGCGGGAGTAAGCAAATTTTTTGTGTACTAAGTCAAGTTACTTTACTTTATCTGAAATAAAATTGAGTTACGTTACTTTTCACCCCAAAAATAAGATAACTTTTTGTCGGGGGTTTTGAGTTACTTATGCTATGAACGGGTGATTGCAACGTGCTAATTTTAGGAACGCAAGCTTTAGTTTTTATAGATCTAAAATAGTTGAAATAAATAAAATGTGTCCTCAAATAGAAAGTTATTTATTTAAGTACTAAATGAATAACAAAGAAAACTAAATACAATAATTAGTGTTATAAAATATTAGGTAAGTCCTTTTTATAACAGTTATTACTTAAATACTATAATATAATAATTTTCATGAAATTGAGATCGTACACGTACAATAATGAATAATTATGCGTTTTTAAATAATCACAGCAATAATACCTTTAAAAAAAACTCTTATCTCCCATAAAAAAATATAAATTTGAGTATTCTTATCTCTTTACGCACTATCAGAACAATCTTAAAATAAGTACAGCCTCTGAACAAACATTAATAAAAGCCAAAAACTATAAAATCAACCAGTCTTTATAAAATTCTCAGGCAGTCTCTATTTTCATCTTAGTTTTACTTACTTAAGTAATAGTACCTACCACAGTCTTAAAATTGCAAATCACAGTTTATTTATTGGTCTATTATTCTTAATCAGTACTCTCTAATCAATTAAATTTGTTAATGGCACAGAATTCTTAAACTAGTCTACCTACTTCTACTATAAAAATTGTAATGGCAACGTCATTACAAAACATTTTTGTAAAAACTATCATAGTAAGGCTTCGGAATCACATCTTTGTCTACAAGTTCTTTAATATCTTTCTTTTTTGCTTCAGACAAACGAATTTTTTCTGTGTATGCTCTACTCAAACTCAAATTTATTGTATTACCAGGTGTTGACTCTACTGTGCGTGTCTAGTCTTTCTCTTGTTCACCCAGCATTTTTTAAATTCAGTCTCTGCAAAGGAAGTTTTATAGAAAAAGGCCATTGGACTTTCTTTTTCTACTTTGAGGAGTTTTATATCATGCCACTTAACTTGGTTGTTACTTTCATCGGTATTAAAATTTGTACCCCAAGCTTCTTGCAACACTTTTAAGTCATAAAAGCGGTCATGTGTCATTTCATGCACTTTGTATGCTGGTCCAGATTTTTTGGCAGACCTGATCAATGTTGTATATTGTTGTGGTGTATAAATAGGGCCTGATTTTATGTGCCTTTTTACCTGCTTCTCAATGACACTATGGACATTATCCCCTTCGTTTTGCGAATGGCCTCTAATTAAAAACTTATGAGTGATAGACTTCACTCTCATATTGAACACAGCATAGGCATAAGCAGACAATAAGTACTTGTTTTTTTGTTGCCCGCAACAGTTGTCTGAGTAAAATATTAGATCTATGTCTCCAGTGGGATGATTATTGAGCAGCATTTCGATGAAAGCTAAAACACAGCTTCCGATTTCTACTGAACCACGCTTTCCTTCAGTTTCATCCCAGAAAAAACAGTCCACATTCTTTGCATACAAATCACTTATGGTAAAATTAAAACAATTTATTCTGGACTTGTAAAAGAAAAGAGACACTTGCCCTTTAGGAATAGGCATTACTGCCTGGAGATCATAAACGACTACTATAGCATCTGATTCTTTCTTGTCCCTTTCTTTCTCACTTCGCGCTAGGTCTTTCTCAAATAGATGCTGTTCGTAGGCTTGCTGCAATGTCAATTTTTTTTCATCATCCGCATTTTTGTAGCTCTCACACAAATCGCACAAGTCTTATTTTGGGCTAAAAAAGCCAATGTTGAATTGATAGTTGAATATGCGTTAAATGTTGATTCGGAAGCAAATGGCAAGTCATTAGCTTGGCTTAAGCTTTTATAGTCCCGGTAAATATCTGCTAATGACCTTTCGCTTTGAATGTATTCCCGAGTAGTCTGAGCTCGAAGATAGTGCGATTCAACCCGTGGAATTGAGTTGATAAATTGAACAACGCTTTCTTTAACTACAGGATCTATCGTAGGATGATTTTTATGTTTTCCTCTGTACTCTCCCTCTATAAACCCAGCTTCCGTCTTTTTGGTTAACGCTGTTTTAATTACTTGATCACCTAAATCAAGCGTGGCCTTAAAAAAGGTCTTGCAAACACGAATGCGCGAGTTATTTTCTTCAAAATAGAAGGCCGTATTTAGAGCCCGGAAGTTTTCCGTACTTGAGTATCGGTATTTGGGCTTTATTTCATGGGTATGTCGTACAATGTACTCCCTCTGTCGCTGAAGGTCACCGAGTTTCCAAAATGCTTCAAACCATTTTTGACGAGTTGTTAAGGTGATCTTGGTACTACATTTCAAACGACACTTTTCTCCGCAAGGTGGTCGAATTTTGCGAGCAGGAATTTCTTTTTTTAGTTTACCCCTCGACTTGTAAGATTTGCCTGAATTTTTGAGGGTTTTGTTTATATTGACCTTCCATGTCTCCGGTTGCCTTAGTTTCTTTTTACATTGTTTTGGCCCTTCTTGCGCTAGAGTCTCATCACTTGGATTAATATTTTGACCCAGATTGTGATCCTCGTAGTTATTATCGGCATTGTTATTTTCGTTGCGTTGAATCTCGCAATTAGGGCCAGTATCGTCATGTTCATTCGTTGAGTTACTACTGCTGCTGCTAGAGCTACTGCTCGAGCTACTACTCGAGCCTGATGAACTCGAACTGCTAGACGAAGACGAAATGGAGCGAGTTCGTGGCATTTGTGAAATAGGCGAGTTACGCAAGGGAGAGAAAATTATTTTTCTTTTGGGAATAGGGTCTTGATAGTGCGGATCTGCATCGGAATCGTCGAAATCGCTTTCATCGCCGCTATGAACTGGCGAGGTAGCATACTGACGTTTAGGAGCTCGTCGTCGTTCCTCAGCGTTTGTAGGCTCATTAAGACTCAAAGAAGATTCTAAAATGCTCGGTGATGGAGCTAACCTTCCTTCAGCTGGCAACTCAGGCTCGTTAATACTATTGAGCGTTACTATACCAGGAGATGTAATAGGTCTTGATTCATCTGTTGCTGCTGGTTGCTCAGGATCCTCTTTTTCTTCGTTAATCATTTGTACCATGAGTTTTCCTCGCCCCGTCATCATCCTTAAAATAAATAATATTCAAATT
The DNA here is from genome assembly GCA_935421205.1 of Xylocampa areola. Taxonomy (NCBI): domain Eukaryota; kingdom Metazoa; phylum Arthropoda; class Insecta; order Lepidoptera; family Noctuidae; genus Xylocampa; species Xylocampa areola. The sequence continues at coordinate 1,563,719 of OW285216.1, forward strand.
CAATAATGAATCAAGTAAAGTCAACCAACTCAAAAAACCCTCAAAAGCACGTACTGTGTTTAGTTACTGTATAACAAATAAAATAAAAAAATTGAACCTTTCATAAACAACCTATTTTCTCTTTAAAAATTACAAATTTCATTGAACAGGCAAAAATAAACAAAGTTAAAGTTAGATTCAACAAAACTACGGTAAATCGAAATTTACTTTTACTTTCATGTAAACCTGAGGAACTCGAAATATTTAAAAAAATATTGCAACATAAAATCATCAAAACCCCCGTAAATCAAAATTAACTATTACTTTTTACAATGAAATTTCAGCAAAACTCAATCAACTCAAAATAAATAAGAAACTTACTCAATAAATTTCGTAAACTCCAGCAACTCAAAATCTGCCACTATTCAAACGTGTGTCACTTACGCCAATCCGAAGACAACTAAAAATGGCGGACTAGTACTCGCGCCTGTCGGGGCAAGGTCATTTAAGTAAAGCAGCGTTTAGCGCCATCTTTTAACAATGGTTGAAGGTATCGTTACGCGAGTTATATTGATGCATAGGTCTTCGAGTCAGGAATTCGATAAGGCCACTAACTCAAAACTCGTACTTTTTGAGTTAGTGGGGTTTTTATCTAGGGGTGCGATATAAATGTATTAAGGCATTTGGACTTACATTTCAATAGTTTAGAGCCCTCAAATGTCCAAATAAATTTTCTAGTGGGACTTGATTGATGTATCATTTTGGATAATAACTATAACCTAGCCGCTTGGTTTTCTAGAAAAGACAGCAAAAGAGGAGGTTCATGCATATTAGTAAGAAGGGGACACCAATGGAAGGAAATTACCGAAATTAATCGATTCTCAATTAGTAATATTTTCGAATGTTGTGCAATCGAAATGATTCATTGTAACACCATCATTATATGTGTATATAGAGTTCCTAGTCCAAATAACATAAACTCATTTTTTGAGAAATTAGAGGAAGTGTTGCTATTTATAAATAAAACCAAAAAAAGTAATATTGTATTATGCGGTGATTTCAATACTGACATGTTAAAAAAAAAATAACATAACATTAGAATTAGAATGTCTGCTACTCAACTTTAATCTCAAACTACAAATTAATCAGCCTACTAGGTTGAAAAGTGGTACTTGTATAGATAATTTTGCACACAATCTAGGGAAGACATGTAAAGCGGAAGTAATAGATTTTGCCCTATCCGACCACACTTCTCAAATATTGAAGTGTCCTGTAAAGAAAATATGTCTGATTAGCCAATGGTACGTAAAACGTTATGACTATAATAAAACTAATATGAAAAAGTTTATTGATTGACTAAAAAACATATCTTTCTATGAAATTTATGAAATTGAAGATCCAAATAAAGCATTCAATGTTTTTATTGAGACGTTCTCTCTATTTTATAGACTATGCTTTCCACGAAAAAAAACAGTAGTGAAAACATATCAGAAACCGCTGTGGGTCTCTCATGGTGTAAGAGTATGTAGCAAAAAGAAAAGAGCATTACTTTGGCAATACAGATTCAATCCAAATTGTACAAATAAAAATAATTTCAAAATATACTCTGCAACTTATAAAAAAATTATAAAATTAACCCAATTTGCTCAAAATAGTCATAAAATTAAAACATCGCTGAACAAAGCAAAAGCTACTTGGGATATTATTAACAGTTCCAAATTGAATGTCCCAAAGGACCCTATATTGCGCATTAGAGAAGGTGATAAAATAGAAAATAATCCAACCAAAATAACTAAAGCCTTCAATAATTTTTTTATAGACAAAATAACACCTGTTCATAATCGCGGAAAAAACGTCACAGAAAATATATCAAAGAATAATAATTCTCTTTTTATGCCACCAAGCACTCATATGGATATTTCAAATATTATAAAATCTTTAAAAAATACTAATAGTGTTGGACATGACGGTATCTCGACAAAAATAATTAAACACGTATGTGGTTTCATTAGCGTTCACCTAAGTCATATTCTAAATCTATGCATAACAGAAGGTATATATCCGGAACATCTTAAAATAGCCGTAATAAAACCACTTCTAAAAAAAAATGATAAGGAGTTAATGGAGTCATATCGACCCATTGCGCTAGTGCCCATAATTTCAAAAATATTTGAAAAGTATATAAATGAAAAATTATATAATTATTTAGAAAAAAACAAAATATTGACAAATCATATATAATTATATTTTTTAATACATGTTGAGGCCATGTAATGCCTATATTAATTCTATTTTTCAAAGAAACATTGAAAAAATAATAGACAAGAACGGGGCTTGAACCCGCGACCTTTGACGTTCCGTGTCATCACTCTACCAACTGAGCTACCTTGTCGTGTTCAAACCTATTGAATTTTCAATCCTCTTTGTATACGTCTTAAGGAGACGCCTGGTGATATTTATCTAGTAATCATTTACAGATTTACTAAACTCAGCGTTACCACTTTGCAGTTGTAAATCGCCGAACAACATCCCAATCCTTTATAAATCATATTTTTTAATACATGTTGAGGCCATGTAATGCCTATATTAATTCTATTTTTCAAAGAAACATTGAAAAAATAATAGACAAGAACGGGGCTTGAACCCGCGACCTTTGACGTTCCGTGTCATCACTCTACCAACTGAGCTACCTTGTCGTGTTCAAACCTATTGAATTTTCAATCCTCTTTGTATACGTCTTAAGGAGACGCCTGGTGATATTTATCTAGTAATCATTTACAGATTTACTAAACTCAGCTCAATAGGTTTAGTTTAGTAAATCTGTAAATGATTACTAGATAAATATCACCAGGCGTCTCCTTAAGACGTATACAAAGAGGATTGAAAATTCAATAGGTTTGAACACGACAAGGTAGCTCAGTTGGTAGAGTGATGACACGGAACGTCAAAGGTCGCGGGTTCAAGCCCCGTTCTTGTCTATTATTTTTTCAATGTTTCTTTGAAAAATAGAATTAATATAGGCATTACATGGCCTCAACATGTATTAAAAAATATAATTATATATGATTTATAAAGGATTGGGATGTTGTTCGGCGATTTACAACTGCAAAGTGGTAACGCTGAGTTTAGTAAATCTGTAAATGATTACTAGATAAATATCACCAGGCGTCTCCTTAAGACGTATACAAAGAGGATTGAAAATTCAATAGGTTTGAACACGACAAGGTAGCTCAGTTGGTAGAGTGATGACACGGAACGTCAAAGGTCGCGGGTTCAAACCCCGTTCTTGTCTATTATTTTTTCAATGTTTCTTTGAAAAATAGAATTAATATAGGCATTACATGGCCTCAACATGTATTAAAAAATATAATTATATATGATTTATAAAGGATTGGGATGTTGTTCGGCGATTTACAACTGCAAAGTGGTAACGCTGAGTTTAGTAAATCTGTAAATGATTACTAGATAAATATCACCAGGCGTCTCCTTAAGACGTATACAAAGAGGATTGAAAATTCAATAGGTTTGAACACGACAAGGTAGCTCAGTTGGTAGAGTGATGACACGGAACGTCAAAGGTCGCGGGTTCAAGCCCCGTTCTTGTCTATTATTTTTTCAATGTTTCTTTGAAAAATAGAATTAAAATATTGACAGACAATCAAAAAGGTTTCCGCAAAAGCAAAACGATTAATATGGCAATCTACGACTTCTTGAATGAAGTTACATCAAGTGTAGATAAAAGAGTACCTGTATGTTCAATATACTGTGATATGACACAGGCTTTTGATTATGTGGACCACAATATCTTATTGGATAAATTAAATGCCTACGGAATCAGGGGCAATATTTTACAATTGATTGAATCTTATTTAAGAAATCGAAAACAGTATGTAGAAATATGTAGATTAGATTCTAATACTAAAGAAGAACGAATATATAAATCAGAATACAGGACAATAAAGTATGGAGTTCCACAAGGAAGCGTCCTAGGCCCCCTATTATTTATAGTCTATATTAACGATCTACCCAAATAACAAATAATCCAATGACACTCTTTGCTGATGACAGCACTGTAACAATCAAATGTTTTAATAAACAATATTATGAAAATGACATAAATAATACCATAAATTCTATCATTACTTGGCTCAATAATAATAATTTAAAAATGAATATTGATAAAACAAAATTAATGACCTTCAGTCAACGTTTAAATATAAGTGATAACTTAAATGTACATTACAATAACAAAAATATCAATCAAGTTGATGTAAGTAAGTTCTTGGGTCTCACAATTGATAGAAGATTAGACTGGAAACCACATTCAGAGGAACTAAGCAAACGCCTAAATAAATCTGCTTACGTCATGCTTTTAAAAATTTCTCCGGTACTAAATATAGATGCAAGACTTACGGCGTATCATGGAATTGTTGGCTCACTTCTTAGATTTGGTGTCATTTTCTGGGGAAACTCAACCCACAGAGAAATAATATTCAGATCGCAAAAGAGGTGCATAAGAGCTATGTTTAGGTTAAAAACGACGGATTCATGTAAACCATATTTTGAAAAATATAAAATATTAGCTCTCCCGTCACTTTACATATTTGAAGTAGCTGTGTTCGTAAAAACTAATCCACATTTATTTAAGAAATTAGCAGATGTGAGTAACCGAAACCGACGTGATAAAGACAGACTGTGCGTGAGAACATCTATATCGAGTATACTCTGCATGGCACCTCACATATATAACCACTTACCACGAGAAGTTAAAGATATGACAGTTATTAATATATTTAAAAATCGACTAAGAGAGTACCTGGCAATGAAATGTTTTTATAGTGTATCAGATTATTTAACAAATATTATATCATGATTGTAATATTTCTTTTTTTTTTTTTGTTTGTTTTAACCGGGCAATCCCGAAAAATGCACCTGAGTAGTAACCGGTGAACATTAATTGATAATAATAATTTTAGTAGTAACAGTGACATTCCTCATGTTTTTTATTTATTTTTTTGACATTATTGTATTTAATTTTTATTTGACATAGTTGGTAATAATTTGAATTGATTTGTAATTATATTTCGTTTAGACTTAGGTCATATTATTAATGTTTGCACACCTATTATTAAGGTACAATATGATGAACTGCTATATATATGATTGATTCTATATGATTTTGTCAACCCTGTAACACATATTCTTGCACATAAACGTTGATTTGATTTGATTTGATTTGATAATCTACTCAACATCCCTAGGCTCTAACCTTTCAAGGATGAAAGTCTAATAAAACGAGGTTGCCCACTTTGTATGGCTGAGCTCCAGAATTTGAACTGAGCTGAATCACGCTTCACAGCGTTTCTTAATTTTCCCTTTAGCACCTCCAGGGTATCCATTGACACTGTCGAACAAGTTGTCCACGAATTCAATAAACTCTTGCTGTTGTTCGCATAGTAGACCGAGGCGATTGACCTGAAAATACAATGATTTTATATTGTACATCTTTACACATTTCGAAACACAGAACATATGTGTTTAGAGGTGAGTGAAAAGATGATGCTGTTAGTAATTCTAATGAACTTAGTTATTTTTCAATAAAATTGGCTCCATTTTCTCTAGTTTGCTAACAACATTCCAAGGCCAATGTTTGGCTTGAAAAACTGACGTTAGGTCAGTATAAGTAGTTCAAGCTATTTATAGGCTTCATTCTCTCATCAAGTTTTTTGCTAGAGAGATCTGACACTGCAGTTGCACCATACACCGCGTCTAAGAAAGATTTCATTTAGAAATTATTTACGTATGGCATCAGGGTAAAATAGCCGCAGTCCGTGCAATCAGTACTTGAGTGGCAATACTGACATTCATTTTCTTTATCAACATGATATACCATCAATTAAGGTAGAGTCCTTGTGTGCCCCAATATGCTATCAATGTCATAAACATAAAGTTTTTCATGCCATATAAGAGCCCATCTTGCTTTCCCACAAAATATCTTAATTCAAAAGATTATTGCGTAATCCTTTTAGCAGGTGGTAATTGATGTTCGGCAATATCAACAGTGCCATCTAAAAATAAAAATAAATGTAAGATTAATTTCCACTGTTATGGTTGTATGTTGTATGGTTTTTCATCGATAAATAGCTAGATTATAATATTAGCTAAACTTTATAATATTTTTACATATTTAATAATTATGTATACACATTTTTAATAAATAAATACTTTGGACACAAAAGGTGATTGGACTTTGTAGTTACTAACCATTTCCGAGTCCTTCCACATTGCGTGATCGGATAGATTCATGGCGTAAATTACGAATTGTTGTCTGAAATGTCGAACCTTGATCAGACACAAGTGCTAGAGGTATGAGACCAGTTTGTCCTACTTGGACAACAATATTGTTCAATAAAACTTTTAAGACAGCAGCTGAGACTATTCTTTGCACCAATTCGTATGCATTGTCTCCAGGATGCACAATGCACATATACCTCATACTATAAATACTAAGGCATGGTCTCAATACGCTGTTTTTCTCTTTCCATTTATATCAACATCAACAAATCCAATAACCGGATCCTTATTTTCGTCAAATGCTATATGCGGCGTTAATGCAACTACGCCATACAGAATTGAACAACATCCCAATCTTTTATTGTTTTTCGTCTTTGTTCGAAAATATGTGGGTTAAGCCCTGGTTCAAAGTTTATTTTCTCAGAAACTCGCATTTGGGAAGTGTGAAATACGAGGGGAGGTCAAAAAGTTCGCGGAATGAAAAAGAAGGGAGGTGAAATTTAACATAAAATTATTTTTCCTTTTCAATATATTCTCCTTTAACCCTAATACACTTCTCAGACCTTTCAAATAATTTGTTTATACCTTCGAAAAAAAAAGATTTGTCAAGGCCCTCAAAATAGGTAGAAATAGCCGACTTCATTTCTTCGTCATCGGTAAATTTATTTCCACGAAGCTCTTTTTTCATGTTTGATTATAATAATATGATTTATAATAATCAGAAGGGGCCAAATCTGGACTGTAGGGTGGCTGGTTCAGGGTTTCGAAGCCGCATTTGCGTAAGGCAGCCATCGCAACATGACTCTTGTGAACGGGCGCGTTGTCGTGCAAAAGGAGCACACCTCGAGACCACTTACCCCTTCTTTGTTCTTTAATTGCATCTTTTAATTTTTCTAGTATCGTAGCGTAGTATTGCCCCGTGATATTAACACCTTTATCTTTATAATCGATCAACAAAATGCACTCTGAATCCCAAAAAACTGTAGCCATAAACTTTCCAGCCGATTGTGACACCTTGAACTTCTTAGGGGGTGCTGCGCCTTTTTTGTGCCACTGCATGGACTCTTGCTTTGACTCAGGTTCATAGTGATGAACCCAAGTTTCATCCCCAGTTACAATTCGGTTCATAATTTCATCCCTGTTCTCACTACACAAATCCAAAAACTCGCGAGAACACTCGACGCGCTGCTGTTTTTGAAACGGCGTGAGCATTCTCGGTACCCATCTTGCACTGACCTTAGACATGCCAAGATGGTCATGGAGAATGCTCAAAATAGTCGTAGACGATACTCCAGTCATCTCTGCGATCTGTTTTTTCTTCAGACGAGTATCTTTGAGAACAAGTTTTTCAACTTTTTCAATGATGTCTGAAGACGTTGCCTCAATCGGCCGACCAGAGCGCTGATCGTCTTCAATTGAGTCTCTGTCTTGCTTGAAAAGACTATGCCACTTGTAAATCATCGATTTTCCAGGGCAAGAGTCCCTATAAACAGATGACATCTCTTCCATTATTATCTGAGGCGTTTTTCCTTGCTTAGTAAGGAACTTAATCACGGCACGAAACTCAATTTTCTCCATAGTCACCGTTCTCTTCCCGATTTACTTGTTTATCCAGCGATATCTCAAAGTTTAATGAACCGATCAAGCTGAAACTTAGTATTTATAGTTGTATTGAGTCACCAAGTAGTGACAGGTTAAAAAGTCAACCCACTCCCCACTCTGACCCCTCCATTCCGCGAACTTTTTGACCCACCTACGTATATAAAAGCCTGCGCATGTTTCGGCATTGCATAAAAATTTCAATAATTTCTGGATTTCCTAAAGACACTGAGCTTGCTGCAACCTTTGAACATTAGAATCTTCCGAACTTCTATTCGAAATTGTTATAATTTGCTTCAATAATTTTCTTTTTTAGAAATTTACTTTGTATATTTAAAAAAGTTCTTATTTTGAATTAATCTATCATCCTGACTGTCTTGTTCCTTTTCATTATTTCTAGTGAACGAACAAGAGGGTTCATCAAGGAAAGTATTATAATTAAAGTATTCGTCGAAATCTGCGCATAACCCTTTCAATAATTTATTTGATACTTTGCACCAATTACAAATAAACATGTTTATTGTTAAATGTTCAATTTAATTAATTATTTGAGTTTTATGTTCAGTGCATTTAATAAAACTGTAATCGAAAACAGCTGAAAATACAGTTTTTATGTAATGGCGTATGTTTTTCTTTTTACAGTTTTTTTATAATATGTGTAACAACATCTTGTAAATTTGAAATACACTATTAATGCATTGGACGTATACGTTAGACTTCATTTAATTTTTAAATATTCCCTATACCTAATAGCACTGCTATTTTGATTTTCGTTATATAATGACTTAAAAAAAGAAATATACACTACATACTTCATTTGTTATATCAAATAAAATCAAATAAACGTTTATTTGGAACATTTAGGTTTTCACAGAATAACAATAGAAACGGTGATAGCTACAAAAGTTTAAAACTGTGGCGCAGCCATCAACGCCCAACTCCGTACTACTTATGAATTAGATTAGTTCCAGACTTACTTGTAGGAAGTAAATATTAAATTAATAATAAACTTAAATTTTATAGTTCATAAATTACACTAGTTTTATTTTGTTAAGTTTGTTAGCGTGTTTGAGAGAGTGCGTGTGCGTGTGTGTGTGTTTGTGTGTGTGTGTGTGCGTGCGTGCGTGCGTGCGTGCGTGTGTGTGTGCGTGTGTGTGTGTGCGTGTGTGAGTGCGTGTGTAATTGTGTGTATGCTTGGTTTCTTTATGTTACCACGAGTTGTTCGGTTGCGTCATAGGACATGAATTTTAGGTATTCAGTCAGTTTTTTCCTTAATAAGTTTCTTGTTAAAGGGTAGATATTTATTTTCTTGTTAATGTTATTATAAATTTTCGAGCTAATATGGTTGAAGTGACGACTCACCACCGCTGACCTGCAGAGCTCGATTTTACAGATTCTGTCAGAGCGTCGTTTCTTTGAGAAGTGCTGTGGATCGTAAAGTAGACGGGAGTGTTTCATAAGGATAGTCTCTACTATGAACAGCTGCCTAACTGTGAGAACCTTACACAGTGAATATATATCAGACGTCGGATATCTGATTGGTTTTTTTGCGAGTACTTTTAGCACAGCTCTCTGAGCCCTCTCTAAACGCAACATGGTTGTCTTGTGGGTTCCCCCCCACGTTGTTATGCAGTAACTGAGGATCGACTGAGCAAGAGCAAAGTAAATCATTATAAGACAAGGGAATGCGGCGGCCGCTCTAAGTCTTTTAAACACATAAATCAGTTTCCTTACACGGATCACAATAGAGTCAACCTGCTTTTTCCATGTTAAAAGATTGTCCACTATAATTCCCAGATACTTAATACTGTCCGTGCGTTCTATCTGTGCACAGTTACAATAGGAGGTGTCGACTGTGTGGGAGCAAACATGGGCATAAATTTCAAATGATGGTGGTGGTTGGCTGAGAATTCCCGAGGTAAAAGGGATGTACTTGGTCTTTGTGATGTTGAGTGTGAGAAGATTTGAGTTTAACCACCTCATAACCAACTTTAGGGCTGCTTCTGCCATCTCACTGGTCTCAGGCCAGTCCTTACCATGGATTATAAGAGCTGTGTCATCCGCGTATGTAATGATTTTTGTGTTCGGAAGAGATAAGTGGCACAGCTCATTCACATAAATAAGGAAAAGGGTTGGTCCGAGGACGCTGCCCTGGGGCACACCAAAAATCACGCTTTCCACTGTACTCACGAAAGTCTCGACCTTAACGACCTGTTTTCGGCCTGTCAGGTAGCTATGAAACAGGTTGAGGGCATTGCCACGGATGCCTATTTGCTCTAACTTGTCAACCAACCTGGGGACCGAAACAGTATCGAACGCCTTCGATAAGTCCAGGAAAACACCAATTGTTTTGCATTTATTGTTGAGATGTTCAACTATTGTATTTGAAAGTTCCAGGGTAGCATCCTGTGTAGATTTACCAGTTCTGAAGCCAAATTGATTGTCGGCTAGGATGTCAAATTTTGCGAGAAACTTCACTAGTCTCACATTGATAACTTTTTCGAAGATTTTTGAGAGCGTGGTGAGAACAGATATTGGCCTATAGTTAGATACAGAACTTTTATCTCCTCCTTTGTGAATAGGGTGGACTATAGCAATTTTAAAAACTTCCGGAAAGACACCTGAAGACAGGCATAAATTAAATATGTGAACAAGCGGTGGGATAATAAACTTTTTTGCGGCCTTAACAACTGTGGTTGGGATACCGTCATATCCGACAGCACATGTATCTTTCAGGTTAAGTATGATGTTTTCAATCTCGGCACCGTCCACTTCATATAGAACCATCGACTCTACTGGGGCCGGCGCGAAAGAGCTCTTTATTCCTGGCTCAGGATTAGCGTCTGAAATGTTAGCTTGAGATGGATATTTGGGAATTTTGGTTGCAAGATTGCTGCCCACGTTCGCGAAGTAGTGATTTATCATATTGACAGCATGAATAGAATCGTCACCGCACTTCAATAACTCAGGAGAAGACGTTTTACCCTTATTTAGATTAGTTATTTGCTTAATAAGTTTCCAGGTTGCCTTAGGATTCTTCCTGGCCTTCTGAAACTCTGAACTTTCATAGTCACGTTTAATCTTTTTTAGTAGGTGATTACAGTGATTTCGATAGCGATGGAAAACTAGTCTATGGGTGTCATTTTCTGGGTGTTTCTTAAAAGCTCTATAAAGTTTATCTCTATGACGAATACATCTCAGAAGACCAGGTGTGATCCAAGGTTTGATAATGCGCTTTCTGCTAGGAATGATTGATGGATGAGTGTGAGACTTTACTGGAGAAGATATGAGAGAAACGAGAGTCTCGGTAGCAAAGTTCGGATTGGTAGATTGGAGAATTTGCGAGAAATCTGTATTTTTGATATCAGATATAACATTAGTAATGTCAATTTTTGTGACTGAGTTATTAGGTGGTTTTTTTGGCATGTTAAGATTGCATGACAGCAGAACTGGAGCGTGGTCTGTTAGAACACAGTCCAGAACCAAAGTGGTTGCGGTGCGGGGAGATTTGAGCAAAACATGGTCGAGACAATTTGCCAACCTAGTTGGAAAAGTATGAGCAGGAAGCATAGCGTGGGATGCGGAAATATTTAAATATTCATCAGAGTTTGGATCGACGCTAGTCGGTTCTATGTTTATGTTAATATCTCCGATTAGAGCAATAGTTTTATATTTAGCCAGCTGAAGTAACAGAGTGTCTAGACTGCTAAAAAATGGTCTGAGGTCCCTAAATGAAGGAGATCGATATAGAGCGATGAGTGCAGCCTTGTCAGAAAGTTTGAGTAGTAAACAATTAGCATCATTTATTGCAGGAGTTTCGATAGCGCATTGTAAATCATTTCTGACGTAGGCAACTACACCATCATTCTGATTCTTAAAGGAAGAAACATGATTATAATAACCTGTTAAAGTGGGAACATTTACACATTTGCTCAGCCAGCATTCAGACAGTAAAATAACATCCAGTGAGTAACTCAATCTGCCTAATAATATCAGTAGATTATCAAAATTGCAGTTGATACTGCGGATATTGACGTGTAAGATTTTAAGCGAATCTTCTGAGTTTCTCAAGTAATTGCTACTGTTCTCCGGTGAACAAACGAAGCAGTCAGAAACACTGACTTTCTCAATCTCAGTATGCAATACGTATCCTAATTACTACGTATTATTGCGCAATACGTATCCTGTAATATATTCTAGCTGTGCTTTATTCTTTGGATTTTTTTCTTTGTATTCGTATGTTGTCAACACCTAAATCATCAAATTCAAGTTCTATTGTATAGGTTGACGTCTCAGGCTTCTTAAAGTATAGTTCTATTAGGGATTTTAAATTTATAAAACTATCGATTTCACAGTTGGACCCGGCGAATGTGAACTGCTCAAGTTATTTATCAATAATGAAGCAAAGGCTGCTTCAAAGCCAGCACATGTTGGAGATGTATTAACCTAACCGTGGCCGTATGCAGCCAAAAAAGTTTTCTAGGGGGTCCTGATTAAAATGTCTCATCCATAGAGACGTCAAACTATACTTTTTACGTAAAAAATCTACAATATGTTCAATATTTTCAATTGTTTGTACCGAAGTTGTTATTAATGACACAACGCCAGATGTCGGATTTTTATCAACATATTTCATAGTTTTTAATATTTTTTTAGCTTCAGCCCACACACTTTTATGGGCAGAATTTGGTATGACCGGTCCAAGTAAAGGTTTACCAGCCATCTTCTTGAAGTTGTTATGACTGCCGTTTACCGAATCAAAAAGATTGTCAAAAACTAAAAGTACGTCAGCTGTTTCTCCACATTACTTTGGCAGAATTCCCATCTCTGAAAAAATTATGAATTGTTACCTTAATATTGTATGAATCCATTAACAATGTACTTGGCTGACAAATATCCCATATTTGCTGCTACAGAGCGACTAAAAACTTGTGTAGAACATTTCACCTTAATTTTCGCTATTTGTCTTTCTGTTAACTTGGGTTTTAGTCTTATGCTCTTGTATGCAGGATTTTCTGCATATCATTGAAGGACATGATCTCATTTGGCAGTCTTTTCTTGTCCATCAAATTCTACTCTCTACTTGCTCTGCTTTTTAGAAACCAGACGATTGGCGCCATTTGCTTTTTTTCTCGCATTATAGAGCCCATGTTTGAGGTTCTTAAATTCGGGAACATTTTCAATATAGTCTAGTCTGAGGTATTTTTTTGCTCTAAAACTATGAATTTGAGTCAAATATGATTTTCTAATATACATAAAAAACTCACTATTCTACAAGAAAAAAAAACTACTATATAAATTATATATAAAACATAATATTCTATTATGATGAGTGACTAACGATGCGCTATTCAACTTCAAGGTCGATGACGCACGTAAACAACACGACAATTACGAATGAGTTGCACTGTACCGGACCGTTCGAAACGAGTGCCGCTGCGAAACTGAAATATAAGAGTTAAATTATCTATAAATACATTAAGTACATTTATAGCCTATGATTTATACAGCATAGCAAAAAAGAAATAGTCTTACAAAAAACACACAAGTTTATTATAATCTAGATATTTGTTGATGTCCGCATTCATTACATACATATATAAAATATTTTCATTCATTAATTGTGCAGTTTTTGTGTGCTTGTGAGATTATATATGTCTGTAAACGCACCCACGATACAGGAAGAAATTCCTAGTGTGGGGTAACTTTTTTTTTTATAAAGAGAAAGAGAAAAGTAATATTCATTTTGCGCCTGAGTGCAGCGCTGATGCTATTTCAGCAAATTTTCCGTTTCTAAGAATACAAAATCTTTTTGTACATATAATGAACACACTGTTTGTTATATTATTAATATTATATATATATTAATATTATATTCCATTTTAAGGTCTAAACAGTTATCAAGAAAATCAAAAATTACTGTTTGTTTAATTATTCCTATTATATTTATTTTTTATTTCATTTGTTTATCCATTATCCTTTAGCAAATTATTAACTAATGAAGCACAGCACTACACACAAGTGACCGTATCTTTTGCGTATTAATTTAAACTTTTTTAAAGTTCAGTGTACTCCCGGAACTCAACAAACAAGTGATGTTTCTCTATTGTTTTAGAATATTAAATGTTTTTGCAGTTTTCACGGGTAGGTGATGAGATGGTTGGAAGGTTTTGCAATAAGAAGCCTGAATTTATGCATTGTCTTCATTTATTGCTTCTCCAATTTCATGTGGCAATTTGTATGTACTGTTAAATTCAGGCTCTGCGCATATGCGTATAAATTGTGTGCTGATAGCATTTTTCCAAAATTATTTATAATATCATTGTTGTCACTTTCGCAGTTCTCTTTTGTCCCAAAATGAGATAAATGAGTTAAAACGGCTGTTTTAAGACCAGCAAAAAAATTTCCACAAGGCAAATTTGTATTGGAACCACAGTTGCTGCGAATACAACCAAAAAGGTTTTCTATGGCATCTTGCTGTAGTCTAGGGGAGCCAGACTGCTGATGTTGTGAGAACGTACTAATGTCTTCCATAATCATTCCATAGCTTTAATTGTCCATATCCAGCCATCTTGCGATAGTGTTTTACGGGACCTCCCAACATACTTAATTGTTGTCAAGAACTTGCAGATATATTAAAAAAATTATAAGGAGTGATGTTGTACTTCTTAAATTTGTAGCATGAGGTTTCCCCGTCGCAGGTCAGGACAATCATATTCAAAGAGTCAAAAAGGCATCTCTTTTATTATGTCTACAGTTACAGCTGCATCTGCAGTGAGCTGTGAGCTCTACTGTTTTTTTTTTATATATCTTTGTGGAATTGCATATTGTAGCTTCTACAGGGAAACTGGTTTACAAATACTGAAAACAACACTATATAGATAACACTATGCTCTTTACACAAAACATGATCGATCTGTGGTCCACTGTTTTTCCTTTATTCAAGTCAGTTTAAATTTCCTTTTTTCTGGTATGCTAACAAAATATATGATCAGCACTTGGAATTTCTCCTGCATAGTGAGTGCGTGCCTTTACAGACACAAACTCACATGTTAGCTTTGAGTAGTATTTGAGAATGGGCAGACCGTTATTGAAATGTTAGTGTGGTCAGTAAGTTTTATCGTAAACATCTTTCAACAGATCTGATTATAGTCTAGAGACTGGCTGCAGTTATGAAAATTAAAAAGAATACATGTCTGATTTCCTATTTTTAACTAGATAATATATATGAACGAATTAATGAGAGCTAACTAGTGATTCTTTGGTATATTATTTATTTAATTCTTGCCCAACTTGTTATTAATTATTATTTCATACCTGTAGCTATTTTGGAATATATGCCTTCCGACACAAATCTGCTCGACACTTCTGCAGCAAGATTAACTTTCATTTTTTGCTTGGTGTTGGAATTCAAATGATCCTTTTTCAAAGCAGGAGCATACACAAAGTTCAGATTTGTATTGTCTGCTTCATAAAATTCCTTAACATGCGACCATTTAGCAATACCATTTATTTAGCATTAGCATTTTTATTAAAACACGTTGATTGTTCGCAACAGACTAACAATTTATTAACATACATTTCACAATATTTTGGATAGATGACGCTACCAGTCCTTACTTGTTGACATTTTGATACACATAATAACAATTTTAATAAATCTGGTCGAACAAATAATTTTATTATCTCTTTATTTTGAAGTGTTATTTATGAGTGCTGTAAAGCTGCACGCAAGATAGTCAAACCTCATCTATTTACACCATCCATATCACATACAATGGCTGCAAAATTTATATTAGCTTCAAAGCACTTATTTAACATCTGAAATTAAACACATAATGGTCAATTTGAGTTAAGTTGTATACATAAAACAAAATTAAATATATTTAAGAAAAAGTTAATTTTCTGAATTTTAATTTCTGAAGAAGTATTAGTTAGTATTAATTTGGTTCGCGTTGGTAAAATTTATTTTACTAATAGTGTTAAAGAAAATTATAACATATTACCTCTTTGATTAGTACTGCAACGCTATCTGCAGTAGAAAATCCACTAGAAAGAATGAGAAATGGGCTGTTGCACTTTTGGTCTTATCCCTGTAATCATGAACACTAAAGCATATGCAGCAATCAAAGGAGATCTTCCTTGTGATGCATGGTCTTGGAATCCTACAATCACATCATCTTTAGAATTGTCATGAAGGTGTTTTTTTAAGGACATTTCGTCAAACATTAGTGTGTACACATTGGTTAAAGACCTTTGCAGGTTAGTTAGATACTTCTTCAAAACTTCAAAAACGGTTGATTAATACCAACACGAAATGGTACTTACTAAGTAAAGATTTAAATGTGGTGGGTGAAGGTAAATGAAACAGCCTTCGCAGTAAACGATAACATGAGGGTGATCTTTAAAACATTTTCAAAACTGTAATATTTTTCTTTTTTAGTCAACCTTCGTCCAGTAACATTATTTTTAAAATTTCTTAATTTGCCCTTGTAGTAATAGAGGAAATGTCGGAGATATCTTTGCAGAAATTGATGACAGCAGTATCATCACTACTATCATACAAAATTTCTTTGGATTTTAAACTTTTCAATCGATTGCGCAGTTGAAAAATAGTTTTTAATATTTACTACATTTGGTATATAAGATTTTCTCCATTTCTGTTTTCACGGGTGATTTCAAATGTGTCTCAGAAGCTTCCAGCAATGGGGTCAGTGTTCTGAAGGGGTAAATTTTTCTCATTTGTCACGTCCCGAAGAGCTCTTAGTGATGCACCTGCTTGAGATTCCACTGAATATATCGGCAAAGACCACAAGTTCAGACACAAAAAAAACATTCACATTGAATATTGATAAAAAAGGAGGATTATATATTAGATATATGGAACTATTGTAACATCAGTTGTAAAACAATGCTTGCAAAAAATTGAAATTTGAATTTGAAAACCATCACAGTTCCAGTGCAGAAACAACTATCCTGTTTTTTTTTATTCTCAGGGGTAAGACACAGTTGCATTCTACAACATATAAATATAATAGTTTTAAATAGAATTTAAAAACATACAAACCACACCATTGTCAACAAATTACAAATGAAATGTTTTGAATCAGAATAAAGCAGACAGGAACGTCACATTTAAATCAGTGGTTGTAGAATTATCGCGTCTATAAATTGTGACTATACATTACTGGTTCACAAAGGTTAAAGGGTGTCGTGGCTAAGTAACAGCCACACAGATCGATCGATCGAGGCTGCGCTTGCCGCGGTCGGTCTGTTGATGGGTGACCAACATTTCATACCGAGACCTCTCCGTGCATCGGAGAGTACGTTAAGCTGTCGGGGCGTTGGTCCACATATTTCTTGCGTCTCTCTTCAGATTATTCATGTGATTCTCACGGCTTTTGTAGGTTAGTAGCTAATTGCATTAACTTTGGTGTGATTTCAGGTATAAAATTCTCTGATTGCAGGATCTTCCGAAAGGCTTGAGATGTATCTTCTGGCGTTCTAAGTTCCCTCCCGAAAGTCAAGTAGGCCGGTGTAAATCCTGTCGAGAGTCTGGTCGCTGTGTTCATTGCGAATCGAATACTAGGGAGGTGTACCGGATGGGGGCGGTCTATCTATAATACGAGAAACGAGCCGCTGACGTCCTGTACCTATAGGTTCGGGTTCGACGTCGGCTGAAGCTCTATATTTCTTCAGGAACGCTGAAGCTAATAACACTATCGAGGTCACCGGGAGAATCATTCTATGAAAATAAAACACCGACTTGCACTGTCACTATGAAAGCTTGAGTTTTCTGCTTACTCCATTGAAGGTTTGGAGGCTCGAATATATGGTAGATTTTTGGCTACGAGTTTGTAAACTTCCCCGTTTGTTTAATTACGGCGAATCTTTACCTTAACGAGAGCCGCAGAAACCTCGCACTGACTACTGTATATTTCTTTAATAAAAGGTACATAAACCCTGTATGCTTCTAAACTATGACCATATATATATATATATAGCTATCTATATACCAATAGATAGGTGCTGACAAGACCCATCTCTGAAAATCTCTTTTTAGGGGTCTGGGTTGTTTTTTACGTTAATATCACTAAAATTATTAGGGTTGAAACTATAAGCTATCTATAAGCTTCCCTTACACGAATATGTTGGCTATAAACGAAACACTACTGAAAAGCTTTATTGCATATAACCATAGTTAGGTACAAGTTAAGATCCAAACAATGTATGAATTATCAACTAAATGTTTCACGCTATTACTTAAGGAACATGGCGTAAGTTACATATTAAAACATTGAAATACTTTATATATAGGCATTAGAATACAAATCTAAGTATTATGATACAAATCTAGGCATTACACAAGCACTAAATTACTATATTGTACGAATATCACTGTTATTGTCTCTAAATTGATCTATAAAAACATAGTATCTTTCAGGATAATAACGGCCCTGAAACTATGTAAACACAGGGCTATCTCACGGAAATAGCAGGGCTGTCGCGAACAGAAGGTGTTCTGGCCAGTTTCTGAGTTTGTCTTGAACTAGGATAGCTATCTGGAGCTTTAGATCCCTGTTCTTCATTTCTACGGGATTGGTTTCCAACTGGAATTGGTTTGGGACCGGATAAGTTAAATCTTAGGACGTCTTTGTCCTCTTTTTTTTGTAGGATTTGCTACGTTGACATCGCCCGTTTTCTTAGGTCGTCCTCTTCTTCCAAGGGGTTAAACCGGATCTGGCGCGAGTGTAGCGGTATCACTCTGAATCTGGTCAGATGCGTGGTAGAAGCCAATTGACGTTTCAGGTTCATGAGGATATCCTACTTTGAATGAAGCTGGACCGTGCTTTTCTAGAATGAAGTAAGGCCCATCTCGGCGAGGGGCAAATTAAGTAATACCCTGAGTTGCCCTGCTAATCGGATGCAACTTGACTAAGTGTCCAGGTGTGTACTGAGAACAGAACGACTATAGTTAATAATGTCAGGTGTGTGTACGGGTAAATAAAAGTCACTGAATTGTACTTACGGTATAATGTATATTGTCCGTACACGACACGATCACAACAACACCGAAGGAGTATGGACAGAAGACACACACAATAGTCACGGCACGATAATATTACAAACAAGATACAGATGTTAACCAAAACAAATTACAATTATGTAATAATTATGCGCGGCAAAGTACGGGTATAAGCGGCGAGGTCTTTGACCGACTGACCTCCAAGTAAATCACTCGATGCGTCGGGCGGTTTGTGAGGCGACGTCACAATATCGCGCTAGCGCACCGTGCGCGTGAGCAGATGCACCGCGCGTGGACACCATCCGACGTTATAATGTAAACATTATAAATGCCGTGAATGTATGGAGTTGTGTTATCAATAAACGTAAATGATAATAATTACGTGACTGCGTTTATGTTTGTGCTATTTTTGTGTGAGTTTATAATAAATGTAAATAAACTATGTGGTAGGGTTGCACCATACACGACTATCTCTCGGAAATCTAGCTCATTGTCACGAGGGTATCTCAATTTTCTTCCAAACCTCAAGAATGCTGGTGTTTGCTTTGTGGCGGAGCAATTATTACTATTCATAGCGAACCGGATTGCAGGCAAGCCTTGCCCATTCATTGAGTTGTGCTCCTTGAACTATAATATCCAGTTGTGTCTTCAAGCTCCACAGGGTTTGCTTCAGGATGTTACAAAGGTGTGTATTGGTCTTTAATACCTAAACTGTAGACAACCTGCTGCATTACACCACTCACAAACTGCGTACCATTGTCGCTTATCAAACGTCTCGGCCATCTGTATCTTAAAATTTTCGTTTATTAATGTCAGGGCACAATTTTCACCAGAAGCGACCCTGAGAGCAAATAACTCAACCCATCGGGTAGCGACATCTTCTACGATTAATATCCACATTTTCCCGTCTCCTGTTTGGGGAAGCGGACCAAACAAATCAAATGCAATCAAAACGTTGATTCATAGAAGTGGTTGAAGTAAACCTGCAGGTTTAAAGGTTTAAAGCGCTGGCAGTGTATTCAGTTTCTCACGTAGCTATATATTTACGCATTCCATTCCAACAGTAACGCTTTGCAATTTTCTCACAGGATCTCTCAGCGCCATAATGTCCGGCCCAGGGATCATCGTGGTATGAGTATGTTTTTCTATTCATTTTCTTTTACTACTAAATGAGCGTCGTCAACGTCAGCATCAGATTGCAATTTCTACAGCATCCTATTATTCCTCAAATAACCTTTGTTACTCCATTTTCATCATTCAGCATCTTGGATGAACCCAATTTTAGAAGAGGCCGGTTATATTTGGGTTCAAGGAACACAATGAATGTGGTGGGTATAATTTGGCCCTCAATTTTCACAGGTACTGAAGTCGAGGACGCATTGTGGCTTACCAACCCCATCTGCCAGAGTGATGTGTACCTGTTCTTCATAGAATTCGTAACCTTTTGCCAACAGTTTCTTGTAGAGATGGCTGGAAGCAACACTAAGTTTGGCGCACGTATCTAAAAATGCAGTTCCTTTGATGTCATCTATCTCAATGATAACAATCGGTCGATTCCTGACACCTGCTTGAACATTAACAGCACAGAAACGTAGGCCATCAGAATCGACTAATCGCCGTTTACTTGCTGCACAGGTAGCTGCTGCGTACCACTCCTCGTCTACCACAGCCATAACATTCTACCTTCGGTGATGAGGTTGAGGGTGCTTGGGTGCTTTTGGGAACCGTTTTCTCTGGACGTGACTCTTCGAGTTTTGTGAAGCCCCAAATATTCCCACCTCATTCTACTTGGCTTTTAGTTTCCGACGTTCTTCACCCGTATGCCCAATGAAACAACAGTAGCTTCACTTCTTTCTTTCTTTAACCTTAGGTGTCTGTCTTGGTTCTGGCTTTACATTCACACCCTCTCGTCCATCTCTGAAGTAGGGATAAAACGATACCGCTGAGGTATCGACAGTTTTACTCGATACGGTATCGGTCGCAAAGTATCGATACTTATTTGTTGTATCCAAAATTTCCTGCACTAATGAGCCATCGACATTGCAAAGAGCAGCCTCATAAATTTTTGATGCAGCTATGCCACATGTTTGAATTTGCTTGCAGCACTGTTTTTTATTTTGTTATTTCTTTGATAGTTAGTTTGTGATCTAAATCAGCTTTGTATTTTTTAAAGTTTAACTATTGTACTGATTGCACATACTCTAGTGTCATATCAAATAAATTGTATGATATTTTGTTTTCCCTAGTAAATAACAAAATTAACGAGTCTGAGCATTTGTGTTTCTTACTTTCTTCACAGAATTTTCGTAATCTTTAGGCATCAATTTAATTTTTTTAACGTTTTTATATACATTTTCGGCTTCAACTGTTTCAGTACGCACGGATGCGAATGTATGCTTTTTCGAGTAATATTCCATAGATGTTGACGTAGGCTCATCACTTCTCTTACTAAGCCAAAACAAAAACACAAGTATGCTTGCATCCTCCAGCTGATGCAGCACATCCAACAATACTACATCTTCGATGTCATTGTTCTTTACTTGCAAATTGACTGTGACTATATAATTTTTATTTGCAACTCTGGGTTCAGGTGTAATTCTGGTAATGGATATAACATTGCCAGAAACAGGCATAAGCTTTCCATTTCAGTAATTTTGAAGAACCTCTGGTAGGTGAACTTATAATTTCTACAATCTCGTTGTAATCTAGTTGCAATTCTGTACCAGATTTTATCTGGTCTTTTTGGCTATCTGAAAGTATTGTTCGTAGATAACGCCATTCTGCTAATTTCGAATTGGCGTAACTTTACTAAATAACTAAGTTTAAAAAAGACTGTTTTTGAGTCAACAAAATAAAATCACATTCTGTAGATTTTATTTATTAATGCCTTACTTTGTATTTGCGCTTTTTTGTATATGTCACGAGTTTCGTTTTCAACGGTTGAGAACTTTTCGTTAATTATTTCACAATATTTCTTTATAAACAACGACTTAATCTTTTTAACAGTGTGCCTTAGTTCTAAATGTTTTGTACACGTAAACCATGTAAAATACATTGGACAGTAAATTCCAAACTACATATTTTGCTTAAATTTTTTAGGACTTAATTCAAATTTTTCAAAAATGGTTTTGGCTTGACTTCCTGTTTAACATAACCCTATACTGGGGTGTATCAGTGACATTTCTTTTTCCACCAATCTTGCAAACTTATTTAATTATAAAGATTGCTCTCAGAATAAAGCATTATGTCTCCTTTAATAGTTTTGATGCCAAATAGCCAATGACGTCCACCACAAGCTGGTTTTCAAAAGTATATAAACTTTCAAGTTGAATATCCTCAACCTCATCAGGCAATGACAACACAGGTACATTTTCATTGCTTTCTATGGTAGTTGTGGTTTCAATTCAGATAAGATCTTCATTTAAGATAGTGTTACCATTATCATAATTAAAAAATACATATTAGTGTCTGCTTCACAATTGGAACCATGACTGTGTAAGCTAATAATCCCGCTAAAACCAGATTTATCCGTCAAAAATTTTCGGGCCCATTCCAGAGTCGTATAGAAACGATTCTCTTTGTTTTGTATATTCGGTTTCTAAGCCTATTACGCTATTTATAGTTTTACAGAAATAGTAACTTGTCGGATAGATTATCTATCAAACCTTTTTACATCGTTTTAAGTAGACTCCCAAAACTAGAAACAAAAAGAACAAATACTATTTCAATTATGGTAAATTTACTAATATTATCCGTGACGTATACTAGGAAGGTTAATGAATTGAAATGGGTCTCACACGGCCAAGTCCCTGGGACGAAGGCGGCGGACGTAGGCTCTTAATCCAAAAACTATCCCCAAGGAATGACTAGGGCCAGACTAACTGTGGATATCTACGTGGTCTTTCCAAGTAAGATGAGACCCGCGGATGCACCAGTTATTATATATGTTACCGGCCAAACCCGATTTCAGGATAAACTAGTTTTGCCTAGGCTAAACTAGTTCTTCCTATACGCGATAGGATTAACTAGTATAGCCTAGTTCAAACTAATTTGTCCTAAGCCCGATAGGATAGACCAGTTTAGGCTAGGCCAAACTAGTTGATCCTGATATAAATATGCACACTCTAGGATAAACTGGTATGGCCTAGTCTAAACATTCTAATATATCTAGAAAGTCAATATAAATAGATAAATTGGAATAAAAAACTCCGTAATTGGAAAAATAATCATTTATATTAAACTATAATGATTCGTTGTTAAAAGTTATGGTTAATTGGTAATACGAACAATCATACTATAACAAATACTACTGTTTTTTTAATAGAATTAATAATCAAATTATGTCAATTATTATA
The DNA here is from genome assembly GCA_935421205.1 of Xylocampa areola. Lineage (NCBI taxonomy): Eukaryota > Metazoa > Arthropoda > Insecta > Lepidoptera > Noctuidae > Xylocampa > Xylocampa areola. The sequence continues at coordinate 1,586,972 of OW285216.1, forward strand.
ATTGTTATTTATTTTTACATGGTTTGCTTTGGTGGCACTTAGAATTGCAGAGTATCATTGCCTTCTTGCACTGGCATCTGTTTGTGGAACAGTTTTTGTTGCAGCTGCATCTCACAAAACCTTGGCCTGATCCAACTGAATGTTTCGTAGCTGCAGTCCGTAACGATATTTCAGAGTCTTGGTTTACATCTGCTACTTTAAAAAAAGTTTGACTGCAAATACCGAATTCTGATCTGAAAAAAAAAAAAACATTAGCAACTTTAGAATATCATTAATGCTCCAGAAAGATAGATAAGTAATTAAGTGAGAAAAAATAAAACCTGCCATATAGTTTCTGAAGTACACCATGTTTGGTGCCAACTTTGTGAAAACCTTCGTCATTTTTCTGAAGAATAACTCCAATGATGTTTCTGAGATCACCTTTGCCTTTGTCAACATCTGGAATCGGTATAGTCACATTATCTCCAATGTTGGCAAGTGGATGAGACTTGTCAGAAGTAGCTTTCATTTTCTTTGCCTGTTTCACAAGATTTTCTGCTGCAGTTGTTCTAGCTTTATGAATGTCATTTTCAGATGAAGAAACTTTTTCTTGGTTACTAACTTCGGCAACGTTATCATCACTATCTTCTGTCAGGTTAACATTGCGATCATCTTCTATTACCTTCCTTAAATCATCTTCATCCTGAATATCATTTATGATTTCTTGCGGCAAAGAGGAAGTCGAAAGTCCTACTCTGGGTTCTATTCCGAATAATGCCTTGTATGGCGATTGTTTTATCCCTGAATGATAGGCGCGGTTTTTCATGAATTGAACATATTTCAAGCCTTCTGACCACTTCGTTGAAACATTGTCCTTCATCCAAGAGCCTGTCATATTCTCAATATCTTGATTGGCACGTTCAACAGAACCCTGGCTTTGACTGTGCCTGGGTTTTCCGTGCACAATTTTGAGTTCTGGCCACAGACTGGCAAGCTCACTTATAACATTATTTACAAATTCTCTACCGTTGTCAGATTGAAGAATGCACGGCGCTCCTATAGTTAGAAATATGTCATTCAAATGGTAAGCCACCTCTGTCGCTCTCTTAGATTGTAGAGCGCGTAGAAGAACAAATTTTGTTAGATGGTCTTGGTAAACCATAATAAATTTAAAATGTCCATCGGGTTGTGTCTGAAAATCGATCAGATCTACTTGGCACCTACTATTCATTTCTGAATGAAGAATGGGCTTAGAGACTAATCCTCTCTTCTTCTTTGTTTTCTTTTGGTGACAGGTACTACACATAGATAAATACAAGCTTATCATTTCATTTGTGATATTGGCATATTTTTTTGATGTTTCACCACCGTGGCCAACAGCCACATGAACTGCGTAAATCACATCATAAAGTTCATCGGATGGAAGATAGCATTTCATATTACCTTCACTCCGCGCAATCAGTTTTTTCACGTCCCCTATTTCTAACACAGCAAATCGTTTCAATCTTCTTTCTTGTAATGGTGTCTTTTTTTCAGATTTTTCTGCATCTTCAACTTGTTCAACGAGTTCCAAATATTGTTCTGATGATAACACTTTCAATTTGTAAAATTTCTGTCAAAAACTTTTCCCGCCATTGTTTCTGATCCGCTTGTCGACTTGACGTAGGTTCATTCATATTGAAAAAGAAGAAAACTTTATAATGTAGTGTAATACCTAAAATTTTTATTAAAAACTAGTCATTAACCAGGGTGTACAATCTTCGAACAAATGAGTAGGAAACTGGACAATTATAAATCGACAAAATAAAGTAGCTCATTTAAATATACCATTGTCGTATAGCAATCATTCTTTTGCAATTTGGTACCACAAGCCAGATCATCCCCACCCCCGTCATTACGAAGTTGTACCAGCTGAGATCCGTTGCTCAGGTAACTATGAAACCACTTAACTGTATCAATATGACATCCATAATATGATAATTTAGAGAGCAATAGTGACAAATTTATGGAGTCGAAAGCACGCGAGAAATCAAGCAGTATCAGTATAGTTGCCATACCCTGATCTCTGGCTTCCAATATGTTATCCACCACATCAATGAGAGCTGTTGCTGTACTGTGTTTTTGGCGGAATCCAGATTGCATCATAGGTAAAACATTAAATTTCTCAAGATATTCTCTGAGTTGGCTACATACTATTCTCTCGAGAACCTTAGACAGACATGGCAAAAGGCTAATTGGGCGTAGATCCTTTGCATCAGTGGGATTAGGAATTTTTGGAATGGGCCTGACAATTGCCGTTTTCCACAGGTCCGGGAAAGAAGAAGTGACAAGCAATCTGTTTACAATGGATGTAATTGCTGAAATTGTCCGACGAAGTGTCATCAACATCTCAAGTGAGACACCATCACAACCTATGGCATTGGATTTGAGACTGCGCAGAACTTTAAAGACAACGTCCTCAGACACAGTTTTTAGTTGAAACTCATTTGTACTAAATCTGTTAAATTCGAAATATGTTAAGTCAGAGAAGGTCACCTCACCACTGCCCGGTACCTCCAAGAAGTGTCTGTTTAGACTCTCAGGATCATTCAAAAAGTAGGGTAGACCCGCCTCTTGTTTGTTAGAGATGTCAATAACAGACTATATGTTTCCATAACTTCTTTGGTTGTTTTACATTTTTATTTACATATGTTGTGAAATATGTTGACTTTTCAGTATTAATTGCAGTTACGAGGGGCGTTCAATGTATTCTCGGTATCGGTATGAAAAAAAAACTTAATTCAAATAAAATTATTTTTATTTTTCAATATAATCCCCCATAACCTCAATGCATTTGTTACATCTCAAAATTAATTTTTCAATACCCTGTAAAAAAAAATCTCTGTAAAATGCGCATTTATGGCCGCCCTAAGCTCTTCATCGTTGGAAAATCGTTTTCCCCGAAGATCTTTTTTCAAATTAGGGAACAAATAATAATCGCTAGGGGCTAAGTCTGGACTATAGGGTGGGTGGTTTATTTCTTCGAAACCACAATCTCGCACAGCAGCCTTGGCAACACGCGCCGTGTGGACTGGGGCGTTGTCGTGAAGAAGCAACACACCGGCGGTCAGTTTACCCCGTCTTTTTTCTTTAATTGCCTCCCGTAAATTTCTCAAAGTGGATGCGTAGGATGCTGCGTTTATGGTTTCACCTTTTTTTGTGTACTCAATCAACAAAATTCCCTTTGAGTCCCAAAACATCGTGGCCATGACTTTTCCGGCAGACGGAACGTCTTTGAATTTCTTAGGGGGGGCACTACCCTTCTTGTGCCACTGCATGGACTCCTGCTTACTTTCAGGGTCATAATGGTGAACCCACGTTTCATCTCCAGTAACAATTCGATCGAAAATACTTGATGGGTCTTCACTACAGAGCTTTAAAAACTCTCTACAGCACTCGATTCGCACTTGTTTTTGAGGCGCCGTGAGCATTCGCAGCACCCATCTTGCACTGACTTTTGAGAGGTTAAGGAGGTCATGCAGAATAGTGTGTACGGTACCAACGGAGAGGTGGGTCATCTCTGCTATAATTTTGACCTTCATTCGGGCATCCTCAGTATTAACTTCTCAACTTTTTTCACGTTTTCTTCCGTAGAGGCAGTAACCGGGCCGCCCGAGCGAGTGTCATCTTCAATACTCTCTCTGCCCTTTTTAAATTCACTTGACCACTTTTGTACTGTAGATAACGAAGGTGCAGAATCTTGGTAAACAGCCACCATCTCTTCGTGAATAGTTTTTTGACTTTTTCCTTGTTTGGTAAGGAATTTAATCACAGCGCGGTGCTCGATTTTCTTCGACATTGTCACGTTAGCCATTCCAGTTGTCGTTGACTAAGGGTAACTAGCAAACTAATGATCAGAACTATATGAAATTTCATATTTATACCCTCAGATAATGTCATTACTTAATTAATTAGTCAAATTACCCACATCATTATTAAATCACCCCCATACCGAGAATACATTGAACGCCCCTCGTATGACAATATTTTTAAGTTCCTTATAGGTTTGATGGTGAATTACAGACTTTGTAGATTTAGCTAAGACATGGTGTTTATCACGCAACTTCATCATATCCTTGACAGTGGATGTGATCCATGGTCTAGAGTTATCCTTAATTAAGATTCTTTTGAAAGGGGCGTGTACGTCAAATAAGATTAATATAAAATAATTAAATATTTCCACCATAGCATTTATGTTCTCCAAGCTTTCAACATACTCCCACTCAATACTGTCCAAGTCCTGATTAAATTGGTCCAATAAAATATCTTTTAAGGGCCTATAAATTATCCATACAGGAGCAGGCTTTTCCACTTTTATGTTGAAATTGACTGAGATTATTGCGTGGTGGCCCAGGTCTGGTATATGTGATACCGAAATCCCACTCACTTTAGCGTCAGTGCACACAATATCTATAAGAGACTCACTGTGGTCAGTAAAGTGCGTTGGCTCTGTAATTATTTGTTATAAGTTACAATATGTAAGAAAATTATTAAGAAGTATGCTTTTATTATCATTTTGATTTATCATATTTATGTTAAAATCGCCAAGTAAGATGACTTTATCTGCATTAGAAATAGAAGTGAGGGAATTTGTTAAAGCATCTAAGAAGACATTTACGTCCAGCCAAGGTGGCCTATATGGCGTACCGACAATTATTGATTGGGACTTAATATTTAGTTTCAGCCACAATTGCTCAACTTGCGGCGCTAGCGGATGCGGCACGGCGCGCACGCGCACGCCGGTGCGCACGTAGAACCCTACGCCGCCCCCGCGGCTGCGCACGGCGGCCGGGCACTACTGGCGCGCGACCATCTTGACCCTCCCTGAGCCAAGACTCATTAATTGCCATGATGTCCACTCCTATACTTTTCATTGCCACAATGAACTCCTCATGGCGCGTTCCTAGCGACCCAGCATTAAAAAATCCTATTTTTAATTTTTTTGTTTTAATCATTTTTATGTATTAATTTATTGTAAATATAATGTAAATATGTTGTGTATAAAATATTGTAAATAAAGGTTAATATAATTGGTGTTATATAATAATGTATTGTGCTGACTGATGCTATATAAGGTCCTAATTTATTAGGTAATTTCCTTTTAAGGGGTTGATGTGTAAGTCATAAGTATTCAAATGCACAAGGAAATAAATTGCCAAAGCACACTTTAAATTAATAATAATAAAAAATTATAATGTTTCATTACTGCTCTTTACTGATTATGCTGTCCCCGAGCCGCGCGGAGGGAACTACCGCGACATGCCCCCCCCCCCCCGCAAGCCCGCGCGCCCCGCCGCCGCCCCGTCTCCTCGTCGCGTCAGCTGTTACTACCTACTTCTCTCATCGTGTGGTTGCTGAACAACTTAGTGTCTTAGTTTAAACCACCCGTAGGTCACTGACATGGCTTTACACACCGAGCCGCGCGTAGGTAAATTACCTGAAATGCGCGCCGCGCGCCTCGCCGCCCCGCCACAGTATTTTACTACTGAGTACCTACTTATGCACGGCCTTTTCCCGCGTTACAGCCAAGTGACCCAAGTGACCCGGGGCTCTAGAGCTAGAAACTACATTACTAGGAAAGGCCACGAAAAAATTCAGAAAACTTACAGACAATGACGTTGCAACTTTTCTTTACGATACCTTCTCGAATAAAAAAAATGCAGATGTAAAAATTTTACACGATAAACCTGTATTTCTAAATTCCCATCACACTCAACCAGGCTTTGGATTAGACTGGCAAATAATTTTAACGATTAGGTACTAGAAAGTTGTCAATGATCAATTATTACGTTTAATTGATAGTATGCACTACGTAGGTATTAGCTTGCATTAATGTTATGGTTATAACAATAACTTGGCGTGTTTAACAGTTTGAATCATAAATACATAAGAACAACATACATAGCATCACGCCCGTATTCCCCGAAGGGGTAGGCAGAGGTGTACACATTTGTGCACTCACATTTCACCAATGCTGTTATTAAGTCCCATGTGAGCCTATTGCCATCTACCGGGAACAATTCTAATTCTACCGGGAATCGAACCCGAGACCTCAGCAGTCGCGCTTGGGACCACTAGATCAACGAGGCAGTTTAAGTACAACTATTTTAATTTATTTGTTACCTACTTACCAATAAATTAAATTAAGTATTCACAAAATTTTTGAAAAAACCCTTGTCCTTGAGATCACTTCACTTACGTATTTACTCGAATGTACCTCTCTACGAGACACTTATTTAAACAAACTCAGTTATAACAACACTTTGGTTGAAGACTTTAATGGGAATCACTTAGGTATTTTACAACTGTTACGAGATTATTATTTAGATATCACAAAATAGATCTGTTGCAACATACTGATTGTTCACCATATTCATCATTTATGTAATCTCCAAATATCGCAATTATTAGATTTTTGAACCTACGATTTTTTATCGATTGTACAAAAGCGTCGCGGTCATTCCGCTGCAACGTCACCCGTCAACGAACCATCGTACATCACCGCACCGCACCATGCAGCTGACTGAAATTACGAAGTAGGTACGGAAGTATTTTTGAACTACTCGGTAGGCATGGTCTTTCTTATGCTTTGTTTATCGCCGACAGAACAAGCCGATATTCTTTTATGGTATCCGACACAAGCGAAATTAAATACTAATTTTAGTAGGTACGTGACCGTTAAAGAAGCCGACGGTGACAGTTCGCACACATACTTCCCGGAAGGAAGAAAGAGTAAGCGTGTCGTCGATTAATACGAAAGGAAGAGATAGCACAACAGACGCTGACGCCGCCGCCACTCCCCGCTGCCCGCCGCCCGCCGCTCGCCACCGCAGCCCGCTGCGAGTGATTGTATGCCTACAAAGTAATTCAGTCGGCGCCGGCGCGTTTGATGATCCGATGACGACAAAGCGTTGCAGCACGGCGCTTTTGTACAATCGAAAAATTCGAAGGTTCAAAAATCTAATAATTGCGCTATTTGGAGAATACTTCTGTGATGATTATAGGGCTCTGCTACGTCACTACGAGCTTAGTGGAAAACAACAAGTACGCCGCAACAGATCTAAGTAGATACCTAAGTGATTCCGTTTTAAAGTCTCCAACCAAACAGTGTTGTTGATACTGATTTCGTGTAAATAAGTGTCCCGTAAAGCAGTAACTTCAAGTGAATACGTAAGTGATGTGATCTCAAGGACAAGAGTTATTTACAAATGTTTGTCAAATCTTATTCTAATTTATTGGTAAGTAATTAAGTATTCAATTAATTAAAGTCGTTGTAGGTACTTATGTGTGGTTCAAACTTTTAAACATGCCATGTTTCTGTAATGACCTTCTTACATTAATGCAAGCCTATGCCTACGTAGTACCTACATGCTATCAATTTAACGTAATTATTGACCATAGCATTACACTAATTTGTCAGTCCAAAGCCCGGTTTATGCGTGATGGGAATTTCGAATCACAGATGTTTTCGTGTAAAATTATAACATTTAATGATCCTGCAACTTTTTTAATAGTTAAGTTGTCATAAAGGATAGGTATACAACATCACTATCTGTAGGTTTTCTGAATTTTGTCGTGGCCTTCTTTTACCTAGTAATTACCTACGATCATGTGCCCCGGCTGCCCGGTGCGTTGACTGTTAGCGCGGGAAAAGGTCGTGCCAACTAAGTAGGTAGTGATAGCCTAGATGTATGACCGTTGGATTGAGTCAAAGGTCGCAAGTTCGAATCAACGACCACTACCACTATCTTTTCGAAGTCATGTGCGTATTATAAACTCATTATCACTTGCTTTTAACGGTGAAGGAAAACATGTGAGGAAATCAGCACACCTGAGAGATGTTCTCGATGGTGTGTAAAGCCATGTCAGTAACCTACGGGTGGTTTTAACTCTGAGACTAGGTTGTTCAGCAACCACACGATGAGAGAAGTAGGTAGTAACAGCTGACGCGACGAGGAGACGGGGCGGCGGCGGGGCGTGCGGGCCTGCGGGGGGGCATGTCGCGGTAGTTCCCTCCGGCGGCTCGGGGACAGCATAATCAGTAAAGAGCAATAATCGAACATTATAATTTTTTATTATTATTAATTTAAAGTGTGCTTTGGCAATTTATTTCCTTGTGCATTTGAATACTTATGACTTATACATCAACCCCTTAAAAGGAAATTACCTAATAAATTAGGACCTTATATATATATAATATGCATGTTTTACAGTTGCTCGGGCAGTTCCACCGAAAATTACCGCAATATACTAAGATACGAGGGAGCGTTTTTATGTTCGCGGAATGGGGGATAAAGGGTGGAAATAAAAAAACCAAATTATTTTTCCTTTTCAATATATTCACCTGCAAGACGGATACATTTTTCAGATCTTTCAATTAATTTGTTTATACCCTCATAAAAAAATGTTTTCTCTTTGTCTTCAAAATACGCCGAAACTGCCTCCTTGACTTCATCATCGGTGGTAAATTTTTTACCGCGCAGCTCTTTTTTCATTTTTGGAAACAGGTAATAATCACTGGGGGCCAGGTCTGGGCTGTAGGGTGGGTGATTCAAAATATCGAAGCCCACCTTATGCAGGGCAGCCAACGCAACGCGGCTCTTGTGGACGGGCGCGTTGTCGTGCAAAAGCAACACACCTTTTGTCAATTTTCCCCGTCTTTTCTCTTTAATGGCTTCTTTGAGTCGCTCTAATATTGAAGCGTAGTATTCTCCGGTTATAGAAACACCTTTATCTTTATAATCGATCAATAATATTCCTTCCGAGTCCCAAAAGACCGTTGCCATGAGTTTCCCAGCTGACTGTGACACCTTAAACTTCTTGGGAGGTGCTGTGCCCTTTTTATGCCACTGCATGGAGTCTTGTTTCGACTCAGGTTCATAATGATGAACCCAAGTTTCGTCTCCAGTAATAATTCTACTCAATACAGCATCCTTGTCTTCATTACAGAGGTCTAAAAATGCACGTGAACTCTCTACGCGCTGTTGTTTTTGCGGCGGCGTGAGCATTCTCGGCACCCATCTTGCACTGACCTTTGTCATGCCAAGATGGTCGTGCAGAATTTTAAAAATGGTTATTTCAGATACTCCAACCATTTCTGCGAGTTGTTTCTTCTTTAGTCGAGCATCGTCGAGAACAATTTTTTTGACTTTTTGGATAAGTTCTGGCGTGGTCACCTCGATGCTCCTGCCCGGCCTCGGGTCGTCTTCAAGGGATTCCCTTCCTTGTTTAAATAAACTGTGCCACTTGTACACCATGGTTTTTCCTGGACAAGAGTCGCCGTAAACCAATGACATCTAATTCATTATGGTCGCAACTGATTTTCCTTGCTTGGTAAGGAACTTTATAACGGCACGATATTCGATTTTTTCCATGTTTCACTTTTCACTTCCGATTATGTTGCTAGGTTGACGATAACTCAAAGACTAATTGTCTAATCACAATGAAACCTGGTATTTATACTAATTATGAGTCACTGAACACGTGACGATTCTAATGAGGCTAATCACCCCCGTCCAACCCTCTCATTCCGCGAACTTAAAAACGCACCCTCGTAGGAAAAGAGTTGGACCTGCACAAATGTCACTAAAACACAATTGTTCACGTAAATAAGAGAGCATGAAAATTTTACAAATTATACAAATAAAAAAGGTTGCCTCCAAAGAAAAAACCAAACCATTACATCTTATTGTCAATGGACACTTCAGGCCCAAAAACACGCACGAAGTCTTCCTCAGAACGAATGAAGTGAGTGGGCTTGCCTTCGCTCTGTTTAGCTAAGATACACCCGAACTTCGTCCAGGTGTATCTCCACCGCAGGCGGGTCCCAGCTTCACGGACGCGGTAATACAAATACTTATTTATTTTGGTGAGCCTCTCGTTGAGGAAGAAGCGGCGAGAGTGCCCGACGATTCATTGTCAGGCGTATACGCAATGCATGTTACTGTTAAATTTTATATATAAAAAGAGAGAAAAAACTCTTAATTTTTTTTATTAGACTCATAACTTCTTTATTGTAAATGTGAGCACCATGCAGCCATTAACATTATTCTAGTAACGTGAGTTGAGGTCTGGTAGTTTGAGATGTCATACTCACATAAATGTCTTACTGTGGTGGCGTATGTGTTGGGTCATTCTGTTCCCTTAAATATGGTTAAATATGGCGTGATACTCGTGAACGGGTGCCACAAGTTGGGACTGGTCAGCTCTAAACTACCAAGACTTGACAGCGCGGTTGGCGCAGTGGTCGAGAGACCGACTGCTGCACTGCGTGTCGCAGGTTCGATTCCTGCACAGAGCAAATATTTGTACGATCTACGGATAATTGCTCTGGGTCTGGGTGTTAGTGTGCTTGTGAGATTATATGTCTGTAAAGGCACCCACGACACAGGAAGAAATTCCTAGTGTGGGGCAACGTTTTAAAAAAAAAAAAAAAACTTGTAACTATTGTTGGAATTTTGTATCTTCTATTGTACCTACGTGTACAACTATATCTGCATCGTTATCACATAATGTCTTTTTATCAATAAATGTACCTAAATTATTGTAACACAACATTTTAAAAGAGTAACCATGGAGTTTCTTGCCCGTTCTTCTCCATAGGAATCTACATTTTGGAACGTGGCATTTCTTGACTTTCAAAAGTACCTTTATATGGTCTAATTGGAATAAATGATTTTGACTTTGACTTTGATTCCAAGGTCCGCAGTGGTGGCTCCCCGCCGCACTCGCGAGCTCTGCAGCAGTTCATCGCGCAGCGCGCGGCGCGCCAGTCGCACCACGATGCGGCGCCCGCGCGTATTGAAACCAATAATTCTCCTGCGTGACTTGCGCCTACGGAGCCAGCTCCGCCAGCCGGACTCGCTCCACTTGCCGCGCTGACCCCTGACGCGCTCTTCCTGCCCGCCACGCCCGGCTGCACCTCGTGGTCAGCTCGAAGGCCGACACGCTGCGCGAACATTACGTCATGTACTCCCAAAGTGACCCGAGCTTAGCAGCTACTAGCCCAACTGTGTGCAATACATTTTCACCAGGAATCTCGGGAATGTTTGCAATTTCAAGGTCGGAACTGAGCATCTCCTGATCACGGTCATTTAGCTCGAGTTGCAGGCGCGTTACGGTGAGTTCTAGCTGGCTGATTGACCTTTTTCGAGGCTATCGATCCTAGCTTCGAGACCATCAACTCTCTCCGTGCAGGCTCCCACCGACGAATGCAGCTCGGATATCTCTCGACGGAATTCCCGTATTTCGTCCCTGACCTCCCGGACCTCTGTTCTGAAAAGGCGTATTTCCTCACGGAGGGTAATTTAACCTAACACTTTTTTACATTTTCATTTATATATATATTTTTTAAATTGTTTTACTTAACCTAATGTTTACATTATGTTATTTACGTCTGCCCAACACCTTTCCCATACGTGGGGACTAATGTTAATGTACCATGGACACTTTTGCGTCAGTTCGTACTCGATCGTGCGAGTCTTGACGGCTTCCATCGCCATTGGCACTTTACAATACATCTCTATCGGGTAATTGCTACACGTGTACAGTATCACGTCCTTGACTATACATCTATCCTTATATTTTACATCCGTGGACATTGGAACTCCAGACGCCAACATCTTCCATTGTTCAAATTGATTCTCCGTCAATTTACATTCGTCCATTAAACATGCGTTTGTATTCAATAAACCGCTAAAATTGAAACTGCTGTTTGCCATCAAGCCTGTCAATCTACAATAATTAAAATGACACTCCACTAGGCTTTGCATTATCATTGTCTTTCCCGTCGAGGGTGGTCCCAGAAAGAATAAGTTATTCTTCTTCTTACCCTGTCGCGTGAAATGTAAATACGTGTTTTCAAAAAATCTCTCGTGATTGATATTGTTTATCGTTAATATATCCTTAAATTTTTTCATTATCTCGTCCTGTGATTCCTCGTTCATCAGATCCGGGTTTTCTCTCTCGTACTTCGCCTTTGCCCTTTCGAATCGTTGTTTTAACGATTCCGAATATACCAGAATTCTTGCGAGTTGAATGTGTGTCCGGATTTTTTCGACGTAAAATTTTGTGCAGACAAAGTTAATCCCTTCTGTTGATTTAGCAAAGAGTTCCATAGCTTCTGCTTCTGTGAAAGCACCTCCTTTACATAATGCCATAATAATATTTGTGTTTCGACCGTTATTTTCGCGATCATTTCTGTCGATAATGTTGAATTGCTCACCGTCTTGTTGTCCATCCAAAACTTTCCTTGCTTTGCTTGGTACTTGATGTCCGGTTGTTCCCTCTTCACCGTCATTGGTTTGAACAATTGCATCCACCATTCCATTGTCTCTTTCTTCAGATGACAAGCTTTCTGATCGAAATACTGGATCTCTCCTTTCGGAACAATCAATCTCGTATGCCGCTGTTTTCCATTGATTTTGGCCGACCATTCCACAATGATATTCGGCGCACTCACAAGATTTAAGATGTTTTTTATCGAGAACATCTTGTAACACTTGACGACCATTGCCGGAATAAAGATACTCGCGTAGACTAGACAAGCAGTCAATTGATTTATTCTTGTAGGTTCCGCGTCGAATAATTCGTCCCAATCTAGAGTTAAATCCCCACTGTTTATTGTTACTGTAGTATATGACATGCCAGTGGGGTCTTCTTGTTCCGTAATGGATAGCGACGAGTTTATAAGGTCCTTCATAAAGTTTTGTAACGTTACCTTCAGTGCTTGTTGTATACGCGCCGACTTGAGATATTCCCCCCATTTTTCCATCACCGTTTTCCACTCTGTCTCGGCTTCCTCCGCAGTTTGTGTAGTATCATCGTCGCTCGTTGTCCCATCTAATTGTGCATCCGCTTGCGTCTTCAGATTCGATAGACCCATATGTGCCAGGGCACAGTTTTGATACATTGTTGATCGATTTTTTTCCCAGTTCGGGGGGGATGTCTCGTTCTTCTCCATGTTATTCTCCTCCTCCTCCTCCTCCTCCGAGAGTAGATGCTTTTGACTGTCTGACGATACTGTTTTTGGAAAGCATTGCACAGGTAGCACAGGTCGGGTGACCCTCCTACTCCGAGGTTAGACTTAAAATAGGCTCATCTAATTCCACATTCACTCACAAACACTATAAAAACAGTCACAATGATCACTGTAGCAAAATATACCCATCACATCATCATTTTGTGATTCCATTCCTTATGTCATTGCTGCTTACATATATATGTATCTGATTACAATATGTCTCGTCGAGGTTACGCAAGTCGTAAAGACTGTCGCGTCCTGTATTTACTGTCTATGGTGAGGCGTCGAAATGTTGCCACATAATTATTATGTGTATATTTTGTAATTAGTACTAGTAGTAGTTTTTTATTATTATTAAGATTTAAATGTAACTTGTCTTTTTATGATAACCGTGACAGTTTCTTGAGCTTTCAGTCCTTCTTTTAACAAGTTTTGAATATTGTCTGAAGCACAGTCAATGTGTTGAACATTTAACTAGGAAACACCCTTTTTCATATTTGCACCCGCATCTCGAACAGCGCATTTCACTTTTTCTGTAGGTATTTTCTATGACAACAAGATATTTTCTAGTTTATGAGCAATATTTTCTCCAGTATGGCGGCTGTTATTGAACACATCTGCCGTTAACACTATAATTTGCTTTTCGAAATCTTCTGCAATCCTATGGCAGGTTAAACTCAGTAGCGAAACCCCAGAACAAGAATCGGTCCAAATGTCACTAAAAATGTAATTTTTTCAAAGGACTTAAACATTCAGAGAATTTTCCATATAATATTTACAGTAAGCCAGTGACTGTGTTTTTTCAAATTGCAAATAGTAGGTGAGCACGAAAGTTTAAATTACAACAAAGTTCACAGAAGGTTTTAAGTTCTGCTTGTATTGTGTAACGGATATAACGATAACAATGTTGTAAAACGTGTACTAATATTGCACTAAGATGATTCTGTGGTGAAGAAAAATGTTAACTAAAATTTTTATTTTTTAACAAGATCCTACTGTAGTAAGTGTAGAGTGGATCCTATTGCAATTTGCGATGGTACTGTGGGAGCACGCGCACCTACTAAATTGTTATTGCGCTGCAAATTCCAAACCATACGCCACAGTTAGCTGGTCGTTCCCCATGGTCGCCACTGTAGCGGCAGGAAATGTCACCCGATAGTAAGTTGCGATAAATTGTAAGGCTCTGCGTTCATGTTCCCGCCGCGTCACAGTCGTTTTCCTCCTGTCGTAGTGTACACGTTCAATTTGTATCAACGTATATATTGTAATGTTGAATTGACTGGCTCTCTTCAAACTTTCCTATACAACAAAACGTGATTTTTTGTAATTACATAACCACTTACATTAAATGCTATGTTACGAAAACCCCACACTTTTGGAACTCATTTGGTCTTAAACTTGTGAAATGTTCGCTCAATTTACATACATACGTACGACAAACACTCGTCACTGTCGAATATTGCCGAATGATTGTCGCTGTCGACCATAGATCTAATAGATCAAATGTAAAAATAGTGATGTGGAATTACGATAACTATTGTTTTGCCGAAATGCATGGCGCAGATAAACATTGGATTTTTGGCACATTAAATGAGTTTCCAACAGTTTCTTTTTTTGCTGTGCATATTTTGCATTGCTGACTTTTGTCGGTTGGTATCCTAACAGGAAAATACTGTAAGGCATCGTTATGTAGAAACTATGAGGGTCAAGGATGCCGCACGAAGTTGACGGTTGAGTTAAATTACATTGTTTGTAAGTTTCTATTAATTAACGTTTAATTGGAAATCAGCTAAACTACATTTTTGGTTATTATTCAGAATTTTAAACAAATAGAATGCATTCAGTACTAACATGGCAATAATATGAAACCCAAGCTTTTTATGCAATTTTTTTCATTTTCTTTTGCAACCTAAAATGCTAGTCATCGTATCAGCGGTGTCAACTATCCCTTATTTTTTTGTAGTCTACCACACACTGTGGTTTCATTTTAGGTAGCCCAGTTGAGTAGTCGTCTGATGGTATTTTTTTAAATGCAGCAGTGAATGAGTACAGGTTGGATTATAATTCGTAACACTGTATTGCCGTATCACGCTAATAGGTTCTCTAAGGAATCCTGATTTAGTTGTGCAAATTTAAATATTGGAAGCCTTGCAAAAGCAAGACACTCCAAATGTCACCTAAAGATTTTAGAGAGGTTTTAAATCCTTTAACACAACGTACATGGGTGAATTGTAACTTTGAATTCGAATTAAGGAACGTACGAAGTATCCTCTATTTTTGTTAGAAAATACTGCCACATCTCAACATGATTTGTGTTAATGGTAACATTTTCTCTCATACCTTTTTTACATCTTTTGGAGATGATGGACCATTACGAATATTGAATAATTTGTCAAATTCTTTAATTATATCTGCTATTTGAGTGATTTCTTTTGTAGCAGTATCATGTTTCCATGCCTGCATGTATAAAATTGCCGGCGTCTTTTCTTACATATAACAAACTTTTTACAGTTTAGTGAGAGTTTATCTATGATGATTCTATGCGGTCATTATGACTTAATGCCAAATTGTGCAGTATGCAACAAACTACTACAATATTCATTGTAGTTTGCAGTTTAACCCGAAGGCTCATGGACAAACAAGGAAAACGTCTCTACAGGACACCAAAGCACCTCTCCACAGTATTTCTTGTTCTCATATGTGACTCGTTATAAGCTTCCTCACTTGGTGTTGAGGGGTGCAAGAACGGTGTTAACAAATCTGAGCTGCATGGATAACACTATCCCCCAGTAGGTAGTCACTGCCTACACTCCATTTTCAAAATCAGCCCGGATGTGGATGGAAATAATTAATTATTGTAGTGCAAATCCAGGCCAACGACAGATCACATCTAATATTTTCAAATTGGCATCACATATGACTTGCACATTCAAAGAAAAATATCTATTTCTATTTCGTGCTCCACCACCTCGTGCCACCAGCTCGTGCACCACCAGGAGACTGTATTTTTATGTGAGTACAGTCGACTACTCCAAAAAAATTTGAAATGAACTTACAGTATAAAAATCACTTTTAATCCTATTGCGATCTTGTTCTGTACTGGGCATTGATACATACTGAGGCCTTAGTGCAGCAATGGCTGTGGATACTTTTTTATTATTCTACAAGCTGTAGACTTAAGCACCCTGATATGGTCAGAACAGTAATTTGGAATGCTCCTGTTGCAAAGAAGCTTATTGTTAGCAGCACTTGTTCCAAGGCACTGATAGATTTGTTCCTAAACGTGAAGGGTTTAATTTTGAGCTCTATCAAGTTCACCAGTAACAGTACTACAGCTTTCGTCATCCGGTATCGATTCCTGAACTCTTCGTCGTTATAGAATTCGAAAGGATTAATTCTGGCTTTAAAAACTCGCGGCCTTTGATCTTCATCATCACTGCTAGAAATGCTAATACTTAAGCTAATATCTGATAGAGACATGATAATATCAACAATAAAAATAAAAGTTCAAGTATCACATATTGTCAAAAATATGTTCTTTGTAGAGAAAAATGTGTGTGTTTGATTTACATACCTTAAAAATGAAGATCTGATGAGAAACTAGCAAATTCACGTAAACAAACGATTGTATTCAGAATTAATTCGCCCACAAGCACCAATTACTTGACCAATCTTTTGACAATAGTTTAATCTATGATTAGGGCGTAACTAGCGTTCCAGAAACTCAAAATGGTGTTTAATATACGATTCTGAAGGAGGAATAATTTGACAGCTCTGTTAACTGACAAGCCAATCAAATCAAACTGAATAACCATGCGTTTAGCAACTCAATTGACACTTAACAAGCGTTTTGACAGCTTGTTATTTGATTTTTGCGTTGACCTGCCTTTCTGAGACTGGGTTTAAGATGTTCTTATTTCACTGGCCCTAAAATATATCTATAAATTCAAAAAAAAAAACAAGCTTTTCGAAGAAAATTTTCCTTTATATCAATATATCCAAATATAATGCGTATTACTGCGTTTAGGTTTAGCATCATTGGGGTTACTCTTGAAACTAATACCATTTTCAATATTATATAGACGCCTTAAAAACAACGCGTAAGTTTAAGATAAATTCACCTACATTACAGTTGCCTCAATTTTAAAGCATGTTGTCTTCATATTATCCCGAAACTATTTTTTTATTTTTATTTTGACATTAAAAGTACGAACTGACGTATTTCCAATGTCAATCGCGCGGAATTATTTTCAAGAGTAAGGCCACAGGTCTTGTGAGAACCACAGGATACTTAACTAAATGCAGCAGTTGCGCATGTTTACTGCATTATGGTCTGGCGCATGTCGATTACTGCGTAATTTTTTAGTATTAATTGCCATTTTTTATGCTCGGGACTAAGTGGAAGTGGACTTAATATCCTCTCACATAGTCTTAAAGTCCGTTTTAAGGGTTTGTTATGAGGTTGAAGAAAAACTTACTTCATGTTCCTATATTATGTCGTTTTATTTATATATATATTTAATTACCATTTTTGTGTAAATTAAGTTTTATTAAGACAATATCTGCTTTTATGAATACCTACCTAAAGATATATAATTATAATATTCAGTCAGACTGACAATTAACATTAATAAAGTAGGAACAATATTGGCTTCATCTGCGAAACAATCATCGTTTTCTTAATTTATAATTAAATCTGACTGCTTCAATCTAGTTCTTTTTTTTTGTTTTCTTCAATAATATTCAGTCTTTATTTTCATTGGCATAACTTATAAGCAAAACCTTGGGTAAATACGAAAACAAGAAACGAAAATGTATTTAATCAGGTATTTCTCAGGTACACAGATCCTGCTCACAACCGTATACTTTTTCCATTTAAAATTATAACTTTAGAGTTCGCTAAGCATGCGTTAATGCTTTTCACAGATTATTCTGTAGTAATACTTATATCAAATTATATTTTTCTTCTATACTTCACATTGAATCATATAAAACAGTCCATATCTTTTTTTCAAACTGAAGTAATTGGTAACACTTAATAATAAAATATATATTTATCTTGAAATATCTTATTTAATAAGATAACGTAGTACTTTTTACTTATCACATTTGAATAAGGCACACATCAATGTTCTTAATCCAAAAGCATAAAATTTTAACTTAATTTTTAAAACGTTGAAAACATTAGTTAATTTATACTTATCAAACAAAATCTAACATTATAAACATAAAAACATTTAACAGAAACAATAATTACTATTAAAAAAATCTAAAAAGCAGAAAAAGAAATTTATTCTTCAGGCTCTCTAACTTCAATGAGATCTACAGAGTCATCGTTTACAGGGAGGTTTGCCAAAATAACAGTGAATTTGGGCAACACTCTCAGTTTCGGCCGAAACTGAAACTTCCTTACAAGGATCATGTTTTGAGAGAAAAATAAAGAAAACGTAATTATAATCAGTCAGTCTTTATTTTTTATCTTTAAATCACATAGCTATGCAGTCTTCGACATTTTCACGTATTGGTATCACAATAAACATAACAACACTCATTTTAGAAAAAAAAAAATGCGCCTTTAAAATACTTAAAATTATTATATAAAATATATATTATAAAAGAAGAGTCTAACTATTATAAAAAAATATGTGAGGTAAATTTGAGTGAGTGATGCAAGTGCAATAGCTAACCTTTTTGTGAGCCACTTTAGTGTACAATCTCCGTTAGGCCCTTCTAGATCGGTGCTTGACGTTGAGACTCAGAAAGAAATAGTCACTAAAATCACGGCCAAATGTATTATGAAAATAATTAAAGACATGAGTAGAGGGAAGTCTCCTGGGTATGATGGTCTCAGCGTTGAACATCTCCGATTTGCAGGGCCGCATTTGCCGAGAGTCTTGGCTATGTTGTTTACCTTTTGCCTGGGTCACGCTTACATGCCGAGTGATATGATTAAAACAATAGTGGTGCCTATTATGAAGAATAAAACTGGTGATATGGGAGACAAAAACAATTATAGACCAATATCCCTAGCCACTGTCATATCAAAGGTGTTTGACAGCGTCCTTAACACTCAACTTAACAGGTTTATACATATTCACGACAATCAATTTGGATTTCGTGCTGGTCTGTCTACAGAAAGCGCAATATTGAGTGTGAAATACTATTCGGATCGCAAAACTCCTGTTTACGCCTGTTTCCTCGACTTAAGTAGAGCTTTTGACTTGGTTTCTTATGACCTTCTGTGGACAAAGTTGAAAAAAGTAAATTTACCTACAGAACTTACGAACATTCTGAAGTATTGGTATGGACACCAAGTCAATAGTGTTAAGTGGGCTGGTGCTCAATCTGGGTCGTATGGGTTGGAGTGCGGGGTTAGGCAGGGAGGGCTGTGCTCACCTACGCTCTTCAACCTATATATGAATGAGCTTATTGGAGAGCTCAGCAGCATGCGTGTCGGTTGTCATATTGATGGCGTGTGTGTCAATAACATCAGCTACGCAGATGACATGGTGCTGCTGAGCGCATCAATTTGTGGACTTAAACAACTTGTGGCCACTTGCGAACAATACGCTAGAATACACGGCCTGACATACAATGTCAAGAAAAGTGTGATCATGGTCTTTGGGGCTAGAGGTGAATATATGGAAGAAGTACCCCATGTTAAAATTAACAGTGTACCCCTGATCCGGGTATCCAAGTTTACTTACCTTGGACATATATTGACCACTGGCCTCAAGGACGATGATGATATTGACAGGGAGCGGAGGGCGCTGTGTGTAAGAGCAAACATGATTGCCCGCAGATTCGCGCGTGCGTCTAGTGGGGTCAAACGTACTTTGTTTAGAGCGTACTGCACCTCTTTTTACACATGTAGTCTGTGGACAAATTTTACTCAAAAAACATACAGCGTCCTTCGCATCCAGTACAATAACGCATTCAGGATGATGATGGGGCTGGCCCGGTACTGTAGCGCATCGGGGATGTTCGCCGATGCTCGTGTGGACTGTTTCTATGCGGTCATGCGGAAGCGATGCGCTTCCCTGGTTCGTCGGGTTCGGGCCAGCGCCAATAGCATCATGGATATGATAGCTAGCAGATTGGACTGTGTGATCATAAGCCACTGCTGCAAAGTCTCAGCTGGACCTGTGAGCCTTTAGATGTAAAAGATATTAGAATAAATTTAAATTGTACACTAACATAGCCTGTAAGTAAATTGTAACTTACACAATGAGTCACAGATACTTGAATAAATAAAATAAATTTATAATATATAAATTTACCTCAACTATTTTTTAATAATAGTTAGACGCTTCTTTTGAATATAAATAATGTTTTTTTTTAATTATTAAACATAAAATTACCTATTTAAATTGTTATCTAATATCACAATAGGTATACTTAGGTACTTAATATCTAAGTAATAAACAAAACTGAATAAATAACTTATCTTAAGAACAAATTAACTTCTTAACTTATTCGTAATTTTTCTATGACACTTAAGTAAAAAAAAAACAAAAGCTAAACTACTAAATTATAAAGTAATCGTAATTATAAGAATGCAAAAGACGACGAATAGATACTAATAATTTCAAGTTGGTATCTGTAATAGTTAATTCTTATTAGTATTCATAATTAAACAATCTTATATTATAAATAAGAAACAATAGTTTATCTACATATTCGACTCGCAGATTGCTTCTTGTCTCTGAATAAATTTGTCCAGCAGCACTAAATAATTGTTCACTGGAAACACTAGTCGGTGGAGCTGACCAGAATTTAAGTACCACCTTTCTCAAAGACAGAAATGGACTAAAATCCCAGTAAGAATAAATACCTGCACTTCTCTGTAGCCTAGGCTCTGACAAGTATGCTTAAATAGTTTGCTTAATTTGTAATAAACAATCACTGTTCTTAACACCAGAGGTTTCTATTAAGTGATTAGTAGATTTATCATCGGCGTCCCATAGCTCTTGTCCTTTTTCTGAAGACGCTATTCTAGATGAACAAGATGGCTGTGCATCTCCAGAATGTCAGTTTTCACTTATTGTATCGCTAACGTCGTCCGTGTACATCTTCTAATGGTTTGCTATTTCCATAGTGGCAATGTGAACTTTATCAGAATTCAGATGTACTTTTGAATCTTGGATTCAGTAACGTTGAAGTTATTAGAGTAGGATGTCCTTTGACGCATGCAAATCGTCGATTCATTGATTCATGCAACCGTGTTTTCATGTTTCTCATTATTTCGCTTACATTTTCGTCTCTAGTTTGCAGCTTTCTATTTAACAGTGGTATCAAAGGATATATATGCATGCGTTATCAGATGACAGATTAAGTGCACTTCATAAAAAACTTTAGTACCTCGGTAAGAGTCTTTATAATTTCCCAGTCCGAAGGCGAAAGAATTGTCAATACGGCCATGTTCACACTGGTGGTTGGACACTCTTCATATGTATGACCCCTCTTGGCACAGAAGTCGGGGAGCAGCGACATACGGGACCTTTTTTGTGTGTACTTGGGCCTTTGGCACTAAAAGATTTTTAGACTACTAGAACCTCATCTTTTTCTAATGATTCGTGTTGCAGTGCACGTTCCATTAGTTCTGCAAAGGTCTTAATATCTGATCGTCATATCTTCTTTTTAAATTCAGTTTTTAATATATAAATACATATAAAGTCTAATTGCTCTCTTCCTTGTGTCGTTTGGGTGGTACCACACACAAGTAAGGCGCGCTTCTTGCACAAAAAAGTGTTGTCTTTTTCCCCTTGTGCTGTTGCGAATATTTCCAGATTTACTTCATATGGCTCTCGTTGCGGGGCAAAGGCTGTACGCAATTGCTTTAATGCAGAAGGCCAGGTCTTAATATCAGCGTTTACTCCGTGTCAACAAGTATTGGCAGTATCTTTTAAGAGTAAAGCTTTCAGAGCTTCGTCCGATATTAGCTCGGTCTCCTAATATATTTTGACTGCAGTAATAAATTCTTCTACTTTGTTATGGTCGCGTTCACCATGGAATTTTGCTGTGCAACGCGTGAAGTTTTTATTTGGCATACTATTGGTGGGTGGGTATGCGGCTTAATAGCTCGGCGAATTGTTCTTGCGTCAACTGTATTGGCACCATTAAATCTGCTTCTACATTCAACTTCGGGTCGTTTTCGTTCATATATTTCACTATGTATCCCGTTGGGCGCCAAATATAGAAGGTGGAAGTGAAACGCCAATGGTTGCCGACAACGCTATATTTTCGCATAACATTAGATAAGTACTTAGCACTAAAAACTACACTTATTCTAGCTGGAGGTATCGGAGTGGACGGCAAGTAGGCTATCTAACTCTTGAACCCCAACTTAAGTCTTGAAGTGGACTGCAAGGAAGCTTCTGCACTCTTTAACCTTGGTAGCACTATAGGACTGCAAATGCGATGACTTTTTTTTTTTTTTTGATATGACATCTCGGAGTTCAATCTAGGAGGTTGTCGACTGCTTAACCGGACTTTCCTGTGGATGCCCTAATAATAAATTATTATGAAGGCCTCCAGCCAGGGGCATACGAACTAATTATAAACTAAAGCGACAACGCTAAGGGCACCCCCTGCGGGGTACGAGCCTCGGCTTAGGGCGTCGCTTGTGGGAGGACAGCAAGGGACTGGCTGGATCGAACAAGAATCATAATTATTATTATGGGACGAATTTAAAGCTACAGGCTCAGCGGCTACGTGGGCTGGCACGAGCAAGGGTCGGGAAGGTGATGCATTAGGTGCATTACGGGGACGTCGCGACGGACCTCGACGGCGAGGCCGAAATGACGGCGGTCTGTGTTTGTGTATTGTGCTGGTGGCCCTACTGCTCTCTTGGAGGAGGGTTATAGCGTCGCGACGGTGAGGTTTGAGGAACGTTTCCTGTACGAGGAGAACGTCTAATCGATGGTCGCGGAGGAAGGTAGCTATCTCGTCGCGTTGTTTTAAGATACCGTTGGCATTGAAAAAGCCTAATTTTAGGGATCGCGGTTTGGTTCTACTAAGATTCTTATTATTATCCATTTAAAAATTAAAATAATTATTTGTTATGGGCGAGATTGCGCAGGTCTTGCGTAATCTGGGGAAAGGCGTTGTATACCATGAGCAGTTTGATAGGATCGCCTTTGCAGGCGATAATATCTCTTGCCATAGCGCGAGCATTGTCAGAGGCGAATACGCTGAAAGTACTGAGAATGACGTTCGCGGGGTCAAACGCGAGGTCATCGTTTACGACCGGTAGAGAGGCGGCGGCCTTAGCCGGTAAGGACGCTTTAGTCGGAGGTGTTAGAGAGGGGGCGCAGCTATGGGCGAGGCCATTAGGGCTGCGATCATGGGAGTAGAATTGGATTTCAGAGCTGGGAAAGCTCGTTGTTGCTGGTGATTGTTGAGGGGAGCCCACGGACTAGGTCTCTGAGGGCTGAGGCGGGCGGGGAGCTGGGAAGAGGGGATCGCCACCGAAGGGCTTTCCCTTTGTTGACGGGCGTTACCCCGCTTTACGAGCTTGGGAGAGGAGGATTTCGGTGCCTTAGGGCAGCCGCGATAGTTTGCGGGGTGACCGGCTTCGCCGCAGAGCACACAACTGGGAGGGTCGGTGCAGACTGCGCGATCTTTGGGTCGGGGACAGTCTATTGTACCGTGGTCACCTAAACACTTGACGCATCTAGGTGTGGCGAAGCAATTTGATTGAGCGTGACCATATAGCTGGCAGCGGTAACATTGCCCTATTACGCCTGTCTTGTAAGGCTTCTCTATAAGGATGCCGGAAAGGCTACAGATCGCTTTGACCTGGAATATCGGTTGGTGTCCTTCAGTAGGATCGCATACGACTAGCACCATGTCGTAGGCGGCCCCACCTCTGGGTCGGTGCATCCGGTGCACTTGAGATACTGGGACTCTCTTTGACTGAAGGTCGCTGAGGATGTCCTCTGTGGGGATTTCTTTTGGGATGCGTCTTATGACGACCCTAGTTGATTTCTCCTCGGGGAGAGAGTAAGTGTGGAACGAGACGTTCCTGGCCTTGAGGGCCTTGGTAAGTTCCCTATAGTCGGTTGTGGAGGGGACCTTAACTTTAATGCCTTGCTGACTAGCACAGGCACTGGTGTAGTTGATCCTACGATCAACACACATCTTTGAGATGTCAGTCCATTTGGACTTGTCATGAATGTAGAGCGGGGGAGGGGATTTAAGCTTCTTAGAGCTCGAGGTGGCGCCGGAAGGGCTGAGGGGGGGGATGGTCTGAGAAGGGGCGGGTGAGAGGGGTGCGATAGTCGTGGGGGTGGGGGCGGCGGTAGTCGCGGGGATGGGGGAGGGGGCGGGGGCGCTACGGGTTGGCTTTATTAGCCGGGGCGGAAGTTTTTCCCTTCTTCCTCTTGCCTCCTTTTCGGACTTGAATGTAGTCGTCTTCGGAGGAGGAGGAGGAGGGAGAGGTCGAGCTAGTCTCGGAGTCGGAGGCAGAGGCATCCGAGAGACAGGGAGAGGGATTCACACATACGTCCTTCTCTTCCGAGATAGTGACGGTGGGTGTAGAAGGCGCAATGGCCGAAGTAGAGGGAGCTTCTACTACGAACGGGTCGACGATGGGCATAGACAAAAGGCTTGGAATACCTTTGTCGGCGGGCGGCGGAGAGAAAGAGCTATCTACGCATTTCGATGCGGGATGCTGTAAGTCAGCGATTTGGGGACCATACTTACGTTGTATGTCGGGGTAGTTGAGGAGGACTTTTAGGAACGCGGCAAGTTTTGCGTCCATATTGGAGGGAATAAGAGTAAACAATACTGGAATTTTACTAATCGCCTAACAGGCCTAACTCCCCGGGAGGATAGCCCGGGGATGCGTAACCCTCCCCGCTGGGTATAGGCAGGGAGGTGAGTAACCTAATGGTGAGCCCTAAGCTTGATTTTTACCCGTCGCCAGTCTAAATGTGCGTACGGGGCCCTCAACCAGTCTAGTGCGAAGGGTGTAGACACACCCGACCGACACTAGGTGAGTAGCTAGCTGGAAAGGAAACCAGAGCTAGAGTCAACTAGGAGATCCCCCAAGGCCGGTTGTTCTAGCTCCCGTCCGATTTGTAGCGTCACCCTGAAGGGGCTTCAGCTGGGTGTATCGGGTCCACACCCTCTCGGTTTCGTTGACACCGTGAGGTTTCCACCGAGAACAACGAAACTGTGGATTTTCCCAGAAGGGGAATTTAAACGCACGTTTTGATTGTACTTTGAAACGGACAGATAATCAGCCGCCGCCTCGAAAAAGGCAACTTTTGATTTACGGTGGCGTAGCTAGCAGGCAGCTACGGAGATTGCTACGGCAGAGCGTAGCGACAACGATCACTGACACAACACAGTCGATGTTACGCGGAGTAACACGTCCGTGCGCGGCGAGCGTTGGAGCGAGAATGACCTCGACGATGACTTCGTAAGCTGTGGTGTTTATATAGGCCGTGGCGGATGGTGCGCTGTGCAACACGGAGATGGAGGTGGCACGAGCGAAACAGGTAGTTAATGTGCGAGCGAGAACGCACCACAATCCGCGCGTCGCACGTATTTGTTTATCATTAGTTGTTTCATTTGTAGGTAATCAGGCAAGCTACCTACCATGTAATGTGTTTTGTGGTTAGGTATTTACCTTTTCATAATAAAAAAAATTAAAATAAGCGGAATCGTTGCTCTGTAATTAACAGAATTTATTTGATTAAATACAATGTTAGACCACAATATAAACACAAAATAACTTCTTGTTAACTAACTTACTAATTACAAGTTAATTACATACCTGTAATCAAGAGAAAAAACATTTAAAACTATAGCTTTACTTTATTCCTTACTAGCTATAATTTTTATTAAGTTTTCAGTAATGTCGTCTATTAAAGTCGTTTTTACATACTCATTGTTTCATAGTTAAACCAGAATGTCTATGCCACAGATAATGTCGAGTCTAAAAGGAAAGGAAATATTCTAAATGTATGTAATATATGTGCGGAAAATTCAAATGTAGGTTTAATGATTTATGTTTACACAGAAATATGAGACAAGTTTTACAATAAACAACGAAATATGTTTATTGTAAAACTTGTCACATATTTCTCAATAAATCAAACCAAAGACAACATTTTCAGTCAATCATAACATATATCATTATTGAGTTATACAAAGTTGATTAAACCACAAGCTTTTAATACTACCTTATCTGAGTACCCTACATGTTTATGGCTCACCACTGATTGAGATTTAAGAAGTCCAAACTTCCTTATATTTTTGATCATTCTTTCCACATGTCTTCAATGACTTTAGTTTGCAATAATTCTTGTTCTGTTTGTTTTGAGATGGATAAAATGCTAGGAGGGCCAAGAAGTTTTCCTTAAACCGCTCTGTTCCGCAATAAACCATAACTACAGCATTTGTTGGTGGCAAGGTTTCAATAAAACCACTCACTTCTACAAGTCCTTTATCAGAAATCCTACCACCATAGCCTTTACATTGAGACACTGTGACATTTGACTATGTAATAGTTTAATTATATGTATTTATCATAATTTTTCACCTTTTGCATGTTTGCGTACGCCGTGGTTGCCCGTGATTTCACTGTCAATATTCGGTCCTATCCGAAAACCAGCGCTGCTTCATTTCGATGGAGTAGCTTATGCTGAGATAGGGGCCTTTTTTGGTCTCGTGCAGGTCCTTTAGTATTCTTATTATTATTTTTTATGATTTGTGTATTTTCTGTATGTTTAACCTGCTTACGAGGTCAAAATAAATAATTTCATTCTTTCTTTCTTTCTTTCTTTAGATATAAAAGTTATGAAACCATTTGGTGTACAGCAAATAATATACTTAACGTAAATTAAAGTTATATTATTTAGAAATGTATTGAGTTTTATATAAGTTGCAATACCTATATAATATTTAATTATAGATGATTTATAAAGGATTGGGATGTTGTTCGGCGATTTACAACTGTAAAGTGATAAATATCACCAGGCGTTTTTAAGACGTATACAAAGAGGATTGAAATTTCAATAGGTTTGACAAAGTAGCTCAGTTGGTAGAGTGATGACACGGAACGTCAAAGGTCGCGGGTTCAAGCCCCGTTCTTGTCTATTATTTTTTCAATGTTTCTTTGAAAAATAGAAATTAATATAGGCATTACATGGCCTCAACATGTATTAAAAAATATAATTATATATGATTTATAAAGGATTGGGATGTTGTTCGGCGATTAACAACTGTAAAGTGGTAACGCTGAGTTTAGTAAATCTGTAATGATTACTAGATAAATATCACCAGGCGTCTCCTTAAGACGTATACAAAGAGGATTGAAAATTCAATAGGTTTGAACACGACAAGGTAGCTCAGTTTGTTCTTTTAACTCTGATTTACACATTATATAAATTTCTTCAGTGATATTATAAGTATCTGAAGTGAAATAACTGTGTGTCTCATCAGTTGCTTTCTGTATACATTTTCTGTGAGTCTCCACAAAACATTCCCATTGTGTTTCCAATGATTCCAGTCTAGTTTCTAAATAAGATTGTGTTATACGATCTTTAGGAATTTTTTTAAAGTTTCTTCATCGAGAAAGAAAGAAAGTTTTTTTTATTTAACACAGATACAAGACACACAAAAATAAAGAGGATTTTCTATTGTGTTTTTAGTATCAATTTGTAACTTAGCTAAAGTCTCCATGACGTTAAGAAATGCTAATTAAAACTGCTTAGATAATAGAACACCGAAGAAATGTAAAGACCTAAATTTATTAAGTTAATTTTAATAGAAGTTGGGAATTTTTTACAAGTGTTTTTGAGACAAAATTAAGTCGATGAAGAGGGTCACGAAAATGAGACATTTTTTTTTTGTAATGGGAATAGGCCCTCCAAAATG
The DNA here is from genome assembly GCA_935421205.1 of Xylocampa areola. Taxonomy (NCBI): domain Eukaryota; kingdom Metazoa; phylum Arthropoda; class Insecta; order Lepidoptera; family Noctuidae; genus Xylocampa; species Xylocampa areola. Next base: position 1,614,900 of record OW285216.1, read on the forward strand.
TGGCGTATATTAATCAAATGCATGTTGGTGTATTCCTTATAATCTCCAGATTGCAGTGGTAATATTAGCAAAACTTTATTTAACCGGAATACTGTGAAATACGACAATCAAAACATGACTCTCACCTTAATCTAAAATATCACAAGAGCGATTTTCTTGTCTGATGAGTGGATAGGTCTCATTGGTATTTTGAATTAAAATAGTGCATTATTCAATAATAAATCGTATAAAGCAAAGTCACGTCTAAACTACTTGCTGGATTTTGATGCCATTTTCACGAATTGTTAGAATAATTCACGAAAATGGATTAGGTGTATAATTAATTCCGTAATAGCGCGGCTTCTTCTGGCCATTAACTATACATCTAAACGTTCCTCGTGAATCAATTGGTTTAATAGAGAAAACTGCATTAAAATACTTTCAGCAGATCCGGGGTTCATGGCTAAGTAAAAGCCGTACGGATCGATCGGTCATGGTTAAGCTGCGCTTGCTGCGGTCGGTCCGTGAATTAATTGATTGATAAATATAAGGCAAGTAAGCTGATGTTCGAAGCTGGTTGTGTAAGGAGAAAAAAAACCACGTTATATACGTTACAAAAAGCAGATATTTATTACTGTTAATCTAAAAAAGATGCAGGTGGCTCGACTTCACCTTGATGCCGTGCCCAATATAAAAACCACATGTGCCCAGCAGCCGACGGTGCGTCTGCCCACTAAACAATTACAATAGTATTCAGCAAGAGCAGCCCTAGTGTTAGAAATTGATGGGGTGGTGTCAACTAGTATATAAATATAATAAGTTTTTCTACTTGTGTGCCTTGACTGTATTCTACCTCGTAGAAGATAATTATTTGGACCAAACTCATGGACAGTTTGCCGGTATACATCGATTTTTTATTGTCCAGAGGCCCTGACATGCTCACCATAGTACGAACGAGACTGTTTGATTTGGTAAATTCCTAGAGCAAATAGAATTAGGCCTTGGAATGTCAGTTGCGGAAAATTATCCAGCTCTGGAAGATTACCAATACTGACAAATTGCACCCTCACTCTGTTTAAATTGTGCATTTCTACATAGGAGGCTAAATGGTTTAGGGTGTTAAGTTTGGCTTGAGCAATCGCTAATATGTCTTCAGCATAATAATTATCAAGGATTAATGTATGAAATCGATTTATTAATGCAGCTGCTATTTAAAAGTCTTGTATGAGGTGAGTGGATGCAGTATTGAAATATTCCTGACGGAACAATTTAAAGTCCCGTTTAAATCTGCCATTTACGACTTCAACCACCCACCGACACAAGGTCACACATCGGGACTTGTTGGCTGCAATGGTCGCTAATTGGTTTTCACCAGCCTGTTTAGATTCAGGCATATAAGCCTTGTAACTATGTTGCATGGAATTGCATCCCTAAAGCCTCTATCAAGAATGAAAATGTCGTTTTCTCTGAAAAATGTTCGCAGTCGACTATTATCAGTGAACAATCTAAGCATTATAGAAGTATCTGATTCGGTTGCAGGGTCTGGTCCAACTACATCAAGGATATAACCATTACAGCACACGAGTAAATGGTTTAACCAAGTTGCGAAACTTATGCAAACTGTACAAGTAATTACTACTTTTTTGGACAAAAATGTATGTACCGTCACATATTACTATGGCTAGCATAAATTCAGTATCCATGTCTGGATTACCAAATAACCCATTTGGTATTGTTAAGGTATAGTGAGCAACTTCGTGAATACTTATGTTATTTGTCCCTTAATGCAATTCAATGAATTGGTCCTCAAAGCACTTCCTTACAATATTAAGCTTTTTTAACACAGTTGATGAAGCAACATTAAAAAGAGAAGCTATACGATAATTACCATCCCCTGTACGAAGTTTCATTAAGAACATAGCCAGACTTCTTTTAGGAGATTTAACCCTTTCACTGATAGATGGAATCTCAATTAATAATCTTTCAAATTGATAGTGGGTAAAGCCTAACCAATATTTGCAGAATGTTGCATTATGTTGAATGATGTTTTCAATATTGTAATTTCGAAAAGCACTACATTTGAGTAGTGAACATAAGTCGTCCATTTGAGATGCAGTGAAATCTGAACAGTTACTGATTGTGTATAAATTATTCCAATCATTATGAGGTTCATTCAAATGGTATTCACAAATACGAGCGCAACGGGGCACATATAATGAGTGATCAATCAGTAATATTTCCTTTAGTAGTGTAGGACCTAGATGTATATCCACACAACCTACCGACCGAATTGAGGCAGGCCTCAATTTGAGCAAGCACCGTAGTGATCTCCTCGAAAGTCAAAGTAGATATGCCAATTACTCTCTTCCGATGGTACATTATGGACTTCATTCCTGCTTCCCAAAGACCCCCAAAATTTTGGTGAGTGAGGAGGGTTAAAGTGCCATTCCGTTGCTAATTCCTCAGCCAATTCTGGATTTAACGTTGCCTTCTGCTCATCAATTAAAAATCTTAATTCACGTGCAGCGCCTACAAAATGTGTTCCGTTGTCGCTATGTATTCCGCACAGCGACCGCGTCTGGCTACAAACTGCTTAAAAGTTGTCAAAACGCCTTAGTTGTTAACTCGCTAACGGCTTCTAAATGTACAGCTAATTGTAGCTATGCAGGCGAACAAAGCGATGTAGCCCTTATATGACTTGTTACCGTGACCTTTAGACAACCCAATGTTTATTGGGCCAGCGCAATATAACCAACTACAAAAAAAAATATGCTATGTCACGCGACTAGCTAACTGCCCCATAAGTTGCTGTTGCGTGTCTTTACCTTAGCTGTATGTCGGATACACCTAACAAAGTTTCTCAGGTGCTTTTTTACTAAAAGCTTAACACTTGATCCAATATTCTTTGTTTTTTTTTACAAAATACCCACTGACATTCTGAAGACTACCTATTTCTCGAGGATCAGTTTTGTTTTCAAGGGGTGTGATTGTAATGTCTGGAAAAGCATCTATCTCGCAAGTCGATGGGGCTTTGCAGTCACTGTTGATAATGAATTCGTGCAAAATTTTACAATTATCTTTCTCTCAGTTAGCTCCAGGGGCATGGACTCTAGAGAGTCTGTTTACCAGCAAATGAAAAGCCTACACAAATTTTTCTGGTGTCGGGTTTGTGTTGCAGCACCCGTGGCTCCGTAAGGCACCAAAAAAAAAATTCTATGGTATAGTGATTAAGATGCCGCAACCAAACCGATGTAACATCGTATTTTTCTAGAATCTTTTTTAGTAAAATTTCTATTCCCTCTAATGTCCACACCCAGTTATTTAGAGTTGGGACATGCTCAACCTGTCCTGTCCTACGATTCACAAATTTGATAGCTTTTAATTGTTTTTTTTTTGATTCAGTCCATAATTGATTTTTCGGTTAATTTTGGAATCATTCTTATTCCTTTATATCCTGGGTTTTCCGAATGTAGATTTTCAATATGTTGCCGTTTAGCAATTTTTTCTTCGCCGTTGATTATATATATCAAATCATTGTTTATTAGATTATTACGAATGCCTTTGATAAGGTGTGGTGGGTCAAAAATTGGCACTACTTCGTGTGCCAACGTGACCTCCAATTTCAAAAACATTTCCTCGGGGCTCTTGTCCCTTTCTTAAATGAGCAGCGTGAGTCTCTTTTATAAGTAATTTAAAGCAATTGACATTGTTGGTACCTTGGTCGCATACTGTCGCCACTACAATTAAACCAGCAGCTTGCAGTTTCGTAATAAATGCTTTACGCTGTTTGGCCAGCTCTAGTCCTTTTGTTGCAGCTTGCGAAAATGTGTATGACACGGACTGCTTATAATATTTTTTTATTAGCCCACGCACCATAAACACCTGCGCGTGATCAGCATAGTCAGCTCGTATTTGTTGACCATTATAGACAAACCCGATGACTCTATCCTTTCTTTCATTATATGAGACACTGGCTTTGAGCGACATCTCATCAAACAATACGACGCAAAGTCGCTCTTTGACTGTCATATTTTCTGTAGTTTTTTTAATCTGATTTTTAATTTTATCGTTTAGGCCAGGCTTGATATCTGCATTATTAATCAACTTTATAAGAGTCTGTGCAGCAGGTAAGAGAAATATTTTTCTAAAAAATTTTAGCCTTTGGGGCTTTGTTTCATTATGGACAAAGCCACTATTTTTTCCTCCATTGAAAATCCTTTCAGGCCTTTATCTTTCTTTTTAGCCTCCCGGGACTGAATCATCGTCAATATTTTAGCAGTGTTAGTTATCTATTATATATATTATCCAGGGTTTTTACAAACTGTGGATTGGTTGACAAATTCATTAAATTTCTTAACTTCAAAGCCTGTTTTCTATTTTTACTGCGAAATTTGCTCAGCATGACACCCACTCGTACTAGTTTTTGATATAAAGCTTGTTCAGCTGGTGTTGCAGAGGCACGTTTTCGTTTGTGGGCAACAATCCTCGGAGTTTCCTCTATTTCAGAAGCTGCAATTAACAAAAATAAATAAATCATATATAATTATATTTTTTTAATACATGTTGAGGCCATGTAATGCCTATATTAATTCTATTTTTCAAAGAAACATTGAAAAAATAATAGACAAGAACGGGGCTTGAACCCGCGACCTTTGACGTTCCGTGTCATCACTCTACCAACTGAGCTACCTTGTCGTGTTCAAACCTATTGAATTTTCAATCCTCTTTGTATACGTCTTAAGGAGACGCCTGGTGATATTTATCTAGTAATCATTTACAGATTTACTAAACTCAGCGTTACCACTTTGCAGTTGTAAATCGCCGAACAACATCCCAATCCTTTATAAATCATATATAATTATATTTTTTTAATACATGTTGAGGCCATGTAATGCCTATATTAATTCTATTTTTCAAAGAAACATTGAAAAAATAATAGACAAGAACGGGGCTTGAACCCGCGACCTTTGACGTTCCGTGTCATCACTCTACCAACTGAGCTACCTTGTCGTGTTCAAACCTATTGAATTTTCAATCCTCTTTGTATACGTCTTAAGGAGACGCCTGGTGATATTTATCTAGTAATCATTTACAGATTTACTAAACTCAGCGTTACCACTTTGCAGTTGTAAATCGCCGAACAACATCCCAATCCTTTATAAATCATATATAATTATATTTTTTTAATACATGTTGAGGCCATGTTATGCCTATATTAATTCTATTTTTCAAAGAAACATTGAAAAAATAATAGACAAGAACGGGGCTTGAACCCGCGACCTTTTTTTAGTAAATCTGTAAATGATTACTAGATAAATATCACCAGGCGTCTCCTTAAGACGTATACAAAGAGGATTGAAAATTCAATAGGTTTGAACACGACAAGGTAGCTCAGTTGGTAGAGTGATGACACGGAACGTCAAAGGTCGCGGGTTCAAGCCCCGTTCTTGTCTATTATTTTTTCAATGTTTCTTTGAAAAATAGAATTAATATAGGCATTACATGGCCTCAACATGTATTAAAAAAATATAATTATATATGATTTATAAAGGATTGGGATGTTGTTCGGCGATTTACAACTGCAAAGTGGTAACGCTGAGTTTAGTAAATCTGTAAATGATTACTAGATAAATATCACCAGGCGTCTCCTTAAGACGTATACAAAGAGGATTGTAAATTCAATAGGTTTGAACACGACAAGGTAGCTCAGTTGGTAGAGTGATGACACAGAACGTCAAAGGTCGCGGGTTCAAGCCCCGTTCTTGTCTATTATTTTTTCAATGTTTCTTTGAAAAATAGAATTAATATAGGCATTACATGGCCTCAACATGTATTAAAAAAATATAATTATATATGATTTATAAAGGATTGGGATGTTGTTCGGCGATTTACAACTGCAAAGTGGTAACGCTGAGTTTAGTAAATCTGTAAATGATTACTAGATAAATATCACCAGGCGTCTCCTTAAGACGTATACAAAGAGGATTGAAAATTCAATAGGTTTGAACACGACAAGGTAGCTCAGTTGGTAGAGTGATGACACGGAACGTCAAAGGTCGCGGGTTCAAGCCCCGTTCTTGTCTATTATTTTTTCAATGTTTCTTTGAAAAATAGAATTAATATAGGCATTACATGGCCTCAACATGTATTAAAAAAATATAATTATATATGATTTATAAAGGATTGGGATGTTGTTCGGCGATTTACAACTGCAAAGTGGTAACGCTGAGTTTAGTAAATCTGTAAATGATTACTAGATAAATATCACCAGGCGTCTCCTTAAGACGTATACAAAGAGGATTGAAAATTCAATAGGTTTGAACACGACAAGGTAGCTCAGTTGGTAGAGTGATGACACGGAACGTCAAAGGTCGCGGGTTCAAGCCCCGTTCTTGTCTATTATTTTTTCAATGTTTCTTTGAAAAATAGAAATTAATATAGGCATTACATGGCCTCAACATGTATTAAAAAATATAATTATATATGATTTATAAAGGATTGGGATGTTGTTCGGCGATTTACAACTGTAAAGTGGTAACGCTGAGTTTAGTAAATCTGTAATGATTACTAGATAAATATCACCAGGCGTCTCCTTAAGACGTATACAAAGAGGATTGAAAATTCAATAGGTTTGAACACGACAAGGTAGCTCAGTTGGTAGAGTGATGACACGGAACGTCAAAGGTCGCGGGTTCAAGCCCCGTTCTTGTCTATTATTTTTTCAATGTTTCTTTGAAAAATAGAAATTAATATAGGCATTACATGGCCTCAACATGTATTAAAAAATATAATTATATATGATTTATAAAGGATTGGGATGTTGTTCGGCGATTTACAACTGTAAAGTGGTAACGCTGAGTTTAGTAAATCTGTAATGATTACTAGATAAATATCACCAGGCGTCTCCTTAAGACGTATACAAAGAGGATTGAAAATTCAATAGGTTTGAACACGACAAGGTAGCTCAGTTGGTAGAGTGATGACACGGAACGTCAAAGGTCGCGGGTTCAAGCCCCGTTCTTGTCTATTATTTTTTCAATGTTTCTTTGAAAAATAGAAATTAATATAGGCATTACATGGCCTCAACATGTATTAAAAAATATAATTATATATGATTTATAAAGGATTGGGATGTTGTTCGGCGATTTACAACTGTAAAGTGGTAACGCTGAGTTTAGTAAATCTGTAATGATTACTAGATAAATATCACCAGGCGTCTCCTTAAGACGTATACAAAGAGGATTGAAAATTCAATAGGTTTGAACACGACAAGGTAGCTCAGTTGGTAGAGTGATGACACGGAACGTCAAAGGTCGCGGGTTCAAGCCCCGTTCTTGTCTATTATTTTTTCAATGTTTCTTTGAAAAATAGAAATTAATATAGGCATTACATGGCCTCAACATGTATTAAAAAATATAATTATATATGATTTATAAAGGATTGGGATGTTGTTCGGCGATTTACAACTGTAAAGTGGTAACGCTGAGTTTAGTAAATCTGTAATGATTACTAGATAAATATCACCAGGCGTCTCCTTAAGACGTATACAAAGAGGATTGAAAATTCAATAGGTTTGAACACGACAAGGTAGCTCAGTTGGTAGAGTGATGACACGGAACGTCAAAGGTCGCGGGTTCAAGCCCCGTTCTTGTCTATTATTTTTTCAATGTTTCTTTGAAAAATAGAAATTAATATAGGCATTACATGGCCTCAACATGTATTAAAAAATATAATTATATATGATTTATAAAGGATTGGGATGTTGTTCGGCGATTTACAACTGTAAAGTGGTAACGCTGAGTTTAGTAAATCTGTAATGATTACTAGATAAATATCACCAGGCGTCTCCTTAAGACGTATACAAAGAGGATTGAAAATTCAATAGGTTTGAACACGACAAGGTAGCTCAGTTGGTAGAGTGATGACACGGAACGTCAAAGGTCGCGGGTTCAAGCCCCGTTCTTGTCTATTATTTTTTCAATGTTTCTTTGAAAAATAGAAATTAATATAGGCATTACATGGCCTCAACATGTATTAAAAAATATAATTATATATGATTCATCTTCCAGTATTTTATAATGTAGCTGTGTAGGCATGGATGTTGACGGCTCTAGAAAAAAAGGTAATGATAATTATAGTCTGATCAATAAACATTTTTGAAAGAAATAGCTGCATGAAACCTTCTATGGATGATGCCTTTAGATGCCTTTCATGATGATGATGATGATGCCCATGAGTAAATGTAAATTTTGCTACTGACAATGGTCCTGGCATTAACATATCGGACTAGTTTATCATTTGACAAAATTTAATGTCACTGAATTTGTAAAATCCTGCTAGTTTAAAATAAAACCCATATTGTAAACAGAGATTGAATTATTACATTAGGGAACCAAAACACTATAAAATATTAGAATATAATTGATAATTGCAATGATTAGTAAATAAATCGCTGGCTCAATTCAAAAGTGGCACAAGACAAATTATTTATGTGCGCTTTTTCAAATTGTATACTTTTGTCTTGTGCCATTATTAAATTCAGCCAGCGATATACAGTACAATAATTGTTTTACTGACACTGCCCAATTTTACTGTTCTTATAGAACAGTCCAATTTATCTATATATTCACAATATGCTATAGAGATTGTATTTAGCAAAAAGAGAAAGAGTAGTTTTACTAAAAACAAATATTAAAAGTATGTTTATATATACTGAAGGTATACTATCCTAAGTTAACCTTTCGGCTCAGTAACGTACAGATCTGTACGTTGTAACAATAAAAATCTATTGTGTCTGCTAATGACTGACGCAACAGCTTTTATTAATTAATAATATTTTTATTATTATCTTTTCGTAATAAAAAAACTATAATTGTTAAACCCCTTTCCAACAAAAATTAAATATTGAGTACGAAACAACTTTCAACGTCAGGAAAAATCAAAATTACACATGGTTAATCATAACCATGTGTAATTATGATTTGTCCTGTCGTTTTGAGCATGTTCATGGTCGTAGGATGACATATCACTAAGTAAATATTTACATCAAAGTTGAGAAAATTTTGGCATCAATTATTGTGGCAGTTCATTAGCATTTAAGATAGCAATTTGGGACTGAATGATTACTCAAATGTGACTTATAATTGTCTCCAAAAGCGGTTTAACTAAAAACCCAGGTTTAAATTTCTATAAACTACGGTTTAAACAAAAATTATATTACAAATCGAGGTTTTGCGATAAACCATAGACCATATCATGGTCTAACGCTAAAAACCTCGGCAACCTCTAGTTTAACGATGGTCTAAATCATATCTGTCAGTTTATATTTTAGGTTATAGCAACTTGTGTTGTGTTGTTTTTATTTACCTGAAAATGGATATTAACATGGTCAATTTAATTAATATTGAGGATGTTGAACCCGCTGAGTTGTTGGAAACACCACGCCGACACAACAGAAATCGTGTTCGAATTCAAATCCCAATTTCATGTATCTATCCGATGAAGATTTTAGGCAAAAGTATAGGTTTAATAAACGTTATGCATTATTACAGACTGATTTCAAGTTCATCGAAGTAATTTATGTTTACTTACTTATCTACTTTTTCCTCGGTATTCCAATTCACAGATCGTTTTTTGGTCCATCACAATATAATATTAAAATTACTAAAGAAGGTAATATTATTAACAAAGAGGCAATTGTTCTTTTTAGAGACTTCGATAGCATAAAAATTCCAAAGCTAAATGAACTTTGTTCAACTTGCGATGGTTTCGTTTAATGTTATGGTTTCATATATCGCGCGAGAATGTTACGTTTCGTTACACGTTATATTATTAGTAATTAATACGAAATTGATTAATGTTCTTAAACCTAAAAAAAACCGTAGACGACGAAATAATGAAAGTTTAAATCCATCCTTGCAAAATAACAAAGTTTCAATATTTTCAACACTCCTAAACATCATTTAATCATTAGCGTATTATCAAAACGTTTTCTTTTCTGGGCAAACGGAACGTTGCAATAGAATGATATCATTGTTAACGAATGATGTTTGTATTAATCTGTGGATAATATATAGTCAATGGTTCAAATGACGGTACTAAGAAGTCCGCGGTTTTTTTAGGTTTTGTAATAAGGACAAATTTAAACCATGGTTCTGCAGATAACCCTGGACTTGATAGTACAGGTTTAAACCAAGTTTTATTTAGTTTTTTTGTAATAAGACTGAAAGATTCTAAAAGGTCAGATTTTACATCTTGCTTTCAATAGATTAATTAATTCCGTACTTTTTCCATAAATAATCTCAACCTCTAGTAATTTATTTTTTATTACATTACCCTTAAATCTGGCTGTTCCTTTCTTAATTAAATATTTCCTTATTGTTTGAAGGTTATCCAAACACTTTAATAACTCATCTACGATTCCTACATACAAATAATATAATAATATTAAAATTCATACCAACTTTCGCAGTGAGTTACCGTAGTAGGGGCCACTGGGCGTAAGTTAATACATCGTAATGCGATCACCATAACAGTATGATGAAACTACAAATCTACTTTTAGCTCATTATTGTAATTAGTAGAATTCATTGATAATTAAACTTAAGTCTATATAGAGTCTGGCACACGAAACTTGATCCTGAAAAAGCGCGGCAAAATTAAATATTCTTTATAGGGTATCATTAACACTAGTAGAAATAAATAGTTTTGATATTTGACAATTAATATTATTTTATTATTAAAGTTTAAGTATTTTCACGTAAGTAAAAAAATTTTGTGGAACGAAAAATATAATCGTGAGCAGGATTTGAATCTGCGCCTCCCGGGTAAATACTCCAGGCGCTCTGCCTGCTAACCCATCTCGACCACTTTCTTTTTCTCGACAACTTTAGAGTCCGCTATGCATGCGTTAATGCTTTTCGCAGATTTATCTGTATTTTCCTCTTGTTCACTCGATATGTTTAGATATGTAAAAGATACGTTTCTAATATAGAATTTCATTAAGAATAATTATATGCTATTTTTAATTTATCTTAAGGTATACATTTAAAGAGACATCTCAGTGATTATCAACGCAGAACCTAAACTCAACATAAAAAAATAAGTTTATCCATAATAATACTATAAATGCGGAAGTAAATCTGTTTGTTTGTTACCTTTTCACAACTAAACGGCTGAACGGATAGTAATGAAATTTGACAAGGAGATAGATTGGACCTTAAAAAAGAACTTAAGCTACCTTTTGTCATGCAGACGATGTGACGCAGTCGCGGACACCAGCTACTATTTTATATATGAAATATAACTCAATGTTCTTTTAAGGAATTTAATAATAATCAACAATATTATTATACACGTTTATTTTAGGTATCATATTCGAATTCAGACTCCAAAAATTCAATTTCTAATGAGGCATCTGTATCACTACTAATCATCACATACATTTATAATAAACTTTTCAATTTCTTCTTCTGTAATTTTATCTCTCTCTTTGTAACTGTTTTCTACATGAAAGACATGATCAGTTATTTTTTTCCAATCCTGTGGAGTAACGGATTCAAAGGATTCTCTAATAATTCTCTCCACTTCGACCGATGGCAAGTTCAGATTTTGACTTGCAATTTTGCGTTTAACGAGACTCCAAATAAGCTCTATAGCATTTAAATCGCAGTGGTAAGGAGGCAACCGGAGTACTTCATGACCATGCTGTTCAAGAAGCTTATCAGCTTCATAATTTGGTTCTGGTTTGTGTTTTTGTACCAGACAAAGCAATTCGGCCTTTGTATAATGGGTTTCAAAATTAATGTTATTTTCAGTAAGCCATTGCTGTATTTTGCTTTTAACATTTTGCGTTGTAGGTGGCTTATTTATTTGAACTGTGTGATAACTTGCATTATCCATGACAATAATGCTTGGTTGATTTAAATTAGGTATAAGTTTTTCCAATAACCACTTGTTAAAATTTTGAGAATTCATATCATGGTGGTAGTCAGCCATTTTTGACTTAGTGCTATACAATAAAAGTGCATTTGGCACAAAACCTCTTTCCGAACCAGCATGAACAATAATGTACCTTTTTCCAGCAGATATGTTATCTATGACGCCACTTGTTGAAGGTCCTTGCCACGACTTCTTAGGTTTATAATTTTGATGAACATAAGTCTCATCAACATAAATTGTGGGTTTATCTTCTGTACGTTTCATAGAAATAATTCGTAAAAATCTGTGTCTCCACGCTGCAAGGTCAAATCTTTCAATAAGCAAGGACCGTTAATTTTTGTTTCTCTTAAACTCATAGCCATTTTGATGTAATATGCGACGCAAAGTTTCACGAGAACCAGTAAACTCAATAGATTCCCTCAGATCACTCAATAAGCATCGTAAAGTAGGTACTCGTTTTTTTACAAGGTAAAATTCATTAATTTTATTCCTTATAGCATTTATATCAAAGCTATCCAAGTTAGATTGGGAGGGCTTATGGGGCCGCTTTTTCCCAGGTGTACTAAATATGCCATCATTTACTTATCCTTCCTTTTTTATTCTTTTTAAAGTTGCAATGCTAACTCCTGTAAGAAAATTATATATTTAAAAATATAAACTAGGTTATATACCAACAAAAAAGTTGTAGATGCTTGCGTTTATCATGCAGAAGTATGTACATACCAGTGAGTGATGAAATTTGTTCCAAGTATTGGCTCTGGGTTTTAATTAGCTCTTTCTCTTCCAATGTTATTAATTTATTAAAAGCTTCCTTAAGAAAACTATTCTTTATATCCAAACTGTCTGCAAACAAACCATTTATTAATTACATATGCGAATTAGATAAATAAGACAGACTAGTAAAATAGCGTTTGTATTACTTATATGCGTAAAAGAATAATAATATTGTCAAGTATCAAAAATATATCTACAAATATGGTATAACTAACCTATAAAGTTCAATATCACAACTAAACATTGTTGTTTTTCGTCGTGTGCAGCTTGTTTCTGTTGTTGTTTTTCTTTAAATGTATTCACCATAGTGTATAGTAACTTTCGCACGTCGCTTTTTATTGTTTTGTTCATTTTTATAACCTTATTATCACTTTATACACGTAAGAGAAATCAAACAATAATTAGAGCTGTATCGCCTAATGACATTTATGTGACAGTTCTCAAATATTGCCATGTGTATAGTTTTAAATAAATCCCAGGCTCAACTTTCGTGTGCCAGACTCTAGTGTATATTTAAGTGTCTCTTATTTTATTTGTCATTGCGCGACGAACCGATTATTATTTTATTTTACGCACCACGCACATAACGCACTCAATTCACAACTTTAGAACTTTTAAACACTTTAGAATAAATTCAAATTACCGCACAGCATCATCTTTATGCTAGTAGGTACTAGCTACTCTTAAATTTCTTCTAGTTCATCGGGATATTAACTGGCTCTTCTCCGCGAATGGCTCTGGAACGGCTGAACGATCGTCGAAGGCTACTTTGCAAAATCTGGTCTCTGATCTAAGTATGGTGGCATTTCTTATACTGTTTCCATGCAAAATATACCTTCAGTTCTTCGACATGGGCACTATTCGAACCTGCAGCATTCTGATTTATGAAAACAGTCTCCTGTTCTATTTTTGAGCGGCACATTATTACTGGTTTTTCGAAATTTTAGGTAAAATAAGAATAAATTAACTGCACCGAGTTCATTTAGGTACACATATATTAGGCCCGATTAAACAATTCACTCATAGTTCAGTTCGATAGTTTTGGAGCCGTAACACTATACTGAGTATGAAATCGCGTCACGCGCCCCAAAATGGCATGGGTCGCCATGAAGGGATCTTGTATTATTGAAACAACTGTTCTCTAGCGATTACCGTTTATTACTACCTATTAATATAATACATACAATTCGTTTTATAATATAGGATCGTATCGTAACTACATAGTACACCTCAGTAGTGTCTTAAATAACCGAAATGATCGGTAAAGTTTCCAGATAAAAAATGCTGATATGCAGGTTGAGCAAACGGGATGTATCATAGCTTAAAATCTGTTTCTATCGATTCTTCTGAGTTCTCAGGACTCTCCGTGTCAACATTAACTCCCCAAACATGGCCTCTGCCACAAAAATATACACCACGAGATAATCTACTGCGGGCTGATCTACCGCGAGTACGCCTTCGATGTGGCCTCACAAATGAAACTAATGTAGCGTTAAAGAAGACTATCCATTCTGGTGACCTCCCAGGACTTGCGATGTCGGCCTCCGGTTCCTGATTATCTACAAGCTCGCGACCTCGACTTGATCCTCCACGTGTAAGGACACGAACAAGACGACCGGTTACGCCACCGCGAGTTCGCGGACTGCCTCTTATTTCTGATTCAGACGACTGTATTTCATCTTCTGAGCTTGTGGTTGTACCTGGAGAAGTGGTACAGGGGTTATAATCAACGATGAAGTCGCCATCTTCTTCTCCGTCGTCTTCGAATTCTGACTCTTCTAGGGCATTGAATATTGCTTGTTCAATTTCTTCATCACAAAAAGCTGTGAACTAAATATCATCATGTAACTAAAGTGATCCCGACCGCATACGCTGAAGCATTTTACAAAAGTAATACGACACATCAATCTAAATACAATTAAAACACCAAACCATATAAAAAAAATGTAGTCAGTACGGCCAATGGTACTATAAAAAGGTCATATTTTTTATCAAAGAATTTCTCGTTATCTGTGAACCAAAACGTAAAAAAAATACTCTGTTTAATTAACATTCTTTAAATAATATTTTTTGCAAGCAATTAGATTCTAAAAATTTCATCTACCTAGTCTCTCCATCGCATACGCCATCTTGTCGTATTTCATTATAATCATTAAATATTATTAGATTGGAGTCAGATATTTTCATTTATTCGTCTCCCATAGTACCCGTTGTACAATTAAAACAATTTGTTAAGCAGTGTGAGTGGTCCAGTGCTTGTTATGGGGGATTTTAATTGTCTTCACTATCACTGAGGGTCTGATTTTTGTGATAATTTTGGTACAGGCTAGGTAGAGATTTTAGACGAACTAAATCTATGTATAGTGAATGATGGCAGTGTGACACGTAAGTCTGCACCAGGACAGAATAATAGTTATGTTGATTTGATATTCTGCTCATCCAACATAGCTAGCCCTTTGTTTTGAGTCGTTTAAATATGAATTACTGTTAAATATGAATTAGTACCTATAATGATCCCGTCGCCAACTTAGTTTTTTATATAGATATTCTGGTTTTCTTTTAGTAATAACCCCAAATAACAAATTTGCCAAGTGTTATTTTCTTCTTGCTGCCATTTTCAACATATCGTTTTTAAATAAAAATTGTGTAACGTGGCTCCTCTGGGGTATACTGAGAACCTTATATCTAGCGCACGCATTTTGTACACGCCGTATCAAGCGATTTGTGCGAGACAGCAGGCACGGCCCGTATACAGTGTCGCAGTAATTCATTTTGGATAGCACAAGACAGGTGAAGTTTCAAATTGTCATCCCTGTAATAAAACCTGGTTAAAGATCGACCAATTGGACTATCGTCTGTACTTTTAAAACTTCTGGAATACCTGATTAAAAATCGACTGGAATGGCTTGTTGAGAACAGGAAACTACTGCCAAGGACTCAGTTTGGCTTTAGGAAAGGTCTGAGTACACTAATAATGTTGCTATCATCACATCAGACATCCGACTGGCTCTATGCCGGAGTGAATCTATGGTAGCCGTTTTCCTAGACATTTCGGCTGCCTATGATTGTGTACTCCTCACACTTCTCAGGCAGAAAGAATTCGGACTAGGATTTTTCGTATCATAAACAGCATTTTCTGTAATCGCACTCTACTACTAAGGATTTCAGGAGAAGTACCGGAGCAAAGGACTGTCTGGAAAGGTTTCGTAGTTAGTTCTCCTTTGTATAACATTTACACGTCTAATCTATCTTCTTGTATAAATATCAACTGTATAATTCTCCAGTATCCAGTTCCATTCAGGATTCCGCTTTATCCCTCAATGTCTCTTTAGCTTCATTAAACCAATGATTTCTTGATCATGGGTTATCCTTAGAGCGCTCCTAAGAGCACAGCCGTCATATTCACCTGCAGACGTTTGACAAAAAATTCCAGTTAAAGGAAAAGTTAGGTTCTTGGGAGTTACATTGGACTCAAAATTATCAGTTATCCAAAAGTGTGAACGTTAAGTGTCTATTTTTAAGGCTTTGGTTGACCTTGGGTTTTATAAAACTCAAAACAATACTCTGAATCTCTTTAAAACACTGATAATTCTTTAGAGGGATAACATAACCACTTTTTATTTTTATAAAAAAAAAACTTATATATTCATTATCTTTAAGCTTTGCATCACCACACAAATACTTTTTACATTGTTTGCAACCTTTTACTTTTTGTAAACATTTAGTCAAGATCCAACCAGTTACATAATTACGCTGAATAACAACTTCATTTAAATTAATATTAACATTTAGGTTCAAAATATCGTCAATCGGTTTCTCAACTTCAAATTGAAGAAGGTGCATTTTCATTCGATTTTTTTTATTTAAGAAAGAAGATGTAATTCAATGGTTAGATATGAACAAACTAAAAATAAATATAGAAAAAACAAAACTAATCAACTTTAAAACTTATAAGAGCAAAAACACCGAACTCAATATTACTTACAATAATTCAGAAATAAAACAAATATATAGCGCAAAATTCTTAGGTATTACCCTCGACACGCATCTATCATGGAAAGAGCACGTCAACAGTTTATGCATAAAAATAAACAAATATGTTTTCGCACTTAGAAAGGTGAAAGATGTGACGAACAGACACACCTCTATTATGGTCTATCACGCTTACATTTGTTCCATCATCCGTTACGGCATAGTCATTTGGGGAAATTCCTGTGATATTGGTAGGGTGCTCATAGCACAGAAAAAATGCATTCGAGCATTATACGGCATGGGATGGTCAGAATCATGCAAACCAATCTTTAAGTCTGAAAATCTACTAACTGTACCCTGCATCTACATCTACGAAGTAGCCAAATTTGTTAAAAGCCACAGTTACCTATTCGCCAGCAACGATAATACATTTAAACGCAAAATTAACCACCTTCCTCTAAAAATGCCTGTACCTAGAACTGTTCAGGAAAAACTGTGCCTATATGGCCCCTTTAATATATAATTCCTTACCCAAAGGAATGACTGACCTACCTTATAACAAGTTCTGTAGTGCCTTACGGAAGTGGTTGATACAGGAGAGTTTTTACAGTGTCAAAGACTTTTTGAACAAAAGCTCATGTCGATTTGGCACCCATTAAAATACGGTGTTATTCTACGATTTGTTGTACTATAATCATTTAAAAGTGTTGTGATTACTATATTTTGCATACCCTATACTGAGGGTGAAATATGACCTGTACTTACCTACATAAATTTACCATCCTATGTACCACCATATTTCGGCAAATAAATGATTTGATTTGATTTGAAAGACGTTTACGTTTGAAGACATTCATTAAAATATTCCTCGCAATTTGCGCTGATTGAATGTGTTGAAGAATAATTATTAATTAATAAAGTTTTGTAGACTCCCTCAAATCCCACACAGTTCGGAGAAACATTTCGAGCACTCATACTTCTAATGTTATCCAAGTTTTCTATTGGATCCTGATTACAATTGCATATGAGCATGCAATCTAAATTATATTTTTGGTTTAACATTTGCCAAAGTGCTTTGAATCTCTCAATAACTTTCACATTTTTTTTTAAGTCGGCACATATTTATCAACAGATTCTTTCACAAATTTTGCAGATTTTAACATTAAACAACTTTGTTCCCATAATGCATGGTGGGGAGAGTTAATTCTTACTGGACCTTTATAAATTTTACCATTCGGTATTTGAAACGTAAATGAGTTCAAAGAATCGAATAATTTATCAATATTCATTAAAAATGGAATCATATGTCCACTTTCTTGTGGTACTTTACCCAACGATACTAACAGATCAGTTGCTACAGCCATAGTGCGACTTAAGACTTGAGTGGCGGTTTTAACCTACATTTTTCTCATGGTTTTCGGTTAAATGTAGTCATTCGTAACTTTGTGCAGAAGTCTTAATTCACCCCGACTTTTATCTCCTACATAAACTTTTTCTAAGTATTCCCATTTGATTTGTTTTGTAGATCTAATCTTTATTCAATAAATTATTTCTTACTCGTTTCATTAAATGTGGGAATAATACAGCGGAATTATTTTGTTGGAGTTAACTTCTAAATATTCGTTTCGCCACTCTAAGCTTGATCGCAAGTACTTTGCTATAGTATCTTGTATTAAACTACCAATTGTACTAAAGTTCAATGTGTATTGGTCGTAAACCGTAGCAACCACCACCAAACCAGCATTTTAAATTTGCTGGATAATAATTTTATAACAATATTTTTCAGTTCAAAGTTTTCATATTTCTCGAGATATAATGAACCTCACCATAGACATGTTAAGCTTTTAAACTACAGTGAATAATTTCATCAATATATTACCATTATTTGAATCTCTTGCATAATTATTGTGGGACTGCTCAACTGAAGTAGATGGAGACTGTCTGGTTTCACTTTGGTTATCAAATATAAAAATCTTTTCAGATACTTTTATGGGTTCATCTGTAACAAAATATAGTAGTGTAAGGAATACCCTCTTCTAAGTTACTAACAACCCACACCTCGCCTATAACAGCAGGGCGTTTTGGCTATACGGTACTCTTCTCTAAACGGTATAGAAACCGTATCAATATAAAAAAAAAGGTATAGAATCAAGCCCCCAGACCCCAGACCCGATTACCATGTTCGGAAAGCCGATCTTTTGTGAGGGGCAAGTCCTAGGTGTCATTCTAGACAAACATCTTACTTTCAAGAACGGTACGTTCACGCGCCGCCTTCGCTATAGGTAGGCTTCATTTTATCCTGAACGCACGCAGAAAATTATCCCTCAAGTGCAAATTGAGGGAAACACGCAAAATCATACCGTCTCCAAAGGATGCAGACCCTTCAGAACCGTTTCTTGCGAAAGGCCACGGGAGCCCCGTTCTATGTTCGCAACGAGAACCTCCACCTCGAACTCAAAATACCCACTATCCAACGTTTCTTAAACGCATCCCTAAGCGTTATTTAGACTGTTGAAAAGCACCCCAAATCCCTGGCTGGGGGCCTTAAAATTATTAAGGCAACCACAGGAAAGCCCGGTTAAGCAGTCGACAAACTCCTAGGAGGACCTGCGAGCTGCCATAAAAAAAAACTATCATTTATTATTATAATTATTATATCACAAGATACCTCTTGCGGCACATTTTTTTATAGTACAATGGTCCACAAAACTGTTTTAGTTTTTAACAGACTTGGGCAAAATCAGATTAACGATTAACGATTACGATTACATTTTGTAATCTGTAATCATGATTACAGATTAACGAAAGTAATCAAAAAAGTAATCATTTCAGTGATTAATGATTAGTAGTTTCTAATCGTAATCATGATTACTTTTTTTGGTTACATTTTTTGATTACTTTTCTTGACTACTTTTTTGATTACTTTTTTGATGTCTTTTTTTGACTACTATTTTATTACTTTTTTGATTACATTTTTTGATTACCTACTTTTTTTGACTACCTACTTCTTTGATTGCTTTTTTTTCCTTTTTTTGACTATATTTTTGATTACTTATTACTTTATTTGACTACATTTTTGATTACTGTTTTTAATTTCTTTTTTGACTACTTTTTTTGATTACTTTTACGACTACTTTTTATTACTTTTTTAGACTACTTTTTTGATTATGAACGATTTGCAAATGTGGTAAATTGGTTCAGGCTTATAGAAGTTATGGTGGTATAAAGAAATACATATATACATGAACCCTAAAAACAAAACAAGGTGTTTTTAGTGCATGTTGTGGCAAAATCAATCAAATGTAACCAATAATTAATTACCACTTATAGATGAGTCCTCTTAGTTATGATGCGATCTTACCAAGGAACATGTTGGAGTGACCTAAAGGTGTAACTGTGTACTTCGGCAGCTGCTACTGGAACTCTTAGACGAGTAGAGCTAAGTGTGCCGAGCTTGGATTGGTTTTGTTAGTTATGATGAGATCTTACCTACGAAAAAGCTGGAGTGACTTGAAGGTGTACTTCGGTGGCCGCAAATGGATCTCCTAGACGAGTAGAGCTAGGTGTGCCAATTAAACTTTCACGACTACTAAGCTATTCCACATTCATATATCTCACGTTGACAACATCACCTTTTCAGTCTATATGGTGACTAGGCCTGGCTGAACGCGCGTAGGTTCAAATCCAGTAGGTTCAAAATAATAATTTTGTATTTATAGTTACATTCTATTAGTGCTATATGTTGTATGTTTAGATAAAAAATCTTCATTGGTAAATATTTTTATTTTTATGATGGATCATTTAGACATTGCAAACAGCACCATCTATTGACACATTCAAACCCCAAAGAAGCACAAATTTAAAAACTGTATATTATTGAAATAGTTTTAGATAGTTTAGTACTTAGATTTAAAAAGTGAGAATGTTAATTTTTCATTACCTATTTTCTTTATATTTTGATTTTCACACAAACTTTATTATCAAATCTATACTTATAACGCCATCTATTGAGTTTTTATTTCTTGTTCGGAGTTCGGTCTTTAAGGGTTTCCTTCACCGTATTATTGGGTAAATAAATCTCAATAGATGGCATTATACTAAGTATCGATTTGATAATAAAGTTTGTGTGAAAATCAAAATATAAAGAAAATAGGTAATGAAAAATTAACATTCGCAATTTTTAGAATCACCTTAATATTAAGCTACCTAAAACTATTTTTATAATAGTTTTTTTTAAATTGGTACTTTAAAGTTTGCATGTAAGTTGATTTTCTTGTGTCAATAGATGGCGCTGTTTGCAATGTCTGAATTATCCATATTAAAAATAATGTAGCTTAATTATGAAAGGCAATAAAGAAGGTTCACACTTAGAAATTTCACATTATATTTTTCATAAAAGTAATAAGAATTTAAAAAATTTTAATAAAAATATTTACCAACTATTGTTATAACAACAAAGATTTCACTTTGATGTAACGGTTGAAAATACTAAACTATGTAACTAATGTATCTAATGTAACAATGTAACAATAAATACTAAATTATTATTTTTTGTCAAAATTAATCAAATTACGGTAGTGAGCTGGATTTGAACCTACGCGCGTCGGATACTCATGCGTTCAACCAGGTCTAGTCGCCATGTAGACTGAAAAGGTGATGTCGTCAACGTGAGATATATGAATGTGGAATAGCTTAGTAGTCGCGCAAGTTTAATTGGCACACCTAGCTCTACTCGTCTAGGAGATCCATTTGCGGCCACCGAAGTGCACCTTCAGGTCACTCTAGCAATTTCTTAGGTAAGATCTCATCATAACTAACAAAACAAACTCAAACTCGGCACACTTAGCTCTACTTGAGTAGGAGTTCCAGCTACCGAAGTACACTTTCAGGTCACTCCAGCAATTTCTTAGGTAAGATTTCATCATAACTAACTAAATGAACCCAAACTCCGCACACTTAGCTCTTCTCGTCTAGGAGTTCCAGTAGCAGCTACCGAAGTACACCTTCAGGTCACTCCAGCAATTTCTTAGGTAAGATCTCATCATGACTAACGAAACAAAAGAAAACTCGGCACTCTTAGCTCTACTAGTCTAGGAGTTCCAGTAGCAGCTACTGAAGAACACCTTCAGGTCACTCCAGCAATTTCTTAGGAAAGATCCCATCATAAATAATAAAATGAGCCCAAGCTCGGCACACCTAGTTCTACTCGTCTAGGAGTTCCAGTAGCAGCCATCGATGTATCCTTAGCGGACAGACATTCTGCGTCAAAACCGTCTCGCGCACCCTTACAGTGCGTCTTGTCTTTGGAATATAGTCAGTCGGAACCCTATAAATCCTTTTTCGAATTTATAAATTAATTTTAATGTAACAAAGATGGAAAATCAGGAAAATTTTGAAATTTTTGTTTACAGCTTGTGTTAGACGTGGTTAATGTACGACCAAAAACATGAATTTGACAAAAAAAATTGAAGACCTAGACCCTAAGACGACCCACTGACCAATAAGTCGGTAAAACTCAAGCATGTGTAATCATGTAATCATGATTACTGATTACTGTAATCAAGATTAATCATGATTAAATGTAATCATGATTACAAGTAATCATGATTAATGTAATCATGATTACTTGTAATCTGATTATTAATCTGATTACAAAAGTAGTTGATTACGCCCAACTCTGGTTTTTAACACGGTACTCTTTGCATCTGTGCGCTCGTGGTGAACGGATGTCTGCGGGAGTCTTAAATTCGTAGTAGTTAGGGGAGAGTCCGGCAGGACCGTCACCTTAAGGTTTATGTAGGATAAAATAAAAATCCTCCAGGTTATATGTGAAATATCATTTGCGTGAAGTGTTTTTTTTTTATGTGATAGGGGCCAAACGAGCATACGTATTGTATTGATTTGTTAGCTTTGATATATTTGCACAAACCTCATGGACCTAACTAATTGCTTGACTTTCTTGCTGGTAACTTGTCCTGAAAGCAAACTCCTGCCTTGCTTAGCTAACTTCACACTATTATCTGCTCTTTTCTGTTCCAGCATCTTTTTGTATGAAGATTGTGTGTAAATTTCACGACTAGCTCGACTGTTTGATGCATCAGGAACCGGTGACAATTCTGCAACTATTGCCTTAAAAGTGTCAACTGAGAAGTCGATTTGATTGGTAGTTTGTTGAGTGCTAGCAGTATGAGATTCAGAGTCAAAAGTGACAGTTTGAGACTGAGATTGTTGAGGAGCTGGAGGTGTCATTTCTGGCTGCTGACAAGAGGGTAAATTTGTCAGTTCTGGCTGTCCAAAAACTGAAGTTGTCGGTTCTGACAGTTGAGAGTCTGCAAGCGACAGTTCTGACGGTGATTGATAACTTTCTAAGTCAGTGAAAATATTTTTATTAAAGGGGTGAATGCCAGTGCAACGGAAGCCATTAACGCCAATATACATTCGACAAACTCGATTAAAAGCAGAAGCAACATACCCTGCGACTTAGTATTCACTGATTCTTATGCCAGGGTTTTATCTCATCCACAAGTCACATGCACCATTGTAAGCAGATTTAAAAGGCTTAATAAACGTTCGGTCAAGCGGTTGTAGTTTGTAGGTTGTATGAGGTGGGGAGCTTAACATATGAATATAGTTTTTTCTGGCAAAATCAATGACATCCAAGTCTTTATGACTAGCATGTCCATCAAGGATCAACAGAACTGGGTTTCCTTTGGTAGGATTCGAATATTTCTTGAAGTGACTCATCCATTTCAAAAACCGTTCTGCATTCATCCAGTCATTTGGCTGAGCTTTACCTACACTTTCATGTGGCGCATTAATTATGAGTCTTTAATTTATTCGGGACTGTGGGAATACGAAGAATGGTGGCACAAACTGACCAGCCGCGCTCATTGCAAAAAGCACGGACACGTTTTTTCCACATTCTGCCGAAGTTAATTTCCCAACTTGTCTTTGGTATTTAGTAGATGAAACTTTAGCATATTTTTGAACAATACTGACGCCAGTCTCATCGCAGTTCCATATTCTATAGGGGGAGAAGTTAAATGTTTGTAATCTTTCAAGGCCACAAAGAAGCGCTCTACCTGAGGTCTGTTCAAACCTACTGCGCTCATTAAACTCGTTGATTCAGCAGTCCGCAATGATAAGTCACTGTGTCTTTTCATAAAATAATAGTAGTTATTCCCCGCTGACATCTTCTCTTTATTAAATTGGTGAGGTAATTTTAACTTTTCAGCTATTTGGAAAGCGAGACGAAGAAATTCCTGCTTGTTTAAAGGCATTAATCTATTTGCCAAGTCCTTAATAAGTTCTGCCAATATTTCTTCGTGTTCAGATGTGAACGTTTTGTGGAAACGACCCGTAACTGGATTAGGGTCAATCTCCAAAACGGGCGTATTCGTGTGATCGCTCTGGTGCTTTTCAGATATTGATATTTAATGGTAATTATGTATCTCATTAAAAAAATGATATTCAAATAGTACATTTTTACTATTGGCCTTCAATTTACACATACAGTTATGGAAATATTTAAGTTCAAAAAAATTCGCAATCAGAGCAATCATAATTGGTGCCAGAGCGATCATAAATGGTGAAATCAGTGAAACAAAAAAATTCATATCAATTAATGTTCACCGGTTACTACCCACGCGCATTCCTCGGGATTGCCCGACTAGTTTCGAACTCGAACGGAGCCCTTAGTCATGAGCTGAACCCGCCGCTTGTCGGGCAATCCCGAGGAATGCGCGTGGGTAGTAACCGGTGAACATTAATTGATATGAATATGTCTCACGAAAGTTTTTATACAAAAACAAAAAAAAATTATATTGATAAAATATTATTTCTTTAGCCGTTTTCAGTCATATTCAGTGTACGTGTAACAAGATTATATGTAAGAGAAAAATGTATTATTTTAGAAAAAGGTCAAGGCATATATCAGTCATACATATCAAAAATACGGAATATTTTATATAAAATAATTACTAAAATAACAAATTAACATAATTATAAAAATCAACTTTTGGCTTAGTTTCATTTATTTGGACTTAATTAAATCACTTCTAGGTAAATGAGACAAAAATTAAAAACCTTTTGAAATCAACCATTAATACCTAGTCTTTTATAGTTATAAATTGACTTAGACTCATTAAATATTAGTTTTTTAAAAGTAATTATAGAAAAGTAATGTTTATAAAGAACAAGATAAAATTCTTAAAAATAAACAATTTATAAACGTAACTATTTGTAATCATAATGCTTTATAGGACTTAGAATCATGACTAAAATAACAGTCTTTTCAAGATTGTCTAATCACATTTTCCTTAACTATATCTTTAGTGGAATAAAAAAAGAACAAGACAAAGTAAAATGCAATTCAGATGATCAGATCAGATCAAAATATTGTTTGCAAATTATAATGAAACAAATTTTAACACCAAGTAAAAAAAATACAATTTCTATAAGGCTTAGTTGATCAACAAACTAAGAAAATAAGGTTTATTGGAAGCTCAAAAAATTGAATAGTCATCGGAGTCGGGTAAATCTTCTGCTGCAGCAACCTTTGTCAAGGTGTTATAGTTTTGCAACGAAGATAAAACTACCTCCGAAATACTAGGAGTAATTAAATTTTCATAGTCAATAGTCCCATCTATTGACTATGAAAATTTAATTACTCCAATCATCCCAAAAACTGTCTGGCAGGTCCGAGATTTGTAATGATTGTTGACTTTGATTTGCAGTTACAGTCTGTCTATTATTTAGCATTTGTGGGAGCTGAATTTGCTTCTCCTGATTGCATTTTTTTGAACGCTTATCCAGCGAAGGTCGGCTTGTCTTCCTTGATGTCCGTGACATGTTTGTCATTGAGGTGTTTTGGTTCGAGTCGCTATTAATTTGGTAAAAGCCTAAGTGTTTGCCGTGCGGACACTGTACAGCCTCTTGTGAGCAGTTGCCTAAATCGCAGCTTAGTCGCCTCATAGCCAAAACGTTTTTAGTATTTGCTGACCAAATTACCTGGTGTACTTTCATAGTGCCCTGGAATTCTTTTATTTCTTGCGGTATTAACATTTCTTTTTCTAATATGGCAGATTCTGCAACTTCTTCCAGGATAATTCCTGACACATTTGTTTTAAGATAAGATATAAACGTTTTCGTATCAGGTATATCTAATCCATGAGCCACCATTTTATCGCCAGTCCTCTTAAGCGTTCCTCCAACACCATCAGAAGCACCTTTACCGAGACCCTTTTCCGAATAGTTCCATATAACTTTACGTAGACTTGGGTATTGCCATACACTGGCACTGGTTTTGATATAATATGAAACAATTTCTTGTTCCGGTATTGACCCGAAGGTGAGTCAGACAAGAAGTGCAAAGACGTTACTCTAGGCAATATGTTTTCTATATAAAGGAGGACTGGCACCAAATGTTCCTAAACAGCTACAGCGTCATGTCTCAAGCTCTCACTAATCGTACAGAAGCACTGTGACTGGAGTAAATCATATTTTTTGTAATAAATTACCACGGTATGCCAGGTCACTTGTTGGCGCGACCCGCCAAAGTGAAATGATTGAATTTCAGTCGCATATTTAGTGTTATAATTTTCACTGAAGTCACAGTGGATTAAACACTCATCGTAATTTAAATAAGCTTTAAGTTTTTTAATATAGCTATTCTGGGCTAATATTATAGCCCGTCCCCAATATTGTAGCGCAGTGATGCATGTATGAGGTGCAAATATTTTATAATCAATACCACAATCCACTTTAAATATTCAATTTGCTTACTGTTATCAAATTCTTTATATTGCACGTGTTTATCTTCACACATAATGCAAAATCTTGCAAGGCAGCCTATACTTTTCGCATTACACGTTAAGGAGGTTAAGATTTCGTTTGATGATTTTTCTTTAATAAAACAGTTTTTTTTTCAATGATAGGGTCACCAAATCCATGTTTTCATGCTCTACACACAGACATGTATCCCGGCATTTTGCATCTGGGAAAACGGCCCAAAAGGCAAACATAGATCGCAGCTTACAAAAGAAACTGTAACTCATATTATGCTGCGGAAATCTTAATGTAAATTTTTGGTGCAAATTGTGTAAGTCATCATTTAAATAGCGCTTTTGCTTTTTTATTTTATTTCTAGTTATAAACTCCTTTTTACCAGACGTCATGCGGCTAATATCGTCATCCTCAAAAAACAGTTTTATATCTTTTATTAACTGTTGTTTTAGTGTATATTTTATTTCTTGTATGTTAACTTTGTTTGGAGTTAAAACCAAAATTTTTCGTTCTAAACGTTTACCTTCTTTACTTTGATTTTTTAACCTGTTCAACTGCAACAATTCTTCTAATACTTTCATTACTTATTTTCAACTCTTGAATTTTTTGATCTTTTAGTTTTAATTCCCTATCAGCTCTATATTTCATCTTTCTTAATAAGGCTTTCCATGGAGAGGTTTTTGTTTGTAACTGACGATATTTTATGTTTAAGGAATATATCTAGACTTTTTTGAGACGTATGTGATATTTTGCTAATTGAGCTTTGTGGACTACCGGGACAGATGCTGGAGGAAGCACTGCCATTGCATGTTAGTTCGTTCGTTCGTTCAGCATCTTGCGATAGCCGCTGAGATCTTGTTATTCTTCTTAGTCTACTAACCGGTGACGCGGGTGAATCAAAATAAGACAAATTTTCGTATTGTTTAAAGGTTTCTGGAAGACAGGAACTTGTCTGAGAATGAACTTTTACACGATTAATAATGTTAAACTCATTTTCAACATCTTGTGTTACAGTTTGCAGTATCTGTCTGTTTTATTACATTTTTGGTGCTTAAGGTTGGAGATGATTGAGGAACTGAAATAGGATCACGGTTCTCAGATATATAGATAGGTTCTTCATTTATTGGGAGCTCATCAGTTGCTGGTAACTTATCCACTTTTTTCTTTAAATAATATCGTCGAGAACTCTGCCTACTTTTCTTCCTACGAACCTTTTGCTGGCTTGGAGTCAAATCACTCATTGGTAGTACTGTGCCCCGAGCTTTTTTCCTTTGGTAACTCTCTCTTGAGTTTACAAGCCATTGTGCGTATAGATCTGGATCATTTTTTATCTTGGCCATTCTACGACGCTCAGCCAATTTCTTCCTAAGACATTTTTCTTCAGCAGATAATTTATTTCAAGGCATGATTTCAATCTGCAACAATAGTTGCCATTAAATTTTAGAGAAGAAAGGTTTACAGTTAGTAATAATATCATCAAGGTAAAATACGTCAAAATTTGTTGGGTCTGGTGGGTTTAGGTAACCCAAATACCCCCAGGAAAGGTTATATGCATAGTTCATCGTATGTCATTGTTACAGTCCGGTACTACTACTTAAAATAGATTTATAACGTACAATTAATGTAAAATATCATCGCTCTGGTCTTTTTGGACAGAGCAATCACAGCCATAGCGATCAGAAAAAGTCACAAAATCATAAATATAGCCGAATTTAAAAGCAGTAGAAAGTTATGATTACGTCTTATAAAAATCATCATAACAATCACTTAATTCACATAACAAACACATTCACAAGCTTACTATTTAATTTAAATAACGTGGCATAGCAATCATAAAATTAGAGAACCAAATCCAGAGCTATCATAAACTTACCTTCGTAATGTTAGAGCGCGGGAACGTGGCACACAGGTATCCTCCTCGGCGGTTATACCACTACTGCCGTTGCCCCGCGAGAGGGGAATAGAGTGTCTATAACGCGTAACTAGGAATGAGCGCGATGTTTTACCTCAGCGCAGAGCGATGAGATAAAATGCCCGGTCACGATTTTAAATTCAAATTGTGGCAAAAGTATTGTTAATATAACTACAAATATTTTATTACTATGAAGATTATCTATTTGTTATGTAATCTAAATAAGTTGTTTCATATGAACCTTCTCATTAAAAAGTTAAAGAATATTTTTTTCATTCAATCAGTTGCTGGTAGCTTATCCACTTTTTTCTTTAAATAATATCGTCGAGAACTCTGCCTACTTTTCTTCCTACGAACCTTTTGCTGGCTTGGAGTCAAATCACTCATTGGTAGTACTGTGCCCCGAGCTTTTTTCCTTTGGTAACTCTCTCTTGAGTTTACAAGCCATTGTGCGTATAGATCTGGATCATTTTTTATTTTGGCCATTCTACGACGCTCAGCCAATTTCTTCCTAAGAAATTTTCTTCAGCAGATAATTTATTTCAAGGCATGATTTCAATTTGCAACAATAGTTGCCATTAAATTTTAGAGAAGAAAGGTTTACAGTTAGTAATAATATCATCAAGGTAAAATACGTCAAAATTTGTTGGGTCTGGTGGGTTTAGGTAACCCAAATACCCCCAGGAAAGGTTATATGCATAGTTCATCGTTTGTCATTGTTACAGTCCGGTACTACTACTTAAAATAGATTTATAACGTACAATTAATGTAAAATATCATCGCTCTGGTCTTTTTGGACAGAGCAATCACAGCCATAGCGATCAGAAAAAGTCACAAAATCATAAATATAGCCGAATTTAAAAGCAGTAGAAAGTTATGATTACGTCTTATAAAAATCATCATAACAATCACTTAATTCACATAACAAACACATTCACAAGCTTACTATTTAATTTAAATAACGTGGCATAGCAATCATAAAATTAGAGAACCAAATCCAGAGCTATCATAAACTTACCTTCGTAATGTTAGAGCGCGGGAACGTGGCACACAGGTATCCTCCTCGGCGGTTATACCACTACTGCCGTTGCCCCGCGAGAGGGGAATAGAGTGTCTATAACGCGTAACTAGGAATGAGCGCGATGTTTTACCTCAGCGCAGAGCGATGAGATAAAATGCCCGGTCACGATTTTAAATTCAAATTGTGGCAAAAGTATTGTTAATATAACTACAAATATTTTATTACTATGAAGATTATCTATTTGTTATGTAATCTAAATAAGTTGTTTCATATGAACCTTCTCATTAAAAAGTTAAAGAATATTTTTTTCATTCAATCAGGAGTTGGGTCAACCCAGAGCGATCAGGATTTTAGGGTTTAAGATTTTTTTTTTAAATATTTAAAATAAACTTATTCTATTATATAATATTAGCATTGTATCACGTAGATAAGACACCGAATTGTATATAAAAAAATATTTTGAAAACGTTTTTCGATTTTAAAATGGGCTTATCCAGCCCGACACGAAATAAATGCCTCTGGAGATCGACACATTAATGGACACCTCTTTATTATTTTTAGTTGCACTAATTCTGTCATTTTATGTTGTTATCGGTACCTGATAAAGTTCTGTAGCCTGACGCGTACTCATTTCATTACTCAGCACCTATTGCACGGGTTTATGCACATTGGCGGGATCCCAAGCACCCTTCTTATTCGTCTTGTCACCATCACTATTATCGCCAGGCATCTTTGTGTACCTATAACAAAATCCTGTACTGTGGTACTGGAGGACAATTTCATGGCCGGTACTGGAAAATATATAATCTACGACCCTAGACAATAATTTACAAACAAATATTGAAATTTAACATATTAAATAATAGCTATTTAAATTAACAATACATATTAGGTTTAACTTCTTTTGAACTCGTACTATAAACTTCTGTAATCAACCACAAAACTTTGATTGTGTATCGCGCGTTTACCATCCGCAACACAAATCGACGTACTGGCAGTAAGCTCGTCGCGACAGGTCGGCGCCGCACGGGGCATATACTTATAAGAACATATTACATTAATGGCAACTGTTACTGGCCAGAACTGGATGCCGGCCGGTACTGTAGGACTTTCTTCTAATGATCGCAATGCTCTTAAGTCAACTGAGCGTAAGAAAGACCTTTTGCCCTCAGTAGCCAGGGGGTGGATCTAACTAAAAGATATTGATTTTTCAGTTGAGTATCGCAAAGAGTTATCTTTTTTTTATGTACCTAATATTTAACAATAATATGTATTGCTTATATTCCTGACAAAATTGAGATATATTAGTAAGTAGATGGGTTGTACTGGTTCAGTTGTCCTATGGAGCAGGATCAGCATGTTTCCAAGCATTTTTATCATTAATTTAGTCTCCTAATTTATAATGCATCTATTCTGTTCGTTGTCAAAAATCAAAATCAAAATTTCTTTATTCAAATTAGGCTAAAAATTAGCGCTTTTTGAACGTCAAACATTAAGACAGCCCCCAAAAAAGCCCACCCTTCACCGCTTCCTAGTGTTTTAGCTAGAAAGAAGAAGCGGCGCAACAAACTTCCCAGCAAAGTCAGGCAGTTGGAGTATGTCATACTCACAAAAATGAACCGCTGATGGTGGCGTGTGTGTTGGTCATTCGATACCCCACAATATGGTTGAGTTGGGTGATGCTGACGCATGCGCGTCATGTTCGTGAACGGGCGCCGTCAGTTGGGACTCAAAACCTCTAACGGTCATGACAAAAATTTTGAATTGTTAAACTATACTTTTAGTGTTGGCATCATCTTGCATTGTTCTCACATATTATTTTGCAACAGAAACAATGTAACCTTTACCTGCTATTGTAAAAACCTATTTTATAAAAAGAGTAACTAACCGTGGAGTTTCTTGCCCGTTCTTCTCCACAGGAATCTGCACTTTGGAACGTGGCAAATAGCTTCTGACAATACAAAAGTGCCTGCAAATGGTCTAATTGAAATAAATTATTTGACTTTGACTTTGAATATGCTTGTTTGCATAATGTGCGCTTTATATAGATTTTAATTGATTTCTCGTTTAGTTCTTGAATTTAATTCCTGCTATTATGTCTTTCGTTATATTCGTTGCAACCTAGTAAAACAGTTTCTAAACTCATACTAGTCACAGAAGACTGTTAAAGTGTACTGCTAAGAAGCTGTCATTATTAATTGAGGTCCATTCATCAGTTGCTAAACATACTGCAGATGAGGCGTCTATATTTACTTTGGCATATTCTAATTTTCTGTTGTATAATTTAGGTAATAAGCTCTCACTAATAGTTTTTCTGGTAGTGAGCGTGTAACCGGGACACAGCATGCAAATGAATTTCCTAAATTCAGTGTCCTCCACTAATCTAAATGGATGATATTCTTTAGCAATCATAGTAATTAATTGTTCGTCTAGTTGTTCAGCGTGCCGTGGAGGCACAGGTTTTGTGCTATGCACGCAATCTTTAATACTTTGAATGCGTAAAGGCGGCACGGGCTGTAAGGTCCCAATGCTACTGCTAGGTGCATAATGATCTTCTTTATTACAGGCAACGTCATAATTTCCATGGTAATGAGATTGGTGAATTATCGTAATATTTTGTGGATTCTCGATTTCGATTTCACTTAGAATTTGATCACTGGGCTGCCTTACTGATTTTTTTATAAATGTCTTCCTAAATTACTTACGTTACCACTAGGTAACGATAGTATTTGGGCACAATATAAACACTTGCTTTCTTCTTCTCAGTTTCAGTGAAATGAGTCCAAACGGCACTTCGTTTACGATGAACAGAAGATTAGAGAAACATTTTTACAGTTTATACAAATATTTACTTATATATAATTTATAAAAACCAAAAGCTTATTTATTTAGAAATTATACATTTATATACACCTGTTCATGAAGCAAAACGAGAAACCAAAGAATACTTATTACGTTTAAATACGGTACTAAAACAAACCAATTAAGTTCAAACTGCTAGATCACTCAATATCGAACTGTGAATGTAAACAAATAATAAGTTGAAATAACTACTTCGAAATGGGTATTTCGAAGTGGTTTTATGGTGCAATTTTGGAAGATTTATATTAGCTCCTATTATTAAACTCCCGATCTCTCTCTCACTACATGTATGTGTCGCAGATGGATGGTAGAATCCGCTGTTTTACAAAACTGCTAGCTGATTTATAAAACAGCTAAACAACGTTCAGCTGAATTGCCATTGCGATACGTTTAACAAAACTGGTACCCACCTTTAGACGTAATGCTGTTTATTTTATAGATTAAATGGATAGTCACCACTCAAGTAAAAAAAAGATACTGTATTCTGATTTGACTTTCCGTGGCTGGGTCAACGGTTCCCCGCTAAGCGGGGCTCCTATTTTTGTGTCTGTAAGGTTAGAAAAACCAAAACACGAAGAGGATGACGGGGGTAGTTCATAGACACATATTCTCATATGCAAATTTAATAATCCTACAGATAAATCTTTGAAAAGCATGCTTAGCGAAACTTAGTTATAAATTGTGGAAAAAGAATACGGTCGCGAGCAGGATTCGAACCTGCGCCTCCCGGATAAATACTCGAAGCGCTCTGACTACTAAGCCATCTCGACCTCTGCACACCACCGCGAATTCTTCTTCCACATCTCAATAAGTCTTTATGTACCGTCATTGCTATCTTTTCACTGTTTGAACATATTTAGGAACCAAACATGAACCCTGTTAGGGCACAACAACATCTTAGGAACTAAATATTATTAAAGAAATGTGATAACAAAAATATCATCAAATTATTTAATTATTCACATGTAAATACCACTGAGATATTGTCAGCAAATAAAATACATTAACCATCAATTTCTTTCGGCAATTCATTAATATAAATTAAAATAAAATACTCCCTAGCACACTACCCTACGGTATAGACATGTGCACATCGGCTATATGCAATCTAATAATCTAATCTTTGCACGCCTATAAGAAATCACAGCGCCTCTGTTTTACATGCAAAGAAAATGCTACACAGGCAAAATACTTTTCAGTTTCATGTTTTAAAACAAACTGATAAAGTTAAAGTCTGCAAGAGAGCATTTATCAGCCTTTAGGTATGTAGTTACTGAAGCCAGAGTTGGCAGACTTTGTGATTTGCTTAACAAAGGGAAGAGTCCTACCGATAAAAGAGGATGTCACCCGAAAGCAAATACAGTACCTCCTGAAAAATGCCAAAAAATACACGAACACATCCTTTGCTTTCCTAGGAAAAGACATTGAATATCTTGATGCACGATTGGATGTCAAAAAAATGCATTCAATGTTTAACGAAAAACATCCAGATCTCGATATAAAGTACAAATGCAATATCTATATTTTAGTATCATAGAGCGACATGAATGTACGAAGTCATCATCAAATCACATTGACAAATATATTACTAGCGTAAGGCCGACCGCGAAACTAAATGGCACCAACGCGTTAGCCCTAAAATGAAAGTTTAGAGCCAACGCAACTCAGTCGACAGTAGACCGCTCGCAGGAGAGAATGAGTGTTTCTTTGTCATAAATATGCCTAGTTGCGTGGTAAACGGCTGCAAAAATTACGATACAAAGATCAAAAAGGAGCATGGGATATCGTATGATTGATAAATAACCCTAGATTACTTCTGTTCCAATTAAATTATTAAATTAACTCATTTTAAAGGTATAATTATTTTACTACCGAAGTCCGTAATGGCGGTTATCGTGTGGCCGGCAGCGCGCGCGAAGTAACTTTAAAAGAACGTCATTTTTTATTTGTTTTATTTTTGTCTTAAGAACTTAGTGTTAGTAATTTTAGTAAAGTACCTAATATGTTAATACTTCATTATTATAACAATATTGTTTACAATTTCAAATAAAGCTGATTGATATTAATTTGTTTTACATACGTTTTTTGTGACATTTATTATTATCGCAATAAATCATAGTTTAAAAAACTAATATAACCTAACGACAC
This sequence comes from Xylocampa areola, assembly GCA_935421205.1. NCBI lineage: Eukaryota > Metazoa > Arthropoda > Insecta > Lepidoptera > Noctuidae > Xylocampa > Xylocampa areola. Next base: position 1,649,291 of record OW285216.1, read on the forward strand.
CTCTCACGCTAACATCCATCAACCCGTATAGGCTACAGAGCGTGCCAAGGAAATATACATACATACACCCGAAAAACATATAACCCTTCTTCTAGCGCAGTCGGGTAAAAACTTAGTTCAGTTTGTGACTGATGTATGTATAAAAATATTGACCAGTAATAAAATGTGATAAAAAAATCATGTACGCACGTATAAGGTTTAGTCTTCGACCTATGAAACCTACGACTCACGTAGTTCGTATGAGTTAGGACAGATGGCGCTAATTTTGCTTGTATGAAGAAGTATTCTGTAAAATGTTTAGAAGGCCGTATCCTTTCTTTTGAAATGATTGTCAAATCATCTCTATAGTCTACTCGATCTTTTAAAGAGAATATAGTCTATGGTCGGGTATTCCCTTGATTTTACATTCCTTCCCATCTACAACTTTAATACAACCATAGGTGGCTGCAGGATTATTTTCAAAAAGATGCATCTGCATCTAAATATTAAAACTTATAATTGAAAAAAGATAAGGCAAGATACTGAAGTCATTCACAAGGTGTACACCTCTGTAATAGGAGGGTGCAAGGGCACCCTCTTACACCCTCCTCCCGGCGCGCCGCCCATGACTACAATCCAAACGTGCACACGAAATCTTTGACAGGTAGCTCATTCGTTAGTGCCTTGGGAAGTGCTCAATCTATAATGTCGTTGCAAAAAAGACTGCTGCATTACAAACAATCCATATCAAATCTTTTGGTTTTGAGTCTGGAAAAGATATTAAGGACGCTGTGCCGGTCTCCTTCCAAATATAAATCACATGATCCAACTCTAACTCCGTGTTAACAGTAGCAATCACCGCGACCCCGGTTTTTTTTTTGTTAGACCCTGTAATTTAGATACAGAATCAGACATAACAGCCAAGGAATGCATCTGATATGGGAACTTATTTATGTATGGCCGATCGGCGGAAAATAACGTAAGCATAATATGCACAGAAACGTGACTTCCCCAGTGACTCGGAGAAGCTCGCTGCGCGTTACGAAAGATCCAAAGTTTTACGATGACGCCTGGTTAAGATCTCTTGCCGTCAAAAGGCAAAACGACATCAGTGCAGGCTCAGCACCAACCACCACCAAAATCCCTGTTCAGGCCTGTGGTAGGATATATGGCTCTCGCATCGGTTTATTTAGCCATCAGAAACACTGTCTCACAGGCAGTAGGTACACCATAAACTGTCTGGAAACATGAAGCAATTTTAAAGTCCAGGTCTGGAATAGACGGAAAAGCAATTTCTTTTCATTGATGATACAGAAATAAATAAATTGATTGTACCTACAAGAAGAATCATGGTGATATTTGTACAAAAACTAAATTTTTTAATAATTGTAATTTCTATCGTTGGTCCCCAAAGAATGAATTTCAGTATTCAAAATATTTTTATAATCAATAAAAAATAATAATACTAAAAAAATGTTGACTATTGAGTAAACTTCTGAACGTGTCATAGTTATCAACCTATGTTGTCGCATTCAGAAATGTACCTAATGAATTAAAGTATATTTTTATATTTATTTGATACTTAGCGAACTCTAAAGTTATTATATTAAATGGAAAAAGAATATGAATAAGAAGAGACCGTATTCTTTTTCCATTTAATATAATAACTTTAGAGTTCGCTAAGCATGCGTTATTGCTTTTCAAAAGATTTATCTTGAAGTATACTTTTGCTTGAAGGGTCTTGTTAATTGCCTTGCTCTGTTATTATCCGTCGATATTTAGTGTTACGATTTTGTGCTTAACGTAATTGTATTAAAGTCGATTTTTGACAAACAGATTTTGAGTAACGAAAATTAAATGATGATTATTGCAGTAACACTGTTGTCTGATAATCTTACGAAACGATAATGACAATGACAACTTACAATAATTGACAATGACAATTCTGAAATAACAGCGAGTAAATATCAATAATGGTATTATTCTGATAATGTTTACGATTATGATCTTACTACAAAAGACATAAAGTATACTTTTACTTGAAGGGTTTCGACAATTGCCTTGCTTGTTATTATCTGTCGATATTTAGAGAGATATTTTACGAATATGAAATAACAAATGATTGCAGTAACAGATTTGTTGCCAGAGTCAATTTTATTTATGCAATCGTGTTACTGATACTGATTGCTCCGCGTTGGGTTTTAAAACTTTAAGGTTAACTTTAAGGTAGTATTGTTGTTGACTACGCGCGTGTATTATAAGTGGAATAGCAAAAAGAATCATGGCGAGTACAATACACAAAAAAAATTGCACAATTAATTCATTTTCAATAATTTTAGAGAAGTTGGAATGACATTGTACACTACCGCTCAAAAGTATTTGGCCACCTAGTAAAATACATTTTGTAAAATTTTGAGTGAAGGAAACTACTTCAGAATTATTTTAACTGTTTATTAACCATTTTTAGACATAATTAATTAATTTTAGACATACAATATTTAAATTTTAGACTCATCTATGTGTCCACCTTTATTTTTAATGACAGCCTCACAAAGCTTCGGCAACCTAGCTACTACTTTTTCCAACGTTGTCTTGGTTATCTTCTGCCATTCGTCTTGCAGTTTTCTCCACAAGTCTTCCTGAGATGTAGGACAGCGTTTCCGCACCTGTCTATCCAGCTGGTCCCACAATAGTTCTATCGGGTTTAGGTCTGGGGACTGTGGAGGCCATATCATGAGTTTCAACACTTGTTGTTGTTCTTTTCCTTTTAAAAAGTCCTTGCATAGTGTTGACGTGTGTTTCGGATCATTATCCTGTTGAAATATAAATCCCGGGCCAATTAAATGGGTTCCACAAGGTACTGCGCAATTCTCCAATATATTTTTGTAACCTTCTTTTTTTAAGATTCCTTGTATTCGCACAAGATCTCCAACGGCGAAGCCACCAAAACAGCCCCAAACCATCACAGAACCTCCGCCGTGTTTAACTGAAGCCACCGTACAAGTATCATTCACCCTTTCGTTGGACTGCCGCCGTACGAAAATTCTTCGTTTGGATCCAAAAATTTCAAATTTTCATTCTTCCGTCCAGAGGACCTTTTCCCAATCTGCTATTGTCCAATTCTTGTGTTCTTTGGCCCAATTAAGTCTCTTCTTTTTGTGAATAGCTTTAAGAAGTGGTTTTGAGACCGCTATGCATCCCTTGAGTCCTGCGTCACGAAGTCTCCTTTTGACTGTGGATACACTAACTGGTTTATCACGATGCACATTAAACTCTGATGCTATTTCCGGTGCAGTTAATCGTCTATTCCGTTTGCTACTAATAACTATACTCAAATCTTCACTCGAAGTTGTGGCTCTTGGTCTTCCTGAACGATGTTTGTTGCAAATTGTTCCTTCAGTCGCAAATTTCTTAACGATGTAGTCAACAGCTTGCCTTGGTATCTTCTGTAGTTTTGAAATCTCTCGATTACTTTTACCGGATTTATGAAGGCCGATTATTATGCCCCTGATCTCTTGGGAATATTCCTTAGTTTTACCCATTTACTTAAAAAAATTAAACTCAGAAGTGAAAATCATAAAATATTATTAGACTTTAAGTACTGAGCTACGGAGAGCGTGTTGTCTGGTCAAATGGCATCAGATAACATTAAAATCTTGATAGTAGTTCCTCTATATTTTACTTATGTTTATTTCACATTAATTATCGTGCGTCAAAATAAAACTGCGACTTGAAACATTAACTTCGTAGAAATTCCGACAATAACACTATTTTGGTTTTGTGACCAGAAGTCGGCAAATAACAACAAGTTGTTTAAATTTTTATCGTAGATATGTATTTTGCGGTGTTATACAAACAATGAAACCTAATAAATAATTTCATTAAAATGTATTATTTGTAAACGAAGCAAATAGCAGGTGGCCAAATACTTTTGAGCGGTAGTGTATTTGATCTTTGGTACAGAAAGAACAGCTTCGGGAATTTAAAGTCTTTTTAAGCCTCGAAATAATACTATAATTTATTTTAAGATTCATAACTGGGTGATATGGTCGCTAAGCAACAAAACCCATCAAATAAATAAAAAAATAATCTTTAATTGATTAGGTTCATTTCTGAATGCGACAAGATTGGCAGTTGATTACTATGACACGTTCAGAAGTTTACTCAATAGTCAACATTGTTTTAGTATTATTATTTTTTATTGATTTAAAAAATATTTTGTAAAACGAAACTTTTTCTTTGGGGACCAACGATAGAAATTACTACAATTGCAACATAAAAAAAAAATTGTTTTTTTACAAATATCACCATTATTCTTTGTTAGAACCTACTCATGTAAAGTTCATTAACTAGCGGCTGTATAACAGGATAACTATAACAGTTTACAATAACAGTTATCACACCATAACATAACACGATAATGCATTATTAAGATCTAGCCGTTATTGCCATCGCTAGTCGTCAGTCATTGTTGGGTGGTTGTCACCAGTGTTGCCAATATAGCATATTTTATGCTAGATTTGGCATAATATTAGATCATCTAGCATATTTTTTTCTTGTTTACAATTAATATAAGTTCAACGATGCGTTTCAATACCGTTATCTGTACGTAGTTATATCCATTTAAAGTAAATTCCACGTAAAAATACCTTTTACCATTGTCCTTATGTTGGCACCCCTGTCTCTTCAAGTGAGCCTTCATTCCATAATAATTTCATATCTTTGATTATTTTAATATTCTTGTGTCTTTTGTTGTGTGTGTTACATTTATTTTATTTTCAAAATAATTCCCAAAAAGTAGCGATCTGTACGCACACTGAATACTAAAACATTTTTTTAACCTTCTTCCAAAAAGGAGGTTATCAATTAGTTTTTTTTTGTTTGTTACCTCTGAATTCCCGTCATTTATCAACCAATTTGGAACTATTCATTTTTTTAAAGTGTTAAAGAAATAAACCTTAAAATAGCAGCCTTTAGGGACATTTTAATATTACACAAAAATTATGCTTAGATCAATTTATTAGCCTTTCAACCCTCGATATGCTTTCAGAGTGGACCCATAGAACATAGTCGATTAATGTATAAACTAAATTTTATTGATTAATTAACATTTAATTAAAAATTTTAGCGTTTTTATAGCAATAAGCATAATTTTAACAGCAGCTCAGCATATTTTATACAAGTCTTGTTGGCAACACTGGTTATCACTTTAGCATCACTAAATAGTCTGTGCCACAGAGTACTTGAGGGGTGTAAAAACAAATTCAACTCTGTCCGTGAAGTGTCAAACTGAGATATAAGCTAAATTTAATTTTATAGTCGATAGTCATGATTATCAGAACTTTTTGGAAATTACTAAAATGAAAATGATCCAAGATACACATAAACAGAGATAAAATGTGTATAATACTTAACTGTTCGGCTATATTTAGCGTAAAAAATTGGACTGAGGTGATTTTGCTTGTAACCTTCGGATAGAGGTGCTTTTGTTCCTAACATGAGAGGACAAAGGCTGTTCTGCTTCTCACCTGACAGGATAGAGGTGTTTTTGCATTCGATGAAAAAATTGTACTGACTGCATAAAAACATCTATTCAATATTATTATTATTATACAATAATGACAGAGATGTATCTGTCTGCATGTGGTGGGTATTAACAGAAAAAAATATTGCATTAAGCTATTCAGGTGTGTCTATCTCTAAAATAAAATAATCTTTTTTTGAAATGTCGAAGCCTATCTAACCTTAAGCTTTTGAATAGGCGAGTACTCGTTTCAAGCAATACGGTCCACATAAATGAGACATTTGATCACAGGAAATATTGAAAGTATTTTAGTAAATAAACAATAAAAATCTCTATACAGATAATTATGATAATATTTATTGGAATGACTAGTTAAATATATAAGTCTGTGTCTGGCACGGCTGCTTCACATATTTCTATAGGATCCGCGTCTTCTGAGTGCCTTGATGGATTTTCTACCAATCTTTTATAGTAAATTAAATTAGGCAAAGTTTTCCAGGTAACTCCAGAATGCTTTTTTAAAAGATTATCAACGTCTTTTAAATTGGCAGCCTTGACAGTAACTTTGTCCTTCTCGATGATTGTGGGTTCAAGATTAAGAAACGATAATTTGTTTTTTAGAATTGATTTGTATAAACCTTTGTCACTATTATAATTTTCTTCTTCTTTTACTAAAATTCTGTTATTTTCTGTCCTCAACAAATTATAACGCTTGCACGTTGCAAACTGGAAGTGCCAGTTTCCAGGTGGTTTAATCACGTTTTGAAGCGCGGTTTTCCAGTCAAAATTTGTACTCAACTTAACCAAAGTTCCGCGTTTTTCAAATACTTCTTCGTACTGTTCTGGTGTAAGAATCTCTTCCATGGTTTTTATCTCTTTCTCTATAACACCAAAAACCCTGTCGGCAGGAAGGAACGAATGTCCAGGGATAGGGAACACAAGTTCTATACATTTTACTTGTCTTGGAGCATTGGTCAGCCAGGTAGCACACATACCAAGCATGATACTGTTCTTGTTTTGTGCCCCGCATCCATCTGCAACCAGTCTTATTGTATTAATATCACTTGCAATATCAATAAGATTCAGTCTATGAAAGACAGCTGATGCAATTTCATTTGCTCCTTTTCTATATTGATCAGGAAACAGTTTTTTTGTACTCGTGGACTGATCCACGAGTACAAAAAAACTGTTTCCTTGTTTAACTGAGAAGATGGATCAGATTGTACTATAGCAAAATTATAAATATATAATTGTCTGCTATAATAAGCTGCCTGATCGGGTATCTTCGGTAGCGGCTGGTTTTTCTGACAATCGAAACTGAAAGTCAGCATGCCATCTTTTCGTTCTTTAAGGAGTCGATAGAATGCCTTCACCTTCAAGTTATGAACTCTCTTTTCTATGATTAATGTATTTTTCTTGCTGTTGTCGGTTTCATTTTTAATTTTTTCTGTTAATTCCGTGCATTTTGAGCACGTGTCAGTCCTTGGCGAGCCAAACCCAATGTTAAAATTAGTATTAAATAATCGCCGGAAGTAACATTCTTTTACCCGTAAAGCTGTCTGGTTACTGAACATTTTCCACATTTTCCTAATATTCAGAGTCGCTGGCAAATATTTTCTCTCTACTGACGATCGGCAATAGTGTGATTCTAAACACTGGAATGATTTAATAAATTCTTTTACTGCGCGAAATTTCATCACATTATTCTGCGACGTGCGATCCCCACCCCTGTTTTCTTTCACAGTGGATCCAGTCAGTTTAAAAGTTTTGGCGACGCGACGGATCCTATGGACTGTAACAGGCAAAATGTTTACAAAAGTGTTCTGGCATACGGGAATTAACCGTTTTTTTTTTATATTTCTTCGCAAACAACAGTTGAATATAGCGCAGGTTCCCTTGAACGATCTCCTCTAGCACGCCGTCGCTGAATATCGTTTACTTGACAATATTTCAATAAAAAGGCATCCTGCTCTGGTTTAGTTTTTAAATCATAAAAAGCTTTAAAAAATGCCATTAAATCTGCCATATTTAAAGTTGCACATTTGTAACTATCAGAGTTGTGACCGCATCTAGGCATTGCCGGCATTGCGGATAAGTTTTGGTTCATACCTGTTTTGGCGCATTTAGAAGTTTTTAGTTCATTTTATATACATAGGTACTATTTACATTTTGGTTATACACATTAATATCTTTTTAGGGTTGAGAGCTCCTAATGGGTATGTACAAGTGTTCTATTTACAAATTTTGCTGCAGGAAAATCAACTGTTTTAATTTTCTTATTCAGAGTCGTGTTCTCCTCTCAGTCATTATATTTCCTGCAGCCGAAAATACCCTTTCGCAGGGTACAGAAGACGCCATGGCATTCAGTTTTATGAGTGCTATTTTGTACAACGTTGGATACACTGATTTATGGTTTCTCCACCATTTCATGGGGCATTCAGTCCTTGAAAGAATTTTATCATCCAAGTATCGCTGCACCTCCACTATTGCACGCGATTGAGATGTGCCCTCGGGTTGGATCCCCTGCATCTTAACCTCGAAATCTTTCCATATAGAGTTCGTTTGCGTAGATTGCGTAGGCACCTGAGAAGGTTCGGTCTGTGTCTCACTGCGCGGCTGTTGTGCGGCAACTAAAGAAATAATACGCCGCTTGGTTTCCTCAGCCATGTGCGGATCGTCAAAATAAAATTTAAATCGCGGATCTAGAAACATACTGTTTCCAAATGTTTTACTGTAGTTTATATTTACAAATCTTCTTTTTATATTCCCTATTAGGTCCTGTCGTAACCGGTCCACTAATGGCATGAAAATATTTTAATCGACCCGATTTTCTAAAGCCTTTGTTAGTCCTATAGTAATGGGAATTACAAGACTTCCAGTATTATACTTCTGCCCAGTTAACTCCCGCGTTACCTCTTCGCACGGCTGGAGAACTACACACATCTCTTGGCAGATCGTCCACTCATAGGTTGTTAATGTCTCCATTCCCAAGTTGACAATGGCGTTGTTAAGCGGCTCCTTTAATTCCACACACCTCTTCAGCATATAGTATGTGGAATTCCACCTCGTTGGAACATCTTGCACAAGTCTTTTGGGCGTGGAACCAGCTTGTTCCTGGTGCTTTTTCAATTTTTCCCACGCCATATGGCAGACAAATTAACCTTCTCAATAATTTGTAGCAGGTTGGAGACCTTTTATATAGCCTTAATGCTATGATTTTCGCTTCCTGGTTCCATCTACGAGCTCTTGGTTTTCATTTAAAATTTTGAAGTTCCCCTTGCAGTAACAATGCAAACGTTGATGAAACTTTTGTGTTCAAAATTTCATTTACTGACACATCTTTGCATAAAACATTCACAAAAGATTCATTTTTCAAATGTTTAATTATTTTTTGAAGTCTATAAACCTTTCTTATATTAGACTTCATTTTGACATACAACTTTCTTTCTTTTTCATTTTGAGGATGCTCGGCAATTGCAATTGAATCTAATTGCGTTTGAGGCCTTGCCTGGACATGTAGAAATATTTGTCTTGTTTAGTATATTTATGTTCTCCATCAGTGGTTGTAATGGTCTTGATGGGCCTGCTACTGGTACAAATATACTGCTAAGTTCCAATGGATCAAAAATTTGCCCTGAAGCCAGTGGCGTGCCTAGGGTTTCAAAATAAGGCAAGCCCAATAAAATTTTAACCGATTTCAAAAAAAGAAAGTTCAGTTTTGGACTGAGTATGTAGGTACCTACGTATGTATCATCGCAATTATCTCATAAACTACTGGTTAGGTACATTAAATTAAAAGTGAATTCATCCGTCTTCTTCTCGGCCCCGGTTTGTCACTTTCCTGATGCTGCATATGCTTTTCTAAAACGACATCGTATTTTGAAATTAACGAGACCAGTTTTAAAAAATTGCCTTTATTTAATGAAGTTTTGGACTCATCATGTCCTCTTACAGGAAGTTCCTGTTGTGCTAAATGACAAACAATATCAACTAATCTTTGAAATACACTACGGTTGTTATCAGCGCGCGTGTTATATTTTGAAATTTCCTCAGATAACTGGCGTGATATAGATGTCTCAATTCGTTGTTTACCAAAATTACGGAAAGAAACCATTGCACACAGGTGTTTATGGGAATTTGCATGCCTTTTAATAGCGCCAGATATGTTATTTAAATCATTATAACCAGATGTATTCGGAATCTTCATTCGAAAAAAATATGCAGCACCAGCAATACAACTTATTAGTGTGCGAACAGCCAACAATCCAACTAGTTTTATACACTGATCTATAAAATTTTCGTTTATGCGATTTACTAGTCTGAGAAATACAAACATTAGGCGTCGGTTTTAATGAAGAAATTAACTGTTTTTTCTGAGCAAAGTTTAAAGATTTTACCTTATCTTCGCCAATCAAAACTTGAACGCATTTTAAATCCTCACAAGGTACAATTACCTCCATTGTAAGTCACCAAAACAATTGTATCACTGAGAAAATCTAAGAAAACACACAAAAAACTTTAACAACAAAACTTTTTCCACTCAAGCAAATGAAACTGAAGTGAGTTGCACTCGGTACTTACGGAGAGTTGCAGTGTTGTCATTTAGGCAAAAAAAGTCGCCAGGTATACGAAAAATCTAGCTAAATGTCGCAATAGGGTATTTGACACTGATGGAAATAAAATATGAAACTTAGCTATAATGATAGAATGTATTTTATTTGACTCTTTGGTATTTTTGAAAATAATATTAATAACTCGTAAATATATTTAATTCGATAAACAAATTCATAATTTTTAATCTATGTGTCACGTGACTCGAAACTATTAATTAATTTATAAAGTCGCTAGTTTTTATTGTTGCTAAATCTTAAAAAAGTCTCCAAACTCGTTAAAAATCTCCAAGATCTCACAACGTCGCTAAAACGGCAACACTGCAGAGTTAAATCTTCCATACTGATCGATTTGTAGACGCACAAGGTATGTACTCGTTATACGGCACATCGCTATAAGTGCGAAAGTGACAGAGATAGTATTTGAAAGCCCGGTAAAAGCCCGTGCGTGTAAGCGAGATAGCTATATGTAGATGCTGCAAATGCGAAACTCTGCGCGCGAACAATCGCGATGTGTAGTAGTGTGGCATAGGTAGATACTTTGTGTTATTTTGATAAGAATTAAGCGCGCGAACTTTTAAATAGTTCGGGTTTGATATTAATTCTCTATCGAGCATTTTAGTAAGGCATGCCGGGCTTTTGGGCTTATATGAAGTACCGCCACTGCCTGAAGCCTATAATAGAAATAAAAATGTTATTCCAAGGTCACATTATGTAATAAATAAATATTTTTATACAGAAATGTTTTTTAACTGACCTCATCAATTCCTTCAGTCGGTACTGCAGTTCGGAAAAGTTTCTGATCTACAAAACAAGTTTTCTTAAAATGCTTATTGCACAGCATTTTATGCTGGGAGTACAGCTTCCCTTGGAATTCTGGTGATGACCATGATCCATTTGGGAAACAGTACTTCGACCATAGTTCACAACTGAAAGTAAGAGAAAAGTTTTAGTTTTATTAAATAGTATAGTTATTACAATGTGTTCAAGCCTATTAGACCTGCATTTAGGGCTTTCAAGTACTTTTCAAAGCTGAGTTATTGAAATAGGAGTACGGAGAATTGTGTATTTTAAAAAGTCATTACCCTTATAATGCATACACATAATTTAACTTACTGGAATAATATTTTTAATGACTGGAGTTGTAGTATGGCCTTTAGTAGTAATTTCTATAAAACTTAGGCCTCGCTATTGTGTCGCACAAAATTGCAAAATAATTAAAAAAATATATAGACTTTGTACTAGTTGAAAAGAGCTAATTTGGAAAGGTAAAGCATTGTATAGTTTTCTAGCCTTCTAGCCACTCAAGCGTCCGGCCCGCGCGACCGTTTATCTCTCTAACGTCCAGCCGCACGCGGCGGCAGACCCGCGCGCGACGTCGCAACTTCGCCGTAACAAAAAACCTACATAGCTACTGAACCGTAACGGCTAGAATAAAGAAAAAAATACAAAAAAAATGATTGAAGAATACAGATCAAACTTAACTATTTTTTTAAATCGTTAGTTATAAGCTTTGATACTCAAAACCGAGTTAAACATGTAATTCGAAAAAAAAAACATATTTATTTCTATCTTTTTAAAATATAAGGAATAATTATTGCATATTTTATCAATAAAATAATTTCATAACAAACAAGACTTATTGCCCTTTCTTCTGATGTATATATGATTATATTCGGTTAACTCTAAGTATTTTAAATAAATCGAAACAAAACACTACTCCTCGTAATTTTACCGCGATGTCTCGAGCGCTCTCGACTCGCTCGCGAAGGCGAAATAATAGCAACATGGCCGCCCGTCTAAGGTTTCCCACACACGTTGTAATTTTAACCAACTGAAAAAAAATGGTATCTATGAATTGGTTTTATGCAATATTTATATTTTATTTATGAATTGTTTTTATGCAATATTTATATTTTATTTATGAATTGGTTTTATGCAATAATTATATTTTTGAAGTTGTTTTTTGTTCTAGTTGGGTTTTTTAAATTAAAACAAATAAAAAAATTAGTTTATACTTTAATTTAAACCAGCCACACAACCTATGTAGGCAATCCATAAAATTATTCGCAATGCAGAGATTTACGTCACATTGTAGGCACTTCCATACGGTCCTGGCAGTGACTTTTCTCTGTGCGCACATTCAACGTGTGCCACGGCCTCCCCTGCTGCCATGGCCACCCCGGCTGCCAAGGCCGCCACGGCTCCCGCGTGTCTCACCACTTCCACGACTGCCACGGTCACCGCGACTGCCACGGCCTGTCCGACCCCCGCGCCCCTGTTTCCCCCGCACCCCTCAACACTTCCATAAACTACATAAAAGCTTTCGTTTGGTGATCTGTTATTTTTGTATGAATTAATTTAAAACATAAGTATTATTAAAAGAATCAAATAAAATTTGGCGACTAAGCATTAAAAATATATGCGACCATGAAAAACGTGCATTTTTTTACATTTAGCGCATATTAACCAACACGAACAAACATGTCATTAATATGTCAAAACAAAAAAAAAGACATTGGAACATTATACACATCCAACGGAAACCAAGCGAAAAATTAATGAAGGAAATTAGTCCAAAACCAAAAAGTGCATTTTATATTCAATATTAGTATCATCTCAAGCAAAATATATACCACCACTAGCAAAACAAAAAATATTGCAAACATATTTTGCCGTCTATAGCGAACCTTATTTGTCACGTTTCATGTAACGTTCGTGGATACCAACTAGTCCACAACAAAAAACCTGAGGGACACATTGACATTATTATGGAATCTTCAATGAATTTAGTATATTTCTTTTTGAAAAATGTATTATTTTGCTTATTACAAAATGTATTTCGATATTCGATATACTTTTGTAAATCAAAGTAGGTAAAATATGTATAAACAAAACTAAAATTGGCCGACACCATACGACCGGCCATTTTTTTCGAAACATCAATACTTTGTAGTTAAAATTAGACTAGATTTATCACCTAAAACTGTGATATGTAAACATCATCGTAAAGCACAAATCTTCTAGTTTATTTTGATGTATAACACTTCTAAGATAAATAAAACAAAACTGTAATACTTACGACATAATTGTTGACACTTGTAAAAACTCTTCACGACACAAAAGTCACACGAGTCAACTGAACTTAAAAAATTCTAATTTTTTTGTCATAGCATATTACACTGCCGTCTCTTATTTTTTCGTCGAACTATTTCATCAGCTTTATAGGTAATCTATCAAAACTCACCAAACAGTACCGTATTTTAAACTAGATGGAGTTAAAGACAACTCGTCGCTTTGGATATTACAGTATCCGTGGGCGTATGACGCTACTTTTTTTTTGGATACCGTACTATCCATAGACGCTTGAGTGGCTAGGCGTTTAGAATGAGGCAAGATTCAAAATAAAGGCTAAAAGGTTCCGAGAACACTATTCAAGTGATTCAATAATACTGCCTATGCCTTTAGTTAAATGAACACCTACCGAAGGCTATTCGTTCTGCCTGGTTTCGGAAAACGGTGAAGTGTAATGCTGGCATCTTGAGAAGGTGAAGACCCGCACTTGATGCACTTTCTTAAATGTTCCGTCATCGTTAAACAATTCTCACAGAGAGTCACTGTCTCACAATGAAATAGAGTCAATATCTCACAACTTTTGATTTAAGTAAAGGAAACGGAGGAACAGGACGCTCAACTCAACGTTTTATCAGCAAAATCAGAAATAAACTTATTTATCGCTAGCGCAAATAAATAAACACAAGAAAAAACGACCAACCTCAACGGCAGACGTTTATCTTGTGGTGTTGCAATCAAAAACTAACAAAGACCATTTTTTAATTCCATGTTTTTAAAAAAGCTAATAAAAATATTCGGAATTTAGTTATCTATTCAATTTTTAAATAAAAATTGTGAAAAAATCATTATGGGATTTTTTTAAGTTACCGTCTTAAAATAATGAATACTACTTTTTATTTCACTGATAATTGATTTAATTGAACTTGGTAACATTTGTCTTTCCTCATCCTGTAAGACAGAGTTGACTAGATAAATTATATCGCTGTTCTTGTCACGTTTTGTAGCCCCAATGTGTCCAAGGTCACCCGTACATAGTTGACTGGGCCTGATCACAACTGACGCAAAAAATCAAAACATTGTCGACCTAAGTACACAGAACACTATACTAAGTACCACTAGACAACGTAAACATTCAAACACGTAATAATATTCCCTAACATAAACAAACTAAGGAACTCTTTCACGTCGTGACAAAAAATGTAATTATCCTATTATGTTCCTTATGCACGTAAAAATAAGTACCCATTTTGTCTAACTAAATTAAATCAACCGAATGTTCATAAAGCACGAATGACGTTTCGGGTCCCTTCGTAAGCTGTCGGGTAGCTTCGGGTTGCCTCGGCGTACCGAACTACTGATAAAACTGGGCGCTACCTTGTGGTAGCGGTTCGTATCGTACTATGCGGCTGACGTCATACCTTCAAGGTATTTACCCAGTATTTCGGTCCGTACCCGGTCTATGTACTGGGAAGCACATACTTGGTATATATACCTCTACCAGTATAAACGTCTCATCTCTAGTAGTAGTATTAGAGGTGTAAAAGTAACGAAAAAATCACGTACCCGTATGTATTCGTTACTATACATTCAGTAAAGTCAAAGCATTTATTTCAATTAGACCGTTTACAGGCACTTTTGAATTGTCAAAAAAAAAAAACTAGTTGCCACGTTCCAAAGTGTAGATTCCTGTGGAGAAGAACGGGCAAGAAACTCCACGGTTACTCTTTTTCATCAAACAATTACAATATTTTGGTTACATTGTATTTATAATATAGAAATCATATGTGAGAACAATGTAATATGAAGTCTATAGAGTCTAGTTACAATTCAAAACTTTGTCATGACAGTTTAGAGATGACCAGCCCCAACCAACGGCGCCCGTTCACGAACATGACGCCAGCGTCAGCATCACTAAACTCGACCATATTGTAGGGAATCTAATGACCCAACACAAACGCCACCGTCAGCGGGACATTTGAGTGAGCATGACATACTCTAGCTGCCAGACAATAATCAAATATATTTAATCATGTAGAATATGTAAATGATTACATGGTACTCACATTTACAGTATAATAAAAATGAAATGCTAAATTATTAGACAAACGTATTTTTAAATATTATTAGATTAAGGACTGAACAAGACAAAAAAAATAGTCCATCAAAATTATATAACAATGTCAAAAAACAAAATAACTACATTCTAAGAGACAGTACGTCGAAGTGATGCTGTTTGTAACATTGATTTGTTAGTCAGAGTGCTTGTGGAGCAGGACCAGCAGTTAGCCAAGCATTTTTGTCACCAATGTAATCTCCTAATGTATAGTATGCTTGCTACTCGTTACTATCGTACTCGTTACTATCGTATCGTTACTCGTTACTTTCGTTTATTTCATACTATTACATAAAATTTATGAAATTTTAGTGGCAAAATTTTATGAAAACACTTTCACAAGTATATACTTTTTTTTTTAAGGTGCGTCGGGGTAAGGCCGTAAAAGGGGAAAGAACGTAAACTCTTTTTTACACGATTTTTAGGCAAAATACTTTACGCATGACAACATAACGGCAAAGGCTATATTATACCGCCCCCCGCCTCAGTCAGCCTCTACCTAGTATAATAGTAATCTGTGGTCAGCCTGTAGCGTTATTACTATATGGTTGTGTGTGAAATGTATTTTATTGGAGGTGGATTTTTCGTCAAAATTTTACGATTTCCGATCTTAACCCTATATCAATAACTTTCTATTCAGGTAAGATTTGTAATGTAATATGTTTTATACTTAAAACTGTTTGGTTATATGTTTTTAGTATTATCAAAGCACAAGATAAGTCATAAATGTAACCATTTAAGAGATTTTTAAATTTCGATCTTAACCGTATGTTATGACAAGAGAAGTTCGGAATAGGATACATTATATCTTACCCCGCTTTAAAATCTCATACTAAAATGCAGGGGTTCTCAAACTTGCATAAAAATAATAAAAATATTATATTTTATTTAAAGTATTTTTTATATTATACTAATATTGACACTGTTATTCTATGTGCATGTATTATGTATATTCCTACATAGGTAAAAATACATAAACGCAATTCATTTACATTACTCAGTGTATAATTTTAAAATATTACTACTATTACTACTATTATTCTTACTACTTTTAATTTTTTATATTTGTTACAAATCAAAGCATTCGTTACAGATTTATCATGCCGAGGAAATATTATAGGAAAACGGTTCGAGCTACTAATTATACGCAGGAAGATTTAGAAGCTGCTATAGATAGTGTAGCAAAAGGGGAAAAATCCCAATATATATATATAATATATTTATAACATATATATTTTAAATATTTTATATTAAATATGACTTTAAAAGACAGAATAAATATCTTTTTTTCTATGTTCCTATTAAGTGACTTATAGCTGTGATTACTATTTTTAATGAGTCATTTAGTAAGGTTAATAAAAATCCTTAAGGGTTAATACTATTTTATTTAAAAAAATATAAACTGCATTACCAAATTCTGTTTTATTTGCCAGTATTCGTCGGGGCTTAATTCGCTATTATTTTTTCGCAGTTACTAGGTATTTGTGAAGCTATTATATCACAAAAATAATATTGTGTTTTAACTACTGCGTTAATATATTAAGTATTAATTAAAAATAATCGTGAAAAGGTAATTAGTTCACTTACAGACTCTCTATAACATGTACCGTACGTAGTACGCAATTCATATACTAAAAACTTGAGAACCCCTGTCTGAACCGACTAGAAATGGGGAAAGACCGGAATATGAAAATCAAGATTTTATTATATCTCGCATTTCTTATTACTTTATACTACTTTAATAAACGTATTCGTGGACATTGATATAATTTATAAAATTTGTAACCAAGACTAGAGCTCATACGTGCGCTATAAAAAAAATTGCCCGAACGCCGGTCTTCCCCCGCCACGTCTCATCTTACCCCGGATATTTATTTTTTATTAGTTTGTTTATTTTGAATCATACATATAATTATATACAGTATAATTATTTGCAAACCCATTTTAAGTAAACTTCAATCCCTTTTCTACATAAAAAGTATAATAGCATGCTGCTACATTATATATTTAACCAATGGAAAAGCTTAAAAATAAATATACATCATCTCATCAAAAATCCTTCCGATGTTGACCCGATGCACCTTACTGCATACTCTGTTAAAGAAAACTTTGTTTTGAATACTTGAAATTTTGACACCATAATGCGCGCACATCGGTTCAAATATTTTTGAAGTATATCCGCACAAATTACATATATTTTCATTTTTTTAACCAATCACGTTACGAATAGTTTGCGAACATATTTTTCATGTTCTTTCTATAATTTATTAATTTTAAATAATGTATTAATTTTTAATTGTCGGAAGTACAAGGCGCGAAAGAGCTAGAAAGCGACTAAGTGAAGAATTTGCGTCTTGTGTCTTCTATAGTGCGTAAGTACTTATATCAAATTTGTAAAATATCTTTCTTACCTTGTTTCTGTTCCACACACGAACACAATACCTCTAATGAATATTTAAATATTAAAAAACCTGGATAACGAATCTCACAAATCATCAAACAACGTTATTTTCTTTGTACGTCCTTAAGTTTACGTTACCTTTTTAATTCGCGGAAAATACGCACGCATGCGCAAAACGATCAGTAAGATAAAGCATGATACGAAACATGCGAGTAACGAAAAGTATTCGTGAGTAACGTTTCGTTACTCGGTACTAGATGGCGTCCCCGTTACTCAGTAACGAATACATACGGTTTGTTACAGCTCTACTAGTATGTTACCATTAGTAAGAATGAGAACAAACTATTGTTATTATATCGTACTGAGTGAACGTAAGGTGATAACAGGCTGTTTTTATAATATAACAGGGAGTCGCGCGTCCCGTTACCGGTGACTTGTGTGATGTGAATTTTGTGGCTGTTATTTGTAGTAACAGATAATATCATATTGAAGGAACAATTGTTATCTGTTTATTTATTTATTTATTTATATATTATTCTTTATTGTACACCAAATTAATAACAAAGGAAATTAGCATAATATTAATGTACAATGGGCGGCCTTATCGCTTACCGCGATCTCTTCCAGGCAACCTTAGGATGGAGAGGAAGAAATTATTGTTGAGGTAGGTTGTGGCGTACTACTTATAAACATACATACTATAAATACAACATAAATATTTAATATATATGTATATATACAATAAATATTCTATTACGTATGAATAAATATTACATAAATTAATAATACAGTAACCAAATGAGCGGATGTAGAGCAAATAAGGACGGTATAAAATAATATTAAATTATAGTGTCAAATAATAATCTTTCTGTTATCTTTAGATACCTGTTAATTTTAACTGTTACGATAAATACGCCTCATCGCTACGTAGTATCTCTTAGTAGTCTGTGTTTTTAATTGGTTTGTGAGACCAAGGAACATAATACTCTCTACGAGAGAAGAAGCGTTACTCCCATTTAACCGATTCGTTGCGATGCCTAATTTCACTAACTTCTAGCCGTGGCGTCGAACAAAAATAACGTGACACTGATCAGTGCCCAACGCCATACGATTAAATGACACTCATCTGTGTCTTCAGCCATGCGGAAAAGAAAACAGTGTTTTGACATTTTTTTACGTATTCAAAGCTCGAATACTTTTAGTTTACATGTGAAATCTAACGTGAACGGTCAGGCACGTTGTTTTAAGCGATAAAAAGTGGCGAAACAAGTGTATTTGTGGAAATGGAAGGTAAGTGACTTATTTAATACAGATGTGCTCAACCTTTTCAACTTATTTTGCATTTCCTAGTAATTTGATTGATTATGAGGTATTAAATTGGGTCAAAAAATTTTTGCATAACAAATTTCAATTGTTTATAATTAAACTACGCAAATAAAAACTGCTAAGTTAGATTAAATAGTAATAATAATGATAGTAGTACTAATATATAATTATTTTATATGATTATTTGATACTAGCCGATGCCCGCGGTTCCACCCGCGTAGAATTTGTTTCCCGTTGTCCCACAGGAACCTATAATCGGAATAAAAGGTAGCCTATGTGCTATTCCAGACCAAGACTTATCACCTGTGCTAAATTTCATTGAAATCCATTCAGTAGTTTTTGTGTGAAAAAACAAAAACATCCAAACATTCTCACGGATACACAACAAATGTGAAAATTATTATTGTCAGAAAAAAATAATATTTGGCAAGATACTGATAATGTTTATTTATTGTTTAAGAATTACAGCGAAAAAGAAAGTACATTCCCGATACAGAAAATGAAACTCAATGCGACGATGACGAAGAGATAGTACAGAATTCACAACGCTGGGAAGACTCAGAAAACTGGGAACAGGAATTTATACCAAACCAAAAAACATGTAAGGATACTTCAACGTACACAAAAAAAGAAATGGTGGACAGTGCCAACATGCACAGAAAGAGATGATGGCCCGACTATATTGGACGTCCATGGATGTAAATATTTTGGCCAGTTGGTTTCAAATGAATTATTGCGCTTTAAACCATATGAAAGAAATATAAAGATGCAGAAAATATTAGATATAATAAAAAAGTAATTTTAATATCAAATAAAGACCGGACAAAAGTTAAATAAAACCAAATTTTAATTCAATTACAATTTTAATTTTAACCAAATTTTGACTTAGATGATAATATTTATTAAAAATCATTACATCAGATCCGATTAACTAACATAGAATTTCAATATTTGTGAAATTCTCTGAAACAATCATTAAGGCACAGGCCTGGGAATCCAGGGCAATCGGGACAGCCAGTTATAACAGATACCCTTTTTTTAGTTTTTGTGTAACAAACTCTGCATCTTTTTCTTAGGGTATTATTACTTCTCTTTGGTAAATTGGCGGGTAAATGTATTTTTGACTGTGATAGAGGACGAGAAAGTTCTGATACATTGGGCATTGGTAACAATTCTTGCATTACACTCTTTATAAATTTATATAATGAAGTTTTATTTGTAGTGTTTTTTGCGTTGAAAAGTAAATAACCATTCACCAAACATATTTGGATTATGTGTATTATGACTTTTTTGTACCAGCGCAGGGTCTTGTGCTCACAGCAATAATAGCTTAGCATCTGATCATGTCGATCTATTGCCCGCATATATTTATTATACTTTATTTGTACGGCCGGCTTATATTTTATTGTGCGTACACGGCGACTAGTAGTCCCTTTATAATTACTTTTGTGTTCAGTACTTATAAATAATACTTCCCGTTTATCTTGCCATTTGGTGACGAAAATTTTTTTATTGTTTTGTAATATACACGATTCACCAGGCTTTAATTTGCACATTTTTAATTCTCTTGGATTTCCTATACGGTTTGGTCTTAGGGTACCAGTCACATACGTGTTTTTGCCTATTAACTCATCAGCCAACCCTACGCTGGTATAAAAATTGTCAAAATACAAAGCATGCCCTTTGTCAAAATATTTTTGCATGAGCAGATGCACCACTTTTTTAACGTGGTTTCTACCTCCTACTTGTACGTCTTGGGATCCTGCATACATGTGAATTTTTAAAATTATACCGTTGGCGTCGGCTAAAATGTACAGCTTAATGCCGTATCTATGGGCTTTGCCTTTGATATATTGACGAAAATATAGTCTCCCTTTCCACAAAATAAGAGATTCGTCAATTGTCAACTCTCTCAATGGGTAATATACGGCGTCAACTGTCTCATTGAACAAATCGATCAAAGATTTTATTTTAAATATACTCTCCGTCCTTTCGATATCTTGTACGTTCAAAGCTCTTAAAATTAAAAAAAACCTATCCCTAGACATAAATAGGCGTGGACTAAGACGGAAAAAATAATGAGTGGACCAATAGTCCACCATTCTGTTCAGCTTTATGGTGCCCATTAGTAATATTATGCCAATAAAAGTTTTTAATTCGGCGACACTTAGATCGGTCCACTTGCTAAAGCGAGAACGTGCAGTTGTCGCTTCTACTTTCAATTTGTTACCGTACTTGTTTGTACATTTTAATATTAAATTTAAAAAGCGGGCATTCATAAATAAAAAAAAAAAATCCAAAGGACTTTGGACCTCTGCGTCATGTGGCTGCAATATACTACTTGTCCCCGTAAATGGTATCTGTAACATCTGACTGGGATTACCCGGAAACCAGCCAGTTGTTTCTTCTAAAGACTCTTCCTCTGGATCTTCGTTCTGTTCATTGGCGTGAGAATCGACAATGTTTGCATCCTCGTTCGCACTTGCATCGCTTAACTCATTTAAGAGTTCTTCGTTATTCCCGGTTAGAATTCCATACAGTTCTTCGTCTTCATATAACTGTAAGCCTGGAATGTCATATAACTGCTCACTTTCTTGAGGAGACATCATTCGTTCCAATTCCACGCTTACGGGATCTATGGCCGATGATGTACCCGGAATTGGCGAACTTGGAATATCCATATATGGATTCTGATGGTACATGCCAGATGATGGTCCAGGAACTGGCGCACTTAGAAAAGGATCTACGCTAAATAATGGTTCAGGTTCCGGAGAACTCGAAGAATGGTATTCCATTTTCTTCAAACTGCAAAAGAATGAAAACTCTATTGGAAACGAAAATAAAAGAGACACGTATTTTTGGTCGTGTTTTTCATTGTGTTGTCTATTTTAATTTGTAAAAAGTACACCAAAAGAGGTTTATGGAGGTTTTAACAGTTATTTTAATATTACAGACAGACACTCCAATGTTATTTATTTGTATAGAGTAATAGACGTATAGATTATATTTAGTAATAATACTTATTTAGTTACATAATATTTATCAGTAGATCTACAATAAAATGATTTGATTTGAAAAAACTCATCATTTTATGACTAGTACGATAAGCTTATGTTATGGGATCTAGACAACCGATAAATATACATATTTACTATTTTCTTTTATAAATATACAGCCTTGGCCAAAAGTATTGAGCACCTTACAAATTTCGCTCGTTCACGGAAAGTATGGGAGTAAATCAAATCTATTGTTGAAGAATTCTTTTGTCGGCCATCTATCATAAGTGAAGAATTTGCGTCTTGTGTCTTCTATAGTGCGTAAGTACTTATATCAAATTTGTAAAATATCTTTCTTACCTTGTTTCTGTTCCACACACGAACACAATACCTCTAATGAATATTTAAATATTAAAAAACCTGGATAACGAATCTCACAAATCATCAAACAACGTTATTTTCTTTGTACGTCCTTAAGTTTACGTTACCTTTTTAATTCGCGGAAAATACGCACGCATGCGCAAAACGATCAGTAAGATAAAGCATGATACGAAACATGCGAGTAACGAAAAGTATTCGTGAGTAACGTTTCGTTACTCGGTACTAGATGGCGTCCCCGTTACTCAGTAACGAATACATACGGTTTGTTACAGCTCTACTAGTATGTTACCATTAGTAAGAATGAGAACAAACTATTGTTATTATATCGTACTGAGTGAACGTAAGGTGATAACAGGCTGTTTTTATAATATAACAGGGAGTCGCGCGTCCCGTTACCGGTGACTTGTGTGATGTGAATTTTGTGGCTGTTATTTGTAGTAACAGATAATATCATATTGAAGGAACAATTGTTATCTGTTTATTTATTTATTTATTTATATATTATTCTTTATTGTACACCAAATTAATAACAAAGGAAATTAGCATAATATTAATGTACAATGGGCGGCCTTATCGCTTACCGCGATCTCTTCCAGGCAACCTTAGGATGGAGAGGAAGAAATTATTGTTGAGGTAGGTTGTGGCGTACTACTTATAAACATACATACTATAAATACAACATAAATATTTAATATATATGTATATATACAATAAATATTCTATTACGTATGAATAAATATTACATAAATTAATAATACAGTAACCAAATGAGCGGATGTAGAGCAAATAAGGACGGTATAAAATAATATTAAATTATAGTGTCAAATAATAATCTTTCTGTTATCTTTAGATACCTGTTAATTTTAACTGTTACGATAAATACGCCTCATCGCTACGTAGTATCTCTTAGTAGTCTGTGTTTTTAATTGGTTTGTGAGACCAAGGAACATAATACTCTCTACGAGAGAAGAAGCGTTACTCCCATTTAACCGATTCGTTGCGATGCCTAATTTCACTAACTTCTAGCCGTGGCGTCGAACAAAAATAACGTGACACTGATCAGTGCCCAACGCCATACGATTAAATGACACTCATCTGTGTCTTCAGCCATGCGGAAAAGAAAACAGTGTTTTGACATTTTTTTACGTATTCAAAGCTCGAATACTTTTAGTTTACATGTGAAATCTAACGTGAACGGTCAGGCACGTTGTTTTAAGCGATAAAAAGTGGCGAAACAAGTGTATTTGTGGAAATGGAAGGTAAGTGACTTATTTAATACAGATGTGCTCAACCTTTTCAACTTATTTTGCATTTCCTAGTAATTTGATTGATTATGAGGTATTAAATTGGGTCAAAAAATTTTTGCATAACAAATTTCAATTGTTTATAATTAAACTACGCAAATAAAAACTGCTAAGTTAGATTAAATAGTAATAATAATGATAGTAGTACTAATATATAATTATTTTATATGATTATTTGATACTAGCCGATGCCCGCGGTTCCACCCGCGTAGAATTTGTTTCCCGTTGTCCCACAGGAACCTATAATCGGAATAAA
The DNA here is from genome assembly GCA_935421205.1 of Xylocampa areola. Lineage (NCBI taxonomy): Eukaryota > Metazoa > Arthropoda > Insecta > Lepidoptera > Noctuidae > Xylocampa > Xylocampa areola. The sequence continues at coordinate 1,673,256 of OW285216.1, forward strand.
AGGTAGCCTATGTGCTATTCCAGACCAAGACTTATCACCTGTGCTAAATTTCATTGAAATCCATTCAGTAGTTTTTGTGTGAAAAAACAAAAACATCCAAACATTCTCACGGATACACAACAAATGTGAAAATTATTATTGTCAGAAAAAAATAATATTTGGCAAGATACTGATAATGTTTATTTATTGTTTAAGAATTACAGCGAAAAAGAAAGTACATTCCCGATACAGAAAATGAAACTCAATGCGACGATGACGAAGAGATAGTACAGAATTCACAACGCTGGGAAGACTCAGAAAACTGGGAACAGGAATTTATACCAAACCAAAAAACATGTAAGGATACTTCAACGTACACAAAAAAAGAAATGGTGGACAGTGCCAACATGCACAGAAAGAGATGATGGCCCGACTATATTGGACGTCCATGGATGTAAATATTTTGGCCAGTTGGTTTCAAATGAATTATTGCGCTTTAAACCATATGAAAGAAATATAAAGATGCAGAAAATATTAGATATAATAAAAAAGTAATTTTAATATCAAATAAAGACCGGACAAAAGTTAAATAAAACCAAATTTTAATTCAATTACAATTTTAATTTTAACCAAATTTTGACTTAGATGATAATATTTATTAAAAATCATTACATCAGATCCGATTAACTAACATAGAATTTCAATATTTGTGAAATTCTCTGAAACAATCATTAAGGCACAGGCCTGGGAATCCAGGGCAATCGGGACAGCCAGTTATAACAGATACCCTTTTTTTAGTTTTTGTGTAACAAACTCTGCATCTTTTTCTTAGGGTATTATTACTTCTCTTTGGTAAATTGGCGGGTAAATGTATTTTTGACTGTGATAGAGGACGAGAAAGTTCTGATACATTGGGCATTGGTAACAATTCTTGCATTACACTCTTTATAAATTTATATAATGAAGTTTTATTTGTAGTGTTTTTTGCGTTGAAAAGTAAATAACCATTCACCAAACATATTTGGATTATGTGTATTATGACTTTTTTGTACCAGCGCAGGGTCTTGTGCTCACAGCAATAATAGCTTAGCATCTGATCATGTCGATCTATTGCCCGCATATATTTATTATACTTTATTTGTACGGCCGGCTTATATTTTATTGTGCGTACACGGCGACTAGTAGTCCCTTTATAATTACTTTTGTGTTCAGTACTTATAAATAATACTTCCCGTTTATCTTGCCATTTGGTGACGAAAATTTTTTTATTGTTTTGTAATATACACGATTCACCAGGCTTTAATTTGCACATTTTTAATTCTCTTGGATTTCCTATACGGTTTGGTCTTAGGGTACCAGTCACATACGTGTTTTTGCCTATTAACTCATCAGCCAACCCTACGCTGGTATAAAAATTGTCAAAATACAAAGCATGCCCTTTGTCAAAATATTTTTGCATGAGCAGATGCACCACTTTTTTAACGTGGTTTCTACCTCCTACTTGTACGTCTTGGGATCCTGCATACATGTGAATTTTTAAAATTATACCGTTGGCGTCGGCTAAAATGTACAGCTTAATGCCGTATCTATGGGCTTTGCCTTTGATATATTGACGAAAATATAGTCTCCCTTTCCACAAAATAAGAGATTCGTCAATTGTCAACTCTCTCAATGGGTAATATACGGCGTCAACTGTCTCATTGAACAAATCGATCAAAGATTTTATTTTAAATATACTCTCCGTCCTTTCGATATCTTGTACGTTCAAAGCTCTTAAAATTAAAAAAAACCTATCCCTAGACATAAATAGGCGTGGACTAAGACGGAAAAAATAATGAGTGGACCAATAGTCCACCATTCTGTTCAGCTTTATGGTGCCCATTAGTAATATTATGCCAATAAAAGTTTTTAATTCGGCGACACTTAGATCGGTCCACTTGCTAAAGCGAGAACGTGCAGTTGTCGCTTCTACTTTCAATTTGTTACCGTACTTGTTTGTACATTTTAATATTAAATTTAAAAAGCGGGCATTCATAAATAAAAAAAAAAAATCCAAAGGACTTTGGACCTCTGCGTCATGTGGCTGCAATATACTACTTGTCCCCGTAAATGGTATCTGTAACATCTGACTGGGATTACCCGGAAACCAGCCAGTTGTTTCTTCTAAAGACTCTTCCTCTGGATCTTCGTTCTGTTCATTGGCGTGAGAATCGACAATGTTTGCATCCTCGTTCGCACTTGCATCGCTTAACTCATTTAAGAGTTCTTCGTTATTCCCGGTTAGAATTCCATACAGTTCTTCGTCTTCATATAACTGTAAGCCTGGAATGTCATATAACTGCTCACTTTCTTGAGGAGACATCATTCGTTCCAATTCCACGCTTACGGGACTCTACGGGATGATGTACCCGGAATTGGCGAACTTGGAATATCCATATATGGATTCTGATGGTACATGCCAGATGATGGTCCAGGAACTGGCGCACTTAGAAAAGGATCTACGCTAAATAATGGTTCAGGTTCCGGAGAACTCGAAGAATGGTATTCCATTTTCTTCAAACTGCAAAAGAATGAAAACTCTATTGGAAACGAAAATAAAAGAGACACGTATTTTTGGTCGTGTTTTTCATTGTGTTGTCTATTTTAATTTGTAAAAAGTACACCAAAAGAGGTTTATGGAGGTTTTAACAGTTATTTTAATATTACAGACAGACACTCCAATGTTATTTATTTGTATAGAGTAATAGACGTATAGATTATATTTAGTAATAATACTTATTTAGTTACATAATATTTATCAGTAGATCTACAATAAAATGATTTGATTTGAAAAAACTCATCATTTTATGACTAGTACGATAAGCTTATGTTATGGGATCTAGACAACCGATAAATATACATATTTACTATTTTCTTTTATAAATATACAGCCTTGGCCAAAAGTATTGAGCACCTTACAAATTTCGCTCGTTCACGGAAAGTATGGGAGTAAATCAAATCTATTGTTGAAGAATTCTTTTGTCGGCCATCTACAAAGGTTTAAACAATGACCCACGCCGCACAGCTAGCAATAAAACACCTGGGTGCAATAAAATGTGTTTTTTACAATTTTTGTATTTATTTATCAGTTCGCTACCATCGCTCGTTGTGAACACATCCAGTGATCTAGTGCGCCTTTTGTATTTTATTTCAGAAGTTTTAAGTGTTATTGTTGCAATATGCCAAAACAAAACGAACTTTCTTTAGAAAAACGTGTGCAGATACAGCTTCTGTATGAGCAAGGGAAATCACAAGTAGAGATTTCTAAAACTGTGAAATGTTCGCGCCGATCCGTGCAATATGCTATTCAGCGATTCTCTACTACCGGATCACATGAAAATAGACCGAGAACCGGGCGCAAACGCATCACCACAGACCGTCAAGATCGTCAGTTACTGAGAGAGTCGTTAAGAAATAGGAAAAAAACATCTTCAGAGCTCGCTGCTGAGTTGTCGGAACAAATTAAGAAGCCAAAAAGAATTTCTGCCGTAATTAAGGCAAAGGGTGGACCCACAAAATATTAATTTTCTATTAATAAATAGTAAAATAAACCCATATAAAACGTTTTGTTTTATTTCTATTTGATACTCCGCATAAAACTGAAAGATATCATGGGTGCTCAATACTTTTGGCCAAGGCTGTATATATATTATAGATAATGACAGCCAGACACAGAATAAACAATTGTGCTCATCATACAAAGTTTGACCTGCATGGGAATCGAACCCACCTCACTAACTACTAGACCAACAGGCCCGTCAATTAGCAACAATAACTTATGTATAAAAAAGAATCTTACTTGAAGTTCACGGCAAGTAGAGATGTGTGCACAGGCTGAAGTCGCACGGAGTCCAGTTCAAAGCCACAATTGTCACAACGCAAAATCAGAGTCCACTTTACACAGCCAAAATCGTCACAAATGCAAAACCAAAATCGATAAAAACACGAGAGTCCAGTAAACAAGCGAAAGTCATCGGTAAGGTAAATAACAAGAAAAGTAAGCACGTCTGATAACTAAGGATAGTAAACCAGAAGTAATTCAAAAAACAAGATGCGCGAAAGAAAAAAATGTATACCACGTGTTGTTACAATAAACAATGGACGGTCCCGGCCGCTCCTAGACCGACCGTCCATTGTCTGTTTCCATTTTTTTGTAAGTCTATACAATTTTATCCAAAATAAACCTTTAATTTAGAGTGAATACAGTCCTTTTTCGAAGCGCTTTTGGCAAATGCAATTTTGTGTCGTAGCATCATGCATGAGCATGACATGACTCATATTAGCCACAACCATATTGATACGCGTAGTTTAAAATAGCGTGGTACGACGCACGGTGATATTTTTTATGTAAGTAGGTACCTACCATATTTCGAGACATAAAATTTACCCACTATCGATACCCAAATGTGATTACGACGTATATGCATATTTCTTTATAGATAAGGATTAGAGAGTTGTAATTAAAAGAGGAGAAGAAACATCTCTATATAAATACTTTTATTGTTTAAATTTTATCTTTATTTAGAGCGGGTGTAAAATTTTATAGAAGACAAGCTAAAGACAACCGCAGCAAAGTGATTTAGCTGCTTTACTGTAATACATTTATAATTTATTATCATATGATGATTTAATATCAAATACTTCAACTTCCAAAAAGGTTGGTGCCCCCTATTTTTTAAAAAATATCAGTACAGTATCCAGAAACGAAGGCTACGAGCTTAATATACGTGAAAAATGAAGATAGTTTGGTTTCAGGTAAAACTTCCATAAAACTTAATTGAAGGAGTTATCATCGATTTCAAAATGCCTGACGCCACACTTAAAAAGAAGTGATGGCACTGAAACGTGCCATCCGCAACGAATCGGTTAACGAAACGCGAATTACACAGATACTACTAGCGCTCTGTAATTTCCGCAGGGAACTAACCGTGTCGGGCATTTCAAAATCTAATTTTCGATATAAAAAAATATTTATAAACTGCTCACTACATCAAGAAGCGATAGGATTGAAGATTTTGCCACGATTATAAAATAAATGTAAAATGGCAAAATCGAAGCAAGTCCCATCGCTTCTTGATGTAGCGAGCATATTCTTGTAGGAAAAATAAATAAGAATCTTGATTTTAAGTTTAGTATTTCTTTATTGAAGATTTAGACAATAATTAAACATTAAGGTTTACCTTATCATGTTTTCAAATAATACCCGATTTTTTTCTGTGTATCAGAGTAGTAATACATAATGTGTTGAAAAAGTATTGTGAATGATATTATCGGTTCGTTAAAAACCGTATTTTTCTTTCTAGTGCCTTTTTCTTTCCTCTTCTCCAAAAGCTCTGTTTTTTAAAACAATTTGTCTTTTGAGACAAATATAAAAGGTGGAATCAATTATATGTCTTTCATTAACAATTTTGTGCTCTTGGCACTTGTTTAAAAAATCAAAATCCACCTGAGACAGAGCAGACATAATCAATATTTTAATATTATTTTGCCAACCTGCAGTATTTAAAATGTTATTTATTCCCAGTGCACAAACTTCTACACATTGTACAAACGCTTGATCTGCATATTGTAGTGCTTTATGATTAATATCATATTCTTTATAGTCTGTGAATATATGTATTTGTGTGGCTTCTGATGCTATAAATAATGATTTGCAAGCAACACAATTATACTTGTTCGATCCAGCCAGTCCCTTGCTGTCCTCCCTCAAGCGACGCCCTAAGCCGAGGCTCGTACCCCGCAGGGGGTGCCCTTAGCGTGGTCGCTTTAGATTTAGTTTAATTCGTAAGCCCCTGGCTGGAGGCCTTAATAATAGTTTATTATTAGGGCATCCACAGGAAAGCCCGGTTAAGCAGCCGACAACCTCCTAGGTTGACCTGCGAGATGCCACTACCAAAAAAAAAAAAAAAAAAAAACACAATTATTACGCTTTAATTTTTTAAAGATGAAGCCACACTCATACGTGCAGGCTTGTGCTTCGGGAGACGCCTGCGCTATGTTTTCGTTGGCATCGGCTATTAGCGGTTCTAACTCGAGTAATACTGCATCAGGTAGTTCACTAATTAGCTGACTTGTTTCTTCAGTATTCTCTGGGAGCAAAAATGATTTTAAATTGTTGCATAATGTTGCCGTGTCATCTTCGCAATTTTTTTTTGATTGACTGCAATGGCGTCAATTACTTATAACTGCAGTTTTTATACCCGACACAAACTGTCCTACAGTCGGATTATCGTTAGATCCGCAGTGATAGCGGATGCAACCGAAACAGTTCTCGAGTGGATCTTGATTTAAGCGCCGCGTAGAAAGGCTATTAACATTTACACTTAATAATTTTTTCCAGAAAAGACTCTGGAAAAATTTATTAAGTACTACACCATTAATTGTTCGAATCCATCCCACCTGCGATGGTGGTATTCGAACCTATAAAATTCATTTCATTTATATATTTTCGCATATCACGAAATAATTCCAAATGATGTGAGTATATAGTAAGGTTAGTGGAATATTTCTTCCCTCGACGTAGGTCTGGACTATCAGCATTAAGGGCGTCAAAAAGCTGGTCAAACTTTTCTAGAAATGTTGCTGTAGCATAAGCTTCAGCAACTTTTCTAGAAATGTTGCTGTAGCATAAGCTTCAGCAGGAAGTTCGTCTGAAAAGATCAAAAATTTATATAAGTGATATATATTGAACAATCAACTATTGAATATACTTTTAAATTGCTTATGAAAGATTTGAGAACAAACCTTTTATTTCTGTGACACAAATTGGTGACAAAGTTATTAATTTTATGTACACAATATGGTATTGGATTATAGAATAATTTAGGTGAACCAGATAACCAGCCATTACAAGATGAGAGTAATATAAAAGGGGTGTTGAGACGGCCGTCAGTAAATAAGCTGATCAAGTAATGTGTTTATTTGATATATGAATGCTTACTTGTAGCACTTTTGGAGAGTATGCCTACTGCAACTCAGTGGCTGAACACTTGCGCTGCCAGCTTAACCCTCATCTTCTGCTTGCTGTTAGGGTTTAAATGTTGCTCAGATAAAGCAGGTGCAAACACAAAATTCGGATTGTTTTTGTCCATTTCATAAAATTTTTGCACATGGCTCCACTTCGCCACACCTGTTATTAGAAAATTATAAAGAGTAATTAGAAACTCGAATAAAATACATAGCTTTATTAGAAACTGCCAGTTAGATGCACTTTATCAAATGTTGGGAAATCTTAAGTCTTTATGTATTTGGCAGACTTTTTGAACTCCATAGATGAAAATTAATATTCACCTTTTACAATATTCCCATGATCTTGTATATCTGTAGAGCACTCAACATTATATTTTATAAGTAGGTTCCTTGTGCATTTTAGGAGATGAGGTAGATCCAAAATTGTTACAATTTCATGTCCCTCCCAAGTAAAATATGGTTTTTCCTTACTTGATCCCAGATTATCTAAAGATTTAATATTGACTCTGGATAGGTCACATATGGTTGCCACCACATTGAGCCCAATTTCAAAACACTTTTTTATAATCTGAAATATAGATGGAATATATTTTATATTATATTTTATATTAGTTATATATAAATTTTTTTCTATTTTTCAAAGAAACATTGAAAAAATAATAGACAAGAACGGGGCTTGAACCCGCGACCTTTGACGTTCCGTGTCATCACTCTACCAACTGAGCTACCTTGTCGTGTTCACACCTATTGAATTTTCAATCCTCTTTGTATACGTCTTAAGGAGACGCCTGGTGATATTTATCTAGTAATCATTTACAGATTTACTAAACTCAGCGTTACCACTTTGCAGTTGTAAATCGCCGAACAACATCCCAATCCTTTATAAATCATATATAATTATATTTTTTAATACATGTTGAGGCCATGTAATGCCTATATTAATTTCTATTTTTCAAAGAAACATTGAAAAAATAATAGACAAGAACGGGGCTTGAACCCGCGACCTTTGACGTTCCGTGTCATCACTCTACCAACTGAGCTACCTTGTCGTGTTCACACCTATTGAATTTTCAATCCTCTTTGTATACGTCTTAAGGAGACGCCTGGTGATATTTATCTAGTAATCATTTACAGATTTACTAAACTCAGCGTTACCACTTTGCAGTTGTAAATCGCCGAACAACATCCCAATCCTTTATAAATCATATATAATTATATTTTTTAATACATGTTGAGGCCATGTAATGCCTATATTAATTTCTATTTTTCAAAGAAACATTGAAAAAATAATAGACAAGAACGGGGCTTGAACCCGCGACCTTTGACGTTCCGTGTCATCACTCTACCAACTGAGCTACCTTGTCGTGTTCACACCTATTGAATTTTCAATCCTCTTTGTATACGTCTTAAGGAGACGCCTGGTGATATTTATCTAGTAATCATTTACAGATTTACTAAACTCAGCGTTACCACTTTGCAGTTGTAAATCGCCGAACAACATCCCAATCCTTTATAAATCATATATAATTATATTTTTTAATACATGTTGAGGCCATGTAATGCCTATATTAATTTCTATTTTTCAAAGAAACATTGAAAAAATAATAGACAAGAACGGGGCTTGAACCCGCGACCTTTGACGTTCCGTGTCATCACTCTACCAACTGAGCTACCTTGTCGTGTTCACACCTATTGAATTTTCAATCCTCTTTGTATACGTCTTAAGGAGACGCCTGGTGATATTTATCTAGTAATCATTTACAGATTTACTAAACTCAGCGTTACCACTTTGCAGTTGTAAATCAATAGGTGTGAACACGACAAGGTAGCTCAGTTGGTAGAGTGATGACACGGAACGTCAAAGGTCGCGGGTTCAAGCCCCGTTCTTGTCTATTATTTTTTCAATGTTTCTTTGAAAAATAGAAATTAATATAGGCATTACATGGCCTCAACATGTATTAAAAAATATAATTATATATGATTTATAAAGGATTGGGATGTTGTTCGGCGATTTACAACTGCAAAGTGGTAACGCTGAGTTTAGTAAATCTGTAAATGATTACTAGATAAATATCACCAGGCGTCTCCTTAAGACGTATACAAAGAGGATTGAAAATTCAATAGGTGTGAACACGACAAGGTAGCTCAGTTGGTAGAGTGATGACACGGAACGTCAAAGGTCGCGGGTTCAAGCCCCGTTCTTGTCTATTATTTTTTCAATGTTTCTTTGAAAAATAGAAATTAATATAGGCATTACATGGCCTCAACATGTATTAAAAAATATAATTATATATGATTTATAAAGGATTGGGATGTTGTTCGGCGATTTACAACTGCAAAGTGGTAACGCTGAGTTTAGTAAATCTGTAAATGATTACTAGATAAATATCACCAGGCGTCTCCTTAAGACGTATACAAAGAGGATTGAAAATTCAATAGGTGTGAACACGACAAGGTAGCTCAGTTGGTAGAGTGATGACACGGAACGTCAAAGGTCGCGGGTTCAAGCCCCGTTCTTGTCTATTATTTTTTCAATGTTTCTTTGAAAAATAGAAATTAATATAGGCATTACATGGCCTCAACATGTATTAAAAAATATAATTATATATGATTTATAAAGGATTGGGATGTTGTTCGGCGATTTACAACTGCAAAGTGGTAACGCTGAGTTTAGTAAATCTGTAAATGATTACTAGATAAATATCACCAGGCGTCTCCTTAAGACGTATACAAAGAGGATTGAAAATTCAATAGGTGTGAACACGACAAGGTAGCTCAGTTGGTAGAGTGATGACACGGAACGTCAAAGGTCGCGGGTTCAAGCCCCGTTCTTGTCTATTATTTTTTCAATGTTTCTTTGAAAAATAGAAATTAATATAGGCATTACATGGCCTCAACATGTATTAAAAAATATAATTATATATGATTTATAAAGGATTGGGATGTTGTTCGGCGATTTACAACTGCAAAGTGGTAACGCTGAGTTTAGTAAATCTGTAAATGATTACTAGATAAATATCACCAGGCGTCTCCTTAAGACGTATACAAAGAGGATTGAAAATTCAATAGGTGTGAACACGACAAGGTAGCTCAGTTGGTAGAGTGATGACACGGAACGTCAAAGGTCGCGGGTTCAAGCCCCGTTCTTGTCTATTATTTTTTCAATGTTTCTTTGAAAAATAGAAATTAATATAGGCATTACATGGCCTCAACATGTATTAAAAAATATAATTATATATGATTTATAAAGGATTGGGATGTTGTTCGGCGATTTACAACTGCAAAGTGGTAACGCTGAGTTTAGTAAATCTGTAAATGATTACTAGATAAATATCACCAGGCGTCTCCTTAAGACGTATACAAAGAGGATTGAAAATTCAATAGGTGTGAACACGACAAGGTAGCTCAGTTGGTAGAGTGATGACACGGAACGTCAAAGGTCGCGGGTTCAAGCCCCGTTCTTGTCTATTATTTTTTCAATGTTTCTTTGAAAAATAGAAATTAATATAGGCATTACATGGCCTCAACATGTATTAAAAAATATAATTATATATGATTTATAAAGGATTGGGATGTTGTTCGGCGATTTACAACTGCAAAGTGGTAACGCTGAGTTTAGTAAATCTGTAAATGATTACTAGATAAATATCACCAGGCGTCTCCTTAAGACGTATACAAAGAGGATTGAAAATTCAATAGGTGTGAACACGACAAGGTAGCTCAGTTGGTAGAGTGATGACACGGAACGTCAAAGGTCGCGGGTTCAAGCCCCGTTCTTGTCTATTATTTTTTCAATGTTTCTTTGAAAAATAGAAATTAATATAGGCATTACATGGCCTCAACATGTATTAAAAAATATAATTATATATGAGTTATATATAATATATATTATATTATATTTTATATTAGTTATATATAATATATATTATATTTTTATTAAATACAAATTTTAATATAAAATGCACATAATTGTGTTTACTTTCATACCTCTTTAATGATAATAGTTAGTCTATCTGCTGTAACTGACTTTCCAGAAAAGTAAAATGCTATAGGCTGCTTCCACTTATTCCTAACACCAGCTAACATAAAAACTAAGGCATTACTGGCAATTTGCTGGTCTCTACCATAGTTACCATGATCTTCGTATCCCTCTATATGATCTAATTTCTCATTATAACTGAAATGTTTTCTTATAGCCATCTCATCAAAGGATAATACACATATATTTTCGTGATCCAATTGTCCTTCTGCCATATTTTTTAACCCCTCAAATATTTGTGGGTTTATGCCTGTTTTTAATGGTATTCTATTTAATAGTTTTTTTAATGTGCTTTGAGAGGGAAGGGCAAACATTCTCTTTAACAACCGGTAGCAAGCTGGTGATTTTTGAACAGTGTTAGTGCCATTATTTTGTGCTCAATACTGTAACGTCTACCTTTTTGTTTTTTTTTACAATTACGAACCTGGTTTTGAAGCAAAATGATGAAATAATTACTTAAATTCATATTGTGTAATTTTTGTACATGCTCATCCTCACATATTTTTTGCAATTTATCAGCTTTTGATTTTGATTTTAACTGATTTCTCAATCTACTGATTTCTTTAATACTATTGGCACAAATTTTATAAAGTTGCCTCTCTCTAGTTGTTAACTCATTAATTCTATTTACATTCAGTGGTCTTAAAATGCTTTTTCTTTTCTTTGTTTTAAGTTTTCTGTATGGCTCAGTAATCTGGATATCTTTTGATGTTCCTGGAATAGGATCATTTATATCCAGACTGGGTAAATGGTATCTTGATGGTAGAGATGGTCCTATTTCAGAATGGTGTTCTTCTGAGTATTTGCTTGCAATGTCCTTCAACTGTACAGGTTGTTCAGGTAGGCTCTATAAAAGATAAAAAAAAAATTATTTATTTACTAATTATTGTACATCAGAGGGCATGTTAAGCTGCAAAATTTGGTTATTACATTGAAATATAAAGTAGGTAATAATAAGTAGCTAATAATCATTTAACTTCAGGAATAAAGAGATAACTTACCCGTAAAGCTTCATCATTTTGTTGCATTAAATGCATGTCTTTTCTTAAGGATTCTAGTAAATTGGTAACAAAACTTTTTTCACCAGGAACTGAGAATCTTCCCAAATTCTTTTTACTATCATCAGTAAAACAACAATCTTCAAAATGTCTTTTGCATAAAACTTTGTTGTTGGTAAATAGCTTTGTTTATGCTTCTACAGACAACCAGTCTTCTTCTGGCCAGCAATACTTTGCCCAAGCTCTAGCCCTGCAATATATTATAACCAATGTACTACACTTAATCACAACATAAACCAAATAAATATGGAATCCACTAAGAACATTTCCAGATAAATCTTTGAAAAGCATTAATGTATGCTTAGATAACTCTAAAGTTAATAGTAATAAAATATATAATTAGTAAGTAATTTTTGTGGAAAAAGTATATGGTGACAAGCACGATTTGAACATGCATCTCCTGGATAAATACTCCAGGCATTCAGACTGCTAAGCCATCTCGACCTCTGCTCACTAACGCAAATTCATTTTCCACAGATTAATGTCTTTCAGTGAAAATAAATATATTTATGTCTTCAGAGTTCACTAAGCATGCGTTAATGCCTTTCAAAGATTTATCTATATTTGCTAAGGTAATTGCATCTGGACAACATTGTACTAACTGCAAACTCTTAGTGGTGTTGGTTCAATTTTCTGTAAAGGGACTGAATAGATGGAAACGATGTTATTACAATGTCGAAGAAGAATTTGCGGTAGTGAGCAGCAAACACTTATTACTTTATTTATCTGTTAAATCAATTTATAGTAATAATTTAGCTCACAATATGAACATCGCAAATATATTTTCAATTGGTTAACAAACAAATAGACCCATTAACATGTTTATTACATAACAGAGTTTGAAATAACAATAAACTTACCGAAGTAAATTAGTTTTTCCGGGTTTTGGGAATCTATGGAACGATATTGTACCGTCTTGTAAAGGAATAACTCCACATTTAGAACACTTTCTAAATGAGTCGGTAGACATTTTGATGCAGTTAGAGTCAAAACGAAAGCACAATACAGGTCGTTGTCAAGAGTAATCTCGAGCAAGCAACTATTGTCAATTTCCAGCACAACACACGTCGTTGTCGCGAGTAATCTCGAGCAAGCAGCTATTGTCAATTTCCAGCACAACACAGGTCGCTGTCACGAGTAATCTCGAGCAAGCAACTATGGTCAATTTCTAGCACAACACAGGTCGTTGTCGCGAGTAATCTCGAGCGGGCAACTATGGTCCATATCCAGCACAACGATTCCTTATTGCGAGTAATCTCTAGCAAACAAGTTATCAAACATAAAAAAGTCAGCAAATTTAAAGCTATCACGAATATCTAACAAATATAAAATTTTTGAAACATTTGAAAACTATTTATTTAACTATAGGAAAAAGTTAACGAACTTCGTGACAGTGACAGTAAGAAATACAGGGTAGTCACAATGTAAAAAAAAAATTACTTGAAGAAATGGTTTTCACTTTGTTTGTGGTCAGAAAATAAAATATTATTCAAATTAATGTAGTTTTAATATCCAATAAGTTAATGCGTTAAATTTATATTTTATTACACATGAAAAATATGTATTTATCTAATCTTTAACTCCCATAAAATGGTGTTGGTTTTATAGATTGGGATCACCTAAATTTCCGCAGTGCACACAACATACTTTGAATGTGTGCGTAAGTGCAAAATATTTTCTAAATTTCTATAGAAGATACAACCCCTTCTGTGAGACTGTCGGCGTCATAAATCATAATATGTCGTAAGTACTCTGATATTATTATTTATTATATCCTATGCATAAAAATGATCGTTACAGTGATACAATATTTTGTAAAAGTTTAGTCCGTTTTAGAATCTCAAAGTTTCTAGAATTTCGTCTCTGGAAAAGTTTGCGATGAGAACAATGTCAACCAGTTGTTAGGTTAAAATACAAAGAGTTGTTTATTTAGACCAAAAAATGATGTGAAAACGTAAGAATAGTTTATAATTGGTATACTGGTATACTTTTTTTAATGTAAATATATGTAGTTTTGTAAAGAATTTATTTCTTAAATAATGTGTTCAAAACACCCGTACCGCCCGAGCTGCGTGATCCCCAACTTTACAATCGGGACCCACTAATACAATGTGTATAATAATCTGATTGCATCGATTCAGGTGCACGTTGATCATATTATTATTATAACCCAATAAACCGGCAATCGTATGAGCTTAGAAGTAGTGTAGCTCATATGATTGCCGGTTTACGATACATATTTGCAATACAGGTTGAATATTCTGTTTCATTCTACGTCGCGACGTCGAACTGAACGACTGTTCGATCGCCTTGCATTGTTACATTGAAACATCAGATTAAAAATGAATGCTGGCCTCATACTGCACCTCTTGTTTTCTTCCTATATGTAGTGATCAGAATATATTATTTGATGAAGAGTGATGGCTGTTCATAGGTAGAACTGTGCAGTCAACTAACATTCCTCAATTTCCTTGCACATGTATAAAGACATTACATTAGATGGTTTGATTCTTTTAAGACATAGCATCATAGCATCACGCCTGTATTCCCCAAAGGGGTAGGCAGAGGTGTACACAATTGTACACCCACATTTCACCAATGCTTTTATTAAGTCCCATGTAATAGGTGGTGAGCCTATTGCCATCAACCAGGCACATTTCCAAACTCCAGGCTGCTACTGAGAATTTCCTAACAGAAAAACTCAATAACACTGCCCGACCTGGGAATCGAACCCGAGACCTCCTGCTCAGCAGTCGCGCTACGGACCACTAAACCAATGAGGCAGTTTTAAGACAGGCTGGTTATATCGCCTGTTGAATAAGTAAATTGCACATTAGGCGCATTAGCTATTAAAACTATACTTATTATTTACATAGTAATGTGTGATTTTGAGTCAAGCTTTGGATCAATGGGCAAAACATGTTGTCAAAGATGTGATAAAAGATTACACCGCTTTATGAGCTTTGCTAGCATATGCATGTAATGTACAGAATACACCAAATATCCATTTATCCAGCATTTTAGTAGTTTAAGAAAACTCATTAAAGTGTACTAGTTTAATTAAAACAGCTATGGCTGTTAATAATAATAATCTATTAAAAAAACAATATAATATCTATACTTCATTTTAATGTATTCAATTAGCATTAATTTAATATTGAAGAAACAATTTTATGAGGGTGTTCTAATGTGATTCAACTGCACAAGCACAAATATATTTTGTTTGGTAAGTAAATATCTATTAAATACAATATTTTCTTCATATAACATGGCATACATTTTTTTATTAGTTTTTTCCTTATGTGCATATCAATATTTTCTTTTCCCTTTAACCTTTCGGTTCAGCCACATACAGAATTATACATTGTAACAATAAAAATCTATTGTGTCTGCTAATGAGCGAGGCAACAGCTTAATAAGATAATCAACAATGCAGATTAAGTTATTATTATAATTTAATTTTTTTTTTATAAATTAGAAAAATTATCAAGACTATTATCTGGAGTTAATATTTTGTCTGGTTATGTCTGCCTTATGGTAGGATATGGTCAATGCACATTTTATAGTCTCTCAGATCTCAATATACCCATATTCGCAAACAAATAAATGAATTTAATTGAATTGCCTTATAAAAAATTCCGTCTAAATTAGCTTGCTCTCGATAATCATCAGCAGTTCGGATTCTGCTAATGTCTTCCACATCCAAAATAGAGCATTGTGGGAAAGTCATGATTCTGTAATTAAACATAAAATGAATTAATTAAAAAAAAAAAATAGTAAGTGTTACGGACAGATACCTCCTCACACCACAAACATATATACATAAATAATGATTAATTAGTTCATGTTATAACTTTTCTTTGTATTTCCTTTAACATACACTTACGTCAAAATGATAGTAGAAAGGAGGAAGGCACGCCTTCGTGCATTAGGATAATGAGTCAGAGCATGATATCGAGTTAATACTTTCTTGAGTAAATAAGGGTTAGCAGGAATAAAACAAGTTAGCCAATCGGAGTCGCTACTTTAATTTCTCATATGTTGTGTGTGAACATTATATAGGTAGGTACTTCAAAAGTAGCTGGGTCGATTTCAAATTTCGAATTAAAATGATACTTTTTTGTTTGATTTTTTTAATACTCGTTTTTTGGGTTATTAATGGTATAACCTCACTATATGGGGTTATATTAACGTAAGTTAAATAAAATATTAATGATATTTTAATGAAAACTATTGAAAATTTTAAATCAGAGTGACACGAATGAGTGATGTTATTACACTAATGAAATTATCTAAAACACTAATGAGATTAGATGCCTAGTAATGACAATTAAAAAAAAAAACGACTGTATTTAAATAATGTCGTTTTATTTTAATAATTTTACATCGCAAAATTATTAAAATGAGTGGTATTTTAATAATTTTGCGATGTAAAATTATTAAAATAAAACGAAACTAAATGGATTAAATCAGTTTAATGTCATCATAAAAATATTATTTGGATGCATATAATTTTGCAGTTTTCTTAAAGGAACTTTAGAATTATAATTTAATATATTCGTTTAAGCACAATCGTCGAACAAAATATATAACAGCTAATCACAGTCTAAACTCACATAAACTAAAATTATCCTTATATTTAAAAACAGTAGTTTCCTTTAAACTTGTGGTGGTGAATCTTGCGTGTGTAGGTGTGTAAGGTTCTTAAGGACAGGAGAGACAATTAAACACTCGGCCAGTCAGACACGAACTAACTATATTTTTAATATTTTAACAATTATAAATAATAAACATAAATTGCAACACACTGAGTAGTTGACCTAGATAACGTTCCTTGCACTGTTGTATCAGCACCTACAGTACTTCCCCCTTAAAAAAAAATAAAAAAAAATACTCTTGTTACTGTTACTGTCCCTGCGATGTTGGATGACAATGTTCGCTGCAGCGCACTGACACTGATGGAACTGGAGCTGCGACTGGGACGTTGACCGCTCGCAGCGCGCTTCTGTCATCGATGTACCGGAACACCGTCTTGTAGAACCTCTTCTTGCATCGACTGCATCCAATATACAGCAGAAGTACCAAAGCAATGCAGAATAATCCTCCCATCGCTAAGTCCGTCATGGTAGCACTTGCGTTAGCGCTTCCAGATCCGGCTGCGTTTTGGGCCACCACGATCTCTTCTTTAACGTCTCTGGTTCCATAATTCCCCATGATAGTAATGGTGTCCTTATGATGATAGGTGTTTCCGGAGTAGGTGCTTCCGAAATGATTGTGTAATGAAGTATGAACTCTAATTATAAATAACTTGTGAATTTGTTAATTATGACGTAAATCGAACTACCGGTCGTATGATTCGGCCCGATCGCGTAGTTTTCGGTGTCATGTTATTTTCCATATTTTTGCTGACGGTCCGATCACGTTTCGAAGTGGTTTCCGAGGGATTCTTGTAATTTTTAATGCATGTTAACTGGTCATTCACCTTATCGTCGTGTAAAATAAATGCAGGTTTCAATCTGTCTAATGAAACGATTGCTGTTTTGTTTGACATTTGTAGTTTATAGAACTTATCATGTTTTTCTAATACATAATATGGACCTTCGTATGGTGGCGTCAAAGGTTTTTTTACAGCATCTGTGCGTACAAAAACGTGGTCACAGTTCTTCATTTCGGGATGAATAAAAGAGTTTTGTTTTGCGTGATGAGAATCTCTGAATGCACACAGGTTTTCCATATTTCTTTGCAGATCGCTGACGTAATTTTCCGGAGATATGTTTAGCTTTTTCTGCTCGAAAAATACTCCTGGAATACGGATGTTAGTGCCATACAGCATTTGAGCCGGGCTAACGTTGTCTCCTTCTCGAATTGCGGCTCTCAAACCGAGCAATACGATAGGTAATTCTGTAGACCAATTTGCTGAGTCACCACGAGCTATTATAGCGGCTTTCATGGTTCTGTGCCATCGCTCTATGATACCATTGGACTGTGGGTGGTAACTTGTTGTTCTGATCTTTTTAATACCGAGTAACTTCGTAAGTGATATGAATAGGTCGGACTCGAACTGTCTTCCTTGGTCCGACGTTATCACAGCTGGGCATCCAAAACGTGCGATCCAAGTTGTTACAAAAACTTTTGCCACTACTTTTGCAGTGATCTCAGTGACTGGCACAGCCTCTGGCCATCGTGTTGTTCTATCTATCATCGTCACTATATACTTGTTGTCGTGAGATTCGGGTAACGGACCAACAATATCTATGTGCACGTGATCTAAACGCGCTGAAAGCGGAAAATTGCCGATGGGTGACGTGTTGTGTCGCGATATTTTGCTTTTTTGACAAGCTACGCAAGTCTTTGCCCACTTTCCGATATCTGCTTTCATATTAGGCCAAAAGTAATGTCTTGATATTAACTTTTTGGTTGCTCTTACGCCAGGATGAGTAAGGCCGTGCATACTGTCGAAGATATTCTTTCGTAATCCTTCTGGCACGTATGGGCGGACTTCGGTTGTCGAATTTTCGCAGTACAAGTGTTTCCCATTTGATAATCTTATAATCTTTATATAGAGATTGTTTTTCTCAATCAGCTGCTTAAGTTCAAGATCTGTTTGTTGTGTATCTGCTATCTCGCTCCAATCCAAAGGCGAAGGGCAATCTATTTGTGCAATTCTTGACAATGCATCGGCCACCGGATTCTCGTTACCGGCTAGGTGTCGGATGTCCGTAGTGAATTGTGCGATGTATCCGAGGTGACGTACTCGCCTCGGGTCATGAACCTTATTACTCGATGCGTTTGTTTTTGTTGTAAAAGCGTGACATAGGGGCTTATGATCGGTGTAAACAATCAGTTGTCTTCCTTCGACATAAGGTTGAAAGTGTGTTATCGCCATGTAAACTGCCAGTAATTCGCGATCGTATGTACTGTATTTTGACTGTGCTTCACTCAGATTTTTGGAGAAAAACGATAGTGGTTTCCACATATTATTTTCGTACTGTTGCAGGACCGCGCCAACGCACGTTTGTGATGCATCGGTCATCAATGATAGTGGAGCTTGGGTGGACGGAGATGTCAACGTAACGGCGTTGCTTAAACTTTCCTTACATTGCCTGAATGCTTCAATGGCATCTGGGGTCCACTGAATTTTGGTGTTGTCCTTCTTTTTTGATCCAGTGAGGTATTTGTTGAGACATGCTTGATGTTTTGCAGCTTGAGGTATGTTTTTGCGGTAAAAGTTTATCATACCTAGGAAGCGTCGCAGTTCTTGAACAGTATCGGGTGTCGGATAATTTTTGATGACTTCTACTTTTTCGGCGAGTGGTTTTGTTCCATCTTGTGTTATCCAATATCCCAAGAATTCTATTTGTGATCGTCCAAATACACATTTATCTTGGTTGATGGTGATGCCGTTGTCGCTTAATCTTTTGAAGATTTCGTTTAAATGACGTCGGTGCTCCTCTTCTGATCTTGAGGCTATTAAAATATCGTCGATATATGAAAAAACGAAATCTAAACCTGATAGCACTGAGTTGAGAAATCTGACGAAAGTTTGACCTGCATTACGTAATCCGAATGGCATTCTAGGAAATTCAAATAGACCAAACGGGGTTATAACTGCAGTTTTTTCCACTTCTTGTACTGGGATCAAATTGTACGCTCTCTGGAGATCAATACGGGAATAAATTACTGTACCAGGCAACAAATACGTGAAATCCGTTAATCGTGGTATTGGATATCTGTCGGGTATGGTTATAGCGTTCAGTTTTCTGTAGTCGCCGCATAATCGTAAATCGCCGTTTTTCTTGATAGCGACGTGGAGAGGGCTAGACCACGGGCTCTTAGACGGTCTGCATAAACCCATCTCTAACATATGCTCGATTTCTTTTTTCACTTTTTGATATTTATCAGCGGATAACGGACGACATTTTGAATATATGGGGTGACCTTCGGTAATAATTTGGTGTTTGACCTCGTGTTTTAACTCAACTAGAGCGTTTATCGGTTTAGTGATGCTCGGGTGTTTTTCCAGTAAGTCTGTGAAGGGTTGTTCCAGTTTGATAGTTCGTAGAGTCGGTAGGTCTGATTGTATGATTTTCCCAAGTGCTAAGAGTCCTGTCTTCCCGTCAATCAGTTTTTTATTTCGAACATCTACTAAGAGATTGTGGTGCTCCAGAAAATCTGCGCCGAGAATTGGTTGTGTAATATCAGCCACAATAAATGTCCACAGATACGGTCGCCTCGTATTTAAATCGAGAGTCAGCGTTTTTTCACCATATGTTTTAATTTCTGTTCCATTGGCGGCGTATAATTTATATGATGTAATGCTTATGCCTTTTTTGTCCCGTTTAGGCAAAACAGATATATTGGCGCCGGTGTCTACTAAAAAATGATACCCACTTTTTCGGTCGGTAACACATAGACGGTTAGACGGGAGTATAGCGCTGACGGCCGCCTCCGGCAACGCTGATTCTAGTTTTCCGCCGGCTTCTTCCAATTGCAGGGCTGTTCGCAATTCCTTGCGCGGTTTCTATAACGCAGATGATACCGGCACAACCATTTTGGATTGTCTGGTGTTATACTTGTTCGTGATTTTGATCTCGACCGACTTCTGCCACGATAATGCGATCGGTTGTCCCTATTGTTTCCGACTTGTGCTCGTAGGGCTGCTACCTCCAACGTTAATTTATTGACTTGTGATAGCAGTTCTGTCATGACTGACGGCTGTTCACTGGAAACTGTGCACACATCTCCTCTATTATTTTCCATAATCTTGTCTGCAATACCGGAGAGATTGTCGAGATTTTGATCTTGGCTTACTGTCAACACAGCGCGGACGTGGTTCGGGAGTCTGGACGTCCATATATTGTGTAACGTTTTATCGGGTACGTTAGTATTCTTCGCAAGTTCTCTCATGCGTCGTAGGAGCTGTGAAGGCTTTTGATCACCGAGCTCCAGTTCGCCAACTAACTTTTGAAATTGGCGTTCTTCCGATTCCTCATATACAGATAAAAGTCTGTCCTTTAAGGCTTTGTATTTGTTAGTATCTGGTGGTGATATTAAAATGTCAGATATTTGTCGTACCGCTTCTTTTCCAAGCTTGGAGACCGCAAGGCTGTATTTCACGTCGTCGCCTTGTTTCTGCGGAGCCATAACGGTTTCAAATTGCGCGAACCACACTCTGGGCATCTCGGTCCAAAACTCGGGTATCTTTGATGAGACCGATAGGGATGCTAATTCACCAGTTGCAGCGCCACTAACAGCACCACAGCTTGAAGAGCTCATGCCGCCGCAGTTGCTTGCCAGACTCATGTTTCAGTAACTATGAACTCTATGTGGATACGTCGGGTGAGATCACGTCGGTTGTAATCACGTCGGTTGTAATCACGTCGGTTGTAATCACGTCGGTGCCACCAATTGTGGTGGTGAATCTTGCGTGTGTAGGTGTGTAAGGTTCTTAAGGACAGGAGAGACAATTAAACACTCGGCCAGTCAGACACGAACTAACTATATTTTTAATATTTTAACAATTATAAATAATAAACATCAATTGCAACACACTGAGTAGTTGACCTAGATAACGTTCCTTGCACTGTTGTATCAGCACCTACAAACTTAAAAGTACTCTAGTATTGATTCAATTTTTAAGTCTTCCATATTACAATCAATATTTTTGTATTTATCTATCCAAAATTTTGCTGATTTTGGTCTTGTTTTTCTTTGGTTTTAACCATTTATATAAAAATATCTTCTTGATTTCTGCTCCTGCTTTCCTTAATTATATATTCTGTCTTAATCGTTCAATCAGTCTTTGGATGACTGTTGTTGATTCAAAAACGTAAGAAATTCTTGTTGATGTTGTTGCCCAAATCCAGACGGCTTCTGTTTGAGTTACCATGAATGACTGATTTTCCCAAATACCTTTAACTTTAGCAAGTGGCGTAACATTCTGCTCTTTGCGAATTCGAGAAGTTGGAGCTTTATTGGGCTCATTGGCGTGTTTAACGGTGATATCGCTCAATACTTTAATCTTCCTATTAGGTGGTATGATTTTAATATTACCGACTTCTGAGTCTATTGCAGTTTTGTAAATTTTATGCAATTGCATGTGCTTGTCGTGCTTGCAAATGGTGTCAACACACTCGTAACAACTCAATTTTCTAAACTCAAGGAACTCGGATCCGGAGTTCCAAAGCACCTGGTGGACTAACATAGTTCCTTTAAAAGGAGCGATGTTTTTGGGGAGATGAATTTCTTTCTCTCTAATCTCATGTTCCTACAACCCTTATATCGACATTTTTTATGTTTTCTCGCACAATGCCAACAAATGTTGAGAAGTCCCCCACATCACGCCCGCATTTTACTTGGTAGTCAGCCGTCCTTTTAACTACGGCGCCAATACCATCTGGAGCACCTTTACCGTGGCCGGCTTCCTGATAGTTCCAAGTTACTGACTTTAATGATGAAAAGACATTTTGCAGCTGTATCATAATGTAAAATATATACTTGTTGCGATATTGACTCGAAGGGCTATCTGTTAGTATATGCACAGTAGTCATATTAGGAGAGTTTTCAAATACAAACTCCAGTGCTTTCTGCAAATGCCCACACTGCTGGTGAATCGTGTCGAGTGCATTCACTAATTGTGCACAAGGAATAGTTAATTATTTCCCTTCCCTTTTTAATATAAATTACTACTGTGTGCAACGAAACCTGGCCACGACTACCCCCAAAGTGCATGCTTTGTACTTCTTTGGCGAATTTATAACTGTAATTTTCTGAAAAGTCCATGTGGACTAAAGTTTCGTAATCATTCAGGGTTTTTTTCAGGTCTGTTATAATTTGGTATTGGTTGATAATATTCGCAGTATGTGAGAAGAATTTAGGAAGAGAATCCTCTAGTTTTAATATCAAATTTCTTATTTGAGTTGTGCGTTTAAATTTCTTAGTGATGTTAATCTCTTTTTGACCCACTTTTTTCTTATCCCTACCCCACTCATAGTATTCTATTTAGAAAGAAAGAAAGAAAGAAAGAAAAAGTTTTTATTTCTGCGCGCCAATTAACGCACACTACATAAAATCACACATTAACAAACATCAATAAAACAGGTAACATCTACACAATGCACAACAATATAATTGTAAATCATAGACTAACCTAACAATATAAAAATGATACTTAAATCGGCAACCCCACACAAATAACAATAAAAAATAAATACTTAGTTGTCTGTAGAACAGTCCACACATGTAATAAAGACCGAACGCAAACGAATGTAGGTAGTACTTTGTGACTAAGGTTAAATGAGTCGTAAGGTAATTACTGATCTGTGGTTTGAGTTATCTGTGGGAAGTGCTTGTATTTCTTGATCGTTACTAAATTCGTTGTATGGTATGACTTTATTTTTACAAATTTGACATATACGAGAAACACATTTAAGATTATATTTGTCACAGCACAAGATATCCAACATCTTTTGGAAGTTAGTTATATCAACAATCACTTTTTTCTTCAAACTCGAAATTATAAGATCCATATTTGTGTGAACTGTACAACCACAGGTATCCCTGTCGTCTCTAGGAAGGTAAACCCAAAACGGACGTAGTCGTGCGAATGTAACATAGCTTATTCGTATGTTTGGATTTTCTTCCATAAACTTTTTGTGCAATTTTTTTACCGAGTCCAGCAAATACCGCTTCTGTTTCGTAACTCCGAACTTTTTAACACATTGTTTTTTACCGGCAGTATTGCGACTATTAATATCATCTTCATAAAATCGTTCCACTAAGTCTTGAATACTTTTGCCTCCTTCTAAAATCTTCTTTTGTAAACGGCTGCTAAGGCACTTCCTGTAGAGGTCATCATTTCGTCTTGGACATACAGACTTAGTGTTATCTTCTGTAGCTTTATTTATGCCTGTTTTTTCATGATCCACATTTTCGTTTTCTCGATTATTTTTCATAATATTAATTTTTCGCCCTACTCATTTATATTTTATAGCCCTACCATTGACATATATATTACTAGCGTAAGGACCCGGCCGACCGCAAAACTAAATGGCACCAACGCGTTGGCCCTAAAATGACATTTTAGGGCCAACGCAACTCAGTCGACAGTGGACCGCTCGCAGGAGAGAACGAGCGTTTGTTTGTCATAAATATGCCTAGTTGCGTGGTAAAAGGCTGCAAAAATTACGATACAAAGATTAAAAAGGAACATGGGATATCGTATCATCGATAAATAACCCTAGATTACTTCTGTTCCAATTAAATTATTAAATTATCACATTTTAAAGGTATAATTATTTTACTACGGAAGTCCGTAATGGCGGCCATTGTGTGGCCGGCCGCGCGCGAAGTAACGTTGAAAGAACGTCATTTTTTATTTGTTTTATTTTTGTCTTAAGAACTTAGTGTTAGTAATTTTAGTAAGTACCTAATATGTTAATACTTAATTATTATAACAATATTGTTTACAATTTCAAATAAAGCTGATTGATATTAATTTGTTTTACATACGTTTTTTTGTGACATGTATTATTATCGCAAACAATTATAGTTTAAGAAACTAATATAATCTAACGACACCTCTCAAGCTAACATTCATCAACCCGTTTAGGCTATAGAGCGTGCTAAAGAAATATACATACATACACCCGAAAAAATGATAACCCTCCTTCTAGCGCAGTCGGGTAAAAACTCAGTTCAGTTTATGACTGATGTGTGTATAAAAATATTGACCATTATTAAAATGTGATAAAAAATTCATGTACGCACGTACAAGGTTTAGTCTTCGAGCTATGAAACCTACGGCTCACGTAGTTTGCATGAGTTATGACAGATGGCGTTACTTTTGCTTGTATGAAGAAGGTTTCTGTAAAATGTTTAGATGGGCGTATCCTTTCTTTTGAAATCATTGAGCCCTACTCATTGGGTTTTGGTGTGATATTAGATGAATTATGAACAAGCAATGCACAACTGGCGGGAAATTTATTACAAGTACATATTTATAACTTTAGAGTTGAAAATCTTTGTTGTCACTCCGATTTTTATCCGAATTATGGATGCTTACATTTAATAAATATGATGATGTGTTAGTTTCGTCCACTTTTTGTTAAGTTGGTTCAATCACACCCCCATATTTTCATGATTTTTAGGCCCCATGATCACGGCTGTTATCTTAATTACATACATAAGTTTATTAAGGTATTTAACAAAACTTTCACGATAAATATGATAAATGCAATAGCACACACATGTAAGCGTATTATCCTATTACTTTATTTAAAATACAAAAAAAACTATCGCTCACACCAAAACCCAATGACCAGGGCTATAAAACTGTCAGAATCCATTAAGAAACTTAAAATATAACAAGAGAATTTCCTAGTTTCATCTTAGATGGCAGTCAAGGATAAAATAATACGAAATCTTTGATAACAGTATTCTCGATGAGCCTGAGTCGGCCATGTTTATTTTATTTTTTAATTATAATGACGTGCGGATACGAATATGTCAACCGATTATTATTAAGAATCGATTAACTTAAATGAGTAAAATTTCAAATCGATATTCTAAAATATTGTAAATAGTTAAAATATTATATTTAATAAGTTTCATTGTTGCTTAATGTCAATATTTGCTTGAATTTTTTTTAGTGGGCCAGTACTCATATTCAAAAAAAAAAAGTAATGGTTATTTTTTCTTATCGGAACCTTATTCGTTGGTTTTTCAAAAAATATTTGGATTTATTATTCGCAATATTTGGACATAGTTTTCGGTTTTAGGGTACGCGTGTTTAGAGAATTTATTAGATAATGTGGGAACCATTTTCGACTTACTTAACAATGATACGTATAATACGTATTTTTTTAATCCAAGTTAGTTGATATGTTAGTTTTGGAAATATCCTAATAGTGTTTATTTTTGAGGTTTTTAGTGTTAATCACAAATAAAAAAAACAAAGAAGTCCAAGGCGGCCGATCGAATATATATCGATATGGGTGTCATTTTCGAGTTCATATTTTTGTGTGATTATTGCTAATATTACATCAATTTTTAAATAAAAAAATGGAGGATTATGCATGTTTTAAATATCTAATGAGTGGGGTATTTTACAGTGTTAATAACGAATATAATTATATTAAAATAATATAATTTTACAACCCAAGACGGCGGATAACAAAATGAAGAATATATTTTAGTATGTGATTTCTGATGTAACCATTACTGCTCCTAAGTAATTTGACCGATTAATAATTTTAGTAGATCTGTAAATGATTGCTAATTAAATATCGCCAGTAGACCTTTTCCTTAAGACGAATACAAGGAAACTTGAAATTCGATAGCCTCGAACAACGACACGGGAGCTCAGTTGGTAGAGTGATGATGGGAAGGGTCGCGGGTTCAAGCCCCTTTAGTGTCTATTATTTTACAACGTTTCCTTGAAAAATAGTAATTAATATAGGCATTACATGGCCTTAACTTGTATAAAAAAATATCATTATATATAATTTACCAATTTTAAAATACATTTTTTTAAATTATTATTCCACAATTATCTATAGGAAGATGAGGTTAAAGGATAAGATGAGACTTATCTCTAAATTTTTTATCTCGAAATTGTATGCATGTGTAATTCCATAAGTTTCCAGTAATCCAGCGGTAAGCATAGAAAATATTGCTACTATCGCTGAAAAACCTGGATGAGACTAGCACGGCTTCATAGAGATTAGAAAAGCAGAGGGAGGTCAATGCCCTGCAGTGGATGAATTCGGGCTGTTAATGATGATGCCGATTACCATTTTTGTAGTTTGGGATCTAGTTTTTTGCATATAGTGATTATCTTGCATTAGGCACTACAACGATGTATTCCAAAAGTGGCTTACACGTTGCATGCTTATTCTATTGCAGGTATTGTATATACATAAGTTAGATACCTTACCTAAGTAGACCAACACCCATATAGACAAAATAAATTAATATAAATTGGCTTCCATTAATTAATTTCCAAATTTTATATTTATAGTTAAGAACTTAATCCAAAAAAGATTAAATAATATACACGACATTTTTTGAACAATACTTGTTGTTTTCTGCCATATCGATACTAATTCACCTAATCAAATGATCGTTATTTTGATTAGGCTGAATTAGTAACACATAATGGTATGTAAATTAAATTTTAACTTTCATAGCGATTATTTGATTAGGCTGAATTAGTATCGATATGGCAGAACGCAACATCTGCATTGTTAAAAAAAAGTGCGTTATGGCTACTAGGTACTAAATTCGAATCATGCCGCCATGTAGGTAATTTTTAAATTTTATTGTAGTAATTTTATTCGTCATTATAAAGTGTTGGTGTTTAATATGATCTCAAATTAGTTATAATATTAGACAAGTCCAAACCTGGTAAATTATTCAAGATAAATCTTTGAAAAGCATTAACGCATGCTTAGCGAACTCTAAAGTTATTATATTAAATCGAAAAAGAATACGGTCGCGAACAGGATTCGAACCTGCGCCTCCCGGATAAATACTCTTGATAAATTATGACGACGTTAAACGCCGTCTCAATATGTAATTCTATAAGTACCTACCTATGGACATGGCCATATACTGATGTAACTATGGACATGGTCATATACTGATGTACCTATATCAAGACAGTATTTTATATCAGAGGCAAGATGATGTTGATTAACAGACCATAACCTAAACGTAAAAAATATACATATGTAACGCGACCTTAAATAAATATTAGTGTAGCGCGGCCCTAAGCTTGCGTGGGCTCGCTTCCCTCGCCCCACCCCCGCCAACAGCTATGACGAATCGTTCCGCGGACGACCGGGCAGCATGCCCACAGATTAGTAATATATGTATGTATCTTACGATGACAATGAGATACTATAGGACAATGAGAGGAGGAAACGTATTCTACACTCGATCCCAAGTAAATATCGAACATGTCGATAAACTAGTGATGTACTTTTTATCGAAATAATCTCGATATACTTAGAAATCCAAATGATTTATTTAAATTTTCAAACACTTAAAATAAAACACCAAAATAATGATAACATTATTTATTTTACATTATAAACACCATACATAGTAAAATTGTTACATAAACAATTTATAATACAACTGTATTTCAATTTTTCTTTTTCTCGAAGAATTCATACCTGCCAGGGCATTCTTGAATGAATCAGTTTGATACTTCGATCACTTATAAAAAACTAGATACACAATCAGCGACAAAAAACGTCCTCAAGAAATGAGCACCCAATTCAACATTTGGGTGCTCTTTGATGGTAGTCTTATTCGAACACTCCGACAGTAAAACATGCCTCAGTGCTCGTTTAAAAACTGCAAAAATCACACGTTAAGGACGCTAAAACAGAAAGGAAGTTTACGTTTACGGTAAGTAATAATATTATCATTATATCACTGTGTTGTAAATACTGATATTTCGTCAAGAAATCATCGTAAAATCATTTTTTAAATTTAATCGTAATAACAACAGGCATAATATGCATGTCAATTGTAAAGACTCTTACGAAACGTATAATTCAGACTGTCGCATGTCCACTTGAAATTTTCGGGTTACATGGGTTGACGCTGTTCTATTTGGTGGAGACGCTGTTGTTACTTAATTTTTTAATAACGAAATATGATTATTGGTAATTCTATAAATAAAATAGTACAATTATATATATATATAATTTTGACCATATGTATTGGTGATAATTATATTGTTTTTTTTTTTTAGTTTTCCTCGAGATACTGCGGTGTGGTGAATGGATATCTGTTATAGCACAGCAAAGATCCGAAGAAATCTTTAAACCGACACATATAGATACGTTCGAAGCATTTTTTAGAATGTGATGACTATAAAAGTTAAATAAATGTTGTTTTTAGCGCGATTAACTCCCGTTAGAATTTAATAATTATAGTATGCTTAGACTTTATAATTATGTACTGAGTATGTATTATTTAATTATGTCTGTCTTAACGATTTCTATAGCTTTTTCGATTTTAATAACCTCTTGCTTTTTATAAAGATGAGGTGTGAACCAATCCTTTGAATTTTTGACACAAAAGAATAATTAAATAATTATGATGTATGTTTTTATATTAGTTTTATTGATAAATTAATGTCATACCCTCTCCAAAAACAAGGTATATTCAGGTAAATTACTATTATGTAAAAACAACTTAAAAAATTACCAAAAAAAAAATAGGTACCATTTTTACTACAGTGTGAAGAAAAATATTGGACACTTCGACTCCACACATTCCTTATCGTAATGCGAGCTTGGCCATAACATTATATAACTTTTTTTTATAGCTTTGTTGTCTGACTTTAAACCATGCGCGTAAGGTTGAATTTGTCATGATACATGTTGACCAGCTAGCCGTGGTCGTAAAATACAACTTTAAGTAATACAATTATGGTCGAATTTTCATTAATGAATGTATTTCAGCTAGAATTACATAAACACATTGGCGACAGTTTTGAAGGGGTTTTTGTATAGGATTGTGTATCTAGTTTTTTATTAGTGATCGAAGGTTTGATATAGTTTTGCTGCTACTAATTTACTCCCAGTAGGGGGCATTCTAAATTAGTAAATTGAGAATGCCATCAATCAGAAGTTGATTTTGAAGCTCAGAGTATTCCTAAATCCTCTTAGAATTCAGTTTTCTGCTGGGGATGACAACTCCTATACAGTCAGAAAATTCTGAGATATCTGGTTCCTGAAAATGCAAGAATATCATAATTATGTAGTTCAAAATGTAATTTATATATTAATTTGAATAATAATAAATAAATCTTAATAATTTAATGAATAAATGGAATAAATCTTTATTTTTGTACACAACATACAGTATCGATAAAAATACACAGAACTTTATGAGTAAGCTGTTCAACTTTTTTTTTTATGTCGATACTTAGCCCCTGAACTAGGCAAGAAGCCTGTATATCTTAGGAGCCAATGTTCCCCAGATTTCGGTAACATACAACTTTTAAGAATTAGGCAATTATATTAGGTTTATTCTTTACAATTATATACCTAAACGTTCGCGTTCCACTAACGAAAAACGTTCATACAATTCTGCGTGTTATAGTTCAGTAATTCATAAAATAGCGGATTCTATAATCCATCTCCGACATAAAAATATATTAAAGAGGACTTTACAACCAGGCGGGTGTAATTGAAACATAAAATTTGGCAATCCAGCCCGTAAATCCATCTACGACACATATATTACTCACAACCCCTTCACACTGGATTAGTGGTGAAGACTCGATTCCCGCCAAACCAATCTGCTCTGTATTCCGCGTCTAATTTTCTGGTCATGATTTATGTACATTTAAAAAAATATGGCTTTGACTGGTATTAAACCCCATAGCAGGTAATACCAGTCACTAGGTTGGTAATACCGGTCAAGCTTTGTTAAGGCATAAGTCGCATATATAGCCATCTGCAGAATCATATCCTGAACACTCAGCGTGAGCCCACAAACCACAAAGCACACACCTATACCAAAGCTCGTTATTCTGTCCGTAGTCGTCACAGATTTTACATTTATCATCCGAGTCTTCATCAGCATCAGTATCATCATCTTCACGCAGATCTGTCATTTCTATTTCTGAGTCCGACGTACTATCACTTTTATTTTCATCTTGAAATACTTTCTCCTTAGGCCTTTTTACGTCAACAGATTTTAATTTTCTTTTTTTTGTAGTTTTTTTTTTCAGTTTTGGTTTCAATAGTAAATTTTTTCTTCTCTCGTGTTACTCTTCTATTTTCTTTTTCGACCAGAGCTTCCTTGTTAGGAGTCCCTGTTATGACTGTTGCATGCTGTTTGCGAGTTTTTTTTTTTTTTTGATTGGTGACTTTGGTATCGGCAGAAAATCTTTGGCAGAAATCCGGTTTTGAATCCCTGAGGTTGAGGGAATGGGGCTAGTCATATTATTTATTGGGGCTGGTTGGATTGCATCAATAATAAGTGATGATTCCGGTGGATTTGTCTGATGATCAAATGTTGGATCTGTCAGCTCATTCAATAATATTATTTGATCATCGGGGATTTTATTATCTCGGTCTCGTCTTTCTTCACCAGAAACTACCACTTCATCGCTGTTTAAAATTTCAGCAGCCACAAAGTCTTCGTCTGTGAACACATTCGGGTTAAGAGGGTATATTCCTGTAGCAGAAAATCCTGCTTCAGCCTTTGGTATGGTGGCTACTTTTTGAAATGCTTTTCTGAAAAGCGAGGCGATATGATTTTGTGTGATTTTCATTCCCAATTGAGTTTTCATGAAAAGGTTGCTGAATGCATGAATTCTTGTTTGTAAGCGGCTTTAAATGGGCCGTAAATAGAAACATCCATTGGATGAATTCGATGCGAGCCATGTGGTGGTAACGAAAGCATTACTATATTATTGGACTTGCAAAATTCATAAGCTCTTAAAGAAATGTGACTGCAATGATTGTGAAGAATGAGTAAAACAGGTTCGTTTTCTGAAGGTTTAGTGAAATCAGCAAAATGCTTCAGCCAATCTACAAATAGATCCTCATTGATCCACCCATTTTTAGAGCATCGGTAGACAGCTCCTCGTGGCCCATCTGCTTCTAATGCAGGTGAATGTCTCATACGTGGATAAATTAACATTGGAGGGAGGTATACTCCAGTAGCACTCATAGCACACACAGCTGTGACTGTCTTCCCTCTCTCCCCACTGGTTATGGAACCCACACGTTTCTGTCCCTTCTCAGTAACAACTTTACTAGGGTCTTGTACTGAGGAGATTCCTGTCTCATCTACGTTATATATGTTCCTTGGCAGAAACTTATATTTTTCCATTAACTCTTCAAGAAGTTTGAAAAATATGGCAACTTCATTCCTATTAAAAGCTGTAACTCTATTCAGACTCGTACCTTCAGCTTTCCTCACAAATGATTTCTTTTCATGAAGCCTTTGAGCCAATCTTTGCCAGCTAGTTCAAGAGTTTTATTAAAATTATTCTTAATGTTTATTTTTACAGCGTATTCATATGCCATCTTTCTGATCTGAAGCACAGTACAGCC
Source organism: Xylocampa areola (assembly GCA_935421205.1). Classification (NCBI taxonomy): domain Eukaryota; kingdom Metazoa; phylum Arthropoda; class Insecta; order Lepidoptera; family Noctuidae; genus Xylocampa; species Xylocampa areola. The sequence goes on from OW285216.1 coordinate 1,705,430, forward strand.
ATAAAATATATTTGCTAGGAAATTAACATGGGACGCCATTTCATCTTCTTGTTCCTTTGTTAAGACTGGATTTCTTCCTAGACGTGGGCTATCACAATTCTTGTTTTTCAGTCTTTCTTGAAGGGTTGAAAACGGTAGGCCGGTAGACCGAGCTGCTTCTCTAATTGGTTTACCTTCATCGACTAGTTTAAAAGCTTTATTTAACTGATTTTGACTCCACGACGCCTTCGCACGCGTTTTGCTTCGTGTTTCAACATTCTGGAATAATGACAAACAATGCAATAAACTAATCATGTATCAATTTTACTTGCGGCTAATACCGGTCAGCATGACCGGCATTGCCCGCCTATAAATATAAACGAAAAAAAAATTTTAGGTTAATACTGTGTTGAGAAAAGGTTATTATCTAATATTACTTAGAAAGTTTGATAATTATGAAACAAAAACTATAACTAAGAATTTAGGAAACATGATAAAACACCTCTTATAGTTTGACACCGAAAATTTACAATAATTTGGCGCGAAAACGATTGACGTGCATTCATTTTAAACGTGTGCTGGGAACTGAGCGGGGGTCAGCGTTTCGGCACGGGGAATAGGTACGTCACCCGGTTTATATGTGTGCGTGCGCGTAAATGCATAAGGAGGGAGATTATTGTAGTGACCGGCATTGTCTTCTGACCGCCATTACCCGACTCTACCCTAATCGTTCTCGATTGTAAAATTGATGCAGAAGCTCCAATTTTACCCTACTTATGTTTATTACTGTTTTAAGTCTGCACGTGAAGCTTGCTCTAAAACTTTATAAGATTTTTTTTTACCGGTGCGGTGTTTTACCATAAATCTTAACGTTTACAAAAGAGTAATTTTGAAACAGAATAGATTTTTCGGTCACCCTTATTAAGAGCTGCTGATCAGCGGGCGTGCTCTCGATTTCATTCTCACACCTTACCGACGGCACAGTGCATATAGATATTGTATATAAATATTGCACCGTATGATATTTGCAGGTGAAGGAAAATATTTGTGCTGCACCAATTTGTCTTTCAAAAGTATACATTAATTTTAGGGAAAGAAACGTAGGAAAAGGTCGCGGACGTGGTCGCGGAAGAGGACGTGGAAAAGGATGTGGTGGGGCCGAGACCTCTGAAGAGCAGTATGTATTGTTTCTTTATCTTATTTTTTCTTCTTATAGACCTGTCGCAGATGGATAGTAGAATCCGCTGTTTTACAAAACTGCTAGCTTATTTACAAAACAGTACTGTTTTATAAAACAGCTAAACAACGTTCAGCTAGATTACCATTGCGATACGTTTACAAAACTGCTACCCACTTTTAGACGTCATGCAGAATGACATATCTACAGTGGGACAGATTTGTTTATTGTATAGGTATATTAAATTATTAGTCACTACTCAAGTAAAAAAAAAAGATTATGTATTCTGATTTGTCTTCCCGTGGCTGGGGCTTCTATTTTTGCGTCTGTAAGGTCAGAAAAAACCTAAACACGAAGAGGATTGCGGGGTTAGTTCGCTCGCTACGCTCGCTCACTGGCCCTCGTCATCCTCTTCCAACCTAACCTGTCCGTGTCCACCCATCTCCATAGCTCACTTCGCTCGCTCATGGATCAATTTAATCTATTTTCTTTCATAATCCCGATATATTGTCGACTATTATAGTGGTTTAGTATTAACGTCATTCAAAATTTTCATCATTTTTTTGCTACTCAAAATTATTAATACGACAAAATTACGAACTTGAATCAAAAATCTCACAGTTTCAGTTTTATCACACTGTTTTACATATTCTCTGATCGTTGATTAGCTGCATTGATAAACGCAAAACGTTCATACAATACTGCGTGTATAACGGTTCAGTAATTATGTAAAACCGTTAAACGTCAATCAGCTGTTTTTCATAACAGTACTGTTTTGTAAATCAGCTAGCGGTTTTGTAAAACAGCTGATTCTACAAACCATCTGCGACAGACATAATATGTGGATCTTTTTTCAGTGACATATTAAGTGGCATCAGGGCCGAAAGGCAAGTCACGCAGCGAAGGGTCGCGGCTTTGTCGCCTTCCGTCAAGAAGGAGCTGTTACTTAAAAAAAGGAATCTGGAGACAAATAGGGTGCTCCTTCCTGACGCTCCGCCTCGAAAACGCCGCACACAGTTAGTCATTTTTGTACTTCTTTTTTTAATGTTTTCAATTGTTCCATGTGTTTAATGTTACGTTATAATTTTTTCCAAAAAAAAGTACCGACTCCAAAAATCTTTTTGTTAAGTAAAAAATTGCATACTTACTTCAATTTAAATACTAATATTTAAAAAAAAAAATGAGTTATTTGAATAAAATCAATTTATTAGGACAATAATATACAATTATTTAAAAAAAAAATTTAGGAAGTTTCCTAAAGTTATTATATTAGATGGAAAAAGAATACGGTCGCGAACAGGATTTGAACCTGCGCTTCCTTGATAAATACTCCAGACGCTCTGACTACTAAGCCATCTCGACCTCTGCTCACCACCGCGAATTCTTCTTCCATATTTTAACACGTCTTACGGCGACCTCATTGCTATCAATTCAGTCCCTATACGGATGACTGAACCGACACGACTAACTTTGCAGTTAATACAATGTCGTAAAGAATGCAATTACCTTAACAATTCAAGATAAATCTTTTGAAAAGCATTAACGCATGCTTAGCGAACTCTAAAGTTATTATATTAAATGGAAATAGAATACGGTCTAACCACTTCCACTAAGCCATCGCGACCTCTGCTCACCATCGCCCCACGCTTTTTTACGATAAAATGTTTTATTCATAATCACTCTATTTTGTTTTTGCATTTATAGAAAATTATATTCTACTTTTTAGTTAGACTAGTTACAAAAGCGTGTCTTTTAGTTTTTTGAACTTTTATTTATTATAATATGTAAACCTATAGAAGATTTTCAGTAAAAAAATAATTATAAATGCCAATAATCAAAATAAATCATCAAATACTCTTGTTTTGCTTCTTTGTAAGTCTCTAAGTAAACCAATTGTTTTTTTTTTTTCATGTAACATTCAAAACGATATCTCAAGACTGAGGAGGATAAGACAGCCACCTATCGGTATGTATATTCTTCACTGTCTGTGTAAGAATAGGCATGATGACTTATTTTGAAATTTCCTTTTATCATATAGGTACTTATCTGCCTAGCCTTTTCCCAATTACATTGGGATTGGCTTCCAGTCAAACCGGATGCAGCTTAATACCAGTATTTTACATGGAACGACTGCCTATCTCACCTCTACAACCTAATTACTGGGTAGCAGGATATCTCGTGTTATGACTGGTTGTCAGACTTTCAGGCCTCTGACTACCTGTAACGGCTGTCATAGATCTTTATTTTTTATAATATAGGTACACGTCTGCTATTTCCGAAAAACACATAATTTCAGCAATAAACTAAGTTTTAACGCAAATTATTACATTTTAATCTATCTAATTTGAAATAAGCGCGAAAACGCTCATGGGTGTCATGGCGCCGCTTATGATAAGTTGTGAAGTCACGCTTCGATAACATTTGACAAAAGTTTAAGTAAAACGTATGGCGCTGATTGATAATCATTGAGGTGTGACGTCAGCCGCTGTAATTGGCGTTTCAGTCAACATGACGGATTGATATATTTTATACTTTAAGTGTTTACATTAAACCTAGGTATTTTTTTAAAAACCTGTGCACATATATTTTTCTCTAAAACCATTTATTCTTTGTCTTTTTTTTTTAAACTTCTTTTTCTTCTTTTTTTTTAATACTGTCGTCATGCCTATTTTTGCTGTATTATATTCACAGTATCTGCAATAACAATATTACAAAAATTCCAGATGCACCTGACGATGCCCTCATCGTAGAACATGGTAAGTTATATTGTTATCCATTACTGGGTATAGGCCACCCTTCCTTTCTGATATTTCTAGTTCCTGTGCGTCCTTCAATTTTTTTTGTTTTGTTTTAGTTGACATGTTTGGTGATGGTGCCGGAGACGCAGGCGCCCTCAGGATGGGTACGCTATTTGCTGACACTGTTCCCAATTCACTTAGTTCCTTGAACAGCGACCCAAGTCGCTTGTCGACAATGTTGAGCCCGGAAACACCGTCACGAAATCTAAAAAAAGAAAAAAAAAATATCAATGAAATTTCTTCAGAGGATGAGTAAACCATTTCTAAAGAGATTTCATAGATATAAATCCACATGACACACACATGCACGCATACACTCAGCTCACCCCTTAACTCACATATTTTTATCTTACTTCTACCATGTGTGTACATGCACATACATACATGGTATAAAGTAAGATTAATATACTATTACAGGAATGGAGGCTGAAGTTGGCGGTGAAGTGGAGATTCACAGTATACTTAACATTCAGAAACAATGCACTAAGATTGGTAAGTATGACTACTTAACATTTAACATTATATTAGTTATTGCGTATGTATAAATGTTTATAGTAATATATTTTTACAGGAATACATGACAATACTTTGGAACAGACGACAGACGAGTGGTTACAAGTTGAAAGTGACGACGACTTGTGCTTTGACGACGAGACAGAACATGACCCTCCCCGGACAATACGTAATGCGTCGGTTGAGCCTGCATCTACGACCGACTATACGGATTTCGAAAGACGAATTTTAGAAACCGAGGACGCAATAAACGACAGTGCCTTGCGAAGTATTGCCACCGAAAACGCATATGATTTTACTTGGCGTAAAGAAGAGGCAATTTTCCAGGGACGACAAGAGACTTTTACTGGCACACCAGGACCGACTTTTGACATAACAGACCAGACTTCGATACTCGACGTCTTTTATAAAATGATCGACGTCGAATTTATCGATATGCTATGTACGGAGACAAATCTTTATGCCCGACAGAGGATTGACTTATTACGATTACAAAATAAACTGACTCCTAACTCTCGTCTTCAGCAGTGGATACCGACTGACAGAGATGAGATGATAACTTTTTTGGCAGTATTCATTCTGCAAGGCCTCTATCCCCTACCCGAAGAAGAGCTTTATTTTAAATTTAATGGTTTCGGCACTATGCCATATTTCCGTAGCATTATGACGTATAATCGATTTCTTTTGATGAAGACTATGCTGCATTTCGCCAACTATAACACCACGATCAAAAAGACTAAACTTTGGAAAATAGACCCGGTGATTGAGTATTTTAATAAAAAGTTTTCCAGACTATACTATCCATCGAAAGAGATAGTCGTTGACGAATCTCTTTTGAAGTGGCACGGGAGACTAAGCATTTCTCAAAAGATTTCGACAAAGGCGGCACAGGTCGGCGTGAAAACGTACGAACTGTGCGAGTCTTCCAGTGGCTATCTCTGGAAATTCATAGTATACGCTGGAAAGGACAAACAGACTGATCGACCGACAGAAAACACCACTCCAACTTTAGACCGACAGGCAGATGACATAACCGACCAGACTTATGAAGGACCTGAAGACGCATCGACATCTGATAGACTTATAGCTACAGAACTCGTGACTGACAATAGCGATATACGACCTACCAACGCGACTGCGCTTATTGTGTACCAGCTAGTTGAGCCTCTACTTTACCGCGGACATACGTTAATAATGGACAATTTTTATAATAGTCCATTATTAGCGCGCTGTCTAAAAAGACAGAAGACAGATGTTTACGGGACGTTACGACTGAACCGGGAGTTTGTTCCAGACTCCCTAAAGACTTTGACGAAGTCAGACTTGCGACAAGGTGAAGTAGTGGTCAGCTACTGTTCAGACTTGTCAGTAATGGTATGGCGGGATGCTAACTTAGTTAGCATGATTTCGACATACCATCCGTTACGAGTTGGAACTGCACATAAAAACAGACTGACTTATAAACCGAAAATTGTCTTGGAGTATAACAAGAGCATGGGGGGAGTAGACAGAAAAGACCAGTTTCTGTCTGCTCACCCGATGGAACGTACCCGGAATCGCGTGTGGTATAAAAAATTGTTTCGGCGTTTATATAACGACGCTATTTTTAACACTTTTATAATTTTTTCTACCAAAAACGCGAATATGTCGCACAGACGCTTCAGAACATTGTTGGCAGAAGACTTGTTAAAGGCACACAGACAACTTGACCTTACCTCAATGACGATGCCGATGCAAACCAACAAAAAGATCGGTGCTAATAGGTGTACTGTGGAAGATGACCATTTCCCAATGCGGACTGGTTCCAAAAAAACCCGGTGCTGGTTATGCGCTCAGCGGAAAGTCGACAGCCGGACAATTTGGAGATGCATACAGTGCCAGGTCAACCTTTGCATTGAAGGTTGCTTCCGTGCTTACCACAAACCGTAAGCCGTAACCGAAAACACCAAAAAGCTCACATCGCACAAATCACTTATTCTCTCCCCCCCCCTCCCCATACAGAGACACCCCGACACGCACTGCCAAACACACATGCTAGTGCTATAATACTAGTACATATTTTATAATAAATATTGTAATTATTACTGTTATTTTCAAAAATATGTCTTATTTGATATTTTTATTATTATTGTTATTCATTTATAGAGAAAAACAACTATCTAATTGTAAGAAAATTATGTAAGTAGCCATTAAAAAATTACTGCCAAAAATATGTTTTTAATTTTCAAACTAACGAAGCCTTATCAGCGGCCGTCTTGTCTCGAACTAAACACTATATTGTACACTTAATTATTGTAGTCATTAAACACTGTCTTGGACATCAGTTAATAAATCCCTGTCCCACAAGATGGAACTCTTTATGATTCTGTAGCGCAGCTTATGAGAAGCAAATCAAAATTAAATGACCTATTTGATAAGTTGGATAAGAGTAACAGTTTCTCTACCATAGAACTAGAATACTTGGAGAAATTCATTGAAGGATTGAAACCAATTCCTACAGCTCTAGATTACAGTCAGGGCAACAATTGTTACTATGGCAAACTTTTGTCTACTTTAATGTCTGTAAGAACCAGATTAGATCGACTGAAGGTAGCAGCTTGAGGCATTTTACTCTCATTGTACCACAACTAAATGAGAGCTTGGATAAAAGATTGATAAGTTTTTTAAACTGTCATGCTACCACCCTAGTTATAAAATGCGTTGGTTGCCAGATATCATCACAACACATGAGAGGCAAAGAAATCAATATCTTGCAATTCATGCCTTAGAGACAAGTTACAAAAAACATGAAATAATGCCTGGAAGCAGCAGGAGTACCACAATTAGTAATGAAGATGATTTTATTGTTTTTGAGAACGGAGACAGTGATCAACCACAGACATCTAAAACGGAGTAAGAGTTTCTCAGCTTCCTAAATGATAGAAGCAGAGCTTTCAATTCTTGAGCGCTATCCAAATATAAAAAATGTGTTCATACAATTTAAAACACAAGTTTGTGCTCATCAGGACCTGTAAAAAGATTGTTTTCTTTAGCAGGTTGTAGGCGGGGTGCGGAAAGAAAATGTCCAAAATGGGAATAAAGTTCTATATAATTTAACACTCATCGAACACAAAGAGAAGTTAGATTAAGTATAGCAGATTATCACGGTAACGGGTGATGAGTGGCGTACGGACAGAGTAACAAAATATATCGAGCCATTACCGCCGACTTAGCGTAACCGACAAAAACCAAATTTTACAGGAGAAGGTATTTTTTCAATATTTTTATAAATAATTGCGCTATTAAATTGAAATTTGACATATAATAATGATTTTTGAAACCTTAGGTGTAACGGTTAAATTTTTCAAAAAAACAATAGGTTATGAGGGTTTTTTGGCGTTTACAATATTTTTGCTGTTTCAAACTAACGACTTCTTATGTTTCCGGGCGTTTGAGATAACACTTGCGATAAAAAAAGTTATAACGCAAGCGACAATAAGCTATTTAAACTATGGATGTATTTTCATAAATAAACGGGTACTTAATGAATTAAACACAAATTAAAATATATAAATATATATTTCTCATTTTATCATTTTAAAGAACACTGAGATCAATATATTAAACTTAAAATAGAATCGTTAAACTTTTATCAAGGGAATTAAAGTAAAATACTTATTGCCTGCATTCGTTTCAGTTACTTAACATTAATTCTCATTCATTTAACATTTAAAAGAACACTAAAATCAACCTAATTTAAACTAAAATGAAACCTTTAATTATCCTTATCACTATCATCTGCATCAGTTTCAGGTAACACGTCAGGAACTGCTCCATCATGCTTCATATTCACATACTCTTCGTGGTACCTGTTTGGAATAATGTTTTTATTACACAAATCCACAAGATCTTTGTACTTGGCAGCTGAAATGTTTAGTTCTGAATGGTATAAATGTGCTGGTCCATTAATTATAGTTGCAGTATTGCCTCTTGATCTAATAATCAGGTCCATATTCAATTCTTGTTTATTGCTTTCTTCGAAGAAACCGTATTGCAGTGTAATTACTGGATTGTTCTTTTCCAAATGTACCATTCTTAATGTTTTGAAGGCTATTTTAAATTTGGCTGGCAATAAAGCTTGCGAAAAAGACTTCCAGTCCATGAAATCAGTGTAATTTAAAACGTGTACAAAATAACCTGTTGGATCAGATCTAGAATTGGTGATCATAGTTGGCCACTCAGAAGGAGCCCACACTGTTTTATTGCGGATAAAACTTTCAATTGTACTGTGAATAGAGTCAACAGGCATCATAGTGTGTCCAGGTAGGAGGTAAGTTACTTTTATTGCAGTAATCGTAGTTGTTGTCTTCAAAAAATGAATTAACATGGATATCATTGCACGGTTTCTGTTTTGCCCAGCACAACTATCTGCATACAGATTTATGACGCTATGAGTTCCTTTACTGTCTATAAGAGTCTAATATTTAAATAGGACAGTAACAATTTCGTTACAACCTCTTTTTCCTTGACATTCGCCCCACACGTAACAATACCCAGCCCCCGTACCGCTTTCGTAGATACTTTCATTATAAAATGAGTATTTTCGTGAGTAATATAGGGTAACGCTTTTACCATGTGGAGTATTGAGGACTTTTTGTAAGTCAAAGCTTACACAAATAGAGGTAGAATTAGAAGCTTTGCTAATATTTTGATCTTCTAAAAACAGATTTTTGCATTTGTCTTTATCTAGAATGTGATTTTTATACTCTGTAGTTTGTACAAAAACAGTTTTGCTTTCTGGCGGAAAATTTTTGTACTTCTCACAAAAGATACACTTATCTTTTTTGGGCAAATGGAATCCTATATTAAAATCGGTTTTGAAAATAGTACGAAAACGGTACGGTTTTGAAAGTAGTAGTTAGATAATATTGATGAATCTAGGCTCCTTTCTTTTAAGTGATCAATATACAATTTGTACAAGTTTGTTATGTTCTGTAATTCTTGAGGTAGATATAATTTGGTACTTTTGTTGCGACAATAGTGAGATGGCACAGCAGGCAACATCTCAATGAAAGATTTTAAATAGCACACTTTTTCTGAATCAGATTTGTTGTGAGGGAGAGGAGTCCTTTTGTCTTTTGGAGTAGTATTCAGTATTTTATTTGCATTTTCAATTGTATACCTTAAAGTCATCTGGGATATATCTAATGTCTTAAGCAAAAATTGTTGACAAATTTTAAAGTTTTGACCCTTAAAGTTTATAAAGTAATCATATGATTTTTGGCGAATATTACTAGTCGCTCGCTTTCTACCAATTGGTTTTGCCTTAGCACATGACAGTAGAAAGTCTTTTTGTCTCTTAGTACATCCCATCCCCCAATAGTTTTCAAAAATAATCCACCGATCATCCTCAGAAAATTTATCAGCACATGAATTGCCGCATCTTTTGTTTAAACAAGGATTTGGCCGTACAGATTTGCCAACAGCAGCTTGACGATTTTTTTTCTTCAGAAGCCTTTTCGGTAAAGGTCTTTTTTTTCTGTACCCTCTTTTCCCAACACTAGCCTCTTCTTCAATTTGTTGAGGCATGTCTTCTTCTGAACCACTGGACGATGACGGTGGCTTCCATGAATCCTCCGAATCAATATAGGACAAGTCGTAAAACGTCATGGGCACATGTTCCGATTCGTTAGGCTGTGAACTTTGGTTGTGGTTGGGTTTCATCTTGATGACATTCAAGAGTAGAAAAACTTTGGTTAACAAAATCAGTGTGATCATTATCGGAAAGGTTTTCATCTGGTATTTTATTTTGATTATCTAAGTCCATTAAGGTGTATGATTTCTCACTATCAGAATCAGTGTACTCAACAAGTTTACCTATAGGTAATGTGGAATCATTATGGTCTGATATTGAAAGGGATTCAGCTGTAAAATTTAGTAAAGATGGTGATGTCATATGAGGCAAAACCGCTTCCAGATCGTAGTCATAGTCTCTTCCCACTGGCATGATCGAATCAAGCGTTACGTTCTTCTGCTGTGTATCTTCAGGAACAGGAGATTTAGTAATGTTCTGTTTCGGTAAAGAACTCGGTGGTAGTAATTCCATAATATTCTTAATTCTTGACTGTAACAATAAAAAAAAACTAAGTATTTAGCACTAAAAAGTTCTTTTATTGACACAAAAATACAAAATACGTAATTATTAAAAAACTAAACATATTTTTATACTACTAATGTGCCAAACAAGCATACGGCCCACCTAATGGTAAACAGTTACCATAACCTAGGCGCTGGTAATACCAAAGATATCTCTAACGCGTTGCCGAACCCGTACCCCTGCACCTATGGAGTTCTGGGGCTCTGTATACCCTACTTACCAACAGGAACACAACACTACCTAAGCGGCTATGTTGTTTGCTGTAGGGCTGAGGTAGGTACTTACGTCCCCAGTCAGTTCAGTTATGTATGGGTATACAAAAACTTACATCTAACAACAATAACTTTAGCTAAGTAGGTAACAAATAGCGGCAACTCTTTAGTGATTACCAAAGTTATGCATGGAAGCCACGTGGTTACTCCCACACAGACAAAGCCACGAACAAACGCTATTGAAAAATTAGTTACCTTTAAAATTACATTCATTTACTAACAAAATCACAATAATTAAGTAGGTATCTTACATACCTTTGCCGGAGTTGACATTTTGGAGAAAAATCGTAATAAGTAACTGCAGTGATTTACTAAACACTATACAACAGTACCACACCACTTTAAACTTAATAAAACCTAATTTTGTCACGTAATAACCCGATAATTATTATTTAACACTAAATACAGTGCAAAGAGATAGTTATTGCATCACAATCTTCACTGGAATGAACTCGTCGCAACACGTTTTTTGCCACTTTGTTTATAGTAAACGACAAAATTTTGATGTACTGTGTCGGTTGCGATAACCAGTAGGGTCGCTTACGCTGCAATTCTTAGATAATTACGCAACTTACGATATATTTTTATTATGTCGGTTACTGTAAAATATAGAAAACTATTGTGCTAACGATAAACTTAGCATTTGCTATAACTTTCTAATTGGTTGTGTTTTGGCGGGAAATGTCGACGAACCGAGTCCGTTATAGTTTAAAATGTCGTCTGCGATAAAAAACGCTGTTTAGGTAAAAATTTCGCTTACGATAAGACGGCGGTAATGGCTCGATATGCGTTAGCGGCGGAGACGCAAGCCGGACTACTCGGCCGCGGAGCGCGCGGCGCGTCGTACGATCCGCGCATGCGCGGAAGGCGCGGGTGCGAGTACCTATTGCCTAGCGCGAAGCGACATATATAGGTACTAAACATTTTTAAAAAGTGTGCCTCCTATAAGGTTTTATTCACTCTCCAACGAGAGGCTGTTTGTCTGACAGTACATTTAAAAATCTAGTGTTCATGAAAGGAAACTCTGGTTTTACTGATTAATTAATCTTGTTTTCCTCTACTTTTCAGACCGTGCTGGTCTAGATTACTTATTTTGTAATTTGTATTTCGTATTTCAATTAAAAATAGCTAAAATATTGTATTTTGTATTTTATATTACAAATACTGAATCTGAAATCTGCTTAGAACTGAAAGATATTTTGTATTTCGTATATTAATTACTTGTGATACAGTAATATCTTAGGTTTGCGCGATCACTACACATTATAATAAAACAACTTTTAACCGGATTAATCGCGTGTATTATTGGTTTTTTGTTTTTCCTGACGTTTCGAACACTTTGCAGCGTTCGTGGTCGCAGGAGGACTAAGGTGTCAGGTGTCTCAACAGTTTATTTAAAATTATTTCAGTCTACCGTACATATAATTGATAAATTCATAAAATTATTTTTGTCTCTGATACATGTTTAAAACTAAATCGCGACGGTATTTCCTAAGACTATCCCTGAGAAGAAATACCGAAACAAACTCAGGGGTCACAGTCGTTTTAAATTTAGAGATACAATTTTACAATTTTATCGAATTATAAACTAAAAGGTGTTCCGATGCACGCAGTAATCGCTCACAGTATCTTGATTTTTCTTGTGACTTGACTTTGTTTGGGACTTGATTATTTTCAGTACAGGGTTCCAAACAGGTGGTAATTGCCAACCATCTTCTCTATTGAAATTTGGGTGTTTTTTAATTTCAATAGCCTCGCGGAGCATTCTCGGTATATATCGGTTTTCTTTCGCGAGGATTTGGGGTTGGTCAAAACGTAGAAAATGGTTGGGTTTGTCTGTTGTATGTTCACAGACTGCAGATTTTGTTGAGCGTCTATTCTTGACGTCAGCTATGTGTTCTTTCAACCTGGTGCCAATGCTACGCTTTGTTTGCCCTATGTATGATAGCCCACAATCGCAATCAATCTTGTAGACCCCTGCATCTTGTAAGGGAATGTGGCACTTCACCGGTCTGAGAAGTTGGCTGATCTTTCTATGTGGCTTGAAGTAGGTTTTGATAGAAGCACGCTTCAAGATGTGACCAATTCTATCGGTGACCCCTTTGATGAAAGGTAGGACAGCAGGTCTGCGATCAACTGTGGTGGGCTTTGGGCGGCTTCTGCGACGGGGATGTGGAGCTCGTAAGTTATTATGTTTGAGAACTTGCTTCACATGGTTGAGTTCCCCTGCCAGGTGGTCGGCGTCGCAGATGCCTTGTGCTCTCTGTAACAAAGATTTGGCGACAGTAGCTAACTGACAAGGATGGTGGTGAGATTCACCGTTCAAGTATCTTTCTGTGTGGGTGGGCTTTCTATACACAGTGTGACTAACAGAATGATCCGGATTATGGATAAGTAATATGTCAAGGAAAGCCAGTGACTTGGTTTTCTCTAATTCCATAGTGAATTGAATTTTATTATGTATGGAATTTAGGTGGTCTAAAAATGCAGGGACCCCATTGTGAGGCAAGATGGTGAAAGTATCATCAACATACCTCTTGAAAATCTTCGGCATAGCCGGGGCCGTCAGGAGGGCTCTCCTTTCAAAATCTTCCATGAAGATGTCGGCAACCACCGGGGAGACCGGTGAACCCATGGCCACACCGTCAACTTGCAGGTAGAATTCATTGTCCCACAATAGGTAGCCGCTGGTAAGGCAGTGCTCAAGTAACTCTGCATATGCTAGAGGCATGTCATGGTCACTCAACTGCTTCTTGACAATTTCCAAACAATCCTTAACTGGTAAGTTGGTAAATAAGGACTGCACGTCAAAGCTAACCATCACTTCATCCTCAGTCAGTTTTAGGTCTTTGATCTGGCTGATGAAATGATAAGAATCCTTCACATATGTGTTAGTTTGTCCACGAAGTTTTGAGAGTATCTTCGCTAGGTGTTGTGCCAGTTTGTAGGTTGGTGTGTCAATCTGGCTCACTATTGGTCGTAGTGGAGCGTTCTCCTTGTGTATTTAGGCAACCCGTACAGTTTAGGTGGTTTCGCGCAAGATGGAATCAATATGTTTACGTCCAATTCCAGGGTGTCGGAGTATTTTGATATTAATTCTGATGTTTTCTTTAGAATTTTATTGGTTGGATCTTTGTTTACCTTTTTATATGTGCTATTATCCGACAAGAGATCTCGAATTTTATTATTATAATCGGACGTATCCATTATTACCGTTGCATTACCCTTATCGGCGCGAAGGATAGTCAACTCGGGGTCTTTACTCACGTTTTTTAGAGCGAGGTATTCGTCGCGAGAAAGATTTGGTTTGGGCAATTTGCTTCGACGTAGTACACAAGACACGTCTTGACGAATCGCCTCCAAATCTTCCTTTTTTACGATGTTTTTTATAAGACAGTCCTCAACGTTGCATATTATATCTTCGTACGGGATTTTTCTCGGTGCTAGCGCGAAATTAAGGCCCTTTTTTAGAACTTTAACGGTGTTTTCATCCAGAGATTTTGTTGATAAATTTACGACCGGTTCGATATTATTACTCGATTTTGACAGCTGGTTAGCTGTATTTTTAATTTCCGGATTTTCGCGGTTTTGGGTACTAGGGTTTTGGCCACTCAGTTTTTCATACTTTATTATTTGTCTTTTAGTATTAGCGATTAATCCGGTTAAAAGTTGTTGTGATACAGTATTTTTTTAATTTGAGTCGTCCAGTTGCAAATCCCGCTAAAAGGATTTAATAAAATTTTACAGGAATGAAAAAAAAGCTAGAAACAGAAACAACTGTACTTTATTAGGCAATTTTTATTTTTTCCATTGCTAAAAAGATACCTAATATTAACAAAACTAAAAAAGGCTGCAATTACTACCAAAAACTAGGCTAAAAACAGGTTTTGATTTTAAATATGGAGGATTTTGAAACTTACTATGTGTTATAGAGGCATTTGCAACTGAGCTTTGTGAAATAGCGGGATTTGAAACTAAGCTATTCTGTGGTGATGGTCAATATTATGCAACAACAACTGACCAGCAAGTAGGTAAATAAAAATGCAGATAAACAATTTTAATCAAAAATATAATTTGAAAAGAAATCAGTAAGGTAGTTGTTCTACATTGCAAATCAGGTAAACATAAAAAGTTAAATCATACTATTAGGTTGACATCGTCAAAGCCATCTTCACAAAGGTCGTTCGGTATCTCTGCTGTATCCTCCTCAATATCTCCTTGCTCATAAGACTTTCTGTCTTCCACTGTTTTATAAAATGCTAAATTTTCATTCTCTCTCCATTGCTCTCCAAAATGTTTTGTTAATAGATTTGAAACATCGGTAATCTTTGCTTTCTTTGGAATAACCTGGTTTGCTGGAATAATAACAACTGGATTCAACATAGTGATGCTTTTATTTTTCTTTGTAATCGGCTTCTTTACGTTAATGTCAATTTTATAAGACTGTTCCCCTTGAAGCAATAAATTATTTGTTTTGGAACGTGTCAAGAAAAAGCTAGTGGTTGGTTTAATAACTGGTGCGTAGGCCGATTTCCAATCTCGTACTGCAATTGTATCTAAAGCAGTCAATTTACAATATTGAGTTATAATTTCTTGATATTGTTCAGGTGACGAAATTACTTCACAATTTTTCAAATCTTTCTCTATTTGAGCAAACACCCGGTCGGGTGGGATAAAAGAGTGTCCCACCACTGGAAACACTATTTCAACCTTTTTTATGTGTCTGAGTGCTTCTGTTGTCAACCACTTTCCAAGCATGGCTACCATACCGGAATTTTTATTTTGCCCAGAACAGCCATCTGTTACTATTCTTAAGACTTTAATTTCTTCTTTGATAATATCTAAATTAGTTAAAAAGTGATGAACTGCTGAAATAATTTCATTACTACCTTTGTTGTGTGTGGATTCGTTCCAGGTATATGCAAATATGTTTTCCTTGGTTAGTTTTGCCTTAGAGCTACCAACTACTATAGTAAAGTTGTAGAAATTGATTTGGCGGCTATAGTAGGCGGACTGATCTGGCACTTTAGAGAGCCCTAAATTTTTTTGGCAGTCAAAGCTCATTGTTAGAAGATCACTTCTTTGCTCTTGCAAGATCTCATAGAATGCTTTGAACCTCAAACGGTGGACTCTTTTTTCAATTATCAATTTATTTTTCGTCTCAGCATTTGTTTCCTTTTTAATGTTCTCATCTAACTGCAGACAAGTCGAACAAACATCAGACCTGGGTGTGCGAAAACCAATGTTATAGCAACAATTGAATATATTTCTAAAAAAATGCTGCTTTACTTCCAAGCAGGGATGTTCTTTGTTATACATACGCCAAAGTTTTTTTATATTTAGTTCAGGGGGTAAGTACAATCTTTTTATATTTTTTGACCTACAGTAGTGGCTTTCATTCGCTTTAAATGACTCATAAAGGCTTGCACCGCTTTTCTTTTCTCTTTAAACTTTTGACTTTTTCGGTCTCCACCCCGACGCTCTTTTGCCATCTCCTCCTTTTCATAAAATCTATGCATTACTCCTTGTATACGGTCTTTCTTTACACACAATACGTTAGTAAAGGTTTTTTGACAAACAGGGATCATCTTGCTGCTCTTGTTACGTATGAAATATTTTAATGAATGATTTCGCTTGCTACCAGCTTTTGCAGTTTTAGATGTTGTGATAGTACAGTATTTTATTATAAAATTATCTTGGAAAATCTTTGTCGGATGTTTGTAAAATGATTGGTGGAATTTTCTCATTTCTGTGCATGTTAAAGTCGCGCACTGGAATGCCTTACGCCTGTGTCCACATGGGATGGGAATGTTGGAAGGGTATTTGGCTTGTATCTACAACTGAAAGTTCAAAAAGCATTATTTGAACTTTCAGTATTAATACAGATTTGACTACCAATTGAAAAAAAAAACATACTGGGCCAAATTTCATCAAATTCAATGCATTAGTAACGAACAAAACAACCAACATTCATTTTTTATACATAAAATAAGTACACATTCATACTTATTATTAGTATAATAAATAATGTTAGTATTACGGTATTTGAACAGGCTTTTTTAATTAGACCTTACTAAAAGTAAAAATTACACCGAGTAACTTAATGTAAGATTACAAATTTCTCGAAAATAAAACAGTATTTTTATTATAACTTGTAACAATGTTTCATATAAATGCCGTCCATTGCATACAAATAGGTCAATCACATTCGTATAAAGTCGGGATAATGCAAAGAACTTTTAGGGAAATTTAATTTGTATTTTTGCACCAAAGCATGTTCAACCATTTTTATGGTCCTGTTTTGCATAACAACTTTTGAAACAGCAGTTGCCTGTGTAGTAGAAGAAAGTAACCAACCTTTTTTCACGCAATACTTCACGTTTCCACTTTGATTTATTCACTAATCTCTTCCGTGCTTTACCAGGCTCCGACTTTTTTATAAATTGTTGTAAATCCTCCATTTTTTCCGCACAAAAACAATAAAAAACCACAGCAATAACACTCGCAGGTAACTGAATCGGCCATACTAATTTACTCTGTCACGTGACCTAATATTGGGCTGCCATTGGTTGGATTTGTTATGGAGGAATTTGAAACTCACACACTTTGTTTTAGAGTACTTTGCACTGAACATAACATAACATAGCATCACGCCTGTTGTTGGTTGTGTTAATTCAACATTTATATGTAAGTGCAAATGATAAAAAATGCATGCAGAAAATGTCATATGTCAGTGAGTGCTCAACGTGTATGACTCTAAATGAAAATGCAAGTTGTCCGATTCAAACCACGTCTAATTGAACACTAAAATAAATTGTCAATTTACAATAAAAATGTAATGTACAAAAATACATAGGTTTTGCTCTGTCGTATGTCAATGCACTCCCAAATGTGGGTCGCGATCAAAGTGCAAATACGCAAGCCTACTTACTTATTTAACAAAAAATAAAATATTATGAAACCATGTACGTACACCGTACACCTGTATTCCCCGAAGTCGCGCTACGGACCACTAAATATTTGACATAAAAGCGTTTTAGCGGACTTTGAAACTAGAGGATTCATTTATATTTCAATTAAAGCAAAGCATGTATTCTGCCCAGCCCTGGATATAATAAAAATTTAAGAAAATCGGGCGAACTTGTTAAAAGCGAAACATCGGGTTGAGTGTATATTTTTAATCAATTAATCATGTGTTAATTGCTTGAACCTTACATCGAATTTCAATATTTTCAATGAAACAAAGTCCATCATTTTCGTAATTATGTACTATATACATCATTATTATTTATCATTTCACATGTTTATTGGCGGCTAAAATGCGTTAGATATTTGATTTGCGAACTAAATATTTGACACGTATATCAATATATTCTTGAATCACAGCTCGAAGCAAATGCAGTAAATGATTGCTGCAAGAATCTTGTTCAAATAAATGAGCATGAAGTACGTTAAATATGTCTTATCCAATAAACAACTTCAAAATCTTAGGCTCAAATCACACCGAGATGGCAGCGGCCGGCAGCGAAGCGGCAAGCAGTTTCAGTGTCATATAATATTAAACTTTATCTTTATTACAATAATACATAGTATCGCTTGAGAAACTCGAAAAGGTCGCGAAGCCATGCGCGGCCCGCAAGCACTCCGATGACTCCCGCGAAGCCAGGGTCGGATTGAAGCAGATAAAAAAATGTAATACGTTTCGGTCAAAAAGATAGTTAACACATTAAGAGCGGCCAACGCGCATGCGCGTTTTTCGAACTTTTACCAGGTGCTTGCGGCGCGTATGTGCGTTCATTCAATTTACATAACTTTGTTCGAGTGCGGCGCGACGCGTCTGTGCGTTCATTGTGCTTAGCTATTGTTTCGAAAGCATCGTAAAATAAGGGTCTGTAAGGGTGTCCACACACTAGTTATTTCGATTTTTACATACGATATTCGGTTGTTACACAAGTAATATGGTACGAGTGTCAGGGTGGAATGATATTCGTTGGTGGTGTACCCACCACAACTCGCTTTTCGAGTCGTGTGTATATGTAGCTAATGATTGACATTGATTTGTGAGCGTGAAATAAAAAAAAAAACTTTAAATAATACATTTTAATTTTTGGATTTTTACCCACGCCTTTCCCCTTAGGCGTGGGTGAATGTGTCCGATGGCAGGGCCGTTTGGCGGCCCGGTCGTCTCTAATTACGACGGCACGTTTGGCCGCCTGTAGTAAGGCAGCCATTTGACCGCCCGCGCCGCCGCTAGTCCCAGCGGCACCGCTTGGCCCGGGCCCGCCGCTGCCCTCGGCACCGCTTAGCCCGGGCTCGCCGCTACCCTCGTCTTCGCTTCTACTGGGCCCGCCGTCACTGCAGTCTGAGTCACCTCAGACTGCAGTGACGGAACTCAGTCGCTAGGGTTGGTGACTTCGTCTTGCCTAACAAAAAGTAATAAATATGTAATAGAACCTATTGGTTTGATATTATATCTATGCCCCTAATAACGTCAAAGAAAAGCACATCATCATGATCCGCCTATAATGTTCCCACTGCTGGGACACAGGCCTCCTCTCTATGAGAGGGAGTGGGCTGTAATCCACCACGCGAGCCTAGTGCGGGTTTTTAGTTCTAGGACATGGCGGTCTACTCACGATGTTTTCCTTCACCGTTTTTGAGGGCAGACACCCTCATGAAAACCACATAATTTCTCATAATAAACATATTACAGCTAAACCTTTGTATTTGTAGTTATAAAATTATGAATACTTACAGAAATCCTTCACAATCCATGATGAATGTACTGTTGAACGTTTTCATTTCATGATAGTATGTGATATGGAAATTAGATTCAAAGGGCAAAAAATAAAAAGACTTAAGGAAAAGTTCATAGTTTATTGGGGGAGCCATGATGAGTTGCTTGGTCAAGAACAATCACCAGGGCTCCCCATAATTAACACGCTCCTGGAGCCATACGAGCCATGCGCTGCGAGCTGGTGGTGGTGATGGCGGTGTTGCTGCTGGTGCAGGCCGGGGGGGTTCGTTCCTACAAAAAAGGAAATAATGATTTGTAGGTTACAAAAAAAGAAAACTTCTGCCTATGTTCTGGAATGTTCTTGGTCGATCATGTATGTGCAGTCAATCAAATCAAAATTATTTTACCAGGGAAGCCACATGTGCTGATCTTCAATCTTATAATATACTTTTTCGATAAGGACATGTTTGATGTGGGTTTTGAACTTTCCATCGCTAGGTTCTGTAACTGATTTCTATTTTTCAAAGAAACATTGAAAAAATAATAGACAAGAACGGGGCTTGAACCCGCGACCTTTGACGTTCCGTGTCATCACTCTACCAACTGAGCTACCTTGTCGTGTTCAAACCTATTGAATTTTCAATCCTCTTTGTATACGTCTTAAGGAGACGCCTGGTGATATTTATCTAGTAATCATTTACAGATTTACTAAACTCAGCGTTACCACTATGATTTATAAAGGATTGGGATGTTGTTCGGCGATTTACAACTGCAAAGTGGTAACGCTACAGCAAACGACGCGGCGCATGGCTAGGCTCCAAAAAGTCATTATTTCGGCGAAACAATCACAAAAAAATCTATAGTTAGATAGAATTTTTATAACTCTTATTACTCTACGTTGAGCGCCAAACTCCAAGTGTGTCAATGTCAAGTGTCAATTTTAAATCGTAGCTTGAACGAGTAAATGAATGACAGAACAAAATAATGTTACCATATAATTATTTTTTGATATAATGATATGAATATACTTGTTAAAATTTTACTGACCATTAATACGTGTGGAGAAATTGGTTTCAGTTGAATATTGTATTGTTTAGTCCAAGGATGTTGAGTCTTATTACTCATATCTTCTACAATAAACCTTTTCATTTGATAGGTAATATAAAGAGCCGCGCCGGTGATTTAGAAGACATTTTAAACAAAAGGGTTCCGGCTGCGGCGGAATCCTTTTGTAAAGTAAAAGACATTTTACTTTTATATTTATTGGACTACTTATCTATGCCGATTGTTTAAATAATCTTTTGTAACCAAAACTGCTGGAACCCTTTTGTATTAAATGTCTTTTATATTTATTGGACTACTAATCTATGCCGATTGTTTTAAATTATCTTTTGTAACCAAAACTGCTGGAACCCTTTTGTATTAAATGTCTTTTATATTTCTTGGACTACTAATCTATGCCCATTGTTTTAAATTATCTTTTGTAACCAAAACTGCCGGAACCCTTTTGTTTAATATGGTTTTATAGACTACTTTCACTGCTAAGGAGATAAGGCTTTTTAAAGCTGAACTGCGTGAAGTGAGGGATGAGATGCGTGAATTTCGGCAGGAGATGGCGGAGCTGCACTCATCATTGGGAGTTTGTACCGTGAGAGTGGACAGCCTGGAGGCCAGGATCGAGGCACTAGAAAATAGAGAATTTGCCCCTTCTGATGATACAAAGGTAGGCCAGCTCGAACAGACTGTCTCGCTTTTACAACACGAGTTGAACAATCGGGACCAAGAACTGCTTAGCTCGGACCTCGAAATAGCTAACATCCCAGAGGCACCAGGTGAAAATATTATGCATACGGTCATGTTGGTGGCAGCGAAGCTCGGAGTAACGCTGGAGGAACGCGACATTGTGTTTGCGCAGCGATTGGGCCTTCGTATGGAGCGAGAGGTGCGAGTTGGCACGGCACCAGCAGGAACTAGTCCTACAGGAGGAGAGAGACCAGCGGGAGGAGCAGTGCGTGGTCGACGTATCGTGGTGCGCCTGTCGAGGCGCTCGCTGCGAGATAATCTACTGCAGACTGCGCGCGTACGGCGAGGAGCCACCACATTAGACCTTGGATTCCATGGTCCACCTCGCCGCTTTTACCTCAACGAGAGACTAACCAAAAAAAAACAAATATTTGTTTTATCGTGTGCGCGAAGCTGGTACCCGTCTCGCGTGGAGATACACCTGGACGAAATTTGGGCGCATCCTCGTCAAACAGGGTGATGGCAAGCCTACACACTGCATTCGTACTGAAGAGGATTTTGTTCGTGTTTTTGGATGTGAAGTATCTACGGTCAAAAAGGTTTAGCATTGTGGTTTGTAGTTGGCAACTTACTGAAAATAAAATCTTTGTAATAAGTTTCAAATTAATTGATCATGTCTCCATGTTTATAATAACTTCCTGTGTGCCTGGTTTTCTCCTATATCAGTATTTTTTAGTTACATCATGTGCGATATATTTACAATGTCTATTTAATTCTTGGACTAGGATAACTATTTATTTACTTAATATTAATACATGTTTCATCACACTATATCCTAAAATACAATCCTACTATTTATATATACCAAAGTATAAAGTGCTACACCGTACATTACTAGCTTCATCAAACCGTATCCACAAGAACATTACATCACACAATATTTATTTAAAAAATGAATAAGACAAAGAGTTTAAAAGTTGGGCTATTTAATGCGGGATCACTAGGTTCCCGCCAAGAGGAGTTTCTCGTAGCTATGGAAGAAATGGCAGTTGACGTCATGGCGATAAATGAGACCTGGCTTAAGGAAGGAGAAGAGGGTCGCGCACCATCTGTGCCGGACTATCGGCTGCGGCACGTGCCGCGCCCTGCGACAGTCCGTGGCGGCCGCGGGGGTGGCGTAGGCTTTTACGTGCGCCGCGGAGTACGCGTGCGTATAGTACCACACCCGGCCGCGTCCCAGGTCGAACAGATGTGGCTCAGACTTAATACCAACTCGCAGTCGGTGATCATAGGTACAGCTTACAGGCCGCCGTGGCTTGATGTGAACATGTTCTTGGACGCCATAACTGACTCTCTCACGTCTTTTGCCAATACAGATAGGGTGCTCCTGCTTGGTGACTTTAATATTAATGTATTAAGTCTTTCAGATACGAAAACCAAATTATTAAACAACTTTTTGGAATACTCCAAGCTCAAACTAGTAGTCACTACGCCAACACATTTTACAGACCATAGCGGGACCTTAATAGATATTGTGTGCACTGACGCTCATGTATGTAAGGTCTCAGTGTCACATATACCGGAGTTGGGCCAGCACTCAATAGTTTCAATTGAAGTTAATTTTAAACTGGAAAAGCCTCCTCCAATGTGGATCACCTATAGGCCATTAAAAGACATCTTAATAGATATTTTTAACCAGGATTTGAATAGAATTGAATGGGAATGCATAGAAAATATGGAGGATGTGAATTCCATGGTTGCAACATTTAACTACTATATTACTACTTTATTTGATTTGCATGCACCCCTAAAAAAAGTTCTGATAAAGGGGAGATCTTGCCCGTGGATAACCGATACAGTAAAATACATGATGATCTGATAAGTGCCATTATAAATCTAAAACCACTAAAAATGAACATCATATAAAGTCCTACAAAGACCTTAAATATCTTGTCCGAGCTGCAATTGACAGTGAGAAGAGTGCATATTTCAAAACATTTTTAAACAATAATATTAAGGAGCCAAAGACGCTATGGAAACATATTAAATCAACTGTCTCAATATCAAATAAACAAAATTATAGTTTACCACATTTTTGTAGTGATCCAGATAAAATTAACCAACACTTTTTGGAGGTACCTGGTAGTGGTCAGGTTGCAATATCTGATTTAACTTATTTCGAATTTAATAGATTTTGTAAAAATTGTTTCCAAATTGAGTCAGTTCAGGAGGATGTTGTATTGAGACTTCTTCGCGGTCTAAAGTCCAATGCCCAAGGTTCAGACCATATTTCACTTGACATGGTGATAATGACTCTCCCACGTACACTCAGAGTAATAACCTCTATCATCAACAGATCCATTTCCACCTCCTCTTTCCCAAACCTGTGGAAAAAGGCTATAGTTAAACCTATTCCAAAGGTACCAAATCCTATTGGAGTAAAGGACCTACGTCCAATTAGCTTGTTGCCATGCCTCTCCAAGATTTTGGAGAGGGTTGTTTGCGACCAACTACGGGAATACCTAGAGCTTAATAACATCTTACCATTGGCTCAATCCGGATTCCGTAAAAAACACAGTACTGCAACAGCCCTCCTTGATGTGGTTGGTAACATACTGGAAGCTAAAGACCACGGCATGGGAACATTGCTTGTCCTGCTAGATTTCTCTCGTGCATTTGATTCTATAAATACTTCACTTCTTCTTTCTAAACTATCATATTACGGGTGTCACTCTAAAACTGTAAACTGGTTTAATAGCTATCTCAGTAACCGATCACAGCTGGTACAGTTGACTAATGACAGTGATGGAGAGGCATTAGTCTCATATCCCAAGCAGGTTAACAGGGGAGTTCCTCAGGGATCGATTTTGGGACCGCTCCTTTTCATCCTATACAGCGCCGACATCACCAGCTGTCTGGTAAATTCCAGGTTTCATCTGAATGCAGATGACCTGCAGCTGTACCTCTCTTTCTGCTCTGGAGACAGTGCTGAGGCTGTAAATAAAATAAATGAGGACTTGGATAGGGTCGCAGTATGGTCAAAAAGAAACTCATTGGTGCTGAATCCAAATAAGTCCAAGTTTCTTGTCATGGGGTCTAGGGATTCTATAGACAGGATGCTTGCGCACAACCTTAACCTTATGATTGATGGGTGTAATATTGAAAGGGTTCGAGAAGCCCGTAACCTCGGAGTGACATTTGATGGGCAATTGCTGTTTGAAACCCACATCTTGGAGGCGGTGCGAAATTGTTTCTACAGACTGAAGTTATTGTACCGTATTCGTCCCTACTTAAGTGTGGATATGCGTGTCATGCTCTGTGAGTCATTAGTTTTATCCAAGCTGAACTACGCTGACACTGTGTATGGGACTTGTATTCATAATAGAACTGAGAAACTAATTCAACGGGTACAAAACGCTTGTGCGCGTTTCTGTTTCCATGTACCGCCTCGATCACATGTGACCCCGTATTTAAATGATGGAAACCTCATGAAGATGCAGGCAAGGAGAAAGTTACACCTAGCAACCCTACTATTTGATGTTATAATATCACATAAGCCTAAATATCTGTATAGTAAGTTGTCATGGTCGCGCGACTATAACAAATACAATACAAGGGCATCAGCTTACCGCTTGATTACCCCACGGCATAGAACTGCTGCTTTTCGCGGAAGTTTCAAATTTGCTGCCAGTCGTTGCTGGAATGATCTTCCGCCCCCATTTCATACTATAAAAACTGTGCAAAATTTTAAGATAAAATTTAAACAACATTTATTAAAAAAACAAAAGGAAACCACTTAGCTTACCTGTGATACATTGGCCCGTGAGCAGCGGTTATATTTCGAAGCCAAATAGGTAATTGTGAGTTTTCTCTCAATTGATGTAAAAAAAAACTCTCCAACATAATCCCCAATTTCTTGTTTGTTCAGTTTCAGAGAGGTTTCAGAGTTAATTTTATTTTCACTCACCACAATACACTTCACCTCGTTACACTACACAGCATATTAAGCACAACCATTACACAACTTTCTGATTAATATTTAATTGTTCTACAATTTTTCTTTATTTCTAAGGCTTTTCTTGGTACCTATGTTATAATTATTTCCACCTTATTTCAACAGTAATTTGTTTGTTTGTACACATCCGCCATCTTTTGCATAATCTAATTTTTTTTACATGGTTTTTATTAAATTGATCACTAAACTTTTGGCGCGTGAGTCTGCCTGGCGTCTACTCGTTTGTCTTTCATAGACATGAGATGTGGAACTGCTTGGACTCACGCTACAGGTGCGCGCACACATAATTGACGAACAATATAGGTTTAAATTTTTACAATTATATAATTAAGTTAACATTTTGTTACGCAATTTATTTAAGATATGTGTTTATTTTTATTATTTTTTACAAGGTTTTTCATTAAAATATAATTAAAATGTTTATCGTGGCTGCCCGTGGCATCACTTACGGGACCTATCTGAAAACCAGCGCTTCAGCATCTTGGTGTTGCAGCACATGCTGAGATAGGGGCCTTTTTTGGTTTAGTGCAGGCAACTTTGTGTGTACTTTATATTTTTTATTTGTTAGTTTTTTTTTTAATGTTTTTGTAAGTAAACTGTAAGTTTTATAAGAATTCTGTTATTGTCTGTCATACTATGCCAAAATAACCTTGTCTTTCTTTCTTTCTTTTCTAAGTTCAAAGAATGCATACAAATTGGCATGCCATAAAATGTGTCTCAAATCTATAACAACCCCTCCAGTCGAATCCATCGGCGCTTAAAATTAAGTGTTTTTAGTCACTTCTGTTTTGCTTTCGTGGTGAACAGACGTACTCTCCCTGCGCTCCCTTTCGATATTCTCTCTTGCCTTTTGACCGTTGCTTTCTTTCTGGACCTCTGATTTGCCCCGTGATTACTTTGGCTTGTGATATTGGACTCTGAAAATACCTCGTGATTACCTTGGCTTGTGATTTTGGACTTGTGATCTTGTGATCATTTGGTTCATTGTGAAGTGTGGTGAATCTT
Source organism: Xylocampa areola (assembly GCA_935421205.1). Lineage (NCBI taxonomy): Eukaryota > Metazoa > Arthropoda > Insecta > Lepidoptera > Noctuidae > Xylocampa > Xylocampa areola. The sequence continues at coordinate 1,731,805 of OW285216.1, forward strand.
CGTGATCTTGAAGGCTGTACATGGTAAGTACCAACAGTTATTATTATGAGCTGTATTTTACTTAATTTACTTGATCTACCGTTCAAAAATGAGGCAGGTATCCAATATTTATGTAGATGACGCCAATTTGTCGTAATACTTCGACATTGACGACTGAGTTCAGCTATATACAGTAACTATTAATTATAGGTATCCACATGTCGATGTACCCATTGATTTTTTTATTCACCCACGAAACAACGGATGCAATCTGTATTTATCTCTTTCAACTGTTTCAAGCATCTTCTTGATCAGCCCTTATTTCATTTTCTATTGCTCAGCCAACTCTCCAGCTGTTATTTTATTTGGCTATTTATCGTATTGATTATGCGGCACAATATTTACGATCAAACATTGCTTTTAGATGGCACGTAATCCTGAAGACGTGAGACGTGACATGATGGAAATCTTCGGAGAGGATTGTAGTGACGTTGAGTCGATTGAGTCCGACGGTTCTGACAGCGAAAGCGTCACCTCCAACGCGTCAGACAGGTAGGGCACCCAGAATTAATACCTAATTATGTTATCAAATTCTTATTGTAGTATTTGTTTCAAACCTTGAACGGTTTTTTTAAGTAGATATTTTTTCTCCTTTTTAGCTCAAGAAATTCTTCCGTTCACTTGACTCCGGATGGAGAGTGGACTGAGGAGACTGCAATTGTAAACAGTTTCCCATTTACTGGGACACCCCAAATTAAGATCCCGGAATATTGTACTAAAGGGCCTGTGGAATATTTTAAATCTATTTTCCAGGACAATTTTATGACCAGCCTAGCGGAAATGACAAACATGCATGCCCAAATTTTGAAATCCAGGCCACTTAAGCCCAATAGCCGCCTAACAAAGTGGAAAAGCACTAACGTAGCGGAATTGTGGACGTTTTTGGGAATTCTATTTTTCATTGGCACCGCTAGGCTGAGTAAATTAGCTGATTATTGGAGAAAAAGTTCTTATGTTAAATTTAATATTAATAAATACATGTCTAGGGACAGATTTTTATTAATTTTAAGATGCCTATTTTTCAACACAACGTATGAGTCAATGATTAAATACTCGAAAATTGATTACTTGTTGAATTATTTTAACGAAACTATGAAAAATTTAATTTATCCTGAAAGAGAATTAAGTATAGACGAATCAATGGTTGGATTTAGAGGGCGTATAGTTATAAGACAATATATAAAAAATAAAAAACATAAGTATGGGATTAAGCTTTATGTTTTGGCCGATCCTAAAGGACTAGTCCATAGAATACATATGTACAAAGGTTCCCAAGATGTTGAAGTTGGTGGTATAGGTCACGTAAATAAAGTAGTCATGACACTTTTAAAGGATTATTTAAATAGCGGCCATTCAATTTATATGGACAATTATTATAACAGTGTCCAGTTAGTAGAAATATTACTGACACAAAAAACATACTGTACTGGAACTTTGCTCGCTAAAAGAAAAAATAACCCAAAAAGTGTTGTGGCTAAAAAACTTTTGAAAGGTGGAAATATTTTTAGGTATAACGGAAAAGGTGTTTGTATCGGTAAATGGAAAGACAAGAGAGACGTGCTCACTATTTCCACTGAGCATTCATCCCACTTGATGCCAGTGGAAAATAGGCGTGGTCGTGTTGTCAACAAACCAAAAATGGTTATCCAATATAATAAATATATGAAAGGTGTTGATCGACACGACCAAATGTTAGCATACTATCCAAGTGAGCACAAATGTATGAGATGGTACAAAAAAATTGGCATTCACATCCTGAAAATGATGTTACTAAATTCCTTTTTTTTGTTTAAAAAAGGTACAAACAGTACTCTTTCCTTAGAGAAATATAGGGAAAAAGTACTGTTTGAACTTCTTCCCCCTGTATCTGAGACACTTGCGCCTCAAAAGGTAAGACACATGCCTACAGAACTAGACAGAAATACAAATGGGTGTCTTAAAAGGCGCAAATGTGTCAGGTGCTGGGTAAAGGCAAAAAAAAGGAAAGACTAAAATCATTTGCACGATTGTGATGTCGGACTTTGCCTTTCCTGTTACGGCCCACACCACGACGAAATGTCAAATAATGTGTATGTATAAATGTAACGTATGTACAGATGCCAGCACATCAAGCTACCGGAAACGGTTTAAGTTTAAAATCTATTAAATAAATTTGACAGATTGTAGAAGCTTGATGTGCTGGCATCTGTACTAATGTCTATACGGGGTGGAAGGGCACCGACGCGAAAACGGTTACCACGTATTCAGTACATCATTCTGAGCCAACCCACATACAATTTTTTCATTGGTTATTTAAAAAACGAATACAGCGATGAAAAATTTCTATGTGGGGCCTCCAAATGATGTATCGTGGTAGCCGTTTTCGCGTCGGTGTCCCTGCCACCCCGTATGTATGTGTAGTGTAGTGTAATTTATGTATTTTTTATTTATGAAATAAATGTATTGACTGCAAATATGTAATCGTTTAATTTTACTACTTACCTACTACCAAAAAGACTATCATGAGATAAGTACGGGTCTGAAATTATTGCTCTACTAGATAAATCATAAAATCATATACCACTAAATGGCAACACTAAGTGTTCAATTTCAGTCATTCATTCACTCTATACGTTTATGAACGAACAACAAATGATGAGCAAAAACAAATAGAAAAGATTAAAAAAATAACAGGTAACGCTTGATCCGTGATGAATTACGGCCTTGTAAATTCACAAAAACAACTGTAGTGTGAAATTACCTTAACATGTAGCGCAATAAATATATAATTATTTTATGACCGTCATAAAACTCGAAAATTTTTAAACGCACATAAGCGTCCCATCGCACTTGGGCAAAGTATTAAACGACGCATTAATGCGTCCAGCCGCACTAGGTACACTTTCTTCAACCGCGCATACGCGTTCATAGCACCACACGAAATATTTATTGAACGCGCAAGTGCGTTTGCCGCACCCGGTGAGTGAGCCATTTACTTAGCGTCTGCAATTATTTCGCAAATAATTCAGCAGGTAAAAAGATCGTACGTTAAAAAAAAGAATAATAAGTATAGCACTAGAAGAATAGAACAGACTTTATATTAATTACGACGTTCTTACACCGACGCTTTCGCATTCGATACCTATTCATTCTTGAATCTCTATGTAGTCTGTGCGTTTATGCGTTATTCGAGCGATACTTTTTTTTATATTAGAGAGTGGGCATGCGGGTCACCTGATGATAAGTAGGATGTTACTGCTTTAAACCGGTGAAAAGACAAGACTTATTTGACAGAGAAAGAGAGAATTTCGCTACTATATGCCACAGAGTACTTTATACTATAGGAAATAGAGACCTCTCTCGTTCAATTTAGGAAACAGGGCACACAGACGCCATCTATAGTATTACGAATGCAGTACTAATGCCACGGCACGAGGAACCGATGACGGCTGCGCTGACAACCGCGCAGCCTGAAGGGTGCGCAGGGGCGGGAAGTGAAGCGGCGGCTGCCGCTCTTTTCCGCATTTTGGCGCGCAATACTTCTCTACGACGATTTTCCGCGGCGGTCACGTAGTACGATCGGGCACCGTTTGATCTATCTTTGTTTTTTATTATACTCTTTATTTATACAGTCCGCTCTTTTGCTATTGCTGTAAACTATAGAACCCCGACATGCATACACATTTGTTTAGGTATTATTAGGTATCTACTTAGGGTCCAACCAACAAAGATATAAAAAACGTGATTCAACCGTACCAATATATTCTTCTATTCTTTTTTTTATTGCTCATACATCTTATGAATAATTTGGAAGAATATAATGAAATAAAATTAATGGTTTTCAAAGATTTATCTTTAATCACTTAACACAATTATTTTTATTGCCTTTAATTTATTGCTGTCATTATCCGTCTTCCCGCATAATATTTTATTTAAATTTTTGCAATAATGGTGAATAAAGAATCGGGAATCGGGATGACAAAGTAATCTTAAATCTATCAAGTTTTCTTTATGGATTTGGCAATGCAGGAAGTCGAAACTAATATGTACAAATATTACTTACTTATAAATTGTTTAAAATTATTTAATGTTATATTTGTTTTTAATATGTCATCATAAATGTCTTGTAATTCGGATATGCATTTTATTAATGAGTAACTGGGACTGCGAAGCCAGTTCCGACCAGCATACTCCCGATATTTTATAAATTCAAGTTCACTTTTACAAATAAGTCTTCTTTGAATATCTGTTGCAAAATAGCATTAAGCGCCATCTATTGCTTTACGAAGGTAAAAAATATTAATATAACCCTACCAAATTGCAAAAGAATGATTGCCATACGACAATGGATGTTTAAATGAGCTACTTTATTTTGTCGATTTATAATTGTCCAGTTTCCTACTCATTTGTTCGAAGATTGTACACCCTGCTATATGCGATGTTTTTAGGGTAGGTTTACATCCAGGGTGTTACAAGAAACGGCTCCTACTTAATAAATACGAATTAATTATAAAAAAAGATAAAGAAAATAGGTAATAGACACAGTTTAATAGTCAACAGTAATTATACCGCTTTAAGTTGGTAGGTACTTCGATTATATTTATGGAATATTTACATCGATTTCGGCAACTTGTTCAATAAACTGCATTCCGTAATTATTATTGACTCTTCTTAAAATATCTTTACTGGGTTTGAAATCGGTACAGTTGCCACTATTGCTGCATTATAATGCATCACAAGAAAGGAAGATAGCATCTACAGTTCGCGTTACAAGTCTGTTCCTTGATTTTGACTTGGTAAGGGTGATCTTGCTAAAAATTCTTTCGCAATCAGCATTTGCATGCGGAAGCACGAGACAATCCAATGCAAACTGTGCAATGTCTTTGAACGGCTTGTTTTCTGTCAGATCACACCATTGAGTAAGTTTAGCCCAAAATACATCTACTTTCTTGTCACATTGTATTTCTTCTGGCATTTCCGTGAGGGGAAGTTTGCGCCATTGATCATCCAAAATTTGTAAAACATTAGTATCATTTACGTCGACGACCCTGGGAAAAGCTAATGCAATGGGCAGGATTGAAGGGTTATCTTTTCTTATTTCATGACTCATCGCATTCTTTGGACTCAACAAGGTTAATTTAATCAACGGTGCATTATTGAAATCCCATCTTTTCTTTATTTGTATAGCAGCTTCAATTAGAAAATCTTTACATCATTGCAGAAACTCTGTGCGTTGTTGCTTACCCGCTTTTATAATAGAAGTATTGATTTCTGACGCAACAGCAATTCCAAGATACAGTTGTTCATTATTTAAATGGTGTCTTAAATCTGCCGGTTCAATATTAATTAGATCGGTTCTGTTAACGTAATCTCTGTCCACGAAGCATAGAAGGAAATCTGTGTACATTTCTTTTATTTTCGAGTCTAATTACGTGACTACGACTTCAGCCGATTGAAAGTATTTATTAAAATGAGTAAATTTAGGCAGGACCCAGGACATAAAGTCGTAGTATAATTTCATACATGGATCACTAAGCAGATCTAATGTCAATTGCCCTGATACCAACCGCTCAGAGAGTGCCATGTCAGTAAAATACAGTATTAGGGCATCCCAATGTGTTAACACTCTTATAACAACGTCCGCTAGTTTGCGATGTATGTAGCATTTTTTGGGGTTTCAAATCTAAAAAAAACCTGAAATTGTTGGACCTTGTCCGCGAGATCCACCATCTTTAGGTAAATCCGCCTGAGAAACCACAATCGTCTGAATGTTATTCGATAATGGACTAGACCATAGCGTTTTCAAAAAAATCCAGGTACCGTCGGTCCAGCTAAATGTTGAAGATGCCTGAAAAACTGGGACGGTTTCCGATCGCCCAATTCTTCATGCATCAGCAGCTGTTTAACCTTGCGCTCCTGCGAGGCCGACAACCGGTTGATGAGCTCCGTTTTTAGCTTATCGTACTTATTCGCCGGTGGAGATTCAGTGATTATATCCATGACCTCCGCTATGAAGCGATGATCTAATACACCGATGACATGATAAAACGACTTTATTTTCTCTTCTTTTTCTTTTGTCTAGTCTCGATTCCTAGAACTCGACGCGACAGCGGCGGTACACAAATACACGGCGACGACGGCAGCGAGCGTTGGCTCGGCAGCGGCGCGGCTGCGGCGCGTTCTTCGTGAGTAAATGACGTTGGTGCTCTCTGAATTGCACGATCCTGCCGTGACTCATTGAGAGAGTCCCCAACGGCTCGCGCTTTGTTGAGCAGTTCATCAAACGTTGAAACTGAGGCTCTATTTTTGCGTTTACAAATAGGACGCGCCAACAATCCATACGTTATATCTAATTCTGCTCGACGAGCTTTAGCAATAGAAAGGTCTGTATTTTCTTTACCTTGAACCAAGGAAAACAATTCTACATATATTCGAAACGGCGGCCGACGTTCACCATACGCACTCCGTAGTTTCGAGATGGCGTCCTCCCATGTTTTGGTGGTGCCTTTCACGCCTTGCCAACATATTCCCGCCGAAGAATTGTTATTAACACTTAAAAACCGGACAAGAGCGAGTCGGACTCGCCCACCGAGGGTTCCGTACAAATTTGTAGGTATATATTATAAATAGTTCAGGAATCGAGTCTCGCAGTTTTTTCAGGCTATTCCCGAAATTCAGTTTCCAAAACATATAAAGACTATATTTTTAATGATTTAATTACAAATGTGTAGTTTTCAGATTTTTCCCTGTGCTTGTGGTATAAGACGATATTAATTGGCAAATTGCATAGTTCTAAGTCAACGGTTTACCCTATACATTTTAATTCCCTTGAGTGTGTCGAAATTTGAGTTTTTTGAAAATCTGGTTAAAATTTAATAGTGTCGGGATTTTGGAAAGTTGTCGGGAGAAATAAATATTAAATATAAAAATTCAAAATAAAGTTTATTTTTTAAACTAATAGGCTACAAAAAGACTTAACATTGTTGACACACAACAATTTACGTACACTTAATTTTTAGGTTGCCACATGTATTTAGCATTGGACTTTACTGAGGCCACCAATTCGGATCCTTTAGGAGTATTCAGGTAAGATTTCAAATTCAAACAATCTACATGAAAGTTCAATCTCGACTAACTCAGGTTTTATTAAATCAAAGGCCATGATTTCTCTCTTTAGTAAATAAATTATTTAGCAAACTAAACACCCTTTCACAGTAATGATGGCTTACAAGAATTGACAACATAAATTCAAATTCATTTATTGCAAATATGGGTAGTAATACAGTTGGATTTTGAGAAACAGGAAAGTTGTTAGTGTCACCATATTCTGCACTAGGCATGCAACATTTAGTTCGGAAAGTGGTTAGTCCCTTAATTAAAAAGAAATTTAAATACATTCGAGTTCAATATTACATGTTTTTTAAATTACCAATTAAAGTCAAGTTATATAATGTCAAGGTAATAATGTCAAATTAAATCCATTATGCCAAAATGTCAAGAATTAGTAATTGTGAAATCCGTAATTTATGTCAAACTTTAGTAATTACCATTATTAAAATTAACTCCTCCATGTTAGCCCAGTCAGAGCCATAATGTTTTGTAAGTAAATTTTTCACATCTTTTAGTTTCAACTCGTTGACTGCAACTCCCAACTGAACTCGTTCTGGAATCATTTGCGTGAAACTTTTGGTGGGGCGTAGTATGCTTTTGGGTACACCCGTGTCGCTTTGGTACGAAAGCTCGCCTCTTGCCAAAATGTTGCGTGTTCTTATCCCTCTTCTCAAAATTACCCTCTTCACTTTACTTATTTGAAAGTGCCACTTATTGGCAGGCTTGACCGTTTCTCCTACTGCAGAACGGTAATCATAAACTGGTACTTCTGTTCCTAACTTATGAACAGTTGCGTGTGCCGCTATTATAGCCTCATATTCGTTTGGATCCACTATTGTTTCCAGTTTACGTATTTGAACTTCTGTCAATGCAAAAATACGGTCAGCTGGCAGAAATGAATGTCCTGTTACTGGAAATATAATTTCGATAGTTTTTAATGTCGGTGGAGCCTCTCCACGCCATTTACTTGCCATGGTGATGAGAAACGAATTTTTATTCTGGCTTCCACATCCGTCCGCCATTAATCGAATGGTATTTATATTTTCAGTATCTATTGAATTCAGACAGTGGAATAATGCACTGCAGATTTCATTCGAAGATTTGGAAGTGACATCTTCAGTCCAAATGTATGTCATGACATTTTCCTATTTAAGTTTTGAGTGTGAAGAACCTATTACTGCTGTAAAGTTGTATAGATACAGTTGCCTGGAATCATAAGTAGATTGGTCCGCCACTTTTGGGCAATGGTAAATTTTTCTGGCAATCAAAGCTAATGGTGATCAAACCATCTTTTTCTTGTCTAAGTTTTTCAAAAAACGCCTTGGCTCTTAGTTTATGGATTCGTAGCTGAATCATCAGTTTTTGTTTTTTAACTTTACTTTTTTCAAACTTTATTTGTTCCTGCAGTTGTAAACAGGTTGAACATACATCTTTTCGTGGTGTTCCGAAGCCAATATTAAAGTTACAGTTAAAAACTTTTCTGAAAAATGAATGTGTTACTGACATTCCTGGGGCAGCTTGATCATTATACATCTTTGTAATGTTAAGAGCTGAATCAAGATAAATTCGCTGTCTAATCTAACCCCGGGTGTAATATTGTTCAAGGGGCTTAAACATTTGAATAAATTTTATGACAGCTTCTTTTCTTGACCTGAATTCAAATTCTTTACGATTACCTCCTCGTTTTTCTTTGGCTACACTGCCAGACTTCCAGTGTCTCGTCAACACCCCTTTAAGTCGACTTGGTTTTATTCGAAGAATACCAAGAAAGGCTTGTCGGCACACTTGCACCTTTTTCCTGGACTTGTGCTTTCGTAAGAAGTATTGTACTGACTTATTTTTACTTCTGGAATTGTCTTTGGGACGCTTTCTTTTTGTGCTGGCCGTTTTACAATATAGTAAAATGTAGTTGTCCTGATCAATCTTATTTTTTGTATGGTAAAAGTTAGAGTGAAAGTAAAATATATCATTCGATGTTAGGTTGTTGCACTGATATACCTGTTTTCTGTTATGATTACATCTTGGTTTTAGCGGCAGACCAGTTCCTGAGTATCTGAAAGCAAACATGACTAATTAGCACAATAATAAAAGTACAATATAATATTATTTAAATAAATATGTATGCCTCATCAAAATGTCATTCATGAAAGTTCGCACACGAAAGAATTTAAGATACGTTTTATTTATTTTAGTACTAGGTACGCTCAGTAGCTTTACTCACTACAAAAATGTTACCCACAAGAACTGTACACAGTGCTCTATGTATTATTTCAGATCCTAAACTACATACCAAATGTCATGAAAATCCGTTCAGCCGTTACGGAGCTTAGTGGAAACAAACATACGCCCACACACACATATCCCTCACACAAACTTTTTCATTTATTATATTAGTAGGATTCAAATCATATAAGTATTATTGAATTCAAAACATCAACAAAAGAAAAACGAATATACAATAACAGAAACACTAGTAGTAGTAGGTAGGTACTCTGTAGCTGTACTGACTCTATTACACTGCACTAATTTGGCCCTTGATATATTCAGATTATGGCGGACTATGGCAACAGAAACTTACCGTTTTTCTTTTAATTTCTCTCGTTTTGTTGAACACTTTGGTATCACTCGTTTCCTTGCTTTATCCGGAGGCACAATCGGTATTTTATCCATCGTTTATCTTCAGTTTTCTTAACAAATTTGATAAAAATCTCAGCACAGTCACAATACACCGCAACAAGCAAGACGCAACTGGCAGCCATCTTGTTAAAAACGCAACCTCCGATTGGTTCACGAGGACTTAGCTTGTTTTGATAAAAGTTAAGTATGGATATGGCTTAGTTTGAAAAAAATTGTAGTTTTCAGTGCCGTTTTATATGAAATATATAAGGACTTGGGCGACTTTGATAGAATGAATAGAACTGAAATGGAATTGTTTTTCAGAACAAATAAAATACAAATTTAACAAGAACGAAATCATTTATTTTAAAATTTCTGTCAACCATTATCACATCATCTTCATCAAACTCTTCTTCTGACGTTTCATTAATAAAAGATTCCCCGGAACTTTCATCGAGTACAACATTTTCTACATCACTATCACTGCTGCTCATTTGCCTTTTCTTTGCTCTATTCGATGTTAGTTCTGGTGGAAGTTTAGGAATCTGTTTCTTCTCTGTATTTTTAAGAACCTTTTTTTCCTGTCTCTCTTTTAGCTCTTTTCTTGGCTTGTCTTTCTTGTTCTGCTAATTCTATGAGTCTCTTTTCAGGTGTGTCAGTCAATATCCTTGTCTTTCCTTTCTTCCTTACATTTCTAATCAGTTTTCTAGGACTAGCCTTTGGATATGGTCTCACTATTTCAGGGGTTACAACTTCAGCGACTTGAATTGTAATTTGATCTGTAGCAAATGACGTGGAAGCATCAGCGACATCAATGTTATTATGAACTGGATCTACTTCAATTTGATTTTCTCTTTCAGACTGTTCTGGAAGGACTTGAGTTGAAGTTGGCTGGATTATTGGATCATTTCTGGACGGTAACGCTTCATCAGTTACAGGTGCATCGCGATCAGTGACAGCAGCGCAAAGAAAATATTCATCTGAGAATATATTTGAATTAAAAGGCCATACCCCAGGTTTTTCAAATCCTTTTTGTATGTTTTGTGGTTTGAACGCTAGAGGTATAGCAATAGCTGCTAGTTTGGGGATATCGTAGATTGTTACGGTTTTTCCTGGATTGCTGACCATCCAGTCTGTTAAAGCTTTATTGTAGTATTTTTTTAGTGGTCCATACACTGTTAAGTCAAGTGGCTGTAGCTTGTGGCTACAGTGTGGTGGAAATGTCAGCAAAACAATGCCAACTTCTTTACAAAAGTCTAAGACGTCCACAGCAATATGGCTCTCATGATTATCAAGGAGCAACAACACTGGATTTTCAGGCGTCGGTTTGGCATGTTTCGCAAAATGATGCATATATTTAATAAAATTTGAAGATGTCATCCATCCAGATGGATGTGCTGAGCCATCTGACACAACGGGGGCATCATGAAGCATGTAGGGTTTTAAATTTACTCTTGGGAATATAAAGTATGGAGGTATTGAATTTCCAATAGCATTGATTCCACAGCATATTGTGACAAGTGAGCCTCTGTCTGCAGATGTTGCTTGTCCAACTTGTTTCGAGCCTTTTGAAGCAATCACTCTTTTTGTACGCTGAACAGTCGTCAACCCTGTTTCATCTATATTATATATAGCTTCGGGGCCAAAATAATGTCGCTTTCGAAATGTCAATAATTTTTTCGAAAAAATTATCCACATTTGTTTTGTTAAAACTTGTTGCACGTGACAACGATGTAGCTTCTGGTGTCCGTCTTGATAAGCGCGATTGCTTGTTTAGAAATCCCCTTATCCAGTCCTTACATGCGATTGTTTTCTTGGTCCAATTATCGGGTATATTAGTTGTCTTTCTGGCTACAGCATAGTCATAGGCCAATTTACGTGCCTGTATCTTTGTCAACCCATAATTATGTTTAGAACAAACTATCATGTAATTTGACAATTTTTGTTCTTCTTCGTCAGTGAAAATTTGTGAGGTTATAAATCTGTGCGAAGAATCCTTTATAGAATCTTGTTTTAGGTACCGTTGCAAACTTGATCTAGGGATTTCATATTTATCAGCTGCTGTTTTTATTTTTGATCCTTTTGATACCTCTTCTATGGCTCGTAATATTAAATCTTTAGAAATTTCCCGTCGCAAACCTTTCTTTTTGAATTTAAACGGCATCTTTCTGTAATTAACAATAGTTAAAAATCCTCATATACTGAACATAATGGGAGGGAGCGTTGGGCATGCCCAAACCACCCGCACGTCTAGATGCCCATTACTCCCGCTGTATACATTTTCGACATAGGTTACCGGTATTTTTTTGAATCTACGTATAGGCTTGGATTTCAGTTTAATTTATAGATTAGTAAATGAACAATAGATTAATAATAGAAAATACACATACCTTTCATTAGTTTTCTCTTTATAACGATCCGAAACCGCAACAAAATATTTACTTTTACGAGCGCATAACCTTCAAACGTGTTTGTGTTTCACAACTCACAGAAATGACAGATAGTCTATGGATGAACAGTGTTGCCAGTCAGTAAACTACCAAAATCAAAAAAAAAAAAAAAAAAAACAAATCAGAATAAAAGGGGGGTGCCCATGTCTCCCAACTGCCCATCCCTCCCCTACCTCCCCTATATTGGTTTCCAACAACACTACTCGAATTAGCCTTACCACTTATTACATGGGCCTTATAACAGCATTGGTGAAATGTGGGTGTACACCTGTGTACACTTCTGCCTACCCCTTTGGTAAACACAGGCGTGATGCTATGTTTACCACATACTATTTGTAATTATATTCATAAGTTTTTTTTAAACTAGTTGATGAAGTGAAAAAGTGAAGGAATTAATGATGTTCAAATAATAACCAAAATAATTTTATTACCCATCATTCTGCCTCGGATCAAGCATCTAATACTTTTGACTATCAAGCTGAAGGGCCATTTGAAATTCAACCAATGCAAAGTACTTCTGGAAATTCTTCTAATTCCCAAGTTCCACAAAAAATAATAACTCAAATACATGCTGGTATGTTGTTCTCTTCTCTCTTGTCTCTGTGTTTCGTTTTTGGAAAAAGAGTTGCTGCTGTATAGATAATACACTATATATATAGGCTGCTGGACCAATACTCTAAAGTTGTAATAAATTGAGATGTGGCTTCAAAGTAATTTTTAATCTACTTAAAAATATATAATTCTCATGTCTTCTTTGACTGAATATATTAACATTGTTTTTTTTATTCTATCCCAACAAAAATGTGTTCAACTTTCTAAAATATATTTTTAATTTTCTTAAAATGTATCCCGTAACATATTCCACTTGACTAAATATTTTAACATTGTTTCTTTTTATAAGCTATCCCAACAAATATGTGTTCACCGTAGATGTGGTAAAAGTTCGCCTCAGTCACATTATATGGTGTGATTTTAGTTTTATTGTACAACATATTATATACATTATAATTTATTGTTCATAGTGTATATAAGGTCCTAATTTATTAGGTAATTTCCTTTAAAGAGGTAATATATAAGTCAAATTCACATAAGCTAAGAATTAAATGGATATATAATAACAAATTATTTATCATTAACATAGTACTAGCAAGACGAAAACTGGTCCTTGAACGGCGAACATTATGAAAAACATCAAATTGTTGTACAAATTTTAATTATGGCTTAAATGAATCCTTGTCACTTACACATTGACCCCTCAAAAGGAAATTAACTAATAAATTAGGAACTTATATAATGTCTGTATAAAGGTGAACCAGGAGTATTAAATAAAAATGGTAAAATATTATAAACGACTGTATTGGGCTGTGTCACACAGGTAATAATCTAATTAACTTAACTAACAAGCATGCAAATTACTAGGCGCGTATTGCGGCAACTAAACGAACAGGCGAATCCGGAACATGCCCCCGGGCGTTGGAAGCTCGCCTTTCAACAGGCACAATCATGCTGAAACTTCAGGCAATGGACAGATTTTGCTGAATGCTCTTCTGACTACACCATTCGACGTTCTTATGTCAGCAACTCGGTTGATTCCATCCGACCCAGGATATACGGCGATCACACGACCAAGTTTCCACTTCATTGGCGGCAAATTGTCTTCTTTCAAAACCACAAGTGCATTTAATTTCAATGATTCCTTGTTTGTCCGCCATTTAGTTCGGGTCTGTAACTCTGCTACATATTCTTTACTCCATCTTACCCAGAAGTGGAGACGAAGTTGCCCAATACGTTGGAAGCGCGTTAAATGATTAAAAGAGTCTTCACAGTGTCGCTCTGGCTCTGGTAGTGCGGTAAGGGATCGCCCGATCAGGAAATGGCCGGGAGTGAGATGGGTCAAATCTTCAGGGTCAGATGAAAGTGGAGTAAGCGGCCGTGAATTTAGGAGGGCCTCGATTTGAATAAGAGTTGTGTTAAGTTCCTCATACGTTAGATGACAATTTCCCAAAACTCTAACTAAATGATATTTTGTCGACTTAACACCTGCCTCCCAGAGTCCACCAAAATGCGGTGCATATGCCGGAATAAAATTGAATTTTATTCCTTCATTGGCCATACTTTCACCCAGTGAGTTACAATGAGCTTTCAAAAATTTCGATAACTCGTTGTAGGCGCCTACGAAAGAAGTCCCGTTATCGGAACAAATACTCTGCGGCTTCCCACGACGCGAGATAAAACGGCGCAATGCTAAAATGTAGCTGTGACTCGTCAAATCACCCACCAATTCAAGATGAACTGCTTTAGTAGTGAAACATATGAAAATGGCTATATATACCTTAATAACACGAGATCCACGCCCTTGTCTACTGACAGCTGCTAGAGGTCCAGCATAATCCACACCTACACAGTCGAAAGGATATCCCCCTGGTGTAAGACGTGTTTGAGGTAGATTTCCCATTAAGGGTGCCACCACTTGTGCTTTTATACGTCGACAACGAACACATTGGTGACAACAAGACTTCGCTAAATTGCGACCTCCTATAGGCCAATATCTCTCCCGAATGGTAGCCAGAAGTAGTTGAGGACCAGCATGCATTAAACTTTTATGTTCAAAATTAAACAATAATTGAGTTAAACGATGAGTGGACTGTAATATAATAGGATGTTTTTTCTCATAACTAAAATCAGAATTTTCTAAACGTCCTCCAACACGCATAATTTTATGTTCATCTAGAAACACATTGAATTTAATTATAGAACTTTTTTGTGGTAAGCTTTGTCTTTTTAATAATAAATTATATTCGGCAAACGACTCTGACTGCGCTATTTGAATAATTAAATTTAATGCACTCTGTAGCTCGTCATGTGTCAAATATTTTTCAGTTATAGGATATCGTTTGCAACGTTTTACGAATCGCAACACGTAAGCTACAGAGCGTTTTAAGCGAAGAAAACTAGAAAAGCGATTAAAATCAATAAGAGTTTTACTTAAACTTTCATGAACATTAGTCTGCAATGAAATATGTCTCGTTTCGGGTAAAATCTCTTTCTTATGAATTTTAGAAGGCCAGTTAGACTCGTCTAATTTTAAAAACTGTGGCCCTGACCACCAATTATCAAGAGATTGAAATGATTCAAAATCAACTCCGCGCGTTATATGATCAGCGGGATTAACATCAGTTGAGACATGCCTCCAGTTATAATTTATAGTTTTTTCTAAAATCTCCGCGACTCGATTACGCACAAAGGGCTGCAACTTGCAAGGTAACATCTTCAACCAACCTAATACGATAGTGGAGTCTGTCCACAAAGTAACATTTTTTACTTGAAGTCTAAGGGAACTTAAGGCTTTTTCTAAGAGACGGACACCAACTAATGCTCCGCACAGTTCGAGCCTAGGCACTGTAGTGGGCTTCACAGGAGCTACGCGGCTTTTTGCAAGTAATAAGCGAACTAAACAATTACCCGTATCACTAACACTACGTATGTATAGACAAGCGCCATACGCGCGTTCTGAGGCATCAGTGAAAATATGCAACTCAATAGACTTAACATTATTACAAATAACATGACGCGGAATACGAATATTATTTAACACCGGCAAACTACTATTAATGTCGTCCCAAAGCCTACTGATTTCCGGTGACAATTTATCATCCCATGATATTTTGTCTAACCACAATTTCTGTATAATTAGTTTCATGCGTATTACACATGGAGCTAAGAGCCCTAGTGGGTCGAATATCTGAGCAATAACCGAAAGTATACCACGCTTACTATATGATTGGGAAGTCGTATTACCGATTGGGAAACATAATTGATCAGGCTTAGTAATCCAACTGAGGCCTAACGTTTTGCTTGGCTCAGTAGTCCCAATATTTAGGTCATACGATGATGACTGCGGGCACTCACCTGTCAATCGGGGATCATTCGACTTCCACTTTCTTAAGAGCATACAGGCTGAGGCAAGAGCGCTCGTGACCTCTCTGCGAATGTCTAAAACTTCCTCTATTTCTGATCCCCCAGTGAGAAGATCATCAACATAAAAATCGTGAGTAATAATGTCAGCGATTTTAGAATTTTTACAATCGAGACCTAATTGCTTTAGACATCTAGTCGCGAGAAAGGGAGCACTTGCCGTCCCGTAGGTTACAGTGTTCAATTTAAATGGTTTGAGTGTATCGCTTGAATTAAACCGCCACAATATTTGTTGCAAGTAACGATCATCGGGATGTACCACCACCTGCCTATACATTTTTTCTACGTCAGCAGCTAAAACATATTTGTGCTTTCTGAAGCGGATAAGAATGGACAAAAAGTCGTCCTGTACTTGCGGTCCTACCATCTGAATATCATTCAGAGATATACCAGACGTGGTGGGACTACTGGCATTAAAAACTGCTCTCAACTTAGTGGTGGAGCTGCTCTCCCGCAAAATGCCATGATGTGGTATATAATGTGAGTCGGACATGATCTGTCTACATTCCGACATATGACCGAGTAAATGATACTCCGACATAAAATCCATGTACATTTTTCCCAGTGTAGGGTTAGCTTTATTTCTGCGCTCTAAGGAAAGGAAACAATACTTTGCCCGTTGATAAGAATCTCCCAATACCTTAGGATTTTCTTTCAGTGGTATCCTTACGCAGAAGCGACCATCGTGCAAACGAACGGTATTTTTTATGAAATGATCTTCACATAAGTTTTCTTCCTTAGAATAATAAGAAGATGGTTTAGGGATAACTTCCTCAAGCTGCCAAAAACGAGCCAGTTGAGTTTGTATATTATTGTTATCGGTAGCACACTCAATGTCACGATTTTTCGTAAAATTGCATCTCACTTGGCTAAACAGATTTGAAATATAATCACCATTAATCGGACCAGATACTAACCACCCTAACCTAGTATCATACAGAATTGGTTTACCGTTCCCTAATTTAATTTTTTGTGAACCTAATATGTCCCAAAAGATATCTGCGCCAAGAATGAGATCAACTTCAGCGGGAGTGTGAAAATAAGGATCAGCCAAAACAATGTCAGATGGAAGATTTAAATTAGTTAAATCTACATTTCCACTTGGAACACAATCTGTAATAGAGGGAAGAATAAAACACCTAATATTGTTTGAATAGTGTTCATCTAATGATTTAATGCGCAAATGACACATTCTATCTATCTGTGTTAATACATTATTTATACCTAACACTGATTTATTTATACTTATAGTGGGCAACTTTAACTTGAGGAACATTTTCTCGTTAATTAAACAAGATGTACTGCCACTGTCAAGAACTACACGCGCAATATGTTCATAATTATTTGTATCATACAATTTAATTAACGCAGTAGACAATAACACCTCATCTTGTGCGCTGCGGCCCGAGCGGGGCCGAGCCACACTCGCAGACAACGTTAAGTTAGACTGAGGAACGGTCGCGACCGTCGACATGGCAGCGGAGCCCGGCTTAACAATACTGTCAGCTGTTTGTACCGATGCACTATCTGTGACCGATTTGCGATTAGAAACAAAATCAGTTACGTGAATCATCGTATGATGTTTACGCTTGCATACCTTACAACCCTGTCTTTTACAACGGTTCGCGAAGTGTCCACTACTAAAACAATTAAAACAAATCTTAAATGTAGGCAATATCTGTAAACGTGATTTATTATCAAGTGCTAAAAACTGAGAACAGTTATTTAAGTAGTGTTCGTGACTTTTACACATTGGACATGACCTTGCGCCTTGTGTTGAGTCCGAGTTGTTGTTATTGTCCTGTATAGAAACCATTGTCTTGTGTTTTGTGTTATGTTTACTGGGTAAATTAGCATGTCCTTGATTAGAATTGCGAGACAATTCCAAGGTCTCAATCAAATCAGCTCGATTACGTAAAAACGTGTTAAAACATTCTAATGAAATAATTTCGTTTTTATTCAATCTACCTTTATATTCTTCCCATTCACGATAGGTTTTTACGTCTAATTTATTAGTTATGATGTGAATTAGAAGTGTATCCCAGTGTTTAGTCGGTTCTCCCAGTGATTCTAATGCACGTAAATTTTTGTTTAAATTATCAATGAGACGTTTTAATGTTGTAGAAGACTCCTTCGTGATTGACTCAATATTGAATAAAGCTGAAACGTGATTCTGAATTAACAAACGTTTGTTATCGAACCTATCACAAAGGAGTTTCCATGCCACAACGTAATTTTTAGCAGAGAATTCGATTGATTGAATAACAACCGCAGCGGAACCTTCTAGTGACGCCCTCAAATAGTGAAATTTATTAATCTCATCTATCTCACTGTTGGAGTTGATAAGACTAGAGAACGTATCATGAAACTCTAACCATGTTTCATACGATCCATTAAATTTAGGTAACTGAATAGTAGGCAATTTGACGAGTTTACGTTTACCATAACTACTAGCTAAACTCTCATTGTCCTTTTCCGCAGAGTATTTATTCACGATGCCCTGAGCCTTGGAGAGTAATTTATAATAAAAAGATTCGAACTCATCTCTCTCGGTCACCTGTCCATCTAAATTATCACCAATACATTCGAGGCTCATTTGAACTTCATCGTATTGTTCATACATAGCTTCAATCTTACCCATTCTTAATTGTAACTCAGTGATGTCAGTAGGGCTCAACGAAGAAACGTTTAAACCTTTTAAATATGTAGAAAACGATGTTAACCGTCCCTTATAGCTTCCCCGTTTTTGAATTAATTCCTTTTCATTGGACATTCTGGGAAACAAGTGCGTGCCAACCTGTAACGTTATAACAATTCAAGTTTAAATTATAATGTATTAATAAACTGATTACCTATGATTTTACTGACTTTAAATTAATAGCCTTTAATAAAGTTTTAGTACAGTTCAATTTTATTTTATTTAAGTATGTAGGTATTATAATTTTATTTTATTATAAACTCTTATATCTTAAATCAAGCAAACCTATGTAATTAATTAACTGATCGTAACGAGTCTATTTAGCTCAATTAAGCAGTGATTAACAATTCATACTGATTGAATAACTAAATGATACAATATAATCTCGTCAAACCAACAACTATTGATGAACCAATAGTCGACCTAGGTTTACCAGTAATTTATTTTTATAAAACAATATAACAGTTTACTGACCTTAATTAATCCATTTATTTTACCTAAATACTACCTGACTATGAGTTTTGGGTGGAAAATAATGCAATTAACACTTAATAAAAATTTAATTATCGAGTCCACCTCACATTAATGACCTTCCCGTGACCCGATGCAATTTGCATGCATAAAAATCCTTAATTTCCACAGTAATCTCCTCAGGGCCTTGTATTATATTAATTCCTTAAAGTTCCTTATATCCGGCTACGATCCAGGACCATGTATAAAGGTGAACCAGGAGTATTAAATAAAAATGGTAAAATATTATAAACGACTGTATTGGGCTGTGTCACACAGGTAATAATCTAATTAACTTAACTAACAAGCATGCAAATTACTAGGCGCGTATTGCGGCAACTAAACGAACAGGCGAATCCGGAACAATGTCGACATAGTAATTCGAAATCTTAACTTTGACAAATTAAATGACATGATTCAGGAATTATTTCAATTGTGATTTATATTTTGTGATTAAACATAGCATCACGCCTGTATTCCCCGAAGGGGTAGGTATTAATTGTACACCCACATTTCAGCAATGCTGTTATTAAGTCCCATGTAATAGGTGGTGAGCCTATTGCCATCAACCGGGCACAGTTCCAAACTCCGGGCTGCTACTGAGAATTTCCTAACAGAAAAACTCAATAACACTTTGCCCGACCCGGGGATCGAACCCGAGACCTCCTGTTCAGCAGTCGCGCTTGGGGCCACTAGACCAACGAGGCAGTCATTATTTTTATGTTTATTTTGTGATTGTATGAAAATAATTATTAATGTATGCCATATTTTAAATTGAATAATAATGAGTTGACTTGCTAATCTTAATAATATAAAATACAACGACTTTAACATGATGTAATTTGAATTAAGCACCTACTCGTATGTATAACTACGCTATTTTTGTATGCCGATGTTACGGTGAAACGTGCAGCACTATGTCTAATTATGTAAAACCTTTATAACCATGTTTCTCGCAAATAAACATTCTTATTCTTAACAACCGTTTTAAAGATTTAATTGGCTGGCCGAAATCTTTCTCAGAAATTGATCCTGGTGAATAGATACTCTTTAAACAATTAACGAGTAAAGAGGAAAAAGCTACTTCGAACCCAGCACAAGTAGGGTTTGTGTTTCTGGCACCATGGCTTATTATGCACCCAAATAAATTTTCTGATTGGACTTGGTTGAAATGACGTAGCCATATTGAATTCAAACTATTTTGTTTTAGAAATCATTAGAAAGATACTGTAAATTTTCAATTGTTGCCAAACAATTCATATTTTACGCAGTTCTAATTAATATTGTGGATTAAGTAGGATATAAAAGTAAAGGTCTGATAGTAATAAAGCAAATGGGCAAACAAACCTGCTAAGTAGCCTATATTAACAGCAACTCTTTCGCTGAACACCTGGGTGGCACATTTAACTTTATTTTATTTTAGCTGGTATAACATGACTTTCTGTTAATTTGTGCAGCAATCTCATTCCCCGGTATCCTGGACCTTCCTTATAAAGTTGGACAATGTGGTCCCATTCAGCTGTTTTTTTCATGTTTATTTATTGTGCACACTAGTTTCTTACTTAAAAGATTGTTTCTGATATCTTTAATTAAATGTCGAGGATCATACAAGGGCACTATTTCTTCACCTTCTACCTCAAACACATTTTCTTTGAATTTCCGATTTTGTCGCAAGTATTTTGCTTTTGTATCTCTTAATAAATAGTTGATAACACTTGTATTGGAAGCTCCGTGGTCACAAACAGTAGTTCTACGTTTAACCCTACTAAATGTTTTTTTTTTTTTTTTTTTTTTGTTGCGTCACCGTTCTTCTTTAGGTGTACTTCCAGCACAAAAAGTATAACTTATAGGTTGTTTATAATTCACTTGTACATCTCTTATCATGAAGACCAAAGCATGGTCAGCTATTTTCTTTTTTATATTGATGCCGTTATCAACAAACTCAATAATTCTGTATTTTTTCGTATTATACCTACTGAAAATGTGGTGCAATAGATATTTCATCAAATAATAATATACAAAATTTTTCTGTATCCTTCATACCATCTGCAATTTTCATTTGTGCCAGTATTTAGATTGGCCAGGGAAATCATTCGGTAAAGTGTCATGGGGGAAGGAAACACAAACATATTTCTGAGCCAACGGTAAGCTCGAGGTAAGCTCTGTCATTGCTTATACAATGACAGAGCCGTGATTTTTTCCCGTTTAGTAAATCTTCTCCCCATTTTGTTTTTATTTATTTCCCTAAACTGCACTAATGTAAACATCAATTGACATCAACAGAGGTAAAAAAAATTGTTGCTTTTTGAAATGTAGTATTTTCAGTAAGTTTCATGGCTTTTCTCAACTTTTCTGCATCTATCTTTAGAAGTTTTTTTATTTGGCGAATAAAAATACTAGCTTCCGCCGAAAAGCAGCTTGATAGGTATTTTTTTATTTTGTTTGAATCAGATAGTAAATTAATAGTGGTGTGAAAAAAAGTTACCATTATAAGTCAAACTACAATAAAATATCTATGGAACATACCTGGGGCATTTATCCGTTTTGTAATATTTACACATTCTTGCAAATCTGAAACAAAAAAATAACAATAGAAGGTGTGTATGACAAATTTCTCAACAGGACGCACCTTTTTTGTAATTATTGAATTTGTCTAATTTTGACTATTATGGGTTTAAACCTTCTACACATTTAACTATGCAGTCATATAAAAGAACCATCACAGTGTCTTTTTCAACTTCAACAATGACAAAATCGTCAACTAACAATGGAGTGATAAGCAATAAGAAAAAAACATTATTGAACCATTCTCAATATATAATAGATAGTGTGTAGAAATGTAATACCAACCTTTAAGCCGCGTTTCCACTGACGCGGATTGGGGTGGAGAGGAGCGGTGAAGAGCGGTGAAAAGTGGTCAGTGATTCCACTGAAGCGGAGCTGGGCGGAGAGGAGCGGTGAAGAGTGGTCAGTGTTTCCACTGAAGCGGAGCGGAGTGGAGTGGAATGGAACGGAGCGGATAATACTTTTGGAATCGCGCATTTTTGCGCTTAGTTACACTCAATCTCTCCGAAAGATCATACGTCATGTTGTCGTTTAAACAGAAAAAAGCAATCATTTTATATCTTTCTCTACTTGGAGACGAAGAAAACGAATCAGATGAAGTAGCATTGACTGTTGCGACTTTTTTGAATTCGAAGAGAAAACATAGATTCTGGATTCGACAACATATAAAGTACCATTCTGTGCATGGAGAATTTTCAACTTTTTTTCAGACGTGTGATGATGAAATGTTCGAAACTTCATATAGGGTATCAAGAAAACTTTTCTATGAATTACATTGTCATCTTAAACCATATATACAGAAGAAGGACACTAATTGCAGTAGATCAATTTCAAGTGAAGTAAGGCTTGCGATATGTCTAAAGTAAGTAAACAATTCAATTTATACATATAACCATTTATTTTAAAAAGCGAATCAGAGTCACATGACCCGATTCAACGTTATAAAGTTATTCAAAATAGTAAACATTATTTCTGACAAAGAAATTGTGACACTTTTCACATACAAGCATAATTTAAAACACTAAAAATCAAATATGCATATTTTAAAAATCAACAAAAATGACAATGATATGTTATATTGGTCTATCAAAGTTGCTCATTATCAGTTCCAGGTGGAGGAGGTTCTGTTATGTTTAGTGATGATGATTGTATGTTTTCATATGTTTGTGAAGTGACTGTTTCTGTACGAGCTGTGAAATAACCGTAATGCGGGGCAGTCCAAGAGTTTTGTTCGTTTATTTCTTCGGCTTGCATTGCAGTGCGTTCCACTTTAAGCTGTAAATAATTTGGAAGTTTTTTCAAGGTCTTCGACATGGAGAGAAAAAAATTACCCAAATCATCTAAAATTCTAAATCATCGGATGCTGTAAGAATCTGTTTTAACTCGGCCCGTTCCTTCGTTCGCTGCTGGTTATTATTTTGAAATTGCGTAAGTAGTTCGGAGACATCTTCCAGTATTCTGTTCTTAGATTTTGAAGAAAGGCCGGAAGATTGGATAGATTGCGTAGCATTCGAAAGAAGGTCTTCTAATTGAATTAGCTCTGAATCGTTTGTCATTTGATCGTGTGTAGTAACTGACGTGGCTGACATTTGTGTATCATTGTCATGATTAAGGCTTCTTATTCAAATCATTTATTCTGTAAATAGGTTTTTGGAACTCTTTTACATGTCAAATTAAAAACTAGAAGGCGCCGGCTTTTCCTGTCTGACTACCTCTGAGAAGAAAAGCCGAAACAAACTCAGAGGTCACAGTCTCTTTTAAAGTCCAGACATCAGTATATAAGGCTATGTGAGCGTAATCATGTAGGGCGTCTGGAGAGGCCTTTTGAAGAAAGAGCCATAGCAGTTTCAAGTTGACCTGTCCTTACTGACGGCACGTATGCATCAGTCATCGTGTAGCTCGACCATAATTAAGGGAACTCAACGACCCGTCGCAAGACGATACCAGATCGGCAGGACATTTGCGTAGGCCAGCTAAAATACTCAAAACCACCAGACAGTTACGAATCATGATATAAAAGTACTTATCCTACATGATGCTCACATTTACAATGAATTATTCACAAAATGTCAAATGGAATGTCAGAAATATAAATGTTTACAAAATGTCATTAGGATGTCAATAAAATGCATTAAATATGTATTTTCCATGTCAAGAGTTTTTTGCACAGTGCACTCAGTCCCATGCATTTTTGTCGTTTTGGTAATCTGAGATTGTGTAATATCCTTTTTTACATAGTTTGGATTTTATAAGTTTTTTTAATTTATTGTAGCTTAAATTTCTAATATCAATGGACAGCTTATTATAAAAGCGTATACAGTGACCCATGAACGAGTTGCCTACTCTGTGGAGTCGAGTGGCATGTACAGAAAGGTTGTGTTTTTTTCTAGTATTAACATTATGAACATCAGATAGTTTGGTAAAATTTGAAATATTTTTATACACATACAATAAATTTTCATATATATATTGTGAAGCAACAGTTAGAATATTTATCTCTTTGAACTCCTCTCTGAGAGATACCCTTGGACCCAGGTTGTAAATAGCTCTAACAGCTCTTTTCTGTAAAACAAAGATGGTATTAATATCCGCAGAGTTTCCCCAGAGAAGAATTCCATATGACATAATACTATGAAAATAACTGAAATAGACTAATCTAGCTGTATCCACATCGGTTAGGTGTCTAATTTTTCTTACAGCATAGGCTGCTGAACTAAGTCTACCAGACAATTTCTTTATATGGGGGCCCCATTGTAATTTAGCATCAATAGTTATTCCTAAGAAAACCGTTGACTCGACAGGGCTCAAATCTACTCCATTAAGTAATACATTAGTTTGTAAGTGCCTAACATTTGGCGTTGAAAACTTAATGAGTTTAGTTTTATTTTGATTTAGAAGACGACTATTTGCATTGAACCACCGGACAACATCAGAGAGCGCATTGTTGACTTCGTCAAATTTTTTTAATTGTCTTCTTATTTTAAAAATGAGAGACGTGTCATCCGCAAACAATACAATCTCATGTTTATCCTTGACATAATAAGGCAGATCATTGATATAAATAAGAAACAGAAATGGTCCTAGAATCGAACCCTGCGGGACACCCATAGTGACTGCAGAACCTGCAGATTTCTTACCATTAACATCGACCCTTTGAATTCTATTGTTTAAATAAGAAGTCAAAAGGTCGAGAGCCTTGTTCCTTACTCCATAGTGGTGTAATTTCCTGATGAGTGTAAAATGATGTACGTAGTCGAAGGCCTTCGATAAGTCGCAAAAAATACCGAGAGCATCTTGCGAGTGCTCCCAGGCCTCGAAAATATTTTTCAGCAATTCCACGCCCGCATCCGTAGTTGAACGACCCTTAGTAAAACCAAACTGTTTTGTATGAAGTAAATTGTATTTATTAAAATGTCTTAACATTTGAGCTAGAATTAGTTTTTCAAAGATTTTACTTAATGTGGGTAGTATAGAAATAGGTCGAAAATTTGTGGGATCAGAGGTGCTGCCGGATTTGAACAGTGGGATTACTTTGCTTTGTTTCATCAAGTCAGGAAATACGCCAGATGCGACACAAGAATTGAAAACAGTTGCTAAGTAGGGTGAAATAACATCAATTATAAAAGAGATAGTCTGAACAGTCTGCCCCCATAAGTCGGCAGTCTTTTTCATATCAATACTTTTGAAGGTTTCTATAATGTCTCGCGCGCTCACAACTGAAAATTCAAAAAATCTGTCACATTCAATTACACTTTCTTTTAGTATAGAATAGGCAGATGTGGACGAAGATAGCAGAGTTTTGGTTGTTAGAATAGGAATATTGGTAAAGAAATTCTCAAACTCAGCTGCCACCTCCACATCCGCTTTAATGTCCATATTATTGATTTTAAGATGAAAGTCACTACTCCGTACTGTCGTTTTTCCCATTTCACAGTTTATAATGTTCCATGTAGTTTTGATTTTATTACTAGACAACTTAATTTTTTTTTTTTAAGTGGATAGATTTTGCAGTGGAACAGGCTCGTTTAAATATTTTAGAATATTTTTTAACATATTCTTGAAAAGCCTCACTATGATTGTATGTTCTTTCACTATACAGTTCATATATCTTTTGTCTACTTCTGTAAATGCCTGGTGTAGCCCAATCTGAAAAACAAACGCGATCACTGACCGATAATGTTCTTGAGGTAAAAACCTTTCCAAACTCACTATTGATCAGATTAAACAAAAGAGTATATGCATAATCTGAATTGTCACTATAAGGCGAATCTGGAAGTTTATCAACCAAGTTATTTTTAAAAACTCTTAAATGGCAATCATTAATTGGAATAAAACTAACAAGATTTCTTTGAACTTTTAATATTTTCTTAGGAAAAGTGGCTAACTGGCCACAGTGATCAGAGTCTAACTTATTTATTATTGCCTTGCTATAGGGCTTTAAATTTAAAAAAATATTATCAATACAAGTAGCACTAGTAGCTGTTATTCTAGTTGGTTCAAAGAAATTATGATACAAATTGAATGATTTAAATAAGGTTATAAATTTATTTTTAACGTTTGAATTATCGAATAGATTTATATTAAAGTCTCCACAGACAACAACCGTTTTGTTACTTTTACAACTTTTATATAATGCATCCTCTAAATTATTTTCAAAAATCTCATACGAAGCACATGGGGGCCTGTACACACTCATAACAATAAACTGATCAAATTCTATACAAGCAATCTCAATTACTCGTTCAACAGAGAGGCTCACAATGTCTTTCCTTTCTTTAAATTTCAGTCTCTTATGTGTAATTATTAAAGAGCCACCACGAATCATGTTCACTCTGCTGAAAGAGCTAGCAATCTGATGGTTGTTAAAACTGAACATGAACTGGTCATTTTTTAACCAATGTTCTGTAAGACATAAAATATCAATATAGCTACAGTTCATGAACAACTCCAACTCCAGGTCTTTACGTAACAAACCCTGAATATTCTGATGAACTATGTTTATAAATTTATTATTATTGCTAGAGTTTGATGGGTACAATGTTAAGTTTAAATTTGGATCTGATTGAATTATATTATTATAGCTAGAGGTTTCCTCTATTGTCTTAAAATCTTATTTAAATTATTCAATATGTCACTTTGTGTAGCCAATTTCTTGGCTGAATTATTACAAATGTCATTGGATTGCTCAATAAAAGCAATAGTTTTATTAGCCAAGTTCTTGGCTGAAATATCAAAATAATATAATAGCGATATAGCTATTTGTTTTTTATAATAATTTGGAAGATAGTACCTATCTTTTGTCAAGTATACATTATTACTAACATAATTGTTAGTGTCAATTAAATTAAATAAAGTATCATTATATGTCATTGTGTGTAATGTCATATTCAATTTATATCTAAAGTCATTTTCTTCCTGTGGCATACTGTTGCTGTAAGGGAAAGTGAACATTACAATTTTTCTTAAATGTAGGGTGCACAGTGTACTATGATATTTAATTAGTTCCCTCTTGTTCAAATTTCCTCTGTTACCAATAAATATAAATAAAGTAGTATCCTGGTTGAAATTAAAACTAATAATTTTTCTTAGAATGTCAGAATAGGAAAATCCAGGCATACAGTAGTTGATTACTGAATGTCCCACATACTGATTTGATAATAAATGGCCCAATCCCTTTCCAATTTCATCACTAAATATTACAATGTCATTAGCACTTTTAACATTGGGTGAAGTTTTTAGTTGAGGAGTAGTGCTGCTAGACCGGGATGAGGTAGCGTTGCATACTGACAATGAGTGGTCCGGTGAGTGTTGCAAGTTTATGTTTGCATGATGTTGCTCTTGACTGCTTGTTTGGGAGTCCATCAGTTCATTCATTGCCAGTACATATTCCCTCATTTGCTTGTCTGACGCAGTATATTTGTTAGTCATTAAGTTTAATTTTTCTTGAAGACGCTCAAGTTGGTGTAGCGATGGTGTAGCGAGCTAGTTTCCGCAACTCCCCGCTCTTGGCGATTATTTTGCGTCCGGGGTGGGAAAGGGTTATTCGATCCACCCCAACTCCTCAAGAAAGGCCAGCAGGAACCTGATCTTGCCGGCGACCTCTCGGAGAGTACTTGGGTTACCAAAGTACTTAGCCCTGTAAGTGGCGACCCCAGGGCAGTGAAGCACCACGTGAGCCGCTGTTTCATCTTCCTCCATGCAGGCTCTGCAGAGAGGGCTGTCAGTAACACCTATAACATAAAGGTGTTTATTAAAAGACCCATGGCCCGTGAGAGCTGCTATAACTGTACGCAGCTGTTGCTTTGACAGCCGAAGAAGCTGCCTTGTGATCCGGCCGTCGATGGTCGGGAGAGCCTCTTTGGCTTGTCTGCACTCACCATGGTTCGTCCAGTAGTTGCTATGTTGGTCCCTAGTGCGTTGTCTTACCAGGGTCCGTAGGTGTCCAAAGGGGAGTGCTACTATGGGTTCTGGACCCATAGCGGCCATACTGGAGCCGCTTCTTGCGAGCTCATCCGCTGCATCATTGCCTCGGGAGCCGCTATGTCCTTTGATCCATTGTATGGTTATATTATTAAAAGTGCCTACCTGATTTAGTTTCTGATGGCATTCGTAAATTAGCCCGGAATTGACCGTTTGGCTGTTCAGGGCTTGTAGAACTGCCATACTGTCTGAAAGTATGCGGACTGGGTACTGTGTGACTTCTCTGGTCACGACCGCAGTCGCTGCCAGAAGGATACCCATGCATTCAGCCTGGAAGACAGTATTGTAGGCTCCTAGTGGTATAGAAATGTGAATATTAAGGTCCTCCGAGAAAATCCCGGATCCAGTGCCTGTACCTGTTTTGGACCCATCCGTAAATATCCAGAGTTCCGTAGGGTTATGACCCTCACGATGTGGCTCCTCATGCAGTTGGATCTTATATTTCTTATCAAAGATGAACTGTTTCGGTATTCTGTCGTTGGTAGCTTGCGCAATCGGGAAGTCCTCGAACAGTTCATCCAGAATTCCTGTGTGTTTTGTTTTGTTGTTGTTCCAGAGTGCTAGAGTTTTTAGGCGTGCAGCCGCCATAGCTGCTTCTTGCCTTATGAAGAGGTCTAGTGGCGGCAGATCTAGCATGGCTTCCAGGGCTGCAGTTGGAGTAGTTTTCATGCAGCCTGTTATAGCCAGACATGCAAGTCTCTGGATGCGTTGCAATTTGTTAGTTGCTGTGGCTAGTTTGGTCCTAGGCCACCATACCACAGCCCCATATGTTATCATAGGTCGTATCACCGTTTTATACAGCCATAAGATTATTTTGGGAGAGATACCCCACCTCTTCCCTATCATTCTCCTGCACTGCCAGAAGGTGATGCTTGCTCTGTCGATTTTTTTGTCTATATGGGTGTTCCAGTTCAGTTTGCTGTCTAAAATTACACCAAGATATTTGACTTCATTAGAAAGTTGTAGTTCAGTGTTGAACAGCTTAGGTAGATGATAAGGTCCTAGTGTTCGTTTCTGTGTGAACATGACTAACACGGTTTTCGTGGGGTTTACCGATAAGTCAAATTCCCTGCACCAGAGCTCTACGGTGCGCAGTGCTTGTTGGGTAAGATTGCAGATCGTCCCAGCAACTTTCCCGGAGATCATGATTGCGAGGTCGTCTGCGTAACCTAAGGTGTAGTCTCGATTTGCATTGAGTCTGGTGATCAAGTCATTGATGACCATATTCCACAGAAGTGGAGATAGAACTCCCCCTTGGGGGCAGCCCCTGGCCATCAGTGCCGATTGGTCATCATCTTCAAGGCGAACTACACGTTTGCTAAGCATGTTAGTAATCCAGTCTGTGATCATCGGTTCTACTCCATGAGTAAGGAGGGCCGCGTGAATGCTGGAGAAATTGGTTTTATCAAAGGCTCCCTCGATGTCTATGAAGGTTCCTAGACATATACTTTTCTGTTGAATTGCTTCTTCAATTCGGCTGACCACCATATGAAGTGCAGATTCAGTTGACTTACCTGAGCTATACGCATGTTGGTTGGCATGTAGTGGTATGTGTTTTAACGCTCCATCTCTCAGGTCTCGTTCGCATAACCTTTCCAAGGTCTTTAATAGAAAGGAGGTTAGACTGATTGGTCGGTATGATTTTGCGTTTGTGTAATCGCTCTTCCCTGGTTTTGGAATGAATTTGACTTTTACTTCCCTCCATCCTTTTGGAACGTATCTAAAGGCTAGACACGCTCTCAATATTGCAGCTAGTCGTTCAGCAAGCGATTCCCTCCCCCATTGCATTAGGGCAGGGAAGATGCTGTCCAGACCAGCCGCTTTATACGGATGGAAGCTTCGGATGGCCCATTGGACTTTTTCCATTGTGATCATCCTCTGCGCATAGTGCCAGTCGTTATCTGATGGTATCGTCAGTGTGTCTTGCCAATTCACCCGCTGTGTTAAGATGCATCCTGGAAAGTGTGTTTCTATTAGGACGCGTCTTGTATCATCAGGAGATGTGGTGTATGTGTTGTCTGTTTTCCGGAGTGAGCCCGGATCTACTGTATTTTGTTGTGTGAGGATTTTCTTTACCCTATTTGCATGATGGCAGGATTCGATATCACCACAGAATTTACGCCACCCCATGGTTCTTTTGTGCCTGATGCCTTTCCTATAGCTCGACTTGGCGGAACGGTAATGGTCCCAGTCCTCATCTGCACATGTGTTCATTGCCCTGTTCAGAGCCTTCCTCACCTTTCTGCGTCTACGCTCCAAATCAGCGCACCACCAGGACTGTTTACCTGGAGTTTTGGGTGGTGAAGTCTCTGGACATGCTATCTGGTAACTTTCTAACATAGCTTGAGTTAATAATCGCATACTTAGCCTTGTTCGTGTTCCTCGGATTCTTCCTTGGTGGAGTTGGTGGTATACTGATCTGAAGGTCAAAGCGGATCCACCTGTGATCAGAGCAAGAGGCTTCATTGGAAACCTGCCAGCCTGTGGTGATTCCTGCCGCCCCTTCTGTTGCGAGAGTGAGGTCTATAATTGTTCGACTGCGTCTTGTGACGAATGTTGGTTCGGAGCCTGTATTTAGTAGGGTTAGGTTAGTAGTGAAAAGATAATCGACTAAAGCCTTACCCCTCTCGTTTTGTGAGTTCATTCCCCATAGGGGGTGGTGAGCGTTGGAGTCCGTCCCGATGACGATCTCGCAGCCGGTTCTTTCACAGTAGTTGATCAAACGGGCGAGTTCGAAGGGAGGTGGTGCGTCAGCCTCAGGCATGTATGCCGAGGCAAAGACGATCACCATGTCCATCGCATCCTGCTTTATTTGCACCCTTATAGCAGAGAGGTCTCTGCAACAAAAGTCTGTTAGTATGTGTGTTATTATATTTTTGGTGACAAAGATACACGATCGGGGATGGTCATGATCTGGCTCAAGTTCATACCGCAAGTCCTCTGTATCAATTTCATATTTCCTGGTTGTTTGTTCTAGGTTAAAGGAATACATATCTAATTGTTTAAGAAGTCGAAGCCTTTCCCCATTCAACTTTACATTTTTGATAAAGAACTTCTGCCTTTTAACTAATTTCTGAGTTTTAGTAATGTATTTGTTAATTTAAATTTTTTTTTTTGTTGTTATCGATTCTGAATCATTCCTGAAATTTGAGGTTCGTTTTCTATTTTGCATATGTGGTAGCAAAAACTCCATTACTTTTTGATACTTCCATTGGCAGGTTTTTTTTTGCAGCCAGGCCACTTCTGGTAGAACTTTGTCTTTTAATTGCGTCACGATGATTGTCACGCAATTTTTGCATTTCGCTTTAGCAGTTTTTACTGTAAAAATAAATTAAAAGTTACATAAACATAATTCGTGTGACTACCTCAACGCTTATAACAATAATAGGATACCTATCTACTTTTTTGATGATTGAAAGTGTTTAATTTATAACGTTCATTACAGGTATTTAGCGAACGATACTAACTATTCTACACTTGGACAAGATTTTAGGGTCGGAAAATCTACAGTAATGAATATAATTAAAGAAACTTGCGAATGCATTTGGAATGTGTTACAGCCTTTATATATGCCTGTACCTACTCAAGATGATTGGTATCGAATAGCAAAGGAATTTGAAGACTTGTGGCAATTTAAGAATTGCGTTGGTGCGTTAGACGGCAAACACGTTTACATAATTGCACCAAATAAATCAGGCTCTTTTTTTTTCAATTACAAACACAGATTTTCAATTGTTTTAATGTGTGTGGCTGACGCTAAAAGGAAAATAATAATGATAGATATCGGGTCGATGGGAAGATTCAGTGACGGTGGAATTATTTGCAGAGAGTGAATTTGGAAAACGACTGCAAAACAATGCTTTAAATTTGCCACAGGCTGAACCACTTACTGAAAATGGAGAGAGTACCATTCGTATTTATTGGTGACGAAGCCTTTCCTTTGTCTTATAATTTAATGCGACCATATCCCAGAGATAATTTAATTAAGATCAAAGTAAACGAATATTCAATTATAGACCCTTTCCTTTGTCTTATAATTTAATGCGACCATATCCCAGAGATAATTTAATTAAGATCAAAGTAAACGAATATTCAATTATAGACTATCGAGAGCTCGACGCATAGTAGTGGCCACATTTGGTGTGTCGAAGAGAAAGTGAAACGTGTACCACAAGGACTTCGAATGCCAAGTCGCTACGGTTGATAAAGTAGTTAAAGCAACCTGTGTTTTACATAATTACTTGATTGAAAAACATACTAACTATTTAGATGCAAACAATTCAGATAGCTCGTCGACTAATGAATCATTAGTATTATCTATCAACACTACTAATCCGTCCACTAACACAAACAATGCAAGTTACAATGAAGTTTATCGGATCCGGGACATATTTTGTTCTTATTTTAATAACCAGGGGCAAGTCCCTTGGCAGGAAACCCGTATTTTGCGACGATTAAATAATAATATATTGTAGTGTTCGTGTTAGACAAATGATAGATTAATTATAAAGGTTTAGGTACGTTATTTCTAGGAAAAACACAAGACGTGAGCCACGAGTTGTCATGGAGCGGCGCAAGAAAGGTGTGTGAGATGCGGGCGGGGTTACCGCTTAGGGGCCCGCCGGCGATGACTAGCGTTGTGATTGGTTGTTAATCCCGGCGCAACGCGCCGGGCTCGCGTGGCGGGCTATTTAAATGTGTTAGGTACTAGTGCGCACGCTACATCCTCCTCCTCCAAGTCACGACATCGTCCCGAGAGTGAGTTGGCATAAAATACCTAAGAGCGCACTTTCGTTTTTATCTTAGGCGGCCGACCACGCAGTCGGCGCGGCTGGACCGGCTCAATAGTTTGAGTGTGGTTACAAATAAGAGCCGTCAAGTCAGAAGCGTGAAAACGACCTAATACCTGCCCCTGACTATCGACCACCTCATACGTTGTAGGGCTAACTACCCTTTTGATGGTGTATGGTCCATTTCTATGAGGCATGAACTACCGGGTTAAACCTTTAGGAGCATTACTAAGTGAGTGGCTTGTTAATAAAACCTGGTCACCAACCTGGAAAACTGGAGATGGACGTTGGGAAGAGTTGGCATACTCCTTCCTAAGATCTTGTTGTCTTTCAACCCGATCCCGAATATTCCGCAGAGAATCAATAAATTTAGAGAGATAAGGCGTAACTTGAGGTACGTACGTCTCCTTGTCCAAAATTGCACGCAAGTCATACTGTGCATCGAAAGGTGTCCGCATTTCACGACCATACATCTTGTATGATGGTGTTAGTTCTGTGGTTGAGCACGTAGCAGTATTGAGGGCAAACCGTACTTGGGGTAAGAATTGTGGCCAATTGCGATGCTCGTTCTTGACTAGCATCGCTAGGCTGGATCTTCAGATCCCGGTTCTTTCTTTCTGCCGGGTTGGCCTCGGGATGATAGAGTGGTATCAGGTTTTGCTTGATATCGAACAGAAACATACACTGTTGCATCACTGAAGATATAAATTAAATCCCGTTGTCAGAAACTACACGCCTAGGGAAACCATACCGAAAGAAATACTCTTCTATCATTATTTTGGCACATACCTCAGCCGTAGCTTCTTGAATGGCGTATATTTCCACCCATCGAGTGGCGGTATCTTCGAAAAGATACACCCATTTTTCGCCTGTTTCAGCTTCGGGAAGATGGCCGAATAGATCGACAGCCAGTACCTCACCTCTCTGGTGCAATATTGGTGTCTGCAACAGACCGGTGGGTTTTTGATTCGAATACTAATACCTCTGGCAATCAACACAATTTAAGTAGTCTGCAATGTACTTACGCATACCTGTAAAGTAGTATCGCTGCCGGATACGGGCGATTGTGCGATCCACGCCTTGGTGACCGGCAGTAAAAGCGTTATGGAATTCATCTATAATGTCTTTGAGCATTGAATCGGGAATTACCAGCTGTGGCTCTTCGGACTCAGAGTCTGGCGCGTGACGGTAGAGGACACCCTGGTCCATAAGGTAACCGCGCTCTAACGCGCGGGTAGAGGACATGGGGTCAGCGGTATCTTCTATATCCTTGATGATTTTTCTCACCTCAGGATCCTCTAACTGAGAAGCTCGAAGATCAGCTGCACTCTTGCGCGGCATGTCTATGATTACCGAACAGACCCCACATGTGGCTTGCGTAGCCTCGTCGCAGATAGGGCGGCTCAGCGCATCGGCAACGACATTGACCTTACCAGGTGTGAACTCAAATCGTATATCAAAAGATCGCATCAACCTGCCACTGGGGGACTTTAAGGTTAATAACCAGCTCAGCGGTTGGTGGTCACTACACAGAATAACAGGGTGACCCTCAATGTATGGCCGATACTTTTCTACGGCCCATACCACGGCGAGGGCTTCTCGTTCCGTAGTCGAGTACTTACGTTCTGCAGATGTGAGCAACCGACTCGAGTATTCGATGGGGTGCATATCATTACCTTCACCTTGCAGGAGGACTGCCCCCAATGCGTAATTACTTGCATCTGTATGAATAATAAAATGCTTACTATAATCTGCCTGTACTAAAACTGGTGCTGTAATGAGTTTCTTCTTCAGCTCGTTAATGGCTCGACGCTGATCTTCAGTCCAAGCCCACGGTTCATTTTTCCTTGTAAGCTTGGTGAGCGGTTGAGCAATTTCTGAAAACCCTGACACAAATTTCCGAAACCAAAAACATGTTTGGAGTAAGCTTTTCAAGTGTTTGAGATTGGTTGGCTCATTCATCTGCTGGATAGCCTGCACCTTGGCCTCGTCAGGCATAATACCCTAATAATAAGGGATATATGGGAGTAATAAGATGACCTAAATACTTGGTTACAGGCAAATTTGCACTTGTCCCTGTTGGCACGTAACTGAAAAACGCGTAGGCGGTTAAATACGGCCTCCAGGTCTTCCAAGTGTTTCTGGAAGTGCCCATCTGATAGAACCAACAGATCGTCTAAATATACCAATAAGGTGACGTCCTTCAAGGTACTCCCAGACCGAAAACGGTCCATTAACCTCTGGAAGGTGGCGGGAGCGTTTTTAAAGCCAAATGGCATGCGGGTGAAACGGTACGTTCCAAGAGGCGTCACGAAAGCTGTCTTATCTCTGTCCGCTGGGGAAACGCTTACCTGCCAGTAACCTGACCCGAGATCTAAAGTACTCATATACCCTTCCCTCTTGGTAGCGTGATTAAGAAGATTTATTTATTAACTTACATCACTATCATTACAGGAATTTCCTAATTCAATAGTGTGGCCATAATTACAAGTCTTATTATTTACTATAACATATTATGTACATTGTGATTTTTTTTAACTAACTCAGAGAACAGTTAAAATGATCTATGCTATGTGCTACGTCATTAAGTACACGCAAGGTGCGCGTTATCGGGGCTTTACTCATTAGGTTGGTCCTACTACTGGGCAAGATCCTCGATGACCGGCAAAGGGTGTCACTTTTAGTAACAGCGTTGAGTCGACGATAGTCGACACAGAACCTATACGTACCATTCTTCTTAGGTACGAGGAG
Source organism: Xylocampa areola (assembly GCA_935421205.1). NCBI lineage: Eukaryota > Metazoa > Arthropoda > Insecta > Lepidoptera > Noctuidae > Xylocampa > Xylocampa areola. Next base: position 1,767,768 of record OW285216.1, read on the forward strand.
AGCGGGTGCGGCCTACGCTGACTCGCACTCCTCAATCACACCATTGTTGGCATCCCCAACATTTAATATATTTCTTATCTTGCAACACTGCATGTAGTGGCAATATCATTATCTGTCAAATTAACTGTCAGTTCATAATAAAATATATTTTAAATAGCATCTTGATTGTCTGCATGAAGAAGTCACGTTTTTCATTTCACGACCTCTATCCCAAATCTACTTCAGTCTAACCCTACGAAATACACAATTACGAACATGGTCCTTCGAGCCGGATAGAGGTTTGTGTAAAAAAGAAATCGTGTATCTATTCTGTGTCGTGTAGGAGTGTCGTTGAGCAGTCTCGCAAGAAAAGGGTTTACGCCAACATCTACAGCCGCCGATCGATTGAGCAATCCAATACAAGTGAGCTATTATCAAAATTGAAAGTGGGAAAAGGAAAAGCAGGAACCACGAGAAGAAGCATCTACGTATTTTCAAAGAAGACCGGAAACAGCCATCATCACTATTCGGCCTACGTGCTTCTAAAATCATCGAGAACATTCGGCAATATCCGCTACGAGGGGTCGTACTTCCACCGCTCGCCGCCAGAGGCGCCACCGTATTAGCCGCAACAAGTAGCCATTTTGGTAAAATCGATGAATCTACGGTGTTCCGACTGCTCACAACCAGAGGCTGCCGTTGATGCCAACCTTCAATCGAAGTTCCGCTGCTTGCTACTCGCCGCTTGGGGGCATTGCTAATTTCTCTATGCTTCCGCCCAGATTTCTACTGTATCGTGTCGCCATTTTATGACTTCGTGTTTTTAGATCGAGTCGCCCACGTTAACATTAAGTTGATAGAATTACTGGACTTTTAAGTTGTTGTTAATAGTGCAAAGCATAGTGTGTAGACATGTCAGATTCAGATTGTGATAATCGTGATGAGAAGTTGGCATTGGTGAGGAAGCGTGCTGCCGTGAAGGGCGACCTAACCAAGTACTTCAACCTGTTCAAAGAACAAAAAGGAGATTGTGATCATCAAGCCCTTCTTGTAAAGGAGGAGCGACTGAGATCTGCCTTTGTTAAATTCGAAAACATGAACTTGGAAATTTGTGCCATTGATCCTACGGCTGACGATTTTGATGCCGTAGAATCCAAATATTTAGACACTCTAACAGTCATAAAACGAACAGTCTTAACGGTACTTCGCCATCACCGCAGCAGCATCCTCATTCAAAACAGCTAACAAAATTGCCTCAAGTCAATGTACCAATATTTACGGGTAAGTACTCAGAGTACAAATCTTTCATAGGACTTCATCGCAATCTCAATTTAGAAAGCATTCAAAAGTTGTTTTACCTTCGTAATTTTCTGCAAGACGAGCCTTTTGACCTCGTCAAAAATCTACCTTTAGTAGCAGAAAGCTATAGCGAGGCTAGAGTTTTTTTTACAGGATTGCTATGACAATGAGTATAAAATAACTTGTGATCATATTAACACCCTGCTAGACATATCGCCTATATTTAAGTCAACAGCAAATAATATTAGGATATTTGTATGTACTGTGAAACAGCAGTTAGCTGCACTAAAAATTTTAATCATGATATTAGCTCATGGGATCCCATTGTTCTTTGTATACTGACACGAAAGCTGGATATGTATTGCAGTAAGGAATACCAATTTATTAGAGACAAAAATCCTAAAGTTTGTGACTTCATCTGGTTTTTAGAGAAGCTAGCACTTGCACTTGAGGATGCAGAGAAGACTCCGGCAAGGGTCTCCACAGCTAAGGCGACTCACATGGTAACTGTTAAAAAAGGTGATGCAGGAGCTGGATCTATATATAAGACGCCGCCACCAACAGTCTGCATACTATGTAAGTTGTCCCATAAGTTATTTCTTTGTCCTAAGTTCAAATTAATGTCTGTTTCAGAAAGTTTAAAGTTTGTCACAGATAATAACCTATGTAATATCTGTCTAAGCAATCACAGCAAGAAGTGCAAGTTTTTCTTCAAATGTGAAGTATGCAAGGAAAGGCACAATACCTTACTTCACTTAGATAAGGCCCAGGCACCTGTGACTTTGTTTACGGAGTCAAATACCAAACATGTTTTGTTGCCTACAGCCCGAGTTAAGCTAATAGCTTCTAATGGAACTAAGGTACATGTTAGGGCTCTCCTGGACAGTGGGTCTCAAATATCATTCATTACAAGTGAGCTTGTACAATTATTAAATTTAGAGCCCTAGGAGGTTAACACCCCAGTTTTCGGTATTGGTAGTGCAATTGATATTGGTAAAAGGGTACACATACAGTTACATTCAATTGTAAATGAATTTAGCATCACTGTTTCTTGTTACATATTAGACAATATTACCACCAAACTACCTCAGGTGAAATTAAATTTAAAAAATATTGTTCTGCCCCAAAATATTAATCTTGCCGACAAAACCTTTAATAAAGCAGGTGTTATACACATGTTATTAGGAGCTGATTTGTTCTTCCAGGTGCTGATACCGCCTGAGCCTGAAGTGGGTATCCAGGAGCTCACTCATTCTGGAGGCAGTGCCACAACACCTACAGTTCCAGTACTACACACTCAATTTGGATATGTAATTGCTGGTTCTGTACCTGCAGCTCCCCATTCAATACAAGTAACATCTTTATTTTGTCAAACCTGTGATGATTCTTTAAATAATACGTTAATCTTGATTACAGTAATCAGTAATCATGATTACATGATTACGCATGCCTGAGTTTTACCGACTTATTGGTCAGTGGGTCGTCTTAGGGGTTAGATTGTGATGTCGACAACGTGAGATAAATGAATATGGAATAGCTTAGTAGTCGCGACAGTAATTGGCACACCTAGCTCTACTCGTCTAGGAGATCCATTTGCGGCCACCGAAGTACACCTTCAGGTCACTCCAGCATATTCTTTGGTAACATCGCATCATAACTAAAAGGACTCATCTTTAAGTGGTAGTTAGTTATTGGTTACATTTGATTAATTTTCATTTTGCCACAACATGCACTAAAAACACCTTGTTTTGTTTTTATGGTTCATGTATGTATGAATTTCTTCATTCCACCATAACTTCTATAAAACTGAAGCGATTAGCCACATTTGCAAATCGTTCATAATCAAAAAAAGTTGTTTAGAAAAGTAATAAAAAAGTAGTCAAAAATGTAATCAAAAAAAGAAATCACAAAAAGAAATCAAAAAAGTAGTCAAAAAAAGTAATTATGAAAGTAATCAAAAAAAGTAGTCGACAAAAGTAATCAAAAAATTTAATCAAAAAAGTAATCATGATTACGATTACAAACTACTAATCATTAATCACTGAAATGATTACTTTTTTGATTACTTTCGTTAATCTGTAATCATGATTACAGATTACAAAATGTAATCGTAATCGTTAATCGTTAATCTGATTACATTTTGCCCAAGTCTGCTATAGCTATACCACGTTATATTTCATGCAATGTGCACTCCACCCAGATCGTAGGATTTTGCGATGCTTCAAGCTCTGCCGCATATGGATGTTGTGTTTATTTCAGGGTTGTTGATGTCACTGGCGCAGTAAAGGTCTCTCTACTCGGTTCAAAATCACGTGTCAATCCATTGAAACAAAACTTAACTGTTCCAAGGCTTGACAGCGGTCGATTGCGGCGCAATTGTACCCTCTGCAAGAAACGGGTTCAAACGTTTTGTGCGAGTTGCAATAAACGTTCTGCATGTCACCCTGCTTCATCATTGCCCATTCATAATATATATACTCTTTCTCTTATTATGTTTATTTATCTTATCCACGTTCGTTTTGGTGTTTTGGGGTACAGTGTCATAATTAGGAAGAGACCTATATCCAGCAGGGGAGTGTGATTGACTTTTATCGTGTCGCAACTTAAGAGAGGCCTATGTCCAGCAGTGGACGATAGACTACAACAGTGTTACAGTGGCGCAACTAGGAGAGAGCTATGTCCAACAATGGGTTGCGAAAGGGTGAGATTAATGGCGAATCTAGGGAAATACCTATAAGCTGAGTTTATTATACTGCCAGGACTTGGGACCATATTTGCAATAAATGCAACAGAAAAGTACAAAGGAAAATTTGTCTTATAATTTTTTTACTAGTCTGTGTTCTATGACATTTTCATTGTTTAGAATTATGTACAATATTATGGTTTTATTGTATATAGGTGGTCAGATAGATAGTCGCTCTATGTAAAATACTGGTATTAAGCTGCATCTGGTTTGATTGGAAGCCGACCACAATGTAATTAGCAATAGGCTAGGCAGATGGTTTGATCATCTTGTCTTCCTATTACATAAATTCATTAAATGAAGGAGCTGGTTAGTTACTATCGTGATAAGCTTATTAAACTCGGTGATTATTTCAAGCCACGTAAGGGGTCAGAATTAGGTACACTAGTGGTCGGTAGTTTGGAACAGTGGATTATTGTGGACGGAAATATGGCTTGTAGAATATTTAAGACCTCTTGTTACTTTTCTGTTCATATCAATATAATAGAAATATGTTTTATTATAATGCTCGCTAGATTGAATAGACAATGAAATATACTTTAATATGTCATTATTAGAATTTTAGTCTCCCTTAACAGCTGTTATATCGAAAAGAAAATATACAGGCCTTATGAGGTCGGTATTCGGTGGTTTTACGTCATGTATTTTTTTTTATTTGTATCTCACCTACTTTCGTTTTGTTGGTTAGGGGTACAGTGTCACAATTTGGGAGAGACCTATATCAAGGTGTTACAGTGGCGCAACATACATATGTCCAACAATGGACCGCGATAGGCTGCGAATGGCGTAACTAGGGAAAGGCCTATATCCAGCAGTGGATTACGATAAGCTGAGTCATTCTTGGCGTGACGTGCGTTGAACATTATTAGTGCAGCTTTAGCAAATCATCGACGCGTTTTGTTTTTATAATAAAGAATGTATATTCATATTTGCAATAAATGCAACAGAATTCGATCTATAATCCAAAGTTGGAGTGGACCTCTTAAAACGATGTGTGTTTGTTTAAAATCTATAAATATTAAAATAATTACTACTCACAACTGAGCTTTTGTTTGTGTAATATGTTTGGACCAAACTTAAACATAAATATTTATCCTGTCACTTGACTCAGTGTTCTCAGAATTCAAGTGTAAACATACCGTATTTTCTGTTTAGCGCTCGAGTCACAAAAATAGTGCATATTCAAAAATAAATTTATGGGGAATCCTCCCGAAAGGTAATAGTGTGAAATAAAGGTATGAGGAGGTGTGTCTCTTTTATTGTTTATTGTAAAATGGTATTATAATGTAAATAAAATAAAATCTTCTGTAAATAATGGTGTATTATTTTAATTTCACAATTTTTTTGTACAAAAAATCGGCACGATTGCCCTCACCCTGTTTTTAAACGACATTTATAATTTCTATGCCAGTAAAACCTTTTAAAATATTTAACAATATGTTAGCTGAATTCATAATAATTCGATTGACATACGTATTTACGTAATATATACAGCTCCAATACAAAAATAAAGAGATATCAATAATTTAAAACACCATGCCGGAATTCGCGCGGACCACCAACGAAGGCCTCAACGGATTTTTGTAAAATTACCGTTACCACCCGAGAGCAGATGTGTACACCAAATTATCGATTAACCTTGAACTTTTGCTCGCTCACAACAGGTCTATTAAGAAGGTGTGCGTATTACCTATAGAAAATTAAGTGTTAGCCAACGGCGAGAGAACGTCTTCATTACCGGTGGTGCAGGTACAGGAAAAACCATTATATTTAACTTACTAACTTAAGAACCAAGTTAATCGATGCTACGGTTGTGAAGGTGCCCTAACCGGAGTTGCAGGCCGTTTGGTAGGTGAAAATTGCTAAAATTGCCAGTGCAGAAAGACGGCATCATTATAAACATGCCTCTCCTCACACGTAATTACTTAAAAGTCATGCATCAGGAATGGCAACACGTGGAGTTCTTGTTTGTTGACGAAATTTCAATGACTAATTTAAAAAACGGGGAGCGCTTTATGTCTATGTGTAGGAACATTGAATTAATTTAAATCACTCCACACTTTTAAAATAGAGATAAAGAAGATAAAGAAGTGGTAAGTTTACTAATATAAACTACCTTATCATTCGTCACGTATCGAATAAAAATATATGTGTTTGCGTTTAGACCGTTTCTCGTTATAGTAACATTATGACCAACGTTTAAAAAAAATGCATTGGGAATTCTCATGAGGCTATATTTGTTAAATGCGATCCAAGTTTTTGTTTGTTGTCCACTTTGTTCTTAGTTATTTATTTCATTAGGATTAATTGTAGATTTTTGTTTTTTTATTTAGTTTTGGTTTTATTTTATTATTAGTTTGTAAGATTTTATTTGCTTTTATTTTAGTTTTAACTTGTAAGACTTTTCTATTATTTTTATGTTGTAGTTATTATTAGTTTTAAGTAATTTTGAAATACTTTTTGTTGAAAATGGATCCGTGTGATCTTATCTTGCATAGGAACTAGGCCTATGTAATTACGCCGCGACTATTTCAACAGAGGAAAGGGCTATAGAAGCGGCGAAACAATGGCTTCTTATTCCGTCTCGGACACCCAGCTACCCATCATGTGGGTGTCCGATGAATGCGGAGCGTAACATTGAACTACAAAATGGGGTTTAGATGACGTGGCAGAAGGACCGGCTGCAACGTCATTAGCAATGTGTCTATTTTAAATTCTTTAAAATTCTTCTTCCGCTTCCGCTTCATTTCTTCCATAAAGATAAAGTGTCACAAGCTGCTAGGGACGTGGGTGTGACACGTAAAACTGCCATACAAGTATACCACTATTTGCGTGAGGTCTGCGAGGTCGCTGAAGCCAATGACCGTGAAATGATCGACAGGGTCAAATACATAGTGGAAGGTCGGTGAAACCCACCGCACATATCAAAGGAGTCGATCGTTGCATCGGCAAACGTCGCCTTTGGTTGCATAAGCCGATTAACCAAACAGATACACGTGGAGCTCATACCCAATAAAAATAAGGCTACATTAGATCCAATAATTCAGCAAGTGCAAGCGTACACTTGTGGCTGGTTATGCGTGGAAATTCCAGTGTAAACGTCACAGTCGTACATTTATGGCAGGGATATACCCTGTGGTGCAAAATACATACCAATACAATAGAGCAATGGTTAGAATTTAAACGACATTGTCGCACATGTAGAAGCGGTGGTTAAAGTGGTACATAGGAGGATAAATGCGCTCAGCGGCTGCTGGTCCCCTGTTTGCGGATACGTCCGGGGGGAAGAGCAGTCGCTGGGCCTGGTGCACCCGGGGTCACGGGCAATGATCTCTTCACGGGGGGTAGGGTAGAGAAGTATTATTGTCCGGAGCTAACTTCTGCAGGAGGGGTCGCTCCTGCCCCGTCGACGTAGTCGATTAGGCGAGGACGCGACCACACCCGCTTAGATGCACCTGCATCTAAGCGGGTGTTCGTTTGTCTCCTCATTCATTGCAATGCCGAGCAAACCTTTCGGCGGGTCCGCTGAGTCGGGTTGGTCGGACAGCGGACGGAGGCATGCTTCAGTGCCGCCGTCGGGGGGCTTGGCTTAACCGCCCGGCCCCAGAGGAAGGACACCTCTAAGATAAAAAAAAACCACCCAATCCCAAGTTTCGGGAGCGCGGCGAGGGGATGAATGGCCGTTGGGGGTACGGTCGTTAGCGCTCCCACCTGCTGGTACCTGCCGCCCCCAGCAGTATGTAGGCTTACCCGGGTACTTAAGCCTCTGCCCGGGGTAGACCTGTTATGCTTTATACTCGTGGGACCAAAATGGAGAACCTTTTAAATAAAACAAAAACCAAAAATGACGTAGTGGGTGAAAAAGTACCTCTGGTACTAATTGAGAATGGGCGTGTCGGATTCCGACAGCGCGTCCAGCCTTATGAGTGTGGCGAGCGCGGTGAGCGTGAATTGAAAACGGAAACGCCCGAGAGAGGGTGCAGACTCAGGGTCGGACTCGGCCCTGAGCGACATAGCGGTGCCGGCCCCCAAGGTCAGTGCCAAAAAAGGAGGGAGAGGTAGGCCCGCCACTACCGGCAAATATATAAGTAGGTATCGGCCTATCCAGCCATGAGGCTGCGGCTGCAATGAAGGCCGCAGCAGTCGCCGAAAAACTAGAGGAGAACGAGCGGCAGATTGCGGCTCTAACGAAAAGGGTGACGGAAGGGAGAGTCACTCGCCTGTCGGAGTCGTCGTCTGCCGTCTCTGATATAGGAGTTGAGGCAGAAGAGCTACCTGCCTCCGACCTAAACCAAAGAATGGCCGACTCGGTTGCAGCAATAAAAAGGGTGAGCAAGGTCTCGAAGGGCCTTAGCGGCTGCAGCCAGAAAGCACTTAAAGAGGCCACGGCCTCCATTCTGGAAAGTGCTCAGGTGCTTTTGACTCGCACCACAACAGTAGAGATGGCGCTACTGCGGGCCCAGAACGCAAGGAGCACGAGGAGCTCAAGGCGGAGATGGCCATCTTCCACAGCGAGCACCTCAGGCGGGAGGTGAGCCTTCCGCACGCAACGCCGCAACCGCAACCGCTGTTGCCGTCACAGCCGTCGAAGCAGCACAACCGTCGTCACAGGAGACGGAGTTGACTCGCTTGATCCGTCAGGAGATGGCGAGTTTCAACGCGCGCTTCTCGGTGCTTGAGGGGAGGATTCTACGTCCCTCCCTAGCTGCAGACCAACGTAGCACACCGGCGCCGACATATATGGCCCAGACCGCAGCGCCCCGTGCCGCCCAACCGGCACAAGCGGCTGCTGCCACACAAGAGAGGACTGCTCCAAATGCCGCCTCGCAAAAGGAAACTGCGGGGCCTAAATCAAATAGGCAGTTAAAAAAAGGGGCTAAACTGGCCATAAAGGCAGGTGCTACGGCTGCTCCGCCTTCACAAACTGCCAGTAACGCGCGAACCCGCCACTAGACCTGAGGCGGAGTAGACGGTTGCGGGCGCCGCCAAAAAATCTAAAAAGGCGCGCCAGCGGGCCAAAAAGCAGGCCCAGAAGGAACAAGCGGCGGCCAAGCGCCAGACCGCGAGGCTCAGTACACCCCGCTCTACAACAGCAGCATAGGGGTGGAGGAGCGGGGCCTCACATATGCCGGGATCCTGGCAAAGGCGAAAGCCGAGATTTCGCTGAGTGATCTCGACATAACGGGCCTCCGGTGCAAAACAACTGCTACCGGTGGTCGCCTACTGGAAATATCGGAAACTACTAGTGGTCTCAAAGCAGACGCCCTCGCCGAAAGACTCAGGGCGTCTCTAGGCCCGAATGATGTAAGAGTGTCCAGGCCAACCAAGTGCGCAGATCTGCGCATTTCGGGCCTGGACGAATCCGTCACACAGGAAGAGGTCGCCGCTGCCATCTCCAAGGCCGGAAGATGCCCGCCGGATCAAGTCAAGGCGGGCACGATACGCTGGGGTGTCTCCGGTCTCGGGACAATTCTTGTCAGCTGTCCCGTAGCGGCGGTCAAAAAGATAAAAGATAAACGGCTTCTAGTTAGATGGGTCTCAGCGCAGGTCGCGCTCCTAGCGCCCAAGCCCTATCGGTGCTACCGCTGTTTAGAAGGAGGACATGCGGGGGCACGGTGCACCGCTGGGGTAGACCGCAGCCAAATGTGCTTCCGCTGCGGTCTAGCTAGTGAGTGGCTTCTACCATGCATCTTATCTATTTAGACAGGCACATCCCAACCAACAACACAGTAGCAGTGCACGACGGGGTACGGATGCTGCATATATCTGCGCGTGGTCGACAAAGCAGGTAAAGCTAAATTATCCCTACTCTGTTCGAAGTCGCGAACGTATTAACCCAAGCTGGAGCTTAATGCTGCATTGCTTTTATCCATTTTATAAAAACAATGTCAAAAATGATTTCTCAAATATGCTTATATTATTCAAAGGTAAAGCAGGCTTAGTGTGTAAGAGTACGCAAATCTACGTCATACAATACCATATTTTTTTTACTAAATTTAATTTGAATTACCTACTTATTTAAAATAAATATGTGCACCAAAACCATGGGCAGCAGGCCAGAAACCGAATCACAGAGGGTGAAATCATTAGATCAGGTGCGCCATCATTAGAGAACGCATGAGGGTACTCTGAGAACGCGGTTAAAGAAACCCTCATCTTCCACGAGCTTAGGTAGATATACTACTACTTTTAATCCAGCAATGGAAGCAGAACTAAGCAATTATATTTAAAAAGTTGATACTATATCATAAATTAATTACGAAGAGGTTTCGTGAAATTAGTAATTTTACGAAGCAAACCTTCAGTAATTTCAAATTACTGAAGATTTTGCGGAGAAAAATAATATTCCAAATCGTTTTAAGAAGCAACAGAAACAGGCTGGTAAAGCGTGGTTAACAGGTTTTTTAAGAAGGCACCCTGAACTGTCTTTCAGGCTTATTCCCACGCGCTCCAAAATTTTGTTACTAACGGCTCCAAAGCGAAAAATTAAATCATTAAAAATCTATATAAAACTGTTCCCATGAGCTCCAAAGATATTTCAAGTACAGATAGTGTAAAAATTTACGGGTACGTTCGTAATTTATACGTACGTATGTAGGGAGATATTCATATTCATGGGCATACAAGCTGAAGAGAGAACAGGTAGAAACTATATTTTGTCAATTTGATCATAAGTAATAAATTCATTAAATAATAAAGGAATAAATTCAGTCACGTAGTTTGAGGGAGGGGGCCACGGCCCCAGGCGACATACGAAAGGAGGCGGCAGGAAGCGCCAATTTATTAATTTGGAAAATGTAAAGAAAAACTTAGACATTCGAAATAGGGCGCGCATAATACGTACGTGCCAAGCGAAAGGGTAAGTTAGCGTGCATTATTCTATGTTGGTATATCGTGATTTCTATTAGAAAAATATTTCGGATTTTTTTATACACATTTCAACTAGTTAGTTAGCTCGTCGGGTATTGAAAGTTATTTTAAAACTCTGAAACACCTTGTTTTCATTTCATTAGATGTAGTAGTAAAAACTGGTCTTGATGAAGATGTATGTATGTAACAATTTTCGTTCCTACGTTTTTCAGGTAACCCTTTTAATATTAGTAGTTTAAACATGTGGAATAAAAAAATACATTAGGACATTTTGTCAAAAGTTGTGTGTAAGTAAAATTAATTTATTATTCTTGAGAATTATGAATCTATCAGTGTAATTCGATAAAGATTACCAAAAGCTGTTACGTGCGTGTTCCATTCAGATATTGTTTCAGTGAAACTTCGCCTAATTTAAAATGGTACGAAATAACAAGCAAACAAATGTGCTAATGATAAAGATCAATTGTGTGAAACCGTAGTACAACCACATTTCAAGTGATTATAATAAAGATGGACAACTCTAAAAAACTCCAAGAATGGCCATAATAAACCGACCAAATTTAATAGGCAAAAACCACTGTCTCAGAACAAAAGTGGTATTTGCCTTCTTCAACTTCTGAAAGTTGAAAAATAAACCCTTGCTTCGTGTCTTTATACTATAGAAAATATAGCTTTGGACTGACAATGGTATAGGTGTTACAGATGTTTGGAGAATATATAAAGCAAAATAGTATACCTCCATCTTTCAAAAAATGATTTCCTAAATATGACAGGTCTTTGTAAAGACTCACCTAAATCCAAAATATTTAGAGTGAAAGGCTATGCAGCTACTAGGGTCATTGGCAAAAAAGACAACACAACGGTTCTTCTTGGTGCAACTAGTGCAGCTGGACAGAAAACATCGAAACTGATTATTTTTAAAGGAAAAAATGTACGGGAAGAGTGGACTTCGCCAGACGCTTGGGTAGAAAATATCCCGCTACTAAGTTTGACACATTAAATAATGTTTTTTTTTAATTCATTTTCGTTATTAATACCGCCCGAACCACGCGCATTTCAATCGACATCCATCTCTGGGAGCTGCTCGCAGCATAGTGAATGATTTATGAGAATTTTGCTTGCGACAGTCTGTACATAGAAATCACATCATTTTCCAGCATCTCGCCTGTATTCCCCGAAGGGGTAGGCAGAGGTGTACACAACTGTACACCCACATTTCACCTATGCTCTTATCAAGTCCCATGCCATCCCAGTCCCATTAAAATACTGAAAACAACGTAAATACAACACTATTATTATAACTAAATCGATACCCATATCACTAGATTTTCCAACCTTCTTACATAGAATTCACAATGATGACAATGAACAACAATTATTTTTAAGGGCGAATCGCGGGGGTGAATTCGAAATTTTGCTGGTTTGTGCGTCCTCTTAATTTGAAAATAGTATTTGGGAACCCATAATTAGCTTAATGCCTGTTTCAGCATTTACATTAGAAGGGATTTTTATGTTAAAAGGGCAATAGCCACTTTTCGCATAGGCCTGACAATGACTGCTGGCTTATGCCATGTTTAATTATTACTGCCACATCAGCAACAGAAATCAACTTCTTTTTAGTATATTATTTTGTCAGTTTATTCTCAATTTTATTATTTCGTCAATTTTATTAAACTTGTTGAAATAGTTTTCCGGTGGTGGGGCATTCTTTTCTACCGGCAGGTAGAGCCTTTGCTCGCATTGAAAAACAATTGCGAAAAATGGAAAACATAATTAGTCCGCGTGAATACATGGATATAGTGAACATTCAACTACCATAAACGTAGCATCAGCGTGTCAATTATTGGTCAGGAATACCTATCCTGCAAAGGATACATTTTTAAATGTCGGTAAATGGAATGATCGTTTCGTCAAATGTTAAAGATTTTATCTCTAAAGGGCTAGTAGATCTAATGAAATGGTTGGTTACAGGAGACTGCATTACAAACACGATTTATATAGGACAATATAAAAATATTTGTAAGGATAATAAAACTGCAATGATTGCTCCAACTTAATATATATATATATAATAATATATTTATTGACTAAATTCCGTACAAAAATAAAATAACAAGTGCACAGTTATAATTAAAAGTCCACAGATATAACATATGTGCCTGAACTAGGTGATCCTGTGTTTCAGGCAAGAAGAGCTTAAGTCTAGTCTAAAATACATAGTCACATAGTTATTATAATATAAGTACAAGGTATGCGTAAATTTAAAGTATAGGTAAATAATTATATGATCAAAACATTACACAACATAACAATACATAGCAAAGTCTCTATCGAAAACATTTATTTATTTATTTATTTATTTGATTTACACGGCTTAAGCAACCAATTACATAAATCAAGATATATATGATTATTACAACATAAAACATCAACCAATAAAAACAATTAAATACTATTATTCTCACATAATTGTAAGCACATAACCATTAAATCGGCGAATTTATTAGCGAATAGATCGCAGTCCGGGTTGGCTTCCACGAGCTTATTTAATGCGGTCAACACGCGTGGTATGGGAGACTCAGCACGGGCTGCAGTCCGACACGAAGGAACATCTAGCAGTCGATGTTTTCTGCTACGGAGATAATTATTCGGTGCGTAGAGTCGAATCAGCTCATTATGGATGTCAGGAGCATATAGGTTATAAACATATAGGTTTATTGCTAATAAAAATAAAATTAAAGTAAAATGCAAACAATATTTACTTTAACACAATCAACAACTTCTCTGTATCTTCGTAGAACATACTTTGGAGGGCCTGCTTGAGGTTTTTTTTGCAGTTATTGTAATTGAGGGAATATATATTTGATGTCGCATTTAGTCTATTGTATAAAAGTGGTCCAAGGAAAACGTAAAATTTTTACGTAAAAGCATGTTTTGTTCTTATTTTTTGTGAGCAAACTATATCTTTCCTTCTTTTGTTAGTAAACTCAGTGCTATATGGAAGGGCTGCGTGCTGCTGTAGTACTATGCTCATTATAAATAACTGTCGCACTGTTAACACTCCACAAGTTTCATAGAGGACTTTGGTGGGAAAAAGGAAAGGGCGGAATGTGGTTACCTTGAGTATCGCTCTCTGTGCTCTCTCGATGGTTAATAAATGAGTTTTCCCCACACCACCCCATGACGAAATACAGTAAGTTAATATTGACTGACATAGAGCGAAGTAGACTTGTCTTATTATTTTTGGGTCTGCAATATAGCGTAATTTTTTGAAAACAAATATTAACTTACGAATTCTATTGTTCAAGGCCTCAATGTGTGGTTTGAACGACAGAGTTTCGTCTATAATAATACCCAGGTATTTTATTTTATTAGTCATTTTAATTTTGGGACACGTACATAGGTCTACAGTGGGAAGTTTACAACAATGAGCATATAATGAAGTATTAGTTTGAGGTAATGTTAATTTACGCATCGAAAATTTTATTAACAACATTGAATCCGTGTTGCGCAAGCCTGTAGACTTCGTTTTCTGAGTCAGCTGAAAAAATAAGTGCAGTGTCGTCAGCGTTTGTTATGATTATGCCGTGATCTAAATTTAGATTACAAAGGTCGTTGATATATATCAGAAACAAAGTAACCCCCATAATACTACCTTGAGGTACTCCGAAGGACGTATTTTTTTGGTCAGCACTGAGGACACTGCCTATCCTTACGCATTGGGTACGTTCTTCCAGATAGCTTTTGAACAATTTTAGCTGAGTGCTTCTTATTCCTATAATTTCAAGCTTGCGCAACAAATTAGGGATGGAAATTGTGTCAAAAGCTTTGGCGAGGTCCAGGAATATACCTACTGTGTGATTACCCTTATCAAGTTCTTGTGCTAGATAATCGGTCAAATGGTGCACGGCATCAGCAGTTGATAACTTAGGTCTAAATCCATACTAAGACTTAGACAGAATTGATTTATCTTCCAAATATTTGACCAACCTATTATTTATAATTTTTTCTAATATTTTAGACAGAGGGTAGTAGGGAAATTGGTCTATAATTGGTAACTTGATCTTTACTGCCAGATTTATACACAGGGACAACAACAGCTTTTTTAAGACACTTCGGAAAAAGTCCTATAGATAAACATTTTTGGAATATATAGGTCAGCGGTGGTACTAGAATATGCCTAAATTGTTTAATAATTTTGCTTGATATATTATCCCAACCAGTTGCACAGTCGTTTTTTAAACTCATAATTATCCTTTCCACTTCGGTTTCATCAGTATCCAACAACGTAAAGGATGTAAGGGACGTGTTACAGGTGAAAAGTGGTGAAGGTGGAAAGGTTTAAATAGTGTATCTGCTGCCATTAACAATGAGCCCTCAGTCATAATAGATCTGACAAATGCAGATAGTGTAGATGACACTGAATTAAATAACTCAATTAGGGTGGTTAAATGCAGCAGGAACAAACTCAAAAAATATATAAAAATCAATAAATATATTAGAAAAACCCAAAAAATGGTTAAAAGGCAAAAATATTTTATAAAGAATGTTAAATTAAACAGAGAAAGGCTTTAAAATTACTAGATCAATTAGATATGTATTCATTGAAATTACAAAAAAACACAACAAAATATAAAATAAATTCACAAAATCTAGAATTAGAAATTGATAGTTTGCATGATAAATTAACATATATGACAAACAAATACAAAAGCTCTGAATTGCAAATGAGGGAGTACATGCTGGCCATGAGTGAGCTGGTAGGTTCATGTACTTGTAACAATGACCACTCACATTCAGTGACAAATAACAGCTCAGTCAATGGTATGCACCCATCGGTAAATTCTGTGTCAGTTTGTGATACCTCTATTGTGCATATGTGTGATGATTCAACACATAGCCACAGTTCCCAACAATCCATAAATAAACCTCAAGTTGTGATATTTAGTGATGAAATTGGTAAAGATATGGGCCAGTTACTATCAAATTATAGCAAAGGACAAACCATTACTAATTATTGTATGCCTGGTCTTAGTTATATTAATATTATGGAAAAAATTCTTAGTTTTAGTTTCAGCCAGGACACAACCTTATTGGTAATGGTTGCAAATAGGGGGAATGTAAACAAAAATAGACTTCTATATTACCATAACAAACTTTTGAATTTAACTTTAGGTAAAATTGTGATGTTCACATTTCCTTACAGTAACAGTTTGCCCCAGGAAGAAAATAATATAAGATTTAAGCTAAACTTGACATTAAACACATTGACATGTTATAATAATAATTTTCATATAATTGACTCTAACAATTATGTTAGTAATAATTTATATTTGACCAAAGATAGTTATCATCTATCAAAATATTGTAAACGACAAATAGCTGTATCGCTATCCTATTTTTTTGATTATTCAGCCAAGAACTTGGCTACAAAAACTGTTGCTTCTATTGAGCAATTTAATGACATTAATAATGAACCAGCCAAGAATTTGGCTAATAAAATTGACATTATTGATAATTTAAATTAGAAATTAAGACAATAGAGTCAACCTCTTGCGTATATAACAATAAACTTATTAAAAAAATTACACCTATTAGTGTAACAAATACATGCAATGTTTTAAATACCATCATCTTGGTGCACCAAAATATTCAGGGAATGTTGAATAAAGAATTTGAAATTGAATTGTTTATGAACTGTAACAATATTGATATTTTTTGTATTACAGAACACTGGCTTAAAAGCCATCAGCTCATATTCAATTACAATAATCACCAAGTTGGTAGTTCATTCAGCAGAGAAAATGCCATACATGGTGGCTCATTAATTTTAATAAAGAAACATTATCAGTTTAAAGAACGTAAAGATATTGTGAGCCTCTCTGTTGAGCGTACTATAGAAATAGCCTGCATTGAGCTTGAGCGGCTTGTTGTATTGAGTGTGTACCGACCGCCTTCATCATTATATGACTGTTTTGAAAATGTCATGGATGAAGTTTTGCAAAAGGTTTGTAAATTGAATAAAAATGTAATGATATGCGGTGACTTTAATGTTAATTTATTGGAGGATTCTTCTATGTGCATAAAAATTAAAAAAATATTTAAGTCATATAATCTTGAAAATCTTTTTTTGGAGCCGACTAGAATAACTGCTACCACTGCTACATGTTTGGATAACATATTCACAGACATTGTACCACAGAGTAAAAAAATTATAAATCAACTATACTCTGATCATTGTGGACAGTTTATTACTTTTCTTAAACAGTCCAAAGATGTAGTAAAGAAAGACATTACTGTAGTGCCTAAAACTGCGGGTCGCTTGGAGATATTCAAAAACAAATTAATTTATAAATTACCTCACTTATGTTGTAGTGATGACCCTAACCAGCAGTACAATTCTTTTTTTAACATGTATTGTACTGAATTTGATTCAACTTTTATCCCCAAGAAGATCTCAGTTAGAGGTACTGCAACCTTCAGTGAATGGGCCACTAAGGGTATTTATAAAAGTAGAAAAACATTATTTGAATTGTATGAAGAAAGAAACTATAATAAAAGTCATTAATTTTACCAATATGTAAAAAAATATTAAAAGTTATTTAAAAATAGTAATAATAAAATTAAAATGACATGGGATATTATAAATAACGAGACTGGTAGAGTTAGGAATTGTAAAAGTGAGATTTGCCTTAATATTAGTAATGAAGAAATTAAATCAGATTTAGAAGTTGCTACAGCATTTGAAAAATTCTTCACAGACATTCCAATCTCAACCACTAAAACCCTGAGGTCATGTCCCATTGTTGCTGAGACTTTATTAAAAGAAAATGTTAATATATGCATTAATGAATTTAAATTCCATTATATAAATGGCAAAGATATTGTAAAAATGTTTAATACCCTAAATGTTAAAAAGACCGCCGATCTTTGGGGCCATTCTGTCGAATTTACAAAATCAATAATTAACATAGTAGCGCCTGAATTGGCCATGATATATAATAATTGTATTGATTGTGGTGTATTTCCTGATTTCATGAAAAGCAGTAAAGTCATACCTTTGTTTAAATCGGGCAGCACGAATGATCCCACTAACTTCAGACCTATTTCTGTGCTTCCCACCTTCAGTAAAATATTTGAAAATTAATTCTTGATGAGTTGCTAAGTCATTTTAACAAAAACAATCTGTTACACAATAAACAATTTGGTTTCACAAGGGGTCGCTCAACAACCGATGCCGGTGTTGAGCTTTTAGATAATATTTATAATGCCTGGGAGAATTCACATGATGCCTTAGGAATTTTTTGTGATTTGTCTAAGGCGTTTGATTGCGTATTTCATGAAACATTAATCAGGAAGTTACAACATTATGGAATAAAGGATACTGCTCTGGATCTTCTTATATCTTATTTGAGTAATAGGATCCAAAGAGTGGATGTCAATGGAAAGCGATCCCAAGGGTCGTTTGTTACTATGGGAGTTCCGCAGGGCTCAATTTTGGGCCCATTCCTATTTCTCGTTTACATTAATGATTTACCTTTTATGGTAAAAAATGATCAAGATATTGTGTTATTTGATTATGATACATCACTCCTATTTAAACTTAAACGGCAACAGCCAGTTACTGACGATGTAATTAACACTCTTTCTAAAGTAATACACTGGTTCAATGTTAATAATTTACTTTTAAACGAGAAGAAGACTAAATGCATCAGATTTTTATTGCCTAACGTTAAGCAAATAAAAACCAGTGTATTGATAAATGATGAACATTTAGATCTTGTAGACACTACAATGTTTTTGGGTATTACTTTAGATTCAAAGCTGCAATGGGGCCCACATATTAATAAGTTGTCGAACAGACTCAGTTCTGCAGCATACGCGGTCTATAAAATACGTCAATTAACTGATATAGAAACAGCCAGATTAGTATACTTTAGTTATTTTCATAGTGTAATGTCGTACGGCATTTTGTTGTGGGGAAATGCTGCTGACATTCAAACTATATTTGTGCTGCAGAAGAGGGCTATTCGAGCAATTTATAACCTTAGTTATAGGCACTCACTGAGGGATAAATTCAAAGAAATTGGGATAATGACGGTCGCATCTCAATATGTCTATGACAATTTGATCTATGTTAAGAAACACATTAATCTATTCTGTAAAAACAGCGATGTTCATAGTCTCAATACGAGGAACAAAAATAAACTCGTGCTACCATCAACTAGGCTCCAAAAAATTAGTAATTCATATAGATGTCAAAGTGTACGCTTCTACAACAAAATCCCAAGCAATATTCAAGAATTGAGTCTCAATAAATTTAAGTCATATGTGAAGCAGACTCTTTGCAAAAAGGGTTACTATAAAATCAAAGACTACGTAGAAGATAAAAATGCTTGGGATTGTGCCGCTCGCTCTAATGTTTAGACACTCATTAATAATTGTTGTATTTTTTGTATTTTTTTTACTACTGTTGACATTGTAATGTTTAATTTCTTTATTTTATGATATTTTAATGAATTTATTATATTAAGATTATTCTTTTTGACATTGATTCTTGACATTTTTTGATAATATTGTTATTCTATTAGACACTATTTGCAATGTGAATGTGAGTACGATGTGGGCCAGAAATTCATTCATACATGAACCTCATAAACTGTCTGGCGGTTTTGAGTCGTTTTATGTGACCTACGCAAATGTCCTCCTGATCTGGTATCGTCTTGTGACGGGTCGTTGAGCTCCCTTAGTTATGGTTGAGCTACACGATGACTGATGCATACGTGCCGTCAGACAGGACAGGTCACCTCGAAACTGCTATGGCTTTTTCCTCAAAAGGCCATTCCAGACGATCCCTGCATCGTTACACTCACATAGATATAGTATTATGTCTGGACTTTAAAAGAGACGTTGACCTCTGAGTTTGTTTCGGCGTTTCTTCTCAGAGACAGTCAGATAGGAAACGCCGGCGCCATCTAGTTTAAAAAATGACTTGTAAAAGTGTCTTCAACAGATCTATTTACAGAAATAAAATCATTTATCATTTATCAAAGGAGGACATGTTAAGTGCTGTGATTGTCCTTGATTTTTTTCTGCTAGGTTCATACCAACATTAACAAAGAAATTATTTGCGATGTTAGCAGATATCAATTGTGATGAGTGGGCTTGTAAAAGATCTGCCGGTGACTCACGTTGTTTAGCGATATAAGTTGAATTTTTTATGTATTTCCAAATTTTTTTGCTATTTGTTCCAGCCTTTTCTATTTCCATTTTATCGTAATTACTTTTCACTTTTTTTAGGATATTATTACAAAAATTGCGGTATCTCTTGTAGGATAATTGCAATATTGAATTTCCTGGGTTCGCTTTGGCTTTCATATGCAGTTTATCTCTGTTTCTCATACACCGAATGAGGCCTGCCGTAATCCATGGTTTTATGTTACAATTTTTATTACTCAACCGAATATTGGTTGTGTTTTTCTGAATCGCATGTTGAATATTTTCTATAAGGTATAACATGCAAAACTGTGGGTCATCGGAATTATAAATTTGGTCTCAATCAATATTACGTAAGTCTTTTTCAAGTTCTTTTATTCATATTTATTTTAGAAATTATGCGAGTGTTGTTTATTTTAGGTAATTTACAATGTAAGGTTAGTAGGACAGCATTATGGTCGGTTATTGCTGAGTTCATGACAAGCGTAAGTGAGGGAAAATTTGATTTAAGAAAGGTATGGTCTAAACAAGAACCACTTTGATGTGTTGGTAGGGTATGCGTAGGAAGTAAGCCATGAAAAGCGCATAGGTTAAGGTATTCCTGAGCAGCTGAATCAGCAGCTTCTGGAAGAATATTGATATTCAAATCTCCGGCTAAAATTATGTTTTTGAAGGATGATAAGTTTTGCAAGGTGTCATTCAAAGAGTCAATAAAATTGCTTGTATTTCTAAAAGAGGGAGATCTATACAAAGCTAGTACTGCAAATTCTGACCCAATTTTGATCAACAATTTGCTACAATCGTGTATATTTGGTTCCTCTACAGAGATATTAAGATGATTTCTTGCATAAATTATCACCCCATCGTTCTGATTGTAATTTATGTTACTCCTGAACATTCTATATCCTGGCATTAACGGTAAGTTATATTGTTTAGCAAGCCAGCATTCGGTTAAAACAATAATGTCACAATCTATATTTAATCTATTTATAAGAGTACTAAAGTTGTCAAAATTCTTAAAAATACTTCGTATATTTTGTGTTACTATGGTTAATGGTATACTATAGGAGGAAATATATTGTTTGCAGTTTTCAACTTCACAAGCCTTAGACTCGGATACAGAGAAATCATCTAATTCATTCATTAAATTATTAATCATAGAAACTAAATAAAAAGAAAAGGTCAACGAAAAATCCAGTTAACGCGCTCTTAGGCGCCACCATAATCAATAGAATTAATGTACCTCTTTTCAGCCATTATTTTCGCTGGGCAATCAGGAGCGCCTGTGTTATGATTGCCGAGTTTTTTGAAGTGCAGGCATGTTGCGCATTTTGGTGGTTCCGCCTTCTTTCCACACTCCTTTATAGAGTGGCCTTGGTCACCACAGTGGCCGCAGGTGTAGGTGGTCTCTCTGCACGACTTAGCCGCATGGCCATACTGCTGACATTTATAACAACTAGTGACCAGGGTAAAGTCTCTCACAGGGCAAGACGACCAATTTACAAACACTCTCTCTTTGGTTATTAGAGCTTTGCGTATGACAGCAGGTACTTCAATTACATAATTGCAGGTCTCAGCGTCCTTTTTGCCCGATTTATGACTTAACTTAGCAGACGCCAAAAATGTCTCGAGATTAAAATCCTGAAGACTGTCGGCCAAATTTTGGTGGTACAAGCATGTAAACACTTCCTTTTCGGTCATAGATGTGGGCACTCCAATAACTACAACTTTAGGCTTCCGTTTGTAGGGCTCGTCAATTGTAAGGCCAGAGTTTGTTAACTGCACCGATTGCCTTAGCTTGTCGATGTCGTCCTTCGTCTCTGTGCTAATTATGACACCGCCGTTTTTAGTCTTACGGAGGCCTCTCACGTGCAGCTTCATTTCTTCAGGACAGATGATTTTTTGTACGAGAGATTTTGTCTCCTCGCTTGATCTTAATTTGTCCTTTGGATAAATGGCCACCGCGCTTAATTTAATCGGCTGAATGTACTGATTGGCACCTTTTTTTACCATATCAGCAAAAGAAGTTCCCGTGATAGGTTTTGCTGATTCCTCAATACTCTGCTTTAGATCCTGTAGCTTCTGTGATAGGTCCAGTTGATCATGTAGCGTTTGGATAGAAGAATGGGCTTGGACGGTTCTCAGTTTGAGGGATTGGTACTGCACTGCCATTTGCGATGTACCATGGGCTACTTTTCGGCATAACGCATTGACGCGCAATTTCTGCTCCATGTTTAATTTTCCCTCTGCTGCAATAGAGCACACTTCATTCAGAGTTCCCTCTGCTGCAATAGAGCACACTTCATTCAGAGCCTGGTCAATGGACGACATCCAGTTCTGAATTTCCGGCGTTGAAATGACTTCAAGGACATCATCCCGTTGGCTCAGGTGCAGGTGAGGGCGTAGGAGGCGGAGTGCGATCGATCCTGCTACTCCGTGCGAAAGGACTGCCTTCCATTTTATTGTTAATTTTAATCACTGCACATTTCTACTATATTTATACACGTGTACCTAATGACACAGATTTCGTTACTACCGGTAAACGAGGTCACATTCAATAAATTATTATTTGTTTATTTTAATAACTACTTGGCACGTCTATTCTCAAAGAAGGTAAAAAAATAAGCCAACTGTGATCTCCCAGGGAGTGACAGTGAAACAGTTCAAACTGAGAGACGTCAACAAATTGCTAAACTCTCATTACGGTTAGAATTGGCGTAATCTAATCTTTTGGGATATTTTGCTCGAGTGGTGCCACAAGACATTTCTGTAGAACATAATGATGTTCATAGACACGACGATAACTCTGATGAGCATGTGTGAAGAGTTGGAGGCGCTACCGGCATTAACCCATATATGCCCATTGATTCGAAAACGAAACAAGTGGTAGTGCTTTCCTAAAAGCCTAATAAATCGTTTATTTGTGCAGTAAAATGTAAAAAAACGCCATCAATTGCAGGACTATGGAAGTAGGTTCTATTTGCAACAAAGATTTTTGGGTAGCGTTGACATTTGAATCAAATACTAAGCAATGCAAGTTGTGTCGTGTTGACGTCGCGCTAAAAATCATGTCGTCTGCCAGAAAAAAGTAAGTAACCGTTTAATTTAGGAAAGCTTTGTACTTTTCACAGGTTTATAGTAAATTTGGATAGATTATAAACCAATTCGTGTATTTAGAATGATTAAATATGAATTTATAAATACCTATATTGTCTTTATAACTTTCGTGTTTCGAAAACGATACGTCGGGCAAATATACAGGTGAGGCTTGTACTAAATCTGTTTTTTTGGTTTTAGGCGAAACACACAGTTAACTACAAATGAAATCGTTGATCTAATCAATGATTTAGCTTTGGATGATGAGGTGACAGCAGCTGACATATACATTGACCCTCCAGGTCATGGAATTGTGTCAGATTCTGACTCTGGGGACGAAACAAATGTAACTTTTGAAAATTTATCACGTCAACTTTTGGCACCTGCTGAACTGACGCTAAGTGGAATAAATATCAGTGATGGTAGCGAGTCTGAAGAAGAAGCTTCACTCCCAAGCACGTCAAGCCAGTCACAATCTTTAGCAGATAATCCACCGCTTCTACCTCCACCGCCGCCGCCACTGCCAAAGACAGCCCGAAAATGGGTGAAGAAAGAGTTACCCCAACATAATGACGAGTGGGTCGCACCATTCCCAAGGTCAGTCATTACTTTGTCCGATGCCTCAGAACCAGTCGATTTTTTTGAATTGTTTTTTAGCCACGAAGTTATCATGCATATTGTCCGTCATTCTGTAATTTATGCAGTACAAAAAGGAAACCCAGGGCTTACCCTGTCTGATAGTGACGTTTATTGTTTCATTGGCATTTTGATATTGACTGGGTATTCTTTGCCCTCATGATAAATGGAATACTCATATTTTGTCACTGCTTTACAGCATAATATTCAACCCTGCAACCCCACCTTATCTCAAAGAACGTTTTAAGTTCCTTAATGACACACATACTAGATACTTAAGGTCATCGGAAAATCTGAGACTTGAAATGCCGCAGCATTCTTCAAAATTTTTGGACAAGTCTTTTTCAGTCCAAGCTACTCGCTTATGGAATAGATTACCTGTATCAATAAGACGCGCACAGACATTGAGTAATTTCAAAAAACTACTGAAAGAGCATTACCTGTCCTTATAAATATCATTTGTTTTTACTTCGCTATATTTAATATCCTCTCCTATTTTTTCATTACTCTATGTAATAGATTATTTACTATTATACTTTATATATATATTGTATATATTATATGTATATTTTATTTATATATGTAACTGTGTAGTATATATTTTTTTTATGCATTTATATATATAATAGTACACCACGGACTACCCAAATTCTATTCTTAGCTATATTGTCCATCCCAAGGTTGTCTGTCAGAGATCGCTATTAGCGATAAGACCGCCCATTGTACCTATAACGTTTTTATACACACTGTCCTGTTTTTGTATTGGTGTACAATAAAGAATATTTGTATTGTATTGTATTGTATAAAATGGCTAAAGGCCGCCCTCTTTTTGATTTACTGAATAAGAAGTTCCTTCAATATGCTGTAATCGAAAAGGACATCAGCATAGACGAATCTATGATACCTTACTATGGTAGACACGGTTGTAAGCAGCATATCAGGGGAAAGCCTATTAGATTTGGCTTCAAGACGTGGATTGCAGCCTTGCGCTTAGGGTATTGCTTATCCCTTTACACCCGAAAAATAAAAGTTGCAAATATTTTGAAAAAACTTGATTGAGGGTAATTTTAGGAGTATAAGGAAGCTAGGAATAATATAAAAAAAAAACCTGAATTTTCAGTTTTCCTGAAAAGGTGCCCTCACGATCGTGACAATTAGATATTATCTACAAGTCTCACAATAGTGAGTGTTATCCAATTTATTGAATTTTTCTTAAAAAAAAACAACAAAATATGTACTAATCATTATTTATTTATTTGATTAACCTCTTCATTAATCAGTCTTTATCATATCAACAAAAAATTAAACCTTATTTTAACTAAGTATTTAACAAAAATCAATAAATTACTCAAAATAAGCAACGTCACTCAAAATCACAGAATAACAATTATTTTAAGTTTTAGGAACATAAATGAGATCACAAATTATTTAAGAATAGCAAAAACAAACAGTTTAAAAAAAAAAAAAATGGTTTGAGGTGATAAAATTGGAAACAGTTTTGGTTTCGAGAAAGACACAGGGTACACAACACACTTGGAACATTTAATCTTTGATCGGCTATGGCATCCCTCCATCATGCAAGACCTCGGTGCCTTTATGTCATCAAACACAGTCAGGTGATCATATCCATCATATCGTTTGCCTTGTGATGGGCGTATTGGTCTGTACTGCCTATTGATAGGAGGAGGCTCGTTTTCAGAATCGACGTCTAAATCGTCGCGGCGGTCTTGTTCTGGAAAATTGGTTAAAGCGTCAGCAACACTGAAACGAAAATCCTGTAGTGTCAGAGTGTCTTTTCTTGAGTAATCATTTTCTACGCAATCATTTTTATATAGTCGCCAAGAATTAACCAACGCTAAATCCAAAAAGTGGATAATGACTTTCAAAGTCCATTTTTTTGTCTTGATGAAGGTGCGATAATACTCCATTTGTTGGAGATGGAATTCGTTCTAGTTTGTTGCAGGTATCCTGAACCCGTTTGATTATTGGTTGCACTTTCCAAAGTGGATTGTTAGTCTCCGTTTCAGTTGGCTGATCGTGATCAACTACATGAAG
The DNA here is from genome assembly GCA_935421205.1 of Xylocampa areola. Classification (NCBI taxonomy): domain Eukaryota; kingdom Metazoa; phylum Arthropoda; class Insecta; order Lepidoptera; family Noctuidae; genus Xylocampa; species Xylocampa areola. The sequence goes on from OW285216.1 coordinate 1,793,662, forward strand.
AGCATTACGTAAGGTAATAAATCGGTCGCGAACTATTTTGTCGGCTATAAGTCCAATCCTCATATTAGCTCGCCAGTACATCGGCATTCGTGGGTATGGAAGGCATCCCATGAGAATATGCACACCAAACATTTTAGCTATTTCCGCTTTTGTAGTTTTGAGTTCTTGGCCAGTCTTACGCATGTAATATAAGTTTGTACACCGAGCAGTCTCCTCGTAGAAACCTTCATCAAAATAATCATGAAGATATTCGGATGGTGTACGAACTGGGTTTTTTGGTAAAGGTGCAGTATAGTGAATGATAAATGATAAATGATATTTATTTCTGTAAATACATCTGTTATAGACACTTTTACAAGTCATACATTTTTTAAGCTAGATGGCGTCGGCATTTCCTATCTGACTAGCTCTGAGAAGAAATGCCGAAACAAACTCGGAGGTCAACGTCTCTTTTAAAGTCCAGACATCATTTTATTCAACATATGAGTGTATTTTGTAGGGATAGGTCTGGGATGGCCTTTTGAAGAAAGAGCTGTTTTAAGCTGACCTGTCCTAACCGACGGCACGTATGCATGAAAGCAGTGAAAGAAAAAAAAATAGTGACGGGTACAGTTCGTAGTAATCGTACTGAGAAGTGTCCTTTGAAAGATGAGAAGTCATGCAAGAAGGAACAGCGAGGTTACCATGATAGTCGGCTCGATCTAAACAGCGGCATTTGTGCGGTACGCTGGAATGATAACAGTATAGTAACTCTGTTATCGAGTGAATACGGCGTAGAGCCTATACGAACTGCAAGGAGATATTCAGCTGCGCAAAAACAAAGAATAAATGTGCCACAACCCAACATTGTATACCAATACAATCGTTTTATGGGAGGGGTTGATCGATTAGATGCAAATATTGGTACCTATCGAATAGCAATGAGGGGCAAAAAGTGGTACATTCCCTTGCTTTTCTGGTTAGTAGACGTTGCGGTCAAAAATACCACCCTGCTAGCTCGCAATTTCTCTAACGATATAGATACACTCGAATTTCGACGTAGCATTGCCCGAACCTTACTTCAAAAGAATGGCAATGATAAGCAGCGTCCGGGACCCAGCAAACGGGTATCTACGAGTGTACCTACATCAGTACGAAAGCATAACGCTGAGCACATGATCGGCAGGGCGCCTAGTCGACTGCGATGTGCCTACTGCAAAAGCCTAACAGTCACTTTCTGTCAAAAATGTGAAGTCAATTTACATTCTAAATGTTTCTCTGCATTTCATTCATAGTTTTTTTTTTTACTGTAACTTCCTGTGGATATATAATAAATAAACTTATTCTAACACATTTGTTTTAATTCCCCATAGCGAATGTAGGATATTTGCCCGCTTTGCTAAACACAAAAAATAAACTCTAAAACTAGTAAATACTAAAATAGGGGGTTATCAATATAAGCATATCCGAAAATAACCAAAATCGAAATCTGAAAGTAGTTCTGGGCATATATGGGTTAATAATGTTGTGTTGGTTTTTTATGTAAGCACTTGTTAAATATACTCTTTTACTTTATGTCGTTATTTTATTACTCCGAAATTGTTTATACAGCATAAATCGAAAACCTGAACAAAAAACGACAAATACCGATCGGTATTTGTTAAGGTAATTGCATCTTTACGACATTGTATTAACTGCAACGTTAGTCGTGTCGGTTTGGTCACCTGTATAGGGACTGAATAAATAGAAATGACATCAACAAAAGATGTGTTAAAATGTGGAAGAAGAATTCACGGTAGTGAGCAGAGGTCGAGATGGCTTAGTGGTCAGAGCGCCTGGAGTATTTATTCGGGAGATGCAGGTTCGGATCCTGCTCGCGACCGTATTCTTTTTCATTGAAACCAGTTCTCAAAGGAACTATCCAATTGCATCAAATAATAACAGACGAAAATGTCAAATCAAAAATAGCATATAGACGTAAGCTGCTTTTGTGGAGAACAAAGCGGACAGTGTGAGTGTTTTTCTCCAAAACCTCATTGTGTGATAGATCCTAGAACAACTCTTGATGGTATGGATGGTATGAATCCAGTTGACTCCTTTGTATCGTCTTCAGTTGTACCCTTTGATCAACCTGTAGATATTAATGACGATCAAAAGACAGCAGAAATTGGATCTAACTGCTCTTTATCGATCAATGAAATGATTGATACTGTTTAAATAACTGATACGGCGGAGATTCCAATAATTAGCGTACAGCAATTGGAAGAATATCTACCTACAAATGAGAGTAGTTCCACAAATAAACGTAAAATAAAGATATTTGAAGAGAGAAGGTTCTTTCCAAACTCAAAAAGGTCTTAATTCAATTCATCGTAATTGTGTTGACGTTCCAAGCACTTCAAACCAACATTGCAAAGTTAAAATTTAAACAAAAAGAGGTGTTCAATGTCAGAAATGTCTTACGACCATCTCGGGCCAAAAAGGGACATGTTTGGTTTGCAAAAAATAATTGCAGCGAATGTGTTGGTCAGCAAATATATCCTGATTTCATATGCGATCTATGTCTAGAAAGCTAAAAATTATGTACATAGTTATTAATTTCTTCAGTACCTGGTATGAAATTACTTCAAGCATAATTTCTTTCTCAATTCTAAAGTAATATCCATTTAAAATAAATAAGCAGATGCAGTTCCCTATATTCTAATATTTTACTTATTTACTAGAAGGTTTGATAGCGTAATATTTGTTGCACATTTACTTAACTTTGTTTTCAATTTTTGCAGATTGAACTCCTACATAAGCGCTACACCACGGTTATATATAATGATATTGATAAAATTCTAGCAAGTTATGATTTTGAACAGTTTTACTACAATCATATTAAAGTTGTTTATTGTTACTATTTGTGTTTTAATTTATAGCCTTTATTGTTTACCTGATTATTTAGTAATTGTCACTGCCACGTATTTTTATATTATTTTTGATTACAAGTATGTTAACGACTTACAGATTAGAGATCTCAGATTTAACATTAATCTCAAGTTTTTAGAGTAATTAATATTATTAAATACAGATAAATCTTTGAAAAGCATAACGCATTAATAGCGTTATTTAATTTTTGATAAGAGAAAAATTGTGCCATAAATGTAAACTAGGTACACTTTAACTGATACCAATGTTGATTTCTAGTAATAGTATAATGTTTATTAAAAGAATAAGTGATTATAGAATAACACAATTTGTACTGCTTAGGTTTGTTAATTTTATAGGAATTATGAAATGGCTTTAACAGAGGTTGTGAAAATACTTTAAGTATTACTCGAGTTGTAAACGTAACAACTAATTTCAATGTGTGATTATTTTGATACTTTATGGCTGATATGTGAAATAAGTATAATATTAAACATTTAAAATATATTTCCAAATCTTTGTTACAGAGAGCACAAGGCATCTGCGACGCCGACCGCCTGGCAGGGGAACTCAACCATGTGAAACAAGTTCTCAAACATAATAACTTACGAGCTCCACACCCCTGTCGCAGAAGCCGCCCAAAGCCCACCACAGTTGATCGCCAACCTGCTGACCTACCTTTCATCAAAAAGGTCACCGATAGAATTGGTCACATCTTGAAGCATGCTTCTACCAATACCTATTTCATGCCACATAGAAAGATCAGCCAACTTCTCAAACCGGTGAAGTGCCACATTCCCTTACAAGATGACCCCTGCATCTTGTAAGGGAATGTTATTGAATATGTTAAGTTATGTTATATGAATTAACGCATTCGGTCACTTGTATAAGTACTGAACTGATTGCAATGACGTCGCCATAAGACGTGTTAAAATATGGAATAAGAATTCGCGGTGGTGAACAGAGGTCGAGATGGCTTAGTGGTCAGAGCGCCTGGAGTATCTATCCGGGAGGCGCAGGTTCGAATCCTGTTCGCGACCGTATTCTTTTTCCATTTAATATTGTAACTTTATATGTACCGTAGACTGAAATAATTAAAAAAAAATCTGTTGAGACGCCTGACACCGTAGTCCTCCTGCGACCACGAACGCTGCAGTGTTCGAAACGTCAGGAAAAACAAAAACCAATAATGCACGCGATTAATCCGGTTAAAAGTTGTTTTATTACAATTAAAATAATTTGTTCAAGATAAATCTTTGAAAAGCATTAACACATGCTTAGCGAACTCTACAGATATTATATTAAACGGAAAAAGAATAGTTGGTATTATTTTTCCATTTAATATAATAACTGTAAAATAATTTGTTTCTTCAAAATTTTAAGAAATTTTGCTTTTAAGATAGTCACAAACTATCGTGTTTTTTCACAGAGCCAATTTAATTTTATGATTTCTCGTAGAATAGCTTACTATTTGCTTAATAATTTCATAAATTGCATATATATATCTAACTTATATTTTAATAAAAAAGCTATCGAAAATATCACATTTAAAATCTGACAATAAATTCGGACATGATACACTTTACTAACTTTTAAACTATCGCGTTGCATGGTATTATTATATGTATAACTAACAGGAACTCAAGTTTTGCTGCTGGTTTTTGAAGGATTTAGACAAAGTTTTCTGTTTTGAATCGATGAGCACTAAGGTTCAGGCACAAACTTGTTGCGGTAGTATAAAACGTACGAATTTAGATTGCTTTTGCAAAATGTGTCTGTTGGGGCAAAAAGGTTGGGACATAATGCTATCCCATTTTGTCATATTTGTACGTCGCAAAATATTTCTTTTTTTTTAGCTTTTAAGATGGTACAAAACTATAAACGTAAAACAGATCGTGGATTATATATATAATTTTTTTTTAAATCTTTAGCTCTTTCTTCACACAGCCATGTATGCACTACCCTAATGGAGTATGCGTGATGTGTTGCTCGTTCGGTTTGCCCTTTATTATTTCCAGAGCTTACCTCTAGCAAATGGTAGTTGTCTTGACCTATTAATATTTCTGGTTTACATTGTTCATCACTAATGACATTTTTGATTTCAGGTTTCAGTTCATAATCATTAAGATTCACCATAGCTTTATTTTGACCAGGTAAGTTTAAATTTTTAACGCTACGCGCTTTTATTGCAAACTCGTTGCCCTCAATGTTCGATATATTCTAGTTTATTATTTCACTATCACACACTAGTTCAGTATTGTTCCAAGCGCCACACACACGCATAGATTGCCTGTAGCCGCGCAAACCAAGGCACGTTGCGAGAGCGACTCGCAAGTCCGTGTACCGTCGTAGGTCCGTGAATTATTATAGGCACGGTTTATAATATCACTTTACGACTATACTGTTTAATGTGTGTTATTGTTTCCAGAGTTGATTCAGTCTCAGTTGGTTTACTAATGACTTCACTTTGTGACGGCACTTCGTTATTGTTCATCGTATTCACGTTATAGTGTAATAAGCGGTGATGAGCTTGCCCACAGTTGTCAATATCACACGAGGCTAAAGGACAGTCTTTCCTGTGTCGTGACTTTAAACACTTAAAGCAGATACTACGAAGTTTCACACAGGTCCACCGGTCGTGATTATCTAACTGACAAAACCCGCACTTGGCATTACTATTTTGATTTTCACTGGGTTTGTTATTGTAACACTATTTGCGAATTATGTTTATCGTTGAAACTGTTTTTATAATGTTGCGGAAAAGATAAATTTACTGAGCATTGTGTTATTTTCTTGGCTTCTGTACTCAGAAACTCTGATAATATGACGAGCTTCGGTTTCGTATTCTGATCAAGAATCGGATAACTGTAGTAGCACTGAATAATGCGGAAATTTTAGATTTTAAATTTATTTTACCTGCTTTCTGTGCAAATAAAGAACTATTCTTCTATTCTAAATACATGACGTACTTAAAATCTAAAATTTAAAATGTTAAAGGAGTGTCTCAATGAACAAGATCTTCACACAGAATGGCGTCAACACGCTTTTCTGGAACACAAAGAACTGGATTTATTACCAAATTTAAATGCAGAAGATTATTGGAAAGCTGCTGCCAAATCTGCGAAAAGCATTTGCCCTTCTTCTTGTTCTTCCCTTCTCTAACGCATGTGTGCAAAGAGTTCTCAGCAAGCTGAAACTCATTAAAACTGACCATCGCAAAAGGCTAAATACAGACACAATAGGTGCTCTGACTCTAAATATATCAAAGGAAGGTGTTGGACATATCGTGAATTAATATTTGGGTATGCGAAAACTCTGTTCAAAGTGGGTGCCGTGCACGCTCACAATTGACGAAAAACAACAACTAATGATTCTGAGCAGTGTTTGGAGCTGTTCAATCGTAATAAACCCGAATTTTTGTGTTGATATGACAATGGATGAAACATGGCTCCATCATTTGACACGGGAGTCCAATCGACAGTCAGCCGAGTGGACTTCACGTGATGAACCGACTGCAAAGCGTAGAAAGATGCAAAAGTTGGCTATAAATTAAACTATTTAAATAAAATTAATCGCCATGCATAAGTTTTTATGCAACATGATTTTTAACATGTTAACTGTGCATGAAGCAGACAAAATAGTTAAACAATCGCAGTGTACCACATATGGGGCACTGCACAGGGAAAGGATTAAGCTAATAAACAACAATACAACATAAAACTGATTACATACGTTTATTTTATAATACCCTTATAATAAACCATAGTCATTGTATAGTTCTTTTTTTTTACATCTTATCCATCCATTTTAGCATATTATTTTACACAATTACTGAAATAAATAAAATCCATGTTGAAGAATTGCTCTACAGCCCCACCCCAATCACCTACTACAGATAAATGTATGATGAACATGTCCTACGGCTCACAAATTACTTCAGTAAACAGGTCTGCTCTGAGGTTAGCGGTACCCTATGTGGTGGCTTGATACAAGGCAGGATTCAGTGACCGGTGACCTGCATGGCAGGAAATGTGTTAAATTACAAATTTGCATGCTTACAGGGCAGATCTAGATTATTACTATACAACTGATATCTATTGAACACAAATGTATAACCTTTGATCAGCTAATGCAAACATTTTGAACACATCAAAAACTTGCTTCTATTCTTTTTTATTGAAATTATATTATTCTTATCCTAGACATTGCCTTACCTTTTTTTTAATACAATAACATCTTGTTGTACAATTAATGCCAATTTAACAATAATCTTATAATGACAACTACTGGTATGTCAGAATTACACCCAATAATAAACATAATTAAATACAATTGGTCTATTCTAATAGATAAGACATTCCCGAGTCGTTAAGGAACTATAACCTTATGACATAGATGTGTCCACACAATTAAAAATATTAAGGCGGTAAACATTTTCAGACCTACACTATAACCTGTACTGCAGAAAATTCATCAAGAAGGTGCATTTTAACCTCAACATAACCAACTTTTTTTACACTAACACTGTGGTCATTCTACATTGGATTCCACCCTATGCTAAACGGATACTAGGTCAATGGGTTGTTTGGGACAATACAAATATTCTAGGAAAACCACTACACTTACATTTGGACTGTTTAAAATTAGGTACCATATCGAAGTAATAGCAAACACAATAAATCGAAAACAAAAGTAATATCACCGACTGAAAAGAACCAACCAATAACAAAAAATGAGAAGAGAACTATGATGACCGACTAACCAGAATACCAGATGGAGAGTCAATTAACTTAACGTTTTGTTTTACACACCTCGACCTAAACATATCACGAATCGACAAAGAATTCAAAGAAACAATAACAACACAAATAAATAAATAAATCAAGCGCAATGACTGACGGCTAACCCTCACCACCAATCCCCCCCCCCCCCCCCACCAACCAACCCCTTCATGTTTTTAATAACAAGATCGAGAAGTTGACATAAACCTCAGCAAACTAAACTTATTTCAAATTTTCAACTTAAATAAATTAAATGTTCGATAAAAATTATTAGCGGTAACACCTACAAGTGTTCAAATTTCAATAAAACCATTTCAGACATTCAAAAACGTCAACGCTGTCAAGGGTTGACATCGCTAAATAGTAAATGTTGGTCACAGATTAGATATTAGTAGTACTAATGTTGGTTGACATAGGGATGATCGATATTGAATAAACATCGATGTTTAGCGAGAAAACATCGATATTTTGACATCAAATAATATCGAATGGAACATCGATACGCTCTAGGCCATCTAACGTAAATTAGGTGTACAAAAAAATAATGTTGTTGTTAGCATTACTCAATATATATATATATATATTTAAGCATAATGTGAACATAAGTGGTAGCTATAATATATGAGATCATCCCTGTGAGGCAGTTAAATTAGGAGAAAGGAAGAAGGCGTTTTTATAACGCTTAAATTAGGTTTTATTAGAAAATTTGACATTTAAATATTCTTTTATACAATAGTAACATTTAGTAATATCTTAGGTTTGCGCGATCACTACACATTATAATAAAGTCGAGTCGAGTCCTCCTGCGACCACGAACGCTGCAAAGTGTTCGAAACGTCAGGAAAAACAAAAAACCAATAATACACGCGATTAATCCGGTTAAAAGTTGTTTTATTAGAATGTATAGTAACATTTGTTTATTATTAGTTTTAACACATTTAGAAACTATTAGGCTATGGCAACCTACTATAATTCCAATATATCCAAGCAGGGTATTTAGGATCTTTAATAATAAATTCGTTTAAAAATTTTAGGACGATATGAATTTATTTTTAGATTTATTTTATTAAATTTGTAACCATAGTATTTTTCTTACAAGTATCAAGTTCAAGTATTTGGATATTAATTCTTGATAACCTTATTGAATTTTCCAACTTCCTTGCAATAACTCTGCAAAAAATTTTTAATGGATTGTTTATAGTCGGTTTATAAACCCCTATAAATATGGAAATCAGAAATCAGAAATCAGAAATCATTTATTTTGCAAAGACTGTGGGTACAAAATAAGGTGTTCACCTTTTAACAAATAGCTCTTCCACATTCTACCTTACGGCATGCAAAGGTAATAAGTAGGTATATAAGTTGCTAGATCCACTCAGTTGAACAAAAACAAAAGTACATAAACAAAGTACCGTGGATGGATGGAACAATTATCATTCATGCATGAATACAATAAATAAAACAATAATCTAATTCTAAAAATAGTAATAAGCAAAATAAATTATTACATTTGCACCAAAATTAATAGATTACCTAATATAACATTATAAACTCTTATCAGTCAAAAAATCATGTACTGAATAATAGCATTTATTTATTAATAATGATGTTAGCTTCTTCTTAAATATACTTAATGACTGATCTTTAATAGTATGGGGAATTTTATTATATATGACGGGCCCCATTGTCAAAATACTTTTTCTCAATAATGCTGTTTTGTGCCTACCTGTGTACATTAGATTTTTATATTGTGATCTAACAGATCCTGGCCGTGTTCGTATATCTTCCATTAGGGTAAATAGGTGTCTATTAGTTCTAACAAATATTGCAACTTCAAGTATATACAAAGATGGAAAGGTGAGTAATTTTAGAGACTTGAACACAGGTTCACAGCTGTCGGTATTATTAAGACCAGTCATTGATCTTATGCAACGTTTTTGAGCTTTGAATATCCTCTCCCTCTCAGTACAGTTACCCCAGAAAATAACTCCAAATCTCAGAACTGACACAACTAGACCATGGTATGCTGCCAGCACAGTGCGAGTGTTTATTTTTTTTGATAAGTTATATAGTACGTATGCTGACTTACTTAACTTCTTACATACTTCCTCAGAATGCGGTTTCCAAGTTAGTTTATTATCAATTAAAATACCGAGGAATTTTGTAACATTTGTTGAGTCTACTTTTTGTCTATTGAATTCCACATCATAATGTTCAGCTCGTAAGCGCTGATGAAAATGCATAATTTGTGTTTTTTGGAGATTAATGTTTAAATTATTTTGATTTAGCCAATTAATTATTCTTTTCAATGTATTATTAATGTCTGTTTCGTAGTAATCTTTAATGCCGCATTTTACTATAGCCGTACTATCGTCTGCAAATAACACCATAGGTTGTTGAATATGACGAGGCAAGTCGTTAATGTATAAGATAAATAACAATGGTCCAAGTACACTACCTTGGGGAACACCAAATTTGACTTCTCTACAGTGAGATAGATATTTATGTTCTTTTTTTGTTTTTACACAAATCCTCGATATTTCTGTACATTGCTTTCGATTAGTAAGGTATGACTTTATCAGACTCAAGACATTTCCTCTGATGCCATACGTGTAAAGTTTGATAACGAGAGCGTCGTGATTTACGTAATCGAATGCTTTCGTCATATCAGTATAGATAGCGCACACGGGAGTTTTATGGTCAACACTTGGCATTACATTATTCAGCAGATCGTATATTGCCATATTAATATTTTTATGTTTTCTGAACCCCTTTTGTTCATCACATAAGATTTTATTTTTAGTTAAGAATTTATCAACTGTCTCGTATATAATTTTTTCAAAAACTTTGGAAAACACAGGAATTAATGCCACTGGCCTATAATTAGCCATGTCTTCTTTGTTATGCTTTTTATACAGTGGTTTTATAATAACTTTTTTGAGATTACTGGGGAAGATACCTGAGCTAATACTTATATTCATAATGTAACTTAGTGGTACCGCTATTATGTCGGCCACAAATTTAACTACAGTAGTGGTAATGCCATCATAACCGTGGCTTTTTTTGTTTTTTAATAATTTGATAGCACTAGATATATCTTGTGGAACCACTGGTGGCATGAATATTGAGTTCGGGTTATTGGCTATACTAGTTATGTTTTCTAATTTTGTTTTTCCGCTTGCTACATCTTGTACTTGATCTACAAAGAAATTATTAAAAGATTCAGCTATGTTTTGCGGGTCTTTAATTATGGAATTCTGACGGATGATTTGTAAGATAGGGTCTTTAGTAAATTTAGTTTTATTAATAATTTGCCACGCTGCTTTAGTCTTATTCTCGGAACTGTTTATAATATAGTTATTTTGGGCCTTTTGGGTTAGCCGAATAATTTTTTTGAGTCTTTGTGAATATGTTTTGAAAATAGATTTATTTGTTTGCGTAGGTGATCGCCTATACTTCCACAGTAGATTTCTTTGTTTCCGACTGCAAATTCTAATACCCCGAGAAATCCACTTAATCTTTTTGTCAGGTTTAACAATTACCCACTGTAACGGAAAGCAGAGATTGTATAATAAACAAAAAATGTCGATGAAATTGTCATAGGCTTTATTAGCGTTTTCTGTACCAAATACGTCTGCGAAAGTAAGACACTGTAAATGATTTTTAAATTTTAACAAATTTTCCTTTGTAAACTTACGTTTCTGTACTCTCCAAGAATTAATAATGCATGTTTTTTTAACTGAGATTTTTAGTATTTGAGCTGTGTGGTCCGATAAAGCAAGGTCCATTATCTCACTATTGCATTTCTGCTTAGAGTTATGCGCTATATTATCTAGGCAAGTTTTGCTCATTAGTCTTGTTGGTTGATTTATCTCCAATTTAAGATTGTGACTGAGAAGTAGAGATTCAAAGTCCAAGGTAAATCTATTTCTTTTAATTATGTCTATGTTAAAGTCCCCACACAGAACCACCTTTTTATTTGAATTAGTGCAAACAGTTTTTAATAGAGAGTCTAGGTTGTCATAAAAAAGACTTATGTTCGACCAATTAGGCGGACGATATATGCATATTATTACAGTATTTTGCTTAACTAGTTCTAAAGCACAACATTCTATCACTCCCGCCACTGAAAAACCTGCTATGTTCTTTAATTCTTTGTATTCATAGATATTCTTAATTAGAATGCAGGAACCTCCACGTTTTTGTGTTTTTCTTGCATAACACGCGCCTATCTTAAAGTTAGGTACGTCGATCAAGTTTTCATGACCAGCTATTATGAAATGTTCCGTTATACAGATCACATCTAAATCTATTTTCTTTTGTAACAATTCATGAACATGTACTGACAATAGGTCCGATTTATTGAGAAGACCAGCTATGTTTTGGTGCAAAATGTATAAGTGATTATAAAAGAAAAAACTCATTAGGTTGAGTCAAATTGCCATCAGGTGGTGCCTCTATTGATTCCACGTCAATTGATAGGCCATTTTCATCATCGCTATATACAAATTCATTTAACATTAGACGAAGATTTGAAAGTATAATTGACATACCGTAATTGTTGACATATCCACTTTTTTGCCAGAACATTTTGAAATCATAAGATAGATAACAGTTTGAATCGAATAAATACGCAAAATTATGAGTGCAATTATCTAGGTATAATAGGCTATTAAATGTCTCTATTCTTCCGTTATACATTGTTGAGAAGTTGTTCAATTTGAAAGTAGGTGCACATATAACAACATTTGTGTGCTGTATCTTCACAAGAGTTTCTCGTATATAAATTGTTAAGTCGATATAGTCGTTCGTTCGTCGAAAATCCTCTTCGCCAATTAATATTAGGCAGCAGTCCTTCATTGTGTAGTATTTTAATTTTTGATCAATGTTATTAATAAGTTTCTTTATCCCACAGTTAGGGGATAAGTAGTGGCAAATTTCGTAGTTCGGGAATGAATCTTCTGCAATCGCTAGTATCTTGTTGTTTTTATTACTACTTAAGATACACACCTTGTGTCTTCCAGTGATGTTTCTTTGTTGATTATAACTCTGTTGAGGAAACTGCTCTAAGTTATGATTAGAATCCTTAGAAGCCTCAGCTACATTGGGCGCTAGTTGATTTTTGAGTAAGGGTTGGCATGTATTTATGGTGTTGTTTGTTTGTGTACCTGTATTTTTAAACTCGGTTTCGGAGGTAAATATGATTTCCATCTCTTTGCTTGAGCTGATATTTCGTGCTATTTTTGGTGGTGGCTTCCTGAGTACTATTGCCTCTGAGCTGCCGATTGATAAAGCTGAGTTGAAAGAGTCATCCACAGAATCAGCTGGTGTTTGTATGAGAGCATCCTGAAGGTGAGTCGTCGTAGGAGAGAGATGCAATTTAGCCGGTGTAGAGGAACTGTCCGTTTGTAGTTTATTTCGTTTCCTCGCAGATCTCGGAGAAAAGCACTTTGTGTCTAATATATTTACTTTTTTAAAAGTTTCTATAATTTTCTGACATTGTCCAATGTCCATTTTTAGTCTAAAATTTTCGCTATTCAAATTTTCAATTTCTATATGTGCACTTTTGAGCTCCATATTTAGTTTATTTATTGTGTCTATAAGGCTCAGAATAGCGTCGCTGTCATTAAGTGACGTATTTGGCAGACTCATCATTGTTGTATCTAATAATGAGGTGTTTGTGCTCATGTTAGCATTAAATATACTGTCCATTGAACTTGCCCTCGGAGGTTTGCGAAAAGTAATATTTTCCATTTCAGAATTTTCCATAATGGAAAAAAAAAATAGAAAAACAATTTAAACAAGCTAAAAATCAGAAGGAATACTCCAATTTCGAAGCTAAAGTTCCTGTGAGGCACAAACAGGACTTGAAAAGCTACAAAATGAATTGTTACTCGTGGGGTTTGAACTCGGACTCGAGAGATTACGCCGAGTTGTACTGGTGACCACTAGACCAAATGTACGATACAATGCTTGACGAAATTGTTGATAGCTTCCTTACAGAGTTTGCAACGAGTCGCCGATGTAGTTGTGGGTTGGGTTGGTACCGTTATCACACAGTCCGAAGTTCACTTTTACGTTCACTTTTAAACAAAATATGAGTTCGTTATTTTTTATAAATGATGTTTTTATATAGTTCCACTGGGTGTATCACTACAACTTTTTCACAGATTGTCACTTGGATGTTGCACTTTCTAATTGTGAATACTTTATATCAAATGAAGTACTTTTGACAACTATATTAGATTAAAATTACTGGAAGAACTGACAGTAGGTCTGCGCTTGGTTACGAGCGAACGGCTATAATTTAAAGTGTTAAGAAATAAACTCGCTGAAGACTAAACTTTATGTTGGTTTTATTTTGGACTTCTTTGTTGAAACATTATGATTTTAAGTTATAAATAAATGATTATGAAGTTCAAGAATGTGTGGAAATTTAAATGCATTGCACTCTTCAACCTTTTTATCTATCATAGCAGTCTTGGTGATGATCTCAGAGCTAAGTTCCTTCAATGTAACATCAATTATACTTCCTTTTTGGAAAACGGTGTAACTAAAACCAGTTTGTTTACTTTTGCGACCCAGAACACATAATATTCATCATGTTAAAGAGAAAACAGGTTAAGAAAGAAGATAATTATTTTTATGTTTGATATTATGTCCACAGACTACTAAGAGAATGATTATGTCAGATTCAAATACTTAAATTACTAATCTGTGATTATCTATTTAAACCTCAGCTATAAACAGAACATATATCATCGGATCTACCAAGAGCCTTAATACGTTTCACGCTGTGGTTATGAACAAGTTGAGGAAACTTCAGTGGAGTGATAGTTTTCCCCGCCGACACATCAAGTTCTGATCTGGTGACATGGATGATAAAATGATCTTTGTCACGTTCATCTATAAATAATATAATACAGTACTCGTCAAAACTAGGCTTAGAATATGTCAACTAATACGAGATTAACGGGGGTTTATTTTTTCTTATTCGCAACCTAAATCTTTAACAGCCGGTCTCTTTAATTTCTTATCAACTTGACCAAGCGATTCATTGGTCAAGTCCTGAGATGAAAATATATCAGAATCGGTGGAAACACCACCACGTCCATCCAGGGGTTCATCATCGTTTGAAGTCACCGTCGTTCGAATCTGCTAAAAAAACAATTTTTAGGCATTGTTATTGTGCAAATATCTGTATGAGCTTAAAAAAAACTATTATTTTAACATTAGAAACAGACACTTCAATTTTATTTATATGTATTGATGATGATGATTATTTTTTTAATAAGACACACAGCTTGACTCTAAGAAGTATAGATGGAAGAGGTAGGAGGACCCTCCCAATTAAGGTGGCACTACGGCAGCAAGTGGGTAGATTTTAAATATTGCCCCAAAAGTTATTAGAATAGGATATAATACCTCCTCGACTGATTTCGGCCACGGCGACCTCTTCAAGTCTGTGTTAATTGACGTTGGTGTGCTCGTGTTTGGCTAACATAGCCGATCTTATTAATAAAAGATCGCGCATAAGGGGGGCAGGTGAGCAAACCATTACAATAAATTATTATAAGTGATAGCACAAGGTGGGTGTGCTTTCATTTCATCGCATCGAGTTAATGTCGCACGTCTTCATGTGGCGCTTAAGCACATCTTTATACCTGAGGAGTTGTTCGCCATGCTTACGCTTGCCCTCCTCAAGTTCAGAGAAAAAGATGCACTTTGCCATACGTTGATCTGACATTTGCGAGACGTGTCCACACCAACGATGTTGCCACCGCATGTGGTAGGCCCCGATCCCCATAATAGTGGCTCTCCGCAGCACTTCCGTATTCCGAATGTGATCAGACCAACGGATGTTGAGTATTTTGCGCAAACATTTCTGTTGGAAACGGTCCAGCGTTTGTATGTGGCGGCGGTAAACTGTCCACAACTCTGAAGAGTACAGTATGTTCGGCAACACCACCGCCTTATAAATGTCGATTTTGGTACGCAGCTTAAGCTTAGGTCAAGTGAGTTAAAAATCTTGCGATCCAGTTTGCCAAATCCCGCAGCTGCGGCATCGATCCGACTGTTGATTTCACCATCAAGGTCGCACTTTGATGCTATAGTGCGCCCCAGATAACGGAATCTATTGACCTGTTTAAGTATAGCATCACTGAGTTTATGGTCAGTATCACTATATATTATAAAACAAAGTCCTCTGCTGTGTCTGTCTGTCTGTCTGTTCGTGATAAACTCAAAAACTACTGCACCGATTATTAGCCGACTTCAAAAAAGGAGGAGGTTTCTTAATTCGACCGTTATTTTTTTTATGTGTGTTCGGCGATAGCTTCGTCGTTTATGAACGGATTTTGATGTTTTTTTTTTTGTTGGAAAGAAGATATCCCAAGGGTGGTATCATGATAAGGAAACCAGGATCTGATGATAGCATTCTAGAGAAATCGCGGGGAACCTCCGAAAATCGTATTGGCGACTAGTGCGTTTGTTAATTTTTTCATGAAGTATTTTAAAGCACTACTATTTAATGAAGGTATGGAGTCGATCTGATGATGGAGCTGAAAGACAGTCGAGAGAACTCTTTAAAGATTTACACAAATTACCTAATGTTTGGGCTTGATTAATTTGTATTGATGAGAGTTTTACACCTAGATGGGTTGTGATTGTCATTAGGGGTCTGATGATGAAGACGAAGGACAGTCAAGGGAACTCCTCAACGTTTTACAGTAGCTACCTTGTTTTGTATGTATGTCCGTCGATATCTTTGTTTGAAAGAGTAGTCCAACTCTTTCAAACAAAGATATCGACTCCAAAATTAACAGTTTATTATATATTGTTCTTTTAAAATGATTTTATTATAAGCAAATTTTGATATTATTTTGAACGTTTTAGTGTAGTAGATTTCTGAAGGCGGTTTTCATTTTTGGTTTGAAATTAATTTTCATAAAGCGCAACAATTATTAAGCGGGAAAGGGACCAAAATTTGGTTGCGATAACCGACATCCACGCGGGTGAAACCGCGGGCATCAGCTAGTAATTAATATAAAAAGAACATTTATTATATGAATGACGTAAATGGCCCAGTTTAGTGGAATCAGCGCTTCTATAGTAGGTGAACAGCGACACGAGGCAAAGATGCAGGGTGTGAATCAGCATTTAGATATGTTCTGGAAATGTTCTTGTCGCTATCTGCTGATATGGTGTAGGCAGAGTCCGTAACAAGCTAGCTGTTTTACATTGGGCTGAGTATAATACACTTTTTTTAATTATTATGATGATTTTGTGTTTATACCTCATAGGCGACTTGGTGTTAACTTACTACATTCACGCGGACGAAGTTGCCGGCACAGCTAGTATCCTATATAATAAAGATGACTGAATTTTTAGTCTCCATTAAACCAAAAATTCTCTAAATTGGTCGATTCTTCAACTCTATTAAAATATACAAAGATACGTTGCCCTCTTCAGTGCATATACCCGTAGTCGTAACTCCATCAAAATAGTTTAACTGGTTCTCAAGTTATATGCGTTTGTACAGAGAGATAAACAATGTTTCTAAAATATGTTTTTTTTTTTATAGTACACCTGTTGGAGACTCAATGAGACACCTAGGCTTGACAATCATACATTTATTAATCGACACTCGACAATATAAAATAAGATGGCGCCTATACTTGATGAATATTGATTCCGTTTTGTATTTGTGAGTCATACGCACAACGCTCTGGACTGCGTGAGCGTGACTGACGAGCGGCGCGGGTGCGCACTCGGATATAGTGCGGCCCCTCGCCCGCGCGCCGACTAGTGATGTGGTTTAGTTGTACACGTCGCAACATGCTCCGCCCGTTGAAAGTGCTGTCTTTCAACTTCCTCTGCCGGCAGCCGCACAAGGTAGTGGATCGCCCGACGGATGGTCCCTTTCGCAGTGTAGACATCCACGACGCGACACGTGCCGTCCGCGCCCATATGCAGGCGCGAGATACGCCCAAGGCGCCACCGTTGCGGCGGCAGGACCTGGTCTTTGATTAAGACCATATGTCCGACGCTTGGTTCCACGGAGCCATGTTTCCACTTCGTCCGCTGCTGTAGCTCAGCCACAAATTCTTTCTTCCACCTCTCCCAGAATTGCTGGCGTAGTTTTTCTATGAGGTTGTAGCTTGCTCTGGAGTTTTCGGCTGCGAAAGGAGGCACCGCAATCAGAGGTCGTCTGATTAAGAAGTGCCCAGGGGTAAGAGGGTTAAGGTCTAGAGGGTCTGAGGACAAGGGAGAAAGGGGACGAGAGTTTAGGATTCCCTCTATTTGGGCGAACAGAGTGGATAATTCTTCAAAAGTAAGGGACACATTTGCTGCTACTCTCTTTAAATGGTACTTGGCAGACTTGACGCCTGCCTCCCATAGCCCACCAAAGTGTGGTGAGTAAGCTGGACTAAATTTAAAAATTATATTCTCGGAACTAGCATAATCCGTGACCGATTCCATACTGGAGCGCAAAACCTTACCCAGTTCATTGTTTGCGCCAACAAAGTTAGTGCCATTGTCGCAGCAAATAACGTAGGGTTTACCTCGTCGCGACACGAACCGGCGTAGACATAGAATGAATGCTTGTGTGCTTAGATCGCTTACCAACTCTAAATGTACTGCTCTGGTTACTAGACAAACAAACAGGCAGAGGTAACACTTACTAGTACGATTACCTCTCCCTTTCTTACTGGAAATTAGAAAGGGTCCCGCGAAATCAGTGCCTGTTGAATAGAAAGGGAAAGTAGCTTGTAACCGAAGTGAGGGCAGATTACCCATAATAGGCTGTATCGTCTCTCCACGATAACGAACACATGTGACACATTGCTTGCATATTTTTCGTGCTAATATCCTTCCGCCTATAGGCCAATATGTTTCCCTGACTGAAGCCAATAATAGTTGTGGACCAGCGTGAAGTAATCTTTGATGTTCTTCACTCATTAGTAGAATTGCAAATTTATGTTTATTATCTAAAATGATTGGATGCTTTTTACTGTACCCTTGTAATTTCCAAGGCAAACCCGGTGACCTGTTCTTTGTAAAGTCCGGGTGATGTGTCTCCACCTAGAGTTAAGGGTATAAGGGGCGTCTTTGGGGTCATCTCTCTGCGAACTGACTCAAGAGCGAGCTCGTAAACTGGATCTTGGACACGCGGCACATATACTCTATCATACTTCATTAAATCTTCTTCCAGCGCTTGTTTTGAAATTCTTGATCTGTGTAAATTTTCTGTAATAGCTTCAACTTTTGCTGGCCCGAAGTGACTTGAGGCATAGTGCTCAGCGATCTCATCGATCTGTGGATTTCTAAAATCCTGGGGATAACCCTCCCCCTTCTCTAGCGAAATCATCTTCTCACGAATGAACCTTTAACTAAAAAGGGAAATTAATCTATCAAAATTAATGACTGAATTGTAACTTGGCTCACTGCTAAATTCATTTTGAACAAAAACTTTTAATTCCGGTAATTCTACTGATTTATTCGGTTGTTGCGGCCAAGCAGAAGATCCCTCCTTTAAGAAGGAGGGTCCTTCCCACCACAAGGATTCGACCTGCAGACGCCGAGGGTCTACCCCTCTAGAAGCTAGATCCGCAGGATTGAGATCAGTTGGCACATGCCTCCATAAAAATCCCTGAGTGAGTTCATTAATCTCAGTTGCTCGGTTAGCTACAAAAGCCTTTAAAAGTTTCGGCTGTGCCTTAATCCAGCCTAGTACAACTGTTGAGTCGGTCCATATAAACTTTTCAATTATTTTATGCTTTTGAATAGACTGAAGAACCTTTGCAGACAGCCGAGCACCGAGGAGAGCACCACATAATTCAAGCCGTGGAACGGTCATAGCTTTCACTGGTGCAACTCTTGCCTTGGCACAAAGCAATCTAACTGTAACTTTATTTCCACTGTCTATTGACCGCAGATATACACAGGCTCCGTAGGCTTCTTGGGATGCGTCTACAAAACAATGTAATTGTATTGAAATATGAGTCTCACACAATACGTATCTGGGTACACTTAACTTTGAAAGTTCATTAATACCTACTGCTACCTTCAACCAATTTTTTGCCATGTCCGATGGCATCATCCCAGTCTAATTTTTCTTTCCACAATTGCTGCAATATAATTTTAGCCCTTATGATACATGCACATAGCAATCCTAATGGATCAAATACCTTACATGTTAAGGATATAATTTGGCGGTGTTGTAGCTGCTGTTGTTTCTAAAATATCAGCACGACTACGTATAAAATCATAAAAATCTTTTAAAGTTGGAATGTCAGGTAAATTATTCCTGTGTTCTTCCCATTTCCTACTCGACGTGGCATCTAATTTTGACGTGACCATAAAAATTATTAAAGTATCCCACTGGTCTGTGGGTTGACCTAGACTATTAAGCGCTAGTAAGTTTTTAGAAACATTATCAATCAAATGACGTAAATCCCTATAAGACTCTTTATTTAATGACGTTAGGTTGAACAAAGCTTTAAGATGATTGTTTATAAGTAGTTTCTTGTTATCATAACGGTTACATAAAAGCTCCCATGCTATCTGGTAGTTTTTCGAGGTAAACTCCAGCGATTTGATTACCTCAAGGGCACTTCCACTTAGTGAGGATCTCAAGTAGTGAAATTTATTTATATCCTGAATAGATTCGTTTTCGTTTATCAAAGATTTAAATGTGTCTCTAAACTCTAGCCATTGCGAGTACAAACCATTGAATGTTGGTAACTTTATTGTTGGTAATTTAACAGAGTGCAGACCTTGAGGTTGAGAACGGGAACTGTGGGCATCACTACATGCTTCACAAGCATTCCCATTTACAACTCCATGCCTCTCTATGGCGTCTTCCATAATAGATATAGTGGAATAAAATTTTACTTCTATTGTTTCTCTTACCGTTAATTGTTCATCCATATCAGATTCCAAACAACAACTTTCAATGAGTGTTTGTACCTCATCAAATTTTTTAAACAAATCTCGTCGTTTTTCTAATTCTTTAACGGTTACGTTAGTTAATTTGTTAATGTCTATATGATCCGCGTACTCAGTTACTTTTGTTAAACGGCCCTTTACGCTAGACCGTTTTCTAATTAACTCACTCAGTTCACTACTCGTATCCTTCGTCATAGCGAATGAAATACAAAATAAACACGTTAAAACAATGAACTAGGCAATAAACTCTGTGCATCGACCCACACTTCCGATTTGCGCTCCACACGAAGCCGGTGCACGGTGACTCGACAAGATGGTCGCTCCGTTGCCCGAGTCCCATAGAACAAAGGCGACGGCACCCGGCGACGCTCTGGCATAGGCTGGGAGGCCGCGCGTAATCGTAGGTTTCGAAGCGTCTGGAATGTTCGGCAAATCCCTTTCAAGACACATGCAATGCACGGATTTTACAGATGCAGAAGGATGAAAGCTGACTTCAGAATTTATAGAGAATAAATATTTGTGCAGAGCTTAAAAATGTGGGAAGAAACAAACGAGATATAATGCACAATAGCAAAATTGCATGGCGTGCAACTTGTAGTCCAGACATTTAGGTATTAGTTTGGTCAGAGACAGCTTAAACAAAATCGTCAGCCCGCAGCAATAAAATTTTCGTTTTTTTTTTATGTTAATTTTAATTTACGGTATCTAACCGCATGCAATGCAAGCATAGAATAGCGAAAAACGAAGAAAAAAAAAACTCCGATTCACTCAAATAGATGAGAAATTAGGAATTGAAAATGGAAACTGGGCTTACTCCCCTCGGAAAGACCTCCTGACGCGATGCCTGCGATGTCCAGGAAGCTCCGGTTCTTCCGTCTTCACTCGCGTGCTACGTGCTCCGCCTGGCTGGTGCAGATCCGCCGCCCGCGCCGCCGCCACGTGTTCTCGGAATCGCCTCAACTCGCAGATTCTGTTTACCACGGTCGCCACTTGTTAGGCTTGACAATCATACATTTATTAATCGACACTCGACAATATAAAATAAGATGGCGCCTATACTTGATGAATATTGATTCCGTTTTGTATTTGTGAGTCATACGTACAACGCTCTGGACTGCGTGAGCGTGACTGACGAGCGGCGCGGGACCGGGTGCGCACTCGGATATAGTGCGGCCCCTCGCCCGCGCGCCGACTAGTGATGTGGTTTAGTTGTACACGTCGCAACAACACACTCACATTTTTTTTTGGAATAATATTAAATATACGAAATAAATAATAATGAATACTTAGTATCTGTATAAATAAGCAATAAAAAGGTCGTCATATTTAAATTGCAGGAGTTTATTGAGAAATTATAGCAATGGCCCAGGTAGTGGAGATAGTAGGATAACATCAGAATCTGGCGCATAGATAACATTTGGTATGACATAGCTAGATAGAAGGAGACCTTATTGGTGGGGATTACCACCAACAATGAGGGTTGACGTCAGGCAGCCGGCCGGTCATACAACATATAGCTAAAACAATATCAGCATTCCAGTACAAGTAGAGAGTTCGTATTGAAGAAGACTTCATGCTGCGCCGACCCCAAATATTACTACACAAAAATTATCGACTATCCATATCACTAGTATATGTTGTATCTCTATTCCTAACTGTCCTAACTCATAATTATTATATCCCCTTATATTATTTCCTCATAATTATATTCTCTTTCCAAGAATAAAACCTCGTCTGGCATATTTCTTGTCTGTTTAGCGATTCTGATTTTAATGATGAACATCCAGGCAGTATTTCGGTCACGGCGGCCTATCTCCGAGCATATTAGCCAAGTACGCAGGAGACATTATAGTGTACAAGTGTATGCGCAAACACAAGCGCACTGCCTTGTCCTTTACTCTCATAGTCCGATGGGATGGCAATCCGGCACGACCGGAGAGATCAGGCGCAGGACCGACGACTTAACGTGATATTCGAAGCACGGGGGTGTCACAACACCAACTTCCAACTCCGGGCTGCTACTAAGAATTTCTTAACAGAAAAAGCCCAATAACACTTTACCCGACATGGGAATCGAACCCAGGACGAGTTCAGCAGCTCAGACCTAGTGGTCGCAAGCGTCGACTGAAATTGACTAAAATATATAGTATTGGTGAAAAGTCAATTTTAATCATTATGACGATACTGACTTAGAATGAGCACCATTAAAATAATAAATTTACTTTACTTTGCCTCACCCTAAAAGATGCTCCCGTATCTTGGGTCTACAGACACATAATTTTACAGACATACACCCAGACCCGGAAAAATTATCTGTAGGTCATACAAATATTTGCTTCGGGTGGGAATCGAACCCGCGACACGCATGGCAGCAGCCAGTCTCTCGAAAACTGCACCAACCGCGCCGCGTATACGGTTTTTATTGGTCTCTTTTTTATGGATTTTGGCGTGTAGCGACCATATGACCCAATTGTCAAATTTTATTTGCCTGAATTAAAACCAATATTAATATACTGTAAAATATTGACTGAATAGGTATATAGTTGTTTTTAATTTATTTATATCGATTTGATTAGTAGTTTCTTAATTTATAGGTATCGATTTGTTCAGAAGAATTTTCCAGCACTAGTAACACTGGTAGTGGTTTGGCACTTGGCAACTGTCATTTTAATCGACCTATATTTTATCCATTACTTATTAGTCTGTGATTTTATCCTTAACTTTAAAATTCGTTTGTCGAAACGCTAATACTTTATAATAAGTATAATAAATTATTTTTGATACTTACATTAAAGTACATTATACAGTATTATACAGTAATAGCACTACTGGTAGAGTATTGTTTTCGTTGGGTGATTGTTATTATTGTATTTCGCGTCTAGAGAGGAGAGTCGACGCCACGACAGAAGTCCTTCGGTAAAATGGTGGAAGCACATACTTTAGTTGAAAAATTATCATAAAATGTCGAACACCAGCACACTACAACCAGTATCTGGTGTGATGGGCTGGATAAACTTTGCTTCTCAACAGTCAGTACGTTTATTCTCGATCTGTATTCATGAATGGTTGATGTTACCGTTGGATATGAAAATGTTTTCGGTCAGTCGGTCGTTTTAGAGTGTTTTTGTTAAATCGTATTACGTTTTGAGTGCATGTGGTGTTATTACCTAGGCTAGGCTACTTGGGTATC
The DNA here is from genome assembly GCA_935421205.1 of Xylocampa areola. Taxonomy (NCBI): domain Eukaryota; kingdom Metazoa; phylum Arthropoda; class Insecta; order Lepidoptera; family Noctuidae; genus Xylocampa; species Xylocampa areola. The sequence goes on from OW285216.1 coordinate 1,817,473, forward strand.
TGTCTAACAAAATTTGCCATGAGGTTTTACATAGGCGTCAGCGGTAGGATGTTCCTAAATCATACTGCGTGGACTCTGCAACCATCTGTTATAATCTTATTGTTCCATTACTCACACACTTTCAGTGCTGATACATGCAACCTGGTAAGGCCCAGCCATTTAACCCGTTGGCTCGCTAATTACCTGACAATTGTTTTTTTTTTATAAAAGTACATATTTGGATGTGGCAGAGCCAAAGAGTTAATTTAGATACACATTAATGGAAATGACAAAAAAAAATGATTACTCTTTTTTTCAAAATAATGTGATTTTAGAAGTTTGTTTGGCAGGTTTTTTTTATTTATGTGGTGGGCAGGATCCTATATGTATATTTTGTGATTTTCTAATTATCGAAAGGGTATTTATATAAATGTTGGTGTCTTTAAGTTGGTGTGCTGTATAAGTACCTAAAACTTACTGGTTTTATTTGTCCGCTGAACTGGTTTAGCTAAACACTGGTTTGATGGTGTCATTTCTTGATGTAGTTTTCAGTAATGGCAGACATAATTATACCTGAGTTTGTAATCTAGTTCCTTCTCAGTGTAACATAATTTTGATAGATTCTATAATATTCCATCATGTATGTAAATTTTTTTTGACTTTGAATTTTTCCTATGTGAAATTTGTTTCTTCATTGCAGGAACGTCAACAACTTATATGTTGCAGTTATATTTTTTTGTAGAATGCATGCAATAATGCTTTTCAAAGATTTGTCTATATTTGTATGCTGCACCTCCTATGAATTTTAGAATAGAATAGAATAGATTAGAAATATTTATTTCTGAAACATAGCATCATCACGCCTGTATTCCCCGAAGGGGTAGGCAGAGGTGTACACAGTTGTACACCCACATTTCACCAATGCTGTTATTAAGTTCCATGTAATAGGTGGTGAGCCTATTGCCATCAACCGGGCACAGTTCCAATAGTATTTAATAACACTTTGCCCGACCCGGGGATCGAACCCGAGACCTCCTGTTCAGCAGTCGCGCTTGGGACCACTAGACCAACGAGGCAGAACTTCTGAAACATAGGTACTTACATGTGAAGGTCTTAGATAATAGGTAGTGCGCTGTTTTGTCATTCAGACATACCAATTAAAAACATTAATATATAATTCTAACATGTCATTAGTTTAAATAATCAAATTAAGAAATATTATAGTAAAAATTTTATTATTATAAATTTAAAAAATTATCCTTTGGGAACAATTTAACTACTGAGTAATAACATTTTTCAATAAGCATATTATTAAGCACTTTTTTGAATTAACTAATGGCATGTTTTTAATAAAATTAGGTTATCTTATTATAGAAACATAGACAGGATGTTTATTGAATATATGTTTGAGGTGGTTGGTCAGTGGGTCGTCTTAGGGGCGGGGTGAAGCAGTTCGACTATATGCTGAGGGGCACTATGAATGGCAAAGAAATATTTATTTTTTATTTCTTAAAAAAAAAACATTTTTAAAAAACATTTTGAAAAGAAAACATTTTTTTTTTCGTTTTTTTTGTCCTCGGGTTATCATGTTCATGGAAACCAGTTAGCTCAGAGAAGCACTATCCCACGGCGCACCGTTTTCGATAAGCATACATGGGCGTGCTCAAGTGTACTCCGGTGCTGGTCAACTGGTCAGACATAATGTAGGAGTCAGGTCTAACATTTTGCTGAATTATTGGATCTAATGTAGCCCTATTTTTGTTGGGTATGAGCTCCACGTGTATCTGTTTGGTTCATCGACTTACGCAACCAAAGGACCACGTTTGCCAATCAAATCAAATCAAATCAAATCAAATAATTTTATTTGTGTCAAACATGGGTGATAATACAATGTTACAAAGTATTTTTGATGTTCAATGAATAATTATATAGTCCAACATGTTTTACCTGTAAAGGTGTACAAATGAGTAATCTCCATTAATAATAAAAATAATAAAAGCAATTAAAAATTTAAATTAAAAAATAAATAAAAAGAATAATAATTAAAATGTCAAGAATAAAAATACATCATCATGCATAGGTCATCATAATATAAGGTCAATAAGTCTAGAATGAGTCATCCATGAAGTCTTTTAAATTATAATAACATTTATTAACTAGAATGCTTTTTAGTCTTTTTTTGAACAACAATATATTTAAAGTTTTGAGTTCTGATGGCAATTTATTAAATATTTTAGGACCCATGCAAAAAATACTCTTTCTCATAATCTCTGTCTTCGCCGCATGTAGTCTCAACCTATTGTTATCTCGGCGGTTCCTAGATACTGTGTCAGATAGTCGTGGGAATAATAAAGGATGATTTCTAACAAATAGTGCTACCTCTAGTATATATATTGACGGTAGTGTTAGAATTCTATGTTGTAAAAAATATGGTTTGCAGCTGTCTGTTGTATAAAGTCGGAACATTGATCTTAAGCACCTTTTCTGTGCTTTGAAAACATGTTGGAAGTCAGGTGAGTTAGCCCAAAATATTATTCCATATCTCAACAACAATCAACAGTCTCAACAACAATCCAATGCAACAGTCGACCCCTGTGCTATTTGTTAGTATAAAGATGGGTTTTGTCGAACTCCACTATGTCGTCCCCGCCGATCATTTCGCGATCATGAGCTTCAGCGACTTCGCTGACCTCACGCAAGTAGTGGTATACTTGTATGGCAGTTTTACGTGTCACCCCCACGTTGCCCCCACGTGCAGCCTGTGACACTTTGTCTTTACGGAAGAAATGGAGCAAGAGTCTTAATGTATTTAAAATGGACACATTGCTATTTAAAAAAAAAACCCTTTAAAGGAGACCTAATGACGTTGCAGTCGGCCCTTCTGCAACGCCATCTAAACCCCATTTTGTAGGTCATATTGCGTTCCGCATTCATCGGACGCCCACATGATGGGCAGCTGTCCGAGATGGAATAAGAAGCCATCACTTCGCTGCTTCTATAGCCCTTACCTCTGTTGAAATAGCCGAGGCGTAATTCCACAGGCTAAAGTTCCTATGCCAGATAAACGAAACGGATCCACATAAAAAAAAAAAAACGGAAAACTAGCACTAAGTACAAGTTAAAAATAATTAAAAAGACTTAAGAGTTCTCCTTCCCTTTCTCTCCCTGGTTATCTTCTGGTTGTGTCAGTGCCACATATTTATTTCCCTCCCTTCCTACTTTCTTTCCCTTTAGCTCTGCTTCGGTCTCCTTGACTAAGTTATACATTCTATCCAAGGCCTGTGTGACCTTAATATCCGCCCTGAGGTTTCGTGAGTTATTCAGGTGGAGTTTGGCTTTAGTCAAACAAGCCCTAGCCTCGGTTGCCATATCTGCGTAACGTGTCTGAGTTATTTGACCTTCAGTAGATGACCGGCGAGCAGTCTCCTGTGATTGAGTGAGCTTCTGCCCCGTTTGCCCAGTGGGTGGGGCCTGCATGTCGGTTTTAACTGACTCCCGTTCTCATATACTGCGCCGTACGTTGGATAGCGGTGTCGGTGTTTTTCTGGGAGACTTCGAAGTTCCCACGTCTTCAGCAGTTTGCTTTGCTGGGGTTCTATAGCCGAACATCTTGTCGCACGGGGGTACGTAACGTGATATATATAATATGATTACACATAATTAGACATGCGCAAAATGTGTCAGTGAAATGAAATGAATGAAGTATATCTTTTCGCTCAACGAAGTAGTCCGCTCATTTAGTTCAGTACTTCATTTAGTTCAGCAGATCAGAACTAGTCCATGAGATGAGATGAGATATGAAGCTCGCATAGAGTGATTTAGTTACGACAAATGACGCACTTCATTTAGTTCACTTTTTTGTAAATTATAGATTCTCCTTCATATTTTATACAGACTTAGGACTGTCACCCATAAATATAAATGTAAGCAAAACAGTGCAGACGTGGTACATAGTTTCGACTAAGTTTGGTGTTGAAGTATTGTGACTCGAGCGTAAAGAAAAACTGAATCACAACTGAACTAAATGAAGTAGAGACACATTCGAATGACTACTGAATGAGTGATATATTTATTTTTCGAAATGAAGTAGTCCATTTCCTTCAATCGTTCGCGAACTACCCATCTCTACACATAATCACGATTTAAAATAAACAGAGTACAATTATTATTTCGTGACTGAATCCCTGTATAGGGGGGTCAGCATCAAGATTGTATTTTTAGTCAAAATTTTAGGTAGATTTCTAAATTTACCTGTCTATTTAAAAAAAAAATGTAGTCCCTTACCCGTTATAAGTAATCGTAGTCGATTCTATAACAAAAATACTAAAAATATTTTTAGGTGAGGGGGGAGGGTTCCCCGTGTAGGACTTTCACAGTGGCCGAATTTGAAGTCGAAATTGTGCTGTCTCACTTAGTTTCGGACTTATCGGCTTTTAAAGTTATTGTATTAGGGGTGTGTGGGGGAGGGTGTCAAAATCAGGGGGATGGGAACCTCTTATGCGGCTTTGACCGTGGTGTCTTTGACACCACAAAGGTCGAAATTCGCCTGGCTTACGAGATACGGCCCTGGGTCGTGCAAAGCATTAACTCCCTTTCCAACGCTGCCCGATATGTCGGGTAATATTTGTGTGGTGTGATAGCTCCGGCCGCTGTGGTGCGCATTTAGTGTGAGTGGGCTTGTTTTAAAGGTCTCTTTGAGTCCTACGAACTAGAACTAGTTTGTGTCAAAAAATATTTAATCCTTGTAAATTACCCTTAAACGAAAAGTTAAAAAAATCTAATTTGGGGTTTAAAGTTGACACGGAGTGGCTCGCCGTGGATTCTCCACCCTCTTTTAGGGGTTTGCTGTGGTGTCACTTTTCTGCCCAACCGCAAAGAGGCTTGTTGTTATAAAATGACTAAATTAATTAGAAAAATAAATTCAGCTTTTCATCAGAGGGCTATTACTAAACACATTTAATAAAATTAATTTTTAAAATATTGTATGGGTATGAGGAAATGAATGTCCATTTGGGATATACGAGGGAGCGTTTTTATGTTCGCGGAATGGGGGATAAAGGGTGGAAATAAAAAAACCAAATTATTTTTCCTTTTCAATATATTCACCTGTAAGACGGATACATTTTTCAGAACTTTCAATTAATTTGTTTATACCCTCATAAAAAAATGTTTTCTCTTTGTCTTCAAAATACGCCGAAACTGCCCCCTTGACTTCATCATCGATGGTAAATTTTTTACCCCGCAGCTCTTTTTTCATTTTTGGAAACAGGTAATAATCACTGGGGGCCAGGTCTGGGCTGTGGGGTGGGTGATTCAAAATATCGAAGCCCACCTTATGCAGGGCAGCCAACGCAACGCGGCTCTTGTGGACGGGCGCGTTGTCGTGCAAAAGCAACACACCTTTTGTCAATTTTCCCCGTCTTTTCTCTTTAATGGCTTCTTTGAGTCGCTCTAATATTGAAGCGTAGTATTCTCCGGTTATAGAAACACCTTTATCTTTATAATCGATCAATAATATTCCTTCCGAGTCCCAAAAGACCGTTGCCATGAGTTTCCCAGCTGACTGTGACACCTTAAACTTCTTGGGAGGTGCTGTGCCCTTTTTATGCCACTGCATGGAGTCTTGTTTCGACTCAGGTTCATAATGATGAACCCAAGTTTCGTCTCCAGTAACAATTCTACTCAATACAGCATCCTTGTCTTCATTACAGAGGTCTAAAAATGCACGTGAACACTCTACGCGCTGTTGTTTTTGCGGCGGCGTAAGCATTCTCGGCACCCATCTTGCACTGACCTTTGTCATGCCAAGATGATCGTGCAGAATTTTAAAAATGGTTGTATCAGATACTCCAACCATTTCTGCGAGTTGTTTCTTCTTTAGTCGAGCATCGTCGAGTACTGTTTTTTCGACTTTTTGGATAAGTTCTGGCGTGGTCACCTCGATGCTCCTGCCCGGCCTCGGGTCGTCTTCAAGGGATTCCCTTCCTTGTTTAAATAAACTGTGCCACTTGTACACCATGGTTTTTCCTGGACAAGAGTCGCCGTAAACCAATGACATCTCATTCATTATGGTCGCAACTGATTTTCCTTGCTTGGTAAGGAACTTTATACCGGCACGATATTCGATTTTTTCCATGTTTCACTTTTCACTTCCGATTATGTTGCTAGGTTGATAACTCAAAGACTAATTGTCTAATCACAATGAAACCTGGTATTTATACTAATTATGAGTCACTGAACACGTGACGATTCTAATGAGGCTAATCACCCCCCTCCAACCCTCTCATTCCGCGAACTTAAAAACGCACCCTCGTAAGTAGGTAAGTATTGGGGGTCCCGGATCACTCTATTCGAAGAGATGAATGCATTCAAGATTCTCTATTCGAAATGACGATTGCATTAAATTTGTCTATTCAGGATCTCTACTCGAAATGATGAATGTATTCTAGTGACTTACTCTATTCGAATAGATGAATGCATTCAAGATTCTCTATTCGAAATGACGATTGCATTAAATTTGTCTATTCAGGATCTCTACTCGAAATGATGAATGTATTCTAGTGACTTACTCTATTCGAATAGATGAATGCATTCAAGGTTCTCTATTCGAAATGACGACTACATTAATTTTCTCTATTCAAGATCTCTACTCGAAATGATGACTGCATTCATGTTCCTCCATTCAGTCAATCTATTCAAAATGATGGATTCCTGATGCCCTGTTCGAAATAATTTATGCATGCCCGGATCAAAGGAGATCCTCATCCCCAATACTTACAATAGTCTCTCTTGTATAATAATTTAATACTTACTCTAATTACTTTGTTGATACTAAGCCGAACTGCGTCTGTTCATACAAATCTAATGCTACGATCGCTTGTTTACATATTACCATTCCTGTAAAGGCGGTTGATTGCATTCCTTTCTTGTTTCTACTCATCTTGAGCCTCTCAGCTATCGATACTCGTATATTAATTTATTTATATTCGGAACTATGTATTGAATGCAAATAGGTTTATTTGAATGCAAATACCATAGAAAATAACATCTCTTTTCAAACAAATGTCAATGTGATTAACAATTTAGGAACAAAACGAGTGAAACTTGAATTTGAATAGTTTATTTGAAAAAAAAAAAAACTAATTTGTTTCATCTTATTTATGTACTTCTTTATAATAATGCTTGTGACTGTACAATAAAAATATGATTATGTTCTCAGAATGAATTAGTTATCAGATAATCAATTTAATGCGCCAGACAATAAAACAAAAGATATTTATTAAGTACATACGTTTATTTACATTTTTTTATGAATTTTGCTTATAATTTCATCTGCACTTTTATATATCTCGTCATTGAATACATTCTCGACTACATATTGAGCGCATACATTCGCTTTACAATTACATACCGCACTTTTGGTGAAATCCTTGACGTCGAAAATTTCAATTCGTATTATTTTGCCTCTTGCAGACTTTGTAGGTTTTTTGATGTAGGAGTATATCATCGCACTACCTCGCTTTTTATTTCTGTCGGAATTTTGAGCCGAATCTTCGAACTGGAATGGCTGAAATGGTCTCTCTTGTTCTAAATAGTTGAGCACGTTCCGACGGAGGGTTTGTTCAGCCGGAATCGGTGAGTATGATGAATTGGGGATATAAATATCGCTGGATTCCTGTAACAAATAAATTATGTCATTTCAAACATCGATTATGTTTCATTAGAATTTTGTCAATAAATAAAATATAATTTTATTGAAGAGTACTTACCGACATCGTAGAGTAGATAGACAATGTGAGTGTGCTTATTAAAATTGAGTTTTTCTTTATATACATATTACGCAGTTTTTTTTTTTTCTCTTTAAGGTTCAAAATACATCGAAATTTAGTTTCAAATTTTCTAAAGTAAGTAATCCGAAACGCACATTTGTTCGTTCCTCTTACCTCCACGTGTACTCCATATAGGGTTTGTGCTTACATGCAAGATCCGTTAAGATATACACGAGCGGATAAACCGCAGCGTTATCTCTTCATTACATTTAACAAAATACAATTTTATTATTATTATTATTATTATTTTATACCTCTTATATATCTTATATATTATCTTAAAAATTAAAATACTGTTAATGTTAAAATTTTAAGTGTAAGTATAAAACGCTGCGGTTTTAACGCTCGTCTACTTCTACCTACGACTGGGTTCGCTTAGCAACAGATTAGTATGAAGATTGTAGTTCTGTGCAAATTAACCGACTTCATAAAAGTAAGGTTCTGTTTTCACGTATATTCATATGAATCTCAAATTTACTGGAAACGATTTTAATTATTATTTGTTATATAGTATACAAAAAGTATGTTTTTAATGGTGTTGATTTATCAGTACAAGATAACCACATGTACGGGTTCCAGGGTTCGATTCTCTGGTCTTGCCTTATTACTTTACCTAGTATGGAGTTTCTAACTAATGAAATCTGCTTACTCCTCGGACGAAATACACGCGTGATGTTAGTTTATTATTAAATCTGCAGAGTATACAATCCTAGTGATGAACTTAGGTTTTAGTATGTCAGCAATTTACAAATTTGGATGTGCGTGACGTGATTTTACGGGTATATAAACGCATCTGCAACAAACTCTGCTACCAAATCACTTCCTGAAGTCTTTGTGCTCCAGACCTACTTCATTGAGTATACAACAAGAAAAACACACAAATTTTTGAAATGTAAGTAATTTTGTTATTATGTTTTAACATCATTCATATGTTCAATCAATATTAGCTTTATTTTATTATTTTATTCTATTCAATCATTTCATCTATTCATTCTTTTCATTATTTTTACATATTCTTTGTTTTTACTCATATCACATATTCATTCATTCATCTTTTAATCTTTTCAATCAATATTAGCTCAATTGAATTATTATATATTCTATTCACTCATCTATTCATTATTTTTGTTAATTGTATCTACTCTTTGTTTTCACTCATTCATTCACCCGATTAAACTATGTTACCACTTTACAGTTGATCTTTTTAGCCAATAAGAGTATTCAATGAATTAATGTAGTTAGTTACTTTATTTTCATTAATATTTGTTTAATGCACTCTTTTCATCCAGTCAGTCACATATTCACTATATTTCCCATTCATCTACGCTGTCTATTTATTACTTTATCTAATAGTTTTCCTTTATATTTTCAGGTCGAGGCAAACTGCAAGCCATCTCTTCTCTTCTGAGGATGAAGCTGAAGAGCAGCAGCAGCAGCAGTCGATGAGGAAGGTGAAATCATCGTCTTCGTCCAAGATATCGTTGGCAGTGAAGAGACCGGCGGAGGGAGAATCTTCAACTGTCGAGGATAAAAAGAAGAAGAAGAGGAAGACTACCATCAACCCCATCTCCACCAGCATGAAACCTACGTTGCATGATCTATTCGGTGGCGACAGCGACGACGATCAGAACCAAGAGGCCATAGGAAGCACGCAGGGTAAAAAAATACCGCCGCTCCATTCTTATTTTACCCGACGAGTCGCGAATGGTTTGTGTAGGCAAACCGATGATAAGAAGTTGGGGAGACATTATGTCGAACTTAAAGTTTACGAGTGTGGAGAAATCGAGCGCACCGCACCTATAAACCGGTGGAGACATGCGATTGTAACCATAAAAAATCGCACTGATGATAGCACGACAGCATGGCAGCATTTAAAAGAATATATAAATGAAACTCGTCAGGAGTTCAAACGCTGTCCCGTGGATTTTATTAGTAGTTACTATTAGTCGATGTATTATGCTGAAAATACTTATTTATCCTATAACCACATTTCTTATTATTAATTTTAGACTTTGTATAATCTTTTTGTAACACTTGATATATACATATGTACGCATGTAAGCAAATTATCTTTTTGTTTTATTTTACAGCACGACCCCTGTCTGCTCATCGAAGGCAAAATAATAATAATCCAAAATTTATAGAATGTGATAAATGCCGAATTGAATTACCGATAAATGAATTCAGATATCATTTGAGAACTAATATCCATAAATCTAATAGTTTATTACGAACCGAATTTGAGAATATATACATAATTTCAAGTGCTTTCAAAAATAGAATTGTAACATATCGTTTAAACCCTGCACAAAGTGTTGAGTACCACACACCCGAAGCATTTTTGTGTCAGAATAAAAACGACATCATAAAACTCATACATATGTCCTTATTGAAAAATACTTGTGTCAAGTTGAACTTCGAATTGTTTGCCCACTTTGTGTTGCTAAAAACGAGTGAGCAACAATTGAAATCATTCAATACGAAATATGAAATTATTTATAATAATACTGATATTAATGAGTTGTATACAAATGTAATCGAACTTTTAAAGTGTAAAATGTCAGAATTCGAACACAAAGAATCCGGATGGTCTTATCATTCACTTAGCCATCTTGAAATTAACGTTAATAAATACTGTCCATTGAGAGGTGGCACTTACATAGATTTACCAACAAGAATTAAGAATACCAAAAGTTGTATTAATATACAAAATAATGACAATCATTGCTTTCTATGGAGTATTGTAGCCGCTTTATATCCTAGTAAGTCGAATGTTTGTAGAACAAATTCGTATCCACACTACAGTTCTGTATTTAATATTGAAGAAATGTCTTTCCCAGTCACATATCAAGACATAAAAATATTTGAAAGAAACAATAATATAAGTATCAATATTTACGGAGTAGACAGTAAAAATGAAAATGTAACTGGACCTCTCTATTTAACAAATAATAGAAAATGTACTCATGTCAATTTGCTATATTTGGAAAGGAAAGGAATATCACATTATTGCCTCATTAAAAATCTGTCACGATTGGTTCGCCGACAAATGACAAATCATAAGGGTAATTTTATTCTGTGTGAATCATGTTTACAATATTACAGCAGTGAAACGAAGTATAGATCTCACGTATGTTCAAAACTTTTGTCAATTTTACCTGAAAAAAATAGTAAACTTGGTTTTAAGAATTATGAAAGAAAACAAAAAATTAATTATGTCATTTATGCAGATTTTGAAAGCCTATTAATAAATTGTCGGGAAAAAATATCTGATAAAACATATAATTTAAAAAGACATCAACCCTCATGCTTTGGATATTATGTCTGTTGTTCACACGATGCAACTCAAAATAAATATGTGACATATAGAGGCCCAGATTGTATTGAAGTATTTGTTAGTAAATTAATAGAAGATGTAAAGAAAATAAATGAAATATTATCAATTAAGAAGCCAATGAAACCTTTAACAGAAAAAGAACAAATTAGTTTTAAAAATACTAATACGTGTCATATTTGTGATCACTTATTATTTGATGATAAAGTACGTGATCACGACCATGTGTCAGGAAAGTATAGAGGAGCCGCACATGCTCACTGCAATTTGATGTTTAGAGTATGTTCATTCGTACCTGTGATTTTTCATAATTTATCGAACTATGATTCTCATCTGTTTATTAAAGAATTAGTAAAATATAAGGGCCATATTAAAATTATACCGAAATCCAAAGAAAAGTATTTAACTATTACCAAATACGTACATAACGAGAACGATAACCGTCCTATTCAAATTAAGTTCATAGATTCATTTCAGTTTTTAAGCTCAAGTTTAGATGTATTAAGTAAAAGTTTATCAGATCAAGATTTTGTTCATTTATCAGTTGAATTTAATAACAAAAATATACATTTACTAAGAAATAAAGGTGTTTATCCTTACGATTATGTTGACACTTGGGAAAAGTATGAAGAATCAAAACTTCCTCAAAAAAATTGTTTTTACAACACAATGAAAATGGAACACATTACCGATAAAGAATATAAACATGCAAAAACGGTGTGGGATACATTTAACGTTAAAACTATTGGAGAGTATACTGATCTGTATATGAAATGTGATGTTTTACTGTTGTGTGATATTTTTGAAAATTTTCGTAACATAAGTTTAAAGTATTATAAACTAGATCCTGCGTATTACGTAACAGCACCTAGTTTGAGCTGGGATGCTATGTTACTTTATACACGTGTTGAGCTTGACTTAATTGATAACTTAGAAATATATCAAATGCTAGAAAAGGGCATACGTGGTGGTTTGGCGCAGTGCTCACTACGTCATGCAAAAGCTAATAATGTATATTTGCCAGAATTTAATGATCTTGAACCTTCTAGTTATTTGATTTATCTTGATTGTAATAATTTATACGGTTACGCAATGACTAAAAAGATGCCTATTTCTGAGTTTAAACTTTTTAGTCAGGAGGAAATAAGTTGTTTCAATGTCATGAATGTATCAGATGATAATGAATATGGTTTTATATTAGAGGTCGATCTTGAATATCCTGATAACATACATGATTTTCATAGTGATTTACCTTTCGCTCCAGAAAAATTCATACCCCCAGGAGGGAAGACCGCTAAACTTATAGCTAATTTATATGATAAATTTCATTACGTAATACATTATAGTCATTTAAAGGAATGCTTAAGACACGGACTTGTTCTGAGAAAAGTCCATCGTATTCTTACATTCAAACAAGAGGAATATTTAAAAAAATATATTGATTTGAATACTAGCTTTCGACAAGCATCCATAACTGCATTTGAAAAAGACTTTTTTAAGCTGTTAAATAACTCCATTTTCGGTAAAACTATTGAAAATAAACGTAAACAAGTAGATATTAAACTAGCCACAAAATGGAGAGATACAGATAATATTACAAATAAACAACTGGGTGCTGAAAAACTAATTTGCAAACCTAATCTGAAATGTATTTCTATATTTTCAGAAAACTTTGTAGCTGTTCAGCTAAAACCCGAAAAGATTATGTTAGACAGACCTATATATATAGGATTTACTGTTTTAGAATATGCTAAGTTGCATCTTTATCAGTATCATTATAGTATAAAAGAGAAATACATGAATAATGTTCGGCTTTGTTACACTGACACTGATAGTTTACTTTATTTAATTTACACTAAAGATATTTACTATGATATAAAAAATAATTTAAACGAATTTGACACGAGTAATTTTGATGTGGATAACCCTTATTTAATTCCACGGGTAAATGCAAAAGTACCTGGACTATTCAAAGATGAACTGGGTGGTGATGTGATCAATGAATTCACAGGCTTAAGAGCAAAACTTTACTGTTTGCTAGCTTCTAAAATTCAGATAAAAAAAGCAAAAGGTATATCAAACTCAGTCACAAAAAGACTAATGATATCACATTACAATAATACATTATTTAATAACGAAAGCATGGTGTGTAAAATGAATTTGATTAGGTCAATTAAACATGTATTATATTCACAAGAAATAAGCAAACTGGTAATGAATAGAAACGATGATAAAAGATATGTTCTCTCAAATCAGATCGAAACATTGCCTTGGGGTCACTATAAAATTGTATTGTAGTTATCATAGTTCTTAAGTAAGCATTATAATTAAGTTTTATTGTAAATGCATATGTAATATATATATATTTATACATAAAAGATTGTTTTACTTAATAATTATCTATCTCCAAACCACAATCCTATCGACAAAAAAGTATATATACAACGTCAATTCTATTTATTTCACATTTCACAATGAAGTTCCTCAAGCAAAACCAGACTTTACAAGTGAAAAATATAAAATTAGAAAATGAGTCAACCAAAGTCAGACATAGTGCACTCTTACCTAATACGATCAGGTGTATCATATGTGGTCCATCTAACTGTGGGAAAACGAACATTATGCTTAATTTAATTTTACATGAAAACGGACTGAAATTTAAACATATTTATTTATACTCAAAGACGGCTTTCCAACCGAAATATTGTTTTTTGAAAGAAGTTATGCATAGTATACCCGGTGCTAACTTCTTTATCTACAATGATAATAAAAACGTAATACATCCGAATGATGCTTTATCTAATTCAGTAATGATTTTTGATGACGTTGCATGTGAAAATCAAATTAATATTCGTAATTATTTCACAATGGGGAGGCACAAACAGATTGATTGTTTTTACTTATCGCAAACCTACTCCAAAATACCTAAGCAACTTATACGAGACAATGTTAATCTTATGATCATCTTTAAACAAGACGATATAAACTTAAAACATATATATAACGAACACGTAAATACGGACATGGAATGGTTACAATTTAAAAAACTTTGCTCTATCATATGGCAAGATCGGTTTGACTTTTTATTTATAAATAAAGATTGTCCACTAAATGAGGGTAGATATAGACAAGGATTTGATGTATTTATTTATTTATAAAAACATGCATAAATACCGACTCATTGTAAAAATATATCAATTGAGGTCTAGTATTTGTAAATAACGGTTCGTGTTAATCAGGAATAATTATGGAGGCCAATATTAAAGAACAATTGATTAAATCAATAGACAGCATAAAAAATAAAATAAAATTACTACAAAATGAGGAAGATGCAGCTAGTTTGAAATTTAAAAAGGTTTTCAAACCAATAACAGATCCATTACAAGCATTAATTAAAGTGAATGATAAAAATAGCGCTACTTCGGATATCTCTAAAGCTGACACTGATACAATGAGAAGATGTAGCTCATCTCTGGATTATGAGAGCTTTAAGGAATTTATAGAAAAACATTCTAATGATGACCCTCAACATTTTAATTACTCCAGTGATGAAAGAGATAATGATACATTAATGTCACTCAATAAAGAGGATATGATAGAAATTTATGACAGTAATATGAATGTACCATTTGGAATACGTAGTGAAAACAAAAATCTGATGATGGGAAAGTCTAAAGTATCATTTTCTTTTACAAATAATGCAAAAAATTCACAAAAATCCATTAAAGTCATCATTAATGACAAGAACTATGAATTAACTCCTGGTCTAAAAGAACTTTTACTTCGTAATAGACCTAACCTCAATCTCGTAACAGAAGTTGACAAAAATATCTATAAAAACATGCTAATTAGTACGCACGCTCACAAACGTGACTTTAACCCGAACGGACAAATAAAAGGCGACAAAAGTTCAAAATATCGGCAAATTATTAAACCTCTATTTTCTCAAGATATCATTACGCCAGATAAAGTACCAGTGATGAGGCCAAAAACCGGTGGCTACTTACCTAAATTGAAAAAATATAAAAGTCACACCGACTATGTTTATTGGGATGACCCAAATGAATTAATCGACAGATTAAGACTTCTAGTTGCTTCTAAAAATGCCGGTAATTCTAATCATGATAATGAAATTATATCCATTATAGAAGAGTTAAAAGAAGCTGGTATTATAAAATAATAAAAAGCTTTGAAACTTCATTTACACTTAGTTATATAAAAAGTGTAGACCATGAATGTTGATAGAAATACATCAGCGTCAATTAATGAAATCAATTTTGACCATACTGACCCACTAATAAAAAGTAAACCGAGTATAGATATTTTTAAATTTAAAGAACAAATATTGATGAAAATTGAGCATTTGAATAAATTGATTACAACATTAAATGATAAAGTAAAAAACGTTGAAAAATCTATAACTTTAAAAGAAATATCTGGAAAGCTAAGCAAGCATTATGAGCAAAATAGACGTCATTAATGAAATTCATAAAAACGCCAGAGTAAATTTTCCAAGAAGAGAGGTAATACTCAAAGATATTGATGATCTATGGCAAGCAGATTTGATGGATATGCAAGCGATATCAAAAGTAAATGCAGGCCACAAATATATATTAGTAATAATAGACACTTTTTCAAAGTATGCATGGGCGATTCCATTGAAACAAAAAAATAAGCAAGAAGTGTCGAAAGCATTCCAAATTCTAATTGAGAAAGGACGTGTTCCAAGAAATTTGCAAACTGATCATGGGAAAGAGTTTTATAATAATTGTTTTAAAAATATTATCAATAAGTATAGCATTAATCATTATTCTACATATTCTACTAAAAAAGCTTCTATTGTTGAAAGATTTATAAGAACTTTAAAAAGTAAATTATACAAAGAATTTAGTCTGAATGGCAATTATAAATGGATGAACGGTACGCTTGACAAAAACTTACATGAATACAATAATTCTGTTCATAGAACTGTAGGACAATCCCCAGCCTCAATAAATCACACGAATAAAACAAATATATTACAGAAATACATAGACACAGCTCAATCTCGAAAAAAAATGATGTGTAAGAATTTTTGCGTTGGAGATTATGTGAGAATAAGTAAATACAAAGGATGTTTTGATAAAGGTTATTATCCGAATTGGTCAACAGAAATATTTAAGATATTAAAAATACAAGAAACAAATCCAACGACTTATTTAGTTGAAGATAATAGATGTCGACCTATACTAGGAGCATTTTATGCCCAAGAACTTCAGAAAACCTCTCATCCTCACATATACCTAGTTGAAAAAATTTTGAAGCGAAAAGGACACCAGGTATATGTTAAATGGTTGGGACTCCCGACCAGTGAAAATAGCTGGATTGATAAAGCAAATGTAGTAAAATAACTTTTATATTTAAGCAATTACAAAAACATTTTTAATCATTACGTATTTATTCTCAAAGGAATAAACACATAAATATATAATTACATTGGTTTGGAGGAAAAATAGATAACAATGAAATCAACACGGAGCACATGTAAAAACGAAAAAGAAATGCTCTCTCCCCACAAATACAAAAAAATAATATCTGGAGCCGGTTTCAAGAAAACATTAAAAAATATTGTTTCACATACCAAGAAGCATATCAAAAAATTAAAACCTAAATGTAAGAAAGCACTGATGGAATTAGCCTATGCAACAGCCCAAGAATTCGCATCAGATTTGCCTATAAAGTTACCCAGGATTATACCAGTACCGAAATCTGGAGGATTTTTACCATTAGTACCAATATTTGCCGGTTTATCTGCTGCTGGAAGTTTGGCAGGAGGTGCTGCAGGGATTGCAAAGGCGATCACCGCATATAAAACAGCTAAGAAACAGTTGCTTGAATCAGAACGACACAACAAACAAATAGAAGCCTTGATTATTGGAAAGGGGTTACAACTTAAACCCTACAAAGAAGGTTTTGGCATTTATGTTACTCAGAAAAAAAACTAAATTCTCGGCTGCCCAATAGACCTCTAACTAATATTGATATAATGAAGCACTCGAATAATATCCCGTTTTTTCGGGGTGTTTATATGAGAGATGAATTACCTGATGCACCAATGCCAAAAGAATGTGGAGTGATTAATCTTGATTCTTCTGAAAATTCAGGTACTCATTGGGTAGCCTATGTTAAAATAAATGACTACATTGAATATTTCGACAGTTACGGAAACTTAAAACCACCTAAAGAATTAATAAAATACTTAGGAAACAATATTCAGTATAATTATGATAATATACAACGTGATCATTTGTATAATTGTGGACACTTATGTTTGAAATTTCTTAAGTCTTTTTGGAAAAACAATAAAAACATATAATTAAATGAGTGTTTTAATTATATAACCTAAAACTTCTTAGAAAAAATATAAATGGTGAAATTGTGATATTTAAATTTCATTCTTTACTTGTCGGTGATGAAAAGCACTAGCAGTTTAGTTTTCATTTAAAATAATTTTACAATATTTATTCTTTATATTAAAAGAATGTTAATTTTTAATAAAAAACACATTGAGAGAGGAAAGTCTAACATTTCGCTACCTATATCCAAAGAAGTTAGACGTATTAGTGCAGTGAAAATTAAAAGAATTTCTAAAGAGAATAGAAGATTTCTTCAAGACATTGGATTCAAAGTATAATATGCTTCAAATCACCGATTTACCGCAACATGACAACTCTATTGAGAGTTATGAGATCCATAGCTACAATCCATATAATAGTAGCTTTAAAGAAAATGATGAAATCAGAATACCCATACAACAACAGGATTTATATGTATTACCGTCAGGTAGTTCCATTTATATAGAAGGACATGTGAACGTATCTGCGAAAGATTCGACAGGAAAATCACTGAAAAAAGATGTTGATTTTATTAACAATCCTATACCATATTTGTTCCAAGATATTAGGTATGAATTGAATGGTGTTGAAATAGATCGCATCAAAAATGCTGGTATTACTACAACCCTGAAATCTTATATCTCCATGAATGAAGGTGAAAGTAAAGCAGCAGCAGTCTGGGGGTGGAACTTAAATGGTTCGAAATCAAAATATGGAAATTTTAGTGTTATTGTGCCATTAAATAAAATGTTAGGTTTTGCTGAAGACTATAACAAAATAGTTATAAATTGCAGACACGAACTTATATTACAACGAAGTAGCTCTGCCTTGAGCTGTGTGCTTATGGACAAAAGTGATAACGTAGAACTAGATATACAGAAAATACAATGGCGTGTGCCTCATATTAAAGTTTCTGATCGTAACAAATTGCTATTGCTTAAGAGTTTGGAGAGGGATCGTTCTATACAGATAGCTTTCAGAAATTGGGATTTATATGAATATCCATTATTACCACTAACAACAAAACATTCTTGGTCAATTAAGACTACTTCTCAACTCGAGAAACCAAGATATGTTATCATTGGGTTGCAAACTAATCGAAGAAATAATAAAACTAGAAGTTCTTCTATATTTGACCATTGTAATGTAACTAATGTCAAGTTATATTTAAATTCGCAATACTATCCATATGACTCACTTAATCTGAAATTTAATGATAATAAATACAGTATATTATATGAAATGTATGCTAAGTTTCGTCAGTCATATTACAACTTTGGCATTGATCCCTTGCTTGACTTAAATCAATTCAAAGAAAGAGCTCCTCTTTTTGTGATTGATTGTTCAAGACAGAACGATTCACTTAAAACTGGACCTGTTGATGTGCGATTGGAAGTAGAATGTTCTGAAGATTTTCCGGAAAATACATCTGCTTATTGCCTGATCATAAACGATCGTCTTTTCGAATATAAACCATTAAGCAATATTGTGAGAAAATTATCATGAATGTTATAGTGGATGTACAAGGGTTTAAAAGTCATGAAAACGAGTTTATTCCAAAAGAAATAGCAATAATGTGCAAAGGACGCATACAAGTACTATTGATAAAACCACCCCGACCGTTTTATGATTTAACAAAGAAAGAACGCTTGCAAATAGCTTGGATAGAAAGAAATAGAGGGATATACTGGAACGAAGGCTCTATACCATACGTCAACTATAAAAATTACATAATTGATTTTTTAAAAAATAAGTGTATATTTACAAAAGGTAATGAAAAAGTGAAATGGTTAAAAGATATCTTAGATAATAGTAATATACATAATTTAGAAATAAAAAACTGTCCCAGTTTATTAACATTGTATAAAAATTATTCAACTTCCCCCGATATTATAAGTTGTATTAATCATAACAATATATGTGCTTTAAAAAATGTATTTTGTTTATATAAGTGGTGTGTAGAAAATAATGTTTTTTATTTTAATCAGCAGTAATAAAAGTCATATATACTCTAATTTTTAGTTTTATTTTTGGTTCACCTATCATTTCGTTTAGAAATAAATACTTTGAGGTTTGGTTTTTAAATTATCAGCTATATGCAGAATGGCATTAATATAACAGCCCTTTAACACAGTCAATCTCATTAAGCAAAACAAAACAGGTCATTCGATTTGTATGAATAGACGCAGTTCGGCTTAGTTACAACATACTAATTATAGTACGTATTAAATTATTGTTAATCTAAGAATTCTATTAACGTAAATAAATGAACCCGGAACACCTATAATTTTAACATTAAATAGCATCAACCGCTCTCCAAACACACAGAACAGCTCTTGTCTGTTAGCATGAACAGCTCATGCGGTTTGTCCAACAGATGCTGTTTGTAAGCAGTTGCAACATACAATACATATACACACACACACACACAAACACACTTTCTAACGCATCTAGCAACGCCTGCCAGTTGCCAGGATTAGTAATAGTCGTCAATCATCAATAAAATTATTAAACGCATATTGTCGTAATGTATTTATCGTCATATTAATTATAAATGACGTCGTAGTACAGACGTATAGTTACAAAAGTGGATGAAGTGGTTCGCTATTTTGTTACATATTTGACGACATCTTTGGCTTAATGGTTAAGACATGGGCACATCACAATTAGATGCAATATAACACGTTCTTCAACCATCTAAACCAAATGTCGTGGGTTCGATTCCCACACGAGCAAGTTGATATTTGTTCTGGTCTGGATTTTTTGTTATTATGTTTCTCACTACTCTTTGAATAGAACGTTCCGAATATAAGACTTTTGTCAGATGGAATAGATAATTCTAAATACAGAACTCATTTGGAAAAGAGAGTGTTGGGGCATCTGGATGAAAAGATGATACAGGTGCGAAGTAAAGCGCATTTGAATAGAGGTTTCTAGAGAGATGAATCATATCAAAACACAAGTTTTCTGAATAGAAGAATAATTTCGAATACATACTTTTGAATAGAAACTACTGAATAAATCTATCATTTCGAATAGATATTTCTAAATAGAAGTCTCATTTTGAATAGAGAATTCTGAATACAGTACTCATTTTGAAAAGGGAGTATCGGGGCATCTGGGTGAAAAGATCATACAGGCGCGAATGAGTAGAGACATTAATGTAGTCGTCGTTTCGAATAGAGAATCTTGAATGCATTCATCTCTTCCAATAGAGTAAGTCACTAGAATACATTCATCATTTCGAGTAGAGATCTTGAATAGACAAATTTAATGCAATCGTCATTTCGAATAGAGAATCTTGAATGCATTCATCTCTTCGAATAGAGTGAGTATTGGGGGTCGCGGATCTCCTTTGATCCGGGACCCCCAATACTTACCTACTCTCGTATATTTACTTTACTGGTACCAGATATATAAAATAAACTACGACCTAACTCAGTGGTTGGATCGGTCCGATCTCGATGATCCAGGTGTCAACAGACTCGTCTTGCCAAGACGCCTCTTTTGGTGTGCCACACGCCTGTCCAGATGTTGGTGGTCCAGGTGGTCGGTAGCACGTGGAAAACCGAAGTCCGGGATTACGTCGGCAGTTTTCCGCCGGAAAAATCCCGGGTGTAGTCCAGAAGATAGGGCTCGACGAGACGATTGTTTAGACCCCAAAAAAGAGGTGGGTCGTCGATCTGGTTTCCGCAGCGTACCACAAAAACATCAAAAAATTTCGTTTTTGAACCACAACTTTCTCTCACTTTCCCTATACCGCGAACACTGTGCTCAAAGGATCACGATATTGAACTGACACAGGTTGGAGCGCAGACGGAACGTAAGACATGTGGCGTGACTGACACAGATAGGTCGCGACACGTGGCGGACACGGCACACCACTCGACACTGCGGGTGCAGATACATCATGAGTCACTACGAGCGCGGGCATTTCGCGCGACACGACAGGCGCGGGCACTATTGCGACGGATGCAGATGGCGCACTTGTAACTGCTTCTTGTGGAGTTGTTTCTATCCACTCCTTGAGCCGTCGTGTAGTTATATATCGGAATCTGAGTCTTCGGCGGCATCTATTTCAGCCAAGTCAACTTCTAGCTTCTTCTTTACTAGGTTCTCCTTCAAGCGCACTAACTCGAGCTCGGCCTCGTATTCGACCCTCCTTTGTAGGTAGTCGGCACTTCTTTGCCCACTTCTTTGTGGGAACATGGCTGGCAGCTCGTGATCATGGCTGGACCTCCTCGCCCTCTGTCCTCTCTCCGGGTCCGCTGGCGTGACCGCTATTTTGTGGTCAATTAGTGGACCTCCCGCCAACGGAATGACAGTCGCGGGGAACGATGCTGCCGCAGGTGCAATTGAAGGTGAAATCGGTGGCCTTTCTGATGTCACACCTGAGTCCGATTCTACGGCCCGAAGCACACTCATTTCGGCCGCTAACTTGCGTAGCTTGCTTCTCGTGGTCACAGCACTTCTTTCACTCATGTTCCTCTTCAGTATTTTTCACAAGGCGACAATCCGGCTCGAAGGACCAGCTTTTGTAAGCAATTCAGGCGCAAGGGTGGACGTTGGCCCGTGAAAAAGGCGAAGAGGAAATGAAACAACCTCTTGATGAGTAAAAGCACTGTCTTGTATTATCCTTCCAATACACAATACACACGAGTTCACAAATTGACAATAAGTTAAGGTTTAGTCCTCATTAAGCCACCTGTCAATAATAATATAGGTAGGTATATACTCGTATGTACATTATACCTAGATGGAAAAATAATAATAAGATAAAGAAATTGCATTAAGGGGTTCAATTTTAAAATAAAACTTAAATGGACATATACGAGTAAATATCGTCACAACTCATAGTAATATTGAAAAGAGTTTTCATGATTGTAATTCTCACATTTCTGCGCCTAAACTTATAAGTTAGAATTTCTTTTTTTTGGATCTCGCAATCTTTTTAACCTCTAGAAGTTTGCATAATAAATATGGTTTTATCAAGTCTCTATACTTATGTAAACTGTAAGTTAAATTTTTTGGAATAATTTGATGATTTTTGTAAATATACATAATGTCCCATCACAGATTACAACTGCCATTCAACTGCCTACTTCCTCTCCACCAAATAGACCTTGTGATATAATCAAATTTTTTGTTTTTTTTTTTAATTCGTACTGTGTGTATGGTGTAATTTAAAACAAATAAAAAAAGTCTTCCTTACAGATTTCACAAATTCGGAATAGTTTATTTTTTTATTCCATTACAAAGTAGCCACTTTCATATTGCAGTGGTGCAATAATTTGAGTTTGGTTTTTTTCTTTAACGGGTACTAAAGCTATAATCGGGATTTCTTTAATTTTGACTGTTGGACATCTTTTCAGTCTTCAGCGATGACGAGGGCATGCAATGTTTCGCACAAATGTTTATCACAATATCTTCCTGGGGCATGGGCACTTGTTAAATTATTGACTAACAGTGTTGCATACGCAGACTCAAATTTGTCACGCGAAGGATTGTTATTGCGAGACCCATGAAACCTTAAACCTCCAAAAATTTTTTTTGGGTTTTGTGTCGCTTCGAAACCTAATTAATTTTATAATATTTTTTCAGTTTTAATAATAGGCTCTGAATTCCGTCTACTCTCCATGCCCAGTTATTCAATGACACCGATTTATCTATTTTACCATTCTTGTCGGTGAATTTCATATTCTTTAATATTTAATTTTGCTTACCCCCAAAATGTGTGATATATAGAAAACGGCGTTACAGCTCCAAGAAGCGGTTTTGCGTAAATCTTTCCACTTTTATTGAAACTCCCATTTAGCAAGTCGAAAAGTTTGACAAAAAATGCTAATGCATCAGCAGTGTCTTTGAATTTTGGTGGCAGAATCCCCTTGTCTGTTAATAAATAAATTTAGACATTATTATATTAAAAAACGTTTACAATGTGTTACTTTATCGTGAATTTATAAAAATTTACAGGAAAAGAGAAAACAATTTTTCAAGAAAAGTAAAGTATTGGATTGTGAAAAGTGAACCAACAAGAAGAAATCATAATATTTCAAACTCACTATTCAATATTTCGCCACTTATTTAACAATATATTAAATATATAATTATAATAAATTTTCCTCACTGCTTATGCGCCGTAGATGGGAAACACATCAGACTTATTAAACCTGATAAAAGTGGAATAAAGTTTTTAAATTATAAGCACTTTTTTCTGTTATGACTGTAGTTGACACTAAATATAATTTTATATTTATTGATGTTGGAGCTTATTGCAAAGACTGTGATTCGAGTGTTTTTAAGAAAACAGGGTTTTAGAATCGTTAAATATATAATACGATTAACTTACCACGACCTCAAGCTTTGCCAAATGCTTATTTCAATTTACATTATTGTAAGGAAATACTCAAAGGAAACACCTAATAGTTTGTACTAAGTATATTGGGTACACGAGGAACCAACACTTTGCAATTATTCAGTCACGAGAAGCTATATAAAGTAGAAATAACAAAACTTATTGTAATTCACGCACACGAACGCTCCGATTGGCTCACACGCATCACACGATAAGCGTATGCGTGTGTGTATCAGTGTCGCGCAGCAGGTTTTTACACATGCGCGTGATCGAGCATCGACGTGCCGAGGAGTCAACGCGTTCGGTACACAATTAGTACATCTTACTCGTGGATTTTTACATAAAAAAACCACCTCCGTGGTCACCATCAGCATATGGAAGGAGGCACTTAAAAGACCAGCACCATCACCCCTGCTATGCAGCGCCTATTAAGGCACATCCCTGGAGAGACTGTAAAGGGGTCTCCCCTAAGCCTCGCTGTGCACGATAGCGCTTTGAAACAAATGACGCCAAATCTAAAAATTGTTTTAGATGAAGCGGTAAAAATAATTAATTTCATCAAAACACGTCTATTACAATCCCGTTTGTTCTCATTATTCTGTGAAGATTATGGTAGCAAACATAAAACACTACTGCTCCACACAGAAGTGAGATGGTTATCTCGAGGTAAAACCTTAACGAGGCTATTTGAACTTAGAGCGGAGCTACAAACATTCTTTAAAGATATTTCTTTTAAGTTGAAAGACCGTTTGTATGATAAAACTTGGTTGTTCCAACTGTCTTTTATGGCAGATATCTTTCAAAAACTGAACGAATTAAATTTATAATTTCAAGGTATACGGACAACAATTTTCCAGGCCTTTAACGAAATAACCGTAATGCTACCGGCTGATCACTATTGTATTGAAGGCGTGCCTAACCAAGGTGCTATATTAGTAAGTTCATAACATGACAACAAGAACCAATTGTTCGATTACCCCCATATACAATCGCAGCAATTGAGTCGTTTGCACAGCTACTGTTAGGCTCTCTATCAACTAGATTCTAGTTGATAGAGGGCCGGTTTGCCTTGATTTTATTCTACCCCTTATTAAAAATGGATAGTTTCCTCTTAATGTGCAACACCATTTCTTGTGAGTGCTAGGACACACCTCTATTAAATAAAGCTCATTTTCTCGTATATGTTCTCCATGGTAAGAACGAGCCTGTTTTATTTGCTATGATCCTAAGGCTATTAAAATCAGTTCGCTATATTCTATATAGTTATGCGCGTAGTATTTATGTAGCGTGGTAGATGTCGCTACAATAATGATTGGGTGGTACGATGATCGGTAGTGGTCATCATAATAAATCTCTAAAGTGGTGCAGAAGAGACAACGTCGACGTCGACGTCGACGCGTGTGAAATCAAGTCAGGAAGTTTAGTTGTTGACAACATCTCTCCCTTTAAGTGAAATCTGTCAGTGATTCAAAACAATAATTGAAAGTGTACAGCATTGGACACGTGAAAGGTTGGAAAAATTGGCAAATTTTATGGTGACCGACTAGGAATGAGTTAAAACTGAAGATCTGAGTATATGGTTTTAATTTCAACTCAATACCTCCACGCGTTCCCGAGATAAAGGGTCTTGACAGACAGACGGACAAAGTGATCCTATAAGGGTTCCGTTTTTTCCTTTTGAGGTGTGGAACCCTAAACATTATCAAGGAAGACTATTGTTTATGAATTGATGATTTATTATTGAGATAGATAAGGATTGAGAACAATATTGTACTGTATATTTTCTTGGTCACATCTTACTCTGTTGTTATCTTAGTGTATACCAAATTAAATTAAAATAATTAATGTGTAGAAATATTGTAGG
This sequence comes from Xylocampa areola, assembly GCA_935421205.1. Classification (NCBI taxonomy): domain Eukaryota; kingdom Metazoa; phylum Arthropoda; class Insecta; order Lepidoptera; family Noctuidae; genus Xylocampa; species Xylocampa areola. The sequence goes on from OW285216.1 coordinate 1,843,208, forward strand.
ATGACAGAGATATTGTAATTCATGGGCACTGATAAAAGTATCATTCATCTTTATTTTTTATTAACATGAAGCTTTGGGGTTATCATCAGTAGTTATCTATTCTCGTTAGGATTGTGGAAAACGTGGTGGTAGGATTCATATAAATAGTCAGTATCGAGTAGCTTCAAAGCAAAGTTGCCATAACCACAGAGCAGTGCATCGGTCTTCCCATCATCTTTTAATTGAAGACAAAAGTTTTGTATCTAATTATTTGTGTGTTACTACGAGAGTGACCTTTAATCTATACAATACTATAGTAAGTAATTTTTTGTATTATTTATTACATCGATAATGTCTGGTTACACTGCTTCGTTGGTCTAGTTGTCACAAGCACGGCTGCTGAGCGTGAGGTTCTGGGTTTGATTCCCAGGTCGGGTAACTTGTTATTGGGTTTTCCTCTTAGGGAATTCTCAGTAGTAGCCCGGAGTTTGGAAGTCAGTGGTGTGACGCTCCCGTGCTTTGGAGAGCACGTAAAGCCGTCGGTCCTGCGCCTGATCTCTCTCGGGTCATGTTGGATTTCTGTCCCATCGGACTATGAGAGTGAAGGAAAAGGGAGTGCACCTGTGTTTTCGCATACACTTGTGCACTAAAATATCTCCTGCGTCCTTGGCTGATCTCCGTGGAGATAGGCCGCCGTGACCGAAATACGGTCAGGAGTATGTAGTATAATTTCTGGAGTACAAACAGCAGCGGCAGTAGTACTTGCTAAGCTCAATGCCTGCAGGAATAAGACATGGATGAAAATGGCTGATCTTGAAGTAGACAAGCACTACAAAATAACCGAAGTCACTAGGATTTCTTCGAAATTGTTTAACTGGAGAATGAATATTTAATCACATTACCATCAATATTCAATAATCTTCATGAAGACATGTTCCAATATCTCGAAATAGGTGTAAATATGATCAATAAAGGAATGATCGGCAAGTCGTGGATTATAAATTTTAATGCAGCCAATTTAAAAGTCACCATTCGACACAATACATCTTGAGATATGCAAGTAACTGACGCAATATATTTTTTGCTTACAGTATGGAGATTCGAGATGAATAATAATCACAATAAATTGAAGGATCTAGTAGAAGCACTTCAATATGACTGGAAAATTAATTGGATAATTTTTTTTGGTGAACAATAGGTTGTTACGATTATGGACACGACCAAAAACACAGTACAGGTAATTATCAGGTTCTGGGACGATATATCCTGTCTAGAAGAAACAGTGGGCGATACTAATGTGCAAGTTGAAGAGTGGCTTAGTTTGTTTTATAATGTGTCTTCTGTGTGTTTCTCGTACAGTGTGTTTACCGAAAAAATAGGCAACTTGTTCCTAAACTGTTTATGTTGTATATTTGGAGATTGTATTGAAAACATTTATTAATTCATAGTGATATTTTGTTACTTTAATCATTTATGTTGTTATCATGTATTCTAATAGTACTACTAACTTATGATCTAATATAAGAATAAGAAAAAAATACTATTATCAGAATTAAATATTATTAAAACTAAAGCTATTTTAATAATAAGGAAAAAAACTATTATTTAAATTAGAACTATAAGAAACCATCGAAAAATTCATTCGCGTCGCTGTCAACTGGGAGTGTACCCAAAAGGCTGGCAGCTTTGCCACGTTGAATAGCAATACCAATTCCAATGTGCAAAATGCAGACCAGCCCTTGGGTCACGTGAAGTGTCGACCAATCACCTTGCGATCTCTTTATAGAGTATGCGAGCGCTCGTATAATCGTATCATTCATAGTGATTGCAGATACACTTCCGTTTTTTATTCTATGTTTGTTCTCATTAAACTATGTTATCATAATATTTTTATATACATCTCACCACCGAGTGGCTTCAAAGCGCACTATGTTCTTGGATATCATATCTTTCTTTCTTTCGTATCAGCACAATCAACACGTCAATTATGGTAGCTCTTCTAATTGATAAGGACGGATTCATGGTGGAAGGACGATATGCGATTAAAGAGGTTCCAATCATGCATCTGACATTACATAAATATTGGTTATTTTTCGTTGAATTAGAAGTCTCATTTTCCCCGCATCGATGTCACTGTAGGGAAACTGGCGACAGCCATGGCCTGTCCTGTAGCAGGAGTGCACGGCACGCCATTGTTAACGACATAATCCGTCGGGTTCTTGTCACCGCTGACGTACCAGCTGGTTTGGAACCCAATGGCTTAGTTCGAGACGATGGGAAGAAACCTGATTGTATGACGTTAATGCCATCGAAGTTGGGTAGACCTTTGGTGTGGGGCACAACATGTGTCGACACCCTTGCATTATGCCACCTTCCTAGCTCAGCGGGCTGTGCTGTAGCTACTGCTGCGGCTGCCCACAAACGGCGTAAATACAGCAACCTGCTTAGTTGCTATAACTTTGAGCCATTTGGCGTCGAAAACTATTAATTAACCGAGCGTTTAACTCCTGTTTAAAGAGATTTTTCGGAGACTGGTGCTTTATGGCTTGTTCCTTGGTCAAAGAATCAGCGTGGCCATCCAACGTGGCAATGCTGCCAGTCTTCTGGGCACCTGTCCGTAAGACAGCGATGCGGAGGAATTCTCTGACGCCTGAGATTTTTTGAATGTATATTTATAACAAAATAGTTATTAATTTTATTTTGTATGTATAGTGTGTGTTTAGTAGTAAATAAGTTTATAGAATAAGTTGGCTGTATTGATATAATTATAATGTACTGGTTTAATTAATAATAAAGACTACTTGTCGTTATACTATAAATAATATTCATGGTTTAAAATATAACAACGAACCGGGAGACAAATCTATCAACTACCTTGAGACTCAAATATTTGGCATTAGACCAAAGTTTTAGCTGTATAAAAGAGGCATTTGCGAACGAGATCTTTTAATTAAATTGAATTTCCCATATTTAAACAGAAAATTACGGGTGCCCTAAATTTTCAATCCTTCTGGTTGATGAGAAAATTTGTCGTACCATACCAGTCAAGTTCGAATTCAGATGTGAAAGCCATCAGTTATTTAAAAACAATCAGCAGGACTTACAGCTGTCCTTTAATTGAACTCTATATGTTCCGACAATGGTTACATAATCACAATATACTTGAGTTTCCTTGAGATTTTTATTTTTCCCATAACTTATATAATTATTACAGTTTATTCTTAATGTTTTTTTATTAATTATTTTGTTATTTTTTGTGCCCCATAGCTGCTTTATTTTTAAATCTCAACCTATATTACCTGGGAAATGGTAAGGATTCTAACACCATACATCTAAATCAGTTTAGAAGTTACGGTGGAATAAAGAAACTCTTAAACATACATACATACATACTTAACACTCCCATTTTTGGGCAGTCGTGTAAGTGAGACAGATGGATAAAACTGCGGTTATTAAATTAACAAACGTGTTATAATTAGACTTCTGTGCTGTTATTAACTGAATGTAAATTATACACCTCATAAAAACTCCCAAGTATCGACTATTCACGCTATAGAAATTAATACAAATACAAAAATAACGTTTACGGACCGCGAGCGGTCGGTAGCAAAATAAACAAGTTCAAATAATCTCGCCGCAAAACTCTTTCATTAAGACGGAAAAGCAGAGGACTAAGGGCGGATAATTTCTGAAAATCCTTCGGAGATAGGAAATAAATTATCCGGTAATTTAGTTTTTGATGATTATATTTTTTTATGTAAATTATACGTTCAGATTTATTTAATTGGCGATGCTGAATTTGTAATACTAGTGAAAAACGTATGTGGAAGGTGGAATCTACTAACTGAATTAGACAGGAAATGTAAATTACCCAATAAATGTGAGTAACAATTCAAAGTGTTTACCGGAATTTAAGCATAAATTAATAATTTATTCATAACAAAATTTCATCTAAATAGGTAGGTACTTACTATTAAGGAAAACTGTCACACTTGTGAATGTATTTAAATATTTGTGTGTATATACAATATTTCTAACATGAACGATGATCATCCATCTTTTTCTATAATAAACATATGGATTGTTTATTTTTGCAATTCATAAGAATTTGCAAAGATAAACAATAAATCACGAAACTGCTTCGTTGGTTTAGTGGTCCGTAGCTTGACTGCTGAGCAGGAGGTCTCGGGTTCGATTCCCGGGTCGGGCAGTGTTATTGAGTTTTTCTGTTAGGAAATTCTCAGTAGCAGCCCGGAGTTTGGAAATGTGCCCGGTTGATGGCAATAGGCTCACCACCTATTACATGGGACTTAATAACAGCATTGGTGAAATGTGGGTGTACAATTGTGTACACCTCTGCCTACCCCTTCGGGGAATACAAGCGTGATGCTATGTTATGTTATGTTTAAACACTAAATCTGTTAATATTTTCCGTCAACCACTTGGTGGTCTAGCCAGCCTAATGTCAACATGTTGAAAGTTGCAATGACTTGCATGTGGTAGACACATGTAGTCTATGGCATCCTGTTCGTCGCCCAATGACTAGATATCCTGTGTTTTACTATTTCCTTTAACATTCGCTCAAACCACGTAATAAATCAAGGGCAATCCATCAAATGGTAAAAAAGCTATATCATTGAAGACCGCACTTAGAATTCCACTAGCGGTCGCACTGAGTCAAAGATGGCCGAAGGTTTATTTGCATTTTTAAATGAGAGCGGCTGAGAGCTTTGTCGGCTCCGAGTTTGTGCTCTGCGTTTTAAGTGGATTAAATCGCTCCACGCTCGTAAAACCGACAAGAGCTTGAGCTAAGAATTAAAGTAACCGTTCGACTTTTGCATGAGAAAGTGCTCGCGGGACCTTGCCCCGCAGTCCTCCGCACAATTTGATGCCACCGATTTTTATTTATTTTCCCGTGAAAGCTTGGAAGCTGTTTAAATGAACTCTTTGCGGGCTGCGACTGCTTTGTGAATACTCAACTAAAGAAATTCATTATCACTATCCGAATGGAGTGCTGATTATCGATGCTACCCAAGCCCGCTGTGCTTCCACCTCGAAATGGAATAGTCAATAGAATTATTAAATTATTAATAGATTATTTTTTCCCCTTTTATTTTATTTAAATTATTAATCTATTATTACTACTATATAACCTAAATTTAACTATTCTAAGATTACATGATTATACATTTTTAATACATCATAAAAAAAAAAACATTTTTTTCTTGCACTTATATCTACTATATAATTTTTATACTACCACCACCTAATACTACTACCGGTATATATCCTACCTAAATTTCAAAACCATACTCCGCCCAACATTTTTCCTAAATGTGTGGACTTATCTTAAGGAACCATGGACACCGCACTCTCAATTCGTACGTTATCGTACGTGACTTTACTGCCTCTTGCGCATGAGGTACATTGCAATACATTTCTATTGGATAATTGCTACAAGTGTATAAAACGACATCTTTGACGTCACATCTATCTTTATATTTTACGTCGGTTGACATTGGCAGCCCTGATGAAAGCAACTTCCACTGTTCAAACTGATTGTCTGTCAATTTACACTCGTCCATGAGACAAGCGTTTGTGTGTAATAATCCGCTATAATTGAAACTACTATTACTTATTAGGCCTGTCAATCTACAATAATTGAAGTGACATTCCACAAGGCTATTCATTATCATTGTCTTTCCAGTTGATGGTGGACCCAAAAAAAAAAGTTATTCTTCTTCTCACTTTGCCTTGTAAAATGTTTATAGGTGTTTGTAAAGAAGTCACACAAATTAATTTTATTTTCACCAGAATTTCCTTAAACATAAATAAAATTTCTTCTTGATTATCCGAATTCATAATTGCCTCATTATCTGCTGCATACTTCTTCGCTCTCTCGAACCGCTGCTTCAACGATTCTTGAAATACCAGAACTCTTGCGATGTGGACCCAACTTCGGATTTTTTCGCTGTATTGTTTAGTGCACATAAGGTTGATCCCTTCACTTGATTTTTCAAACACTCCCATAGCTTCGGCTTCTGTGAAAGCACCTCTTTCGCATAAAAGGATAATAATATCTGTGTTTCTACCGTGAGCGAGCTGATTTTCTCCGGTGTCATTGTTGTGTGTACTGTTTTGCCACCCATCCAAAAGTTTCCTTTTTTTGCTTGAAACTTTATTTCCGGACTCTCTTTCCGGATCGACATCGGCTTGAAGAGCTGCATCCACCACTTCGTCGTACCCTTTTTTAAGTGAGCTGCCTTCATGTCGAAGTATTGAATCTCCCCCCTCGGCACAATCAGCTTCGTATGTTTCGTTCTTCCATTTATTCTCGCTGTCCATTCCACAGTTATGTTCGGCGCACTGACAAGCTTCAAAATGTTCTTCGCTGAGAATGTCTTGTAATACTTGACGACCATTGCCGGAATAAAGATACTTGCGAAGACAAGACAAGCAGTCAACTGATTTATTTTTGTAGGTTCCTCGTCGAATAGTTCCGTAGTTAGTCTTCCCAGTCGAGAGTTAGATCCCCACTGTTTATTATAACTGATGTATACGAGATGCCAATGTGGTCTTCTTGTTCCACTATGGAAAGCGATGAGCTTATAAGGTCCCTTATAAAGTTTGTCAAGGTCACCTTCATTGCATGTTGAATACGTACCAACTGGGTATATTCCTTGTCCCATTTCATCATACACTTATTAAATCAAACTTTTCCTCACTTACGCTTGTCATGAACTCAACAATAACTGATGAACTACTAACCCTAAATTGTACGTATAAATTACATAAATTAGACAAAACTCGCACAATTTCTAAATTAATTCATAATAAACTTGAACAAGACTTACGCAACATCGTGTTAGACCCAGTTTACAATACCGCTGTTTAGCATGTCATACCTAATAAAACATATCCAACATGCAATTTAGAAAAATACGATAAATTATCGGTTGAGTAACAAAAATTTTAATATTAAACCATGGATCACGGCAGGTCTCATTCGCTGTATGAGACATAGAGATAAGCTGCATATGAAAGCTAAAGCGAATCCAGGTAATTCCATATTGCAATTATCCTACAAAAGATATCGAAACTTTTGTAATAATATCTTAAAGAAAGTAAAAAGTTACTATGATAAACTACAACTAGAAAAGGCTGGAACGAATAGCAAAAAAGTCTGGAATTATATCAAAAATGTTACATATACCTCGAAGCAAAATGAGTCACCGTCAGGTCTATTACAGGCACACTCATCACAGTTAACATCTGCTAACATTGCAAATAATTTCTTTGTTAATGTGGGTCAGTGTCTAGCAGAAAAAGTTCAGGCTCAATCGCAGTACCTTACATGCACTCCTTTTTCATGTAACACTTCCCTTACAACTTTTACGTTATTAGATACTGATGAAACCGGAGTAGAATGAATAATCATGAGCTTAAAAGACGACTGTGCAGTTGGTTGGGATAATATATCGAACAAAATTATTAAAAAATATAGGCACTATTAGTTCCACCAGTGACATATATTTTCCGAAAATGTTTATCTTTAGGACTTTTTCCCAAGTGCCTAAAGAAAGCTGTTGTTGTGCCTGTATATAAATCTGGCCGTAAAGATCAAGTGACCAATTACAGACCTATTTCTTTGCTACCGTCCATGTCTAAAATCTTAGAAAAAATCATAAATAATAGGCTAGTCAAATATTTAGAGGATAAATCGATTTTGTCTAAGACATAGTTCGGATTTAGACCTAAGATATCAACTGCCGATGCCGTTCATCATTTGACTGACTACCTAGCACCAGAACAAGAAAAGGGTAACGCCAAAGCTTTTGACACAATTTCCATTCCTATCCTGTTGCGCAAGCTTGAAACTATAGGTATAAGAAGCACTCAGCTTAAACTCTTCAAAAGCTATCTGGAAGAACGTACCCAATGCGTAAGGATTGGCAATGTCCTTAGTGCTGATCAAAAAAATACGTCCTTTGGAGTACCCCAAGGTAGTATTATGGGGGCTACTTTGTTCTTAATTTACATAAACGACCTGTGTAACTTAAATTTAGATCACGGTATAATCGTATCGTACGCTGACGACACTGCACTCCTTTTTTCGGTTGAGTCAGAAAATGAAGTCTACAGGCTTGCGCAACACGGCTTCAATGTTGTTAATAAATGGCTTCAGCATAATTCATTGACCTTAAATGCAGATAAAACAAATTATATCAGGTTTACGATGCGCAAACTAACATCAAATCAAACTAAGGCTTCATTATATGCTCATTATTGTACACTCCCCACTAATAACCAATGTATGTGTCCCAAGATTATAATTACTAACAAAATAAAATACCTGGGTATTATAATAGATGAAACCCTTTCATTTAAACCAAATATCGAAGCCTTAAATAATAGAATTCGTAAGTTGATATACATATGTCTTCAAAAAGTTACGCTATATTGCAGACCAAGAAATAATAAGACAAGTATACTTTGCTCTCTGTCAATCATTAATATCTTACTGTATTTCCTCATGGGGTGGTACGGGAAAAACTCTCTTAGTAACCATAGAGAGAGCACAGAGAGCAATACTTAAGGTAATATCAACTTTCCGCCCTTTCCTTTTTCCCACTAACCTGCTCTATAAGTCTTGTGGAGTACTAACAGTTCGTCAATTGTTTATAATGAGCATTATCCTAAAGCAGCACGCAGCCCTTCCATACAGCACTGATTTTATTAACAAAAGGAGGAAAGATATCGTTTACCCTCAAAAAATAGGAACAAAACATGCTTTTAAGCCAAATTTTATGTTTTCTTAGGACCACTTTTGTACAATAGACTAAATGCAATAACAAACATCTATTCCTACAATCATAATAATTGCAAAAAAATACTCAATGATGCTCTACAAAATATGTCATACGAAGATACAGAGAAATTATTAACCGTATTCATGTAAAAGATTTTTTTATTGTTTATTATTTTATTTTAGTTAAGATGTTAGGCACAGATTTTTATTAATGTTAAATTAGGGACTATTGCTTTAATTATATAATTGTTAAATTTTACATTAAAATATTACTTATATTGTACTTTTATTATATTAACAATGTGATTGTGTATTTAATTTTAAGACTATTTTTGTTCTTCATGCCTAAGACACGGGATCTCCTAGTTCAGGCACATGTGTATATAGACTTATAAGTGAAACTTTGTACTTGTTATTTTACTAATGTACGATATTTTATTCAATAAAAATATTATTATTATTATTATAGCTTGTCCTATATTCAGTGTTTTGTAAATTAATAATTAATACTCTTTCCGACCGTATTTCGGTCGCGGCGGCCTATCTCCACGGAGATTAGCCACGCAGGAGATATTATAGTGCACCAGTGTATGCCAAACACAGGTGTACTCCCTCTTCTTCCAGTCTCATATTCCTATGGGACGGCAATCCGACACGACCGGAGAGAGATCAGCCGCAGGACTGATGGCTTTACGTGCTCTCCGAAGCACAAACCACACAAACGAGGCAGTCAATAATAATAATTATGGAATCTGAAAAGCGTAGTAAAAATTTTACTCAAAGGGAGGGGGGATTCTGCTTGTCGAAGTAGCAAAAGAATATGTGTCTATAATCGGCAATAAAAAGACGGACGGGATTTCTGTTGAAGCAAAGAAGCAAACTTGGGTGGCGCTCACGAATAAATATAATAGTCTCGGAAGCAGGGCTTCGAACTGAAAAGCAATTACATGCCCTGTACGATAATATGAAGAAAAGGGCGAGAAAACATTTGAGTAATGATGAAGTATGTTGTAAATAAATATAATAGTCTCGGAAGCAGGGCTTCGAACTGAAAAGCAATTACATGCCCTGTACGATAATATGAAGAAAAGGGCGAGAAAACATTTGAGTAATGATGAAGTATGTTGTAATTAAATAAATAAAAATCTTTCATGTTCAACATGCAATCAAAAATAGATTTATACACAACAATGGCTAAAAGGTTTCTAAATTAAACATATAAGAGTTGAAGCTAATACCTAAGCTAAGATAATTAAATATCCTGTAATATAGGCATCAGTGCCCACAATTGTGCAATTATTGTAATTTATAATTGATTTTTTATACCTACAGAAATGCTGACCCAATATTATATAGCTTTATTTTATATTAATAGTTGTTAATAAAATTTGATTTACTTAATAGAATATTTTTTTGTTCTTCTATATACACTCAGGTTTTTAAGCTAAGTGCTTAAACATATAAAAACATATTAAACATGTCAAAGCATTTATAATAAAAACTAAAAATAAATATAATAAAGAATATAGCTCTGAGCATCATAGGATGTAAGTTCGTTTTTATTTATCTTACCAACCTATTGCCAAAAAAAAATGACAGTTTCGATTCTTGCATACGGTTCCGCGTCAATGTTCCTGACATGGCGGTCTGAACTTTAGTTCTATTAGTAGTCTGTGGCCTTAAACTGCCTTGCTATTGGAGATGTTTTATTTTTGTATGGGACTCCGGCCATAACATGTACCTTTTAGCGAAGCTGGGAAACGAACCCCTGAATATAATAAAGTTTTTTTTTTTTCATAATATCAAATATTTTTGATGTACTTATTATAAATTAAAAATGTTTGACATTTGTCGTGAGAGTTATGATGACAGCCATGACAGGTTGTAGAGATGACGTTTACTTAACCTAGAAATTGATATTTGTTAATTATTATTTATCAGAACTATGATCTTTCTAATAAAATGTTAGACAAAAGTGGCTTACCAAGGCACGATCAAATCTTTGGAATCATTTCTTTATGTAGTGTTTCAGCTCATCTCGATTATGTATGTCACAACAAACGGTGACCTTGAATTTTCATTTTGAATATTTCGTTCAGAAGTACTTCAGAAAAGTTGATTAAATAGTTTTTACGATGAAATCGTCACACTTGCTTATTAGTCAAAAGGATGTATAAGACAACAATAATAATTCATTGTTAATAGTACAAGAACACTTACCTTTTATATTTATCGTCTATGTGATATTATGTTTTGATGAGACATGATTTCAGAACGAATGCACTATGCAATGTTCTATGAGACGCCATGTTGAATAGAATATGGCAATAATTGTAAAACTATTACTTTTTGTACACAATAAATTAGGCTTGTAGCGTTATGTTGCAACCGCGTCGCCGCGTTAAAGTTAGGTCGCGCCGTACCCGCCGCTACAAGGATACTTCGCCCGCTTCGCGCCGCCAGTGCTCGCTCGCGCAGACAGTCGGCCCCCCGCTACGCACCTAGACTAACCGCGCACGCTGCGATCGTGCGACGGATCGCCATACCTACATCTGTCGTGACTGATTATCTGATTGAGTGTTCTGTTTATTGTACTGTCCGTCAATATAAACTAATATTACTGAGTCCGTGCGTAGATCATTGATTTATCCATAGGAATAGACCCCTTACATGCTTTAATTCACGAAAGAATATTTTTCCTCAATTCGTGGTATTTTTTCCACATTTTCGATAAATGTACATCTGATGGCCGAAAATGAAACATCTTTCGTATTTCGACATGCATTCAACTGGCCGACTTCTGAATGGATTAGTTGTCTATGGCTGTGTTGTTCTTTTTTGACAGCGACGTTCCGAAACTGGATATGTTCTTTATCGGTAAGTTAGTTTCTGTTATTTCGTTTGAATTAAAATTAAAAAAGATTAATTCCATAAACATATAATTACATAAAACTGATGTGCGTTAATGATGAAGAACAGGAGGAAGAAGCCGCAGGCTCAGCCCCCGTTGAAAACAACGAATGGGCATCGACATGTCAGCTACGTGGGACACATCAACGATGGTCCTAGATAGCTGGTTATTAGTTACCTAAGTGAAATATAAATTGGTGACGATAAATAGGTATGAAGAAATCATTGCTCAGAAATAGGGGAAAGCTTACCGGTGATGTTTTTCTGCAATTTTACTAAGGGCTTTTAATATCTAGCTAATGTTTCGCTGTTTCTCTGCTCTAACTGTAATCTCTCTCTGCTAATTTGCATAAGAATAGACCGAGCTTCCTCTTTAGTTATATGTATTTCTCTCCGGCGTCGCCGATGTGATGTCGAGGGTGAATATAAAACTGGAGGAGATGCCACTGGTGGCCTTCCGGTTCTTGCAGTGGCATCTCCTCCTGGGGCGGTATGCTGTCTTTTGGTGGTATCTCCTTTTGTGTAATACTTCTATATTACTATAAATAAAATGCTCCTCTTGCCCAACAACAATATCGTCTGCCGCAGCAGGCACATCCAGCTCCATTACATTTTAACTGCTACTAGATGTAGTTGCTCTTGGAACCTAAAATTTGTTTTAATTAGTAACGTGGCACCCAGAGTTTGGGATTTAAACCAGACTGCCCAGGCACAGATTAGATCAATTGAAAAATACTCACAAATGGGTCAACTTGAATGATAGGCAACCCAGTCGTCTCCCATTATGCTCAAAAATTTCTTTTCTATTTCATTTAGAGGTGGAACTCTTGTAGGGCCTCGCCCAGTAACATTTTGAGAAACTTGCCTCGCTGCCACCCTTTTCTTTAATTTAGACTTGTAGTCCACCCAATACTGAAACATTATAAGATTAAATTGTATTGTTACATAGAAATGTTATTATTGTTTAATTTATTTTATTGTATTATTTGATGTACATTCCTTTATTATGTGGTATATAATGAATTAATTGTTTTAAATTAACAGTTATGAATTTTAAATGTGCTTTACATGTAAATAAACATAATAAATGTAAATTCACTTACACTAGACCACTCCTTTCAATTCTTGAATGCACCTTGACCTTGTGAATTCAAGGATGCGATGACTCGTTCCCACGTCTGCCTTGAATGTTTCCGTGCATTGGTGGTTTTATTATACCCCATAGCAATCTCCCTATGGTTATTTAGGAACTCCCACATTACCTCTAACTGGTTAAAAGTTATCCGTCGACGACGATTTGCAATATCGCTCTCATTGAAAAATATATTTTTTGTTCGTAGTTTTTGTACAACGGATGGAAAATATATATCTTGACATTCATATTTTCACAAACAAAAGCTAATAAAAGCACTTATGATTAATTTAATATTAATTATAGTAAATTACTCTTTTTACGTTATTATTAATTAATTCCTTATTATTAAAAATAATGATTTAACATAATTATGTTTACTCCTTATGCCTTAATCTAAACTGGTATACAATAATCAAAATCTACCTGAACTAGGAGAATCCTGTATCTCGGGCATCATAAGTGCTCTTAAATTATATAAATATTTTCTAACAATATGTTTCATTTATAGTGAATAACTTAACTATCAGTTACTATCTTCATAGTAATGTATAAAAAATTTCTTTATTACAATACAATATTAGTTGGATGTTTCTGTTGTTTTATAATATAGGGTAGGGTGGTGTAAGTTTGCGCACTTTCGAATAATTCAGTCATAAAAATAAAATTTTCAAATGAATCACAGGTTTCTTTATTATTATTAAATTGGAACTTATCGGGAAATAATTTTTAATACTAATTATTGAGTAAACATGATCACTTTTTACTTAATTAACAAAAATTGAGAAGTCTAGACTTGCGCAACCTTACACACCCCGGTGTGTAAAATTGCGCATAGGTGGCGGATAAGATTGCGCGGTGTCAGTGTCCTGAAGGATCAGGCAAATTGTTTGCATAAATCACATTTAAATTCCCCAAAACCCAAATAATCAGTACATTTTTCGTGCCACCACACCTGGCACGTTTCGCACTCGATTCAGTCTTCTTTTATAGGTTCTACATAGACTTCAGTGCATCCTCCACACCTCCATACTTTTTTTCTTGGTAAAGTCTTCGGTTTTTTAAAGTCCTTTTTAGCTCGCTTCGGATTAGGCTTCTTTTTTTCATTATTTTTATCTTCTAGCTGGTTCTTATAGGGTGAACTGCTTATGACTTCCGCCTGTTTATGCTTTCGGTTAGTAACTCTCCTCAATTTCGACCTTGGAATTGGGACAATATCTTCAAACGAAGGACTCATCTGCGTGCTCACGTTCGCTTTATTTACCTTAAATCTACAGCTCTGTGAGGGCGAGGCAGGCTGAGATGTTCCTGCCACGACTTCCATAGATGAGACAATCGTGACCTGGCTAGGTGAATCTTTCACAGATTCCACAGTTTGATAAGAAGTACTTGACACAGCTTCCACGGGTGCTTCTGCTGGGATCTCTGCGGAAAACTTATCTTTAATTTCAGTAGTGTTGCTATTCTCAGGGTTCTCCCGTTCAGTGACGGTGCTTGCCATAAAATCAGCATCTGTGAAAATGTCTGGATTCCACGGCCATATTCCAGTTGATCTGAAGCTTTCTACTCCACAAGCAACAGTTGCAGCTTTGTAAAATGCAGGAGCGAAGATTGAAGTCACCTGGAATGTCGTTCATTGGCAAGAAAGGGACTGCTGATGTTACGACTGAATGTAAGTTTAAGGCTGCATCGATAAATATACCGTTTTACATATATAAGGTAAGCAGGGACTGCTCTTCGACTGATATAACCGAATATATTAAATGTAAAACGGGGGTAGAAGTAAAATTGGAAAAAATAAATATGAAATTAAAAAAGGATTATGAGGCGTATAAATTCATGATTCCTAAGGATAAATTATCTATATTTATGGACGAAAATCTGTGGCCGAGTGGAATATCCTTCCGCAGATATGTTACGTTCAACAAAAAGTTGAATACAGGTGATAATTACCAATCGAGTGCTATTAATTCTGAACAAAAATAATGGATGTGAACATTAAGGACAATGACATCTCAACTAAACTAATTAGTTTCAATTGTAAGTCTTTTAAAAGATCTTTTGAGTGTGTTAAGACGTTATGTAGTGATGCTGATGTGATAGGACTTCAAGAGACTTGGTTACAACCTAGTGAATTACCGTACTTAGGGGAAGTAAATAAGGACTTTAGTTTCTTTGGCAAGTCTGCAATGGACACTGGTGTAATGTTACAAGGTCGTCCGTTCGGAGGCGTAGCCCTACTATGGCGGAATACGCTATTTGATTTAGTCACTGTGATTCCATGTAGTAGTGATCGCATCGTTGCTATTAAAGTTAATGTGTTGGACCGATCGAGCTTGATTTTTAATGTGTATATGCCTACTGATTCACCCGATAATCTATTAGAATTTGTGGATTGTTTGAGTGAGATAGTGGCCATAATAGAAAGTAGTGATACTGAAAGTGTTTATATATTAGGGGATTTTAATGCACACCCTGGGGAACTCTTTGGAAAAGAAATGTTAAATTTTTGTTCAGAACAAAATTGGTTTTGTGCAGATTTAATTAAGCTGGGGGTTGATTCTTACACCTTTGTAAGCGATGTGCATGGTAGCCGTCGTTGGCTTGACCATTGTTTGGTTACCGAGGCTGCGTGGAAGTCTGTAACATCTGTTAGGGTACATTATGATAGCTACTGGTCAGATCACTTCCCGTTAGAGCTGCAATGTAATATGATGAAGGGAAGGCCAAAGTCGACTCCATTACATGATTTTCAAATAAATAAAGTTACGTGGGGTGAACGTAATATAGATCAGATTGAATTGTATACCAAAGAATGTACCTCAAAGTTAAGGCAAATTGATTTTCCTAGTGATCTAGGGCAATGTTGTGATAATATGTGTAATGAACTCGAACATAGGGAAGTAATTGATAATTTATATCACAAAATTGTTTTATCGTTATGGGAGGCTGCTGAGGCAACTTATGTCAGTCACTGTAAAGTGGGGGTTATAAAGGGGCGACCTATCCTGGGGTGGAATAAGTATGTAAGGGACGCTCCCCGAAATTCCAGGCAAAACTTTACAAATTGGGTTTGGCATGGGAAACCAAGCACGGGAAAAAAATTATAATGATATGGTTGAGTCCCGAAAGATATTCAAACATAAACTCAAGTTTTGTCAGAATAAACAAGACGAAATTAAAATGGATATATTGGCTTCAAAACACAAAAACAAAGACTTTCGAGGGTTTTGGAAACACACCAAAAAACTAAACCCTAAGCCTGGCATTCCGGTGAGTGTTGATGGTGTGGGCACACCCGGGGAGATCGCAAACATGTTTAAGGAACATTTTAAAATACTACCGTCGAAGTCAGATGTTAACGTTGCCGCTGCTGGGGCTGTTGTGCTGGAGGTGCCTGGTCGCATTATGGCTAAGCAGATTAGAATAATAATTAAAAATATAAGACGAGGTAAATCACCGGGACATGACAGCCTTAGCATAGAACATTTTGAGCATGCCGGACCGCATCTCGCGCGACTGTTAGCGTTATTGTTTACGTTCTGTATCCGACACTCCTACCTACCCGCTGCGTTGATGAAAACGGTGGTTGTACCAATACTGAAAAATAAAACCGGTGACGCCAGTGACAAAGGTAATTACAGACCAATCTCATTGGCGACTATTACGGCTAAAGTACTGGACGGTGTGTTTGAGGGACAAATTTGTAAACATCTTAAAATACACCACGCTCAGTTCGGCTTTAGGCCACAGCTATCAACTGAATGTGCTATTTTGTCCCTCAAGCATACTGTCAGGTACTATACAGAGAGAAATACGCCTGTGTATGCAGCATTCCTAGACCTTTTCCAGGGCATTTGACCTGGTAAGGTATGACGTCTTATGGTGTAAGATGCGTGAAGTGGGAGTGCCTGACGCCATAACGAATATGTTTCGGTATTGGTATTGCCACCAAACCAATCAAGTTAGATGGGCCAACGAGTTGTCTGACGAGTACAGGTTGGAATGCGGGGTGAGACAGGGGGGATTGACCTCGCCAGCGCTTTTCAACCTGTATGTTAACCGGCTGATTGTCGAGCTCAGTAGCACTCTTGTTGGTTGTTCTATTGCCGGACTCTGTGTCAATAGTATTAGTTACGCGGACGACATGGTGCTGCTGAGTCCATCAATCAGCGCACTCAGGAAGTTGTTGGCGGTCTGTGAGGCTTATGCAGAAGCACACGGACTTGTGTACAACGTACAAAAAAGCAAACTGCTTGTGTTTAGGGCGAAGCATAAAAAACCAGCACATAATATGCCACCAGTTATGTTAAAAGGTGTGGCCCTTGAAAGAGTGTTTGATTTTAAGTACTTGGGGCACATAGTTACGGAGGACTTAAGGGATGATACTGATATGGAAAGAGAACGGAGGGCGTTGGCGGTCCGATGCAATATGTTGGCCCGCAGGTTTGTACGTTGTACACCAGAAGTAAAAATAACTCTTTTTAAGGCTTTTTGTCAGTCGCTGTACACGTGCACCCTGTGGGTTCGATATACGCAGAGGGCATACAACGCCCTCAGAGTCCAGTACAACAATACTTTCAGGATGTTGTTGGGGCTCCCACGTTACTGTAGCGCATCAGGAATGTTTGCAGAGGCACGTACTGACGGTTTCAGTACCGTCTTACGTAAAAGGATTTCTTCTATGATGCGCAGAGTGCGTGGGAGCTGCAATGACATTCTGAAGGTCATTAGTGAAAAGCCGTGCTGCACCATTATGGCGCATTGGGTACGTGTACATGTACATATACCCGGTGCGTCAGATGAGTGCAGCAGATATATGAATTAAAATCTTTTATTTCGTTTGTTACTAACATAGTTTATAAGTAGTGTGTATTACTAACATCATATGGATCAAGGTCTGAAATAAAGTATTTTTATTTTATTTTTTATTTATTTTATTTTATTGCTCTTCCTGGGTGTTTTCTGAGCCATTTTTCACATTCACTGGCATAGTACTTCTTCAAAGCACCGTGGAAACCCCTATCAAGAGGTTGCATTTTATGGCTACAGTGAGGTGGCAAAGTTAAGGCAACGATGTTGTTTTGCCGGTAGAAGTCAATAGCTTTAAGCGAACAATGTGACGTGTGATTATCTAGAATCAGCAAAACAGGCTGATCTTTGGACGGCTTAGTATGATATTTGAAATGCGATAGCCAGTCTATGAAGAGATCCCCATTTATGAAGCTCGAGTCAGACACCATTCCAATGGATCCGGCCGGTGCACCATCGATCAACTCTGCTTTCATTCTCTTTCGCTTAAAAATGAAAGCTGGTGGAATGAAATGACCCGTTGCAGAAACTGCATTGGCAGCTGTTACATTGATGCCTCTCTCTGCACTCGATATTTTATTTACAGCACGTTTTCCTTTGACGGAAAGCACTTTAGGTGGTCGGTTTGGTACTGTAGACATTCCGGTTTCATCCATATTGTAGATGGATTGTGGTGGAAATTGATATTTGTCCATCAAAGCCGACATCTTCACATAAAACCGTTCAACCTGTGGCCTGTTAAACCCCATAGCACGCGTAATGCTCGTGGAAGTTGGCTGTCGAAGAGCAATTTCGGGGTGGCGCTTCATGAATCCACGAAACCACTCTTTCCCCGCAATTTTTGTATGTGTGTTAAAACTACCTAGCTTGAAGAAACCTACCTAGCTTGTATAGGTGTAATACACGATAACCACAAAATTAAGTTATAAATAGGATTTACTTTCAGAAATGTATTGTTAACCTGACATTGCACAAAGCATAATTTAATATAATGTTTATTGTTGATATTCTAAAAAGTCTCGCATATTTACCTTTTTTTCCAGGTATTACGTGTTGGTCAGTTAATTTGTGTAGAATTCTGGACTTACTATGTTTAAAATCAGCATTGCAAACATCCACAATATCGTGCCATGTTGCTCTTTTTCCTTCAAACACCATGTATTTTGAGAGAAGATTGTTCCTTATCCCTTTTATTAGGTGTGGCGGGTCATACACTTAATGAATTACCATTAAGATGTGTGGTGAGATATGAAAAAAAAAACTGTTTGTTGTATATAAAATCTATTTGTGTTGTTAATGTATATAAACAAACAAAACTAATATCAAAAATGTATAAAATATAAGTATAATTTAAGAATTGGCCGCAAAAAGTTCTTAACTAACAGAAGTGGAAGGAGGGCAGGGGCTTAGAGCAGTGGCATATTTTAAGATTCATCGCCCCAGGCCTGTAGGGTTTGCCGCCCCATAAAGTAACGATTTTTTTTAATGAAAAAATGAAAATTTCCATAATGATAAATGATAAATGATATTTATTTCTGTAAATACATCTGTTATAGACACTTTTACAAGTCATACATTTTTTAAGCTAGATGGCGTCGGCATTTCCTATCTGACTAGCTCTGAGAAGAAATGCCGAAACAAACTCAGAGGTCAACGTCTCTTTTAAAGTCCAGACATCATTTTATTCAACATATGAGTGTAATTCTGTAGGGATAGGTCTGGGATGGCCTTTTGAAGAAAGATCCATAGCTGTTTTGAGCTGACCTGTCCTAACCAACGGCACGTATGCATCAGTCATCGTGTAGCTCAACCACAATTTAGGGAGCTTAACGACCCGTCGCAAGAGGATACCAGATCGGCAGGACATTTGCGTAGGCCACAGAGAGATCTCAAAAGCCGCCAAACAAATAAAATAATTATAACTTCAATCCAATCCTACACAATACTCACATTCACATTTTTATGGTATTGATAGACATGTCATATAACAATTAATTTCATTAGAATGTCAAATATTAATTAAATACATTAATAATCAATTAAAATGTCAATAGTAAATATTGAATAATTCTAACATAGAGTTAGCAACAGTACAATGTCAATTGTCAAAATTTGTGTAAAGAAGGTATATAATATAAGCAAGCATCATTTTATGTTAGAGCGAGCAGCACATTCCCAAGCATTTTTGTCTTCTAAGTAGTCTTTAACTTTATAATAACCCTTTTTGCTAAAGGTTTGTTTAATGTATGATTTAAATTTATTAAGACTCAATTCTTGAATATTGCTAGGTATTTTGTTGTAAAAGCGTATACTTTGACATCGAAATGAATTACTAATTTTTTGAAGCCTTGTCAATGGTAATACAAGTTTATTTTTATTTTATATACAAAGAAAATTCAATATTTACATTTTTTCCGACGAACAGCTTGGTTTACAAATTCGTCAATGACACTATCATTATCAACGGATTTTGTCAAATCAGCTTCTATAGTAAGAATAGCTTAACTGTTAAAACGTTCTTCGCTTAAACGCGAACGTAGATAATTTTTTTATTCTTTGAACTACGGAAAATGGACGTTCCGCACTGCAATTTGTCACCGAAGTACACATAAATTAAAATTAATAAAAAGGATGTCAAACTGTTCAAAATAAAAAAAACAATAGATTAAATTAATATTAAATGTGTAATCAATGTCACCATCAGATAACTATAATTCATCAATAGAATAGAAACATTGTTGTAACAAGTAAATGTTAAGTTATAATAAAACAACTTTTAACAGGATTAATCGCGTGTATTATTGATTTTTTGTTTTTCCTGACGTTTCGAACGCTGCAAAGTGTTCCGGAGAAATCCGGTTAAAAGTTGTTTTATTATAATGTGTAGTGATCGCGCAAACCTAAGATATTACTAAATGTTAAGTTTATACTGAAACGCTTTTGTATAGATTAGACTCTTAATTTCTATTGGCAGCTTATTAAATATTTTGAATGACCTATAGTAGGCGCTATGCTTAACCACATCAAGATGAGGAACACTCCTTGCTGGGAGATACCTTCTCCTTGTGCTCTCCCATTTGGGGCGCTCTTCTTCAGTCTCATGCTCGTGGACATATACCGTAGTTACATACGTTAATATCGATATTCTGTGTATTGAAGGTCTCCATAACGGCTAGCAACGTGTCTTCTGCTTTGTGACCAGTGTTTGGCAGAAAGCAAAGGAATCGTTCAACTGGTTCAGAATTATCTTTAAAAAATCTCAAAATCAAAGAAAGCTGATCTTCATCTGTTATATCAGGGGTTCTACACTGAAAGAAAAGTATTTAGCCTTTTGAAGTTGTTCCATGATTGTTGTTCTGACTTTAGTTGCCATATTTTTTATAATTTTTTCGAATGTTGCAAAAGACAAATATGACGTGTTGCCTTTCCCAGGATTACCGAAATTTTGTATTTGTTTTACCAGAAACGGATCAAATTCGGAAATTGTATATTTGTCCAAATTTATCTGTCTTGCCACGGAATGAAAGACCATGCGTAGCTATAAATTTTACAGCCACAATAAATACTATTCTGAGTAAAACATTACAACAGTATTGCCTTGCATCATCTAACTGCTCAAATAATTTGAAGTCAATTCTGGCTTCGACTTGTCCACGGTTTTAAATATGCCAAACACAAGTTTTGTGCCCCAAACTAATTTAATGTATATGAAGTCTTTCGTGTGCATATTTCAATAACTGTTCGCGACAGCCCTGCTATTCCCGTTTAGATAGCCCTGTGTTTACATAGATTCAGTGCCGTTATTATCCAGAAAGACAGTAAATTCGCGTGTGTGAAATTATTACGTTATTATAGAACAATTTAGAGACAATAACAGTGATATTCATACTATATA
This sequence comes from Xylocampa areola, assembly GCA_935421205.1. Lineage (NCBI taxonomy): Eukaryota > Metazoa > Arthropoda > Insecta > Lepidoptera > Noctuidae > Xylocampa > Xylocampa areola. The sequence continues at coordinate 1,864,745 of OW285216.1, forward strand.
GTAATTTAGTGCTTGTAGAATGTCTAGATTTGTATTAAAACACTTAGATTTGTATTCTGATGCCTAGATTTATATTAAAACACTTATATTTGTGTTCATATGCCTATAATTAAGGTATTTTTAATGTTTTTAAATGAAGCAGCCATGTTCCATAAGCCATAGCGTGAATGTAAACAAAGATGATGATGAAATATTTTATTGAGAATTCATACATAATTTTGTAATCTTAATATGTACATAACTATGATAATATGCAATAAAAACTTTTCGGAATGTTGTTTCATTTGTAGCTGGCATACTCGTCTAGGGGGTGCTGATTGTTTTATAGCTTCAACCCTTATGGTTTAGACACATTAACGTAGAAAAAAAACCCCGATTTCTGAAAATGAGTATGTTGACAAAGGTATTCTGTGTCAGGTGCCCAAGTATGAGAGCGAGATGGTTGACACATACGTCAAAAGATAGGTCTTGTCAGCACCTTTCTATTGGTAAATAGATAGCTATATATATAGTCATAGTTTAGAAGTATATAGCCTTTATGTAGTTTTTATTAAGTAAATAAAAAATAGATAGTGCGAGGTTTTTGCGGGTCTCGTTACGGTAAAGATTCGTCGTAGTTAAGCGAATGCGCATGTATTTTCTTCGTAGCTCAAAAACTACCATTTCATTTATCTTCAAGCCTCGCCATCTTCAATGGAGTAAGCAGGAACCTCAAGCTTTCATAGTGAAAGTGCAAGTCGGTGTTTTTATTTTCATGGAATGATTCTCCCGGTGACCTCGATAGTGTTATAGTCTTCATAGTCCCTGAAGAAATACAAGGTTTCAGCATACGTCGAACCCGAACCTATAGGTACAGGACGTCAGCGGCTCGTTTCTAGTATTCGATAGACCGCCCGTCCGGTACAATAATAAACTAAAGCCTTGTTCCAAAGCAAGTTGACTTTTTCCGCTGTCACAAAGACGACATGGTCCACTAAATACAGACCCAAATGACTTGAAGTAAATAACTTTAGTAGTAGCATTGATCAAACCAGCAATGACTGAGCTGCATATAGCCGCGACCGCAGTGCCATCAACCCGCGCTGTCCTCGCGCGGGCCTCACGCTGACTCCGCGCCACCACCTCAGTCGCCCGGAAGCTAGAAATCGATACGTACGTGACGCATTCCGGACAACGGACTGCGGACAACGCACCTGTGCGTTTATCGAACTTTTACCATGTGCTCGCGGCGCGTATGCGCGTCCATACAAGTTACATAACTTTTTTTGAGTGCGGCGCGCCGCACCTGTGCGTTCATTGTGTATCACTATTGTTTCGAAAACATCGTAAAATAAGGATTGGTAAGGCTACACACGTTATTTCGATTGTTACATACGATATTCGGTTGTTCTGTAACTGCCTCGTTGGTCTAGTTGTGCCAAGCGCGACTGCTGAGCATGAGGTCTCGGGTTCGATTCCTGGGTCGGGCAAAGAGGTAATGAGTTTTTCTGTTTGGAAATTCTCACTAGCAGCCCGGAGTTTGGAATTGTGCCCGATAGATGGCAATAGGGTCACCACCTATTACATGGGACTCAATAAGAAAGAAAGAAAGAAAGAAAGAAAAGACGTTTTATTCAACACGGACACAACGACAACACAACAAAGAATAAAAAATAATAATACTTAAAAACAAAGCAAAAACACAACAAAAAAAATAAAAAAAACATTAAAAAGAAAATAATGCTGTCAAGTATGCCCATGCCGAAAGGGCAGCCAACTCAGCATTTGCTGGGCGCAGAGAGCCCAGCGCTGATTTTCAGTTGGTACCCCCGCAGTGACGCACGGACGAAGGCAAGCCATAAACAAAATTAAATACTAATATATTGATATAATAAAAATATAAATAAGAGGAATACATATTAAAAATGTGTTATTAAATAAATAGTCAATAAAAAAATATGTTGAATACTTAAAATAAACAATAAATGTAAGTATAGTTAAATAAAGTACAGTAGTAAGCAATACAACGGCGTAAACTTCCGGTTGTCAGTTATATTTTATAGCCGGTATAGGTCAGATCAGACTTAGTGACATTTCTACTCGTATTTTGTATTGATCACATTTTTAACGGTCTTTGGGCAGAGTACACGCATGGCGAAATCGTTTTACATACTCATGGGAAGGAATTTTTATTACATTAAACATTAATTAAATATACAAATTAAAATAAAATAACTACGTTCCTGTATAAATTCGCTGGTCACTGCTGCAAATCACTCAATCATATGTCCCTGGGACTTAATTTATCGGTAAGTGCTCCAAATAGTAAAATAGAAAATGCATAATCAGAAATATATAATAATTAATTAATTAAATAAAAGATTTATCCACATTAATGTTGTTGTACTCCATTTGAGAGGAAATAATAAATAATTTCAGTCTTAATTTAAATGTATTTTTATTTTTCAGGTCCCTAATCGGTGGGGGAATGTTATTCCAACATTTCGATGCCGCATACTTGAAGCTGCCCCGAAATGCTGCCGTTTTGTGTTGTGGTATGGCCAGTTGCTGAGCACAACGTCTACCCTCGCGCTGCCGGTAACTATTTACCCACTCAAGTTTAGAGTGCAGGTATGACGGACATTTATACTTTATAACGCCAAAAAGAAGAGATGCAAGGTGGAGTTTCCGGCGTGACTTCATTTTTAAAATGTTATGTCTGTTTAGAAAAGGTGTAATGTGGCTTCTTGGTGGTACGTTAAAGCAAAACCGAGCACAAGCATTTTGAACCCTTTGAATTATTTTTTCGGTGCGTGCTAATAGTCGGGGTCCTATTACGGTATCAGCATAATTTAGTTTAGACAAAACCAAGCTTTCAACAAGCTGTACACGCAGTTCTTCGCATAAATATGGGCGCATTTTATATAAAATTTTTAAGCGGTAGAAACAATTTTTCACGCAATTTGCGATATGTGACTCAAAATTTAGGCCTTGGTCAATAATTAAGCCCAGATTTCGGGCCTCATACACACGCTCAATATGTAATAATGTAATAACAGCATTGGTCAAGTGTGGGTGTACAACTGTGTACACCTCTGCCTACCCCTTAGGGGAATACAGGCGTGATGCTATGATGCTATGTGATATTCGGTTGTTACACAAGTACCTAATATGTTACAAGAGTCAGTGTGAAAAAATATTCGTTCGTGGTGTGCCCGCCAGAACATGCAATAAAAAATCAAGCTTGAAATTATAAAATTTATTTTTTTGTTGTTTTACCCACGCCTTTTCCTTTGGCCGTGGGTAATTCGTCTCTCTTCGCCGCCTGCAGCAAAGCCGTCATCGTCCCGTGACCCGCAATACTACTGCCCCCGGCGCCGCTTCCCCCAGCGCCGCTTCCCCTGCTGTGCTTACCCCGGGCTCGCCGCTTCACCCGAGCCCGCCATAGTCCGCGGCAGTTGGAGGCCGTGATTCCGGCGGGACCCAGTTACTGGGATTTGTATCCTCGTCTTGTCTAACAAAAAGTTATAAAGATGTAATAGGACCTATTGGTTCGATAATTATCTAGGGCTGTAATAAATTCAAAGAAAACTACATAAATACATTTAAACATATTACAGCTAAACCTTTGTATTTTTAGTTATAATAAATATAAATACTTACAGAAATCCTTGAGCTTCCATTATTCTAATTTTCTCCAAACGGTTAAATTGCAAACGACAACATACTATATTTTTAGTTTATGAATACCAGTCTATAGTCATCGGACCGCATGCCTACTTCTACCGGTTGTACGTGAATTGTTTTATTTGAAAATTATATTAAATCTTAATATTTTGTATAATAATATAGTAGACAATTTCGTTCCTAAAAGATCCATTACGCAGCCAAACAATTAACTTTGTACCGCCAAGATACGCCGGCCGTACCTACTGAATAGAGACGTAAAATGTCGAACCAATAATTCTGTGGTATAGATCGAATCTGTTTATGAAAATTACGAAAAAAGTGCCACAGGTCTCTGTTGCCATGCCAAAAATATAAAAAAAAACACAGTCCTAACTCCTAGGCACACCTCAACTAATATAAATAGGATCCTTGTTTGTAGTAGTACAATGAAGTCTAGTACTCACCTATTATCAGCCCTACCTGTTGAGTCTTCACTTTATGTTAGTGTTTGCGTGATGAAAATTAGATACAAAGACAATAGAATAAAAAAAGAACTTAGGAAAAGTTCATAGTTTATTGGGGGAGCCCTGATGAGTCGCCGGGACAAGAGCAATCATCAGGGGGGCTATTGGCTATCTTTGACATTTCAAGTGGCGAACTAGGTTTGGTTGTACACCGAACTTTAATGTCAACTGAGAATTCTATAGCATTGGTATTGCGTATCAAAACGATTAACGGTGACTTTACGGTGCCTTTCGGCAGACCACTGGACACCACTAATTTTTATCGACATTATGCGGCTAAGCTAAATTTATCACTACAGGCCATAGATTTAATACCTAAAGATGGAACCTTGTTTGTATTTCAATAGTAAGAGTGAAATAACAAGATGTAATTTATTGGTGAAAAAGAAGGACCAAGCATGTATCTTTTGTCTCTGTCACCGTGGCCGTTTTTTGTTGTTTGTCAAGCTGTCAAAATACATTGTTTGGCAAACATGGTTCAGTGTTCAGATTTAATTCAAGTATATCTGAGTGTTGTCAAGCTGTCAAAATACATTGTTTGGCAAACTTGGTTCAGTGTTCAGATTTAATTCAAGTATATCTGAGTGTTTTTAGATATTATAAAAATGTGAGTGTATTCAGAGACAGAGACTCCTTGGACTAAGTATATGGGCGATGGTGGGTTGTAGTGTTATAGGCTGTAAAAGCCGCAGTGAGAAAAAAATTACCGGAATAACCTTTCACTCGTAAGTAGTCATACATTTCATCCATTTATAGATAATATGAAATTTGATGATAAATTAGGTGATCATATATGAAATAGAATGGCCTTGGCATAAGAAATTCAGTTTATTAATGTATTTTTAAAGTTTATGGCAAAATTACTAATAGGTTATTTGTTGCTATGGTTTGAATTACATTCACCCAACTATGGATCAGGGTGACACTAACATTTACATGTCTTTTTCGCATTTTAGATTTCCCTTGAATCCTGATATGAGATCGAAATGGATTAATGCCACTGGAAAGACGAATTGGCAACCAAATAAATATTCTAAAATGTGTTCAGTACACTTTGGCGATGAGTAGTTTATATATAAAAAGGAATTAGTATTATTGGATGCAAATTCGGTTCCAATAAAACACATACATGTAAGTATTGTTTTATTATTATTAATATACTTATTTTAAGCTGTTGTGTCGCTCATTAGCAGACACAATAGATTTTTATTGTTACAAAGTATAATTCTGTACGTTGCTGAGCCGAAAAGCCGTCCTAATATCGATATTGATATAAAAGGTTCTTACTCGTAAAATTAACTTCAATGGTGCTTGTGCGACGACTCGGTCTGCCTTTTCCCTAATGAGGGGAAATATTTTTAGCATGACAACATTATAAAAACTATAGCTGTCTCTTGTGCAGCCACGGCATGGCTCTGTCTAGTAGGTATATAGTCTAAGCTACAGGCGTATTTTATATGGACTTTGGGACTTTTCAATTTAGTATTTTTTTAAGATAAAGACATTTGACATGTCTAGTGTCCATTAACATTGTGTTCTGTATCGAATTTGGCGCTAAACTAAAACCTTATTATTCAACATAAGAATTCTGCTATTCTTCTTCTGAGAATAATTCGTACCCACTTCGTACTACTAATAAGTACTAACAACTGTAACTGAGCATTTGCCTTGTGGATTGTGGAAACTCGTGAACTCGAAGTCGTGTAGCCGTAAGTACCTTGTTAGAAATTAGAATCAGGATATTGTTTATTATTAAAGAATTAAGCCTTCGTTTGTTTTGTTCGCTCTTTATTAGTCTTATTTGATTTCATGTATCAACTTTACCTAGTTGTTACAAACAGTAAATTAAACATTTGAGAAAACATTGGTTAAAACTAAGAACCTACCTAGAAATAAATTAATGTTGCGTGTAAGAAAGTTCCTTATAATCACTGACCTTTGACGTGGCTAAGACTCTGGTTTCAATACTGCACAATATTTGAGAGTTCACCAGTAAACATTTTACTAAGTAGGTAAGGGGGCATTAACAGTTTGAACAAAGCATACATTTTTGATGAACAAAACGAAACAGTAAGCATTAATTCATAGCAGTAGTTTATTTATTTATAACAAATAATTATTTTTAGATGCCACAGAAAAGAAAATTATCTCTATGGCAAATGACGTTGTTGGTAGAATTTGCTGAGGCCAATCGCGATATTGCGCTAGGGCGCTTTGTGGGACCACAAGCAAGCCAAACAATGAAGCTTGCTTGGGATGGGATTAGTCTACAGCTCAACTCAGTGGCAGAGGGAGTAATTAAAACTGGTGACCAATGGCGAAGAGTAAGTTAGCCTATTTATCATAATTATATACAATACAATATTTTTCATTATTTACACATATTAATTACAAGGAAGAGAAAACATATACTTTGATACTAATAATACTTCACCAATTTCATGTTATTATAATTATCTCCCTCCTCCTCCTTATATGTTCACCAGTGTTATAATCAATAAGGTGTTATTAGTCTTACTAGATGTTTAATTTTTATTTTGTGTTACAAAATACAATCTTATGATATTTATAACTTGTGGATAGAATTTTAAACAAAAATTAATTCTAGTAAGCATGCTTCAGAAATTAGTAGTTGGCACTGCACCTTTGGTGACCTTATTCTATACTGTCACCTATCGCACATATCGCACCCTTAGAATATAAATGACACTATACGAAAATGTTCATTTTACAGTAGGGCCGTTTTAAGTTTTTTTAAATATTGTATGGGTGATATGGAACTAAAAAAATGAAAATAAAACTTCGTGATCGGCTTAAAATTACAGTTTACCTAACGCTGTTTCAGAATCCAGTGGCATAAAATAAAATTATTGATTATTTATCAATGGAGAAAAAAAGTTTTGCTTAGTGTCGGTTATAGTTTCATAGTTATTCAAAATTTTTTGCTTAATGACCTCTAAGTTGTTATTTTACCTACATAGTAATGATAAAAAAGAGACAAATAAAACAATATAATTACAGAAATAATAAAGAATACTATTTATTTGGCACACGCTCACAGGTTTAGGTCAAAACTACCACAGATACTCATAATAATAAATCTGTCTAAATCTAGAAAAAGGTATTATTAAAATAACAGAAATTTACAATTGTTTGAATAAAATTCGTAATTTTATCATAAACAACATTATATTAAAATCTTGTTCTTACTACTTACTAATCAATACAAATTATTAGAGATATTCCAAATTAAATACTAAGATTAAAAGTCTTTCAAAGTAGGAACTGTAAAAGTTACGTAAAAAACAGCGTATTAAAGGCATTAATAGGCATTCATATCACAAAAGTAAAAATATTATTTAACTTACAATACCTAACTTATAAATATGGTTTTTCACAAAAAACCGTAGTACCGAGAAAAATATTAATAAAATAACTTAAAAACATTTTCGCGCAAAAATTTGTAAAATAGATCACAAAAAAAGTATCAAAAATTCTTCTTCCAAATAATTAATTAACTACATTTTAAAGGGTACCGCACTACCCACCTAGTTGAAAACGTAAAAAATCGAAAACGTTAAATCATCAAAGTAGGATGTTTTGTAAAAGATTTTTACCTTATCATCTTCAACTTTCATCACTTTGATGACTTTTATATCAGATAACTTTACAACTTCACCTTGAACACTTTTTTTATTCTAGGAACGGGCAGTTGTTTGATGTCGATGAAATCGTTATAAGCCATTTCGTTAACTATGAATGGTGTGCCATGTTTTTTTGCGCTTCTGATGGCGGATACGTACTGGGAAGGCACATAAATGGGTGCAGATTTAAGTATTCTTTTTATTTGTTTCTCAATCGTTGAATGTGCTGAATCTCCTTCGTTCTGTGTGTGTCCACGGATTAAAAATTTGTGTGTTATAGATGTTACTTTCAAGTACAGCGTATATGTACATATCGATGATGAATTGATTTTTCTGCTGGCCGCAGCAGTTATCTGAATAGAAAACTACATCGAAGTCCTCGTCAGCTAAAGAAGATTCCCTTTGGAAGTATTTGAAGACACAGCTGGCTATTTCATTTGCTCCACGGTTACCTTGCGATTCCTTGACCTCGACAAGGGTTCCCTCCGGTGATTTGTCGCGAACTGGCGTAGTGCCGGTTTATGAATTAATGACCACACAAGTTTTCTTAAGTCTTTGCATTAGGCGCGTTTCGTCTTACGTATTTTGCCAGTATACTTAACTAAAAAATAGCTAACTAAATTAAATGTTTTAAGGGTGCGATATATCAAGTTTTTAATTGCTTTTTATGTAGCATGTTGAGTTGTTCCACTGCAGGGCAAAAGCCTCCCTGCCCTATATCCTTGAGTGAGTTTTTATTAGCTTTACTTAAAGACTGCATTATTGGTCTAATGGTAATAAGGGTCACTGCCAATCATGAAGCCCTGAGATTGATTTCCAGGTTGGGCAAAGTATTATTGGGTTTTTCTGTTAGGAAATTGTTAGTAGCAGCCTGGGGCACATTCCTTTAGGAATTGTGATGGCAATAGGCTCACCTTCACCTTATTACATCAGACTACAATAATAATAATAAATCATTTACTCTCAGACTTTAATGACCCATAGATATACCTTACAAACTTTATAAAATAAATACAAAACAGTGTTAGTAATTTAAGACTATGTTACTAGCACTTTACTTTGCATTGTCTGTTTGACACGTCTTTGTGCTGTCTTATGGCACTTGTCCGGGGAAGCAATGGAACACCGCGCCCTGTGGCCAAAAGTCTTCTCCCTTCATGGGGTGCAGAAAACAGTTTTGGTACATGTACCAAAAACACCTTGGAGTTGATGTTTTTCATGCTTTTTATTTTGTGATACAAAATTTAATTAACTTTGCCTATCTAGTACTGGATTGAGCTTAAAGCCAAAACCAAAAGTAAGGCAGCAGACTCCAGAAGGCATGCCTCTGGAACCGGTGGAGGGCCCAGTAAACTGAAACCCCTCACCGATCTGGAAGAGCGGATACTGGTATTCATTGGTCCAGTAGCCGTGGAGGGATTGCCTGGTGTTCGCATACCTGTTAGTTTAAGTTTATAAATTAATTTACTTATATTACTTATTTCACTGTTGAATTGTAGTTTAGTTGTGTTGTTGTTTATTTTTATATGTAGATAGTGTGTGGTTTAAACATAATTATATTAAATAAGTTTAAGTCTATAAATTAATTTACTAATATTACTTATTTCAGTGCGCTATAGTAGTTTAGTTGTATTGTTGTTTTTTTTATATGTAGATGTGTGTAGTTCAAACATAATTATATAAGATAAGTTAGTTTGTGTCTTATGTACAACAAGCAAGAATAAATACTGGGCCCACCATAATTAATCAGGGAAAACAGCAGGGGGATGGATGATGACGTTGAGTTTGTGTCTTATGTAACATCTCATAAATTCACATGCATGTTTATAAATTATATCACTTTATTCTAAGCAATTTATTATACAGGGGAATTTTTTAAGTGGGCGTGCATAGTTATCCTGAACTAAAGTATTACGGAAAATACTTAAAGGAGCTGTGGGCCCGATTTTGACGAATACTAAAATTGCATCATTGGATTTTTGAAAAATAAATATTCCCAGCAACTAATCAATCCAGTTGATGGAAGCAAAATACATCATGTGTTGTGTTTTATGGCACCATGCGATAGTGTCGCTATTGAGAAAGCAATTTTTTTACCAAATACTATTTTATTTTGTATTTTGTTATAAATGAGCTTTTTCCTTTAGTTTGCCAAATTTAATTATTTCCCAAAATTTGATCCCTCTTAGCAACACTATCGGACACAAATCAACAGGTTTGATACTTGATTACAAAAATATGTAGATTTAAAAAAATCCATCGATGCCATTTTAGTTTTCATCAAAATCGGGTCCAAGACTCCTTTGAGTACTTTTCGCTATTCCTTATAGTTTAGGATTAGGCCATCCACTTCACTTGAAAAATTCACCCTGCATATTTAAATATTAACAATACTTTGCAGATACCATCAACAACTGAGGTACCAGCTCCTCCCAATATAGAGCCAGATTCAATGGTATCTGCTCCTGTACCTGATTTGGAGATTCAGGAGGAATGGCAGGAAGAAAATATTCAGGGACCAGCATCACCAGTTAATGAAATACCTCAACCTAGAGAGGAGGAGGAGGAGATAGAGGTACCTCAATCTGTGGACCAGCTAGCAGTTGAAGATGTTGTGGCAAGGGAGGATAGTAAGTACATATATATAATTTAAATATATATGTATTTACCGTGGGAGAGCCATGCTTCGGCACGTATGGGCCGGCTCGACCAGAGTGATACCACGTCCTCACAAAAAACCGACGTGTAACAACGCTTGCGTTGTTTTTCGCCGAGTCAGTGAGGGTACCGGAGGCCCACAACCTTTAAAAGGCTGGCAACGCACTTGAGACACCACTGATAAACTTAACTATAAACAAATAGCTAGTCAGGTACTTACAATAAACAAAGCAATTTACAAATTAATATCTTAATTTGTTAGATCATCCCCGGCGCTCACCGGCGACACCCAACCCACGTCCTGCACGAAGATCGAGGTCAAATAGGCAAGGTTAGCAATGGTTTTTTCTTAATTTGTACCATACAAATATGTCTCACAGTGTAACATGGGAAATCAAGAGACATTATCCAATCTTATCCAAGGTCCAGTTTACCACGTCTTACCAACTGAGCTGAGAAATATTAACAAGTACACAGAATTACTTTTACTAAATATTTCTTCTGCCTATCAATGTTTGGCGAAGCTAAAGGCCGACCGGCCGGTCCAGAACTAGAGCACCAAAAGAAGAAGCAATCCAAACAGTCAATAATATCAAATTATAAATTAAACTAATAATATATTTTATAGTAGCACTTAACAATATAATATTATAACTACTAAAGCAACTTTTAATTTCAGTTAAACGCGATGAGAACGTGCCCCGATGGGCATACATCCTCGAACTACAGCATATTGCGAGTCAGCAAAGAATCGCGACCGCCTTAGAGGGGATGGTCGAATTATTAAGAGGGATCAGGCTCGACCGCAACAGTTAATTAATTACATTTTAGATTTAAAACTTAATCAATGATGTCAATTATACTAATATTAAGAATTATTACCTTTTGATTTTTGTTTTTAATGTGTTCTATTAAGTTTGTAAAAATTTGTTGTTTTGAATGTATATGTATCATTTATTAAAATAAATGATTGTTATATCTAACAAAATTATAGATTGTTTTATTGTCTTAGTTAGTGATTTCATAGTTTTAACAAATATTACAGACTAAATAAATAATTTCAATGCATAAAATTTATTTTATTACTCTTAATCTAATAAATGCAATTATTATGGAGGTCAATAAAGATGCGTTTATAATAAAAGCTTGTATATTTCTCATTCAAATAAAATTATAACACAGGGAAAAAACAATAGTGTAGATTAATACAATACAAAGACTAACACTGACCATTTATAAAATATGGAGTCCCTCAAGAACTCCCCCCTTTTATTCTTCATTTATTTATATGACTTCACAAAAATAAAGCAAGCAATAATACTATTTGCTGATAATAGTTATAGCTTGAGTACCGCGATATTTACAAACGAATCAATAATAAATAAGATCGAAACAATAATAAAATTGTCAAATCATTACAAGCTAAAAATATAATCATTAACACTGGTTAATTGCCAATAATTAAAAAAAAACGATCTAATACATACATTAAGACTTTTAGAAATTAAAATATTTATATTCATGAGACAATTTACAATATAAACATACATTATTTTATATAAAAATAAAAACTAGGGCCTCGCATTCCACAACCTTTGGACAAGAGTTTCCCTATAGTGGTCACGGGGATCGCTTCTTCCTGCATCTCTGGAGAGTCGGGGCTGTCGGTCACGATCAGTGTCTAGATCCTGAAGCTCGGGCATTGAGACATTCCGCGCATTGGCAATGTTGTGAAGAACTACACATGCATTCACTATATTGGCAGTAGTGATTGGGTCATAGTTAAGCACTCTGTGTGCTAACAAACATCGCCAACGAGCTTTCAGCACCCCAATGCAACACTCTACACTATTTCTGACACGACAATGTAGGTCAGGGCTCGTGGTTAAGTAACAGCTGCACAGATCGATCGATCGAGGTTAAGCTGCGCTTGCCGCGGTTGGTCTGTGGATGGGTGACCATCATTTCATACCGAGACCCCTCCGTGCCTCGGAGAGCACGTTAAGCCGTCGGTCCCGGTTGTCAAATTAAGATCTATGACAGCCGTTACGGGTAGTCAGAGGCCTGAAAGTCTGACGACCAGTCATACCACGAGATATCGTGTTACCCAGTAATTGGGTTGTGGAGGTCAGATAGGCAGTCGCTCCATGTAAAATACTGGTATTAAGCTGCATCCGGTTTGACTGGAAGCCGACCCCAATGTAATTGGGAAAAGGCTAGGCAGATTGAATGTAGGTCAGGGCATACTTCATGCCTCTGGTGTTCCTGGACCCGCCCCTAAGATGGGTGTCATCATCCAAGGGCGTTGGGCATATCCAGAATCACCTGTAAATAAATATGTGACATGAATATAAAAACAAGGTAATGCTAACAAAATAAAATGCAATATTCTTACAACATCTGACAGGAAACAATATAAAAAGCCAATAATAAATTTTATAAATTACACAGTGACATAGCACTTCTCAAGTTTCTATTTTTATTTAAATTATTTGCAGTTCTGCAGCAATACATACCTAAAAGCTAACAACGCTCTCCATTTTGGTGCAGTTTTTCAATGATGGGCTTCAATGGGCATTGATTCCATACATATGAATCATGTGATGCACCACCAAATGATGCATCAACATGTGAAATATTTAAATATGCATCATAAATCTGCAATGAAAGTAGCCATTTAGTCACTTTGAAGTATTAAAATATTATCCAAAGCACCTTATTTACTTACAGTCAACACATTTAAAGAATGATAATTTTTTCTATTAAAATATGTTTCTTCATGTTCAACTGGCCGAATTTATGCCACATGAGTGCCATCAATACACCCTATAATGCCTGGGAATCCAAATTTTTCCATAAAGCTGTAAAAAGTATAGTGTAAATTTAATTGATAATCCATATAGTATGCTATTTCTGTATAAAATATATGCTGTCAACTCACCCTTGCATTATGATTTCCCTGTCCCGTAGGGATGAAGGAAACTTGATATATTTCAAAAGTATATCCTTTGAATTAAGTGCATCAGCAACCTCATGTAGGCATTTACTCAGAGTGGGTTGGGACATATTCAAAAAGAAAGAGGCACCCCCATTTCGCTGATACGACCCATTGGCGAAAAAGTTTAAGGCTGCCAATATCTGCAATAAATATTCAAAAATATATCAAGCCAAGGCATTTTCCATTATCTATTCCAAAGATGTAAAGTATAGTGTGCTGTTAGGAAGACTGGTCAAAAATATTTAGGGGAAACCGGGGCAATGCGGGCCCCTTAAGGAAAATCTTGAATAAAACCTTAGAAAAACAAGACAATGAAAAAAATCGACAGCCATTTATTAGTCTCATTAATGTTCTTTAAAATTAACGTAGAACAATTATCTTAGTCTACCAGTATTTGGTGCTAATTAAACATAAAAAAAGAAAAGAAACTGCCTGTTTTGCCCCGTGTCCTGGGTAAAATGGTCATATGCGGGGCATAATAGGCATACACAGGCATATTCACTTATGCAAGTTTAAAATCGAGCACAAAATGTACAAATGTGAAGGGACTCGTCATCATTATCCTCTTCGCCGGCGCAAGAACAGTGGGCCCATCTGTGGCATGCACGGCAAGTGACCCAACCCTCAGTAGATTCCGAGTACCAATATCCACAGTACAAACACTCTACATCTTCTTCCTCCGATTCGTCTTCCTTATTTTTTTCATTCTTCTTCGTCTTTTTCTTCTTTCCTTTCTTCTCACTAGCCACTGGTTTCCGTTTATGGACTTCTTCCATATCCTTCTTATAAGGTGAACTGGTTATTAATGCCGTTTTTCCGCGTTTCCTAGTGACTCGTTTTTGAACTCGTGCTTTGGGTTTTGGCATGATATCTACTGGCGACATGACATTAAAAGATGTTCCAGGTGGTGGAGTTGTACATAGCTGTAGGATTGTTGATGGACCCGGAGAGGGAGATATAGGAGGCTGCACGATATTTGGTTGTGTCAGAGAACCAGTTGGACTTTGTGTGGGATTGTGAATAGTCAACGGTTGTGGTTGGGACTCTTGATTTAATGGTGACGGTGGTACAATTGTATCATCTATAGGCAGATCTGTAGTATCAGCAGCTAAAAAATCCTCATCACTAAAGACATCTGGGTTAATAGGCCATATGCCTGTTTTACGAAAACCATTAATTGCTACAAGCATTGTCGCAGATTTTAAAAACGCATTGCAAAATAGGGCAGCTACTTGATAATGTGTCACTACCCGCCCTGGATTTGTTCGCAGCCATTTTTTAACTTCTTCTCCATAATATGCACTTAATGGTTTCATAAAACTAACATCCAGCGGTTGGAGACGGTGCGTGCAATGTGGAGGGAAACAGATAATATGGACACCGCTTGATCTGGCAACATCGATGAGTTCTAAACTTTTAACATGGCTAGCGTGTCCATCTAAGAGTAATAAAACTGGTTGTTCCTTCGTAGCTCTGGACCAGGTCACAAACTTATTAAACCATTTCAAGAAGATTTCCTTTGTTATCCAACCTTTCTCATTACATTCTGCCCAAGAATTGGGAGGAGCTCCATCCATTAGTTCAGGCTTAAGTCTTTGACGTGGAAATATGAACATGGGCGGCATGAAAACCCCTGTAGCACTCATACATATTTCGACTGTAAACAGTTGCCCACGCTCTGCGGATGACAAAGACCCAACTTGTTTTCTACCTTTGGTGGCCACAACTTTTCCAAGGCTTTTTGCTACAGTAGTAATTCCGGTTTCATCAACGTTATAAACTCTATCCGCTGTAATTTTATATTTATCTACAGTCTCAACTAAAATTTTAAAGAAAGCCTCCACAGCTTGGCGGTTGAAGCCCATGGCTCGAGCAGCAGATGTGGCTTCAGGCTTGCGCAGTGACAAAGAAGAATTGCGTTTTAGGAAATTTGCTAACCAATCCTCGCCAGCAGTTTCAGTAGTCGGATCAAAATTATGTGGGATGTTATTTTTTGTGGCCAATTGATAGGCCAGCTGACGAACTTCTTTTGGAGACAAACCAAACAATCGACCTTCCATGTCTTTAATATATGAAGCTAACTCTTCTTCTTGGGCAGTTGAGAATACCGGTCTATAGCTACCTAGTTTTGTTGGTGATAAGTATTGTTTTTTTTTTGTATTCTTCGAGTTTTCGTTGCAAAGTTGATCGTGGCATATTGTGCTCAAGAGCGGCCCGTTTACAGCTTAACCTTCCGCTTGCCACATCCCTTACTGCTGCTTCCATCTCCTCCAAGCTCCATTTGGCACGTTCTGTCTTCCTTTGGTAGTGGCGAACCATAATTGTATCTGCAGAAAAAAACATAAACTCAATACAATTATCCGAGGCAAAACGGGCACCCTGCCCATTTTGCCCCGCTCAAAATGCCCCCGAGGTCAAATAAAATAAATATTAACCTAATCAAACGAATATGTGGTAGTTAGTTCCCAACTCTTTCTAGTTATTTAGTCACATAATTGAACGTAGGAATTCACATAATGACTGAGCATTTAACACATTCACGAATTAGCTACAAAGCGAACTTAAAAACGAAAAATAATATCAACTTACGTAATTTCGTTCTGTCAACGTACGACGCGCAGCTACACACACATAATCAATTGTCTCGCTAGCGCGAGGTCGACTGGAACGCGATGCGACTAGTTCCGAGCGTCTCGATTTATTATCCTGCGGGGGAGAGGGGGTGTCCGTTTTACCCCGGGGGCCCGTAATGCCCCGGCTTCCCCTACGTTTCTTATAATAGCAGTTATTTTGTATAGTTTCTTAAAGCACTGTTACATGTCTCTACAAAGTAAAAGGTACACTTACTTTTATTTCATTTCGAACAGCCGTCGTTCGCAAAGTTGGGGGAAGATGTGGACCAAGTTCTTGCAATAATTGCAGGTATGCTTCTTTATTCAACCGGCTTTATTCGACCGGTCACCATACAACAGAGTAGACGTGTATTTGATCCTTGCGAAATTTATTTAACTAGAGTGCTTCAAATCCAAGACTTAAAGTGAAGTAAATAATACTTATTGTGGAGTGAACTATATCCAGTGAGTTGTGACATTTAAAAATACGTGATTGCGGCAGTGCGCCGAGCAGCGAGCGGGGCGACGTGCCTCACCTCCGTGCAACGAGAGCGGTAGTTATTTTTTGACTCGCTCGCACAGTGACTCTGCGTGCGACGACGTGCCGTACGTAAATATTAGCGATATTTTGGAAGAAAAATTGAGCGTGCATTCGCCGACAGTGTATGCTAGCGACTAACACCTGTGACCGAGCGAAAGCGTATTAATAATATAAGCCGGTAGGAGGGTGCGCACGCGCACGCCGCGCGACGTTGTCCATTAACACGACTGTATTTTATAAACTGTGAAGGAAAAATCCAGTTAAAAAGACATAATGAGTGTAAGGCGGTCTCCACCTGGAACTCCCGTGTCATTGGAGCCATTACCTAAATGTTCTGCGACCACAGCATATGTTACTGGAGCTGGCTCGCATCCCGACCTATCTAAATTAAACGAAGAACTTAGCGAGGCCCAAATAACTTACCGTAAGCGCAAACACCCCCCCCAACACGAATGCTTATGCTCAGATGATATTAAACAAATGAAAAATGACTTATCACGCGTCTCATCCCTGTTGGAAAAATATATTGTTTCAAACGCAGAAATGATAAATCAAATGAACACGAGTATCACAGCAGTCAAAAGCGAGATGGCCAGTTTAAGGGCCTCTCACGAGCAAACAAAAAACATAATCACCTCAAATGTAGCCGATATTAGCTCACAAATACAAGACATGAAATCCACCGCATTAAATATTACCTCAGAACAAGGCAATATAAAAAATCAATTAACTCAAGTTGAATTGAAAATATCAAACACTGAGGATAAAATAAAGAAGCTTGAAAACAACCTTATTGAATCGAAATTAAGCCCCTTATCCACCGAAACTCAAACGAATCAATTATCTGTAAATGAACAAATAATACACGAAGTTCAAGAGCGCAAAAAAAGAGAAAATAATATCATTGTAATAGGCATACCAGAGCAAAATGCACAGAACAGCCAAGAACGAATGCGTAAAGATGAATCCGCTGTGTTAGAAATTACCTCAAAAATAACCGACGTAAAGCCGATTAAAATATATCGCATCGGCAAGTACAACGCTGGTAAAACACGTAAAATAAAAGTTTGCTTTAATACGTCTGAGCCGGCAATGTTACTACTTCGTAATAAAGAGAAAATTCCGGATAATATTAAAATTTTCTCTGACCAAACACCTGCCCAACAAAAGTATTTTCAAGCTATAAAAAATGAACTGACACACCGAATAAACAAAGGAGAAAGTGAGTTAACTATAAAATACATGAATGGAATACCGACTATTGTACAACAACCCTCAAAAAACTGCAACCAACAACAATAAACGATACCCTACCGAATACTAAAACGTATCAAATAATAGACGATTACCGACTGCTAAATACAAATAAATCACGCCTCTCATTTCTCTACATAAATGCAAGAAGTATACGAAAACAAGGAAAATTAGACGAACTCAAATGTATCTTAAAGTCAATACCTACAATTGTACACATAATTCTGCTAACAGAAACTTGGATACAGAACGAAAATCAAACCCTACAGTTACAGATAGTCAACTATACGCACTACTATAATTACAGAACAGACAGTAGAGGGGGAGGAGTATCAGCATACATACACAATGATTTAAAACATAACCTCAGTGAATCAATATATCAAGATGGAAATAACTACCTATGGGTACAAATTGATAAACTTGCGCTGGATATCGGCGTCGTATACAATCCGGGCAACACAAATCTGGAAAGGTTTCTAGATGACTACGAGGCACAATTACAACAACGAAAGAGAGCAATAGTGTTTGGAGACTTCAACATAGATCTGCTCACGAAAAATAAAACACTAAAAAAGTACAAACAAATAGTAAATGAATCAGGATATAAAATATTAAACAAAATAAAGAAAACCTACTGTACAAGAGAATCAATTATCCATCAATCAATTATACAAAGAAATCTATTATAGACCACGTGAGCACAAACTTAAAAGATCAACAATACGACATAACCATCATCAATTCATCTATGTCGGATCACAAACATATATATGTACAAATGAAAAAAATTAAACCGCACCCTAAAGTACGCCTAAACTACGAAATAATCGATTACAAGAAACTATCTGCTTCAATGGAATTGTGTGGAGCAGACACAAATAACTATTTTGAACTAGAAAACAAGATAAAGCAGTGCCTGGTAGATAGTAAAGCGTTGAAAACAAAGATTTTGAACCCACCCCAGAATGATTGGGTTAATAATGACATCCTTACTGGAATCAGTCAAAGAAACCATCTATGGATACAACACAAGAATGACCAAGGAAATGAGTCATTAGAAAATAATTATAAAGAGATGAAAGAAAGAATTGCTAAACTAATACAAGCTACAAAAAATTCATACTACTACAAACTATTTACAAATTGTTCTAAAAATCCCAAAAAAACATGGTCACTTATAAATAATCTGGCTAATAATAAAATTAAGCAGAATGGTACTCCTACAAAGCTTTTAATAGATTCAAACATAGTCACTAACTCAAATGAAATTTGCGAGGTCTTTAATAACTATTTCTCTACCATAGGACGCGTACTAGCAGATAGTATTCCAAAAAAATATCATGACACCTCTAAGCAATGTCCATTTCAATCCCCAAAAAAATATGATCAAGAACTCACAGTCCTAGACCCATGCACTGCAGATGAAATTGTTAAAATTATTAACGACCTGGATCCAAATTCAAGTAGTGGTATAGACAGAATAAGCACAAAAGCCATAAAATGTATTCAAAATCTAATCTCAAAAGGCATGGCAAATTGTTTTAATAAACTTATGAGTGACGGGGTTTTTCCGGACAGTTTAAAAATTGCCAAGGTGACACCTATTTATAAATCGGGGACAAAAACAGATCCCGGAAACTATCGTCCGATCTCTGTGTTACCAGTGATCTCAAAAATTTTTGAAAAAATCCTACATAAACGCCTATTAAGTTACCTAAACTCTTTTGATTTTATAACAGAACGTCAATATGGATTTAGAGCTAAAAATAATACTACCGCTGCTACTATTGACCTAATTACAAAAGTCAGGGATAATATAGATAAGAAAAGCGTTGCTTTAGGTGTGTTCATCGATCTAAAAAAAGCCTTTGATACCGTAAGTCACAAACTGCTATTAGAAAAATTAGAAAACATTGATATCAAAGGAAATGCACTTCAAATTTTCAAATCTTACCTAACAAATAGACTACAAATAGTAAAGATAGATAACATTGAAAGTAAAGCTTTACCTATCACATATGGCGTCCCACAAGGATCTGGATTTTGGGACCATTATTGTTTCTTATATATATCAATAATATTGCAGAACTAGGACTCCACGGTCATTTAACTTTATACGCAGACGACACATGTTTGTTTTATTTTGGGGCTAATATTCATGACACTATTTTGCGAGCCCAAAAAGACTTAAACGTTTTGCATGAATGGTTTAAACACAACTTGCTAACTATAAACATCTCAAAGACAAGCTACATTATCTTCAAAGCCAAAAATAAAATAATCCCATTACATGATCCACTAACTATAGACAACATTCCATTAGAGCAAAAAACTCATGAAAAATATCTTGGCCTTAGAATCGAAAATTCTTTAACATGGAATAAACAAATTGATTATATTATAAATAAAATTTCTTCACTATCTGGATCACTCCGCAATATAAGTCAATGCATACCCAAGAAACTGCGATTTAATATTTACAATTCACTTGTTAAATCACACTTGCTATATTTAATAGAAATCTGGGGTAGCGCGAGTAAAACAAAGATACAGGAACTACAAAGAATACAGAACAAAATCATTAAAATATTATTTTGTTATCCGTACCTAACACCTACATGCAAAATATTTGATGAAACACAGCTCATGAACATCAAACAGCTCTATATGTACAATACTTGTATTTTGATAAGAAAAATTATAAATGGAACTATTCACACAAATGTAATACTTACCAAAAAATCACAAATCAGTAACCGCAGCCTTCGTAGACCTAACCTACTTGTCCTACCAAGACCACGTACAAATTATGCCAAAAAAGACATTACATACGAAGGAGCAAAATTTTATAACAGTTTACCGTCCCACATAAAAAATGTAAGCTCTTTCAGCGGTTTTAAATCTCAACTAAGTAAATATATAATTGAAACAAGTCACTATCCTACTGGTTGAGAGGAAAACCATTGAACGGGTAAAATGGCACTATATCTATAAATTGTTAATTTTATTCTTTATATTAAGCATGTATCATTAATTTTATTGTAACGTATTTTGAATTCTTGATTGTATCGGTGACCTTATTTAGTTTATTACTTTATGTTAGCTTATATTCTCATGTAAGTGGCTTCCTTTGTCTTTTTGAGAATAAACTATTTAAACCATTCAGCCTAAAATTTGCAATGAAGTCTCGCTCGGGCAACTGCAAGGCGGCGTCTCTCAATACGTAATATATTGCGCTTCCTTTCTTCTTCCGCAAAAGCCAACAAAAAAGCACGGGCCGTGATAAATATGCAAGTAAACTCCAAACAAAGAAAATAAGTAATCAAATTTACTAAAACAAACACAAAATGTACCAAACGTAAAACATCCACATGAGAACTATAGTCTTCCAAATTTAAATGATCATAAATTGTCTATTAATTATAACAGTTTTGGTACTATTTACTGTAGTCGGATAATAGTGTTGATCACTGATTTTGAATTAAACACTGCTCTCTACTAGTTCCTTTCACAAAATGCTTGACAATCATAGTGATCATCAATTTGATCTTCACTTCACTTAGCTTACAAAATGCGAATTTTCAAACTATCGATACGATCACATCTGTCAAATTGAGTTACGGTGTATATCACCGGGATTCAGTGTCCATGACGTCATTATGGTTGGTCACTGACGTTAGCCGATACCAAAGAAGTAATTTGACAGTTAATCGTTCTACACTTTGCCTAGTGATCTTCACTTTGAACTGTCAGTGGAGATACTCAATAGCCCTGCAGGGCTCCCTATAATCAACACGGTCTTGGAGCCATATGAGCCACACGCTGCGAGCCGGTGGTGCAGGGGCTTGTGTTGCTGGTGCAGGCCCGAGCTGGGTCCTGCAAAAAAGGAAATTATTTATATAAGAAAAGAAAACTTCTGAACCTACATTGAAAACCAAAACGTAACTAGGTTTTGAGTAAAAATAGCAGAATAAAACATTACAGTCCTTCAGAGGCACTTACAGCTACTTTTAGAGGGACATATGTAGTTGGAGGAATTGTTTTTTATTGGAACAGGAAATAGTATAGTAATAGAATGTCCAGAAAAAGGGCACTGATCAATTTAAACAAATTAATATCCTGAGTTGGCAGTTCATGTATGTGCAGTTGAGCAACTATGTACTCACATCCTTTGCATATAGTCGCCGTCTTACGGCCTGTAGAGCAGCAGCCGGTGTAAATGCAGTTGCAACCGCCGCATGCGCTCCGGCACGTCGGCGATTGGAACTAACATTCGCCGAATCTGTCGAAGTAAAACAAATAATGAAATCATATTTCTTCTTCTGTATAGGTACACTGTACAGTGACCATAAAAATGCGGTGTGTATTATTATTATTCCCTTATTAACATTAACTTAATACTATTGAATTATGTAACATGGAGTTTCTTGCCGGTACTTCTCCATGAGATCAAGTTCTTGGAACCGTGCACCTAGCTTTGACTTTTGATAAGTGCCTGTTATAAGGTCTATAAGAAATTTAAAAAAAATGGGTATGAAAAACAAAAATGGCACTAAACAATCAATAACGGTAGGTATATTCCTCGTCCACCGACTCCGCTACCAACCGCAGCGTGCCGGCAGCTAAAAGTAACAAAACATTTAAAAAAGAAAGTTCCAAATTAATACAATATTGCCTACATAAACTATTAATTTTTTATTTGTTAGGGACAAAAAACAGTTTCATGCCAGAGCTTAACTAAAGAATCTTAAATTAACACTTAAATATACATTGATATATAATCTAATCAGATTTATGTTACTATTCATGTAACCCACACCATAGTCCACAAATTAAAATTGAGTGGAATAGTCGAGCTACACGTACCCCACGAAGCATGACGGATCTGACCTGGGTACTACATAACGTAAACCTTTTGTTAAAGAAGTGCAGTCGAATCTATTGTTACATATACCATGCAGCATCATTACAACCAGAAAAAATCGTCTAGATTCCAAACTAAAAACATTGTATCGTTTTTTAATCATTGTTCATGTGAGACTTTAGGACGATGACATTAATCGTCGGACGATGACGAAGACACACAAAAATAGTACAAGTTTATAAAACTTAGGTAGTTCAGTAAACAGATTAGGCTCATCTTTCATCACAGAAACTTCCAAATCACTGACGCCTACTCAAGCTTGCTCCTTACTAATGCCATATAAATTTATTTAATAGCGGTAGGATTATTGAAGTCTCGCATGTTACGAATAACAAAACCAAGTCTCATCACCCGAAACACGCAGCTAACGTCAGAATAAATGAAACGTCAAAGTCGCAAGTAAAATGTTATAAATGTTAACAGCAGGGCATTATAAGAATCAATGTAAATTTAAGGAAAAGAAAACACAATCCAATGCAATTTTTCTAAGTGGAAAATTCAATACTACGGACTGGTATATAATAATAATATCTTTATTATCAGGCTACTTTGGCCCATAGATATATACCTCTCAGACTAACATACATATATATTAATACAATTTGTGTTAGTATAGAAATTTAGCCTATGTTAGTAAAACAAAACTTCACTTAAACACTAAGTCATTTGTGCGATCTTGTGGCACTTGTCCGCGGAAGCGAACACCACACCCTGCGGCCAAAAGTCCTCCACCATGACGAAGTGCAGAAAACACGTTGGTACCCGCACCACAAACGCCCTGAAGTTGATGTTGCGATACGATTCCAGCAGCTGCACTCTCAGCATGTATTTGGTCCTTTGGCGCACGTACTCTACAATGTCCTCCGCCTTAGTGGTGTAGTGTAGGCGGGAGATATACACTGGAGTGTTCGGCTTCGCGGCACGTATGTTTATGTTAGGGTCCACAAGAGCTGTACCGTAGCGGTTCCTGTTGGTTCTCTGACGGCGCTTCCTCCTTTGCACTGTCACGAAACCATTATCATCCGGGCATCGTAGAGTGACAACTGGGAGCGCTCACGGCGACGCTCGCGAGATTTCGACTTCTCGACAATGCTGAAGACGAGGGTTGCAGGTCAGAGGGTCGGCTAACTCGTTCGGCGGCTCGAAGAGGAGCCGTAGGGTGTCTTAGCTTTGGTGTCGTTGCCAAAATAATAGACTTATAATTATGAGACCTTGAGTCTCAAGAGTATTATTTTCTTATGTATTTAATTTCGTTTTTTTTATATTAAAAAAAATAAAAATATTCATTTGAGAAATGTACGTAAAATAAACATATTAAAACAAAACTATTTATAAAATGGTGTCTGCTTAGGTCTTCTTCTTCTTCCTGCCCTGGTCCCAAGCTATTTGGGGTCGGCGCAATATGTTTGTCTCTTCCATTCTTCCCTGTTAGCCGTCCCTATATTGTTCACCCCCTTTTCATTCATTTCATCGATCACACAATCCATCCATCTTTTCTTTGGTCTACCTCTCCCCCTCCATCCATCAACATTCATATTCATTACTCTCTTAGTCACATGTGTCTCATCCCTCCTCATCACGTGTCCGTACCAAGATAAACGGTTTCCTCTTAACTTTTCTGTCACTGGCGCTATTTTCAAACTTCCTCTAATATACTCATTTCTTACCTTATCCATTCTTGTCACTCCACACATCCATCTCAACATTCTCATCTTCGCTACATGTAGTCTTCTTTCATCCGTCTTCTTCATGGCCCAGCATTCCGATCCATACAGGACGACAGGTCTTACAACAGATTTGTAGATTTTGCCGTTTAACTTGAGTGGCATCCGTGGGTCACACGTTGTTCCTGTTACCTGTCGCCATTTCATCCACCCTGAGTTGATCCGGTTCGTAATATCTCGGTCTATTTCACCATCACCTTGGACGAGTGACCCAAGGTACCGGAAGTCGGAACAGACTGGTAAGGGTACTCCGTCTAGAGTTATAGGCACGTGACTAGAGAGACCGCCGAAATCACAGAACATATAAAGCGTCTTGCTTCTGCTAATTTTTAAGCCAACACTCTCCAACCTTTGCCACCATGCCTCCAATCTGCTCTGGACCTCAAGGCCAGGCAACCAGGACAATGTCATCGGCGAACAACATACACCAGGGAGCCTCTTCTTGAATGTCCGATGTAATAGCATCCATTATCACCAAGAAGAGGTATGGACTAAGAGCCGATCCCTGGTGTAAGCCTACAGGCACATTAAAGCTGGCCGTGGTGCCCGCAGTAGACCGGACTTGGGTACTGCATCGACTGCACATCGCTCGGATCAACTGCACATACTTCCCAGGCACACCTTTCTCCTCTACAATAAAATATATAAAACTCCAAAAAATATAAAAGAAATAATCAAAACTTTAGTCACTATCCATCAATGCTTTTAAAATTTCTTGTCTCTCGTTATAATAATTCTTTCTATACTTAATAGGCTTTTGCTTACTTTTCTTTGGTATATCAATATAACTGCTTAGACATACAGGCTTAAGGTCCTTAAAGACTACTTTCTTGTTTTTCAACGCATTTTCTAAACTTTCTTCCTTAATAATAGTCAGTTTTTTCCAGCTCTCGAAGTGGTTTTCTTTATGTTCAATTAAATCCGCATTTTCAACATTATCCATAACTTCACTACTCTTTTTGTCATTTATAATATCTTTACTATATAATTCCTTTTCATTAAATGAAATAAGTGAGACAGTATTATTATCATCTCCACCTACAATTTCTTCACTCCAAAACTCATCAAAGAAGATGAAGAAGAAGAGGTACTTCATTATATTAATTATCACAGAGTTTTCTTTGAGTTTTTTCATTTACTTCACTTATAGGTTTATCCTTCTTTCCGTTTTCCTTATCATCAAAATCATTCCGTATCTCGGCCATTAATGGTAAAGCTTTAATTTCACTGTGTTGATGACTCATCCCACCATTTATTGTATCATGTGATACGCAACTTTTTGTTTTGTCTTTTTCATCTATTTCTTCATCAGTAATCTTACCTTGATTTTCTATTTTGTAACTATTGTCTGTTTTCGGATTCATAAATGGTGAAAGATTTAGAAATCAACATCTAGTAGGTCCGAGTCACTATGCACACTCCTTGTATCCGAAACACTTGCGGTTGAAATGCTAAGCTTTCTTGTAGTTATTTTCCTTCTGGATTTTGTTACGGCAGGAGCCTGAATTTTACTTTTTTTTTCCTTTACCTTTTGCTTTAAAACTTGACATTGGTTTTTGAGGCTTATTATTATTTCTTTCTTCTTCAAGGCGATACAGTGACAACTAATGTCATTGTCACAAAAGAATTTTGACAGATAACGGCTTTCTAAGTGCATCAGCTTGTAATTTTAAAAAGTCTTGTATTTTTGGTGTATTTCGTCCCTGGATAACTTTCGTCTGATACTCAAAATCTAGACAGGTATGTAAGAAATTGAATAAACTATATATTATACTAAACTTATAAGTACTTATATTTATTTACGATAACATTAAACGAAATTACGGACATGCGTCTGCGTATTTATTTAATAAAAAAATGCCGGAATTACGAAGGATTTTTTTAAAATTTATTTATTTGCCACAGATATCAACTTCACTATGGTACGGACCTACCAACGAAAGTTTACTAATTCACGCAATGGTAAGAATCATTCACCTTACCTGAGTTATTGCAAAGAAGATTTGCAAAATGCAATAGAAGAAATTCAAAATGGCTCACTTAAATTAATAGAGGCGGCTAATAAATACAACATTCCAAAGAGTACATTAAGCAGAAAATGTCGAAATATAAATTGTACACAAGAAAAAGCCGGACACCCTACTCTTTTTTCAAAAGATGAAGCCATGGCATTCATGAAATACATACAAATATTGAGTAATTGGGGGTTTCCACTAGATGCTGCAGACTTACGCGTATTTGCCCAAAAATACATGAAAAAACTAGGAAAACCGTCTACAGTTTAAAAGAAAATATGTACCCGGAGTAGATTGGGCGCGAAATTTCATGATTAGGCATAAAGCTGAAATTTCCAATCGTAATGCATCAAATATCACAAGTGACCGCGCCAAAATTTCACTTGCTGTAATAGACGATTTTTTTCGCTTTATGAAAATACTATTGAAGGTGTCTCTCCTGATTGTATCATTAATTATGATGAGACTAATCTCACTGATGACCCGGGCCACAAGAAATATTTTGTTTTGGTTTGGATGTTGGCATGATTATAGAAGAACCCACATTACAGCCAGCATTTTTCACACTGTGTGCCACTTAAAAAGTGTATCTTTAGTGAAATATTGCACACAAATATTAAATAAAAATAAAGTGCAGACAAGAGCAATGGCACATAGGATTATTTTTGTCTCAGAAACGCCCTTATTTTTGCGCATCTCCTGATGGTTGGTGGTATTAGAAACCATAATTGATGTGAAATGTCCATATGCTTCCAGAAACCAAGAAATCAGTCCAGTTACAATACCATATCTACAATATGATGACCATGGACAATTAACTCAAACAATATTTACTATTACCAAATTCAAGGGCAATCAAAAATCAAATCAATTATTATATGTCACACAAAGACAATATTGTAATTTATTGGTTTTCACTTTTAAAACTTTAAAAGTAATATTTATAAAAAAGTATGAACAATTTATTAAGGATATGTTAGAAAAACTTGATTATTTTTATCACAACTTGTTTAAAAATGCTGTAGTCAAGAAGTATTTCTTTAGGGAATAAGATTTATACATATTTATTTTTATTTTCAATATAATAAAACATAATAATAATAGTTATAAAACATCTTTTATTTCATAATATTTTCCCTAAAATTACAGGACATAGCACAAACAAATAAAATTCTAGATGCTAGTGGTACATGATAAGGGATCAATTCAGTTTTTAAAATCTTGACGGTTTTAGCTAGACCTATAATACGTTCTATATGTACTCGTTTATTCGCTAATTTTAATGTCTTTAAGAGCAAAAATGTCCTGCACATTAAAACCTCTGTGTGCCATAATGGAGTCACCACTGTCACATACATTTTCCAGATTGCGTCTTTCAATAATCTGTCTGTCATTGACTGAACCTCCGTAAAATTCTGAGATATATGATACCTCACCTTCAGGTGTTGCTCCAATCATAGCCTTCACAGTATTTCTATGTTTGTCACTGCTAAATGTTACCTGCTGTGCTATAGGATTCCCAGGCTTTGTGATAGGTATTTCAGTTGTGTCCACAATAATTCTAGTAGAGCCAAATCCTCTTTTGAATGACTCTGGCATAAAGAATTCAACTAATTCTTTACTTGGCCAAATATTAATTAAAGACCATATTTCATACATAAAATTGATCCATGTTATAAAAATGTTAGCAACGTTAGTTGGGGGAAGTCAATCTGCCTAGTTGGGGAAGTACCAAATAAAAATGCCAATTTAAAATCTGGTAAATACCTTCTTAATTTTATTATTGTTATCAACAATTGGTCACCAATGCAAACATTCATAACTTTACTTCCCTTGTAATTTATTACACATGGGACTGAGTGTGTCTAGCACCAGCATGAATTTTCCATAGTTTTCTAGCCCAGTATAAAAATGAACAGCCTGCTGATTGCCCCTCAGAGCCTCTAGTGATAAAATACTAAAAGAACTACCACTTTGGAGTGCCAACTGACACTGTTGTTGGAATAATATCTTCGGAAAAGGTCTCTAGTAGATATTTCTATTTCAGTGCTAGTAGAGAGTTCTGGAATACTATCCTCAACATTAATTGTGAAATCAATTTTTCGTCTGTGCCTTTCCAAATACCGATGAGTTCTTGATGTAGGTGTTGTCGACACCCTGGCGGACCAAGGGAATATACTTGGTACAGTCCCCTTTTTCAGATATCTGCGTATATGAGGAAGACCAGTAAATAAAAAAAAACTCATGTTTGTATGTAGAGAGATTTAAAATAATTCACGAAAAATTACTACAAGTGAGAGTTTTATCACTTTAATCCATAGCCTGTAGGAAGTATACTATGTGTATTTTCAGTGATTTGTTTACATAAACCCTCAGAAAACAATAAGCTTTGAAAGCTGATTTCTACTTTCTAGATAATATTAAAATTATCCACAGTGAGAAGCCTCTGCGATAAGTATGCTAGTAATGACTGAATGTGCATTATAACTCACCTGTATAAGCTGAATCTCCTACATAATCAGATTCTTGGAAATGATTCCGGCATAACCTGCTATGCTTTGTTGCTACAAATTTTTTGCGACGTATAGCCTTTTCCCACTTCTTTTTTAATGTCGGATCTTTAGGAAACAAATATAGGTACACCGAGTTCACAAATATAAAATCACTCCCAATAAAAAATAATTATTATATAAAACAATTTAACTTATTATTATTTATGTCATTTTTATATTACTAAAAGTATATACCTGCTGGTCTAGTGTTATCTTCTTGATATCAATATCATAAAACACAGTAAACTATGGATTCACTTAGAAGCACAATAACTGAAATGACCGAGATGTTCAATGCACGGATGACTGAATTTGAGGGAGAGCTACAGAAGACCCCGTCAGCACCCTCAACTACTGCTGGTCTAGCAGCGGAGTTTACATGCTTTCGTAAATTCATAATTCAGGCTCTCACTAGCCTCCAGCAGCAGGTGGATATTCTTGTTCGTGGTGTTGACCAGATGGAGATGCGAGGGCGACGCAAAATCTTGCTGCTGCATGGTGTTCAAGAAGAGAAGAAGGAGGACACCGCTAAGGTAGTCGCTGCGGTGGTTCAACAAAAATTGCATCTGAGTGACTTTGTTGTTGGTGATATTAGCCGATGTCACAGGATGGGACGAGCAGCCGGAAATAAAGCCAGGCCTATACTATTTAAGCTCCGGAGCCTTGAAGTTCGTGACACGATTTGGTTCACGAAAACCAAATTAAAGGGTACTGGTGTCACTGTCTCAGAGTTCATAACTAAAGGGCGGCATGACGTCTTCTTGGCTGCGAGGGAGAAGTTTGGTGTCGCTAAAAGCTGGACCAGGGCGGGATGTGTGTTTGTCCTGAGTCCTGATGGTACGCGACATCGTGTCGAAACAAGTACCTACTGAACTCGCCAAAATTGCATCGGATCCCGTCATGGAGCCGTCAGCGGAGCCAGTGGCGGAAACTGTGGCTGAACCGGGTGCCGCTCCGGCCATCCAGGCGTCCAAAACTCTGACGACGAAGACAAGACGTGCTGTCACTTTGAAAAAGTAATTCTTCAATCTCAATTTTATACTTCAAGTTATGTTTTTGAAAAAGCATTAACGCATGCTTAGCGAACTCTAAAGTTACAATATTAAATGGAAAAAGAATACGGTCGCGAACAGGATTCGAACCTGCGCCTCCCGGATAGATACTCCAGGCGCTCTGACCAACTAAGCCATCTCGACCTCTGCTCACCACCGCGAATTCTTCTTCCATATTTTAACACGTCTTATGGCGACGTCATTGCAATCAAGTATCTATCAGGGAGGCGCAGGTTCGAATCCTGTTCGCGACCGTATTCTTTTTCCATTTAATATTGTAACTCAATTTTATACTTTATCTTCGTAGGGTAAGTCCGGGTAATAGTTTGTTTTGATATTACTGTATCTTAATATACCTCCACTTATGTTTCGTACCAATTATCGTGCACTGACTAACTTTATTTGCATTTAATAATTTATTCACCTTCGAATTCTTTGATATTAATTATTCACATTGTCATTGCAGTGTCATTTTTTGTCAATTCGTTTGACAGACGCATCAAATGTCGGTATGCGTTTCGTTCCGCTGCTCCTTTTTAATGTACATGTGTTGGAGACAATCAGCGCCACCCCGAAAGTGCGATAATTTTTTTTCTTATTGTTTTTCTTTTTTTCTCTCTTCTCTGTTTTTATAATTGCCCGGACTACCATTACATGTAACACGCAGCCGGCAGGTGGATACTAGGCGATTTTTGATTTTTAATTTTAGTAATATAAATATTATATATTATTTATTTATAATTATATATATATGTCTATAGTAATAAGTAGCGATGATGACAGTTTTTACTCATTCTCCAGCGATGAAAATAGTTTTTCAAGTATTCCGTCACTCGCCGACGCTCTAAAGGTACAGTTTTCTGATGTGCCTAAGAATTTTAACGCTGTTAATATAAACGCTCAGAGTATTCCGGCTCATTTCCCCGATATGCTGGCAAACTTTGACTGTAAAAATATCCACGCTATTCTTATTTCCGATTCACGGCTTAAACCGTGTCTTCCTTCAACTGCCTACTCTCTTCCTGGCTTCCAACTTATTAGAAATGACCGCACTGTTGGCGGTGGTGGTGGTGTTGCCATATACCTACGTACACATATTCCTTTTTCTATCGTCAATGTGTCAGCGCAGCCACCACCGTCAAATGCTGGTGAACATCTTTTTATTGAAATCGAACTAAACCATTCCAAATTACTTCTTGGTGTTTACTACTGCCCTTCGTTACGTGTTAACTACTTCTCGTCTTTCGACGACATTCTTGAAATGCTCATACCTCTCTACAGTCATAGTATAATCATGGGCGATTTTAATACTTGTCTGCTTAAAAAGGATCACCGTTCATCTTCTCTGTGTTCAATTCTTAATTCTAATAATACAGTGCATGCTTCCACTAAATGCCACTCATAATTTTCCAAATTCTACTCCTTCACTTCTTGACCTGGCCTTTGTTTCTGCTATTGACCGCGTGGCTAAGCATGGCCATGCTCAGCAGACGCTTTCTCCTATCACGACCTAATTTTTCTCTCCTATAAAATTCGCCCTCCTAAGGCTAAATCTAAAATTCTTATGCAACGCAATTTTGGCGGTAGGAACATTGCCAATCTTTGTGAAGATGCTAACAATATAGACCGGACTGCTCTTTCTAATACTGCATCAGTTGATGAAAAGATAAACATGTTCACAAACACTCTTGTTCAACTGTACGACCACCACGCACCTATACGACCAGTTAAAGTGCGATATTTGCCGTCACCATGGCTAACAAATGAAATTAAAGACTTGATACATAAGAAAGCGACGGCAAAGTCAAAATATAAGTGTCGGCCTTCGGACGCAAATAGGGACAGATATGTCTCAATACGAAATCACTGCAATAAGATGTGTAGGAATGCTCAACGCCAACATGTCCAAAACTCAGTTCAAAATGGAGATCCAGCCAAAGTTTGGACATTTCTAAGACACCAGTTACAATAAAGAAAACGAAGATTACTTAAGCAACGAAGATTTACAAAATATTACTACAAAAACATTTAAACAACACCAACAGAGCAATACGACGAAACAAGAGTTATTAAATAATAATAACAAACAAGACAAGTCATTTCGTTAACAACAATTATATTAATATAGTTTTCCAAAATATTCAAAGTATAGGAAATAAATTAGATTTATTAGAGGCACTATTGGTGAATTCTGAAATCGATATCATATCGTTATCGGAATTATGGAAAACTAAAGACTACTGTGATTCAATACTAATACCTGGATATAAAATTGCATCAATTTTTTGTCGAAAAAACCGCGAAGGTGGTGGAGTGTGTCTGTTAATTAGGGAAACCATAGAATATATTGAAAGAAAAGATATTGTAGATTACTCAAAAGAATTTATTGTAGAATTCAGTGCAATAGAACTTCCTAAACTAAACTGCATTATCATAGGGCTGTATAGAGCGGATCGCAATATAAATATATTTTACGAACAAACGGAAAAGCTTTTAAATAAATTAAATATCAAAGATAAAAATAAATACGTATTAATTGGCGGTGACTTTAATATAAATGTTCTGAGTAAAAACAAACAAACACTAGAATTTTTAAACCTAATGCGCTCACACAACCTAAAACAACTAATTTACGAACCCACACGAGTAACAAAAACATCTTCCACATGTATTGATCTATTTTTTTCAAATTATAAAAGCATAGTAAAAAAATCCTATGTAGAAGATTACGGTCTTTCCGATCATAAATCAATAAATATTAAATTAAACATAAATGGCCTACTTACAAACCACAACAAAGTATGGTATATTAAAAAGCGGATCTTTACAGAAAATAAATTAAATCAAATTAAAAATTCACTGAAAGAAGTAGAATGGCATGAATTATTAAATATAAATAAGAGTCTAAATGAAAACTACGTTGTATTTATTACAACTATAACACAACTATTTGATAAAATAATACCGAAACAAAAAGTCAAATTAAAAAATAAAAAGGTTAAAGGATGGATAACAACGGGATTGAGGAAATCATGCATACATAAAAGGGCACTTAGGATCATAATAAATCAAACCAACAGTAATATTATAAAGAAATACCATAAAACATATAGCAAAATATTAAAAAGTAGTGTTAAAACTTCAAAGAGAATAGAATATATAAGACAAATGAATAAATCAGATAATAAAACAAAAACTATGTGGAATATTATTAATAATAAAACCGGTAAAAAAAAGATAAAACAATATAAAAATATAACACTTAAATTAAACAACAAGCTCGTCACATGCCCAAAAAAGATATCCAATATATTTAACGACTACTTTGCAACAGTGGGTGAAACTGAAACTAATAATCCTACCAGAATCGGACATCCCGTAATAAACCCACCCAGTACTACAATGTACCTAAGTCCTGTAAGTCAGCAAGAAGTACTCAAAATAATCAAATTAATTAAAAATAAGCATAGCTACGGAGTCGATGAGGTACCTCCTGTTTTATTAAAACATTGTGCTGAAGAGCTGTCAGCTCCCCTCACCTTTCTTATAAACCAAAGTTTCCACTGCGGCGAGTTCCCAGACTTGTTAAAAATTTCATTAGTAAAACCTATACACAAAAAAGACGATACTGAAATTCCTAGCAACTATAGACCCATAGCCCTATTGCCTTCCTTTTCTAAGATATTTGAAAAAGCAATGTACAACAGATTAAATAATTTCTTAGAAAAATATAATATCCTTGACGACAGTCAAAATGCTTTTAGAAGGTCAAGATCGACTACTTTAGCAGTCTATAAGTACATCCAAACAGCACTTCAACTAATAAACGATAAAAATTATGCGATAGGACTGTTACTTGACATGACGAAAGCCTACGATAAAGTATTGTACAATATATTGCTCACAAAATTATACGGCTCGGGCATTCGAGGCCCTGCTTACCAATGGTTCAAGTCGTATTTAACTAACAGAAAACAAATCGTGCAGATTGAGGACCATAATATCGAAACACAAGAAATAATAACAATTCGATCTCAGGTAAGAAACTTAACAAGCTCCATTCCTCAAGGTAGTGTTCTGGGCTGCGTGTTATTCTTAATCTATATAAATGACTTGCCGAAAATTTTAGACAAAGATATTACTTTACCAGTACTTTTTGCTGATGACATATCAGTACTTATCAAATGTGACAATAAAAATGACCCTAACTCTATCTTACAAAACACTCTTCAAAACATAACGCTATGGCTACAAGATCACAATTTAGAAATTAACTACAGCAAAACAAAAATGATGCAATTTAGATCATATAAGAAGCCCGCCATAAAGTCAAATATTAATTTCAATGACATTCAAATTGAAACCGTTACAACATTTAAATTGCTTGGTATTCAAATAGACACACACTTAAACTGGAAATCACACATAGAACACATAAAATCAAAATTATCTAAATTTACTTACGCTCTTTTTGAACTAAAACAAAGTACAAACTTAGAAACGGCATTATCAGCATACTACGCATATGCTTACTCGTGGCTAAAATATGGCGTGATGCTATGGGGAAACAGTGTTAATGCGGACGAATTATTTATATTGCAAAAGAAATGTGTGAGGATCCTGACCCATATAGATAATACCCAAAGTTGTAAGCCCCATTTCAAGAAATTAAAACTATTAACTTTACCGTGCATTTACATACAAGACATGACTATATTTGTTTCTAAAAATATTAAATTGTTTCCTATGGTAAAAGATACTCATAATATAAATACGCGCCATAAGGACAGACTATTTTTACCACCATCCCGCATAAAAATGCTTAACTATAGCCCATATTACATGGCAGTTAAAATCTTTAATAAATTACCAATAACCATAAAACAAGAACCAAAAGTAACTTTATTTAGCAGAAAATTAAAAAGCTATTTAACAGAAAAATGCTTCTACTCAGTCTCCGAATATTTAAATGAAACTAATTTTAACAATAAATTCTTAACTTTATAAAAATCATTATTCAATTAATCATATTATAATATTAAAATACTTAACAATGCTTAAAACCAATTAATTTAATCAAGGACCTGCACAAATACATTAAATAAGATATTAAATCTACAAATATTAAGATACCATTTCATTTGATTGCCATGTTATGTTATGTTATGTTATGTTTACTCGTGAGATTATGATTATTGTATAATAGTAGAATAATATTGTAATTCCATTCCATAGTAAATTTCTAATTGTTATTGAATTAATTATATGAATGTTATTATTATAGGTATAAAATAAATAAATATAATTATGTGTTGCTGTGCCCTTACCGGGCTTCATGTTGAAACCATTTCTATGTTAACACCAGCTATCTATTGTACACATGAACGCAATAAACGTTTTGAGTTTGAGTTTGAGTTCTAAGATCTATGGGGGTTGGAAAATCTCGACAAGAAACTGTTCCTAAAGATTTAGATATCAATTCACTTAATAATCATTTTAGTTCTTCGTCCAATTTTGATATGGCGATAAAATCAAATACATTAAACTATCTTTCAACCCTTCCGGCTCCCGATCACTCTCCTTTCGCCTTTTGTCAATTCTCTGCATGTGATGTTAAGAAGAGTATATTATCGATTACTTCTAACTCAGATGGAAGTGACTGTATCAGCCGTAATATGATTCTTCCTGTGCTTGACGTTATCCTTCCCGTTATCTCCCATATCCTTAATTACTCAATTTCCAGTAGTATTTTTCCATGTGCATGGAAAGATGCCCATATAATTCCATTACCTAAGAAGTGTAATCCCTCTTCCTTTTCCGAATATCGACCTATATCCATTTTACCATTCCTATCTAAAGTTCTCGAACGGCTAATACATAACCAATTGAGTACTTTCCTCTCCAAAAACAATCTCCTTAATCCCTTCCAATCAGGCTTTCGGCCAGGTCATAGCACTACAACTGCTCTTGTCAATATTACGGATGATATCAGGTCAGGCATGGAAGTCGGAAATCTAACGGTACTGGTATTACTGGACTTTAGTAATGCTTTCAATACCGTTGATTTCGATATTTTGCTTGGCATATTATGCTCCCTTAACATATCTCCATCGGTAATTGACTGGTTTCGTAGTTGCCTGTCTGGTCGCCGGCAGCGAATTTTCTTTAAAGAAACCTTGTCTTCCTGGAGCATTACTTCCGCCGGTGTACCGCAGGGTGGCGTTTTATCACCTTTACTTTTCGCAGTTTTTATAAATTCTATCTCTGATCTACTACTTTCTTCCTACCATCTTTATGCAGATGATCTTATATCTTTCTTATATCTTATATTATACAAATTTACTCTCAAGCTCCTCCACTTGGGAATCTTTCCGATGGTGTCAATACAGTTAACAGCGATCTTGCCCGTATTTGCGATTGGAGCAGGAGATATGGTCTGACGATTAACCCTGCCAAGACGCAAGTTCTTATGGTTGGTAGCTCGCGGACTATTTCCAGAGTAGACTGGAATACAGTTCCAAAAGTTCAGTTTGACAACTCTGTGGTTCCGTTCAGTGATAAGTTTAAAGACCTCGGTATATTCATCGACAAACACTTTTTCTGGATGGCGCAACTGCAGGAAGTTAGTCGCAAGTTGTTTGCATCTTAAAAATTAACCAAGACACAGCCATCCTTGCAATATATAGACCACCCTCGCTAAATACAGACAAATTCCTGAGGTCACTTGATTTATTATTAAATAAGTTATCATCTTTTAAGAACATATTAATAACGGGTGACATAAATATCAACATTGCGTCAGATAAAAATGACATTCGAGGACATGACTACCTCAATATCTGCGCCTTTCATGGTCTCTTGCCGGCTCATACCTTTCCTACACATCAAAGTGGGTCATGTTTAGATCATTTCATTATTAAGACAAATCAGCCATCTATTACTTTGGTTACAAATTCATCTATTACCGATCACCAAGCTGTTCTACTAACATTAAAACTAACACTTCCTAAAAATAACTGCATGCCTAGCTATACAAAAATAAACATGAACAACCTCGATGTTGACATACCTAACATAGATCTTGACCCCATTTACTCTTGTACTGACGTAAACATTTCACTAAACTACCTCATAAACGCAATACAATATGCAATTCGTAAAAATACTTATACGGTAAAATTGTCTAGCAAATACCAAAACACAAAACCGTGGATTACACCGGGACTAATGCGTTGTATACGACATAGAGATAAACTGCACTCAAAAGTTAAAAAAACTCCTGAAAATGAGATTATTTCTGTGACTTATAAAAGATATAGGAATTTTTGCAACAACCTTTTAAAGAAACTAAAATTTCAATATAACAAGGCCGAGTTGGAAAAAGCGGGTAACAATAGCAAATTAGTATGGAAATACATAAAAAACCGTTCTTTTACTGCTAAAAAACAAGAACCACCATTGGATTTGCTACTAGCAGATTCAAATCCTACGCAGGCAATAAACAAAGTTAATTACTTTTTTGCAAATGTTGGGAAGAACTTAGCGGACAGAATCTCTCAATCAAAAAACCTCCATGCACAGAATCCGTCCATTAACTCACCTGCTTCAAAGCTTGAATCTTTTGCTATGCTAGAAACTGATGTAGAGGAAGTGGTCCAAGTAATCACTGGGCTGAAGGACACTTCTGCGGTAGGGTGGGATAATATACCCACAAACATAATCAAAAGATTTAAGCACTTTCTTGCACCACCACTAACACACATATTTAAAATATGTATGTCTAAAGGTGTTTTTCCTAAGTCTCTGAAGAAAGCCATTGTTATCCCAGTACACAAGTCTGGAGACAAATGTTGTGTTAACAATTACAGGCCAATTTCCATTTTACCAGCTTTCTCAAAGGTTTTAGAAAAAATTATAAATAACAGACTAATAAAATATCTCGAAGCCAAAAGCATTCTTTCAGACAGACAATTTGGTTTTAGGCCTCAAAGATCAACGAGTCAAGCAGTTCACCAATTGATTGACCACATAACTTCTAACTTGGATAATGGAATGCATGTAATCGGAATATTTCTTGACCTCGCCAAAGCTTTCGATTCTGTTTCAGTTCCCTTGCTTCTGAATAAGCTTGAATCGGTTGGTATAAGAGGTAAACAGTTACAACTGCTTACTGATTATCTCAGCGACAGATGCCAATGCGTTAGAATAGGAAAATACACTAGTTCAGACATTCCAAACACTCTTTTCGGAGTTCCACAGGGAAGTATTATTGGAGCTACCCTATTCCTGGTTTATATAAATGATCTTTGTAGCCTAAATCTTCAAAATGGGGTCAGTATGTCGTATGCAGATGACACAGTGCTACTATTCACTGCAAACTCAAGAGCGGAAGCATATGAATATGCTCAACTTGGCTTCAACACTGTAAATAACTGGCTTTTAAAAAATGTACTAACCCTAAATGCACAAAAAACCAAATACATCCACTTTACAATGCGAAACAATAACATACATGACCCACACAATTACATATTCGCTCACAATAATTGCCGATCATTTGCTGCATGCGCTTGTCCTACTTTGGACGTTACTAACTCTATAAATTACTTAGGCATCATGCTTGACACTAATCTGAATTTTCGCAAACATATTGACTCATTACGTAAGAGAGTGCGCAAACTAATATCCATTTTCAAAAAGATCCGTGGTGCTGCTGATTTTAACTTATTAAAACAAGTATATCTAGCACTAGGCCAATCAATTATCTCATATTGCATAACATCATGGGGTGGAGCAGCGAAAACCATCCTACTACCGCTTGAACGCGCACAAAGAGCAATTTTAAAGGTGGCAACTTTCCGCCCTTACATATTCCCTACCTATGACTTATATCAGTCTACTGATGTCCTAACTGTTCGCCAATTATTTATTCTAAACACCGTACTAATACAACATATCTTGCTCCCTTTCATACCACTTCCCCCGAACAAGAGACGGAAAGACCTAGTCTGTCCAAAACTACAAGGCAAGCATGCCTATGTAAACAGGTTTTTCTTATTCTTAGGACCTTTTCTGTACAATAAATTAAATAAGATTTTAGATATATATAGCATAAGTAAAAAACAATGTAGTATAATGTTAACTAAGCACTTAAAATCACTGACCTACTCTGATACGGAAAATTTGATTACTGTTGTAAAATAATAAATTAATTAGTCTCTATAAATTGTAATAGTTTTAGTAAATTTTGTTTTCTTAAGTATTGTTTAATGTTTACAGTTCATGTATGGTAATAATTAAGATGACTCATTACTTCATATTACTTGCAGTCACTTTTTATTGGGCAAAATAGCCTGAAACACAGGTTTTAACCTAGTTCAGGCAACTAAGCTACAAAATCAGGACATGCTACCGAATGTTTTTATCTGTCGTCGTAATATAATTATTTTTATACCTATGTACTACACTAAGCATAATTTTAAGTTAATTTTGATGTATTATAATTGGGTTTTTATATATGTACATGCGCTTTATGTTTTTTGAATAAAGTATTATTATTATTATTATCTGCAGCGTCTTTAAAATGACTCCGAAATTTTCTGCCAACAACCACCAAAGTTGCGCTTGCTCAATCACTTCTTCTTCCCATCCTTGATTATGCTGATGCCAGCTATCTCGATCTTACTGAGGAAAAAATTAATAAACTTCAGCGGCTTCAAAATTTTTGTATCAGGTTCATATTTGGTCTACGCAAATATGACCATATTTCAGAATTCCGTGTTAAGCTCAAGTGGTTACCGATTCGCCTTCGCCGGAATACTCATATCCTTTCGCTACTCTATAATATACTTTTCCTTCCATCTACTCCAATTTACCTTAAGAAACGTTTCGAGTTCCTTGGTGACACTCACACACGATATCTTAGGTCATCAGATAACTTGAGATTGAAAATGCCAATGCATTCTACAACATTTGTTGATAAATCATTCTCAGTACAGGCCGCTTGTTTGTGGAATGCATTGCCAGTGCCAGTAAGATGTGCACAATCTTTGCCAGTGTTCAAAAGGCTTGTGAAGGAACATTACTTGTCGCTTAGTACATCGTGATTTACATACTTAGTAGTTTATTATTTAAATTGTATGTATATGTATTGTAAAAATTATATATGAAAATATAAATCATATATATGTAGTATTAGTGTTTAAGTTTATGTAAGTACCTATTTTTATTTGCACCACACAAACCCCATATGTCTTACTGTTCAAATTAAATCCATCCAAAGTTTGCCTGGTAGAAATCGCAGACAGCGATACGGCCGCCCATTGTATAATTTAAAACCTAAATATTTTCTGTCTGTATATGTCCATTACAATAAAGAATATATAAATAAATAAATACACCGAGTTTATTACATCCTGGTACTACCGCACACAGCGGCATATATTTATTCTGCCTAGCCTTTTCCCAATTACATTGGGGTCGGCTTCCAGTCAAACCGGATGCAGCTTAATACCAGTATTTTACATGGAGCGACTGCCTATCTGACCTCCACAACCCAGTAACTGGGTAATACGATATCCCGTGGTATGACTGGTTGTCAGACTTTCAGGCCTCTGACTACCCGTAACGGTTATCATAGATCTTAATTTGACAACCGGGACCGACGGCTTAACGTGCTCTCCGAGGCACGGAGTGGTCTTGGTATGAAATTATGGTCACCCATCCACAGACCGACCGCGGCAAGCGCACCTTAACCTTGATCGATCGATCTGTGCGGCTGTACTTAGCCACGAGCCCCTCCGCACACAGCGACATATTTGAAGAAAATTAAAGTTTACTGAATTATAGGTTACAAAACGTATGGAAATTACAGTTCTCAATGGCCATTACGACG
The DNA here is from genome assembly GCA_935421205.1 of Xylocampa areola. NCBI lineage: Eukaryota > Metazoa > Arthropoda > Insecta > Lepidoptera > Noctuidae > Xylocampa > Xylocampa areola. The sequence continues at coordinate 1,905,788 of OW285216.1, forward strand.
ATACGCCACCTATCGTGAAAAATTAGCAGTGAAGATCCCCATTGGTAGTATCTAGCAGTACTTGCTAGGCCAGAAATAGTTTTCTCTGTTAACTATTTAAGCCAATTCAATAACTTATAGTGGTGAACACTGGGCTTATGCCAAAAGAGTCTTGTATTTAATAACTACTAAACATTTTGTTCTAAAATAAACTTACTACTTCTAAATTACAAGCATATGTTGATGCCGACTGGGCAAGTAATGTAATAGATAGGCGCTCATATACAGGTTATTTCTGTGCTCTTGCCAATAAATTGCCGCGTATACGGTATACGCGGCAATCTACTAAAGGCAATTTTTTCCATAAGCGGTGTGTGATCCACTTTGTCAAAGGCTTTCTAGAAATCCGTGTAAACAGCGTCAACCTGTACCCGGCGGTCCATATTATCAAAGAGATAGTTCACAAAAGTAATTTAGAAGTTGATACTTACTCGTTCGTAGAAGTTTCTGGGTCATCAGCACCGGGCCCACAGCAAAAGACGCGGCGAATGGCATGGCTCCAGAATGTAGTCTTTTTTATTTTATTTAAATCGTAACTTAAAATTTTGAACGAGTGAATGAATGACAAAATAAAATAATGTTACCACATTTTTTTTTATATATATACCTGTTAATATGTTGTTATATTTATTGGGTTACTAAAAATGCCGATTTTTTTTTAATAATCTATTGTAACCAAAATTAAGTGTTATTAAGCCACTTCTGTTTTGCTTTCGTGGTAAACAGACGTACCCTCCGTGCTCTCCCTTTCAACACTTTCTCTTGCCTGTTATATTTTGACCATTGCTTTGTTTCTGGACCTCTGATTTGCCCCGTGATTACTTTGGCTTGTGATACTGGACTCTGATAATACCTCGTGATTACCTTGGCTTGTGATATTGGATTCTGGAAATACCTTGTGATCATTTTGTGTCTCCAATCTCATCCAATCCACTTATCTGTTATCTCAAAACCGTTCCCTTCAATTTCTGCGCAGTCTCGACCACTTGAGATACGTAGTTTTTCATTAAATCACAGCTTTCAAGGCGTATTGAAAACAACATTCGAAGTAAACTTATTTTTCGTTGATACCCCGTGTCATCGAACAATTGTTTCAGTTTGTTCTACATGCCTTTCACTGTAGTCTCATTCTTGATATGCGCGTATAACGAAGAGTCAATAGTCATCACGAGTTTGGCTTTGGCTTTCTTCATCTCAGCTTCACTGATTTCCGTTGGAAGGTTATCAATGTTGATCCCCTCGAGCAACAAAAAATTGCTTGTTGCGAACGCTCAGTCGTCATAGTTCTCGCGACCTTTGAGTTTCGGTACATTTACTAGGTAACCCGACGTCGACATTTTTACATTCACACACTAAGTTAAATCGAAATATTTTGATAATATGGGTCTGGCCCTATAACCTAATGTCACACATATAGCGGTTGCTCACAGACTAATCATTTATTATAATCACTCGTGTCTAACGTGCGCGCGCGATGCACGTCTTTTTGTTGAGCGAGTGTAAATTAATGTATGTAAACAAAAATGAGTTTCGTTAAGTGCTCAAACTGTAACGTGGTTATATGTGAACTTCTGACATTTATCCAATGTCAAGTCGATGTGATGAATGAAGATAGTATCATCCGGTTGTGTGCGACTACCTTCTCGCCCGAGATAGCAGAAATTGCAAAAAAATTGCTGTATGAGTCGGTGCAGACGAAAGAAAAGAATATAAAGAGAAAAGGTAAAGCTGAGAAGAAAATACAGACAGATTTGGAAGACATTATAGCTCTTATAAAATGCACTCCAACTGAATGCTTACCGATTTTTGTGGCTCGTGATATTCGTAGATTACCTGTAGTGAGCTACGATCATATTGACACGTCGAGATTGCTTAAGGACATAGTAATATTAAAAGATCAAGTACACGATATTAAACAAAGGTATGCAACAATGGAGCGGTTAAATTATCTGAGAAAAGATTTCTTAACATTGAGACAAGACAAGCCTCGTTAGTTGATAATATTGAACCAAATTATTTGGTCCAAATATGTATGTGAACATGAAGAGAGGATCTAATAGACTTTGTGAGAATTATGATATAAACAGTGGCCCGTTTGGAATAATCAATATATCGCAAGAAAGTGAGGCAGAGAGGGTAGCTACAACAGCTGAGTGGGCGCCGCCGGTACCGACGCGTGCACACATTCGCGAGCGAATAGATACGGAGTTAGTGCCATCCTTTTCGCGCACTGACCAACCGAGTGGGGACGAACTTTGTGTGACTAATACTATAAAGCGGCACGTGCAGGCCTCGACCGCGGTTACGTACGCGTTACCTACGATCGAGACCGGGGTAGCTGCGCTGATGGCCTCACCGCTTATAGAGGAGCGCAGTAACCAGAGAGAGCGATGCACAAATATGAAATATCAAAAGGAAAGTACATTGTATTCAAAAGTAGTGAATGAGGGAGTCGACATTGTAAGTAAAAAAGAGGAAGACTGGAAGTTAGTACAAAGAAAAAGATACAGATATAGATTTGAGGCAACACAGGGACAGTCTAAGGACCCGACTGGAAAAGCAGCTGATATTAAAGTTCCCTTATTTATAAATAATGTTAATAAGGGTACAACTGTAAAAGATGTTATAGAGTACATATATAGCAAAACAAAGATTAATGAACAACTAGTGGAAATAAAAATGAAACAAGAAAAGCACTATCGTGCATACAAAGTTTTTGTTCCAGGCCACAAGATAAGCACGTTCCTCGATGAGCAACTGTGGCCAGAAGGTATATCGTTCCGTCGTTTCGTAAACTTGAGAGAAAAACTAGTTATAAGTCCTAATAGAGTTGTAGTCAAGGAGGCAAGAGGCTCTCTTATAAAATCTTAATAAGGATTTAAGTCATGAACAAAATATTAAACTGATTAGTTTTAACTGTAAATCAGTGAAGAATTCAATAGCAGTGGCGGTACCTTCATATAAGCCCAAAAGCCTGCCTTACTAAAATGCTCGATAGATAATCAATATCAAACCCGAACTATTTAAAAGTTCGCGCGCTTAATTCTTATCAAAATAACACAAAGTATCTACCTATGCCACACTACTACACATCGCGATTGTTCGCGCGCAGAGTTTCGCATTTGCAGCATCTACATATAGCTATCTCGCTTACACGTACGGGCTTTTACCGGGCTTTCAAATACTATCTCTGTCACTTTCGCACTTATAGCGATGTGCCGTATAACGAGTTAGAACCTTGTGCGTCTACAAATCGATCAGTATGGAAGATTTAAGCCGTGCATGCGTATGGAGTTGCACGCGTATGCACACCTTGCCAACTCTGCAGTGTTGCCGTTTTAGCGACGTTGTGAGATCTTGGAGATTTTTAACGAGTTTGGAAACTTTTTTTAAGATTTAGCAACAATAAACACTAGCGGCTTTTTAAAATAACGAAATTAAATATTAAAGCAATATAAAAATAAAAAATTTGCGACATCTAGCTAGATTTTCCATATACCTGGCGACTTTTCGGCGTAAGTACCGAGTGCAACTCACTTCAGTTTCATTTGCTTGATTGGGAAAAGTTTTGTTGTTAAAGTTTTTTGTGTGTTTTCTTAGATTTTCTCAATGATACAATTGTTTTGGTGACTTACCTACAACAATAGAGGTAATTGTACCTTGTGACGATTTAAAATGCGTTCAAGTTTTGATTGGCGAAGATAAGGTAAAATCTTTAAACTTTGCTCAGAAAAAACTGTTAATTTCTTCATTAAAACCGACGCCCAGAGGCGGCGTTAAGCGTGGGCGACGTGGGCCACCGCCTACGGCCTCGCGGTACAAGGGGCCTCGCGACTCAAAAATGTTTAAAGCGAGAATAAAACAAAAAAATTTTGGAAAACGGTTGACCCTAAAGGCCATCCCTGTAACTTCCCGCCAATTCCAATTATAAAACATTTTTTCAAGTTCTATGAACGTATTTTTTAAAATCTCTCGTTTTTGATATCTCACGAAGAAATCGACCGCTTCTGATCAGTCCAACAGCGGTAGCAGTAGTTTTTGAAGGTTAAAAGCTGATTAGTTTTTAAAATCGATCGGTAAAATGATTCGAGAGATTTTTTGAAAAAACGTTTTTTTTTAATTTTTTCGTTTTTAATATCTTACGAAGAAATCGGCCGATTTTGACCGGTTCAACGGCGATCGACAAAGTTTTCAAAGGTTAAAGGCTGATTAGTTTTTGGAATCGATCGGTAAAGCGATTTAAGAGATTTTTTGAAAAAACGTTTTTTTTGAAATTTTTCGTTTTCGGTATCTCACGAAGCATTTGGCCGATTTTGATCGGTCTAACGGCGATCGACGTAGTTTTCTGAGTTTAAGAACTGATTAGTTTTTGGGATCGATCGGTAAAGTCGTTTGAAAATTATTCCAAAAAAACGATTTTTTGAAAATTTTGTTTTTAAGATTTCTCGAAAACCAACGAACGAAATCAGTTGAAATTTTCAGAAAGTTTAAGGGCAGTGATACTCTTCAAATCAGCTCTCTTGGTCAATTTCGGTAGGTCAAGCCGTTTAGAAGTTATAAGAAGTTTACATACATACATACATACCCACACACGCACACACACACACACACACACACATACATATATACATACAGCCTGACGGACACCACCGTGAAAACCATCAAAGAAGTTTTCTAGGACCTCAAAACGTCGAGATCTGATGAAAACTCAATTTTCGAAAAACGGGGTAAAACCAATATCTTCCCGATTTTCGAAAATTTTCAATTTTCTCAGCAGGAAGTTAAAAATATAAATAAATTTTGTTGTGAAACATGTTTTCTTAGTCTGGCAACATTTGCCGCCGACCAGAGTGCGGGGAATCCCCGGTTTATTCGTTTACTTTCTTTACTAGGAAGTCAACCAATCAAATCAAAGTACGCAACGCAGTCGCTAGGCGCATAACAATAGAAACGTATAATTGTGTTATTCAATATTGTTTATTTTTATGACTGTACGTACCTATTTTGATAAGAATAGTGTGTTCAATGTTTTAATAATATTTAGTGAATAAATAGATAGTGTTTAGGTATATTGATTGCTCCTGTAAACTGACCCAAAATTTTAAAACAGTGACTTTTTTAATTGTTTTTTTGTTTTCTTTGTGATTTGTAACACACCGGTACCTGTACTCGTCTATTTTACATAAGGTAAGAAATATTTAATTGGTAATAAGTATATAACGCAGTAATTACTTGTACATAAAATACGCTTTATAATATCTTTTGAAGGAAACCAAAAAAGCTTTAAGGTAAAAAACGTATCGACTTTTTAAGTTTTTAAAACTAGCAGGTAGTAAAAGCTATCTTAAAGATTTTTATTTGAAAACTAATTTAAATTTAGGTTTTACAATATTATGTAGATAAAACTGCAAAAAAATGTTAACTATTGCTTTCGTTTACAGTTTATAGATACGACGTTATCGACATGTCCGGCCGAGATAGAGATATTGGAAGAAAATGGGAGTCTGGATCAGCAAAAAGAAAAAGAAAAGCTGAAAGAACTGCAACCAACCAAGTTTTGAGTTTAAATTTGATGAAGTTCCTCAACCAAACTGCATCTGGTAGTACAGAACCTTCTGAATCGATAGCTTCGACTTTTACACAACAAACGTCCGAGATACCGTTGGAAAATGCTCTAGATGCACTGAATACCGAGAGCGAACGTCAGTTAGACGTAGAGCTTGAATCATCTTCTAGCCAATCAAAAATTGACATTGAAACTCTTGTGCTGTCATCAAGCAGTCAAGAAGAACAGATTGACATAGATTCTCCAATTCGCAGCGACGACGCCAGCGCCATAGTTCAGCAAGTACTTGTTAATTCGGATCCGGGATTGTGGACGTTTCCCATAACGGATACACAGCGTCGTGACATAGTTCGAAGCGGCCCCACACAGCAATTAAATAGCGGTGATGAATATTATCCCAAAGGTGATGATAACAGACACTTTTCCAATTTCTATTTCTCGAGAAAACTAAATAATGGTGAAACTCAACATCGTCGCTGGTTAGTTTATTCCAATTCCCAAAATAAAGTTTACTGTTTTCCATGCAGACTATTTAGCAATTCACAAACTCAGGTGGTGCAAGGAGGGTGTTGTGACTGGAAACATTTAAGTAGCATTTTACATAGACATGAGAATACCAAAGAACATATGGCACATATGTTCCAATGGTTAACTTTAGAGAAAGGAATAAATCAAGGCAAAACAATAGACCAAGAAAACGAAAGGCTAATACGTGAATCACAAAAACATTGGCACAACTTGTTAGAGAGAATAATTGACATAATAAACTTTCTGGCCTCTCATAATCTTGCATTTAGAGGTCACAGAGAATCTCTCAAGACAGGTGACGGTATTAAGAATTCCGGTAATTTCATAGATTTATTTAAACTGATATCAAAATTTGATCCTACTTTACGTGAACACATGAAACGCATTAGTGACCAACAACTTTCACACCATTATTTAAGTCACGATATTCAAAATGAATTGATCATATTGATGTCAAAAACAGTTGTCAATGAAATTATTCGTAAGGTTAAAGAAGCAAAGTATTATTCTTTTTTGCTCGATTGCACTAGAGATTGTAGTAGAGTTGAACAAATGTCGGTTATCTTAAGATTTTGTGATACGTCAACTGGTACAATAGTCGAACATTTTATGGGATTTCTAGCTGTTACTCAGACAACTGGAGAATATTTAGCCAATGCTATACTGGAACACCTAGAAAAATATGACTTAAATATTCAAGACTGCCGTGGCCAGGGATACGACAATGGTGCAAATATGGTAGGTGTAAATAGTGGAGTTAAAACTCGAATATTGAATATTAACCCTAGGGCATTTTTCACACCTTGTGGCTGTCATAGTTGGAATCTACTGTTGGTAGATGCAGCGAACTCATCTATAGTAGCAAAAACTTTTTTTGGTTTCATACAAAAAATTTATTTGCTATTTTCAAGTTCAAGCAAGCGCTGGGATTTTATAAAAGGAAAATTAAAACTCACTATAAAACCTTTATCAGACACAAGATGGGAAAGTAGAGTCGAAGCAGTAAAGGCCGTATTATTGCAATTTGATGAAGTGATTGAATGCATAGAAAACTTAAAAAATGAAACGGAGCAATCAGACACTCTCAGTGATTGCGATTCAATACTAAATGAAATGTTCAGTTTAGAATTTATCGTATCTTTACATGTGTGGTATGAGATATTATTGCGTGTTAATATAATAAGTAAATTATGGCAATCAGTACAAATTCATTTAAGCATTGCTCTTGAACATTTACACACATTTTGTGAATGGATAAAAGAGTATCGGGAAACTGGATTTGAGAAATCCCTGTCTGATGTTCGGAAATTTACTGAGCAAAGCGATTATGACCTGCCAAAAGAGTTTAAGAATAAAAGAGTAGCCAAAAAGAAAAGGATGTTCGATTATGAAAGCAGCGATGAACCTATACAGTCTCCCAAAATCCGGTATCAAACAGATTTTTTTTACGCCATGATTGATTCTATAATAACCAATATGGAATTAAGATTTACGTCTTTAAATCAACATTTTGAAGAGTTTGGTTTTCTCTATGATTTAAGCGCGCTAAAAAATATGCCACAGGAGCAAATATTAAAACACTATAACGATTTACATAACGTCCTGCGTGTGGGTGAGAGCAGTGACTGCCAACCATTTGAATTATATGAAGAATTAAATACAATGATCCCGAATTTACCCAACTTCATTAACGACGTGAAACAGCTGCTGTCATACATAACAGAAAATAGCTTGAAAGAAATTTACCCAAATATTTACATTGTCATCCGAATTTTATTAACAATTCCGGTAAGTACAGCCTCTGCTGAAAGAAGTTTTTCAAAATTAAAATTAATAAAAAATTATTTGAGAAACACAATGAGCCAAGAAAGACTTTCAGCTTTGGCTGTTTTATCAATTGAATCAGATTTGGCATCTAGGCTGAATTACGATACCATAATTATGGAATTTAGTAACGTTAAAAGCAGTAAATTTCTGTTCCTTTAATAAAGAAATCTAATGTTTTTTAAGATACACTTTAAGAAATGTATATCTCATTTAATACTTATTAATCTAATTTGTATTTTTATGAATAAAAACTTGGCAGTGTTAATTGTTTTGTTTGTTTTTATTATTTTATAAAATCCGTCTTCAGGTCGCCATAGAACAGGGCCTCGCGAAATCTGTCTTGCCCACATCAAATTTAGTTGTAGCCCCGCCACTGCCGACGCCTAATCTGAGTATTTCTCAGACTAGTAAATCGCATAAATGAAAATTTAATAGATCAGTGTATAAAACTAGTTGGATTGTTGGCTGTTCGCACACTAAACGAATGAAGATTCCGTTTGGAATACATCTGGTTATAATGATTTAAATAACATATCTGGCGCCATTAAAAGGCACGCAAATTCCCATAAACACCTGTGTGCAATGATTTCTTTCGGTAATTTTGGTAAACAACGAATTGAGACATCTATATCACGCCAGTTATCTGAGGAAATTTCAAAATATAACACGCGCGTTGATAACAACCGTAGTGTATTTCAAAGATTAGTCGATATTGTTTGTCATTTAGCACAACAGGAACTTCCTTTAAGAGGACATGATGAGTCCAAAACTTCATTAAATAAAGGCAATTTTTTAGAACTGGTCTCGTTAATTTCAAAATACGATGTCGTTTTAGAAAAGCATATGCAGCATCAGGAAAGTGAAAAACCGGGGCCGAGAAGAGGACGGATGAATTCACTTTTAATTTATTGTACCTAACCAGTAGTTTATGAGAAAATTGCGATGATACATACGTAGGTACCTACATACTCAGTCGAAAACTGAACTTTCTTTTTATGAAATCGGTTAAAATTTTCTTGGGCTTGCCTTATTTTGAAACCTAGGCACGCCACTGTTCAATAGATGGAATAAAATAGATGTTTGAGGAGTCAGCTCATATAATAGCTCTTCAAGAAACCTGGCTTTTACCTCGTGACCTAACATTTATTGGCTCTATTGATGACGGCTTTGAGTTCACGAGCAAATCAGCGGTCGATACATCGGCGGGCATACTGCGTGGGAGACCGTACGGTGGTGTAGCGTTAATGTGGAAGAAAGGAGTTTTTGCGTCGGTCTCAGTCGTCCATTGTAGTAGAGTGAGATTAGTGTCAATAAAAATCTCCACTCAAGAGAGAGAGAGATACAATTTTTTTCGGTGTATATGCCTACAAACGAGGAAAAAAGGTGAGTGTTTTTTAGATGTTCTTGGTGAAATTAATGCCGACATTGAAAGTTGTGGTATTGAATCAGTGATAATAGTCGGGGATTTTAACGCGGATCCGAAGGAGTTATTTTATGCTGAGCTGTGTAAATTTTGTGATGAGCAGAACTGGTTCTCTGCGGATGTATTGCATTTAAAAAAGGTATCCGACACATATACATATAATGTGTAAGTATTTCTGATTATGAGGAAATAAACAAAGTGTGTTGCTCTGCAAAGAAAGAAACGACATTTATGTCCTACACCATATCTCCTTCTTTGAACTCCCAATGTTTTCGATTCTTGTCAAACAATCTTTTATTGTAATCATGTGATCTTTTTATGTTCTCAAGTGCTATTTTCCTGTCTCTTATGAAGTCATTTTGCGTTTTTTTCTCCTTTAATTCTTTTGGTCTGATTGTAACGTCTGTTCCATATAGAAGGTAAGTCGGTGGAAACCCAGTAACAGTGTGATCTGTTTGATTGTATTTGTCTATGCATTCTTTAGCTATAGTTGTCCAAGCTGTCTTCGTTTCACCCTCGTTTATTCTGCATCTGATTTTGTTTACTAATGTTTGATTCAGCCTTTCATTCAGCCCGTTAGAGAATGGTGCATTTACTGCTGTAAACACCATCTGTATTTGCTTGTCATTTAAAAACTTCTTTAATTCTTTTGAATTAATCCCTGGATGTTGGTCAGTGAGAATCATATCAATATCTTCTGTTTCTGTGACATTTGTGACAAATTTTATAAAATCATTTCCAGTTTGTGTACTTGATGTAAGAATAAATGCATATCTGGTAAAGTCATCCACTAACAGATGTAAATATTTCTTTGTCGATCTGGAACCTCCAAAACCTCCAATTTTGTCTATAGACATTATCTGAAATGGTCGTGTGGGCGGCCCCAGATGAGACAAAAACCCAAATTTATTGTGTCCTCTTGATTTATTTCTAATGCATGTTTCGCAGTATCTACAAATCTTTCTGATGTTACTAGACAAATTTTTTGCTGAATAGAGTGGGCTAATTATCTTCTGCATTTGCCCGATTCCAATATTGCACATATTTTCATGTATTTTCTTTAAAAGTTTCTAACTATATTCTTCTGATATAATATTTTTTTCCTTTCCGTGGATTTTCTTGTAGTATATACTCTGTTTATTTAATAATGTCTTTCTATTATTTTGTACTTGTTCATTGTTTTCTTGATCTGTTAATATATCTTCCAATGTAATTATATTTACTACCTTCAACTGTTCGTCTGTGTTTTTGTCTGATTCTAGTACTGGGTTTCTGCTTAGACAGTCTGCTTCTACATTTTTCTTTCCTGGTGAATATTTTATTTTAAAATCATATTGTGATAAATAATATGTTAGATCCCCCAGCTCCTCATCTGTTCTTGACTTTAAATTCATATTTTCTAGTGGTTTATGGTCCGAATATACTGTAAATGATTTTCCTATCAACCAATATTGCCAATATCTCACCACTTCTTTAATAGCCAAACATTCTAAATATATCGCCTTTTTTTTCTTCTAAGCTTCATTAAGTTTCTTTGAAAAATATGCTACTGGTTTTTCTTTTCCATCTGGTTGTATTTGTTTTAAAATAGCGCCGACGCCCTCTATAGAAGCATCTGTATAAATATTGATTGGTAAATCTTTATCAAATATTTCTAGTACTGGTTGAGAGCATAGGAGGTTCTTTATCATTTCAAAAGATTTTTGACACGCATCGGTCCAAACAAATTTTTGATTTTTCCTAAGTAAATTATGCAGAGGGTCTAGTATTATTGCACTTCTTGGGATATATTCATGATAAAAATTGATTTTACCCAAAAATTGTCTTATATTCTTTTGTGTCGTTGGAATAGGGATTTTTTTTATTGAAATCTAGTTATCCTTTATTGGTTTAACTTAATTATTTTGAATTATATGTCCTAGATACTTCACCGAGTCTGATGCAAAATTGCATTTCGTAAATTTTAATCGGAATCCTTCTGATTCGATGGCCTGTAGCAATTGTGACAGATGATTTATGTGTTCATCAAATGTTTTCGAATATATTAGAATATCATCAATATAATTAACTACAAAATCTGTTAATTTGTATTTTCTCAATATATTACTTAATATTCTTTGAAATATGGCTGGTGAAGTTTTCAATCCAAAAGGTAGGCAAGTCCATTGGTAGTGTCCTTCTTGTGTCACATATCCAGTCTTATTTCTGTCTTCTATTCTTAAAGGAATTGACCAGAATGCAGAATTTATGTCTAGTGCAGAAAAGTAGTTGCAATTCCTAGTCTTTATCACCAAGTCATCAATCAATGGAAATGGTTGAGTTTAAGGTACTACTATTTTATTCAACTCTCTGAAGTCTATGCATAGTCTGGATCTTTTATTATCTTCTTTTTTAAATGCCAAAGTGACAGGTGCCGCAAATGGACTGTAGGACTCTTCTATGAGTTTGTTATCTAGTAATTTTGCTACTTGATGTTCTATCTCTTTCTTATCTGCTATGGTGCATCTGTAAGGCCTTTTGCTGCAATATTTTTCTACTAATAAGTCTATTCTGGCCTCGTATCCTTTTACAGTGCCGACGTCATATTTATCTTTTGCAAAAACTGTTTTATATTATTCTTTTATACTAATCAATTTATTTATTTTATCTTCTCATCTACATTCAAATGATTTATTTTTATTTGAAAATCTTCCTCTTTTACATGTTCATTAAAATTTACTTTATACTCATCTGAAGTATTATTATTATCTTCCCTATTTCTCAGTTTATTGTTTGGTTTTCCACGAATGTCACTTTCTTCTACCTCTTTAACATTATCTTTATTTATATACTTTTTCTAAATAATTTCCAATTTTTCTGTTTGTATCAATTTGAATGTTTTGATTAAGTCTAATCCAATTAAAAAATCATATTTAAAATTGTGTTCATCAATAATGTGAACATCCACTTGTTCCTCCAAATCTTTAATCTTGATTTTTAAATTTGTCAACCCACTTGTCTTTTTAACACCATTAATTGTTACTAAATCTGCTTCATTTAGATTGTTTCCTCTTCCTTTTAGTTTTAGTTACTTAGAGTTTATCAATGATACATTTAATCCTGAATCGTAAATTCCATTTTTTTTTATTTATCATTCAACAGTAGTTTGACGGTTATTAATGGTGTTACTATTAGTTTTTTTGATAAGTCTCATTTAATTCTGCTTCAATTACTGAATTATTGACATGTCTAATTGTATTTTTCTTTATCTTTTCATCTTCTTTTGGTTTAAACCAGCACAAAGTTTCAGGATGATAACGTTGGCCCTTATTCAAGTTTTCACATATTTTACATGGACTTTTCTCTTCTATTTTATCAGTGGTTTTCTGATTTCCATAACTTCTCTTCGCCAAAAAGTTTCTCTTATTTACCATATGTTCGTGCTTGCTCACCTCACTAAACAAGTCCATTGTATCCTTTAATATTTCTCTATCAATTTTATTTAGTATGTATTCTGGTAAACCCGCTGCAATCAAGTCTATCAAAGTACATGTATCAATTGATGTTCTCATATCAAGTAAAAGTTTTTCCTTCTTTATAGCGTATTCTAACAATGAGCCTGACCTGTATTTAAATAATAATGCATAAGTGACAGATTCCATCCCTTATTTGCAAATGTTTCACAGAATTTGGTTTTCCATATGTACCATTCAGAGTTTATTGTCAATTTTATAATCATGGAACTATACCAATCTGAGCAACTTGTCCATAAACAGTCGGAGTATTTCAATTTTCTATTCATCCGTTTTCACATCAAAGCGAACACATTCTTTCTCAAAAATATCTATCCAGAGATAAGCATTTGAATTTTTGCTTGTAAATTTCTCAATAACAAATTTCTCTGCTATCTGCTTTACGTTCTGCTGTCTATTTTCCCGTGTGGTTTCTACCAACTTTTCGAGTAATTTGTCCAATGTACCTGTTTCGCTTTTCCGTTCACCTTCTTCTTTTGTCAATTATTCTAAATATTGGTCCCCAAATTGCAAGTTACCATCTTCATCTATGTAAGTTTTCTTCAGGTCTTCTGTCATCGCATTACAAAATTGGTAATGAATCAGTCTTATACGCTTCTAATCATCTCTCACCGTAGCACATTGTTGACAGAACGGAACAATGTGTTCTTGACAGATGTACTTATGACATCCTTCGCAAACATGAGCTGTCTTACGATGTCTGGCATAGGGACACTCTTGGCACCTTTTTCTTACACTTGGGACTCTGGTAGGCGGTTCCTGAGAAGATTCTCCACTGAATTCTCTGATTCTCTTACGCAAAGTGCTCGGTAATTGAGGTATATCTTTTCGGGCGTTCAAATGTTCGCTGACGAGCATACGGCCCAGTGTTTTGATGTAATTCCGACGTTTTTGGGTCTTACTGTTCTTTAGTCGGTGAACAATATTAGCATTTATGCCAGCCATATTCAGAATTGCATAGAAAACAGTCAGAGGCCATTTTTTTGAATTGCGGCTTACGTGGTATGTCGCAGACAACTCATCTGCAACGTCTACTCCACCTTTGGTTAAATTATAAAACATGTTTATCTCTGTTTTCTTTTTCTCTCCAGTCGATTCATCAATTTGAGCATTGTGGTGAAGACTTGACATGAGTAAAACGACTTTATTTTTCTTTGGTATATGAGATACGAGTGTTATATCCTTTTGAAAACCAAACTTCGAAGAATAGACTTCTGCACCACGAGTTCTGCAAAATTCCGGAGGGACTTGTCTCTTGTTCTTACGGACTGTTCCTACCCACTTGAACGTCCACGCCGCGAACTGTCAATGCACACAAACGTCACGATGCGAGTATCAAATTTTGCGCTATAAATTGCGCAGTAACTCTTCCGATAAAAACGTTTGTTAAAAGAAAATTATACAAGCTATATTAAAATTAAAAATACCGTAGCATAGCCTAATGTATACACAATATGATTATTTAAAAGTAGATGCTCTAAACCCAGATCAAATTACTTAAAATAAATAGAAAATCTTAAACAGTACACATTTTTCTCTCATATTCCGAAATTATGGTTTATTTATAATAATTCCAGGCAATTTGTAACAGTTAGAAATACGGTGAAAGAAACTAGATTATATTTCCATGAAAACGATACCAAAATATTAGTATTTGATGCATCATAACTATTTTTAATAAATTAAAGAAAAGAGGTCTGGTTATCGCGATTTTCGTAGCAAGCGCGAGACCTTGAATGAGCAAAATGGCCGCCCGGGGCTGTGCAGACGAGATGCTTTTTGGATTACCTACCTAGTTTATCACTTATTTTATTTTGCAGTTTTACTTTTCTATATTAGTGAATTAAATTAACACTTTAATTAATGTTCTTTAAAAACATGTTTAAAAAATATTTTTTATTTTTTAACCGACTTCAAGAAAAGGAGGAGGTTCTATGTTCGCCTGTATGTATCTTCTTTTTTATAATTTTAATATAAACAGCCCTGTAAAGCAAATTAAGTAATTTGGAAAACAAAAATCCGACACCAATAATATCTCGTCTGCACAGACCTTGTACATGTAAACGTCAGAGTACACTCCAGTGTCCGCAGCGTGAGCGCGTGCAGTCGCCGTGTTTACTTACTTTGAATTTGCATGTAATCAGTGTATTATATTAATTGTATTAAAAGTATGTATTTATACTAAATCTAGATAGTATAATTAAACGAATGGCATAAATTCTATCACAAAATATGTGTTCACTTATGTTTTATCGCTTAAAATTTGCGGCCGCTTTGACATACGGTGGACCATCTCCAATGTAATACAACATTTTTTAAACCATGACGCCAATGAAACTATGATTATTTTATATCATGGACACGAGCAAATCTTAAGGAATATCTTGATATAATACACTATACGATCCAACTAATAAGAAAAAAGAACTTACTACATAACTGCGGACAATCCTCGCCGTGACGTACACACAAAATCACTCAAACTTCAAACTGAAGTATAAATACAGATTATAAATATAAAAATATAAATATAAAAATCTTTATTATCCAAAAAATGTGATACAATAGCTCATCTATCATAATAAAGTAATATTGAAAACATAAAATAGACATAAATAAAGATAGAGTTAACGACACTGCCTGTACTAGTAAAAACTGTGTGACAGGCACTGGCGCCTTCCCCTAGAAGTTATTGTCGCAGGTTCATAACAAAAGCAAAAATAAAATAGGTAGCGATTATATAAGTTGGTATAAAGGTGAATGTTAACGTAAGAACATGCAGTAAGTACTTTGTGTAAATGAAGTATGTACATGGGCGTCTGTGGTTTGCGTGTGTGTGTGTGTGTGTTTGTTTGTGTGTGTGTGTGTGTGTGTGTGTGTGTGTGCGCGTTGTGTGTTGTGTGTGTGAGTGTGAGAGCGTGTGTGTGCGCGCGTGTGTTACCTCCTAGTGCAAGATTAAAGGTCATTGTTGAAAAGGCTTTCTGTATCCTGATAAGATTGACTTTGAAGCGTTTCTTTTAACATTAATTTGCATTTATGTTTTGGAAGAGAGTAAATGTTAGACATTTTATTTATTTTGTTATACAGCTGACAACTTAATGCTTGATAGTGTCGACCAGCCACGGAAGTTTTGATTTTAGTCGTTGGGCACACGTGGTACTTACGCCGCTTATTAGTCAGTGATTGCAAATCATATGTGAGTGACGAGTGCCGTCGTAGGATCATGTGGAGCACACAGAGCTGTCTAACAGTTAATACTGAAGCATCTTTATATAACTGTGTTGTGGGATAACGATAAGGCTTGTTCATTAGGACTTTCAAGATAGCCCTCTGCCCTCTCTCCAGTCGAAGCATATAGGTTTTAAATGTGCCGCCCCAGACTGTAATACAATATGTAATGAGAGATTGTACTACTGCGTAGTATATCGATTTTAAGAGTGGCAAGTCGACGACATTTCTTAGTTTCCTTATTGGAAACATTAGTTTACGTACGCGAGCTATAGTCACGTCTATATGATTGTGCCAACTAAGCGTACAATCGATCTGTACTCCCAAATATTTAACCACAGTAGCTCTTTGTATAAAAGGACATTGACATGTAGTGGACGAATTAAATGAACAGTTGTGAGCTTTTATGTTTACGATCTTCGGTTGGGTGGTAGTGTTGGCTGAAAAGGTAATGAAACGGGATTTGGACACATTTAGGGTAAGTAAACTTGAACTAAGCCAATCCATCACGATTTTAAGAGCATTTTCAGCGGAGCGACCCACATTTTCCCAAGTATCCCCACTTATCAGAAGTGCTGTGTCGTCAGCATATGCAAATATTTTACAATTTGGAATTGAGAGCTGACAGAGGCTGTTAGCATAAATGAGAAACAAAGTGGGGCCCAATACGCTACCTTGTGGTACTCCAGAAGTAAGGGTCTCATCGCAACTAAGGTAGCAATCGACCTTAACACGTTGACTACGGTTACTAAGATAGTCACGAAATATATTCAGACCGATGTCTCTTACCCCCAGTGACTCTAGTCTTTGTAACAGGATATGTGGGGAGACCGTATCGAAAGCCTTAGCTAAATCCAAGAATATACCAACAGTTTTAGTTTTTTTATCTAAGTTTTCAACAATCTCACTTGTTAGGTCTAATACGGCATCTTCTGTAGATTTATTTTTCCTAAATCCATATTGATTAGGCGCAAGAGCCTTATTGTGTTCTAAGTAGTTAAGTAATCTCTTATTGAGAACTTTTTCAAGAATTTTTGATAGAGTTGTTAGAACAGATATTGGCCTAAAGTTTTCGATACGGTCCCTAGCACCACTTTTAAAGATAGGATGAACAAGTGCCGATTTGAAAACGTTTGGAAAAACTCCTTTAGACAAGCAAAGGTTGCAAACGTGGGTAATAGATGGAATTAAAACATGTCGGGCAGATTTGACTACTGATACCGGTATGTCGTCGTTGCCAACAGCACAGTGATTTTTTAAGTCTGAAATAATTATATTAAGCTCTTCAAAATCAGTATCCAGCAACACTAAGGTATTTCCCAGTGAGTTTAGTTGGCTATTCTGTTGGAAATCATGGTATACATTATTTTGATTTTGGTGTATGCTTCGAGCTAGGTTAACTCCAACATTGGCAAAGTAATTGTTTATAAAATTTACTGAAGACACTGGGTCGCCATACATGTTCAAGAGATCCCCGGCAACATTTTCCGATTTAGCACTTATATAGCTAATTGATTTTATAATATTCCAAGTCGCTTTTAGATTGCCTCTGGCCTGTTGAAGCTGCTTTTGTTCAAATTCACACTTAATCTTTTTTAGTAAGTTATTACAAAAGTTACGGTAGCGAGTGTAAGTTACTTTAGTGACAATGCTATCAGGTTCTTGTTTCGACTTTTTATGCAATTTGTCACGATTGCGTATGCATCTCAAAAGGCCAGAGGTAATCCATGGTTTAATGATCTTTTTTCTGTGCGGTATTTTCTTAAGTATGCTGTGTTTCTTTACAGCATTCGACAACATAGTCACCAAAAGTTCCGCACTGTGATTGGGATCGCTGTTAGTCAGAATAGTTGAGAAATCCGTATTTTCTAAGTAATTAACCAGTGCGGGTAGGTCTATATGCCGAATGAGGTTTTTGGGCTTATCAGTGAGGGGAACAGTTTCTAAACAAAATAGAACAGGCGCGTGATCCGTAATAGAAGAGTCAAAGACCAAAACTGTAGAACTCTTATTAGTTTTTAATAAGACATGATCCAGGCATCTGTCAAGGCGTGTGGGTAGATGGTGAGCTGGGAGAAGACCGTGAAATGCTGTAAGAGTCAAATATTCTTCAGAATTAGGGTCATTATTTGTTGGGACAATATTGATATTAATATCACCTACGATAGCCACAGTGCGAAAAGATGAAATTGATAGAAGGGTGTCATTTAAAGAGTTCAAGAATTTTTCAATATTTCTGAATGAAGGAGATCTATAAATCGCTACGATGGCTATATCCGACGCTATCCTTAAAATCAAGCAATTAGCATCTTGGAATACCGGTTCAGTGATAGTATAGTTTAATTCCGAGCTTATATATAAAATAACACCATCATTTTGGTTATCAAATGTGGACTTGGCAGAAGTGTACCCGTCCAAAATAGGGATATTAGTCACTTTGCTTAACCAGCACTCAGTGAGGACAATTATGTCGCATTTGATGTCCATAGTGCTTAAGAGAACATTTAGACTGTCAAAGTTACAGTTTATGCTTCTAACATTAATATGCAAGGTATTTAATGTGGGTTTTGAGTTGTGTAAGTACTCTAAACATTGATCTGGAGAACAAATAAATGATTTCGAAACATTAAGGGATTCTACTGAATCCGCAAACTCATTTATGTTAGCCATTTGTATAATAAACAAAATATTAGAAACAGCTTATGTGATCCGTATGTCAATATATATATTAGAAAACTTCTATTACTTAATCGAGGTAACTGAAAATGTAAGGTAATTCTATATATGACAGTAACTTCTGTAGGGAGATTAAGAAAAGTAAACTTTCTGATAGTTTGAGGTAATAATTTTAACAGTTGACTTGAGTCTGTGGATGTGATGAGTAATGTTTGGGACAGTTTTTTTATTTTGTTAATATATGTATAATTGTGCGAGTATCTATGTATAAGTAACAATGAGTAACAACAAAATATAAAAAAATTACATGCATTATTTAACAGCTTAACTACAGCAATATTAGTAAGAAGATAAACATAAGACCAGTGGTACATTAATAGTCAAACTTCTGATTTTAGGTTCTTTAAATCAGATTCTTTGTTTATACAGTAAGCAGTAGCGCCCTCTTTCTTGCGTAAATATATCTTTCCATGGGCTGTCCAGCAATAATTATAATCATTTAACTTAGAGAAGTCACGAGCCAGATAGTACAAGCGTTTGGCTCTAAAAGTTAAGCTTTCTGATATATAAACGGGGCAACTAGGGCCGTCTATTTTGATATCCGTAGTACACAGCTTATTTTCTTTGTGAGTTTTGTTATAGGATTTAATCGATTTAATAACCCGTTCCTTCATAATTGTTGTTGAGAAATTAATGAGTATCGTTTTATTTTTCTCAGATTTCGCCTTCAAGCGATAGACATCTCGTACATCGGAAGTATTTATTTGCAAGTCTAGAACTTTACCTGTGTCGATGACAATTTTTGTGAGGTCATCTTTTGTTTCTTTCGATTGAACTGGTACATTTCTGAGTTCCAGGCAAGAGGCTCTATCGAGTCTAAATTATTTTAGATTAAAAAGATTTGAACTGTTTACACATGTCAGTGCCAACTACGTTTAGTTCCGCGTCCGAAACCCCAGTAATATTGCAAAAAGGAGCTTTATTAAAGCCCTATAAAGCTGATTTTCATTAATTCCTATAGTCGACACTGTAGTGTACCCTAACGTAAGATGACAAAAACTTTTTGGACACTCAAGTGTCTCCTGACGTTCAAGTGGCTACAGAAGTCAGCTTGTGTTCTTTGAGCAGATAAGACACTAGTTCATAGCTCGTGAACCAATTATCGAAAGTCACGTTACGGCCAGTATTTGAGATGGGGTGTACCAGGCGTTTCACCACATCAAAAGGTTTATTACTCAGTGAAAACGGTCCTTCTGGCTGCTTTCCGGCATAAATCTCGAGGTTGAAGATATAGAAGTTCTTTGCGTCTACTAAGGCTAATATTTTTATGCCATATTTTTCCGGTTTTGACGGTATATATTGTCTAAATTTGCATCTGCCTCTGAAAGCAAGCAGCATTTCATCTATGGTTGTGTATTCTCAGAGAATAAAGGTTTGTTTGCAGTTTTCAACGAACACTTCAAATATCTGTCGTATAGGTGCCAAATTATCCAATAGTTTCCTTTCTTCACGTGTGGATTTATCATCAAAACGAAGACAGCTTTGAATAAAATGAAAACGCTGCCGTGCCATTGTCAACCAAAATATTTCAACGCCTGTACCGTCTGAAGCCCAAAGGTCAACTGTGTTCTGCCTCCCAGATCGGTAAACTGATCCAGCAATGTACAATAAGCCTATATAAGCCTTCAATTCGCTCATGCTCAATTCTTTCATGAAATAGTGATTTGCAACCACTTCACAAGCTGCTTTTCTTTCTTCAATTTGCAAGTTTGTGTATGTCAAGATAATACTAAGCATATATTCATTGCAAAACAAACTCCAACATTCAAGCTCAGACTGTGCCGATCTTGCGACCGAGCTCACTCAGATGCCTGTCTGATTATATTTTCAGCACGGGTCCGAACTTGTTGTTGAGGCGGATTTTTGCACCACTTAGTTCCATCTTTACCGAAATAAAATGAACTGGATACCTGGCGTTCCGATCGCTCCGCTACTTCTTCTGATAACATTGGATCCTGGGTAGTATTTTGCAACACAAACAGTGGTATATTGTCTTCGCTGTCACTGAAATCACTTGCATCCTGCTCAGTATCACTACCATGACTACGCTCACTCACATGATCTTTATTTTCGCTACCATCAGTGATAAAGTCGTCACTGTCTGATGTTTCCGCCAGCAAACGACGTATACGGTCAGCCTCCCGTTCTTCGCTATTCATTTTGATCAAAAACACTCAATAACGCAATATATTCAATAAAAATAATAAAACGAAAATGCCATAAAAGTACTACGTCGCGGTTGTGGAAGGGTCATAAATACCCTATTTGCGTTTGCGCACGTGTACCTCCAAGCGCGGGCGGGGGCCGACTGTGTGGGGCCACGCAGAGGGGAGGGGAATTCAATAGCTCCAGCTACTGAGAATTTTAACAACGTACGACTGTGGGACAAAAAACTGTACACAAAACAAAATGAGCAGGGTCAAATTGACCCTACCACATCCTCGCCGGGTTAAGACATGGAATTTATGTAATACTACATACTCGGAACTTAAGTTTACGTCTAGGATGAGGCTACCGAGACTGGTTATCCAGTCTTCCTTAGAGTCAATGCCTTTAACTTCAACTTTATCGGCTTCTAATTTCAGAGGATTGGAAATACAAGTCTTCTTTAATAGACATAAGGACGCGCCTGAATCTATCAAGAGGGTTAGTGGACTTTTACTGATGGATGATTGTAGAACAATGTAAGGTAAGTACCTTTTTCCTGTATTTCTGTTTATGTGGTGTATTCTCATAATCTTTTCCCGTTTCAGGGTCTGCTGGATATTCGGAAATGGAATACACGGATTTGGCAAAGAACTTGATTTAGTGGATTTAGTAGTTGATACAATGGGTACAGTGGATACAGCGGATACAGTGGATACAGTGGGTACAGTGGATACAGTGGACACAGTGGATACAGCGGAAACAGTGGATACAGCGGATTTAGAATGGGTGCCATTAATGCAGGAATAGTATGGATTTCGAGATTTAGGTCTCACGAGACACCGCGCTGAGCCTGTTATTCGTTTAAATCCTTCTTATCAACCTCGTCGTCTTGGTTTACTGTTCAAACCTTTCGTGTTGAGTTTGGAGTAAGATTTTGTGAAGGATTGTTTTGGCGACTGCGAATTCGAAGTACTAGGCTGATTCCTGCTATTATTATATTGGCGTTTACTGCAATTATCGATAGTGTGTCCTATGTTCATACAGTAACGACACACCATGTTATTTCTGTTAACATTCTTTGAATTTTCTGAACTCCGCGAATTTGAAGAACGATTCGGTTGTGATTGAGATTCACGGGGTGGTGCGAATTTGGACCTGTCAGTATTATTGAAGTTAGTATTATGCGACCTTTTGTTGATACTGGATAATATCTTTTCTTGCTCAACTGTAAAGCTGACGGCGGAATTTAGAGAATCAGGGTCGCGACATCTAACTATTTGAGATAATCTTGGATGGAGTCCGGTGACAAAGGTATGGAGTGCGAGGTCTTGTATAGCAGCCACGCGCCCAGCAAATTCCATTTTGCGTTTAGTTGGAATAGAAATATTTATTTCTGTAAGTAGTTTAGCTAAAGAGGTTTCTACCTTCAGAGAAAATTGGTTTACTGATTCTTTGGAGCTCTGTCTACAATCTTGTAGCTCCGAGAGTAGGTTTCTTTCGCCAAACTGCTGTTTGATAAATTCGATAAATTGTTCGAATGACTCGAATTCTTTGACACTGCAAGTAGTTTCAGCCTTGTCTACGAGTTGACTTAAGATATATTTGAATAAAATTGGTTTTTAGGATTTAGTAGCTGTGTTATAGGCGCTTTGACAATTGTTTATGAAAGGGTTCAATTTTTTCATTGACCCGTCAAAAGTTTTTATAAATTTGAATTGTACGCTAAGTTCTACTTTTTCTTCCATTTCGGTTCGAATTGGTGCACTTTTAGAGGTACTGGGGTTTCTCTCCTTAGTTTCAGATCCAGGCATAATGAAGTTTGTTAAACAATACAGTCAAAGAAAAACATAAAATAAAGTTGCAGAGAGCCGTCACCACTTAAGTTAGCTTGTAACAAGGATGTTATGACTACGCGCTTATCAATATGTGGTGCCTTTGTTCATGTTACTAGGTCAGGACTAGTAACATGATCTATGCAGGCATTACGACAAAGTATAATTTTATTTAGTAAAAGATATTATATGTATTACAGTGGAATTATATTAATTAAAGTGTAGCTCTCAGTTCGTTTTCTGGTAATCGCACTTTTTAGGAAATAGTAGTTTATCACTCACAGGAACGCTGACCAGTGGTTCACAGCAGAGCAGCTCCAGCAGAGAACCTCTATCATAGCACAGAGGATGTATAGCCTGGTTGCAAGACGCAGGCAGATGGGCTGATGATTATTCACACAATGCAAATACAGCACTTTCTCCTATAAAGATTTTATGGTTAACACAGTGGAGTTTTATTTGCACCTTCACTGAACTATTGCGTTTAGGGTTAAGTTAAGTATTGGATTTTGTATGCACTTTGTAGCTTGATAGTTTCTGAGACGTATTCGGGTAGGGGATTTTCGTATCCCACCGCTGCCACAGAATATTATACGAGAACCCGGAATTTGGTTTAAAAAAAGAACTATTTAATTAGCTTCGAAAAAAGGAGTATATTGACTTTAAACATGGATAGATTTAGAATTAGATTTAAGACAATATTGGAAACATCCGACCCGTACCGAGTATCTGAGCGGACTGCCGTCTGAACCCTATGGTTGAGGCGGGCTGGCTCGTCATATGCTGACGAGGCATGTCTAGGTGATGGTCAGCCATTCTACTAGCACTGAAGGGGTATAACAGTACGATAAAATGTTGTTTTTAGATGACACGTAATTATGAAGATGTGAGACGTGACATGAATGAAATCTTCGGAGAGGATTTTACCGACAACATTGAGTCCGACAGCTCTGACAGCGAAAGCGTCTCAACCAACGCGTCAGACAGGTAGGGAACCCAAGAATTTAATATCTAATTATATAATCGTATTCTTATTGTAGCGTTTATTTCAAACATTGAACGGTTTCTTCTTTATAGCTTAACAGTTTTCTTCGTTGACTTGTCACCGGATGGAGAGTGGACCGAGGAGACAGCTATCCAAAATAATTTCCCATTTACTGGAACCCCGAGATAAAGATCTCGGAGGCATCTACTAAAGGGCCTGTAGACTATTTTAAAGCTGTTTTCCAAGATAATTTTATGACCAGCCTAGCGTGCAAAATTTTGATGTCCAAGTAGTAGTAATCTGTGTTCCCGTCACGGGGACAACATAACGTCATCAAATTTCTTTACTTTTTAGATTTCACGTATCTTTGTCCCCTTAAATCATAAATTGTACATGTTTGTGCCGCAATCACGAAAAATCAGCTGGACAAATCTTGACAAAATTTGGTTGTGGAATAGTTTATACCCGTAAGCTACATAAAGTCGTCTCGTAGTTTTGTTCGGTAGTACCCGCAAATAAAACTAAATGGATACGAAACAGTAGTAAAAAAAAAAAAAATAGAATTAAGTAAAATACTAATCGACAATAAATCGGGATTATGAAAGAAAATAAATCAAATTGACCTATGAGCTTACGAAGCGAGCTCGGGAGTTTCGTGGACCCCGACATGGACAGGTTAAGTTCGAATAGGATAACGGGAGCCAGTGAGCGAGCGTAGCGAGCAAACTACCCCCCGTCATCCCCTTCGTGTTTAGGTTATTTTCTGACCTTACAGACACAAAAATAGGAGCCCCGTCAAGCGGAGCTCCGTCGACCCAGCCACAAAAAGACAAATCAGAATACAGTATATTTTCTTTAACTTGAGTGGTGACTATCCATATAATATACAATTATATACTACTACTGTTATTGTTTACATTATAGGTAATTTTAAATTTTATATATTTGCCATTTGTTAAGGTATAATATTCTCTCTATTAAGGCACTCTCAATTATAATTTTAACGCAACGAGGACAACGGGCATAATTTGATATATGACAATAATGTAACGGGGACAACGAGAAGTAACAATAAACTAATGTTAGCGTACTACCCAAGTGAGCAGTACTCTTTCCTTAGAGTCATATAGGGAAAAAATGCTGCTTGAACTTCTACCCCCTATAGCTGACACTGTTGCGCCTCAAAAAGCAAGACATTTCCAAAGAATTGGACAGAAATGACAATAGGTGCTGGGTAAGAGACAAAAAAAGGAAAGACAGCAAAATAATGTGCGGATTGTGATGTCGTACTATATCTTTCCTGCTACGGTCCACACCACGACAAAATGCCTTTGCCATAACTTTCAACTGTGCCTATAACACAAGTTCAATCTTGGGTACCAGACAATTTTAAACTCTAAGTAATGTATGTCGTACTAAATAAATTAATCTAAACTGTAATGAGTAAATAAATGTTTTGATTGTAAATATTTATTAGTTTTATTCTACTTCTTACCTACAAACAAATAATAATAATCATAAAGTAAGTGTACGTCTGATATTATTGGAGATTAAACGAACTTACCTGAAGTGAAGTTCTATCCAAATTATACGAGTTGCTTCGTCCGAAGAGATTAGTTAACATTGTAGTAATACGTCTAAGATATCGCCTTTCTCCACTAAGTTTAATTTTTTTTTTTTTTTTTTGTGGGTAGTCTGTCTTCCTAATCGTTGAGCCTGTACTGACACTCATTTAGTTGAAAGCCTGGAACCGTATTTATTAATATTTCACATTAGGTATTGGGTGTTATAGGGATGGGAGGGAACTAATCTCTTCGGACGAAGCAACTCGTATAATTTGGATAGAACTTCACTTCAGGTAAGTTCGTTTAATCTCCAATTATACTTCATTGCTTCGTCCTTCGAGATTAGTTAACATTGTAGATTTTGAAAGATAGTGAAATATTAAAACACTCTTATTAAATTTTATACGAATATAATCAAACAATAATTATTGTTTTTCTTAACTAAAATTAAATTTCTCATTAATTAGGTATAGTTAAGTATAAATCATTAATTTAAGTATTTAAATTTTAATATCATTCTAACACTATAATTAAATCAATCACAGGATAGAATTGATAGAGCAAATTGATCAGTTTTTTCACATTGAATATCTCTATGATAATATCTAGCAAAGACATTAGAGTTGCCACTCCACCCAGCTGTCTTTCGTATCGTGTCAATATTGACACCAGCTCTATGAGCGGCTGAGGTGGCTGCATGTCTGGTGGAGTGAGCAGAAAATATTGAGGTGTCAATTCCACTAATTGATAACATATCTTTTATCCACCTGCTGATAGTATTTGTTGATACTGGTTTATGTGGTTTTTTAATACTTATAAATAGGCTATTGGCGTTGTTTCTCAAAGACTTTGTTCTATCCATATAAGCAATTAATGCTTCAGCGGGACATATTGCCGGCCGGTCTTTATAGAACGGAATGGTTAGACACGGTTGAGCTGAACCTGGGCGAGATGTTTTTAACAAATCGTTTATCTTAATTAATATAAGCTGATCATTGATAGTTATATTTTCTAATGTTATTTTGCCAATGGTCTGCACTCTGTGTGCAGTTATTAGCATAAGCAAAGTTACGGTCTTTTTGGTCAAATATTCTAAACTTAAATTATTATTTGGGTACCATTTTGACAAGGATTCTAACAATATTGAGGGGTCCCAAGTTAAATTATATTTTGGAGCTGGAGGACGAAGTCTGTAGAAACCTTTAAATAGCCTAGTGACGCGGTCATCAGACCCTACTCTCGATCTTAAGATCAAAGATAGAGCGGAGCGATGACTGTTTAAAGATCCGTATTGTAAACCGTCATTAAATAATTCAGTAAGAAAATAAATTACCATCGGAATTGACGCCTCATGTATTTCAATACTGTGAGTTTTACAAAAGCTTACCCAACGACGAATTGCAACGTCGATTACGTGTTTTATTGAATTTTCAGACAAGGAAGCTATCATAATATCTAAAGATGACGGTGGTACTCTTCTGTTCCGTAGTGCCGTCCTGATAACTTCCCTGCAATCAAAGTGAGCTTGGGGAGACTGTTGGAAATAGACAATAACACATTATCAGAGGGTTTGAAATAAAGTAATTCGGAATGAAGAAGTTTTTGATAAAAAGGGAACCAGGGTTGCGTAGGCCAAAATGGGACCACAACAATACCCTCTGCCTGATCGGTAATTATTTTTCTCAAAACTTTTAATATAACTGCAAAAGGAGGAAATGCGTAAAAAGAAAGATTTTTCCAGTTTAAAGTAAACGCATTTACAGCGAATGCTCCAGGGTCTCTATTCCAAGAGATGTACCTAACACATTTATTGTTTATCCTTGATGCGAATAAATCAACTTTAGGTTGCCCAAAGGCCTTTACAATCTTTTTAAAAGCATGATCTTTTAGCTCCCATTCGGTATCGGGATGAGATTTTCTCGATTCCGCATGTGCTATTTCGTTATCTTGTGAACTTACGTATGAAGCGAACACAAAAATACTGCGAGCTTCACACCACTGCCACAAAGATTTTGTGATTTCAGTTAAATGTGGAAACCTTACTCCACCCATACGGTTAATGTACGAGATAGCAGTTGTGTTGTCAATACGTAGTAAAACCTGACAATTTTTTAAACCTTTTGCGAATATTTGTAAGCCCAAGAAGGCTGCTAGGAGTTCTAGGTAATTAATATGTTTCACACATTCTAAGTTACTCCACTGGCCACTGGCGGTCTCCTCACCGCATGCTGCCCCCCACCCTTTTTTGCTAGCATCTGAAAATATTTCGAGTGAGTAGCTGTCTTGCCTAATGGGATTGACTGCGTCATCAATAGAATTTAACCACCAGGAAAAATCGTCCTGCAAATAATGTGGTAATGACATGTAGCTATCGTAACTACTCGTTTTACACAGTGCAAGGTATTTGCATCTTTCCATTTGTTTGGTATAAAGCCATCCATACTGAATCGCGGGGCAAGATGAAGTGAGGAGTCCTACCAAGCGTGCAAAATGTCTTATTTTACAATGAGATTTGAATGTTAACGATTTCAATTCCTGTTTAATTAAATCTCGTTTTTCTTTAGTAAGACTAACATGAAATTTTTTCGTATCTATCACGAATCCAAGGTATTTACAAATGTTGCTTGGAACCAAACAGCTCTTTTCAATATTAATAATAAATCCCAAAGACTCTAAAATACGTTTAGTTTGTCTAATATTATCTAGGCAATCTTGATAATTATTAGATATAATACAAATGTCATCTAAGTATATAGATGACAAATAGCCTAAAGATCTAATTAAACAAATTACCGGTTTTAATAACTTTGTAAAGACAAAGGGGGCTGTGTTTAAGCCGAACGGTAATACATTAAATTGGTAAATGTTACCCTCGTATTTAAATCGTAAGTACTTTCTATATGTTGGATGTATAGATACTAAAAAATACGCATCCTTCAAATCAAGGGTAGCCATGAAACTGGTTTTGGATACTAATTTTAATGTTGTTCTCAGATCTTCAATTTTGAAATGTTCTGTTTTGATGTGTTTGTTTAAAGACTTTAAATTTAATATAAATCTGTTTTTACCATTGCGTTTTTTAATCAGGAAATAACTAGAAAGGAACTGTCCTTCACATGGTTTGCATTGTGAAATAGATCCACTTTTTATAAGATCAGTGATGGCCACCCTGTATTGAAGGGATTCAGATGAAGATAATACAGGAATAGTAGGTTGGTGTTCCTGAAAAACCGGTTTTATAAATGGTATTTGGTAACCTCTTATCCACGATAATATAACGGGATCATTTGTTATCAATTGCCACTGATAGTAAAAATAGGATAATCGTCCTGCGGAACGTACCAGGTTTAACGCCGCGGGACTGGGCGCTGCTGCAAGCGCGGTTGTTGTCGCGTTTGCTGCTGCTGACGCTGGCGTGGCGCCGGCTGTGTCCTCCTTGTTGTTCCCGCTTGCCGGGCTGTGGGGAACGGAGGCCTCTGGTTTAAAGTCTGAGCAGGGGCCTGCCTCGGTCTCTGCGCTGGTGCAGCTCTTCTGACTGGAGTATTTATTTTGATTTCAGCACCTGATTTTGATATGGCTTTTGCAGCCTTTAGAGTATCGGTGAGCTGTTCGCCGAATAGGAAATTATCGATTTCTGTATTAAACAATTGATCTTTAATGTCTTTTTTTATAGAAGAACATATAAAACTACGTCTCGTCATGGACTCGTTGTACTGTGAGTCACACATGAGTCGGCCGGCTTCAATCAATAATTTTATTACCTTCTGGTCTTTAAGATCTGAAGAAAACAATATATTAAGAGCTTCACTTATACAGGATATACTTGCTGCAACCTGCACCTGTTTGTTCTCCAATGCTTTATCTTTTTTGATAAGCACTTCCGATAAAGCAGCCTTTATCTCTGGATTTAATTTCGGTGCGTCAATCTTTGTGCAGTTTTTTGGAACAAGATGCTTTTCAAGCAGTTCCTTTCTGCCATCCTTTGTCAAGCCTGCAGTTGCGATGTGCTCCCAGCGAACAGATAACTCGCCTCTAATGTCTGGTCCATATTTTTTATCCTTTGAAGGTGTTTCGCCCAATAGATCTAGAATCTCTTCATCTAGTTCAGGGTCGAGCGCTGCTTCAACGGGCAATTCCGACTGTACTATCTGTACTGCGTCTGTAGCAGGAACATATGTAGTTGAAGTGGTCGTACCCGGTTGAGGCTCTTCTGTATCAATTATAATCGGAACTGACTCGACTTCGGCTTGAACTCCCATATCTTCTGGAATATGGACCAGGTAATACCATAAGTAAGTATTGAAAAGAAAAAAGTGCGGCGATAGTCCTTAAAAACTAACCAGAGCACATTTTTTTTTTTTTTTTTTTTGTCTTTACCCCTGCATACCTACTCAGTTAGGTAATTGGCGTGGTGATAGTCCTTAAACTTTCACAACACTATGTTTTGAATCCATACGGATATAAAACATAATTAATAGTGGGTAGGTTATTAAATAAAGTGAAGGTAACATTCCTATCAAATGTACACAATCACTATAGGTATTACATGAGAATCCAAAACTATGTGAAGGTAACATCCCCCTAAGATGTACGCAGTCACTATTTATTTTATATAATCTGAATCAAAAATTATGTGAAGGTAACATCCCCTTAAGATGTACACAATCACTATATATTATTGTTTAAAAAATCTGAATCCAAAATTGTGTGAAGGTAACATCCCCCTAAGATGTACACAACACTATTTGGAATATGACGTCATGTCAAATTATGATACGGATATAGTCCTAAAAAACTAATCACAATATCTTTCGTTTGTTAAAATATCGATATGAAAACACCCAATAGCTTACCTTCATGATCCGATAGCACTGGCGAGATAATAATATTCGCCGACGAGGTACTACTTTCAGAACAAATTCGAATACGTGACCGTTTATTGCGTTTATTGATTTTCTTTTCGAGTTTTCGAATCTTCCTTCTCAAATAATCACTGTCGTCGTTTTTGTGGCTACGTTTCGGCATCTTATTAAACTTTTTAACAAAAAAGAGAGAATGAAGTGGTGAACGGCGACGCACTAAAACGCGAATGAGTGTCAGTACAGGCTCAACGATTAGGAAGACAGACTACCCACAAAAAAAATAATTAAACTTAGTGGAGAAAGGCGATATCTTAGACGTATTACTACAATGTTAACTAATCTCGAAGGACGAAGCAATGAAGTATAATTGCCCTACTAGCTAGCTGCTAGACAATTCATAAAATCGTACACACTTAAACGCCAACATTAAGGGTTCAATTTCATTCATTCATTCACTCTATATGTTTACGTACGAACAACAAATGATGAGTAGGATCAAATTCAAAAGAAAAAAAAGTAACAGGTAACGCTTGATCCGTGAGGTTACAATAAGGCCTAGTATAGCTTGAGAAAAATTGTTATACGAACAACTTTGGTGTGAATGTTTTTTAACCTTTACATGTACCGTAATTATTTTATGACTGTCATAAAACTCATATAAGCGCTGTGCCGCTCTTGGACAAAGTATTGAACGCCGCACTAATGCGGCCGCTCGCACTGGGTAGACTTTCTTCAACCGCGCATATGCGCTCATAGCACAGTGACCACACGAAATATTTATTGAATGCGCAAGAGCGTTTATCGCACAGGGTTAGTGAGTTAATTAATGAGCATTTGCATAAATTTCGCTAATTATTCAGCTACCGTAACCTACATGTTCATGTTCCTACACCGTTTTCATCATAAAAACTTGATGTAAATTCGTAACACAGATAAACGACAAGAAAATTAAGGAAATTTATGAATTAATAAAAAAATATCCCGAACCAAGAATGACGATGGTACCCTGGAAATGACTTTTGATGGATGAGGAATGATTTTTGTAAACCAGAAATGACTTTTGACACAAAGCTTAATACAACGGTCAAGGATAATGTACGGCGAACCATACATATTAGTTTAGCTTAATCATCTTTTTACTCAATTTCATACAATCTACCGTAATATTGAGTTAGTACGTCAATAGACACCAACAAGAGTCGTCGCGCGTACTCCCTCGCTCCTTTATCATACTATTCTGTGTATACTGTCATTATACGGTTTTAACAGAAATAAGCATTTATCATTTATCAACAACTTCTACAGATAAATAAATTCTTTATTAGAAAAACAAAATTAAGTCCGTTTCCTATCAGTCTTCATAGTTATTAGGTATAGTTATTATAATGATTAACTTATTATATTTATAATTATTCGCGGAAGTACTTGTTGGTACATTTTCTAATAAACACCAACATTCTAAAATTAAAATAATTATTTTGTTGACTTGTAATTAAAATAAAAGTTAGTAAGAAATAAGCCGTTATTACGTGAAATGTTATAATAAAACTGTTTATAATTTAAACTCGATTACTTTTTGGTTTTCGATGACTTTGGTTTGATTATAAAGTACTGTGCCTCCCTTCTAGTTTGTCTCGCTCATGTCCTGCTGCCATGCCAATGATAAATTTATCTAGCAAGGCCTCCTCTAAATTCTTGAACGCACAGTGAGCTGCTAACCCTCTAATTCTGGCTGCCCATTGTGTGTGCCTTTTTCCTGGTCGCTGTGTTGCCGAAAAGAAAGTTGACTTTACTGCAAACCCGAACCTTCTTGGTGTAAAATGATCGTCGTGGAGTTTTACTATCGACTCGTAGCCTAGCTC
Organism: Xylocampa areola; assembly: GCA_935421205.1. Classification (NCBI taxonomy): domain Eukaryota; kingdom Metazoa; phylum Arthropoda; class Insecta; order Lepidoptera; family Noctuidae; genus Xylocampa; species Xylocampa areola. The sequence continues at coordinate 1,937,901 of OW285216.1, forward strand.
TTCCACCTTGTTAAGAAACGCCAGGTCACTAGCAAGCTTGAACGTCGATTCACACAGTGATGTTAATAAAATCGCCCTCCGTTTGACTGTCGCTTTGTCGGTTTCAGAGGTTATATTGTTGGCGATAAACCACTGATTTTATCGTGACAATTCAATTCTTGTGATTGGTGGGCAAACGTGGGCGCCATGTTCTGTAGACATTGCGGTAATCTAACGAGCACAATAAATATGGGTTCGCTCGTCGCCACGTGTTAGGTATGGGAATCGCGGTTATAAGGTACGTCAGTCAAACTCGCTAGTACGTTGCACAATGGTTAATTAGTACTTACTCTAATTACGCGGCAGGGGGAGGCGGGACAGGCCGCACTAACACGTGCATACATTCAATTCAATTCATTTATTGCATTCCATTTTGTACAAAAATATGAAACAGGCGGTAGTTGGGCACAGCACAGTGTAGTAGGGGAGGGGGAGACGTGTCCATTTATTATATTATTTTGTTCTATTTACATAACAGTTTTAAAAGCATTATTTCTAATATAAGAAGCGATTTAATCCATAATTTGAAGTGGGGAGATTTATCCTTTACGTACCCCTTGAAAATTGTTGCAACAGCCATTATGTCAATTACCATTAAAGAGTCGAATAATTTGTACATAATTAATTATGAATTAGCTGTTTCTTCACACTCTACCGGAAGATTATGATTATTATTGTTATTATTGTATCAAAATAAGTATAACAGTAACGCCATCTATTGTGTTCTTTTAACAGTAATGTCACGAATGTGTATGAAGATTCATAACCAATAAAAAAACACTTACATGTGCCACCGAAAACGTTGTTTCATTATAGGTTATGGGCCCAGTCCCTAAGTATTTTTCATCATAGTGTCCTTTCTCGAAGTAAAAAGTATTGAAATATTGTTAGTGACGTGTTATTTAGTCAAGCCATTAAAAATTTGCAAGGATGACATGGAACTATCTGGTAAATGTGCCCAAACTACGAGGCCGGGAAAACTATAACGAATGGATCTTCGCCGCGGAGAATTTTCTAATCCTAGAGGATATGGTGCACTACATCAAGCCAGCAACTGGGAAAATGATAGAAGCCGCAGATGACGCGAGAACTAAAGCAAAATTAATAATGACTATAGACAGTGCGTTATATGTACATATCAAGGATGTGAAGACCACGTTGGAGCTATGGAACAAATTAAAGGCTTTATTTGATGACTCAGGATTTACACGAAGAATATCTCTTTTACGTAATTCGATCTCAGTACGCCTAGAAAATCGTGTTTCTATACAGTCGTATGTAACGCAAATAGTGGAAACGGGACAAAAGTTGAGTGGCACAGGTTTTAAGATCAGTGATGAGTGGATCGGTTGTTTATTATTAGCAGGATTATCGGAAAAATTCATGCCGATGATCATGGCCATTGAGCATTCAGGCATCCAAATCACAACCGACGCCATTAGAACTAAATTGATGGATATGGAAACGGAAGTGAGCGGAAACAATCAATTAGGAGAAGTTAGCGGTGCATTCGCGAGTAGTATGCAAAAAAGGCAACATATGAGAAATAATAAATTGTCTGTGGTGATTTTGTTGCGCATAAACAAACGCAACAAAATGTCAATGTTGGTATTGGTGTCAAAAGTCATGTCAAGTGCTACCGATGTAAACAAACGGGACATTACAAAAATTAATGTACAAATAATATAAATAATGAAAATACCAATCAGCGTAAATGTAGTAATGCGTTCAGTACGGTGTTATTATGTGATAAATTTAATAAAAACGACTGGTACATAGATTCTGGCGCGAGCGTACACCTTACCGCTAATGAACAGTGGATTGAGAATGCTACATATCAAAAAATGAAAGATATATGTGTTGCTAATAATTAAAGATTGAGTATATTGTGTTCAGCTGATATGACCATTGTAACTAAATCCGATAAATGTGAATTTCTAATTCCAGTCAAGAATGTATTGTGTGCTCAAGGATTGACTACAAATCTGTTTTCAGTGAGCCAGCTAATAAAATCCGGTAATAATGTCAAGTTCACAGCGAATGGTTGTGAAGTATACAACCGAAATGGTGAACTGGTGGCCACAGCTATGTTGAACAATGGTGTATACAAGTTAATAGTACCTGACAATGTAGTGGCTAATTTGGCTGTATCGGGCAATACTTGGCATCGCCGTCTGCGTCATGTGAATAGCAAATACTTAAATAAAATGACAAGTGCAGTTGATGGAATAACCTTGAAGAAAAAGTTGATCTGGACAAGTCATCATGTACAGTTTGCTGTCAGAGTAAACAGTGTAGATTACCATTTGCAAATGAAGGTTCAAGAAGCGATGAATTACTTCATTTAGTTCATACTGACATTTGTGGACCTTTGGAGCATGAATCATTAGGAGGTTCCAGATATTTTATATTATTTATTGACGACTTTAGTCGTATGATGTTTGTTTATTTTATCAAGCATAAAAGCAAAGCACTCAAAAGTTTTATAGAATTCAAAGCAAAAGTGGAGAAACAAACTAATATGAAAATAAAAATATTGAGAAGTGATAACGGGTGTGAATATTGTAATAAAGAATTTGACTCATATCTCAAGAAAGAAGGTATTATTCACCAAAGGAGTAACCCATATACTCTTGAACAAAATGGCTTATCAGAGCGCAATAATCGCACAATTGTAGAGAAAGCCAGATGCTTATTATTTGATGCAAACACGGGCAAAGAATTCTGGGCAGAGGCTACCACTGCCGTTTATTTACAAAATCGTACTGTCCTATCTGCCCTTTATGACAAGACTCCTTATGAAGTCTGGACCGGATATAAAACACCTACGTATTTTCGGTAGCAAAGTTATGGCACATGTGGCTAAGGAGAAGCGACTGAAAGTCTGAAGAGCATATATTAGTGGGTTATCCAGATGATATAAAAGGTTACCGTTTATATACTATAAAACAAAACGTGTGACAACTAACAGGGATGTCATTGTCATGGAAGACAAGAAGAACCTTGAGATCAGTATACCAACAATTAAAATCGGTCAAAACTCAAATCCAGTGGGGGACACTATTGTCAAGGATACAAGCTCAGATGAAATAATCACAGATGAGGATACATTACTTGAAATATCAAAAAGCTCAGATAGTACTTATATTCCTAGTGATTATGAAGATGCTTATAGCTCCCCTAAACAGAAAGACAGACCTACTAGAATCAGAATGAAACCAGAGAGATATGGGATGTCAAATATGTGTACTCTTGATGATGTATTTGATGATGCTAATAAATAAATAAATAAAAATTTATTCAAATATAAAAGGTAAAATACAATATAAATCTTAGAACTACACTATTAATACATATTGGTATAAATTGTATGGTGCCTGTACTATGATAACCTTGTGTCACAGGCGGCAAGAGTGCTTACAACATGTTACAGGGACACAAGATTCTTAAACAATATTTAACATTACAAAATAATTAAAAAATTATGGAGACAATAATAAGTTTAATAATTGCAAAATAGATACGATATAGGTAGATTTACTTATTTAATAATATTTATTAGGGATTCGGTTTGATCATAGGTCAAAGTTTGTAGTTGGTCATATAAAATTAACTTAGAATTAGAAAAATTAAGGTCGTATATACATAATTTCTTATTTAGCTTGTTGTAGAGGTAAGGGCCTAGGAATGAGTAAAACCTGTTTATGAAAACAAATTTTGACTCTGAAAGTGAAGTACATACAATATCTTTCCGTCGCTTGGTGTTAGTAAGGTTAGCATTATACGTAACAGATGTGTGCTGTTTAAGTACAGTATGAATTATGAAGAGTTGGCGGACTGTTAGCACATTACAACTTTTATATAATAGGTGCGTAGGAAAAAGAAAAGGACGGGAAGTGGCTACTTTCAGGATTGCTCTTTGGGCTTCTATAATTAACATCACGGTTTTTGGGGCACCTCCCCAAGAAGTAAAGCAGTATTGAATAACAGATTGACACAAAGCCTGATAGACTTGTTTAATTATTTTATTGTCTGCAATATAGCGCAGTTTTTTGAAAACGAATATTAACTTTCGTATTCTATTGGCTAATGTGACTATATGTGGTTTAAACGAAAGTGTTTCATCGATTATAACGCCAAGATATTTAATTGAACTGGTGTTATTAATTATAGGGCAATTGCAAGGATCTGTGGGGGGGTTATAACAATAATGAGCATAAAAGTGGTTATTATTAGTAGGGATATAGGGCTTTCGCATGCAAAACTTAATGAATTTGGTCTTTACAGCATTCGGAGTCAGTAGGTTATATTTGAGCCAGTTATTTACAATATTAAATCCTCGCTGTGCAAAATCATGGACTTCACTACTGGAGTCCGCGGAAAATATTAGAGCAGTGTCATCTGCATATGAAATATTTTTTCCGTGAACCAGATTTAAATTACAGAGATCGTTTATGTATACAAAGAAAAGGGTAGGCTCAAGGATACTTCCTTGAGGAATTCCAAAAAGTGGAATTTTCATATCCTCACTGGTGATATTGCCTATTTTAACACATTGATGACGATCATGTAGATAGTCCGCAAAGAGTTGTAATTGAGTGCCTCTTATTCCTAGTGCCTCTAATTTATTTAGAAGGATAGGAACGGACACTGTATCAAAGGCTTTTTTTCAGATCCAGGAACATCCCTATAACCTGTTTACCTTTTCCAAGTTCTTCTGAGATATAGTCGGTTAAGTGGTGAACCGCGTCTGCTGTAGACAACTTACATCGAAAACCAAATTGCCAAGGGGAAAAAAGTGAATTATTTTCTAGATATGATACAAGTCTGTTATTAACAATTTTTTCCAATCTTTGGATACTGAAGGTAATAACGAAATAGGTCTGTAGTTTGTCACTAGACCTTTACATCCAGACTTATAAATGGGAATAACTACAGGCCTTTTAAGGCATTTAGGAAAAATTCCGTCAGTAAGACAAGTTTGGAAAATGTGAGTTAGAGGAGGGACAAGGATGTGCTTAAATCTTTTAAGGATATTATTGCTAATATTATTCCACCCTGCTGCACGGTTGTTTTTCAAATTTAAAATAATTCTCTCTACTTCACTTTTGTCTAATCCTAACATAACAAAAGATTTTTCACTTCGGGAATTGTTAGAAGTATGTGGAGAGTGAGCATAGGGCTGTATAGCATTTTGATTCTGAATCTTTTCAGCTAGGTTCTTTCCAATGTTTACAAAAAAACTATTTGCGTTATCAGCGGAGGAAAGCGGGGAGGAGTGCGTATGCAATAGACTCGAATCTGATTTATGCTTATTGGACGTGAAAGTAATGTTCTTAATGAATTTCCAGAGTTGTTTGCTATTATTTCCGGCGTTATGCAGTTGTTGTTTCTCAAATTCAATTTTTAAGTTATTACAAAAATTCCTGTACCTCTTGTAGGATAATTGTAGAATAGAATTATCGGGACAAAGCTTAGCCCTTTTATGAAGTTTGTCTCGGTGGCGTATACAGCGGATAAGGCCCGGAGTTATCCAAGGTTTAATGTTCGAATTTTTCTTACTTAGTTTAGTATGCGTCGTGTTACGTAAAATAGCTTCTTGCACTTTATTAATAACATAGGATAGGGAAGTATTAGCGTCAGCAGTATCGTAAACTGGGTTAAAGTCAATGTTGCATAAATCACGTTCGAGGCTACTCATGTTTATGTTAGATTTTTGCTGCCGGCGAGTTATGTGCTTAGACAACAACAAATCGAGGGTTAGTAGGACAGCAGAGTGGTCTGTTATTGTTGAGTTAGCAATAAGCGTTAAACACGGAAGTCTGGTCTTGAGCATGACATTATCCAAACAGGAGCCGCTTTGATGTGTTGGTGAAGTGTGAGAGGGAAAAAACTCATGATATGCGCATAGATTAAGATAATTCTGGGCACCAACATCGCTATTTTCGGAATTAATATTGATATTAACATCCCCAGTCAAAATTATGTTTGGAGCGTATTGTTTAGGCTATTTATGAATATATCTAAATTTTTAAAGGAAGGAGGTCTATATATAGCAACAATTGCAATATCGGTAGCAACTTTAATGATTAAACAATTACATTCTTGGATATTTGGTTCCTCAACTATGAGACACAGGGAGTTCCTTGTATACACTACAACACCATCGTTCTGGTTAAAAGATTCTGTACTGTAGTAACTATGATATCCAGTTAATTCAGGGAGAAAACCGTCACGATTCGATAGCCAACATTCGGTAAGAACTATTACGTCACATTCATTTTTAAGCCTATCTAAAAAAACATTAAGATAATCTATATTTTTATAAATACTGCGGATGTTTTGTGTTAATATCGTTAATGGCTTATAATAATTGGAAAGATATTGTGCGCAGCTTTCAGTGTCATATACTTTTGACTCATATATACAAATATTGTCTAGGTCAGTAATTAATTCATCGGCCATAACGTAAGAATATAAACGGTAGTGAGTGCTAAATAAAACTTAGAATGAACGGCGCTCTAGACGCCCTCATAATCAATAGAGTTTATATACCTGTATTCTGCAATTTTTCTAGCAGGGCACTCAGCATCTCCCGTTTTGTGATTACAAGACTTTTTGAAACGTGAGCATGTAGCACATTTCGGTGGGTCAGCTTTCTTTACGCACTCGGACATCGAGTGACCTGCTTCACCACAGTGTCCACACATTGTATTGGCTTCTCTGCAAGTTTTTGCTGCAATGGACTAAGTCTAGAAGAAGCGGTACAAGGAACAGAAAAGGAACAGTGGTTAAAGGCAGTAAAAGAAGAACTTCAGTGTTTTGAGGACAATAACGCATGGGAAATTATGGATATGCCAAAGAATGGTGAAACTGTAGTGAAATGTAAATGGGTACTGCGTAAAAAGTTGGACAGTGACAAAGGTGTTCGTTACCGTGCACGTTTAGTGGCTAAAGGCTATATGCAAAAATAAAATGTGGACTATACAGATATTTTCTTACCAGTAGTCAAGCATTCAACTTTAAGATTACGAGAGAGAGGGCGCTACTGTGCGTAAACAAACATCTGCTCCGTGGATTTTAAAGTTTAAAAATAGTTAAAGTGACAATACAATTATAAAAAGTTATTAAAGACGCTACAGTGATCAAAGTTGAAGTACACAAGTTTTGGACAAGTTCTATGAAGTTTTCTTCAAATAATACAAAGTGTCAAAAGTTTTCACGAACAAAATTCAAAACGAAGCTTTTATTGGCTGCTCATCAAGTGGAGCTGAAATATCGTCGTGGCCATCAGAAACAGCGAGTGAAATAAAACCTTAATTAAGGTACGATAATTGATTATAAAATTAACATAATAACCTATCAAAATAAACCAAAAGCTGCTTGTCATTCAGACCAATTACTGATAACAGCGCCATCTACCATCAAGTAGACGAACTAGCTCCTGTCGTCGACTGAACCATCGATAAACTGAAGGTGATAACATTTGTGCCCGCTAGATAGCGGCACCAGTAACGAAATTACTCAAAATGGCACAAAAATGCGCAGGTTGTACACAAGATCTCTCAACAAGCGAATATCTTACCTGCACACTATGTAGTTATAAATATGATCTCGAGTGTGCAAACATCCCCAGAGACCATTTTGAAACGGCAATGTCTGCGGACCAGAAAATAACATGGAAATGTCAAGACTGCCGCTGCAAAATGCCAAAAATAGGAAATTCGAACACTCCTATACGCCCACAGATTTCTATTTACAACCAGCAAATAACATCGCCCAGTGAATCAGGCAACGTCACGCATAGAAAAAGAACTACTCACCCCAGCAATGATTCAACCTCTTCTGATGAACTTAGTTTATTGGAAGATACACTCCTCCCAGATGAAAACAAGTCTACAATAAATACTAATACACAGTCAGAACACTTACTGCAAAGTTTGAGTCAAGTGATCAGAACGCGTCTGAAGGAAAACAACGAAGCACTAATTTCAGAACTACGATGCACTATACAAACAGAAATTAACAAAGCTATTGCCAAACTCACACAAGATTTTGAGCAAAAAACCAATAACCTATCAAAACAAAATGATCAAAGAAAATTGGAATTGCAAAAAGTTGACACCAAAATAGAAAACTTAATAAAAGAAAATGAGAAACTCAAAAAAGAAATATCAGAAATAAAAGCAAAATCTGCCACCTCAGTTATTAAATGCACAGAAAGCAATTCAAAGAAGATAGTCCTATACGGCTTAACAGAGTATTCGAAAGAATCGGAAGTAGATTTGCATGATAGAGTAATTAAAATATTCCCAGACATTTTGCATGTGGACTTAACGGGTTATATAGAAAATATGTATAGATTAGGAAGAAATACTACCAATACCCGACCCCTGGTAGTAGAACTACTAAGCAAAAGAATGGCGAAGTACTTAATCAAAAATAGTCTTTACTTTATGGGCACAAGACTATCCGTATCTGAATTTTTAGATGAAGATGCACGTAAACAAAGGAAACTCTTGCGAGAAGAAATGTTGAAAGCACGAAAGAAAGGCTTACATTCAGTAATTCGGAACAATCAATTATACGTCCAGGGAGAACTAATAAATAAGAGGAATAAAACATACCAACAAAACAATGAAACTAATAACACAAACGATAATACATTTATAACTCAAAAAAATATTCACAGCAACGACCAACATAAGGAAACAATAACTAATATAAATACAGAAAACAACTCCTTTCGAAGCCACAGGACAACATTTTAACATTTTATTCCAAAACATACAAAGTATTTATAACAAACAAGACATATTTGAAGCTTTTATTGAAGAAAACTCAACATTTAATGCAATATGTTTATCAGAAACCTGGTTATCGTGCGAAAAACAAACCATGATACAATTTAGCGGTTACAAAATAGCTACCTCATACTGCCGAAAGAATCGAGCAGGTGGCGGCGTATGCATCCTGGTCCAAGATCACATATAATATGTTATTGAATTATGTGCAATTGAATTACCCAAATAAAATATTTTATTATTAGCGATATACTGGAATAAAAGAGAGGAAGATATATTTATAAGTCAATTAGAAATAATTCTAAACTATATAAGCAAAAATAAATATTCCAAATTCGATATTATAATTGGCGGAGATTTTAATATAAATGTTTTAGAGAGCAACAGGAAAACTAGTCAATTCTTAGATCTAATGCTAGAGTTCAAACTTACACAACACGTAAAAAAACCCACACGTATTACACAAACTACATCTACATGCTTAGATTTAATATTTACAAACTGTAACATAAATAGAATATGTATAAAAATTGAAGAATTTGGTTTGTCAGACCATAGCGGAACAACACTACAAATCTCTATACCACATGTAACCACATCTCAACCTACTTGGTATGCAAAAAAGAGATTATTTAACGACACCAATATATTAAAGTTTAAGTCTGCACTACAAGACATAGACTGGAACAAAATAATATTAGAAGATCAAAATATGAACGATAACTACAAAGCTTTCAATAAAAATCTCTCTATCTAAAATCAAATTTTAAGAAAAATTGGTTAACCAAAGGTATCAAAAAATCCTGCAAAAATAGGAGATTATTGAAAATTTTTACACTCAAAACAAATAACCCAATACTATCACAACACTATAAAAAAATATTAAAAAAGTCAGTAACAACAGCAAAAAAACAACAATACATTGACAAAATAAAAAAATCGAATAACAAAGTCAAAACAATGTGGAATATTATAAACGAGCGAACCAATAAAATCATAAAAAAAGACAAATTTAACATAAAACTACAAACATATAATAATAAAACAACCTCAGAGCCTAAGAAAGTAGCCAATATATTTAACAACTTTTTTGCATCTATCGGTGAGGGAAGTCGAGTACGAAGTAACGATGAGTCGAAAAGTATACCAGTGACTTCACAAACCGAAAATACAATGTTCCTCACTCCAGCAGACCCTTACGAAATCAATAATATGCTAAAAACACTAAAAAATAAAAAAAGCTACGGCATAGACGAACTTCCACCCTGTCTACTCAGAAAATGCGCTGATGAGATTACACTACCGTTCTATAAATTGCTAAACCAGTCTTTTAAAGATGGCGTATTCCCAGACCAGCTAAAAATAGCGTTAGTGAAGCCTCTACACAAGAAAAATGACAAAACAGAGCCAAGTAATTACCGTCCAATAGCTTTACTGCCTACAGCTTCAAAGATCTTCGAGAAAGCAATGTGCAATCGCGTGTACACTTTCTGCGAAAAATATCAAATATTTGACGAATGCCAAAACGGCTTTCGTAAAAATCGATCAACAGCGTTAGCAGTTTATAAATTTATACAGGGAGCCCTAAGCATAATAAATAATAAAAAATACGCAATAGGGTTAATGCTTGACATGACCAAAGCTTATGATAAAGTGCAATATGATATTTTATTAAATAAATTATATAGATTAGGGATCCGCGGTAAAGCATACGAATGGTTCAAATCTTATCTGGAAAATAGAGCACAGCTAGTAGAGATAGAATACTTCAATAACACTATAAACGAACTTCAAAAGTTTCGATCTGACCTAAAGGCGATAAGCGCATCAATACCACAGGGTAGTGTTATTGGATGTCTTTTATTTCTCATTTATATCAATGATTTTCCAAAATTTATTGCAGAAACCGGACCTTGCGTTTTATTTGCGGACGACATCTCCATTCTCACAGAATGTCATGACAATACGAACTTAAACAGTACCCTTAATGAAATTCTCAGGAAAATAATAACCTGGATGAATGAACAAAACCTTGAAATAAACTTCCAAAAGACTAAACTCATAACTTTCCATCCCCACCAAAAAACTCCTCTTAATGTACTTTTTTCCTTCAATAACCATAAAATAGAAACAGTTAATGAATTCAAACTATTAGGCTTAACCATAGACAAAAATATAAATTGGAAGTTACACATACAAAACATAAAATCAAAACTATCTAAATTTTTATATGCGTTCCGGGAAGTTAAAAAAACCACAAATTTACAGACTGCTCTGGTTATGTACTACGCCTATGCTTATGCATGGCTTAGCTACGGCATCATTATGTGGGGATACAGTACAGATGTCCCACAACTATTTACCGTTCAAAAGAAACTTATCCGTATCCTGGTAAATATACAACAGACAGATAGCTGCAAACCCCATTTTATAGAACAAAATATGTTAACTCTGCCTTGTATGTACATACTTGAAATATGCAAATTTGCTCACAAACACCAAGACTTTTACACTAAACGAGAAGACATACAAACAAGGTACACACTCAGACACAAAACACGACTCAACCTACCATCATCCCGCTTAAAAATACATTCTACAAGTCCTCTGGTAATGTCAGTAAAAATATACAATGTGCTACCAGAAACAATAAGAAAAGAAAAAAATCTCCATTTATTCGTAAATAAATTAAAAAAGTTGTTACTAAAAAAATCTTACTATAGCGTCGACGAATATTTAAGTGATAAATCTCTAAAACTTGAAAAGTAAAGTCTTTTGCAATTTTATTTCTAATGTTAATGTTATGTCTATGTTTTTAGAATAAGTTGCATTGTTATAAGATACTTAAATGATAAGTCCTCTCCACATTTATTTATTATATCTTTTGCTGTGCCCGACAGGGTCCACGATTGTTACCTACCAAATAAATGTTTACCACCTAAGCCTACATTGTGGAATGCAATAAAGAATTGAGTATTGAGTACTATTTGCATTATCTGCTAAACTTGAATTAGATGTTACACATCTTGATGTAACTACAGCTTTCTTGAATGGGGACCTTGAGGAAACAATTTATATGCAGATACCAGAAGGTTTAAGGTTAAGTTCTCAAAATAATAAAGTACTTAGATTGAATAGAGCTATTTATGATCTAAAGCAATCCTCAAGGGCCTGGTACAAAAAGGTTGATGAATGTCTTGTTGGTTATGGTTATAAATGCTCAAAATTAGAACCATGCTTATTTACTACTACTAATGATGACAAGAAAACAATAATAGCGCTGTATGACGATGTTTTTTTTGTATTTAGTAATGATGATGTTGAATGTAATAATTTAAAAAACGTATTATCTTCAAATTTCAAATTAAAAGATTTAGGACAGGTTAAGAATTGTTTAGGAATGACTGTTAATACTGATAAAATTAGTGGTCAGTCACTTTAATCCAAGAGTATTATGTTAATCAGTTATTAGAAAGATTTAACATGGCAGAATCTAAAGTAGCTAATACACCTTTAGAGTCTAAATTGAACATTGACTTAGAAAAATCAAATTGTGACAGTCAAATACCTTATCAGCAACTAATTGGTGGGCTGATGTATTTGGCAGTGTTGACTAGACCTGACATTGCATACTCGGTTAACTTCCTAAGTCAATTTAATAATTGCTATAATCATCAAACATATGCTAAACGAATTTTGAAATATCTTAAGAAAACTAAATACTTTGGGTTAAGATATTCTAGATATGGTAATTCTAAATTAGAAGGGTTTGTCGATGCCGACTGGGGAAATAATGTCGTAGACAGAAAGTCTTACACAGGTCTATGTTTTTCATTGGCTGGTAGTGTTGTATCATGGGAGGCGAAAAAGTAAAAAACTGTTGCCCTCTCAAGCACAGAGGCAGAGTACACGGGTATAACGGATGCTTGTAGGGAAGCTATTTATTTATACAATTTGTCAAAAGAAATTGTTAATGAGTCATACACCATTACTTTATTTAATGATAATCAGGGTGCACTCAAGCTGTCAACAAATAATAGTTTTAATAAAAGAACCAAACATATTGATATTCGCTATCATTTTTGTAAAGAATGTATTGTTAATAACATAGTTATACTGAAATATTTGGAAACAGCTGAAATGCCAGCAGACCTATTAACAAAAGGTTTATGTAATAGTAAGCATTATTACTTTATGCAATTGTTAGGAATACAGGATGTAAGAGTTGTGTAATGATTATTTGTTTGGTTTAGATGGGGTGGATGGATAGGTAAATAGCTGTGTATCTATATTATTTTGACAAGTGGCGGTGTTATTGTATCAAAATATGTATAACAATAACGCCATCTATTGTGTTCTTTTAAGAGTAATGTCACGAATGTGTATGAAGATTCATAACCAATAAAAAAACACTCTTACATGTGCCACCGAAAACGTTGTTTCATTATAGTTATAATATATCTAAATTCTTGATATTGCACATAACAAAGTGTTAATTCAAAAATGGAACTGATAAAAAAAAATGAAAATTACTTTTACAGGAAGGAAATGTTTTACAATTTGCTGCAGTTGTATGTAATAAGTAGGTCTCGTACACAAGTTTACGTATTGCCCAAGTACAACTAATATAAAACTAAAAAAATATTAATAAATGGTGCTGGAAATGTAAAATCAGAATTAGAATAATATGTAGCGGTGCCCGAACTAAGTGTGGGCAAACCTGTGTCAGGTAATCACATCGCGATTAATTTGGTGCAGTAAAATGATGTTTACTAAAACGGATAATAAATTATTTTTCTACAGACTATGAGAATAAACATTCTAGGGATTAATTTTAAAAACTTAAATATACAAGTATACAAAAATAAATACTGAAGAACTTATATTATCTTTATTTTAAAATCTACTGTATTTTTTCAAGACAGTATGCATTGTTAGGTAATTTAGCTTCGTAAATGGTAAAAATTTACAATACAAATTTTATCATGTGGTACAAAATACTTTCTCCTTCACTGGGTATCTGTAACCCTGCTTGCAAATCCATAGTCATAGACATAAATAAATGTTAGATTATGATGGACGTATTAGCTCGAACTTTATCGGCCGCTTTCGCTTCTTGGCAAACAGTCTTCCTCCGTAAATTTTAATTGTATTTTGATTCTGCTTTTTGATATTTTGTGCAGAAACCGCACAAGTATTTTTGAGTTCTAAAAAAACAAATTGTAGTTTTCAATAAATATGTCTCGGTATTTTCCTTCAGAAATAAGTGTTGAAATAGACTTCACCTCTGGAACTAAATATTTTTTCTTGCTATCCTTGCGACAGTAATGTGACTTCATTACAGGAAACGATTCAATGTTGTCCTTCGCGAATTTGACGTTTTCTTTTTTCGTTTTATTTGGTGGCTCTTTTTTCCTTCGCTGGTCTTTTGCAGAATATACCCTAAATGTATCCGCTTTTTTCACAGCATCAGAAACTACATCGAATGCATAATGTAGCCGTAAAAAAAATCTTGCGCACTTGGATCTTCTCATTGTGTACTGCAAGACCCAAGTGAAGCTTCTTGGTCTGTAAGTACTTGTTCACGTTGGAAAGCGCGGGCGCGGCGGCGGGTGCGGGCGCGGATTCGTGGCGAGTTCGTGTTCACATTGTGTGACGTGTTGTCAGAGATTGTAAACATGGACGACGATCTTTTATTTTTAACCGAAAATTCATATCTAAAGTCGGAGATGATAGAAATTAGAATTGGTGTGCACGAAATTAATAAAGAAAGAGAACGGTATGGTGAATTTCCTATTTTATATAGTAATTTGAGAGAACATGCTTCAAGATTTTTTGGATATACTAAGATGACTGTCAACTGTTTTGATTACATATTGGATTCAATAAGGAGTGTGAGACTTCAAAAGAAGACACAAATTTTCATAAAAGCATAAAACCCGAAGAAAGACTATTTGTAACTATAAGGCGAGTTTAAAAAAGAAAGAATTTTCTTAGTTAACTCCTTCATGTACGGCAAAAACTTTAAAAAAATAACAGATCTTCGCAATCTTGTTCTGCCTTTCGCTGCTTTGCGACAGTTTAATTTGTAATAATTCCAACTTTTTCTTCTCCAATTCCATAAATTCCTGTCTTATATCTTGGACATATTTACGTTTGGTGCTCGTTTATTGTGTACTTGTAGATGAACCAGCTATTAGAATTAGAATTATTTATTTATTTGTAAAACATAGGTACAAGTATAGGTCTTACATGATTAAAGAGTCCACTATGTTTTGTCAACTAGACATACAAATATTACAACCTTAATAAGGAGTTCTTGGTTAAATTAAAAGTTACGTAATAGTTAATAAAAAATAAAAAAACAATGGAACAGTCATCATTGTAGATAATAATTAGAAAAATTATAAGTTATTACTTGACATTACATTAAATTACAAAATCTATAATTACAAATTTATAATTAACACAACAAACATAATTTTGTCACAAATAATAATAAGTAATTTTACAGTAATTTTATTTTTGTTTATACTGAAACGTCGTTCAAGAAGTCATATATTCTGTAGTAACATTTATCAATAAGCAGCTTATTAAGTGACTTTTTAAATTTTAGTAATGGCATATTTCTAATGACTTCCGGTATTTTATTATAAATTTTTGGAGCAATGCCTAAAAAAACTTTTATTCATTAATGATGTTTTACATTTACACAGTTTATTAAAATATTGACAACGTAATGGATTTTTTCTTACTGCAGATAAGCTGACAACTACCCAGAAAAGTTTTAAATTTAATCAAATTATCTTCTGAATATTCATTCTTTTTTCATTTCCAGAATTTTAATTTGCAAGTTTTGTTTATGGACACTTTCAGTATTTGGGGTGTGTGATCCAAGAGAGCTAGATCTATGATTTCTGCTTTGCAGTCTCTTCGATAACTATGTGCAAAATTATCTATGCAGGTGTTACTACTAAGTCTTGTCGGTTTGTAAAGTGCTAATTTTAAATTATATTGCAAGAGAAAATATTCAAATTCTAATGTTATTTTATTTCTCTTTATCACAGCAATGTTAAAATCTCCTGCAAAAATATTTTTTTTTATTTGTCCCAGAGCATAACTTTTTCAGTATGTTGTCTAATTTTTCATAAAATACTATATAATTATGTTTAGGTACTCTGTATATAGAAATAATAATAATGTTATAAGATATAAGTTCAATAGCACAACATTCGAATAGTCCTGAAATTGATTGTTTCGCCACGTCAATTAATATTCGATATTGCAATCCTGCTCTAACACAAATGCATGTACCTTCTCGTTTCGTATTTCTAGAATAGTAAGCAGCCAAATAGAAGTTGGGCATGTATATTAGATCTTCGTAGCCCGATTCTATAAAGTGCTCTGTAATGCATATAACGTCTATAATAGTTCCCTTATTGAATAATTCTTCTAACTTAACTAAAAGTGTGTCAGACTTGTTCACTAGACCTGCTATATTTTGATGGAGAATATTGAGACAGTTATAGAAAAAACTGAGAATCTTCTCGCGGTTGTGCGTCTGCTAAAGCATTTATAAAACAGTCAACCTTTAAATGTGCAGCATTCAAGATAATTATATCCAAGACGAGATCTTGGAGATCTGATATAACAATATTTAATCCTTTATTGTTCAAATTGCCATAACGATGGCTGTATGTATCGGAAGTATAAGGTACGATTTAAACTTGAGTCTAAGATATATGCGTAATTATATGTTTCCACATCCATGTAAAGTAGATTATTGAAAGTATCGATTCGGCTGTTATACATTATATTCCTATTAACCATGTATTTAAAACTAGGTAAACATAGAACAAAGAAAGAAGGACTAGCGCTAATATTTTTTCGTTGTAAACGTACGGGACATTATAAATCATAATGCAAGCAGAATGATCAGCAACAAGTTAAGAAGACGAATACTTTCTCAGTTGTTTTCCTGAGTGGAAATTATATTAAAAAAGCCTTTTATCGAGATAGTGGCGCGAGTATTCATATGACGTCAGATGTAAACATGATGCAAAATACATGTTATACGACGAATATCACGGAGATTGGTGACAAAATTAATGCTGGATCCAAGAATATCGAGACTGTGCGTCGTACTCGCAAAGTAGGAAACAAACCTTCGCCTATCATCGTAGAATTCAAAACTACAGGAACGACGGCCCGCGAGGAGTGGTTGAGTAAACGTCGCAATCTCAACAAAGTAACGAGCCAGGATATCACGGGTGGATCACTGAAAGATAACATATTTATCAACGAGGACTTAACCAAACCAACACGAACCCTGCTTTGGAATACGAAACAAAAGTTGAAAGGCGTATATAGATTTATATGGGTGTCCAACGGTAAAATATTGGTTAAAAAAGAGGAAGGCGACAAATCTAAGTGGGTAAGATCGGAAAAAGACATTGACGAGCTGCTGAAAGATAAGTGAAGTGTTGTGTCATTCAGGTACCTAATTATGTGTCATTAATTCATAACATTCGCGGATATAAACAACCTAAATACAATCAGTAATGATTGTTTAGTTAACTATGTGTGTGTAAACAATTTTAAGGAGTGGATAGACACCTTAACTGATTTAAAAGATTTATTTTACATAGTACACATCAACATACGTTCATTAAAAAAAACACTTTAATGAATTACTTATAACTATAAATCCATATTTGCACAGATTAGATGTTTTGGTGTTAACAGAAGCTAATATTAATTACTCGTTGTTGTCATTTTATAGTTTAGACGGGTACGATATTAATTATTACACTCGTAAAGGGCGTAGCGGGGGTGGGGTCGTAGTGTATACGCGGGAGGGGCTTATGGCGCGGTCGGCCGGCAGCGAGTTAAGCATGGACAGTGCAGAGTGCCTTTCCATTACACTGCGCCACCATAATGAGCAAATACAAGTACTATCAATATACAGGCCCCCTAGAATTAACAAAAAAGATAAAATCACGCAGTTTCTAATAGAACTACAACAACTATTACATAATTTACCACTAGATAAAAAAACTATAATATGTGGTGATATTAATGTTAACTTATTAAAAACACAAGATAAAATCGTTATCGCATACGAGAACTTATTAGCAGAATATGGATTTGTGAAATGTATTAACGATATAACCCGTAAAGAAATAGTTGCCGAGAAATTAGTTGAATAGTGCTTAGATCACATTTATATTAGAGATAATTTACCAGTGATACATTCCTCAATTATTAAGTATAAAATATCGGATCACATTTTACAACAGCCGCGGTGGAATGGAAACGAACCCGACATTTCAACGAAATACAATCGAATAACAGCGCCTATAACTCGACATCACGGCGTCGTCGTCGCGCGCCCGCGCTAGCGGCCGCGCAATCGGGTCCCCCCGCGCCCCTCTCGGATGACTCGCTGCCTGTTACACGACGTGTGTTAGATAATCGTGCTGTGAGAGAAAAACTTCTCAACACCGACTTTGAACAACTATTAACTATTGAATGTCCACTGAAATTGTACTCGGAATTTTGTCAACTATTCAACAATATTTATGATGACTGTTATAAAAATATATATATCCGAAAGAGTAACCGTAATAGTAACAGTTGGATTAATGAAAACTTAAAAGCGATGATAGAAAAACGAGATGGATTATTTAATGTTTGGAGTGCTGATACCAAAAATATGATAAAAGGACTGGATTACACTAGGTATAGAAATAAGTGTACAAAAGCGATACTTAAGTGCAAGAATAAATATGATAAGCAATGCATATTAGATTGTAATGGTAATATAAAAAAAATATAAAACAAAAAAAGTCCTTAGATAATTTTATAATTAAGAGTATGACACAAGAAAATGATACAAAAGAAATATGTAACAAGTTCGCGTTAACTTTTTCAAATGATGTTGATCTCATTAAGCACGTGTGTCATGAGAAATGGTTAGATAGAAGTGGGTATGTGCAAGAGGCTGATGTATGTATGAGGTGGCAACCGGTAGACACTAAAAATGTTATGAATATCATTCAAAATATGAGCAGTAAGAAATCTCCGGGTACCGATCGCATACGTATGTCTGACCTTAAATTAATAGGAGACAAAGTAAGCCCAGTCATTGCCAATCTAGTCAACTTATCTGTAAGTAAACATATGTTTCCAAATTTATTAAAAAAATCCATTGTTCGTCCAATCTATAAAAAAGATAATTGTCAAATGTATTCTAACTATAGACCAATCGCTATTCTGTCGAGCATTGATAAAATTATAGAAAAATGTATAGTAAACCAAATCGGACTGTATCTTCATAAAAACAAAATATTAAATAGTTGTCAGCACGGATTTCAAAGAAATAAAAGCACGAACACATTGTTAACTAACTTTACTGAAGAAATTAATACCCATTTGTCTGAAAAAAAGTTCATTATTGCTATATTTTATGACTTCAAAAAAGCTTTTGACACTTTGGAATCTGATACACTACTAAATGCGATGGAGGAGTGTGGAGTGAGGGAGCCACTGAATAAATGGTTCACTGACTACCTCACTGCACGATCCTATCAGGTTAAGGTGGGCGACAGTTACAGCGATGAGAAACATGTCCGGTGCGGGGTTCCGCAGGGGTCGGGGTGTGGTCCGGTATGCTACCTCATGCACGTTAATAGCTTACCAAGAGTATTAAATCATTGCTCGGCGTATATGTTCGCTGATGACTTGTGTACATTGCGCGCCGGCACTGACCTCGCTGAGACTTGTAGCCTAGTCCAACGCGATGTAGATGATGTTGTAAAATGGTCTCATGATAATGGAATTGTACTAAATTCAGATAAAACTAAACTTATTATTTTACACTCACCTTATTTACGCCCTTCAGGAATACCAACTCCAATATTCACTCATAGTTTTTCATGTTATCACAAAAATAATGCAAACTGTAACTGTAAACCTATACAACAAGTAAATTGTGTCACTTACCTTGGAATGAAAATAGACGAGAATTTCTCCTGGTCTCAACACGTAGATTACATTTGTGATAAGCTTAGAATATTACTAGGGAAATTTTATCACCTAAGTTTTAAAGTACCAACTACTACATTAAAATGTTTATATAAATCTCTAGTGGAATCTATTATATCTTATGCTCTTGATTGCTATGGATCGACTTTTAAAACTTATATAGACAAAATTGAAACCTTACAAATTAGATTCCTAAAATTATTAGTAAACAATAAAACTAAGAACAGTTGCAAAGATAATTACAAAAAACTATTTAAAATTTGTAAAATTCTCCCAGTTACTTTAAAATATAAATACTCATTATTAGTAAATCAACATGGCAATTACGAGCATAATTCATCACTTGTATCGCATACTCACAGTACCAGGTCGATAGCTAACAGTAAGTATGATGTACCTAGAGTTATTAATTACTATGGAGATAGGACATTAAGAAAACGTTTACCATATTTGTTAAATAGCTTGCATGTGGACATCAGAAGAGAAACTAATAAAAACAGGTTTAAAAGATTAGGCACACCTATTGGATAGTATACACACACCATGAACTATAGTATACATAGTAAATTATGCATAATCACACACTATATTATTAAATTTCCAACTTAAAACATAAAAGACTCACCTGAGTCCACAGACAAACTGTTTAGAACAGTTTTGTGGACCTATATATTATACTAAGGTTAAGCACTATTCTGTAATAATAATAAATAAATAATAATTATTATTGCAGTAAATCAAAATGCAATGCCAGTATTGTGTTCGGGAGACGTGAAAATCATGACAGTTACTCTCAACTGTAAATACGAGGTTAATTTGAAAGATGTGTAGTGTGTACCTAATCTCACAATCAACTTGATATCCATCAGTCAACTTATCAAGAATGGTAACAGTGTATCGTTTAAGGAGGAGTACTGCTACGTTTACAACCGTGAAAACAGTTAAGTGGCTGTGGCAAATACAGTTGATGGTGTCAATAAATTGGCCATAGAACATAAACAATGTTTCTTTACATCACCTTCAGCGGCAGTTAGCAGTGAAGGATGAAGTAGGAGATTAGGCCACTTGAATATGAATGACCAGAGTAGGATGAAGGATGGTGCAGTCACGGAATATCATATACAGATAAATCAGTGATCAACAAAAATACATGGGATGCAGCTGTATCAGTTTCTATTGGGGATATATTATCAGAGCGGTCAGGTAGTGATGATGTGGAAGAAATGAAGGGTGAACCCGTCTCTAATCCCTCCAGTGTGGACATTTCTTCAGCATCAGAAGATATGCCTTGACAGACTTTAATCTAGTCACTTCCACAATATTGAGGGTCGTCATGTCATGAGGGGAGTAAACAGAAAAAAATAAACGGATACGTGGTTCACGTATCTACGTGTAGTAGTCGTAAGTATCTCAAATATCTAAATAAATTATAACCCTCTATGTAGTGTAACTCAATTGTCTGTTTACGAAAATTGAGAGTGTACTTGCCCCGTAAACACTAAAACTGAGTGTTGTAATACCTAATGTTAGGAAAAATGCAAAACACATCTTGTTAAACATATTTATTTTATTCCTCATCCTCATCTCGTATTATTATCTCATCAAGAAAACCTGCTGGTGCTGAGATATATTCCTGATGTCTAGCCTATCCTAGATACCACACTAAGGTCATAATGTGTGCGCAGCAGCCTACAGTGCGCCGGCCAATTAAGCAACTACAGCAATATTCAACTATGCCGGTTCTGCCAGGAATATTATATTCAATTAATATCTACACATAATATTGTTTCCGTGATACAGGGTGTCCGGTGGCAGAATTAGGATTTCAAAATTAAATAATAAAAAAACTAAATTTTTATTTTTATTATTTCAATAACCATAACAAAGAAGGGAAGTGCGGGTTTTATTTCTTAAAAATTATTTCGTCTAAATGTTGACCGTCACGTCGGACACACTCTTCGAATCTGGCTTCAGTATTCCGCGCCACTCGCTGGAGAAGGGACGTAGGGATGCCATTAACCTCGCGAACGATATTTTCTTTTAATGCTGAGATGGTTGGTGGGGCGGTTTCATAAACTTTACTTTTGAGGTACCCCCACAGAAAAAAGTCCATGGGGGTAAGATCCGGCGACCTGGGTGGCCAGGGGATGTCAGCGAAACGGCTTATCAATTTGTTAGGGAACAAATCACGAAGAAGCGATGGCGCTTCTTCGTGATTTGTTCCCTAACACGCCACGCCTCACACTGCTAGAGAGACCATGGGGTCTCTCTAGCAGTGTGAGGCGTGGCGCCATCTTGCTGAAACCATGTCTGTGAACTATAGGCGGGATGTCCTCTTAATATTGGCAGAAAAAAAAACGTTAAGCATGCGCCGATAAGAAACGCCGTTCACAGTAATGGCTTGTCTTTGTCGATTTTCAAAAAAATAGGGTCCGATTATTCCTCTACTTGACAATGCACACCAAACCGTCACTTTGGGACTGTGAAGTGGCTGTTGATGTTTCAATCGTGGGTTTCGTCCTTTAGGTGACCAATAACGGCAGTTCTGTTTATTTACATTTCCATTTAAATGAAAATGGGCTTCATCGCTCCAAAAGATTGTGTTCACTGTACGAAATCGCTGCAACATTGTCTCGCAGAAACTTTTGCGCAAATTGTAATCATTAGGCTTAAGCGCTTGCACTATTTGAATTTTAAAGGGGTGAAGTTTAAGGTCCTTTTTCAATATTTCGTGCACAATCGTTTTTGGGAGCCCTAGAGCAGCTGATCTCTTACGTACGGACTGTCTCGGGTTATCGCGTAAACTGTTTGCAACAAGTTCGATGTTGCCATCAGTCCTCGACGTTCGACTGGGCCGCGGATTATTTGCTGCTGAACTTGTTGTTCTGAACCTTCGCACCCACAATCGAATCAAATCTTCGCTTGGCGCATCACGTAACCGTCGGATATTGTACTGCGAACAAAATCTTCGACGAGCAACAGCACAGGAATCGTTTGCTTTAAAATACGCTTCGATTGCGAACGCACGTTGTTCACCTGTCCACTGTGACATCGTGACTAAGGAACCCGCACGAATGACGAATCGAACTGGACCCCCGCCCGCCCCTCCGCTCAACGGTTCGAAAACAGTTCTAAATTTAAATCCTAATTCTGCCACCGGACACCCTGTATGTGCCGGGACTTTATTTTCCCTCTTATTAGGTATTTTGTCCACTACCACCTCTAAAATTATAATCATTTTGATTGATAGTTTCGCCACTATTCACTTCTATTCTGTATCCGCCTTGAAAACGCACATGTTCGCCATATTAAGAAACAGCTTGTCTTATTTGGTACATCCCCAAGGCGAACAGAATTAAATCGCGATATTCCAAAACATGAAATATTATTTTAGCCAGCACATATGTTTTCAAACTGAGCTGATCGTCTATTCATATTAATGGACACTACCATGTTTGCCAGATTATTTTCTAATTTCAAATTTTTCTGAATAATACATATTGTTATCAAAACGAACACCAAATCTGTTCAAAAAAGCTGCAGCTACTTGAAAATTCTGCATCATATGTGGTAGAGCCCGATGAAAATATTCTCTATGAAGAACGATATGAAGAATCCCTTGTTCGGAGTTTTAGCAAAAATACTAAAAGACCAAATATGCCTCTAGTAATAAAGTTAAGTTTGAACGTCCTGTCCAGTACTCAAATATTCTGTCATCCATTTCTTCTATGTTTTCAAAATCAATTGATGGATTGAAAGCATTTACAGAAGAAAAAACATGCTGTATTTGCTGAATGGTAAATGTTGTGTAATTGTTTTGAGAATCAAATAATGTATCCCAAATATTAGCCGTCAAATGGTCATTACAAATATAGGCTTCCTTAGGCAGATAATCCGTTACCCTCAACTATGGACATTGGCTGGTAGTCTGTAACTATCATTTCAACCAATGATTTGTCTGTCGCATCATATTTGATGTTCTGTCAATTGGCTCTCATGTGCAGTCAGCCGGAGTTGCCTTTACTTTGTAAGGTGTTGTACTTTGGTTTGGTAGTGATGGTATACAGCTTGACAAAAAAAATTGTGATTCATGTTGATCGATGTAGTCGGATATCCAGGAGTATATTGAGTTGAGGGTGCTGTCGTTTTACTCTGAGCAGTGGTTAGCTGTCTAACTACTTTCAGAATTATCCATTGGTTCCGATGTTCATCCCGAAGTTGAATAAACTCTTTACTTCTTTTTAGATGTGTCGTGTTACCAAAGAGTTTATATTTTTGTTACATTTAATACATGTAATTTTTTTTTGTCAGGTTCCATTGTAAAGTATTGCCAAACTACAGACTTCTTCGTAGCTGGTCGCGACATTTTTAATAGTCAGTTGCATCCTTATTTTTAGTTAATATTCCTTGCTTCGGGAATAATAATGTAGCCAAGTAATGTAGCAGATGAATATCGGTATAAAATTTTTCAAAATAAATTATACGTTTGATGTGCCTTGGGACTGGTGGTAATAATCGAATAACTGTATTCGATACTGCTCCGAGGTCTAGTTCGCCAGGTAATCGTTCAATGTCCTTAGCTCCTGAGTAAACCACAAAATTGAAAGAGCATAAAACTTATAATTTGAATCCCCACTTGTTATTGGGTAAATTTTGTTTCATAAATTTCTTGTTCAAGTGGTCTATCACTGGTCTAAATTTATTCAGTCGGTCGTGATGAGGATGATCAGGGGCTAATGTTTAGTGTCGTCTTTCATATGAAAAGTATGTCTGATTTTATCAAATCTGTTGCGATTCGTGGTTTGTGCTTTGGGTTCAAATTTTTCAATGTTTGGCCAATATGACCTGACAATGATAAAAATAAGAATTCAAAGAAACTTTTCAAAATCCTAAACGTTTTCAAGTTTGAAGGAAAAACTGAGTGTTGGTACATGGATTTCCCCTTCCCTTCTTCGATGAATATATATTGAAATTTCAATATACAGGCTTATTCTTCGTATATACGAAACCTGAAACTAGTTTGTTCAGAATCAGTAATAGAATCGTGTACTAGTTTTTACACAATGTTATATTTTTACCAAATAATCTTAAAAAAAATCTATAAGTATTCAATCAGCTGGTCCGCGTACCTACTGTGTCCAAGTAGGTTCGCGGACCAATTGATTGAATACCTAGCTTTTTTTAACGTTTCGGCGCGGCCGCAGTGCATCAACGCGCGCTGTCCTCAGAACGTTCACAGAATTTCTTGTGAACACTCAGTATTTCCATCAACTTTGAAAGCGATTACTATGTTTCAAGGGTTACCGGTGTAATTTTCTTGATAAAAAAGTAATTCCAACACCAAACCAAGCAGAAGAATAAAAAAAATGCAACGAAGAAGACAGCAGTCTGGCAATCTCGACAACAACCGACCAAAAAACAGAAGACGCATATCAAACAAACTGCGCGACAGGAAACAAACAGCACCAGAAGAAGAATACGACTCCGACACACTGGATTGCACAGTGGGCGAAAGACAACCCTACAACAATAGAAATAAACTGTCTCCTTGGAAAGTCATCGCTCGCCATACTGGAACACGAAGAACTCATTACATTTACCACATCATTTATATCTCCACCGCAAAAAACTGGGGGCATAACAGTAAGCTTGGAAAAGCTATTAGATCCAAAGAACACAAATGTTCTCAAATTGCATGTATTCAGTGCCTTCTGAAGTATATTACTACCGGCCCTAACCGTACAACACTTAAGCAAATTCTCACAGAACGTGATAAAAAGGTGGCAATCTGCGTCGTTCATTCGCTGGGAATTGACCCTAAACAAAACAAAAGTAACACTGGAAATACTGAAAGGGGAAATAATTTATTTCGATATGAAAGCCCAGAACGAAGCCCAATTCAAAGACAACTGGATCAAAGAAATTCCATATCCAATGAAAACCTATTTGAAGATTCCGACAGTGATGAACAACAGCGTCCTCAGCGTGAGAACAGACTCAATGACATTAAAGGTCAACAGAATGCCATTAATCAACAAACAGGACTCAACAATAGCACAAGACGTACAAAAATTATCAGAGAGAATCAAGAGCTTGTGCTTCATTTATGTAAGAACAAAGCTTTTGACGAAGGGGAAGCAACACGATTACTATGCAACACGCCTGAAGGGATTGCAGTTCAATTTAACAGAAACTTCGGAGAACGAACTTACAGCAGCATTACGTATCGCCAAAACATTGGTATTTCAAGAATCGCACCAACAGAGATCACAGAGATCAAAACAACATGACCCATCAGCAAACAAACCAGCAATCGTCGAATAAGGACTGGACAATCTAGTAAGACTACTAGAAGACAACAATATAAATCCGTACACATTCGCACAAACAACAAAATTACATTTCCATGGAGAAACCAATAAAAAAAACAACTTGTTCTTCTTCGGACCACCAAGCACAGGAAAAACAATGATAATGGACACCCTAGTTAGCATGCACTTCCACATAACAAGACTAACAGGATTAACACCACAGTCGTAATTCAATTTCGCCAGCCTCATACACACTAACGCGTGCTTCATGGACGAATGCAAACTCACAGACAACCAATTCGAACAATGGAAACTATTAGCAGCAAGACAACCGATGTCAACAGACGTCAAATATAAAACAAGACAAGATATCACAAACTACATACTACACACAGCAAGCAACTATCCCATCTGTATGTATGTAAATGTATCAGAAGCAAACGAAGCAGTGGAAACAAGAACAATAACGTATTACTTCTCAAAACCTACACCATACTTCAAATTAAATGCATTCATATGGGAAGCATTCTGGGAAGTATACGCAATCAACATATAATCATAAGTATCAATAAGTGGTGACGGGTAATATAATTATATATAAGTGGTGACGGTTAACAATAAAATACAATGTAATACACAAATTAAAATAAAACCAAATCAAAATAAAACCGAGTTTCATTACATCATCCGCCTACGCACACACAAACACACACAAGCTATAAATAGCCGAGCACACATACACATGATGATTCGTCTTCCAGCAACGCGTCGTTGACTGCGAGCTGCAATGTATGTTCAGTACAACGTATCCAAGTGACACTGTAAGGAATCTCGGGCTCTGTATTGTCGACGTCATTATTATTAAGTAATATTTCAAGTGATTCCGTACCCGTCATCTTCGTCAGAATCATTATCTCCATCAGCCATTTAGGCTAAATTGTCATCAAGTTTGCACCGTTACCGGTTGTTAAAGAATATACCAATTTCCTGTCGTAAAATGAAATATTTTCTTAAAATATTAAACAGTTTTTCTTTTAGGTACCCGGCAGTGCTTCTGGCATGCAATTCTGTAACGCCCAGAATTTTTACTTGTATTTTGCCGCCCAGTATGTATTGGGCATTAACTGCAAAAATTAACTATCTAATCGTGTAGCGCTGTCAACTATGAGGGAAATCATTCGCCCTCTTATAGCTGCAGCTATTTTAGATCTTTTGGTTGCTGCTGCCTGCGACACAAGTATTTTAATGAAATGTTAAGTTAAAGAATGGGCTACTCTTAGAGTTGTGCCAGTCACATATATAATATTTTTAAGGCTAAATCATCAATAGGGTATATGCATGTAGTCTTTTATATTTTTATTCGATTGTAAACGTTGGTACTTTACCGTGAAAAAATAGAACACTTGAATAATATGATTATTGACTATTAAAATTATCAAACAAATCTGCAATCAGTTTCGAGCGATTGAAATGCCGCCTTCTTGGCGCGCTTTCTCTGACGTCAGATTACACATCTTAAAAGATATCTTGTATAGAATGGAGTGTTTAATTAACGAATAAAATACTTTAATGAAGGGTTTTTCTTTACAGAATAACGATAAAGCTCAAAAATAACTACAAAGCATGATCAACACCCAGTAATAACATACAGATATTGTCATCGCGCAGAGTGACATCACGTTTCACTCCAACCAACAGCGTGCGTTTTGACATTTTAAATTTCCCTCGCATGATTCACACTTTACAACTTTAATATTTAATAGTTTAAACACGATTGATTAAAAAAGTAATTGAATAGGTGTCATTCTACAGCAATAAAGATTACGAATAAAAATATTTGACCTAAATTTAAATCACATGCATATTATGTAAAATGGTGTTCCGTGTACCGTTACCAAATTGACACACTGGTTTTTCAGAAAATCATGTTACTTCGTAGATGATGTAGTTATAGTGGTTGGTTGGTTGTTGCTCAAACTATCTATGTATGTATCTGTATTTTATATATATAGACACATACATATAAAATAGCTAAAATAACATAATATTAGGTAATATAATGTATAAAAATCTCGTGTCACCGTTTTTGTTATCGAACTCCTCCGAAAAGGCTTGCCTGATTTTTACGATTTTTTTTGTGTATATTTGGTAGGTCTGAGTAAAGGTCGTAGGCAATTTTTTATAGCCCCAGGTGATTAAGGTGGCCCTATCCAGAAAATATATATGGCTGAACAACGTTTGCGGGGCACAGGCTAACAGGTATATAATATGTTAACTGAATTTACGATTTCGAGTGTGATAAACACCATTATTAGGTAGGTAGGTAGGTATGTATCTACCTCCCTACAATAGATTCATTTAGGTAACATTACAATTATTGACGATCATAATAATCTATGTTTAATTGCCACGTAGGTAGTTGATTTCGATTAGGTAGGTACCCATCTTAGCCTTAGAGGACCCTTAAGCAAGCTAGTTGTTGCGGATCTCCAGTCGCTAACCTTACGGACTGGTGAACTGTAGACTGTATATTGTTGATCTGTTATACGCGTAGTATTTAAATAAAGTGGAAGATTTCGCTACACCATTAAACAAAAGGGTGTTGGCCTAGCAGCCCTCACAAAAACACGAAACGAACACATACAATTTCCGTGCATTATGTAGGTCTAGTACCTGCCTGATATGTAAAATATAGTGAACTGCACAGTGAATGTGTTAATAAGGTAAATAGGTACCTACAGTCAATCGCACGACAGTGGTACCTAACAATTGCACTAAGAAAACCTCACTTACTGCTACCTAGGGGAAGCCGGGGCATTACGGGCCCCCGGGGTAAAACGGACACCCCCTCTCCCCCGCAGGATAATAAATCGAGACGCTCGGAACTAGTCGCATCGCGTTCCAGTCGACCTCGCGCTAGCGAGACAATTGATTATGTGTGTGTAGCTGCGCGTCGTACGTTGACAGAACGAAATTACGTAAGTTGATGCAATTGATATTATTTTTCGTTTTTAAGTTCGCTTTGTAGCTAATTCGTGAATGTGTTAAATGCTCAGTCATTATGTGAATTCCTACGTTCAATTATGTGACTAAATAACTAGAAAGAGTTGGGAACTAACTACCACATATTCGTTTGATTAGGTTAATATTTATTTTATTTGACCTCGGGGGCATTTTGAGCGGGGCAAAATGGGCAGGGTGCCCGTTTTGCCTCGGATAATTGTATTGAGTTTATGTTTTTTTCTGCAGATACAATTATGGTTCGCCACTACCAAAGGAAGACAGAACGTGCCAAATGGAGCTTGGAGGAGATGGAAGCAGCAGTAAGGGATGTGGCAAGCGGAAGGTTAAGCTGTAAACGGGCCGCTCTTGAGCACAATATGCCACGATCAACTTTGCAACGAAAACTCGAAGAATACAAAAAAAAACAATACTTATCACCAACAAAACTAGGTAGCTATAGACCGGTATTCTCAACTGCCCAAGAAGAAGAGTTAGCTTCATATATTAAAGACATGGAAGGTCGATTGTTTGGTTTGTCTCCAAAAGAAGTTCGTCAGCTGGCCTATCAATTGGCCACAAAAAATAACATCCCACATAATTTTGATCCGACTACTGAAACTGCTGGCGAGGATTGGTTAGCAAATTTCCTAAAACGCAATTCTTCTTTGTCACTGCGCAAGCCTGAAGCCACATCTGCTGCTCGAGCCATGGGCTTCAACCGCCAAGCTGTGGAGGCTTTCTTTAAAATTTTAGTTGAGACAGTAGATAAATATAAAATTACAGCGGATAGAGTTTATAACGTTGATGAAACCGGAATGACTACTGTAGCAAAAAGCCTTGGAAAAGTTGTGGCCACCAAAGGTAGAAAACAAGTTGGGTCTTTGTCATCCGCAGAGCGTGGGCAACTGTTTACAGTCGAAATATGTATGAGTGCTACAGGGGTTTTCATGCCGCCCATGTTCATATTTCCACGTCAAAGACTTAAGCCTGAACTAATGGATGGAGCTCCTCCCAATTCTTGGGCAGAATGTAATGAGAAAGGTTGGATAACAAAGGAAATCTTCTTGAAATGGTTTAATAAGTTTGTGACCTGGTCCAGAGCTACGAAGGAACAACCAGTTTTATTACTCTTAGATGGACACGCTAGCCATGTTAAAAGTTTAGAACTCATCGATGTTGCCAGATCAAGCGGTGTCCATATTATCTGTTTCCCTCCACATTGCACGCACCGTCTCCAACCGCTGGATGTTAGTTTTATGAAACCATTAAGTGCATATTATGGAGAAGAAGTTAAAAAATGGCTGCGAACAAATCCAGGGCGGGTAGTGACACATTATCAAGTAGCTGCCCTATTTTGCAATGCGTTTTTAAAATCTGCGACAATGCTTGTAGCAATTAATGGTTTTCGTAAAACAGGCATATGGCCTATTAACCCAGATGTCTTTAGTGATGAGGATTTTTTAGCTGCTGATACTACAGATCTGCCTATAGATGATACAATTGTACCACCGTCACCATTAAATCAAGAGTCCCAACCACAACCGTTGACTATTCACAATCCCACACAAAGTCCAACTGGTTCTCTGACACAACCAAATATCGTGCAGCCTCCTATATCTCCCTCTCCGGGTCCATCAACAATCCTACAGCTATGTACAACTCCACCACCTGGAACATCTTTTAATGTCATGTCGCCAGTAGATATCATGCCAAAACCCAAAGCACGAGTTCAAAAACGAGTCACTAGGAAACGCGGAAAAAATTAACTTTTAAATATATAAATTACCCAGTACTTATGTATGAGTTTTGTCTGTTCAAAATTAGGATCAGCAACACAAAATATTCCTTTAGATTTTTTTGCAGCATACATCATTGTTTTGTCACTAAAAAGACATTAAATTTCAAAGACAAAATCTTTACTAATTCCATCAGGTGACACCCCAATAATGCAGGACATTAATATTAAACCGGTACTATCAATGGCACCAAAGTCTTTTTCCAACTCCTTGTGCACTCTTTTTCCAATGCCTTGCCCCTTTTTATCGCTATTGTCTCTGGCACCTTGTATCCACCTAAAATACTATGTACCAAAGCACCATTTTGAGTTTTGAAGTGAATAGCTTCATAGATCAAAGACCCTGTTACTCTCTCTTGACGCATAGAATGCCATAGCCTTGAAGCAGCCTTTTGTAGTTTCAGCAATTATGTTGATCACATCCATGGTAATTATGTCTTGTGAAAAAGATTTAAAATTGTTATAACTATGATCATTCACATGCTTTACAAAATTTAGTACTAAATTGATAACACTGAAGTCATTTAATGAAGGTAAATGGTTCCCACAGTAATTTAAATGATTCCTATTGTCATTTTACGTTCCTTACATTCTTTAGAAAACATAGTTAAATTAATATTCATGATTACATTTTCTGGGGCCCTTTTCATTTTGCCAAGACTAACTTCTGGTAACCTCCTATAGGTTACCAGAAGTTAGTCTAATATAAGGCAAATATATCCAGGTCAATAAAGTGTGCGTTATATGTCTCATCAAGGCGGTGAAGAGGTGCCCGTGCACCGGCGTTGGTTCTGCAGTTCTCAATATAAAACAACCTAGGCACACCGTCCGCCGTGACATGGTTCTGGGTACTATGTAGCACAATTTATTTGTAATATCTATGCAATCATATTAATTATTACAGAGGCAATGAAGCATCATGGAAACTTTGTCGAGAAGCAAACGTCTTGACTCTAAGCTCAAGATACTATACCGTTTTAACATTTGATCATAGGGCAATTTAGAATTATTACATTTGTAATTTACAGAACGTATAAATTTCTTCTGTACATTCTCTAGTCTCTCGTTATATTTGGCATAAAAAGGATTCCAAATTGGGACGGCGTATTCCAATTGCGATCTGATCAATGACTCAATAATAAACATTTTACGTTCTTTGACTGCCTGATACTTAATTTTGTTGTTGAAAATGATGGCTAATATTACGGTGAAACTACTTGAACTTGTTTACAAAAAAGTGTAAAACTTATTTAAAACGAACACTGCCGAATAAACTTTATGTGAAAACCTGTGGTTTAATTTGAATAAAAAATAAACATTTTATTTAAGCTAATCCTTGTGGTATCGCTTTCTTATATATGTCGCAGGGATATGATGAAAACAGGGAATTGATCAAATCTCTAAGCGATTTCATCAAATCACGGAGGATGTTAAAATTACAACACGTTTTTATCATTTCCCTAAGCAAATCTGGTGATTTGACAAATCCCAATAAAGAAATCTAGTGATTTGAACAAATCTCAAAATTGGTTCAGTGAAATGACAAAAATAACTTTTCTGTAGTAATTTAAAGGTTTATTTTGTACTTTATTTTGTAACCCACCCCGGCTTCGCACACAAAATGTAATATAGATCTCAAAAATCACAACTAGAACATAATTATTTGAAAAAGAGAAACAAAAATGTATTAAAAAATAGAAAAACGTAACGTATGATATGCCTATTTGTAATATTCACTTATTAAAACACGTAGCAGATTTGTGGCAACGTGAATTACACAGAACATTATTTTTCTTACAGGCACATTTGTTCGTTTTGCATCGTACTTTGGACTCTTGACAAGAACACTGCTTGAATCCTTGTCCTCCAAATAAAGATAATTTTCCTGCAATTTCACGCAAACTCAGCGTTGTGGATGGAACCGAATCGGTTAATGTAACTGTAGATAATTGGAGAGCGTTTCTTGGAAGCCAATCTCTTATGATACCAACTGAAGTACCGATTTGAAATAAATTGTTTTTCGTATCTAATACAATCCCTGTAATACTATTTGCATCTAGTGGACCTCTGTCTACTTTTGGTACATCAACCAAAACGGTGGAACCAACTAATACATCCTTGAATTTTTTCGAACAAGTTTCTTTCATTTTATCAGCAGATCTTTTTAAATTTTGTGAAGCATCTTCCCTTTGCTTTTTAATGTTCTCTTCTTTTTGGCATAATAAGCATAAAACTCCCGACCCATATCCTTCTTCGCTTGTCGTAATGCCACATATTGCATGCACGGAATTTCCGCAAATGTCACATGAATGAGCTCCTGTAGATTCTTGTCCACAAACAATACAAATCATTTCCTGTACTCTCACAACCGATTCACTTTCTGATACAACAGGTGGTTCAGCTAATAATTCATGTGTTAAAATAGGTGAAGTCGAAGTGTTATCTTCATTTGATGCAATAGTTAGTTGTTCCTCAGAAGTTGTGGCGTTGTTATCAATTGATTCTGTGGCTAATACGTTTTGCTGTTTAAGAAGCTGATCCAGATCCTCTTCAGTAACTAACTTGTCAAGTAATTCTGTTGAAATATGAGTAGATCGGAGTCCTGTTTTTGGTTCTGTTCCAAATAACGCCTTGTAAGGTGAACGCTTAATGGTACGATGAAAGGAGGAATTCTTTTGAAATTGAACAAAATAACAGCCGATTGCCCAATTTTTACTGTCATTGTCAATTAACCAAGCCCGTAACATCGCTTCGACATCTTGGTTTGCACGCTCAACTGACCCTTGACTCGCTGGATGTCTAGGCCTACCATTAATAATTTTGCATGTTGGCCACATGGCAGTTAATTCTTGAATGATTGCAGCAGTAAACTCACGGCCATTGTCACTTTGTAGTATATGGGGACAACCGACTTCCAGGAAAATTTTTAACAGTTCCATTGCTACTTCAGCTGCTCTTTTTGAAATCAATGGTCGCAAAAAACTGAATTTTGTTGCGTGATCTTGATAATGTAATAGCCATTTATAATTCCTGTCGGGGGTTGACTGTAGGTCAATCAAATCAACCTGGCCGCGATGGTTAAAATCATTAGACACAATCGGGCAAACAACAATACCTTTTCTTGGGAATTTCTTTTTAGATTGACATACCGTACAGAGTTTCAAAAATTCTAATACAACAGAAGTGGGAATTAAATATCTGGATTTCAAATAGTACAGCATTTTATCTCTGCCACCGTGGCCCGTCGCTTGATGGGTTTCACAAAGTATGGCATAAAATTCATTTGGAGTCACTATCTTAACCACTGAGTCAGAAGCAAACTTTCTTTTTAATATCAAAAACTTGGTTGTACCTACCTCCATTACATCATATTTGTTACCGTAATAATATTGCTTGTTTGTTCTCTTAAGATTCAGTACTGGAGCTGATTTAAATTGTTCAATCGCTGTAATCGCTTCTTCTACCCTCTCTTGAGTCCATAACGGTTTTTCCTTATCATGCCGCCCCTCTACAATCGTCTTAATAGCTTCGTTAAACTGTTCCTCACACACAAACTCAGTACGAGGCTGATTTTGTTCCGTATTCAAAGCCATTCTCTATAATTTTCGTAAAATTATACTCAAAAGTGCGTGCGTCCGTCTCCCATAGTGTTTAGAACCAACTAAGACCACGTTCGGGCGGCCGCGGGTGAGCGTGGGGTGGTAACAGGGGGCGCGGTAACTGACAAGCAAGCGCGAGCGCGACGTAAACAAGAACTGGACATGTTTTATTATCTTTTCACTGAATCAATTTAGGGGTTTGTTCAAATCACCAGATTTGCTTAGGGAAATGATGATATAGTGTTGTAATTTTAACATCCTCCGTGATTTGATGAAATCGCTTAGAGATTTGATCAATTCCCTGTTTTCATCATATCCCTGCGACATATACATATCTTCCAAATCTGGTATTTTACTTGATATGAGTATGAAGATTTCAGCACTTATCACTAATATATTAATCAATAAAAAATACTTTTACGAATTATGGTCCACACTTTCTTGTGAATTTTCTTTGTCGAGATCGTTATTGACAAAACTGGAACATGAATAAAGAGACTGCTTATTCTGTTGAATTTCTTGAAGTACTTGACTTCCAGTAATTTTATTTTTACATATAATACGTTTCGGTCTCGTTTTGCTTGTTGAAGCACGTATTATCTTTATTGTATTTTAGTCACAGCATGGCGCGTAACATTTTAAAGAAATTTTCACACTATTTTCGTATAAGCTATATCAGTCTCGAGTACAGATTTTGAACAGAAGCAAATTTTTGACGTTTTATTTTTAGAGCCTCCAGCCGAAGAGCATGTTGTCATAAACTTCCTGGTAATCACCACGTCCACTTATGCATTGTTACTTCCACGTCCTTTTCCATTTCCACAAACGACTGCAAGTTTATTTTACAATGTTCTTAACATGGTTGGATCTTTCAGCTGATCATCAAGGCCGTCAGGTTCTTCCTTGTCAGAAATTGGCTTAAATTTTACATAGCTTGAATTTTACTTTCTGAGGTACATTGTACATATTCATCGAACTGGATACTTAATTGCGACATTTTCAGTAATAATTTACTCTCCATACTTTGCAAGTATTCAAACAAAACTTTCTGGTTTTCTTGTATAATTCCCGTTAATTGTAACAAATCATCAAGTTTATGTGAAATTTCATGCTGATCTATTTCTTGATTAGATGTTAAAACAGTAACATTGTTAAGATTTGTAGGACTGGACGTGTAAGATTGAAGATACTGAGCATTATCCTAAAATTATGATGTTATTCTTTACAGTTACTCATAGGCATTCCAAATGACATCTTTTGGGGCCCAACAAATCACAGAGGGACCATTCATGCCAACTTTTAAGGTGCAGGGCCCAGTTTATCACCTGGTTGGATCTTTACTTCCCCAAAATGAGCCAAAATTTCTTAAAATTTATTTTGTATCAATTTACAATGAACATATACGACAACATAACTTTCCTCAACTGAAAATCAACCTTATATCTCAACTTTAGAATATGTTATATCAAGTAAATCCGTATGTCAGAAGTTTCAAAGCCGCAAAAGATTCCATCCCACAAGGCCAAAATAACAATTATAAAGTTTTAATTAAGGCTGATAGACGTCCTGCGGAAGATCATTGTGTAAGGTACAATGCTCCCGTTGCAGACGAAGTTGCAGTAATATTAGTCATTCAGGAATGTGATAGACGTGACATCGTGCTGCGTACTCATGATGATCGCTTACAACGTATTTGTGAATCTTAGTTTTGGATATTACTTGGTTAAAATTCTTATCAAGTAGAGGTGATATTAGTTTTATTCTGGTTTTAGTTTGGTGGTAATGAACATTGGCAAGTGATTTTGTTGCATCAGCAAAGTCAGACAATAGTTTATGTTTGTTCATGTTCTTTGTTAGTATAAGGTCCAGTCATTGCTTTCCCTATGATAGCAGTAGTCAATCCTATTTGTTTTTGGGACAGCTCTATCCCTTGGTCCCTTAGTTTAGAGGGCTTTGTGAGCAAAACTTTTACCTCGGGGCTAAGTAGTGAAGCATCAAGAAGTGTGTATCTGGCACTGTATGCTTTTTGGTAATAGTTTCCCTTTCCTCTTTTGGTAATCCTTTTGTTAGGATATGGTTGAATTGTATGTCATTATGAATTTATGCCATGTATTTTTGTGGCTCCTCATAGTACATACCCAATGCCTCTTTATATGGGTTTGGTGGCTTCATTTCAATTATATCAAAAAGGCAAAAATTGCTGTATCTGAAGCATTTGCAGTCAGCCATTGTAACACAAGATCATATTAACATAAGTATCTCGTACTTGATGGCTGATTAACTAAACCATCCCGTGCTTAGATAAGACAAAGTGAATATCTCGTTTTCGGTGATCGGTAAAAGCTAGGCATGCCCAAACCAGCTAGCAATTTAATTGAAATATTATCGCTAAGAGCATCTCGTACTCACTGGTAAGGTAAAAATGGTTTTAATACCACACACGCAATGCAATAAGCAGGGTTAAACAAGGGCATTCCACTTCGTGCACGTGTTTTCATGTTCCTAACATAACATAAACATATATGTGATCTTGATTCCGTTGATGACCGGGTGCTGTGCGAGCGTGACTTGGTGCTGTGTGATCTGCTCTTGCGGCTTCGGCGTTGGCGACGTCGTTTGCGTCTCCGGTTTTCATTTAAGGCAACGGTTCACTTAATAAGTTTTCTGTCACTGGGCATATTGGAAATTTAGTTTAAAATCCTTTAAACATAGACAAATTAGAACTATAACGCGAAATATTTTTTTCCTTGCGATGTCGTGAGCGCGCGTAAAGAAAAGTGACATTTGGGGTTGCCAATATAAAGACCGCGAGGCCCTACTTCAGCCGGAAAATGCGCCTGTTATAAATAAGGAACAGTTATAGAAGAAGAATACAAAGAACGTATTGACAGAAGTAAACTAGCAAGAGACGAAAAGATCCGGACAAGAACGGAGATAATTACGTTTTTACGGTGGACTTACAGGCCGTTCTAATAGCACCAAAATCTAATGTTCATAATATGGAATGAAGTAGAAGGTGGTCTTATTGCGGAAAAATTTGCCTCCATCTGGATTGACTTTTTAGAAAATAAAGTAATACGTCGTCAAGTTAATGCTGAAGATAGAAATAAAACGATTATAATTTACAGTGACGGTTGCACTTACCAAAATAAAATTTGTATTTTATCTAACGCTCTTTTGAATGTGGTCATGAGGAACAAGAATATAGCTTCGAACAAATATTTTTAGAGGTAGGTCACACCCAAATGCAGGCCGATTCAATGCATTCCACTATTGAGCGTCACCTAAAGAATGAAGTCATGAATATGTATAGATTAAGTTAGTATTATTTCAGAACGTTGATTATTTGAATTTCAAGTTTTTGCTTCGTACTGAATACTATGTAAAAATGAAATTAACAGGTTAACGAATTATGCCGATACTTTTTAGACAAGATTAATAACAGACATTACTCGCTTGTAGATGAGGATGATGTGTTTGTTGTTCTGTATAGTTCAATCACGGCGAGTAGGGGAAATAAATCTCCTGTTCATCTACACGGTCACTTTTACAATAATTTGAACATTAAAACGTTTAATATCACAAAGAAAAACTATATGAAGACATGATTCGAATTTAGTTCTGATCATATTTTGGGTCGATGCAATATGTTTTTCTCTTCCATTCTCCTCTGTCAGTCGTTAGGTCATCGTTTACACTCTTTTCATTCACATTAAACTAAAAGGTTCCATCACGATAGCTGGGCAAGTAAGGTCCAACTATAGTATGAGGTCGCGACACACACTTTTATTTATTTGACACAAACTCACAAAGTCGGGGTCCTGTATATCAAATGCAAAGTTAATTTTACGAAGAGTAAAATTTTAACGACGATATAATAAACTTTTCGTAATATGTGCGTGCTCTAAAAAGTGTTCGTTATGTCCTGAATATGCTATTGTGACTAGGTATTTATTAATTATTTTACTTATTATAAGGCTGGAATAATTTTGGTAAAGCATTGTAACATTAGCTAGAAAGCTGCAAAAACACTGATACCGTTTTGATGGTAATTATAAATGCTCACAAACTTTTAGTAAAGCCGTAAGAAAGATATAAAATAATCTACGTAAATCACCGCTTAAAAAGGTTGCTGTTGTAAAGAAACTAACATTATTTTGAAATAAAACAAAAGAAAGAAAATAAAAACGAACGGATCGATAAAATTGTCGGAGAGTTTTTCTACAGTGATGATATTAGTCGACAGGCTCCAGGAATAAATTATTATAAAACTATAAGAGATACCGTAAATGACAAAAAAAAACAAAAAAAATATAAGAGTAATATGATGGTAACAATCCGGATCATATATTAATTCTTTAAGGACAGCCATCCTGACACTAAAATTGGAACATCTGCTTTCTACAACTTGCGGCCGGCAC
The DNA here is from genome assembly GCA_935421205.1 of Xylocampa areola. Taxonomy (NCBI): domain Eukaryota; kingdom Metazoa; phylum Arthropoda; class Insecta; order Lepidoptera; family Noctuidae; genus Xylocampa; species Xylocampa areola. The sequence continues at coordinate 1,976,919 of OW285216.1, forward strand.
AAGTGCTTCCTGTTTCATATACGATTGTGTGCGTCTGTGCTCAGTACTCAAATATTCTAAACAAAACTGAAAGTGTCGGTAAATGTCTGGTGGGATTTCCAAAAACGCTCAAGGGATTGATCAGCTCCATAACTTTCAGCCCCGAAAACGAATCATGTATGCTTCATTTAAACTTAGCTTCTGTTTAAACTGCCCAAAAGAGTTCTAGAACAGATTTAACGACTATGAAAACTTGAAAACAGTATTTCTTGGGAAGAACGGACCAATTTAGGAGACCGCCTAAAAGTCGAAGCAAAGACCATGTCTTGCAAAGCAGCAGTACTTAAAGAACTGAAAGGTAATATGGAGAAGTTCAAAATTCATTGCTATTCATCGTTAAACAGACTGTAACAGAAAAAGGTAAATCACTTAACTTTACATGAAAGTCAGAAAACTTTCTCTGCATTATTTCAGCGTCATCTTTGTTTTAGATAAAGTTAAAAATCGTTTGATAGACAGGCTACGGTCAGCATTATGACAACATTTTGTTTTACATATGAAATTATACAATTTATTAATATTTATTATAAAGTTTAATTAAATATAAACTGAAAATATTAAAAACAAATATGTTCTGTCTGAAAAATATATTTTTAGCATATCTGCTATTCTGCCAAGGTTTGCTCTAAGTACCCCTAAATTTTGTGCAACCAACCCAAGGTTGCCAACACTTACACCAATACTTTGGTCAATTGCTTGGAAAGCACGAGCATTTTCGATATCAGCTTCTGTTCACTGCATTTCTACCTGTGACAGTATTCTTCTAGCCTCATCTAATGGAGCAAGAGGGCGGCCTAAAAAAAAGAAATTATTATCATCAATAAGTATCGTAACCATTAGCTGTATAACTAACAATTAAGGAACGGACCCATATATAAATAATTTAATATATTTTGCAGATAAGTCTGAAACTAAAAATGCAGAAAGTCCTAAACAAGTCATCGGCGGTCTGCCAGTGAGAAGACGCGGCCGTGGAAATATCCTTCGTGGTCGTGGGCGTCAGGTAGGTGGTAGAGAAAGACGACGAGTGACAGAACGTTCCGGATGGTCGCGTGGTCAGCCATTGTTGCAGCGTTTCGCTAACGACGATGAGCTGCCCGCGACGTTGCGAGAGAGCTTTGAGCGTCTGACGGCTGTGCGAATTGATAGAGAGAGACTGTTGCGTAACCGAAGAATGGCGAATGCAGCGGCTGAAGGGAATGCTAGTACTAGTGCTAGTGTGGAGATTGAGTTTTATCAAAATGAAGAATTTGAGTGGAAGCCGATGGATGAGTGGAATGGAGTGAAAGAAACCTTTCTCCCTGAAGCTTCTGGGCCCTCATAACGTGTTGGAAACGTTTACGATTCGTTTCGCTCTTTTTGGGATGATCATTTATTATCCCAGATTGTAGTTGAAACGAATCGCTACGCCCGGGGGATTCAGAGTGTGTCATTTCAACAAGATTGGTTTGAGAGATGAAATACTGATCCTGTTCGCGTTTTGGATGATGTTGGGAATTCTTAAATTTCCCACCATCAAGTCGTGTTTTTCAAAACACCCCATTTTGCGGATAGATGTATTCCGTAACATGTTTACTGAAAAACGTTACTGGAATATAAACCGGGCCTTACATTTTGCCGACGGTGCACGGGATACAAATGACCCTAGTAATATTTTGTACCCCATGGGCCCCTTGTTGGATGAATTAAATTTAAAGTTTCAGCAGAATTACTGTCTGCATCAGGACATTTGTATTGACGAGTCATTGACACTTTGGAAAGGCCCGGTTGGGTTCAAGCAGTGTATCCGAACGAAATCGGCACGATTCGGGATCTAAACGTACCAGTTGTGTCAAAACGGAGGTACGCTTATTACTGATTTCCATATTATGTCTTAATGTTTTATATTTTTATTTTACATTTTCATGTTGAAAATTGGCCTGATTCAAAGAAATATTGTACACTTATTCTTGACGAAGTCTCTTTAGAACTTGTTTTATCATACGACAAACATAAGGACAATGTATGTTGTCTTGTAGAACTCGAAACAAAAACTAACAACTATGCTGATCATGCATTGGTACTTATGATCCAGGAAGTGTTGCACAAATGGCAACAGCCTTATTGCTTATTAGTTTTGTGAGGGTGCTAGATCTGCCCAATCATTTATATAAATAAATATATTAAACTACCTGTGCCCCGCAAACGTTGTTCAGCCAGATACATTTTCTAGATAGTATCACCTAGGGGTTTAAAAAATAGTCTACGACCTATTCTTAGATTAGACGAGAGAGATAAATCAGACCTACCAAGCATACACAAAATTCAATACAATAACGAACACAAAAAAAAAGAATTATCCAATTTGGTGCAGTCGTTTGGAAGATCGATGCAAAGCCGTGAAGCGGAGCTAGTATAGACTATTTAGAACCATTTGAACCAAACTTGTCTTAGGCGAAGTGTGACTATTTCTTTTTCATCGATTTTGAATGAATTTTCATGACAAAACCTAAAATTTTGCAGTTATTTGCATATAATTATCAGTTTGAAAGATAAATATGATTTATTTTATTAAAATAATGTCTAAACAATCAAACAGAACATGATTGAGGCATCTGTGTCATGAGACAATTTTTTTACAGATATTTGAATTCATTGATTCTTTTTTTAATATAAGAAAACAGATTTTTGACGCCTTAAAAAAAAACGCGGACGCTTTTTCTGTTCAAACCTTTTTAAAAACATGCTACACATACAACTAGTTATTGCTCTTTTTTTGAGGTATCAACTACGAGGATAGCTTACAAATTCGGTCACTTGTATGGGTACTGAATTGATTGCAATGACGTCGCCATAAGACGTGTTAAAATATGGAAGAAGAATTCGCGGTGGTGAGCAGAGGTCGAGATGGCTTAGTGGTCAGAGCGCCTGGAGTATCTATCCGGGAGGCGCAGGTTCGAATCCTGTTCGCGACCGTATTCTTTTTCCATTTAATATTGTAACTTTAGCTTACAAATTATTGAAATTAGGATAAACTAAATTGAGGAAGAAAATTAATCATTTTACACAGGCTGATAAAATAATATTTGTGATTAAAAAAAACGTTTTTATGTTGGAAATAATAAGATAACTATTATTTTTGACATTTGAAATAAAAGGAAAAGGGGACTCTAATACGGCCGACGCGTGACGCGAGCGATGACCTTGAACATTTCAGGTAGCGCCCGCGCATACCTAGTTATGTGAAGACATTTCACAGCAAATACGACTTTATTAATAAGATGATAGGGTCGTGTTTCTTTAGACAGGGTAAGTAACTACCTGTTTTCTTGAAGGGACGCCAGTTTACTTAGTCGAGTAACAACTACGCTTGTGACTAGACGTTATTTCCTTGTTCGTGACAATTCACCGTGTTCGGTTGTAGCCCTTTGCGCTCCTGCACGTATTGATTTAGTTACGATTGCTTCACCGTGTCCAGTTATTAGCCTACCTAGCTTTGCGCTCCTGCACGTGTCTCTTGAACTTTTACTTCAAGTTGAACGTTTAGTGTACTATTATCGTTTTGTGAGAAGTGACTATGGCTACTTTCTCGAACGAGGAATATGCTGACATCGTTTTTATGTATGGCAGAGCAGACGGCAATGGATCTTTAGCACGACGGATGTACCAAGAATGCTATCCTAATCGGAGAGTACCGAATGTAAGAGTGTTTTACAACACATTTCGTCGGCTTGCTGAAGATGGGATACACCGTGTGAAACTTGGAGTCAATCCAGGTAGACATGGTACTGACATCGAGGAAGATATCTTAGCGGCATTTCAAGCTGATCCACATACTAGCACTAGAAAAGTAGCTCGAAATTTAAACATCTCCCATTGGAAGGTGTGGAATACAATGCACCAAAATAACAAGTATGCGTATAATGGCACGGGCGTTCAAGGTCTTGAAGAGCAAGATCCTCTGAGAAGGATGCAGTTTTGTCGTTTTCTTCTCAACTCAGACATTGAAGATGCATGGTTTCTGAAGACAATCTTGTGGACAGATGAAAGTAAATTTTCTAGGGAAGGCATAACCATTTTCCACAATCTTCATCAATGGGCTGAAAAACTCAATAATCCACATTGGAAAAAACAGAAGACATTCCAAAGTGAATCAACTAAACATATTGAAAATGGCTGCAAGGAGGCGGCTACACTTAGCTGGTTTATTATTCGGGATAGTAACAACCAATAAACCTAAATACCTCTATGATAAACTGGTATGGAGACAAAATCAATCCAAGTACTGCATAAGATCCATGACAAATTCTCTAGCTATGCCCAAACACAGGACTGCAGCATTCAGAGGGAGCTTCAAATATGCCGCAACGCACTGTTGGAATGATCTGCCACCACCAATCCACAGCCTAAAATCAAAAAAAAGTTTTTTAACTCACCTAAAAAAATACTACATTAAAGCTCAACTATCTATTACGTAATACGATTATAATATGTTTTTATTATACTTATATTTTATTTTATTTTATATTTCCCCTCATAGTCAAAACTAAACTGATATTTTAATAAATGTTATAAATATAAATAACATTACCTCCGAGGTTATGGCCGGTGAGCATGAGATGTAGATCTCCAACAGCTTGTATTAGCAAACAGCGGCTAGTGCATGTGCTCCCTCTATATGCATGTAGTCCTCATCGCAGTATTACAGGATTTCTAGCCCTAAGAACCTCTGACCAGCTTCTAGCCAGGAGTGGCTTCGTCTTTACTTGGAATCTCCCTTATCATTTTATCACCTGTGTTGGCTTTATACCTGCATTTTCAATTATTTTGTTACTATAATGTTCCTGCTATTTTATAGTATTATTACTGTCTAAATCATCCCTCCGAAATCGGGTTTATTTTAGAAGGTTCCCAATAATCCTAACATATAAATAGATAAGCTGGATATTATCATAGAATAAAGCTACTACACATAGTCTTTCCTTATTACATATATTTACACCAATTACACATAAAACAGTAAATACGCACCACTGTGGCAGTTGTCTTGTTTCATTTTTATTTATCTTTGTTTTTCCTTTGCCTGTGATAGGCGCCATTGCGACACAAAGGTTAGCGCTGAAAATCAGCGCTGTAGGTTTCTGTGGGAATCTGCAGCATTATGCTGAGCGCTTACCATTTCCCACTTGAATGGGACACACTTATATTTGTAATATTAGTCTTGAGTATCATAAATTATTTATAATTAACTGAGCTGAGAGGATTAAAACTTTATTTCCAATATTTCCATCTTCCAAATTAAATTCTTCAAGTTGTCACCTCTGCTGTATATTTTCCTTCCTGTTTTTTTTTTCCTTTTGTTGTTAAGTTGGCAGTTGGCCGCTTGCAAAAAAGTTGCCAGCTTTCAATTTTGTAGACGTAGACTTATTAAAGTATTTTCTGTTTTAAATATTTTAATTTTAAACTAGTTATCTATTTGTGTTTTGTCCTGCTCTAAGTGTATCAGAATTGTTATTGTTTATCTTATATTTGTAATTTATCAAAAATACTGTTTCTACAGGTTGAAAATTTTATATGTAATGTCTATAATTCTTAATCTATTTCTTCTTTACTGTGTACCCATTTGAGGGGAATAAAAGCTTTTTCTTTCTTTCTTTCTTTCAAAGGAAATTCTCGGTCAACGTGTGGGCCGGAGTGATTGGCAGAACACTGATTGGGCCCCATTACTTGCCGGATAATTTAAATGGCAATACTTATTTGGAATTCCTAGAAAATGATTTCCCAGAGCTTGTAGAGGAATCCGGGGCCCTGATATTCACAGGAGACCGAGAAATTATTTTTCAACAAGACGATTGTCCAGCGCATTGGACATTGAGTGTACGAGAACACTTAAAGAAATGCTTCCCTGGCAGCTGGATCGGCAGAGACGGACCTATCCCTTGGCCCACCCGGTCACCCGACCTGAAACCGCTTGACTTTTTCGTGTGGGGTCGGGCCAAGGAACTAGTTTATACAAACGTAGAAATAAACACTAAAGAAGAACTGATTTCGAGAATAAATTTAGCGTTTGAAACTATGAAACAAGAAATGAAGTTGAAAATTACAACAGCGGAAGTGAGAAAACGGGCCCGTGCTTGTGTTAGGAATCGCGGCGGACATTTTGATAAATGATTTTTAAGAAATTTTTGTTTTAATTATTTCATCCATACATTTTAATTTTCTCCTTCAATTTAGTTTGTAGATCCTAATTTCAATAATTTGTAAGCTATCCGCGTAGTTGATACTTCAAAAAAAAGAGCAATAACTAGGCATGTTTTTAAAAATGTTTGAACAGAAAAAGCACCATCCGCGTTTTTTTTAAGGCGTCAAAAATCTGTTTGCTTAAATTAAAAAAAGAATCAATGAATTCAAATATCTGTAAAAAAATTGTCTCATGACACAGATGCCTCAATCATGTTTTGTTTGATTGTTTAGAGACATTATTTTAATAAAATAAAATAAAAAAGTAAATTATTTTTCTTTCAAACTGATCATTATTTGCAAATAACTGCAAAATTTTAGGTTTTATCATGAAAAATCATTAAAATTCGATTAAAAAAAATATTCACACTACGCCGAAGACAAGTTTGGTTCAAAAGGTTCTAAATAGTCTACACTAGCTCCGCTTTACGGCTTTGCATCGATCTTCCAAACAACCTGTATATTAAGAGGTGTTGACAAAAAATAAAAAATGGTTTTAATACCTGTGGCATTAGTATCTGATCAGGTGACAGAATTCCAGTCTGCAATTAACAAATAAAAGGAAGAAACTTGAAAATAACAAATACTGTCCGAGGAAAACATTAGTAAATTGCTAGTAATTAATTTCTATGTAGGTTGTCACATTCATTAAAATTTGATGTTTTTTTTTTCATAATATTTCACTAGAATTATAGGTGATCATAAAATCAGCGTTATATATGATCGGCCTCATCTAATTAAAGGAGTACGCAACAATGCAATTTTTTTTTTTTATAAAAAGGTATATAATGTAATGGGACCCTTACAAAATAGAACGACATTGTGGATGACACACACAGACTGCAAGCACGCACAAGCTCGTTTACTTTATAAATTAAATGACGAACATGTCATCACTGAAAAGATAAAAAAGAATAGGGTAAGCCATATTAAAGAAGAATAACTAAAGATAATATGACTTGTCACTAGTGCCGTTGGAGTTAAATACGAATATAATGTTCTAAATTATTAACTTTGATTGGCGGTGAAATAAATGCGAAATACGTTGCTCTGAAAAGAGATTTATTGTTATAAATAATATGCTTAAACATATAAATACAACAGTAATGTATTTACAAACAATAGCAATCCTTACCTGAAAAGAGAAACAACATTTAAGCTATATTTTACTTATTTTCTTTATATTCACCGGTATTTTATTTTACACTTAACCTCTCACTATTTTAAATACTTTCTTATAATGACAACCGTGGCACAGCTCACAAACTTCAAACATCACACACTGACGGCGCGCCAAATTCTAATCGAGTTAAGCGCGGTAAATTCAAATTCAATGAAGGGCGACTTAATTTTCATATATATTATAAAGTCCTAATTTATTAGGTAATTTCCTTTGAAAGGGTTACTATATAAGTCAAATACATTTACTTAAGCTAGGTATTAAATGGATATAACAAATTATTTGTAATAACCATACTACTAGCAAAACTAAAACTGCTCCTTGAACGGCGAACATTAAGAAAAAAAAAACATCGTAAAATTTTGAATTATGGCTTCAATGAATCCTAATTACTTACAAATTGACCCCATATAAGGAAATTACCTAATAAATTAGGACCTTATATAATTCTTAAATGATTTTTATGGGATGATAAATTAAATAAAAAAAAAACAGGTTTTTTTTACATCTCTACTCATGCTAATAAGTTAAGTTAAACATAGATTCCATAGAATATACCTAGAGTGTACATTGAGCCGTTCCTTACGAGCTTCTACCTGGATGTTTTCAGTCTCTTCGGGAGATACAATAGTTATTTCATAAGACGATAGTGAATTTGAAACTTTTGTTCTCAATAGCTCCTGTTAGTGGGCAAGGTATAAATCTACTATGTGAAATGAATAATTAAGATTTGCTTTCATTTGTTTACTAGAATATAAAGTTCATAAAATAGCAATAACATAAGATTGAATGACCGCAACTGCTGATTCTAAAATTAATAATAAAATTTGTACAATAATAAGAAATTTACAGGGTTTGGTACTCGGTGAGGCCGTGGTATCACTCCGGTCGAGCCGGCCCATTCTTACCATAGCATGGCTCTCCTACGGTGAAAACGTAATCTCTCTGCCGGTGCCCTTACTCCACGTCTCAGTTTCTGTTGAGCTTGTCTGGCCCGGTCTGTGGCAGGAGTGGGAATGAGAAGTTAAGGAAGGGTAGGAACCTCCAGGCAGAGGATGCGGGCGCTTTATGGGTGCAACAGAGTGCGGTGGGATAGTCCACACTCGTCGTTGCGTGCCAACTTGTGGCTCCAAAGCGTTCCTCACAGTACCAGTGAGACACCTTGTGGGGTGTCTGCTGTCGTCAGATAGTCCACTATGCTTCCGTACGCTTGGAATGACCGTTTATCACCATTACAAACCAACAAAAAATAACTTGCACGTACATGTTTCCGTCTAGATTTATGTTCTTGAAATCTTCTTTATTCTAGGTTGATTCAGGAGATCCGGCTCGAAGGACCATTGAAAGGAATATTGCACTCCAGACTTGTGTTGTAGACTCATCTGGTACCATAGGACCATTACAATAGAATAAATTAAACAACTGATGTCGAAAAATAATAGCTGCGGTGTGGAGTAATAATGACGTGTTGTGTGGGCGGTGTCTGTCTATAGAATGAAGTTTTTTTTTGTAAGGCATCTCTCATTTCAACCTAGGAGGTTGTAGACTGCTTAACCGGAACGAACGACTGATACATGCGCGCTTCTTTTTTGTAGTTTTTGAGAAAAAGCGCCGTCGTGGTTTGGGCTATGTGTATTTTGGGTCTAAAATAAAATTAAAAGACAAAACTAGTTAGAACCTAATATAAAATCGGTAAACAAACAAACAAAATTACAAACTATTTAGGTTTTAATGAAAATGAATAAAAACAGAACATACGAGCTAACTAGACTAATAAGATTTAATATGATATAAAAAAAGGAATTAAATTAACTAAAGCTGTTATTTAAAGTCCCTTTTCTTCTCTTCAGGGCTCAAATCCTCATCGTAGAGAATTTTTATTGAAGAACGAATTTTTGAATCAGCGATGACAGGAACATGCCACTTTCGACTCCAATACATGCGTATTTTTTAACTCTTTCAAAGAGCATCATTGATTTGCCGGTTTTTGATACAGCTGTCCTGTTTGTAGGTACAACCAGAATGTCATCGTCTATATTATATATTCCAGCAAGAAATCCATAGGATTCCATTCCGATCGGTCACGGATCAGGTACCCTGGTTGCTGTAAGTCTTTGATGTCGGGCGTGAAAGAAATATGGGTCCATTCTTGGTTTGACTACTTGTTTTCGGTGCTGCTGAACACCTCGGCCGCGACCGAGATGCTTGGTGCGTATTAAATGTCCATCATCGCCGTAGACAACATTCTTAACCCGATCCCACACATGAAAGTCTATTGTCGTTAAGTCTGGAATCTCGCTGGCCAAGGAACGGGCCCTCTGCGGCTTATCCAGTTATTACCATAAACAGCAGTGATGTACCCGCGTGCTCTTCTGGCATAGTGTGCAGGGCAATCATCGTGTTGGAAATAAAGTTACTAACATCTGCTCTTCCTTTGTACTCAAGCCCTTCTACAGCACCATTTTTCATTTTATTTATATTTCGGCTATTTATATGGCCTATGCCAGACCATAACTGAAGTCGTTTTTGTTAGAGCTGCTAACAAACTTGCTGCCTTAATGTTTAATCTATACACACCATGTACTTCACTTTTGGTTTGCAACAACAATTTCTTTTCTTGATAGGTTATGCGACTTGTTGAACATATTACTTTCACAATTCAACATATGTTTGCTAGCTCCAGAATCAATGTACTACTCATTTCGATCAAATTTTCCATTTAAAAACATGTGTATTTTGTGGACATTGATTCTTGAATTGCCCGATTTGTTTAAATCTGTAACATTTTATCAGCTTGGCATTGACAGATCGCGATGATGATGTTCTTGAAGAACTGCTACTTTTAACGTTTTTCTTATTTCGCCAATGTGACGGAAAAGCACCTTCTGAATCATTGCTGCCGACATCCGAACTCATGTCCAACAACTTTGACTTTATTGCATCAACAGAAATGGCGATACCTGAATGTTCAATCGCCATTATCATCGGAGTTTTTTTTTTGCAAAGAAACGATCCACTCATCGTTTACCTGAAATCCAGTCCCTTTTAGTGCATTTGCTGTAGTAAGAAGTTGAGTAACGTATGATGTCATTGTTTCATTATTTTCTAAACGGATTGAAATCAAATTTCTCAGCAAACTTATCCTGCGAGTAAAACCGGAATCATCGAAAAGTATCTTCAACTTCAAATACTGATCGAACTGTATTTTCACTTTTTATGTGGACGTACAGAGAAGAATCTATGGTCATTATTAATTTCACCTTTGCCTTTTGAATATCAACTAAAATCTCGCCGTCTTATACCGGCTCAGTGATATCAACGCCTTCCAAAATCAAAAAAAGTCTCAGCCGCGAACGCCCACTCCTCATAGTTTTCACATCCCTTGATCTTTGGCACATTTACTATATAATTTCCAATATTGGTCACACTGACTATAAAATAAAGTAGTCTTGCAACCACGCACCGGTGTTTCATTAGGTTATGGGCCCAGACCCGTTTTTAAATAGAAAGTTTTTGTTAAAATCAAAGTGAAATGGCAGGAAATTATATAGTAAATGTGCCAAAGATCAAGGGACGTGAAAACTATGAGGAGTGGGCGTTCGCGGCTGAGACTTCTTTTGATTTTGGAAGGCGTTGATATCACTGAGCCGGTATAAGACGGCGAGATTTTTTTCATTTTCATTCAAAATACGACTACCACTAGGTGGAGACACTCAACATATTTTGATACATTAAAAGTTTTACCCACCAACAGTTTACTGATAAGCCAAGGAGTGGCATTATTTGAGATTAACTTATTTTTAACAGATTTAATTTCCTTGTTGTTAAATAATTTCTAAGTAGGCAAGTACTGCCTCGTTGGTCTAGTGGTGGCAAGTGCGGCTGCTGAGCGTGAGGTCCTGGGTTCACTTCCCGGGTCGGGCAAAGTGTTATTAGGTTTTTCTGTTAAGAAATTCTCAGTACCAGCCCGGAGTTAGGAATTTGTACAAGTATGTACACCTCTACCTACCCCTTCGGGGAATACAGACGTGATGCTATGTTTTAGACAGTAAGGGAAATGTTTCAAAACTCGCATTTTACAAGCCAAAGAAAGACCAGTGCACAAAATGCAACGTGTATAAACGATCCGACAATAAAACTTCCTTACAGGACGAATATGATGCCCACAAAAAAAAAGCAAAAATGATTCTCGACTATAAAAAAGTAGATAAGCAAAGATGCTTGGATTCAGATGGGTTCTTTTTTGGTTATAACATTTTATCTTCAAGCTATTCTATCAGTGCCTTTTACCGGAGATTAAATTAACGCAAATTATCGATATGCAATTTTACTATACTATATTGTCATGCTAACACTGGCTACTGGTTACTTACTTGTTCCTTTTTTACCTACTACTGTTTTAGTATTAGTTCTGCACTGTGACTAAAATAAATAATTTCTTTCTTCTACTGCTATTTATGGGACGAGTGTAATGGCAAAAAACGTTTTATTGAAATTGGATCGGTCTTGTTAAAATATCTTTGTCGTCTATACGAAACTGTTACTCATGTCGCATCAGTTTCTGACACTTGAGGTGGTCAGAACCGCAATAAATATGTAACTTAGATACGATCGATTTAAAATTCATGAAATCGGGGCATTCCTATTTAGAAGTGGATTCAATTAATGCTTGTATAGAAAGAGCGCGAAAGCATAAAAGCATTTGTGATAAGATCTGCTAGAATCAAGCCGAAACCCTATTATGTTAGTATTAAACGGTTTATGATTTGAAGGGATTAGAGAAAACTTTGAATTCCAATATGACCAAGATTACAGAAAAGGAGCCAGTACAGTGGCTAAAAATAAATGGCTGCGGCTGAAGAAAGAATCTACCATTACCATTAAAAAAATACGATTGACTGATCCACATTTCAAAGTAATAGACATTTGTAAGCCAGAAAAAAGATAACGTGACCAGTATTACATAGATATTCCATCCATCATATGCGGCATTGTTAACAATAATTGTAATGACACTGAATCGTCTGATGATGATCAGGATGACTGATTTTTTTTTTATGGTTTCGATACTAATTGTTTTGAGAAATAACTTAAGATTGGGCTATAATTGGCTTCAGTTTTCTTAAAATTTTGATTGTGAGTTCGGAAAATATTTTATTTGATTGTAGTTTGAAAAACTGCTTGTGTTTTATAACCAAAATAAACATAATGAATATGGATCACTGGTTTATTATTTTGTCTATTTAATGCAATGCCAATACATATTAATATCCTTCTTTATGGTCCGCTTTTGAGCAGCCTCGAGTATCGCCAACATGTAGCACGAGGTCTAATAAATAATTTTACATGTAGACAGCGATCAAGATCCACTTTAGTCTCCTCTGAAAAGCTCCGCATTGGAAATAAACGCAATTTTCCAGCGCACAACATGGAAAAAGCAGAAAAAATGAAGCGATGCGTAAATTGTGCAAACCGACGTATAGAAAATAGGACACATAATAAATGTGTTATGTGCAATGTCCACTTGTGCTTCACAAGTAAACGAAATATTCATAACTAACTATTTATTTTACTTTTCTGATAATTTTTATTTTGTTTTTTGTATTACAAAGCAATAAATAAAATACCGATATAATAAACCTAACTCCTCGTTTATTTACTTTTATGGTCCATAGGGAAAAATATTTCCCATGAAATTATAGGAAACCTATACACCCTGCATGTTTTTCTGGTGATATTCTCTTACTTATAGGAAATATGCTAGAGGCTAGAGACGAAGGCATGGGCACTCTTCTGGTTTTGCTAGATTTTTCTCGTGCCTTTGACTCATACATCACTCCTTCTTTCCAAGTTGGTTTTCTATGGGTGTCAAACAAACACAATTAAATAGTTTCATAGTTACCTGAGCAACCGGTCGCAGTTTATGCAAATAACAAATGACATAAATGGTGATGTTCTAGTTTCTAGTCCTAAAAGGTTGGACCAAGGCGTTCCCTAGGGATCGATTTTGGCCCCGCTTCTTTTCATCTTGTACAGCGCTGACATCACCAACTGCCTGATTAACTCCAAGTTTCACTTGTACGCTGATGATCTTTAGTTTGACTTCTCTTTCCACTCCATGAAAACTGTTGAGGCAGTTAATAAAATTAATGAGAATCTGGATAGGATTGCAGTATGGTCGAAAAGAAACTCTTTGGTGTTGAATCCAAGTAAATCCAAGTTTCTTGTTATGGGGTCTAGAGATTCAATAAACAAGACTCTTCAACACAATCTCTGCCTCAGGATTGATGGCTGCATAATTGAAAGGAAGCCCGCAATCTTGGAGTGGTATTTGATGGGCAACTGCATTTCGAATTCCAAATCTTGGAAGCTGTGCGGAACTGCTTCTACAGACTCAAGCTACTGTACCGTATCCGTCCCTACATAAGTATGGATATGCGTGTCATGCTGTGTGAGTCACTTGTTTTATCCAAGCTGGACTACGCTCACACTGTGTATGGGACGTGCATTCTTGGTAGAACTGAGAAGTTAATACAACGAGGACAAAATGCATGTGCACGTTTCTGCTTTCATGTACCACCTAGATCACATATTACACCTTTTTTAAATAATGGGAACCTTATGAAGATGCATGCTCGAAGAAAGCTACACCTGGCCACTCTGCTTTTTGATATTGTATTGTCAAAGACGCCTGAGTATTTATGGAAGTTTTAAGTTCCAGTTTCCAGCCACCCGCTGCTGGAACGACCTTCCACCGCCTATTCGTGCTGCTAAAACCATACATACGTTCAAAATTATATATTATAAAAACACTTTTCTAAAAGCCACTGTTTTGTCTTAAATTGTCGCGTAGGTAACTCTTTTATACATTTGTGGACATTATTATAAATTTTTATAGTCATAATATAACAGTTATTGTGGCAGAGAGCACTATTTCGGCTAGGAATGATTAACCTTGATGGATCTCTGTTTTTTATTCTAGAGTTGAATTTTTCATCAAACGACTTAAAAAATGAACGATGTTCCCTTACAAAACAGCCAGCTTGAAAAATATACAGACATGTCAATTTCAACTTTGAGTTTCTTAAACAGGGGCTTGCATGATATAAGTGGACTTAAGTCACAAATTGATCTTAAGCATTTCTTTTGGACAATGAAGACTCTATTTATTATATTTCATTTTGTACTTTTCAGGCAGGAAAATATTTGCTAGAACGAAAAGACTGTCAATGGCGGAAAGAGATATACATATGAAAATATTGGCTGCTAAGAGGAAAATATATAAATTAAGGAATAAGGTGAAAAAGCAGGCTTCGGAAATAAAGGAAGCAAAAAAAAAATAGTTGGCAATCCTGCAGTACTGGACACACTTCAGAATTGCTCTAGCACTGCAAAATTTTTAATGCGGTTACTGTGGCGAGAGGATTAAAAAAAGGTAAAGGACGACGGTTCACTCTATCTGAAAAGATCGCAGCTTTGTCCATATTTAAACAGAGTCCCAAGGCGTACAGATTTTTAAGAAAAAAAAAAATATTGCCTGCCACACAGGACCCTAGCCAAGATTATACAAAATTGTAATTTAAAACCTGGATTGAATCAAAATATTTTCGATTAATTGAAAAAAAAAAGCAGATAATCTGAACATTTCAGAAAAATTATGTGTACTCTTATTCGAAGAAGTGTCAAAAAAGCGCTGGTTTCATTTATATGAAACCTGCGCTGAAAGACAAGACAAATTTACGGGGGTGGTCGATAATGGCCAAGAAAGACGAGCAGAATTGGCCGATCATGCCCAAGTATTCATGTTGCGTGGTTTAGTAAAAAACTTCAAACAAGCCATATACTATACATTTTTCGACTAGTGCCACAAAAGGACCAGAGGTGGCAAAACATATTAGACAAGTTATAACTGAGTTACAACAAACAGGGTTGATCAGAAATAATTTGGTAACAAAAAAACTACTAAATGGTCTCATTTATTACAACTACAAAGGGAAAACCCAAGCTATAAAGGCATTAGACTGATCCCAAAATTGATTGAATACCATATCAACCCTGTCAAACTAAATAAAATGAAAGTTAAATATGCATCTCAGATACTTAGTCGCACTGTGGCATCTAATATGGGATATCTAGCAGGTAATTTTATTTATATTTTATTGACCAGTGCCCAGATGGTTTTTCCTACTGCAGGCTGGCTGCTGATTGTGAGGCCTTAATGATGACTGATGCTGTGTACACTTTAAATTTCCTTTAAAATCTTTACACAAAACACATATCCTACATTTCCCTTACCATACCTTTTGCATGCTAGATAAACCTTTTGTTCATGACTTGATTCTAAAAATACGAAGATATGGATATAAGTTTGTAGATTCACTAATAAACTTTGAGATTATGATGTTATCTCGTTTAATTTAATTTCAATATGTTTCTTTTTACTTAGCTTATACCTATGTTTTACCTTTTTCAGATAAAGGTATCCTGCCCGCTGAATGCAGTGAAACTACAGATTTACTGCTATTTGTGGACGACATATTCGATCCCGTCAATGGAAGTTACAAAAAAAATAAAAACGCTAAACCTCTACTCGGCCCTGCAACTCTAACATCAGCTCATAAAGAAACATGGGCAGATGCGAACGCCATTTTTAAATAGATGAAATTTGCAACTTCTACAGGCAGGGTCGTAACTATTCCTGCAATAAAAAATTGGGTGTGGTCATTGGAGGGACTTCATTATTTATTAAATATGCTACATAGCAACTTTGGGGTAACATCGGTGTGGTTGCGGCAACTTAATGCGGACCCTTTAGAAAAAAAAATCGGGGCGGTTCGAAGTCACGGGTGCCGCAACGTTAACCCTACATGTGACCAATATTTGAGTCTGCATTTGCCATACTTTTAATTAATAATTTAAATAGTATCCACACCCAAGGAAAGAATTGCGAACCTGTACAGCTCCTCTGGAAAACAACTAAAAATAAAAAGCAACTAAAACAACCTTTACATATTTGGGCCACTGCATTATGTTAGTGGATATTCTCTGACAAAATCAAATTAAAAAAAAAAATTGTCATTGTCCTCCATAAATGATTTTACAAGCGAAGACGAATTAGAATACATAAAATACAGAGAGTATGCAGGTCGACGATGGCTTTGTACTCCCAGTAAAAATTTAATACAACTGATTTCGTATTTACAGGACATAATTTATCATATTTTAAATGAAAATCTTGAAACATTATATTTAAAAGAAACTATTAAAACTTGTATTTTGGCAGTGGCCAATTTTAATTTTATAAAATGTGCTGTTCATCGAAATAAAACGATAGATTTTCTAATGAACACTGTAATTCGTTTTATGAATCACAATTATTGTAAAGTTATAAAAAAATATTATCTGGGAGACGCAAAGTTGATGACGAAGAAGATAAAGGTCAAATCAAAGCCAAAAAATATCACATGAAATGTTTTAAAAGGAAGAATTAATTTTTATAGTTCCATGTAATTTAGTTTTAATTTATTTTCATTCAATTTATTTATTAAAAATATAAAGTAAAAAATACTAACAACATTAACAACATCATTTAAACCATAATAGATACGCTATTAGAAGGGAAACAAACAATTTTACAGCAAAGTTCCTTCAGTAACCTTTTAAATATTGGAAGTGTCTGGGCACGTCGAATAGAAACCGGCAATGCATTCCACAGACGCGCTGCTTGTATTGAAAATGATTTATCCAAGAATTTTGTGGAATGCAACGGCATCTCCAGTCTTATACTCCATACGTTTAGGTAGTTAAAAAAGGGTAAACAAATCGTAAAAAGGGTTTTTTATAGTTGACACTTTCTTGTTTAAAAATACCTTTTATCAAAATTAAATTTATTTTCGATCACAGGATAGTTTCATCTTTTATTATAGTACGTTAAACTTTACCATTTATTCTTAAAATACTCTTCGTAGATGTAACTGCTTGTGCACAATTTTTTGTTAGATTTATTATAATGATCTAATATTTTGTAATCTGTCTATTGTAAAGAGCCTAAAAGGACAGGTTCCCCAAACCTTTTAGAAAATACAACGAATTAGATAACGTTGCTAAATTGAAGAGTACTACTGTGACGTAGTTTGGCAACTGAAGTGGCACGTATTACATTTAGTCGGTTAACTAGACGCCTTTGTTGACAGCGCTCTCGACATTGCGATTTTAAACGTGTTTCGATTTTGTTGGATTGTGATAATATTAAGTTGTTTCTTTGTTTTGTTTTTGTTATTTAGTAATTGTTAGTTTTTGTTGTTTATCGTTATTGGTTTTTAAATTCGTATCGTGGAAAAATGAGTGAACCCGAGGCTGGTAGTAGCCAGACCAACTTCGTACACACATTTCCATCACCAAAGAAGAAACGCTTAAAAACCGGACCTCTTTCATCATCTGAGAAACAGACATTGATAAATGTGTTCAAATATGTCGAAGAAACATGGCCCAAAGAGTGTTTTCCGACAGTTTTGATGATATGGATTTAGCCGCAGTGAGGAGAAAAGTACATATGTTTTTTTTTGCAAATGAAATGCCAACTATTGAAAAAGTTATGGAAAGTGTCAATAATGATGACAGTCTACTTAATATAAAAAAAGATGTAATGTGTAAGTTGATGAAGAAATTAGGCTTTAAATACTCCAAACGCAGTCGCAAGAGTATGCTTATTGAAAAACCAGACATTGCAGTATGGCGTGTAAAGTATTTAAATGAGATTGCAAAATATAGAAGAGATGGGAAGAAAATATATTATTTGGATGAAACATGGGTAAATGAAGGTATGATATGATAACAACATGAATATGTTTTTAAAATAAATTTTCTACACTGTTATCTTTGTAAATATCTTAAATACCCTCTCGTCCGTGGAGCGCCGCCATCTTGAAAATGGGCGTCTGTGGGGCCTCCCGGCGAGGTCACCACAGACAGGAATTTGTGCGCGACCTTGCGTCATTAATATCACGTTATCTTTGTTTTTTTGTATGACAGGCATATCTATGATGTATGTATGAATTAAACCTCATTAGATGTGCTACAATACTGTATATATTGCGATCATAAAATTGTTTATACTTAAATGGCATTTTGAATGTAAACACAAAAGTACCGTTTTTTTTACCTATTTTTGATTAATTTATATAAAAAATTTTGTTTCGTAATAAAAATAACTATTAACCATGATACTATACACCTATTTACATTAATCTAGCAAAGAATATTGATACCCGTACATACATATTCATTCTATAAACACGTAAACAAAATTTACGCGGGAAAGAATGCGCGGCGCCGCTGTGGAATGTGGAATGTTTTGTTAAACAAAATTAGCCCGAATGGCTATATTGTTTTTGTTATGCGATCTTGATAATCTAATCTAAACGATAGATAACTCATAATAACGCTAAATCATATAGTTTCAATAATATAAGCTTATCAAAATAGGTAATCAACTCGCGAGCTACCTACAACTTTGTTGCAATACTGTTCGTTACCTATTATTACGTCATTCAAATAAATTGTTAATTCGAATACTTCATTTCATTACGAATGCATTATAAACAAAAAAAAGGGTACACAACCATAAAATTATAACAATATACCGCCAACAATTACGCGGGAAGCGCGCGAAATGCCGTTAATAAGTACCTATATTTACATACGTAAATGCTGTTACTAGGTGGACTAAAAGTACCTACTATGTTATTATTTAATGACTTTAGTTCATCCTTAACACATATTAATAGGTCCCGAGTGGATTAAAACGATATAAAATACATTTTAAAGCATAAATATGATACGTGTAATCGATGACATCAACTAACCGCACGGCGGTCAGTCCACAGACGCGCCATTTTTGTTACTAACCGCCGCGCGGTTAGCCCACAGACAAGAGGGCTCATTAATATTGTTTTTTGCAGGACACACAAAATCTTTAACATGGCAAGATACTACAATAATGTATGAGGATATTTGGAGTTATTTTATAGATGTAGAAATTTAAAACATTTTGACTAAATTTAAAAACAATTCGGAAATTTTACTACGCGAGGCCTATTTGTATTTTGTTCGTTTTTTTCAATATTTTAATTCTTTTTTCACTCACAGGTTAACTGCATGAAAAATGCCTTTTCGATACAACCCTGAAATAACACGCAAAAGAATAAAAACATACTATCACCGAATTTGAAAACGCTATACGTGAGGTAAAGGAGGGTGCGTCTTTAAGAAAAACATCTATTAAATATGGAATCGACAGAAGTACACTAAGACGTTATAAGTTGAACGAACAAAAATAACAACAATTTAAAGATAAAAATAGTCAGTATGAAGAGTAACAAATATATACTGTTTCTGAAGAAAAACTCTTGGTTGAATATTTACTATCATGCAGTAAATTGCATTACGGTCTGACTAGAGAGCAAGCATTGCAATTAGCAATAAAGTATCCTGGTAGCTGGCGCTACGAGTTTTAATAAAAAAAAAGATGGTGCGTAAAACATACAATTTCGAAGCTCAAAATATACAGTGTGAGTTTTTATAATGTGCACATATTGAAATGAGGGAATCTATGCTTCATTTTATCGACGAAAAAAATATTTAAAAAAATCTAAATATTTTTATAAATTTTTAATGGAATATTTAAAAAAAATTTTCGCTACAGTGACCCCATCGTAAACAAAACGGTGTAACTTTTAAACTAAATGATCCATCACGACTAAACAAACTCCATAATAATTGGAAGTAATTAGGTCCTCATAAAATTAAAATTGGGGGAAAAAACTACCCTCAATTGAAAATAAACATGTTTTTTTAGCAAAAATCTGTTTTTTTTTCCATCAATTTTTACAATAATCGTAAAATTTCTCAATAAAACGTCCGGATTAGCTACCTTTTTTATTACTGTAAGTTATTCTTCGTCGTATTAGCCACATAATGGTAAAAATTTCATGTTTTTAACTCAATCCCAACATTTCTTATCAACTGTCAAAGAAAGGCCCAGCGCATGACTACGCACTATTGTTTAGCAGGTAGATAACCTTTTTTCTGTGAATTTTGTTTTGAATGGGCGCGGGGCGGGGTGCGAGGAAGTAGGGCTAGCTGAAGGGACCTTAAATTATGACAGATGTCACACAGGCAGTCGTTCCGAATTATTCGCTACTGCTACTTGTGTTTCGTTACTTTCGTTCGCTGCTACCTGAGTTTCGTAACTTTCGTTTGCTGCTACATGATGCCGCGTTTAAGTGAATTCTCCCCGGCACACATTGCGGACATTCATTTTTACTACGGAGTGGGAAGAGGAAGTGCCAGAGCTGCACGCGCAGCTTACATAGCTGCTTTTCCTAACAGGCAACCAGTGCCATCTGCCCGCAACTTCCAGGAAGTTCATAGAAGACTGTCGATCACTGGCCTTGGATTAAGTAGGGATCGTCGCGAGCCGCCTCAAGTAATTATTGATGTGAATATTGAACAAGCAGTACTGAGTGATTTGTTTGCTGATCCATCTGTAAGTACCAGACGCCTGGCTCTTCGTCACGGAATATCCCAAAAATCAGAGTGGCGCATTTTAAAGAAAGAAGGATTGCATCCTTACCACTACCAAAGGGTGCAACATCTACATGAAGACGTAGACTGGCGTCCTAGGTGTGTGATGTCCACTTGGATTCAAAGAAAAACAAGAGCAAATCCAAACTTTCCGAGGACCATACTATGGATGGACGCAGCGACATTCACTAGAGACTGTATTACTAACTGTCGAAATTTACACAGATGGTGTCGTGCAGGTGAAAACCCGAAACTGAAACGGTCCTCAACTTTTCAGGTAAAGTTTTCAATAAATGTTTGGGCTGGACTTATGGATGACATGTTGATTGGGCCAGTCATAGTATTACCGAGAACGTTGACCGCTGAAAGATTTTTAAGTCTATTGACAAATGAGTTACCTGAGCTATTGGAGGATGTACCACTAGCTTTGCGTCGAAGGATGTTTCTGCAGATGGACGGATGCCCTGCCCATTACGCTACAAGTGTAAGAACGTTTTTAAACGAAAACTATCGTAATAAATGGATCGGCCGGCAAGGACCTGTAGGGTGGCCTGCGCGTTCACCTGATTTAACGCCTCTTGATTACTTCCTATGGGGGACCATGAAGCAACGCGTCTACAGTACCCCATCAACAATGAGGCGGATTTGCGTGACCGCATAATAAACTGTGAAAATGATATTCGCAATGATCCCGAAATGATAAGGAGAGCGACACACCAAATTGTAATTCGCGCAGCTTTGTGCCTACAACAACAAGGTGGACATTTTGAGAACCTGATGCATTAAATTTTGTGCAAAATAATAAATAATTTTAATTAAACTCTTTTTTATTAATTATCATCCCAAATAAACTATCCTTAAGAGAACAATAAACTGCGCGTTCGAAGTGCCATCTTTTAACGCTTGATTAAAAATGTTGTGTGTGAGTTATAAACATGCAATTTTTACTATTGGGTAGCGAATATGATAAAGATTAATTTAAATTAATAAAAAAAATAGGTAATAAGGATGTCTTATTGAGAAATTTTACGATTATTGTAAAAATTGATGAAAAAAAAACAGATTTTTGCTAAAAAAACATGTTTATTTTCAATTGAGGGTAGTTTTTTCCCCCGGTAGCGAACAATTTTTTTAAATATTCCATGAAAAATTTATAAAAATATTTAGATTTTTTTAAATATTTTTTTCGTCGATAAAATGAAGCATAGATTCCCTCATTTCAATATGTGCACATTATAAATGATAAATGATATTTATTTCTGTAAATACATCTGTTATAGACACTTTTACAAGTCATACATTTTTTAAGCTAGATGGCGTCGGCATTTCCTATCTGACTAGCTCTGAGAAGAAATGCCGAAACAAACTCAGAGGTTAACGTCTCTTTTAAAGTCCAGACATCATTTTATTCAACATATGAGTGTATTTTGTAGGGATAGGTCTGGGATGGACTTTTGAAGAAAGAGCCATAGCTGTTTTAAGCTGACCTGTCCTAACCGACGGCACGTATGCATCAGTCATCGTGTAGCTCAACCATAATTTAGGGAGCATAACGACCCGTCGCAAGACGATACCAGATCGGCAGGACATTTGCGTAGGCCTCAGAGAGATCTCAAAAACCGCCAGACAAATAAATTAATTATAACTTCAAACAAACCCTACACAATACACACATTCACATTTTTATAGTATTGATAGACATTTAATTTGACCATTAATTTCATTAGAATGTCAAATGTAATTAAATACATTATTATTCAATTAAAATGTCAAATGGTAAATATTGAATAATTCTGAATAATTCTAACATAAAGTTAGCAACGTTACAATGTCAATATAAAGAAAAGAAAAAATATAAAGACTCACACTGTATATAATTGCGACGAAACTGGATGTACGACTGTTCAAACATCTCCAAAAGTGATTCCACCACACTGCAGTCATAAATTGCAGCCCCTTGATATTGCAGTTTATTCTTCATTTCAATCCCGATACAACACAACCATGAACAACTGGATGTTATCAAATCCAGGCAAAAGAATTACGATATACAATATTCCGGGATTCATTAAAACAATAATGTCTCAAGAATTCAGTCAAAGCAATATATTAAGTGGATTTGAAAAAGCAGGAATCCATCCATTCAATCCAGATTTTTTTACTGACGACAATTTTTTGTGTTCTGCCCTTACGGATAGAGAATTATCTCAAGAACAAGCATCAACAAGCGCACCTGTGTCTTTAGAAAGTCAGATTGTGTTCTCCACCCGATTCCAGGAATTATCTGATCTTGAACAGAATAGTATAACAAACCCGACTGTTTCCCTTCAAGAGTCCGAAAATGATCACAATATTGGCGGTTATGGTCATGGTTCTGACTTGGAACAACATCAAGAATGTGCCGACAAACCGGGTAATGTCATTCTATCAACATAAACCTACGCTAAATTCATTCGTTCTAGTTCAGACTCTTCAGAGCCATTAAAGATCAACAGATTCCAAGTAGCTATATCATCTTTACCGGAACATTTCATGGGTAATTGACCATCTGCTGCTCCGCCACATGGATATTTATCTCAGAAGCCATCTAATGCCGAGTCACCGATTCGGAAGAAAGCAGCTATTGATTTACAATGCTCTTTTTTAGCTCCTATGGGATCAAGAGACCAGGCTATACTTAATTGGTGCACCAATTCATCACCAATACCATCTTCTTCAATTGTTGAAATAGTGACTGCAGAGATGGTGCGACCATTTCCGAAAGCACCTCCGAGAAGAAAAATAACAATGAATGTCTGTCAGAAACTATAAACAACATATTTGATGACTGCAAACGACCAAAAAGGAAGCTAAAAGAAACCAATCCAATGTTAGGAAAAATTAAGAAATAAAAAAACGAAAGATGAATATTAATAAAAGAGTTTTTAAGAATAGCGAGACTGCATCAGAAAATAAAAAGTGGTAATAATAAATATAATAAATAAGAAGGTTCAAGAAGACACTAATAAGAAAGGAAACAAAATTATAGAAACCAAACAAAATCCTAAACTAAAAGATGGCAAAACGCAAAAAAATATATATTTTGTGATGATACTGAAACCGAGTGTGAAGACGAAGATGTTGCGTACGCTGATAGTTCCAGTAATAGTAATTTTTCAGAAAATGCTGACGTGAATGATCGTTGGTATTGTTTTGTTTGCGAATCAGCTGGCAGGCTGATTGATGGATACCAAAGAGTTCAAGATAAATCTTTAAAAAGCATTAACGCATGCTTAGCGAACTCTAAAGTTATTTTATTAAATGGAAAAAGAATACGGTCGCGAACAGGATTCGAACCTGCGCCTCCCGGATAAATACTCCAGGCGCTCTGACCACTAAGCCATCTCGACCTCTGCTCGCCACCACGAATTCTTCTTCCATATTTTAACACGTCTTATGGCGCCGTCATTGCTATCAATTCAGTCCCTATACAAGTGACCGAACCGACACGACTAACTTTGCAGTTAATACAATGTCGTAAAGAATGCAATTACCTTAACAATTCAAGATAAATCTTTGAAAAGCATTAACGTTTGCATTATTTATTTGATCTCAAACTCGCCATATTATGTTGATGTAAATATGCCTTAATTCAAAATAAACTTTTATTTATCATAAAAGTTTATTTTGAATTAAGGCATATTTTACTTATTTTCACCATCCACGCCGATTACGCCGATGACGCCGCCGCCGCTGACATATTAGACGCCAGACGCCGCCGCCGGTCAAATAAGCATCGGCGAACATGTCTAGTGCACACTCCCGTATTGTGTTACGTTGATAACGCACACAGCCAAAGCACTTGAATTTTTCATGAGCGTCGCGCGTCGTCGCCATGTCATGCAATTCGTAGGTACAAATAATAGCAAGATGTAAATTATAATATTATTTTCGCTGAATGAAAATAATTATTTTTAATAATTGGCTCTTTAAATAAATAAATGTAAATAATGTATATTTATTCGTCATTTATGAAAATCTATACATATAGCTACACTGATTTCCGTTCCAACAGACAATAGCAATTTATTAGTTTTATAAAATAAAATAATGTTTTAGCATTACTTGAAAAACCTTTGTCGATACTTTGAGAAGAGCTAAAGACAGTGAAAACAATGGAATAGAAATGAAGTTACCAGTAGTTATCGATGCAGGCAACACAATTCAATCTAATAAGCACTAGAGGCCAACCACACCAGTGTTTCAAATCAGCTAAACACTCTGCGTCAAAGCCTAAACAAAGTCACAGAAGACCTCAAAGTGCCTCTCACAACCACAGAAGCCACCTACGATCCTCAACTACCCACAGAAACACTCCAACTGCGTCCAAGAGATTCTAAACAACACGGCATCATTCTTAGCTAAACCCAAACAAACCCCCCCACCATCAACAGCGCCTCTGGATCTCAGCATCCAACTAAAGCAGAAAGTCAGTCAAGTCAGAGAGACTAGAAATGGTGCCCTGTGACCTCCGAGTACTGCGAGATAAGGAACCGCAGGTGATAGCTCCGGTTACACCGAGTTTAAGTTCCAAGCTAGCAGTGGAGGAGGTCAAGACGACCCTGAAAGATCTGTAAAAAGGCACGTAAACCTTACTAAAGCAGAAGGGCAGCAACAGCGCCAGGGTCCACGCACAATCGCCCAGGTCGCTCAGACGTCAAAACTCCCCAAGACCAACCACACCCTTCTTGTCACCTCCACGGATCCCCAACACACCGTGAACAACATTATCGAGAGGGTTAGAATAGCTCTGGACTTCAAAAAAATCGGAGCGTGGGTGGATACCGTAAGGAAATCGCGAAACCAGAAAATAGTTCTGAATTGTGAAGCAATTCAGACTTGAGGCTGATCAAAACCCAAGTGCAGTCCAGTCAGGGGTAAAAGTCCAAGAGCCCAAATCCAGCAACCCACTAGCGTGCATCAAAGGAGTACTGTCCAGCTACACCGACGAAGAAATTATCGATCGTCTTAAAGCGCAGAACAACAACCTTCTGCAGGGAGTCGACGTGGCTAGACAGACTCTTAAAGTGCGCTATAGAAATAGCTCAAGAAACCCCCACGAAGGCCACCTTATCCTCGAGCTCTCCCCAGACATATGGAAACGGCTAACGCAAGCTGAAAAAGTCCATCTGGGGATGATGCAGTGCAAAATAGAGGACCGGTCCACCCCCCTAATGCAGTGTGGGATATGGTTACAACAAGACCCTATGCAAGGCACCAAATAAACTCTGCAGCTACTGTAGTGGCAAGTACAATGGTCGGGACTGCAAAGTTCGTGCCGATGGGAAATCCCCAACCTGTACCAACTACAAAACAGACCGCAGGGATGGCAGGGACCTGGCTGACGTGTGCCCCGAACGACAAAAGTGGGATAACATAGCAAGATTGCGTGTCTCTTACTGCTAAGGGCAACCAAATAGCAGACGGAACAACCACACTCTCCTTTCGACAGCCAGAAAGACCAACAGGCACGCTAAATTGCATTCAGGCTAACTTGCAACGCTCCAAGTTGGCAACAGCTGAGCTCCACCAAATGGCGAAAGAGAAGGGAGTTTCTATCGTACTAGTTCAAGAACCCTATACGGGCCGAACAGGAGTGATGAAACGAAACCTAGATCATCTAGTGCACTCTAAATCGCCAAAAGCCAATTAAAGCGGCAATCATCGCTTTCGGGAGTAATCTGGTCATTTATGACCCCCAGATTGTAACCGAGATCATTGCAGCCGCTGAAGCAGCTTAAGGTTGGTCAGCTCAAGATAGGAGTGCTATCGGTTTATTTCGAGGGAGATCAAGAACTAGGCCTGTACCTTACAACCGCCAAAAACACAATCGATAAACTTCGAACAGCCAATACAGTGATGCGAGGAGACGTTAACGCCTGGAGCCAGTGGTAGGGAAGCAGTCGCGAAGACCACCGAGGGGCTGACTATAACGTATTCCTGAATGAGCGCCTCTAGATAACACGGGCCAAACCCCGACCTTCAAAACGCACAGAGAGGTCGGCTATGTACGACCATAGTAGACATTACTGAATGTAGCCTGTCACTGTTAGGAAGAATCGAAGAGTGGCACGTCGATAAAAGCCTGACACTTCAGACTACAACGCTGTAACCTTCTCACTACGTTGAGAGAACCCCTAAGGCCGGTCTCGACATGCATCTACAACCCAAAGAAGGACAAGTTGTCGGACTTCATCACCAACTTCAAAGCAAGCCTAAACGCAAACGCCATAACAACTAGCAGCATTTCAGCAGTGTCAAGTCCAGGGGAACTGGAGGTCCTGCTGCTCCGTCAGTACTCAGAAAATATCCACCTCAGCTGTGAAAAGACGATCCCCAAGCTGAGATCCTCCAAATCAATCCAACCCAACGCCCCTTTGGTTGTTCCCTTTTCTCGAGCGGCTCAAAAGGGAGGTGCTGACAAAAAAGAGGAGGATCCGAAACGCAGCCCAAACCTGAAGGCAATACGTCATCGATGAGTATCTGCAGGCAAAAGCAAATAACTAAGCGCAAGCGACCAAGGAAAGCGTTCTGCTCGACGCAGGACCGTGATAGCATGTGGGACGGTGTCTACAGAGTCTTGAGGAAAACTGCCAGAAGGAAAGAGGACATGCTCCTTAGGAACACCGAGGCCGAAACATTCGACGCCCTCTATGCCCTAATAATGCACATACGTGCGGAAATCAAAGCGAAGAAGATCGTGCTTTTGATATTACTGGACATAGAGGGAGCTTTCGACAATGCATGGTGGCCGGGTCTCAAACAGCAAATGGCAGAAAAGCGCTGCCCCAAAAATATCTACGTCTTCGTCAACTCATACCTAGAAGATCGCAAAATCCGTGGCAACTATGCCAGAGTCTAGCGAGAAGGGAAACACAAAAGGATGCGTCCAGGGCTCAATAGCCACGCCGACGATCTGGAACTTATCCTAGACTCGCTCATACACAATCTGGCTAGCAAAGGGGTATACTGTCAGGCCTTCGCAGATGATGTGGTCCTATTATTCTTAGACCATGTAGTCAGTACCTTGCAGCAGGAAGCCGAAGATACGCTGGAACCGGTGGCGCAGTGGGGGGATCGAAATAAGCTTCGTTACGCCGCGCATAAAACAAATGCGATGGTGATAACGAAGAAGCTTAAATACGACTGTCCCATAATCCACATGTAGAAGAAAGAAAGAAAAAGCTTTTATTCCCCTCAAATGGGCACACAGTAAAGAAGAAATAGATTAAGAATTATAGACATTACATATAAAATTTTCAACCGGTAGACACAGTATTTTTAATAAATTACAAATATAAGATACACAATAACAATTCTGATACACTTAGAGCAGGACAAAACACAAATAAATAACTAGTTTAAAATTAAATATTTAAAACAGAAAATACTTTAATAAGTCTACGTCTACAAAATTAAAAGCTGGCAACTTTTTTGCAAGCGGCCAACTGCCAACCTCACAACAAAAGGAAAAAAAAAACAGGAAGGAAAATATACAGCAGAGGTGACAACTTGAAGAATTTTACTTGGAAGATGGAAATTAAAGTTTTAATGCTCTCAGCTCAGTTAATTATAAATTATTTATGATACTCAAGACTAATATTACAAATATAAGTGTCCCATTCAAGTGGGAAATGGTAAGCGCTCAGCATAATGCTGCAGATTCCCACAGAAACCTACAGCGCTGATTTTCAGCGCTAACCTTTGTGACGCAATGGCGCCTATCACAGGCAAAGGAAAAACAAAGTTAATAAAAATGAAACTAAAGACAACTGCCACAGTGGTGTGTATTTACTGTTTTATGTGTAATTGGTGTATTTAAAATGATTACACCACTGTACGAGGGACGTTCAATGTATTCTCGGTATCGGTAT
Organism: Xylocampa areola; assembly: GCA_935421205.1. NCBI lineage: Eukaryota > Metazoa > Arthropoda > Insecta > Lepidoptera > Noctuidae > Xylocampa > Xylocampa areola. The sequence continues at coordinate 2,005,854 of OW285216.1, forward strand.
GAAAAAAAAACTTAATTCAAATAAAATTATTTTTAGTTTTCAATATAATCCATATCCCATAACCTCAATGCATTTGTTACATCTCGAAATTAATTTTTCAATACCCTGTAAAAAATAACTTTCCTCCTTCTCTGAAAAATGCGCATTTATGGCCGCCTTAAACTCTTCATCGTTGGAAAATCGTTTTCCCCGAAGATCTTTTTTCAAATAAGTCTGGACTATAGGGTGGGTGGTTTATTTCTTCGAAACCACAATCTCGCAAAGCAGCCTTGGCAACACGCGCCGTGTGGACTGGGGCGTTGTCGTGAAGAAGCAACACACCGGCGGTCAGTTTACCCCGTCTTTTTTCTTTAATTGCCTCCCTTAAATTTCTCAAAGTGGATGCGTAGGATGCTGCGTTTATGGTTTCACCTTTTTTGGTGTACTCAATCAACAAAATTCCCTTTGAGTCCATAAACATCGTGGCCATGACTTTTCCGGCAGACGGAACGACTTTGAATTTCTTAGGGGGTTCACTACCCTTCTTGTGCCACTGTATGGACTCCTGCTTACTTTCAGGGTCATAATGGTGAACCCACGTTTCATCTCCAGTAACAATTCGATCGAAAATACTTGATGGGTCTTCACCACAGAGCTCTAAAAACTCTCTACAGCACTCGATTCGCACTTGTTTTGGAGGCGCCGTGACCATTCGCGGCACCCATCTTGCACTGACTTTTGAGAGGTTAAGGAGGTCATGAAGAATAGTGTGTACGGTACCAACGGAGAGGTGGGTCATCTCTGCTATAATTTTGACCTTCATTCGGGCATCCTCCAGTATTAATTCTCAACTTTTTTCACGTTTTCTTCCGTAGAGGCAGTAACCGGGCCGCCCGAGCGAGTGTCATCTTCAATACTCTCTCTACCCCTTTTAAATTCACTTGACCACTTTTGTACTGTCGATAACGAAGGTGCAGAATCTTGGTAAACAGCCACCATCTCTTCGTGAATAGTTTTTTGACTTTTTCCTTGTTTGGTAAGGAATTTAATCACAGCGCGGTGCTCGATTTTCTTCGACATTGTCACGTTAGCCATTCCAGTTGTCGTTGACTAAGGGTAACTGGCAAACTAATGATCAGAACTATATGAAATTTCATATTTATACCCACAGATAATGTCATTGCTTAATTAATTAGTCAAATTACCCACATCATTATTAAATCACCCCCATACCGAGAATACATTGAACGCCCCTCGTAACTATTTGTTTTTATTTTATTCGGTATAAGAAATAAATACAGAGCCAACCGTGACAGACGTCAAAACGTCAAAACATGTCCGGCGTTCGGCTAGATCTAGTCGAATAGATCAACCTGTTAGGTCTTAAAATAGACTGCAAACTCACTTTCAACGAGCATGTGGCCGCGACCCGTAAAAAGGCCGCGAACATATACAAACAGCATGTACGGCAAAGGTGACGTAAGGTCTCAACAGAGAGATAATTAGGACCATCTATGTATCGGTGATAGAGCCAATCGTGCTGAACGCAGCGAGCGCGTGGACACCAGCAGCTGAGAAGCTGATGACCAGAAATGAAGATGCAAAGCTTACCACACGGTATCTCTAACATCATCTCAGGCCGACTGCCCTTAGACCTACGCGTGATAGAGGCCGCCACCCTTTTCAAAGGTCAATAACAAAAGGTCATTAAGTTTGTACCACCAGACAGAGAAGTAGAGAGTAACGTAGACTACAAACTCGCTCCCCAACCATCCCTACTCACAATAACCGAGTACACGTGCCTAGAGGACATGGATCCTGAAACCCTGACGAACTACCAAGTTAACGGCCGCCAAATCACCGACGGCAGCAAGATTGGAGGGAAAGTCGGAGCTGCCCTATGGTGGGAAAAGGGCAGGGAGAAAAAGTCTAAAACTTTCGGTTTTTTAGTTAAACCATCACATCATGGAGAATCTAACGACTAGGGAACCGTTCTTGGCTTTCGCGAGCAAAGTCGTTAGAGTCGCAGCAAAGGCCATCAAAACAGACTCTGCCCACCGACCAAGAGGCAATCCAGAAGAGAGAGACAGAATAGGAAAGCGCCTAGCATCTTTCGGGAAGTTCTTCGGCCACCTGATGCCTGGCACTACCAGTAGCAAGCAGGAAGGCACCCGTGGAGGCATTCACGAGGGTAACCACGAAAATTCCAAAGCAGTCGCCATCCGCTTTCACAAGAGCGGAGAAAGGGCAAGTCACTCCTCCTTGACTCACATCGGCGTCCGAGTCTGCAGACCACGTGAGAAACGCATTCCAAGAGTACCTAGATCGTGAGAGCAACCAAGGAGTTTAATCTCGCGACATGCAAGAAAAACCTGCAGACCTTCCATCTGAAGAATAAAGGCCTGCTCAGGGTGCTACTCGAGGAAGCCAGTGCAGCAGTATATGACAACGCTACCTCGCAAGTCATCAAAGGGAAAATGGCGGGGTATATATGGCTGCCTACAACGCCACACGAGTGGTTTTGTAGGTCTTGACGAAGACGAGACCAAGCATACAGAAAAACCTGTTTTCAAAACACCAGAAAGCGACTCCCTAATAGTCACCGCCCGATGTACCGAAATCATGTCGGACGAAAAAATCGTCGGAATGGCGCAAACCATTCTGGGGACTTCCTTGGTCCCAGCAGAAAAAGGGAAATGGGCGGTACCAAAAATAACATGTGTTCGCGACAGCCCTGCTATACCTGTTAGATAGCCCTGTGTATACATAGATTCAGTGCCGTTATTATCCAAAAAAACAGTAAATTCGCGTGTGTGAAATTATTACGTTATTATAGAACAATTTAGAGACAATAACAGTGATATTCATACGATATAGTAATTTAGTGCTTATAGAATGTCTATAGTGTGACTTAGATTTGTTTTTTTTTTTTTTTTATTTGTTTTTCGGAAAGACGACATGAGCCAGGTCGTAGTCACCACGACAACTGAAGCAGCCAAAGATCTCCGAGACAAGCTGGGCTGCCGCTTGGGAGATCGCGTTAAGACCAAAGTGCGCACTATAGCCTCAATCCTAGCAAATGGGTTCAAAAAGCGAGACCAGTGCCACCGTCTCACGGTGGATGAGGCGCTAATGAACCATTTTGAGGCTATAGTTATGGCGGCGAAGATGCCAGGTGCAAGCGAAGTAGTCCTCATCCGTAAAAAGAAAAAACATGTTTTCACTCAGTTACACCCGTCCAAATCTGGTCGCAACCGTCGATCAGGAGTTGCTCTGCACACACCGAAACCCGATGGATGTTGCTTTTGCCCTATGCGATATATACTCAAGTATATATTGTCCAAGTCTAACGTGTCGCAGGTCCATTCCCGGAAGGTGAACAGTTACACTGGCGCATAAATACCAATCACCGCCCCAAATACCCTATACTTGACTCACACGGTGGAGGAGAAATCCTCACTGATCAGTAAGGGGTATGGATCAAGTGAAGGGTTGCTAAACACAAAATTAAATAACGTATTGAAGTCGCTTGGAGCTAGTGGCCCAGAGAGTCATGCTTACTAAAACGTCAACAGAAACGACGGCGGCAGGTGTATTGGATCGCCCAGTTCCCTAAAATATGGTTGAGCTGGACGGTGCTTATGCATCTGTCATACTCGTGAACGAGTGCTGTCGGCAGTGACAGGTCATCTTCTGGGGCCCACCCCTCCAAGCGATTCCAAATCGTATATTACTGTGTAATATAATATACTGCAAACAATGTACTAACGATAAAATAAGTAAACATCCATTAAACAAAAGTGTTGGGCTCACCTAAACTAAGGATAGCTTAAGTCCCAAGTGGAGAAACAAATGTTAAATATAAGCATAATAAAAATCTCATGCAAAAAAAGGCACGGATGCAAAGTCTCTGGTAATATTGTATTATTAAAAAATATCTAATAAGCTAAAATGTATCGAATACTATTATTATATTTTAGTAGATTTAATTTAGAAAAAGAAATCATTTTTCCTATACCGAGAATGAGTATTCTGCTGGTATGGACTTTTCGCCGGATGATAGTAGCGATGAATATCAGCCTCCTCAACAACGTCATACCAGAAATCTTAATTCATCTATGTCTGCCTCTAATTTAAAACTGAGACATATGCCAACACCAACAAAGTGTAAAAAACGTATTAGAAACCCACAGAAATGGAAGAAGAATATATCGAGAGAACTTAAAAATTCTGGAAAAGAATATATTTCTCATAGGTACTGAAACAAAATGTAGGGTAATATAATTAGACCACCATGCAAATGTACATTGCAATGTAGAAACAAGTTTTCCGAGGATCAAAGAAAACAGATATAAGTTATTGGAATTTGGCATCCATTCAAAGACAGCGAGATTTTTTATGCTCGTGTATTCTTAAATATTTCATGTTGTATTAAGAACCTCGAAAAACCCAGAACACCCAATTGCTCATTTTCAATACCGTAGTCTGGGGTGACTAGCAACACTTTTCGGCATTGCCAGTCATATTGTTTATATTTAGCAGTTTTGACTTGAACTAAAATACGTGAGTCATAAGTTCCTCTTTTGTTGTCGGTCACTCAGAAGGGGATAAATTTAAAATTTATGTAATAATTAACAAAATATATCGTGTTGCAAATTATACTTTGAACGGGGTCATTTGCAAATATATTAATCCAATCTTCAAATGTAATAAAGTTGGATGGACCTGATGCTGTCCTATTGAACCGAGCATCATTATGACAACCCGTTTTCCATAAACCGTAGAGGTGTTGTGCCTTATATATCACGTAGGGTGGAAAAAGATATCCAGCTGCAGTGCCTGCCTTTTTAAAGATATAGAACATTTAGTCATGTTCATGACACGCTCAGGATATTTAAACCCTCTTTTTACTATAATCTTTTTTCTTCCAGGGTCAGTGAGATTTATCTCATCATAGTTGATGATGTTCGTTGGTGGAGCATTTTTTTATATTATTTCGCGTGTTATGTCAATATGGAACAGTATATTCTATATTGTACTTAGCTGCTGCAACTCTATATGATAATTTATTTGTTCGTCAGTCTTCCAATGCTCTTTCTATGTCTTCCTTTTTATATGAAATGTGTTTTTTACATCTAGGATCAGGTTTGTACTGTCGTGGCATCTTTGTGGAAGTAAAACAAATAGATCTTTAAAGATATCCTGTTTAGAAAACGACAATAAACATTTATTCGTCGTCAAACTATTCATTCAAGTTGTTGCTACTCACCCCATTAGTCGTTGCTAATCGCCCCAGTAGTCCTTGTTAATCACCCCGTTTTTCGAAAATAATCTCAATAAAAATATTTTTATCAAGCTCTTACAGAAATATACTCTGTACCATATAAATATACATCCACTCAAATGCTAGCCCCTCCCCTCCGCTCCCCGCGCGGGGTTGACTATTTCGGTGAGATGGCACGATATTCTTACGGAAATCTAGGGTGCCAAAAATTATCAGCAGTCCTTCGGGAAAAGGGTTCTTACTAAAAAACTAATGAATATTTCTATGAAATGTGAAGTTATTTCAACTGTGGAATAAATAAACTGTATCTATTGCAAAATTATTTTGAAGTTTACAAGCTCATAATGTCATTCGTTAACGTCCAATTGGGGATAAAATATGTGTTGCGATATGAATCTTCAGAGGCTCGTAACTTCTACAATTATTATTTCTTTACTAATTTATTTAGCAATAAGCCTAGATAATGAGGATACATGTCATGTTTAGTTTTAGGCGTTTATCACCAAATAGTTGTGTTATCAACTTTCTCTTTTGTATGGAACAACGACCGGCTTGCGTAGCCTTAAATGTGCAATTGAAACAGTATTGTTAAAAACATCTGTGGAAGACGATAATATACAAGCCAAACTATTGGCATTTTCTATTTACAAAAAGAGTCTTAAAGCGTACAACTTTTGAAGGAAGTTATTTTCCTTCAAAGCGAACACTGCAAGATGTCCTAAAGTTAATAACTTTAAAACCAGGTCTAAATCCTATTATTTGTGGACAAATTAATGAGGCAGCAGAAAAACTCAACACAGAACAACGTTTGTGCGTGTAAATGTTTGTTGAGATGGCTTGCACTTTAATGTTCCCTCAGACCAAATAATTGGATTTGAAGATTTAGGAGCAAATAATGACAACACAGAAAATATTGCAGACCATGTGTTAGTGCCGATGGTTAAAGAGGTTAAAGCAAATTATATGCAGCCTATTTTCTATGGCTTTTGAAAAAGTGCAACAAAGGTAATGATTTAAAAAAAATACAATGTAATAGACGAATTGATTCACACATAATTAATAGTTTTGACAACAATTTGTGACCAGTCCTCTATAAATGTGAAGATTTAATGAAAGAAACAAAATGGGAATATTTGAGATTGCAAAAATAATTAAGGTATAATTAGTGTATTTTTAATGAAAGAAACAAAATGGGAATATTTGAGATTACAAAAATAATTAAGGTATAATTAGTGTATTTTTAATGAAAGAAACAAAATGGGAATATTTGAGATTACAAAAATAATTAAGGTATAATTAGTGTATTTGAAATAAATAATCACAAAATATTCTCCTTATTTGATGCACCACACTTTCTAAAGGGCATCAGAAACAATTTATAAGCAAAAGAATAAGATTTGTACACAATGAAAAAGTGAAACCAGCAAAATGAGAAGAATTTTTATTGAATATTGATGATGGAGAAGTTCAACTGAGAATGTGCAATAAGCTCACAGAAGCTCTCTAAAATGAAAGTGAAACATGCTGCACAGGTGTTCAGCCAACGAGTGTCTGATGCTCTTCGATTTTGTGCTAGTAAGTACTTCAAACATTTATTTATTATTATATTGTTATCATAAAAATGTTAGCAACCCGCGTTAGTAATAGTGTAACTTTCTATCTTTGTCTAGCTTATATTGTCCCACTGCAAGGCAAAGGCTGCCTTTCTTTTTTCCACACTTCTGTTCTAATGAGAGGCTATATTTTCTGTAGAAGTCAAGCTTGTAGCCTTGTATTTGTTAGTACCTACGTAATGGTTCTTTCAGCTCACAGTTCATATGAAATATGGCAGATATATCTGACCCGGTTCCATTTAATTTAAGCAGCTTTCCTGTCACATCTATGATTTGATTTTGGAGGGCAGTGTTGTTTCTACACGGGCCGAAATTAGACCCCTAGGATACTGCGCTCCATTGCTCACTGGTAAACCTCGAGTTTGGACTTCTGCTAAGCTTTCTATCACTGAATAAAAATCAAATTTAGATCAATATTTTCAGGAACTTAAAAGTGTTCTGGTATATATATGTTTTCTTTATTTTTCAGGAAATCATCTTCTACCTCAGGAGTGTTCAGATGCAGCAGACTTATTATGACTCTTCGATAAAATTTTTGATTCATTTAATGAAGGATCATATAAAAAATCTCATAAAACTTACAAAAATATTGTGTAAAATCTAACTCGGAAATTTTTACCCTGTGGAACAAAGCTGAGCCAATTTGCCTTAATTCGCTGGGCCCCTAATGCTCTTTAAATTTTTTCCACAAGTTTGACGTGGTCAACAAGGTCAAAGGCTTTACTTTACCAAGTCTAAAAATAGTGCACAGGAAGGAACTTTATCGTTCATCTTGTTCATGATCGCTTTTACTAATTTATAAATTGCGAAGGTAGTCGATTTATGTTGCCTGAAGCCATATTGTTGATTAACAATAATATTATATTTATCTAGAAATTTGATTCACAAATTTCAATTTAGATAAAACAAATTGATTCACAATATTCATACACTGAAAGATTTGTGGCAACATTTATCGCAAGAATATGAAATTAATTAAAGTGTGTTATTGAGAAATTTCAACCAAGACCCCGTGGATATCTTTTTTTCCTCAGTGAGAAGCAATATTTCTCCACTTATGTTCATCTTTAATTTCTTCTAAATATAGAGGCGCTAAGCAATCCCATATAGCATCGACACGTGATCTACCCAAAGTATTTACAACTACGAGTCCAAAGAGATTTTTTTGAAACTATTACTCGTGCTGAAGAAGAAGCATTGTCCTATGACTCAATGAATACTTACTACTCCTCCACACCTTCCAATTCGTCTTCTTATGGCTATAGAAGTGCCACAAATCATCAAACCAGCCCTTTGCTTGACGCCAGCCCCTTGCCTGATTGCAACCCCCTGCCTGATGTGAGACCCGTGCTTGACGCCAGCCCCTTGCCTGGTTGCAGCCCCCTGCCTGATGTGAGACCCGTGTCTGACGCCAACCCCTTGCCTCAACCTCAAGATACTTTTCCAGCTGTTTGAATCATTCAAAAATAATTAATAAAAAAAAACATACCTAATGGCGATGGCGAGTCTTTCAACAGAACTAATAGATTCCCGATAATTAGTATTCCTTTTTTCTATTTTACTTTTAATCATTTCATGAATAATCTGGAAGTCTTGTCGTGATAGTCGATAGTAATTTTCAAACTTTTCATCACTTAATGTCATAAATAACGTTTTGTATTCTCCATGTTTATTTCTGAATTTAATATGATTTTCAATCCAGAACCGGTGTTTTCTTTTCTTTTGCAATTCACCCAAGATTAGATCATCAATCTCACTTTCGGATTCATCGTCAGAAGAACTGTCAAGCAAAGTCAGTGCCAATGCCATTCTATCAGTACTTCGATACGATATATACGAGAAACATGAAATGCGTCCGCTCCATAAGGTGTATTACTGAAAACTGCGCTGCGATAAGCGAGCTGTACATAGTCGTGGGTCATATTCGTGTACTCTAGTGGAAACGTAAGCCCATGTCGCCAGCGTTAAGTTATGTAACCGCCTATTCGAGCAAGCCACGCGTGTATCAATGACGTCAATTCATGCGTAGCCTCTCCGTGGGTTGCAGTGGATACAACCACATACATTTTCTTACAAAGCGAAGCTTAATACACGTGCGTAGCCTCTCCGTGCACCGCGGTGGGCCTGCACCTTAAAACCGTTAAACGTCGTTCAGCTGTTTTTCATAACAGTACTGTTTTGTAAAACATCTGATTCTACAATCCATCTGCGACACATACATCGACTGCTTCGTTGGTCTAGCGGACGCAGGCACAGCTGCTGAGCGTGAGGTCCTGGGTTCGATTCCCAGGTCGGGCAAAGTATTAGAGTTTTTCTGTTAGGAAATTCTCAGTAGCAGCCCGGAGTCAGGAGTTGGTGGTGTGACACCCCCGTGCTTCGAAGGGCACCTAAAGCCGTCGGTACTGCGCCTGATCTCTCTCCGGTCGTGTCGGGTTGCCGTCCCATCGGACTATGTGAGTGAAAGAAGAGGGAGTGCACCAGTGTTTGCGCATACACTTGTCCACTATAATATCTTGCGTACTTGGCTAATCTCCGTGAAGATAGGCCGCCGTGACCAAATACGATCGAGAGGAGTATTATATATACAATTCGCAGAAGCTATCAGAGAAATACGTCAAACTTTTGGATAAAGTGATATTTCAATTATTCAGATGATGATGATGGATGCAGTCGATGCAAGAAGAGGTTTTACAAGACGGGTGTTCCGGTACATCGATGACAGAAGCGCGCTGCGAGCGGTCAACGTCCCAATCGCAGCTCCAGTTCCATCAGTGTCAGTGCGCTGCAACGAACATTGTCATCCAACATCGCAGGGACAGTAACAAGAGAAAGTTTGGAATTATCCGTTTTTTTTAAGGGGGAAGTACTGTAGGTGCTGATACGATAGTGTAATGAACGTAATCTAGGTCAACGACTCAGTGTGTTGTAATTTATGTTTATTATTAATTATTGCTAAAATATTAAAAATATAGTTAGTTCGTGTCTGACTTGCCGAGTGTTTAATTGTCTCTCCTGTAACATAAGAACCTTACACACCTACACACGTAAGACGCACCTCCGCAATTGGTGACCCCGACGTGATCTCACCCGACGTGATTTCAACCGACGTGATTACAACCGACGAGATCTCAACCGACGTACCCACATAGATTTCATAGTCACTGCAACATGAGTCTGTGCAAGAACTGCGACGTTTCCGTTTCCGTTAGTTATGATAAATTTTTACCGCAAAAACATACCCCAAGCTGCAAAACATCAAGCAAGTCTCAACAAATACCTCACTAGTTCAAAAAAGAAGGACAATATCAAAATTCAGTGGACCCCAGACGCAATTGAAGCATTCAGGCAATGTAAGGAAAGTTTAAGCAACGCCGTTACGTTGACATCTCCGTCCACCCATTCTCCACTATCATTGATGACCGACGCATCACAAACGTGCGAATGCCAGCCATCAAATCAACTAGCAAAGAGCAACCAGAGCAACATGGCCGATTTAGATTTTAGGCTCAGACGACGAGCAGTTGGAAGCAACTGGTAAAAAAAATCAGCAAATCTACTCCTGTATCACACGCAGATAAGCAAACGGTTTTTCAAGGCAGATGAACGAACGCAAAACAGGCAGTTATTATATAGAGCTAAAAATATATAATGGCGATGATATTGAACTAGTTACGCCAGCTAAAAATAAATGTGAATTGGATTAAGAGATGATTAAGAGTTCTAGAGTTTCATTTTATTTATATTTTCCAAGTTAAAATCAACATTATTTATTTTATTGATTATATTTAAGTACTTATTGTTTTAGATTTTAATTGATGTTTTTGAAGATATATGTTCGCAATGAATGAACTCGCGTAACCAACAAAGTGGAATTATATTTTTAATATCAGTGGCCTTACTCTTGAAACTAATACCAATTCCAATCCAATTCCAATATTAAATAGACGCCTTAAAACATCGCGTAATTTTAAAATAAATTTACCTACATTACAGTTGCCTCAATTTTAAAGCATGTTGTCTTCATATTATCCCGAATCTATAATTATTTTTTAGACATTTTTGCATTTGAAAGTACGAACTGACATATTTTCAATGTCAATCGAGCGGAATTATTTTCAAGAGTAAGCCCACAGATATTTATTTGTCTGTACATTGAATTAGAGCATATTTGTAGAGAAGTTTTTAACTGAAACGATTTTGGAACATTCCACTTATTTGCTTTTTCATGCTACGGCAAATAAAATCCCATGTTCCATAGAAACACGGCAATTTCGCTTACTTATGACGGCAATTGAAAATTATGCCCTGGCAACACCGGGTCCGAGGAATGCCGCGAATTGTTTATGGTTGTGGAATTGGTACCTTATTCCTGGAACTTCTGAGTGCAGAAGAAACAACGTGCAAACTCGGACGAAACTAATGTAAGTTTAACAGAATAAATATTTTTTTAAATGTTTTCTTAAATTTCGAGCTGTAATTGATCATATTGTTGTGTAATACATGATTTTTGTTTGTTGCAGAAAAATAATAAAACAACGAAATGGGCGGACAGTTGACTTGGTGAGTGCTTTGTTGAAAACTTTGCTTATTATGTTTTACAACTCATCGGTCTGGGGGTCTTTATCAAAATGGTTCTCTTATGAATATGCCGCCTTTTCTTATTTTATTACTTACGATAGTATTGCGAGTGTATGGTGAAGGCTTGATAATTGTTACTAACATGGTGTGGCAGCTAACGTGGCTTGCATCTTATTAGTCAGTTACATCAGTTCAGTTCGCACCGCGCTCTGAGTCGGACGTAGTAATACGTATTTAATAGTAAATATCGCTCAGCGCGGCGCAAGCCGACGCTCGTAATTTTTGTTGCCATGAGTGACAAACTTGTGGCAAATGAGCTGCTAACGTTCCTGCAACAGAAGCTGGATGTCATGGACGAGGTGTCTGCCATCCAAATCTGTGCAAGCAACTTTGGCGAGGAGGACATTGCTGCTGCAAAACTGTTGCTGTTTAAATAACAATGAATTATCCAAAACATACAGTGTGCTAGGAATGCAATAATGATAACTTACTTCATGCATGGTTTATTTTTTTATAGCTTTGGTGGATCGGACCGGAGCCGCCGCCGTCGCCATACTGATACTGAGTAAGTAAGGCTCGATTCATTAGTACATTGTTAGGCTTAGGAATCAATATGAGTGATCTCCAAAATTGATTATTATAAATATTATTTTATTACTGCCTGCTGACTTGTGTGACCCCTTGAATTGTGTAGCTAACATAATATATGTATATTCAAAAACCATATTAGGTAGGTTACCAACTAGGTACTCGTTGTTGGTATAGTATTCACTATTCTGCATTTATTATAATTCATAGCTATAGTCATTGATGATCCAGGACCTAGTGAAGGCCCGACCACTGGTCGTGATTGTGTTTGGGAGAGCCCTATGTCCAACAGTGGACTTTTTTCGGCTGAGATGATGATAGTTATTGGGAGTTGATCGTGGATTAAAAACATTGATAAGTACTATTAGTTTTATAGTTCATGGTTGAATTCTCTGGTTAATTTTACTAATTCCTATCCTTTTTTTTGTCAAAACAGATCTGCTGATGAACAGGCGGTAGCATTAGCGAGAGAGCAGGCGACAATCCTGATCCGGAACGCTCTAATCAGGATTCTGCACAACCGCTTGGCTGCGGGCGACGTAACCTGTACGGGTGCCCTGGCAGCAGCTGAGGCTTGGTGGCCAGAAGGGGCCACCGCACCCGTCTCCAGCTGGCCAGAAAGGGTCGCCACACTCGACTCTAGCTGGCCAGACGGGCTCGCCACACCCGACTCCAGCTGGCCAGACGGGGTCGCCGAATTTGACTCCAGCTGGTCGACAGAAGTCGCCTCAGCTGAGGCCAGGTGGCCCGAAGGGGTCGCCGCAGCCGTGGCCAGGCGGGTGCAGAAACGGCGCGACACGTTTTAGTGGGAGCTCTCTACGAGCTTCGGTTGATTTTTTAAGAGGACTCGTATAGAGCTCCCAAAATCAAAGATATTTTTTTTTTTTATTAAAATCCTTGTCTTTTTTTTTGAATCTACGGTATACAGATTTTAGATGGCTAGATTCAGGCACGAACACAGGGCAAGAAGACTGAACGACATAGACAGTTTGGGGACCAAGTGCAGGTGGATGGAGATGAAATGTTTCCAAAAAAATAATATTAATATTTGTGAAAACTACGGAAGCATTTCAAACATAGACCGGGTTTTTTAAAGCAAAGAGGACAGTAAAACGTCGTGGCCTTACGGATATTGCGAGTGTCTAGACAGTAGCGACAGTCTTTTCTTTTAGTTTTGCCGTTTTCATTTCTTGGCAACGCTTCTATTACATGAATGTCCTCCCCGGAAGAGGTACTTATCTTACTACGATTATTAGACAATGGAGTAGAGTTTGTCCGTCTGGCAGTACTTCCTCTAATCATAAGCAAATTACGTACGATTTCCAAACGAAATTCATAAAACGACATGTTAGAATTTGTGGTGTCGTTTTGTCACTGCTGTTCTATAAATATGAAAAATGCATTTAATAACATTACTTGAACTACGTGAATTAATTTTTTTTTGTACCACCATGTTGATTTGTTATACTCGTAACAAGGATAGTAAGAAAGCATTTGGTCTTTTCTGTCAACGCCTTTCATGTACTTGTTATATTTCACAATGACATTAGGTTTGTTAATAACTTGACCGCGCCTATTTGTGTACTCAACAAAATCTGGACTATGTTCTGTCGGAATCATCAGGACGGTTCGTTTATCTCTATATTTTTTTTTTATTGTATTACCGCTTCCTAATTGAGATTTTATTATATCAGGATTACGGGATCTATTCGCTCTAAGGGCTGTATTTCATCGGGACACCAATGCGGCGCAACCAGTCGCAGCTACCAACAAAATGTATACAGCTCTATAGAGAGTTACTCACCTGGTGTCCGTTTGGTTGCGCAACCAATTTGGCGGCGCGACCAACTCGGACGCGTGCACAGAATGTTATTGGTTGCGCCACCACGCTGGTCGCGCCACCACTAATTAATATAGCGCTGTATGGTGTCTCACTCACTCGGCCGCCAGTGACGCCCCCACCTCATTGCATGCAGCACGTGTGCACTGTTATGTTTTATTTTTAACTGGTTATTTTAATATTTTAGTTGTTTGTTAATTGCATACGATGGATAATTTCGATACAGAAAGGTTTATTATCGAAATTCAAAGTAGACCATCAATTTGGGATAATTCCTCATCAGATTCCGACAGAGATTTGAAAAAGAAATGTTGGGAGGAAGTTGTAGATTTGTTTGGAGAACAGGAGCAAACCGTTGAACAAAAAAGGAGCTTAGGTAAGTAAACAACATATATTTTTATTAATGAATTTGTCAATAAATGTTCATGATGATTCTGGTGTGACATGGACAGGCGGTGCGTGCGAGCGGGATATCATACAATGTAAGCAGGTGTGAGCGAGAAAAAAATCCCGGCCATTTTGTTGTTATTGTACTTTGTTAGTTGTTAGTCTGCTTACGTGATTCGTCCGTAGTAGATGCGTTACTTAGTGCTCTTCGTTTCTTACTCGACTTGGCTTGAATTTCTGGACTGTTTCTTTTTTTCTCCGTGACTGTGCTTGCAAACTGGACTCTGATTTGTGCTTCTGATTTGGTACTGTTGAAGATGACGACCTTCACGAACGAGGAATATGCTGATATTCTGATTTGTTATGGGTACTGCAATTGTGTATCCGCACGAGCTCGTGATGAATACATATCACGTTATCCAGGCCGCCGAGTATCGGATGTTTACCGAAGACTTAGAGAGACTGGCTCTGTGTCGAGGCGAAGAACCGACCTGGGTAGACCACGTGTCAATGATAATGATGTGGTTTACGGTAAATACTGCCGGCCTCTATCCCTATCATTACACGCCGGTACACGTCATCGAAGAAGGAGATCCTGTGAGGAGGTTGGATTTCTGCAGATTCATGCTCAATGCAGATTTAGAAGAGCTATCGTTTCTGAGAAATATCTTGTGGACAGATGAGTCGAAATTTGATAAAGACGGCATAACCAATTACCACAACACTCATTATTGGGCCGCAAAAAGACAAGGAAATCCCAATAAGAAGCGGACAAAGGGATCACAAAGACGATTCAGGTTGAATGTATGGATGGGAATCATATCGAATCATTTGATTGGACCTTACTTTCTTCCTGACAATTTAAATGGAGATCATTATGAAACCTTTTTAAAAGAAGATTTACCCGAGTTATTAGAAGATTTGCCACTCAATCTCATTCGTGACATGTGGTTTCAGCATGACGGTTGCCCTGCACACTACAGGAGAAGTGTCAGAGAATGGCTTGACACAAATTATCATAATAAGTGGATCGGAAGAGCTGGACCCATACCGTGGC
Source organism: Xylocampa areola (assembly GCA_935421205.1). Lineage (NCBI taxonomy): Eukaryota > Metazoa > Arthropoda > Insecta > Lepidoptera > Noctuidae > Xylocampa > Xylocampa areola. The sequence goes on from OW285216.1 coordinate 2,021,180, forward strand.
CAGCTAGAAGTCCAGACCTGACCCCGATGGATTTTTATGTGTGGGGGCACATGAAGAGTTTGGTTTATAGCGAACCTAATCCAATCGCATCTGTTGATGTCTTGAGACAAAAAATAATCGATGCGGCAAATGAAATAAGAAGGGGTTTAACAACTGGTGTCGTAAAAAGTGGATTAAGACACTGAATGAGAGTATGTATGCGAAACAGAGGCGGACATGTGGAACATGAATTATAAACGCAGTAAAAATAGTAGTAAACTTTGTAAAAAAATTATAAAACATAATTTTGAACCTATTTGGACTGTTTTATTTTGTTTTCCAACCCAAGTAATAAATTTGATGCTTAAGTACCGTTATTTTTTACTACTATCTGGGACCCTTTCATTCAAGGGATTTGCTATGAATTCTGATAAAACCCTAACTTGTTATACCTTGTTAGATAGCTAATGAAACGTAGATATTTTTAAGCAAGAAAAAAAAAGTTTTTACGTATTTATTTCAATTTTTAACTATCAATCTTCTACTACGACTCAGTTGGTTCTGTAAACTGCAATTTTGGTGTTGATAATAATAAAACATATTATCAACTACACAAAAATCGCAAAGAAAAGTAGCTTAGAGGCATAAAACCCCAGAAAATAGGCCACGAGATGAAAAATCGTCAATTTAAAAAAAAACTTAGAGTCCTATATTTTGAAAATGGTTAATTTTAGGGTACGGTGTTTCATAGTCAAATCAGTCAAGAATGAAGGTAACTACAACCTCTTAAAGGATCTAGGTCGACTTAACCAGTAACTCTGTATAATTAAAACTACATAGTTTCCCAATATGTACATATATATTAAATAAATAAAAAATGGTACTTACGAATCTGATTCTCCAAACTTTTGCGACATCTGTTGTTCAATATCCTGGTCGGCAGACATGGTTTTATCCGCAACACTTCACAAAACTTCAAACGGCAAAAACAACGGAGCGTCACGCCACGGAGTATAGAACTAGACCGACTGATATTGGACAGAGGCAGCTACTGCTAGGGCAACATTGCTCATAAAAACATCGATATTTTTTCGATGTTTATGAAAAATACTGACCAACTTTTTTATGACCAGAAATATACACATGCATAGTTTAGTTATTTCTAAGAATAAAAGAGACGAATACTCCATCCGGGAGGCGCAGGTTCGAATCCTGCTTCCGACCGTCACCTATTTCCAGAAAAAATTATACCTTTAAGATTCGCTAAGCAAGCGTTAAAGCTTTTCAAAGATTTAGCTGTAAAAGAGATGAATTTATTTATTTTTGAGTGTTAAACTTAATAATTCTGACAACCGCAGTAAGTAGTTTCTTTTTAGATTTATAGTAGTTTCAGCTCCAGAGAATAACTGTTCACTGGCCACCGAAGTTGCCACATAATGGTCTGACATCGATGATAAAACATGACATAGAACGAAGTATCGATATTTTAAACATCGATGTATCGTTCGCATCTCTATCTACATAACATAACATAGCATCACGCCTGTATTCCCCGAAGGGGTAGGCAGAGGTGTACACAGTTGTACACCCACATTTCACCAATGCTGTTATTAAGTCCCATGTAATAGGTGGTGAGCCTATTGCCATCAACCGGGCACAGTTCCAAACTCCGGGCTGCTATTGAGAATTTCCTAACAGAAAAACTCAATAACACTTTGCCCAACCCGGGGATCGAACCCGAGACCTCCTGTTCAGCAGTCGCGCTTGGGACCACTAGAACAACGAGGCAGTCATAGCATCACGCCTGTATTCCCCGAAGGGGTAGGCAGAGGTGTACACAATTGTACACCCACATTTCACCAATGCTGTTATTAAGTCCCATGTAATAGGTGGTGAGCCTATTGCCATCAACCGGGCACAGTTCCAAACTCCGGGCTGCTACTGAGAATTTCCTAACAGAAACTCAATAACACTTTGCCCGACCCGGGGATCGAACCCGAGACCTCCTGTTCAGCAGTCGCGCTAGTCGCGCTTGGGACCACTAGACCAACGAGGCAGTCTCTCTATCTACAGTAGCTACCTAATATCACAATAAAACATTTCTGTGACAATAACATAATAAAATATATCGTCCCCGTAGAGCGAAAAGTCATTAAGTCTAAAAATGGCCTAAATGAGTTATTAGAGTCACTGAAATTCACATTTTCTTCTCGAAATATCTGTCTAACCATTATTTTTATAGCTGCCTTCGTTTTTGTTTTAGAAAATAAGATAAATAAGTAAGTCTACCCTTTGGACCCCAGAGCGTAATGGGAGAAATAACTAATTTAGTTAATTATTAAACAGTTATCTAATTTTTCAAGATATGTCTTTGAAAAAGCATTAACGCATGCTTAGCGAACTCTAAAGTTACAATATTAAATGGAAAAAGAATACGGTCGACTGATTCGAGATGGCTTAGTGGTCAGAGCGCCTGGAGTATCTATCCGGGAGGCGCAGGTTCGAATCCTGTTCGCGACCGTATTCTTTTTCCATTTAATATTGTAACTTTAGTTATCTAATTTATTTATTTATTAAATTAAACATAGGTTAACAGCACAGGGCCAAAACACTTGCATTTTAGATTTTCACGTTAAGAAAATTACAAATATATACTTAGTAAATAATAGCAACAGGTGAGAATTCTTACATACTACATAACAGTTGATAAATAGACACTTTTATACTATTTAATCTATCATTGAATATGTCGAGCTTTGGATACTGAGAGAGCAATGAATTGAGAAGTGCGATAGCTCTAGGCGTAGGTGCCGCTGCCGCTCGTCGCGTGCGCACTCCTTTGGGTTTTGCGAACAACTTTCTTCGTCGCCGAATATCAATACCCTCCCCAGATATCAAGAAACGTGACGGGATACCCGCTATACCCACCCTTTCCAGGGTGCAGGGGTTGTCCACCTTATTATGTAATAAGTGGCAGTAGTGTACCAACAGGAGAAATTTGCGCCTTAGTTCAAGCGAGTCTAAGCCTACCATTCCTATAACAAACATAGACGGGTACAAGAAAGGATAGTATCCATGCATTTTTTTATAGATAAATCTTGCAAATTTTCTTTGGATACGCTCAATCATTAGGTTGTACTTGGCTTCGTGTGGATCCCATACTATAGCATTATATTCAAGCCTACTACGTACATATGCTTTGTATAAAATCATAGCGGCACGAGTCCCTTTGAATGTGTATGAGACTCTCATCACGAAGCCAAGCATTTTACTTGCTGACTGACATGCCTGTGTCATATGCTCTCTAAAGTTCAATCTTGAGTCCATGGTAAGCCCAAGGTCTTGTATTTGATTGACTCGAGTTAACGGAGTATCGGATAGGTAGTAATTAAATAGGATAGGATTGCGTGCACGGGTATAGTTAATCACATTGCATTTGGATACATTGAAATGTGGTCTATGGTTTTCACTCCACTTAGCCACCGCATTTATGTCCCGTTGGAACCTTATACAGTCATTTGTGTCTTCTATGTCGCAATATAGATTCAAGTCGTCCGCAAATAACAGACATTTAGCGGCGCTGACGACTGACGGCAAGTCATTGATCATTATTAAAAACAGAGTAGGACCAAGGGTACTGCCCTGACTAACTCCAGATCTGGTGTAGTAGCTATCTGAGTCGTATCCTGCCAGACGCACAAATTGGGTCCGGTTTTGCAGATAAGACGCAAAGAAATGTAGTAAATTGGGAGCAAAGCCCATTGAAGACATTTTGGCCAAGAGTATGTCATTATCAACAAGATCAAAAGCTTTTTGAAAGTCGAAATATGCGGTATCTATCTGCTTACCTAAGTCCATTTGTAATGTAGAGTAATCAATAAAGTTTATATGACTTGTTGCTGTTGAGTGACGTGCTCTAAAACCATGTTGCTCGTCAGCAAACCGACCCCCAATCTGTTGCCTAATGCGATAATCAATAATTGATTCAAGTGCCCTGCCGAAAACCGACAGCACCGCTATTGGTCTGTACTTGGTTATATCCTTTTTAGCTTCGCCCTTTGGTACTGGGGCAACACGTGAAACTTTCCACCTTGAGGAATATTTCGACACTTTAAGTGATAAGTTAAAGATGTAAAGTAGTGTTTGCTCGAGTACTGAGAGGCAGTCTTTTAGCAAAAACGGTGGAATCATGTCTGGTCCGGCAGCAGAGTGGGATTTGAGCCTCCGGACAGCACGTTTAATTTCAGGTGGGGAGATTGTAGTTACATCAATACGGGCCGCATCTGACGCATTTACACACAAATTGCTACGTTGGGCAGCCTCTACGTCCAAGGTGGGTATGTCTTTGTGAAAGATTGAGCTGAAATAAGTGGCAAATGCGTCTGCAGCTTCCTGTCCTGTAACAGTTTTGTCTGAGTATTCATATTCGTGCCATTTTATTCGCTGACTACGCTTGTCTTTGGTGTAATTCCAAAAACATTTTGGATCTTTTATTATGCTGTCCTCGACTCTCTTGATATGTTCTTCATACGCTTTTTTTATTAAGATTTTTACGTGGGACCTGCAATATTTGTATAGTTGTAGATTGAAATCTTTACCATCAGTTTTATATTTGACCAGATTAAAAGATTTGTTTTTGATATTTTTGATAATTTCTGGGGTATACCATGTAGGATATTTGTACTGTTGGTTCATAATAATAATAATAATAACTAATACATAACTCGAAATCAAAACGATTTAATTACTTATTCTCTTGAATTATCAATTCATATATACGCCTTTAGGTAGTCTAAGAATCATTAAAATAGTTTAGTGAGTATATAAAATCAGTAGTTTGCTAAAACACACAAAAGCGAAAATTAACCAACTCGACATAGTGACTAGTCACTGCAAAAACTTATTGAAAAGATCTGATACTACTTTGAAGGTGTTGACACAGAACATACGGAGTATTCATCGTAACTTACCAAGTTTGCAAACATTGTTATGTAAAAATAGTATTAAAATTGTACTATACCCAAAGATTTGGAGACAACTATGTTTGATAAAAGTTGCCCCAATTAGCATCATCACAATATAAAGACGCTGCGCAGTCGTAGCAACCAAAAATGAATACGTACACAAGACCAGCTCCCTCCGACCTGACCTGACCTTTCATATTTTAGAATCCAACTATAATTAAAGATAAGATAAAGATAGTTTAAATATAATTTTTAACTATCATCAATGTGCATTTTACATTAAAATATGTAACAAGTACGATAAAAAAGAAACTGTTTGATCCCGGCATATTATACGTATCCCAATCCAATTATCAAATAAGAAACATAAAATAATCATGAAGGGAAACATATTAAATGACATTTAGAATCCATGACTTTTATGCTATTATCCCAATTTTCCCAAAATGAAACAAATGTTTAAAATTAAAAAACACCGTCATATATCCCCAAAGGTGAAAGTCTCTTTGAGAATTTAAATTATTAAAACTTATAAATTATAATAGTTGTAATAAATAATTTGTCACATAAATACTAAAACATCACAGCCGAGCGTGTAACAAACAAAGCAAAAACTGTGTATCGCCAAAGCGCCTATTATGGCTTGTTGTAAGGAGCCGGTTTTATGTACCTACCTATTTATTTTGTATAGCAACTGTCGACATTTAAGGTACACGTTTAGTGAGTTGTCATTACCCGAAAGCCGCAACTTGAGTACAAGTCTGATCAGCGGAGTTACTCTTAAAATTAATACCAATTCCAAGGTTAAATCAACGCTATTATATGTCATTAAAATGTGGAAGAATTCGGAGTAGTGAGCTGTGATCCGAGATGGCTTAGTGGTCAGAGCGCAGTATTTATCCGGGCGACGCAGTTTCGAATACTGCTCACGACCTTATTTTTCATTCCACAATAAATTATAATAAAAGGTATTAGAGTACCGGATACAATGTATGGATGATTTTTTGTGATAAATTAAAGTACCTTTGGGAAGATCATTTTTTTTTTAACTAATATTAGGCTTTTTGTCACTTAGTGAGAATTAGAATATTTTGTCATTGTATCCTTAAATAATTGTAAGGTTGATTAATAAAATAAAATATTTATTTTTAAATGATTTGTACAACATTTCAAAAGCGAAAAATCATCAACCCATTTTAAAGAAGTTTATTCTTTTAAAAGTGGAACATAAGAAGACTCTAATTACTGCTTCAAACAATATCGAACCTACGCATTGGAATAAAACTGATCCTAACAAGTGGAAAAAAAAACAGCTCAATCTAATAAACAGAAAGGTTTGCCTTATTTGGGTAAAAAGGGCCATCTCATGCCTGCAAAAAATCCCAAGCCCATAAAGTGCTATGTCAAATGCCGCTATCAGTGACAAAATCATTATTCTGAGGATGAATGACTTAAAATATCTGAAGCTCACTGGAAAATTAAAAACTTCAATGTACAATGACAATCAACCAATCAAACAAATCACAAAACAGTTTTTACTTAAAAAAAGTGGTGGCTCAACTGGCGAATAAAAGCAAGCGCATCTAAATATGTGCAAAAGGAGATTGCCCTCCTGTTCATCTTGGAGATAACACCGTGCCCCACCGAGAGAGTGTGAAATATCTGGAAAGACTGATGTCGAAAAATCACATCAAAGCCAAAAAAAGAGAAGAGCTCTATATAAAATATTAATCTCTGCTCTGGCTACTAGGACGGAACAGCAAACTGACTGTGGACTACAAACTGTTGATTTACAAAGCACTATTAAAGCCAGTATAGATGTATGGCATCCAACTTTGGGGAAGCGCTGGGAACTCAAATATTGCTATGATACATGAAAACATTTATTTATCACAATAAATCAATCAATTATATACCTAAACCTTTTTCCATTTAATATTGTAACTTTAGAGTTCGCTAAGCATGCGTTAATGCTTTTTCAAAGACATACCTAAACCTTATTGGTGGAAAACGCATGACAATCCGTTCAGTCGTTTTTGAGTTTATCGCGAATATACACGCGTAAACTTGGCGGGGGACTTTATTTATGTAGTGATTTATTGATATGGCTAAATGATTGTTTATAAACATAACATAACATCACGCCCATATTCCCCAAAGGGGTAGGCAGAGATGTACACCCACATTTCACCAATGCTGATATTAAGTCGCATGTAATAGGTGATGAGCCTATTGCTATCTACCGGGCACAATTCCAAACTCTGGGCTGCTACTGAGAATTTCAGAAGCTAAACCATTCATGAAAATCATTGAAGCAATACCAGGTTCTTAAAAACATTCATGGCTATGCAATTGAAATCAAAACAAAAGGCAAAAATTTACACTAAAAGAAAAAATCATGGCGGCATCTATTTTGAAACAATGCAAGAAGGGTTACAATTATTTAAGAAAATTAATAGTTCTCTCTTCAAAACGAACTATTCAACGCCTTCTAAGTGCTTTTAATATAAATCCAGGTGTGAATAAAAATATAATAAATATTAAAAAAAAATGTGTTACAAATCTTCCGCTTGACAAAATGTTGTATACTCTCTTTGATGAGTTAGCAAATTTTGGGGACCAAAGAACTAAAAATATTGCCGATCATGCATTAATAATGATGATTAAAGGCATAAAATCGAAAACAAAACAGCCAATATTATTTACTTTTTGCAAAAGTACAACAAAAACGTATGATTTGAAAAAATTGCTAATAGCTACCATTCAGCAATTAAGGAAAGCATATTAGCATTATTATTTTAGCTACTATACTACTACTACTACTGTTTTTACTATGCTGCTTGGTCACAAACAAAGCTATATCAAATGTTAGAACTATTAAAATTCTACAAAGAGAGACGAGGGAAAACCATTTGAGACAAAACAAAGAATATAATTCAAATGCTTTCGAGGTAGATGATTTAAAATTCTTCCCCTTATTTGATAGACCTCATTTATTCAGAGTACGAAACAACTATATGATAAAAAAATATCAAGTACAAACATAATAAAGTAAAATTTGCGAAGTGGGAACATTTACGAATGTTGTTAAATAAATATAGAGGAATAGATGAAGTAAATTGTAAATAAATTGACTGGATATCATGTTGATCCAGAGAAACTTCCAAAAATGAATTAGAAATATGCAGCGCAAGTTTTTAGTCAACGCATGTCAGCAGTTAAGAGATTTATGGCAAGTAATGTCTATATAGTAGTAGTATTTTTTGTATGTATGTTACGTATATTTTGAGGGAATTAATATATAAACGAGAGAAGGTAATTATTATTGCTTCGATTAGATAACATACAGGTAAAAAAATTTTTTTTTTATCACGACTGCGTTCTCGGGGTGGGGGAGGGGTAGGCAGAGGTGTTCGCAGTTGAACGTACAATATTTCATTAATTCTGTTTTATATAATAATAATTCGGATAGATTAAATTTAGGTAAACAGTTTTCATTGTACATAGCATCAAATAGGGAATTAACTGATAGAAGAACCCAATAATACTGTCCGACCCGGGAATTAAACCCATGACCTTACGCGCAGCAACTGCACTTGAACCCACTTGATCAAAGGCAGTTTACATTGTACTACTATTCTATGTAGGTCACGTAGTTTAAAAGGAAATAGGAAATAACAAATAGATGAGGGTGGGTTATTGTGTTTTTTTTTATGTTCTGGTGGACGTTGAGTGGTGGTGGATGTGATGTTCAGGGGCCTGGTGGATTGTACATGGGCCAAGGTTCTTCGGGTTCTGGCATGGTAGGTGGTGGGGGTGCTGAAATTGAAGCTTTAGTCAACTATCGTGTGTAAATGTCACTGTAATTTTAATTATAATACTTGATTACTTTTTAATACTATATTATAATGCAGGCAGCTAAGAGGATTCCGAGAACGAGGATGAGGAAGTCCGGTCAATCTTGAGCCTTCTGAAGGCGGCGTTCTATATTTTGGACTCTTTTCACGATGAGGTATGTAGATTTGCAGTGACATCAACTTTCTTGCTTTAGGTATTTTGGTTTTGTAATATATGTCATTTGAGTTCAACACTCAAATGGTTTGAGAGTGATGTTAAAGGCTGCATTATTAGCACGAAAAAAATGTGTGTTTGTTGTAGGACTATGTCGTGCCCGCCTGTACGGAACACGACCAGCGGCCGCTTCCTCAAAACTCGACGCTGCCATTAGTTGACGACCAGCCGCCGCTGCCGTCTGCCACGCCGTCGACCTCATTGCCGGTGAGTTAAGATACGCCATCACTTTCTAGTCTCCCGAGTTACGGGCGACAATCAAAATTTGAATTTGATTGGAAGGAGAGATGTATGTATATTTGGGATTACAGTGAAAACGCGTCTCGAGGAGAACTGGATACCAGCCTATTCAGTGCTCCCATATTTTCATGCGCGATGGTGTATGATCGTTTCGTATTGTTCAGACATTGTCTTCATTTCCAGGACAACGCTGGAATAGCTCATCAGTTAATAACCCGGTCGCAGGCCAAATCATTTAAGTTGCAGCCTATACTGGACCACCTGAATAATAAATTTCAAACGTTATATAAGATGCATCAAAATGTAGCGTTAGATGAAAGTTTTACTCAGTGGGAAAGGGTCGAAAGTGGTGGCGCTTCGAGGTCCATGCAGGTCACAACCTCATTCAGCACGAAGAAACGCCCGTGTCTGGGATTATACCAGCCTTAGTCCTTAGACTTTTACATGGTCTTGAGGGTAAAGGGCAGACAATATGGATGGATAATAGATAGACTTGATGCAGCAGCAATCCTGAATAGGATTAGAGTCTGAATGGATGTGCCCAATCAACTTGGAGATTTTATTGAAGAAAATAATTTAATTAGGAGACGAGTTGCTTTCAGGCCAATAAATCGAGATTTGCCTGAATTGAACATGTTCCCGGTGCCAACAATGGAAAATCTTATATTGTTTGCACTAGGTACATACTAAATAAAGCAAGCTCGTTCTTACTATGGTGAACATATCCGAGAAAATGAAACATATAATACTGATGTGTGTGAGACTATTGAAAGGATTAGGCATATCACAAATGTCAGTTATTTCGATGAAAATGATCTTTTGATCAGAGCCAGAATAAAGTCAAGACATCATACAGGTAAAACATATTTTGTCTACATTTTACTAGCCCAAGCCACACAAACCGTAGATCACCCCATCAATTTAATAAAAGGTTATTACTGTAATTGTATTATTGGCAAGAGAACTGTTAGTTGCTGTGCCCATACAAGGACTGTGGTATGCTTTTTAGGGTGGACGCGGCTTCAAAATGTTACTGCACCAGCCACGTTCCTTGATAACATTGTAGTAGGAAGAATAAAGCATAACATATACACAATCGATGTGTTTTATTATTATTTCCATATCTTTTTTTATCTATACTATATAGAGTTAAAACTCTTGAGTTATAATTTTATTCCCGTCGTTAATAAACTTAAAAAACGATTCTTGTATTAATGTCAGTTCTTCTGTTTATTTCAGTTCTTCATGCGGCCTTATATAAATATAATAGGTTTGACTTATTATATTATTAGTTTATGCTGCTTAATTCATAAAAATAAACGTTTTAGTATGATATTAATACAGGAACTCGTATTATTCTATGAATTTTGGTATCTTTTTATTCAAACTTCAAACCAAATTATCTTGATAATCTCACTAGTTATCAACTCAAATAAAAACCATAAGCTATGCTACTGATATAAGGTTTCAAATAACATAAATTTTATATCAGTATCAGAGCTCCTTTGAAAGTGGTTGTTCTCCTTTATACAGGTAGACTCAAAATTAAAGCTAAAAACTACAACAATCTACAGCAAATTAAAGAAGTCCTTTACATTCCGATGAAGGTACCTTACTTACAAATGATAAACGATTAAGGTTCAATAAATTGATTCTTGAGCACAGCGACATCCTTGAGAACAAGAAAATCTATTCACAACAGCAATCATCCATCCATTAGTGTTAAGCCTTATAGACTGTAACCTGCAAGGCAAACAAAACAACCAAGATAAAAGTTAGATGATACGTTAAGTGATGACATCGAGAAATTTGATTCCCTATGTGATCCACTGTGTTACCCGAGTAGATTGCAATACAAGCGCCCTATAGAGTACCTTAGAAAAAAATGACATCATTTTGTCATTCATGAATATTTCACTCTTCTAGAAAAGTCGGTTTACAAATTAAGTCTTACTGATCCTAAGCATATTTCGAACTTAGGTGAAACGTGCGTTTGCCTCGATCCCACCAAAACAAAAGTTGCGGGTGCTAAAGGGGATACTTGTACACGGATAACATGTGGAAGCGCTTAAGAAAATATCACAGTATTAACTACCGTGAATGCGGCTGGACAAAATTTACACCCCTTGATTGTATTCAAAGGCAAACACATGTATGAACCGTGGATGGAAGATAATGTAAATAATTATGATTTCGAACTGAAATATGCTGCCAGCAAACGGGGATGGAAACTGACATATTTTATAATTATATGTTAAACGTAATTATTCCCAATTTGGGTGAAGACCAGTTTCATTACTGTACGATGAACATGTCAGTTAAGTGAATGACAAAGTCCCGCCCGGCGTGTGTCATGCGCTTACGCCCAGCTGAAATAGAAAATAAATTCTGTGCTATTTTTGGAAATATTAAAGTGTAGTGCAGTATAAAAGACAAAATTACGGAAAATTATGGATGAGGAGGTCCAAAATTGATTAACAGCTTCGAATAAAGAATGCAGCAAAGCATAAAAAAGAGTAGGTACATAAAATTGACAATAAATAAGTATTGTTCTGCAATAGAAGAATCTAGTGTACACAACATTAAAATCTCTACAATGAGCAATATCACAACAATTACCAATTTATGCGCAAATAAAATAAATATTTAATAAATGATAAGGGCAGGAACACAGGACGATAGATAACACTGATTGACATTGACAGGTTGAACCAAGTGCAAGGGGATCGAGATGAAATGTCTCGACAAAAACAATATTGAATACCTTGTGTGGCACTACAATGAAGCTGGCCATGGGAAAAGGTCACCCGATGGGATAGGCGTAATTGTGAAAAGAACAGCAGACCAATCAGTAGCTACGTGTCATGATATAGCTAGCTTTGTACAATTAATCTAGTGTTTGGGTGAAAATTGCTAGGGCGTCTAAATCCTTCCAGACAATGAAGAAAACGTTCCGCACATAGAAGACTTGATGTCAAGAAGTTTGACTCCAAATTTAAAGGCACATTAAATGTGTATCAAGTAACTTGGAGTAAAAACAACTCAGGACTTCTTCATGCTTGAAAGTTAAGCTGTTCACAATGTCATCCGTATCAAATCTGTCCTCACTACGAAATTTGAGTTATTAACTCAGAACCTGTCCAAATTAGATCAGAAAGAATTATTCCTTCATCATTCCCACAAAGCGAATCTGAAAATGAACTCAATTCAAGTAATTCTTCCTTCATCTCCACCATACAGGAAATGTGCAATTGAAATGTTTCATATAAGTAAACGTAAACAAAGTTTATTTTTTACAAAAATGGCGGCATGTGAATTCAATGTAAGATCACATCCATTTCTTTTTATCCTTATTCTAGACAATAAATTATGTACCGGACCGGAATTTTCACTAAAAAACATATTTATAATTTATTAAGGTTTTGTATAATCATTTCTACAAATAATAGTAACAAAACTTTAAAATAAGTGCTATGATAAGTCACTACACGTGATTGCTCGTCAAAGGCGTGATTAGTTGTTGGCTCGCTCATCAGCAGACAATAGATTTTCATTGTTATGGAGTACGTATTTGTACGTGGGTGAGCCAGAGGGTTAGCATCTGTCTGTGACGTTAAAAAAATGAACCCGGTAAGTACCTTAAATACGAGTATACTAGTATACTTTTAAATGACATTCAATGCCCAGAATATAATTTATTTATGAACCAAGTACCTACGATCTATCGGAACATCGATGTCAAGGACACATAATCGGAATGTGCACAGCGTATTATTATATTAAATTAGTTCGACAATGTACTCATCTACAGCAGCAGGAGCAAAAAGCCAAAACACATCATTACATTATTTATATTCGGACATATTATTTATATAACAGAATCAATTTCTACTAAGACCAACAACGAAAATATTGCGTACCCTCGCAAAGCGAGTTGGATATACCCTCAAAACTAAGTTATTTTCTGAAAAATCCATTGACTGATCTGAAACAAGATCAAATGCAAGTTTGGAACAGTGTCATTGGTTCTACTTATCCAAATTTGAAAAAAACTTGCGATGAGATATTTAAGCACCATTGCGACATCAACGCCATCTGAGCGATTATTTTCTAAGGCTGCCTTAACGCTATATCAATAGCGTAACAAATTGAAAAGGTTCTGCGCTTTCAAAATTATTATTTTACAGTCGATCTACAAGAAATATTGGAACTTATAATGTGTTCCTTCGCCCTGATATCTCCAGGTTAATAATTTATTTGTATAATGCAACGAATCTGTGATTTTATGGTTGTTTTATTTATTATTATTGATGTTTCCAAAAAAACATCGATTTTAGCAGACATCGATGTTTTGTGTTCGATAAACATCGAGTATCGATGTTCAGCTATCGATACCATTATCGAGGCTATCATCGATGTTTTAGCAACATCGAGCATCCCTAGTAGGTAGTTAAAACTTCTCCGTTGCGGAGTGACAACGTTCAGAAGCTAATAAAGATATGTATTTGAACGTGTACATTATTGGAATAATCTATAAAAATAATAATAATATAATGAATAATAAAAACCAAAAGTTATTATATTAAATGGAAAAAGAATACGGTCGCGAACAGGATAAGAACCTGCGCCTCCCGGTGAAAGTTAGTCGTGTCGGTTCGGTCACCCGTATAGGGATTGAATTGATAGCAATGACGTCGCCATAAGACGTGTTAATATGGATTAATGCATCTGCGAAATACTCTTTCTTTCTTAGCTATATTTGTATTTAAAATGCTTAAAAGTTCTTCAAACGATTTCAGACTCATTCTAGTATATCTAAAAAACTTATCTCCATACTGTTTGAGCTCTTCGAAAAATAATTCAAAATGCTTTTTCTCATCTCGTGTTTGCAAATAAGGATGCACCCAGTAGCTTTTTCTCCGTTTCTTTTTCTTTATATAACGCGAGTAAATGTAGTAAATAGCTGCGACTTCTTCGACGTTCTTCGAGTCTTGGAAATGAGTCGATCTAACCGTAAACGACGACGGTTTCTTAACCGCACGTTCCGGTTGCGGTTGCAGCTAATCGCCACCCGGCTTACCGCAAGCGCAACCGCATCCTGCGGTCCACCGGACGGCTGACCGTATTGCGGCTAACCGCATAGTGCGTATGTAGCCATATTCTGAATTCAATATTTTAAATTCATTTCAAAATAAACGGCGTAACCGAAAACCTAAGACCGATGCTTTGACTGAAGATACTGTATTGGAACGTGCTTATCATCAATCTCTTCCTCTGGTAGAATTCTGTGATACGTATAAAATGATAAACAGTGAAATAGAAGTGGTGTTATAAGATCTTTCAGATATTAATGAATCAACAAAAAACATCGAAGAAGGTGAACCATCTGACAACTCAGACAGCGATCATGAATAAGCGCTTCTACATATAATGACGTCAAAAGGGAAAATAAAATATTGGAGTATTTTATTCGCCCATCTTTAGAATCCCTCAAATAATCTTGTGGAAGAGCTTCAAGAGAAAACATCGTCCACTTGATGCCAAGTTTGACACGTTACTTACTTTGAAAACGTTTTAACATTTAAAAAGAAATTGCTGGCAGAAATGGTACTATGGATTTTTTAAACGTCATCCGGAATTAAGTCTGAGACAACCACGAGCGACTTCTTTCAACCGAGCCACTGCATTCCACAAACAGACAGTTAGTCTATTTTGAAAAGTTGGTACGTGTCATGGATCGACATGGTATAAATGACCCAAGATATATTTCAAACGTTGACGAAACCGGTGTTTCGACAGTCCAACGAAAGCTGAGGAAAATAGTGGCGCTGAAAGGCAAGCAGCAGGTAGGAGCAATTTCAAGCGGTGAACGTGGAACTACTACAACAGCCGTATATTCTGCAAGTGCATCAGGATATTTTAAAACGGAAACGTGTCAAAGATGAACTACAGGTAGTGCTCCGCTTGACTGAATATTTGCATTCAACCCTGATAGCAGTAATATCAACAAAGAAATATTCTTTGTATGGATGCAACACTGTTGAAAACGTTAAGCCGACTTCCGAGCAAAGAGTATTTTTGATAACTGATGGGCCACACAAAAGATTCAGAGGCTATTAATTTTGCAAAATGCCATAATGTGGTACTTTTATGGCTACCCGCTCTAAGAGAACTAGAAATAGCGAAGACCTAATCATGCAAACCGACACGACAGCCTAAAATCAATAAAGAAAACTGCAAAAGAAATTTCATAATTCAGAATAGTACATTTTCTGGCTACTGGAGGGCGTCACATACAGTCTTATTACAAAAAGCGGTTTATCTAAAAACCCAGGTTTCAATCTCTTCAAACTACGGTTTAAACAAAAATGATATAACAAATCGTGGTTTTGCGATAAACCATAAACCATATCATCGTCTAACGCTAAACCTCGGCAGTAGTTTAACGATGGTCTAACTCATATCTGTCAGTTTATATTTTAGGTTATAGCAACTTTTTCATTGTGTTGTTTTTACCTAAAAATGGATATTAACATGAAAATGGATTTAATTGATATTGAGGATGTTGAACCCCGCTGAGTTGTTTGAAACACCACGCCGGCACAACAGAAATCGTTTTCGAATTAATCCCTTCGTGGAATTATCCGATGAAAATTTCAGGCAAATGTCTATGGTTTATTAAACGGTATGCAATGAAAATAGTGGACTTATTAAGAGAAGATTTAACTAGAGATACTCGAGGATGCCCTGTGTCTCCCGAACTACAAGTGGTTTGCGCATTACGAGGCTGGGCTCGACATAATAGAAGTATATTCAAAGCTTAAAATTGCATGTATCAAAACATAAGTAGCAATTTATACTAAATTATGTCCTAAGTTCCAAACTAATAATTTTTATTGTTTTAATAGATCGAGGATGACACAACTGATTTGCAAGGTCTCACAACCTTTTATAAGTCAGGTATGCAAAAAGATTGCAGAAGCCATAGCCCGAATATTACATAGATTTATAAAAATGCCTGCTACAATGACAGAACAAGAGGAAGCAATGCAAAAATTTCGCAGGATTGCAAATTTCCCTACAGTATTTGGTGCAATTGCCTGTACTCATATCAGAATAAAAAAGTTAAGTGAAGATGGTGGTCAACTGTATATTAACCGCAAAGCATTTCCATCAATTAAGGACCAGGTATTATTGAATATACAGTCGTACTTTTTTGACCAATATAAAGGCCCAACGACTTTTGTCCACAGCCCCATCCCTGATGAAGTATTGGTTATAGTGTTGAAAAGTAGTCTTACGCTTACCTACCTTAGGGTTCAGGGTGTCTATGTGTAGTATGATTACTATTCAATAAATAATAACAAATTGCTCTAGCTTTGCATGGAAAAGTATAATTAGGATGTTTTGTGCATACAAACCTTTATTAATATATTTAATTAACAATGAAAACCAATTTAAAAACTAGTGAATTTGAGTGAGTGGACAAAAAGAGAAGTGGACAGTAACTTTGTTCTATAATATATGGTAATAGTGAATAGTCATGCTTATTTATGTGAGTAAGAGATACTAAAATATTTAACTATTATTCCAGGTAGTTTGTGATGTTACTAGGTGGCGTGGGAGTGTTCATGACTCACGAATATTTAGAGAAAGTCGTTTGTAGCAGCGATTTCAGGCATATTGGTGCATTGCACACCATATTTGTTTACGCCATTACTGAATACTACAACACCCCAAGAAAAACAATGCAACAGTGCTCGAATTAGCACCAGGAATGCAGTGGAAAGATGTTTTGGGTTATGGAAGCAGAAGTTCCGCTGATTATTAAGAGGCCTTTACTGCATAGAAACTGCAAAAAAAAAACTATTGTGGCATGTGTTGTATTGCACAACATTGCCATAGATATGAAGGAAGACGTGTTTCATAGTGAGCTTGATGACAATGAAGTTAAATAATTCTATTTTTTTACATTTTACTATAAAATTTATTTAAATCATAACTTTCTCTTGTTAGGAAATAACATTTTTAACTTCACTGTAGGATCTGTAAATAAATATTAGATCATAAATATAATGCATGTATTACTGTATCTCTTTTATAATTATAGCATAGAATTTATTTTTGACCAATTATTATTTATAAAAATGTTTGGTTTATGAAATTTTTTTTTTAACATTTTTGTGAATTTAAGTCTGCCCTAATACATACCTGTTGGTATAATATCTTTGGTTCTCTTAGTAGTCTTTGGTCAAATGCTCCCGCTAAATATTAATACAATTTGTGTTTCAGGAGTATTTTAACAAGTTATTATACTGAACAATGGGCAAAAATAGAAATATGGAAATTAAAAAGGAAGACCATAAAATTAGAAGAAAAACCTAAGGTTAGTATAAAGCTGGCATACGACATGGCGCCGTTTTACCTACAATTTTTTTTTCAAGTTTCATTTTCTTTCAATTACGTTATTACGTTAAATGTAACATAAAATTTTAGTCATCCATAAAATGAACAATGTGATAGTTGTTGTTGCACTGATACGAGTACTGAACAATTTTTTACATAACATTACATTAGGCAGATTTTTTAAATACAAAATAAATTAGAGCACAAAATGGGAACTTGGCAATAAATGTAGCATCTTTGGAAACAAAAAGATTAATTTATTCACTCTTTCTTTCATTTTAATCAAATATTTATTTCCATGTTTTATTCTTCATTTTTAGATGATATCAAAAAGCATTGAGTATATTCTAGTATTTAAAGGGTCCGTCATAGTACCCCCCCTTTTCAGTTACTCTTAATAGATAATCCATTAATAATTGAACCAAGCAAAGGTTTAATTCGACGAATCCACTACATGGGAGCTTGATATTGATGACAGAACAAGTTTGAGTTTTATCTCACAGTATCCTGTACATACAAGTGCTTTAATACATTATCGTCCACTCTTAGCTTAGTGCCATCACCACACAGGAGCAAATTACACAATAGGCATGTAGCCTATTGTGTAATTTGAAGAAACTAAACAAGAGCCAAGTAAAGTAAGCGTCAGTCCGGCAAGATCACTTTATTTAGTACAGGTTATTAAAAGATGTAGTATAGTATTATATTAAAAGGTGTATGTATAGTAGTTAATTATTTTTTTCTGTATTATGATGTGTCAGCTGAAATGTATATATATATATATATTTGTTGTTTAATTTGTTACTTGACAGACAGAGACGTGTAGCTGGGGAGTTTGTCGCCGCTTCTTCTCTCCAGTGAAGCACTAGGAAGCGGTGAAGGGTGGGCGTTTTGGGGGACTGTCTTATTGTTATGTATGACGTTTTTGAACGTCGTACAATTTCTAATGGTCTAATTTGAATAAAGATATTTTTGATTTTGATGTCTCTACTGACAGCAAAAGTTCGATGGGTAGTTATACTTCCACATTTATGCTTCAGGTGCGAAGATTGCACGAAATATACAGGGCTAAAGTTATTATATTAAATGGAAAAAGAATACGGTCGCGAATAGGATTCGAACCTGCGCCTCCCGGATGAATACTCCAGGCGCTCTGAGCACTAAGCCATCTCGACCTCTATATAATAACTTTAGAGTTCGCTAAGCATGCGTTAATGCTTTTCAAAGATTTATTTTGAATATACAGGGCTATTCTTAGTATATAGGAAACCTGAGGCACGGGTCAAATATTTTCATTTATAGAACCGGTATAAAAAAAAATGAAACATATGTAATGAAAATTCACAAAGTTACAAGCTCGTCATCTTTTGTCGTTGTTCGTGCAAAATTATATTCACTACGATTCGTCTTCAGTTAATTGTAACTTTTCCGATAGGTATCACACAGAGCGGTTGTCAGTAGTACAATACATAGTAACACTTCTCGCTATTAGATGTCGTTAAGTGTCACAATACACAATAATAAGTGAAATGTAAATGTATGTTTGCGTAGGTAGCGCACTTTGCGACTAATCTAGAAATATAATAATATAAAAAATCATTATGGCCCTAAGGCTTCAAAGTTTGGAGACCCCTGAAGTAGGGTATTTACGAAAACATTAGAAAGAGACAGCTATTGTTCACTTCTAGGTTCCGCGTTAGATCGTGCTTGCTGATCGATGCGACAAAACTATAACACACAATCAGTGTGCACTTGTCTAGCAAAGGACGTGTTGTTTTTGTTTTTTTAATACCATACGTATATTAAAATATTACTTATTTAGTATATCAGTAAATTTTTTCATCATTCACCGCGGAAAGTACAGTTGAAATTAATATTATTAATAAACTAAAAAAAAATAATGTTTGATCGTTGAATGTAAATGCTAAAAGACTATTTTTATTGAGAGTTGTAATGAAAAATGTATAATGTACTAAAGTTTTGTCGGGGAGTATAGATTTGGTCCACCGAAAAAAAAATCCGGATTCCCCGAAATTGTTCGATCATTCCCCGCGCTAACCCTCAATTCCCCGCTAATAGGGGATTTTCCCTGCGCTGTTATTTTAGGTTTGTAATTTTTGATACTATTAGAGACGTATAGGTATATAAGCAGGTGATAGTCGATGGAGCCATAACCTTAAAAAAAAAACAGATATTGCAGATGACGAATATTATAAAAACACTTACCGCCGTAGAAGAACCATTATTCTTTATTTTATATCTAGTATCATATTTCGACTAAAGAACCTTTGTACTCTGAATTAACGCCAAATATTTTATGGCAAGCAAATTAACAGTAAATAGAACTGCCCAAGTTCGTTGAATGTGCGTTGGTGATAGACTTATTAAGATTTTGTTGTATTATATTGTAGTCTACTAACGCCGAGACGTCGCCGGCTGACGGCACGAAGTGCTCGAAAAGGTACTGCTATCGTGCCACGTGCCGGCGGCCCGAGTGCGTGGCAAAGGCCATGAGCGCAAAGAGAAAAATAAAATTTGATAAGTAGATATGATGTATTTTTATTTATCATTCACGTTAGTCATAACCCAATACAGCTCCACCGGGATCTCTATCGGCGGGCTGGGTCGCCATGGCTGGCTCCACGGCAGACTTATTAAAATTTAGTTGTATGTCTGTTGGATTATAATATAGTCTACGACCACGGACGAAGAAAGTGAGACAGAGGTAGTGGTGGAGATAATGGGCTGGTCGCCCGAAATGTTGCCGAGACGTCACCGGCTGACGGCACGAAGAAGGTGCTCGAAAAAGCACTGCCATCGTGCCACGTGCCGGCGACCCGAGTGCGTGGCAAAGGCCCAGTGCGCAAAGAGCAAAATAAATTTTGATAAGTAGATATGATGAATTTTTATTTACCATCCACGTTAGACATAACTCAATACAGCTCCGCCGGTATCTCTATCGGCGGGCTGCGTCGCCGTGGCCAGCTCCACGGCAGACTTATTAAAATTTTGTTGTAAGTTTGTATTATATTGTAGTGAAACGAAGGTGGTGGCGAAGTTGGTGGCGGAGATAATGGGCTGGTCGCCCGAAATGTTGCCGAGACGTCGCCGGCTGACGGCACGAAGAAGGTGCTCGAAAAGGCACTGCTATCGTGCTACGTGCCGGCGCGGCGGCCTGAGTGCGTGGCAAAGGCCACGTGCGCAAAAAGAAAAATAAATTTTAATAAGTAGATATTTTTTATTTATTTTACCAACCCCTTTAGACATAACCCAGTGCAGAGGCAACTTTTCTGAAAGTACAGTTCCTACTGAACTTGAAATTGAAACTACAAGGGGTCTTACTACTTTGACGCACAAATATTATCCAATATACTAAAATATATATACGATGTCTTAACGTATTACAAGCTCTAGAACTTGCCTCCAAGAATCATGTCATATTCATATCACTGGCACCGCATACTACACACCGGATGCAGCCACTAGATTTCTGTGTCTAGGGCCATTGAAAACATATTTTGAGCGTAGTGTGGCGACATTCCAAAAAACACACGTGGGTCGAATAATCGATCAAAAAGATGTGGCTGGTTTGTTTGGATCTGCCTATTTGCGAGCGGCAACAACCCAGAACGCTGTAGGTGGCTTCGAAAAAACGGGCCTGTGGCCTCCAAATAGATTTATTTTTGATGATGCTGATTTATTACCAGTAACGGCCATGGAGAATCCACCTGGTATAAAAAACCCGACACAATCTGGTAATCAACAGCAAATACAGACATTGCCAATGATGAAGAAGATGAAGATCCCTCAAGAACACCGTCTCCTTCGATTATTGATCAATTAATAAAAGATGGAAATTATTCAAATGTATTATCTTCTTCGGTTATCGAGCAATTTTTGAATAATGACCAATCTACAATGCCTGTCTCTGAAAACCCACCCGTTTTACCTCCACCAGATGAAAGACCTGTTACACCTATTTTTGATACACTAACACTCAATCCCGTCAGACCAATTACTCCTAATGCTACTATGAATACAGGGGGACTAGTCATACCACCTATAACGTTAACTTCACCGGTTAGTAATTCCTTGCCAGATAATGCTGTCGTAGGGCCAAATATGTGCTACAAGTCCCATGGCAATTAAACCATTACTATATACTAACAGGAATTAACGCGCAATAAATACCTTCGATTCGCTTGACGTTTCGACCAGGTTGCACTGATCGTGGTCACAAGCAGACTCTGCTTGACAGAGTCTTAGAGATTAGTGAAAACGTCAAATATCAGCCTAATAGTAGTTCCTAAAAGTGTAACTAAATATTAAACTTAATATTAAAATACCTATAAGTTAAATTACTTTTAAGGCTGATGATTAAATTACGATAAAGCAGAAAATATTGATAGTTTTATATAAAAAGTTTTATTTTGTTTTTTATGAAAGGTTTTTAGTTTTTCTCTTAAGACTGATTTAAAGACTGTTGGAAGAATTAAGTAAGATAACTGATAGTTCATCAATTAAAATGTTAAATACTAACAAAAACTAATTCTAAGTTCCTATTAGTTTAACAGAAGTTTCCAAACTAAATATAACATTCAAGTTAACTATTTTTAAGACTGATTTATAGTTTTATGAATAAAACTGATAGAAATTGTTGATTATTTTATTGAAAATATGTTTAATAATAAATAAATAATGTTTTCACTGGCGAACTGTGGGTGTACAACAGTATACCTCTGCCTAACCCTACGGGGAATACAGGCGTGATGTTATGTATGTATTTATATTATGTAAATAATGTTTTTAAATTTTATTTGAATTTTTATTTTGTATAAAACGAATATATCACACCAAAAAATAAACATTTCCGGATAATTTTTGGGGTGGCCACTCTGCCCTTACCACCATGGCCGTTTTGGGCGACCACTCGGGCAAAGCGGTTTTTGACAAGTTTTTGTAATCTACAAATCTTTAGCTTATATTCAAATTGACGCGATATTTGAATAGCAAATTTCAAAAATTAAATAAAGAAAGTTTTTTTTTTAACTTAAAGTTAACGTGGCCGCTTTGAGCAGACCTCCTCTAGCAGACCTCCTCTACTCGTTCTGCTCGACCTTCAACGGGAACAATCAGATAATGTCGAGCGTCTGCGAGCTGCGGTTGAACAAGATCGTCGTTTGTGAGGGAACTAGAAGATGACTTTTGAATAGTACCAAACCAAAAAGAATTGTTTCGTTTCTGTTATTTTCAGTGCAAGAAAGTGATATTGGTAGTAACACATTCTGCATCATTTCAAATGGGTGTCTCGATTGACGAAATCGGAAGACCGGCTGGTTGGACCGACAGCTTTAGTAGTTTTACACAAGGTTTTTAAATTTACTCGTTAGTTATGAAAACTTTAGAGAAACAATGTTTTCGCAATTCTTTATGCGAGTCAAAATATGATTTTCTCAACATAATTATAATGTGTGTGTGCCTCTGCCTACAGACTTGATGTTTCTTTGAGCGACATGTCCTTGCGTTGTTTTTTTTTTCTTTCAATTGTATTAGTTGGTCATTATCAAAAAAAATGTACAAAACGTTTTGGAGCTGTCCCATGACTTTGCAATTTTATATTTATTTATTTTATAACGATATAACGGTAGAATTATTTTTACAAATTCTCCTATTTATACTTGATAACTAACAATTATTGAAACTGTAATTACCAATAAATTATTTAATATAATCGTTAAATTATGTATTAGGAAACCGTGATTTTCCCCATGTCCCATACCGTTACTCAGATTGTAATACGTCTCGTATTTTCATCTGCTTAAAGTAAATGTTTTACTTTTTATTATTCCTTGAAACCAGCAAACCTAATTTATACCAGCTTTTTTTTCAGTAATTAGATATTTTTAAATGATAAAATAACCGTTGAGTATTAAAATACGATTAAGTGGAAAATTCCATTTCGAAACTGTAGTTTTGAGCTTACGATAAATTTACCATTTCAAACAAATATTCCATTAAATAGCAACACTAAAAAGAGTCATTTGGGGCGTTACATGCTAGAAATCTTCCATTTTGTCGGCGTACAGTGATGTTAAAGTACCGTGATTTTTGTTGTCACTTTGGGTGTTCCACAAACCGAAACCAAAAACAAGGGTAAGTTTTACAATTTAATTACGTTGAAATTGTTATAAGGAGCATAACTTTTTTGAAAAGCTGATTTGAAACTTTTAATAGCCATTGTGTTTAATTTATAAAACAATAAATATATTATTAGAGCAAGGAACGATTCCGTTACTTCCATTCCGTGACATTCACACTGGTAACGTATAAGAAGACTGGAAAAAGTTTCGGAATGGAAGTATAAAGCGTTTTTCATATTGGACATATTATTTTTATTCTTTTTATTTGTGTGACTATAACTATATAAATACAAAGGCATTTTTTTATTTGCAGGTCTTATACAAAATGCTAGTTATTCTTGACGTTGATGATTTTTTAACAAAAGATGATTTTCTAATAATGGTCTATGATCATGTAAAATGGCCATGGCTAGTAACTCACTTTTGTCTAGCACAAACATGTTTTGGATGCGGTTTTTCTACTGCTTTGTACTCTACAAAACCGCAGCATTTCATAATAAGTACTAATGAAAAAGTTAAAGATTTATTGAATAATGATTTCTTTTGGTGTCAATACTGTCAAGTATATGCTATATATAATCATTTTACCGAAGACGAGTGCGAATATTAATTTTAAGGTACATTGAACGTTGATGAGCTTTACAGATGTTGTTGCGCATGAAAATTAATTTTAAACTCTATTGACAGTTATATATAAGTTATATATTATAGTATAACAACTACCTGAATTATTCACAAAGGTACTAGATCAGTCATGTCAAAGTACGGCCCGCGGGCCAAATCCGGCCCTCGGGCCATTTCGATACGGCCCGCGATCACAATATATCACAAATAAATGAATCAATCTTGTTTTTAAGAGATTTTAGACTGCACTCGATGCCTCTACGCAGGTTTAAAAATACGCGCGCTTTACCTAAGAGTAATTTCAAGAGTAGCGCAACACTAGACGAGCGAGAGAGTGTTAGTTATGCTTTTCTCTCACTCGTGCGCGCCCGCGAAGTCGTCTTCTATTTCGTCCGAGCAGCCGCATACTGCGCCCCTCCCACGCGCACTCAGGTTGAAGTCTTTGTTACGAGCAGTCGCGTCAAGTATTTCGTACGTACCTACCTACAGTTTGGTGTTCATTCGAGTTTCATAATTGTTAAGATTGTGCATAATGACGCAAAAACGTAAAATTGACAGTGAGTAAAGAGTTTTTCAGTCAAAATGGGAAATTGCATATTTTTTCATAGAATGTAAAGATAAACCACTGTGTTTGATTTGCAATCAAACTATTGCTGTTTGTAAGGAGTTTAACGTGAAGAGACACTATGATACGAATCATAAATCAAAATTTGATTGTTTCACTGATAAGATAAGAATGGACAAATTATCATCTTTAAAATCTAAACTTCAAGGTCAACAATCAATGTTTACTAAAGCTAATACTGAGAGCGAAGACGCCCTGAAATCAAGTTTCATTATTGCATTAGAAATCGCGAAAAGATCAAAACCTTTCACTAATGGTGATTTTATTAAAGACTGTTTGTTAAAAGTTGCCGATGTTTCATTTCCATCTCAAAAGTCAATAATTCAAAATATTTCACTGTCAAGAAACACTGTTGCTTCAAGAATAAGTGATTTATCTCAAAATTTGGTTCTTCAACTGAAGGAGAAAATTAAGGAATTTACAAACTTTTCGCTGGCTGTTGACGAGAGCACTGACACTGTTGATACAGCTCAACTTGCTGTCTTTATACGAGGTATTAATAGTAACTTTGAAATAACTGAAGAACTATTAAAGTGCGTTCCATTGACAGGTACTACGACAGCAAATGATATTAATTCTGCAATTGTGCATTTGATAGCAGAATATGAACTCGACTGGAATAAATTTAGCAGTACAACTACGGATGGCGCACCCGCCATGGCTGGCAAACATTCGGGCGTTGTGACTAAATTGAAACAGAAAATATCAGGGAATTTTGTGGGAATTCACTGTATCATTCATCAGGAATCATTAGCATCCAAACATTTAAAAATGGACCATGTCATGCAACCTGTAATTAAAATTGTAAATTGTTTATAAGGAGCAGAGGACTAAATCACCGACAGTTCAGGCAGTTTTTACAAGAATTGGACGAAAAATATTCCGATGTGCCTTATTTCACCGAAGTTCGTTGGCTCAGTCGAGGGGCAGTTTTAGAAAGATTTTTTGCGTTACGTGACCCTATTCAAGCTTTCATGTTAGAAAAAGGCAAGCCAATTGATTATGACAATGACTGGTGGGTTGATTGTGCCTTTTTGGTAGATATGAATAAACACTTGACTAATCTGAATGTTACAGGGTAAAAATTTGATTATCACTCAAATGTATTCATATATACAAGCCTTTGAAACAAAGTTAAGACTGTGGGAAAATCAGTTAAAAAACCATACTTTGGATCATTTCCCACATTTGAAATTTCACACAGTGCACCAGAAAAAATTGGACGACTTTTCGCAACTTCTGCAAAATCTGATTACGGAATTTAACACACGTTTTGAACACTTCCACAAAATGAATGAAATGGAATTCCCAATTTTCAACAATCCATTCACGTTGTTGAATGAATGGAGTTGATAGATCTTCAATCTGACAGCATTATGAAGGAAAAATTTAAAGAAGTTAACGGTCTTACATTTTATACACAGTATTTCAAGAGTTTGAATAACTACCCAGAAATAAAAAAGCATGCAGCACGTATTCTGTGTATGTTTGGTAGTACCTATTTATGTGAGCAGATGTTTTCCGTCATGAAAATAAATAAGAACAAACATCGCACAAGACTTACGAATGAACATCTCCAATCAATACTTAAAATAACTACTATGAATATTGTTGTATAGAAATAAAGCACTTGATTCTATTAATAACTGTTTTTATTAATATTTAAACATACAAATAATAACTAACAAATTGAGACGCGTCACGGAGCCGGTGAGAGAGAGAGAGAAAAAGGCGCGTTCGTAGTATTATAAAAACCTCAGGCGTTGACTCACATTATGCGTTCATACTAACACCCTCTCCTGAACGCAAACCCATTCCAACTGTGAGGTGGGAGAGCTTCGGTCGATGTAGTCCCTTTGTCAACGCATCCGCCAACATGAACTCGGTGCTTATGTACTCCACATGTATCTCCTTGGCAGCAACCTTTTCTTTCACAAAATTGTATCGAACATCAATATGTTTGCTGCGAGCATGGTAGACATTCGAGCCTGAAAGACTAATAGCGCTTCTATTATCACAATATATAATCATTGGAATATTTGAAATATTATGCCAGATGTCATCATTAAGTTGCCTCAGCCAGATCGCCTCTTGAACAGCTGATGCCAGAGACATGTACTCAGCCTCAGTGCTAGACAGTGCCACTGTGGCTTGTTTTCTAGAGTTCCAACTTATACACGCACCCTGAAATATAAATAAATAGCTAGTGCAGGATCTTCGATCTATGGTGTCGCTGGCCCAATCTGCATCACAATAACCAACTATGTTTTTGTTATCCCTTTTAAAAGTAAGTTTCAAATCAATAGTTCCTTTCAAGTAACGAAATATTCTCTTGACAGCAATCCAATGTTGCATTGTTGGATTGTTATTAAATCTACTAACGGTATTAACAGCATAGGCTATGTCAGGCCGTGTACCTTGCGACAAATACAAAAGGCATCCCACAGCCTCTTGATAAGGTACATCTTTCAATACTTGAGTTTCATTTTCAGCCTTCTTAATTTGAGTCCCGGCTTCAAAAGGAGTTGGTACAGGCTTACAATCATACATTTTGAATCTATGTAAAATTTTCTCTATGTACAATATTTGATCCAATGATATTTCCTCCAAACTAGAGGTTTGTGTTATTCTAAAACCAATACATTGTCTGGCTGTACCAAGATTCTCCATTTTGAAATTTTCTTGTAGTAGTTTTGTTTTTATCATATCAGCACTAATTTTTATGCCTGAGCTTTCTATACCCATAATCATAGGTTTATATTCATCTGACAACCCGGCCAACATTAGAGTCCCGAGCCACTCATCATCCACATTGAATCCTATACCTCTCAATTTATGTGCTGTTGACATCAATTTGTTTATATATTCCTCTATATTTGTACTAGAGTCTAGGTTGGTCGTAATCAAATCTCTAAGAAGCCCCACTTTACGGAGCAGACCAGTGTCTTCAAATGCTTTTAATAAGTTGTCCCATACCTGTTTTGCTGTTTTTGCATCTTGAACATGTACATATAATTGTGGATCTATCAATAAAATTATATTTGTTCTGGCTTTAGTGTCCTTTTTTGAATCACAAGTATCAGACTGTATGCATTCCCACAGTTCTTCATGTTGTAAATATGCTTCCATCGCAAATTTCCAAGTCGAAAAGTAGTCTCTTCCAATCAATTTCTGTATTGATAATGTGTTTAAAGCCATTTTGTAGCGTTTCGGAAAACAAAACACAAAACTGAAAAAACAAATTCTTTTTCGCGTTGTTCGAGGTTATGTCTCACTTTATACTGAACTTATATTTTTATTACAGCTTTATTTTCAAAACTTTTATCAGGCAGGGACGGCCCATAACCTGTTGTTAAAAATTCATTCACAGTATTTGAGCGAATACGTAACAGTGGTTCAGAATGGCGAATTTCAAGAGTGGCATTCAGTCGGAGATGGAGCGAGGAAATTATAAGAGGTTTATCAGAAAGGCGATTTACTTATACGGTGAATCAAAGCGAGGCGACCTACAACGCTTCTTGGTCCAGACATACTGTACCGTGAACATGAAAGAAGATCAAAGAATGAAATGGCAAGAGGACAGTTTAATCAGCTTTGAACCTTATGCTGGAGAAACCGCACCGCCGGGCTATGAACGAGGCGTACGCGTGCTTGGCACGCTGCCCATCATCCCGGTTGGAGACACGAGAGTAGGATATAACACCGTCACGCGGAAAATCGTTTTTCTAGGAGATGTCGTTCGTCTAAGGATGGCGTCTAAGCTGAAAAGAGAGGACCGGTTCTGCCGCGTCTACGTGATCGATAGCTGTAATGCACAACGTGCGAACATCAGTCTTGATCTGGGCATAAAGGAGATGGGTTTTAGTGATGAGTGGGAAGTGGTGAAACGAGACATAAAAGGGAAGATTGACTTCCACCCTAATACAATTATTGATCAGAAGGCGCGATCAAAGAGAAGCGATGAACGGGGAGACAAAGGGCCAGGAAACGAGATTATGGATAACACAGCCACCATTCAAAAAACAGGAAAACCAGATAACGCGCGAAAGGATATTGAAAAAGAGATGTTATCACGTCAGGATTCCCATCGCATAGAGAAGTGGATAGACACGGGAAACAACGAAGTGGAGGACGCATACTCCACATATAGTGCGAGATCCTCATGTGACCTGAAGAAGAGTACAGTACGCGCAGAAAAGAACATGCAATTGATTCTCAGAGTTCTGAATCAATGCATGCTGTCGCTCGATGAAGCTACACTATATAAGGTATCTGCTAAGCTCTCGATGGATATAGAAGCGGAGGAATATCTCCTACAACGTATGAAAGAGCAAGGTTACGGGAAGAAAGTTTACCCTATTACGGAATTGAAAGGGAGACAGACTATCGCTGGGCCCATAACCTGTTGTATAGAAATAAAGCACTTGATTCTATTAATAACTGTTTTTATTAATATTTAAACATACAAATAATAACTAACAAATTGAGACGCGTCACGGAGCCGGTGAGAGAGAGAGAGAAAAAGGCGCGTTCGTAGTATTATAAAAACCTCAGGCGTTGACTCACATTATGCGTTCATACTAACAAATATGATACCTGACATCAATGAGATTGTCAAAAACAAGAGAAGTCAGGTATCCGGATCCTCGAGCTCAAAATAATTACCCTCTTTCTTACTTTTGGTATGATTTGTAACAACTTTAAATAACTAAATAAATAAAGGTGTTAAAATAATTCAGTACCGTAAAGTCGTATGACTTTAACCCTTGGGAGTGACATTGGCCCTAAATCGGAAAAAGTTTGAAAGTCCCGCCAGACCTCTCCTATAGTTGTTTTCGAAAAAGTTCACGTGGAAATCAATAGATGGCAGTATAAGGTTGTCAGTAAAACAGTGCTTCGAGATTGTGATCTCTGCTCTGGTTGGTTAATTTGGCTCTTTTAAACAAGTTTGTTTTCGGGTAAAATGTTGTAGTGCAAACATTTGTGTGCAACTGATAATTTAGATGAGTTTACTACTTTAAAAGTGTGTTAAATATATCTGTGACTTACTGCATTGCTTTTTTTTATCAAGAAACTTTATTGCTTTTGTGACATAGCGAAAAAAATTTTGGTTAGACTTTTATTCAGGTTTTGTTTTACTTTGCCCCATGGGCCAAAGTAATACATGGGGTACATGTTATAATATATTTTATGAATTATTCTCGTATCAATCGTTACAGGAGGACTACTAAAAAAATCTTTCAACTTCAGTCTTTCTCTATTATGCCTTCGAGATATAAGAGGCTGCCAGGAAGCCGCCGCTATGCTGATTATTCCGCGGAAAAATTTCAAGAATGTTTAAACTCGATTAGATCAAAACAACTAACACAGCGTGAAGCTGAAAAACAATATAATATTCCGCGAAGCACGATTAAAAATAAACTAAAAAATAAGCATCCTGGTAAACCCGGCGGTCCGACTACTGAACGGAAGAAAACTCATTCGTCGCTCACATCATGCCTTTGTCTGAGTTTGGTTTCCCTCTTACGGACATTGATTTAAAATTTATTATAAAAGATTATCTAACTGCACAAGGACGTGACGTTAAAAAATATAAGAATAATATTCCTGGTCAAGAGTGGTTGAGGTGCTTCTTACATAGACATAGGGAACTTTCTCGGCGGATGGCAAATAATATTAAAAAAGTGCGAGCCCAAGTTTCTACAGAGATTATTACTGAATTCATTGACAATCTGCTGCTACAGAGTTACAGGATATTCCTCCTGAAAATATATATAACTACGATGAAACTAAACTAACGGACGACCCTGGCAAGAAAAAGGTAATCTGCAGACGTGGGTCCAAATACCCAGAAAGCATAGTCAATTCATCGAAACTCAGCTATTCAGTAATGTTCTGCGGGAATGCCGCTGGAGAAACTATTCCACCTTATATCATTTATAAGGCAGATCACTTGTGGACTACGTGGACAGAAAATGGACCGGATGGAGCTAGCTACAACAGGACGAAAAGTGGGTGGATGGACTGTGTCACATTTGAAGATTGGTTTGTTCGTCACTTATTGCCAATTTTGAAAAAAAAAAAGCCTGGAAAAAGGTCGTCATAGGTGACAATCTTGCCTCACATATAAATTTAAAAGTTTTGGAGAAATGTCACGAACATAATATTAGTTTCATATGCTTGCCTGCCAATTCGACTCAAATCCTACAACCCCTAGATGTGGCTTATTTTAGACCTTTGAAATTGAAGTGGCGACAAGTATTGTCGAATTGGAAGCACAGCCAGATAGGGAGACGACTTCCGACAACTCCAAAGGATCAATTTCCTTCTCTACTGAAGAATGCATTAGATAGCTTGACTACTACCACTCGCGAAAACATTATAGCTGGTTTTAGAAAAACAGGAATCATGCCTATAAACAAATACGAACCGTTGAGCAGGCTGCCTAAGCAGGACCGTATTGTCAATTTACATTTAATCACAGGGACCTTTATGCAAAAGTTGGAGCAAGCGCGAAGTGACGGCAGCTCAGGTCAAAGAAACTCTAAGAAAAAAAACTGAACGTCCCTGTTGGTCGGTCAATTACTGTAGCAGACATTGCAAAAGCAAGTTCATCAGGCGTGACGCAAAGACCACTCACCAAACCTAAGAACCGACGACACCATCGTTTACGTCATGATCCTACTACAAGTTGCAGCTCTTATATGAGTGAAGTCTCGTCTACCCACGATTTACCCGACGATGATGTTGAGTTTGAAGAGGAATCACATAACAGAATGGACATGAGCCCAGGAGAGGCACTAGCTGATCAACATGCTAAAGCGTGCAATACCGCGGATGTTAGCCAAGAATCAGACGAAGACGTTCCACTGGCTTCAATCTCCAAGAAGGATCAGTTAAATCTAAAAGATTATATTAAATTAGATGACCACGTGCTCGTCAGATGGGGATCCCACATATATCCTGGCAAAGTGCTTTCAACATGTGATGAGGGGCTCATGGTGAGTGCAATGAAAAGAGGAGCCAAATTTTGGCGATGGCCAGCAATTAAAGATGAACAGTTGTACCGTTGGGAGGACGTGATCCAAAAAATAAACGTACCAACATTGGAAAAAAAGGCTGCTTTTCAATTCCTGAAGTAGATTTGATGTAGGTAGATTTAGGGTATTTTGGGTCATTACTTTCTTGCCTATTATTGCTCACAATTTGATAGTCTTGTTACTAGAAACCTAAGAATTATTTGATAAGTGTATTATGAGCCTGTTTTCTATTTTTTGTTGGTATATTTAAGTTTTCATGGAAAGATTGCTAGTAGCGCAATACAATAATATGCCTTTGTTGTTTTTTTTATGAAAATTTCTAAACGAAAATAAAGAAAAGTTACTTTATTTGATGTGGAATTGTATTTTCTTATCTATCGATATATTTGTGCAGGTTTAATTAAGCCCAGTTTCAAAATCCTTGCGATTTTAGATCAGAAAAAAGGGCAGGGCAAAGTAACGCGTGTCTAAGTAAGACTTTAGCCCAGAGTTTGGCAAAAAATAATAATATACAAA
Source organism: Xylocampa areola (assembly GCA_935421205.1). Lineage (NCBI taxonomy): Eukaryota > Metazoa > Arthropoda > Insecta > Lepidoptera > Noctuidae > Xylocampa > Xylocampa areola. The sequence goes on from OW285216.1 coordinate 2,053,785, forward strand.
ATCTTTGACATGACTTGCAAATTTTTGTGTGTATAGCTTCCTTATATCTTGATCTTTAGCTTGATGCCACTACGCATTGCAAAATTCCTAGAATTAATACTAGCAACGCCGCATCATGTGATGCAGGGTGGATGCGATGGTATACCTAATACAAATCTTGCTAGCAAAATACACAATTGAGCACCATTTTTAATTCACACTTTTACACCGCTTAAAATATTTATTTAACTAACATTATTTCACGTTATTCATTAAATTTGTATATGGGAACACGGTTGACGCCGACCGAATGACGCCGGCGTCACTTGCGGATATCACAGAATATCAGTGTTGTGATTTTTTATATCGCAGCGTATGCTGAGTGATGACCGAATTTTGGCACTGGTGTGACACACACTTTCCCTTATTTTTAAACTTTTGTTTTTCTTTTGAACTAAGTTTTGAACAATAACAATATTATTAATACGGTGGATTGCTGTACACTGTCATTGTCATTATTCTGTGGCCCACAGATTATTAATATCACAGAGAACTTTATAATATTCTTCTGTGGCCTATTAGTTTTGCGGTGTTGTCAGTGAGCAGAAATCGCACCCGTAGTTTGTTTTTATTTCTTCTTTATGTTGTTTTACTTGCTTTTTTTATTTATTGTACTTTGTTTTTCTCCTGTGTTGAAAATTTTGTGTGTGCCTATTCTGGTGACAAAATAACTCCTTTTTTCTTTCTTTCTTTCTATATCCCCAATAATGCACCTTATTCGTTTAAATAAAAATATAGGTAAATCCCTTTCAACTGTACGACGAAAATGAAAATATTGCTGAATATTGGGTCAAAGTCATACGACTTTACGGTATGTTTTAGTTTTTTAATTTGAACCTGGCCCGCCTACACATTCTTAATCTAATATATGGCCCTCTGCAAAATTGAGTTTGACACCCCTGAACTAGATATTCTATCACCTAAAGCCAAAACTTTTATCTTCCTTTTTCTGTCAAAGAGAGTAAATATCTTGCTAGCTTGTGTTATATAATTCTACGTTTTTATTTGTAGATGATGCCTATGACACCTGCAGAAAAAACGAAAAGGTACAGAGAAAAAATTAAAAAAGATCCCATTCGATATGAAGAATATAAAAACAAAGATTGGCAGCAAAAAGATATCGGAAATGACTGAATTAGAAAAAGAAGAGACAAGAAAAAAATGGAGAGAACAAAAAAGAAACAAAAGCTCAAGAGAGTAAATCAGGAAAATAAAAATGTCTAAAAAGATATCGGAAATGACTGAATTAGAAAAAGAAGAGACAAGAAAAAATGGAGAGAACAAAAAAGAAACAAAAGCTCAAGAGAGTAAATCAGGAAAATAAAAATGTTACGTAAAATAAAATTGTAACAGACAATGAAACGACTGCTGCTCAATCTATCTCAATAATTAATTTATGTTCGAAAAAATACTGTTTAAAAATTTAAAAGCTGAAAAAAATATGTTTGTGGCTGGCTGCTAAAAATAAGATTTTGCAAAAAAGGGTAGATACATTACGAAAGAGTATTAACCGTATGAAAAAAAGAAACTTACAGGAGAATAAAGAATGGAAAAACAAAGTAATGAAAATGCAAGCTATAGAAGAAGTGTCGTCATGTCGATTTGAAATCGATTCATCGAAAATAGATTATTTAGAGTAATATAATCGATTTTGAACCCTACATCGATTCAATGAATCGATTCATAAACCTCCCGAATCAGACCGATCAATTCAAAGAACTAACGATAATATTTCTCAACTGGCTGCGGTAGATAGATAGATAGAGTATACTTTATTGCACACCAAGAGGAAAGACAGAGATATACATATAGACAGAAGAAAAGTACAATTGGCGGTCCTATCGCTAAAAAGCAATTTCTTACAGACAACCAAGCGGTATTTAGTTTTTTAATTTTTTGCTGTTGTCGGATGCAAAAGCAACTGGTAGTACTTGGTCAATAATTTGAACGCATCATAGGAGTAAATATTTATGAATGCTTCCAAGGTGGCGATACTTGCGTTAAAAAAAAAAACATTATATTTTTCTATCACGGTTCCCAACTTAGGGATTTTGTCCCTAAATTTAGGGGCTAGAAGTGTTAAAAGGGACATTTTTAGGGACTGTAAATTTGTGGGGACTTTTTTAGGGATTTCAAACAAAACTTGCAAAATCGAAAACAAAGCGTGTGTTTTCTGTTTTCTGCGTAGAAAAGAACGCACTATATAAAACGAGTGAACTGCGCGGCGCATTCATTCATTCGTGTCACTCAATCACCTCACCAAGTCCATGACTTCACCACACACACTTCATTCACTCACCTCACAACTTAATTTTTTTCATCTTTTTCTGTTGCGGGAAATATTGCTAATGACGAAAGGAGTCGTTTAGATCCTGAGCGATTAGATAAGTTATTTTTTTAAAGTCACTCGACTTAATATACTGGGAAATATAATTTCTTGTTAAGTTTGTATTTAACTTTAATAAAATTTTATAAACTTAAAATTTGATTAATTTATTGACTGACTTACGAGTGCTTAGGACTTAGGCGAGACTAGGAATTTAAACTGCCACATTAGTTTAGTGGTCGCAAGCATTACTGCTGAGCAAAAGATCCTGGGTTCGATACCCACCTCTACCTATTCTTTCGAAGGAATATAGGCGTGATATTATATTTATTATTTTAATAATACTTCTATCCAATTACTTGTATTTGCGTTAAATGGTCATCAATAATGTCCTGTATCTATATAAAGCAATTAGGCATGTTTGAAATTGGCGCGATTAATCGAAAATCGATCTTTTAATGCCCGATTTAAACAAGAATCGATTCTAGTATGTTCAATTTGAATCGAATCGGAGATCGATATTTTTTAAAGTGAATCGACATGCCTAAGAAGAAGTCCTTGAATAGTCCTTGCCATACGTAATACATACATACTCGAACACGAAAAATCAAAAAGAGAAACGAGTATTAAAAAGAATAATTCACACGGACGTTGTAAGGAGGACTAGGTTAAAAACTTATGTGGGGAATATTTTTGGTTTGAAAAGTCGAATAAGAACACCATCCGTTCCGAATCAACTTAATACAAGCATAAAAAATGAAATTCAGCTATTTTTTTTAAGAGATGACGTCAGCCGTAGCACCAGTGGAAAAAAAGAGTGTAGGACACATAAAAAAGTGAAGCAACAAATTCGTTACCTCACAGACATATTGCAAAATTTATACAATATTTATAAGGCGGAAGGAGGGAGGTACCGTTTTATGACTTTTTACAGGTACAAACCATTTTACGTTCTATCTCCTAATGTGCAATATCGTGCTTCTTGCCAATGCATAAAACACAGTAATATGAATTTGTTGTTTTCAGCTTTGGTTAAGTATAAATTGATTCCAACTACATTTAAAACTGTTACGGATGTACTATCAAAATTATCTTGTGATTTGAATGCGTTTGACTGCATGTATGGGCGTTGTGCCAATTGTATAGACTCTAGTTTAAGTTTTGAGTTACAGGATAATTTGCTGCCAAATCACAATTTCAATAGAATTGTAGTGTGGCAACAATGGGAAAGAGTAAATTTTAATTATGAAAAAATATAAGGAGGAAAGTTAAGTCTGAAAACAACCAAGAAAACAACAAAACAATTTAAACAAGGTACCATTGAAGATCTAATTAACAATTTTAAAGGTAAAATAGCTTCATTTAAAATTCACAAAAAATTGCGGAATTAAAATCTACTGAGGCCCTAATTTTATGTGATTTTAGTGAAAATTACGAATGTAAATCGAATGAGGAAGCGCAATCTACATTTTGTCAAAAACTAAGTAATATTGCACTGTGGTTTGATTTACTGGGCAAACAAATCGCTGTCTTTTTGTACTATATCGGACAACAAATGCCACGAACCGTCAGCGATTTGGGCCCATTTGATGCCTGTTATTAATTTAGTGAAAACGTCGACCCCACAAGTGAAAACTATTAATTTTTTCTCAGATGGGCCCAGTACCCAATATCGGCAAAAAAAAAAACTTTTATGCGCTAAATGTTTTTACTAAAGAGCTGGTTTTGAATTTTGCACATGGAATTTCTCAGAAAGCGGTCATGGCAAAGGTGTAGCTGACGACATTGGTGGTGCTGTTAAAAGAACTCTAGATAAGCAAGTTGCGTATGGCCAGGATGTTACAGATGGTATAAAAACATTTCAGATATTAACATCATTTGTGAAGTCTAATATTAAATATTTTTATATTGAGAATCCGGAAATTGATCACATTGTGCATTAAATTCCTAATAACCCGTTCCTTGTGTTGTGATTGCTATTTATTAAAAAAACATACATTTGTTAGAGCTGAAACAAAATCTGTACCATCTGAGCCAATCACAGCTACCTCTTATGATAAAGGCCAAAACTTATCTTCAGCTCACTCGTTAGACTGTGCCAAGACTTCGTCTATCATTTCGGTCAATCAGGTACAGTATCCACCGGAAATTGAACAAATTCCCGAGGATACTGTATCTGATTGGCCAATGATATTTGCCTCTTTCGACCCGCTTTCAAACAGTCATTCTCAAATAGATTTGCCTTCATCTGATCTGATTACCGATTGTGCCATAATTCCTACTTCTCCACACCTCAGTTCTGCTAGTACTTTAATTGTTGAAGTACCTTCACCCGATTTTGTAACTAATAATGAGGTGGATTCTACCTCTGTAGATTTGACATCAGGTCAGTTTTTTTCTATCACGACTGCATCATCCAGTCATACTAAAGATTGTGCCAACATTTCAAGTTTTTCACAGTTAAGTCCTACTGTTATTTCGAATGTTAATATTCTTTCACCCGATATTGTTACTGATAATTTGGCGCAAAATTTTTTAGCATCAATTTATTGCGCACCGTCTTCCAAAACGATCGATATTACAAAAGATTCGGATCTCACTAGATCAAAATATAAAAGACCTAAAACGTTAAAGCCACATCTGAACAAAAAAAAATAAGGAAAATATCTCTAGGAATGCAAACTCTTCCATAAGGACAGTGATTTCTCGTTGCATAGCATGCGCTTTATGTAAACAAAAAGTTCCTTTTAATTCTAAAGATTTAATAAAATGTAGGGCATGTGAAAAGAGGTATTGTATTACTTGTACTGAAGGTGAATGTTTTTTTGATTATATTTGTAAATAATGTTTTGGCGAGGAATCCTAAATAATGTGTATTAATTAATTGTGTGTGTTTTTTGTGTAATTTTCTGCGATATCCTTAGAACCAACATACTTGAATTGACACACAAATGACCCTTAAACCACGTGTTCTTTTGCTGATAAAAAAATAATAAAACATGCTCGGGCCCTGCAGTCTCGACAAATATAACGGCAAAAATCGGTCGTTAAGTGTAATCGATGTCAAATTTCTTTAATGGATTTTCAACCTCATACTTTCGAAATAAAGTTAAAAATCTATTAAAGAAATTTGACAACGATACGACTTAGCGACCGATTTTTGTCGCTGTCTAATGTCCAGACTGCAGGGGCAGGCGTGTTCTATATCAGCAGTGAACGCGCGGTTTGGTTATAGAGACACGACTTAGAGAACCTCCCTGCAGAGTTGGAAGCCTAATTGTCGTAATTAATATTAACGTCAGTGATCATACTATTAACTTATAAGATGATTTTATCCTCTGCCTAAGCATTAAAATTATATTTTGTATTTTTTTCCACTCACAAATTACGTAAAAGTAAGTAAAATATTTATTCACTTTTACGTTATTTGTGAATGTCGACTTCTTATATTAACAAATAGGTACCATTGATCGATAAAAAAATCTGTTGTAGTGATAATTACTATGAATAAGAATTCAATTGATTAGTTGCCCAAATAAATTTGATCTCTTTTCTAGTCTTTTGTGAAATCAGCTTTACTATTCCATGCCGATACCAGTTAGGTTTTTCCGTGACTTGTCCCAAATAATTTGTAACATAAATTATTTTAATAAAAAAATGTAATACTAATAGATATTATTTTTCTATCGTTTTAATTACAATAATCTATGTTAAACATTAAAAACAGATCTCAATAGTATATAGGGAATAATTTAGATAATAAGCATATAAAGTTGTGTCTATTTTTACCAAAAAGTATCGGAATGGAGATGATTGTATTGATAAATAATTTAATATAATAGTTTTAACATACTGACTGTTCTCTATGTATAGATTGTTGATTATTTATATTCATAAATAAAAACGAATTTAGAAAAACCATATTTGTTTGTTTTCTTTTCATATTCATTTATATTTAGTAACGGAATGGAACGAAAACAGAAGTATACCCATGTAAAATCTAATTTATTTATTAAAATACAGAGCAACATTGGTGATAAATTAATGTTTTCTAAAACATCAAAGATGATAAAAATTACATAATATAAAATGTAAGTCGTATTTTTTTTACTAGACATGTTTTAAGACAGTCTTTCCCAACGTGGGCGATAACGCCCCCTTGTGGGCGCTGCAGGCCTAAAGGGGGGCGGTAAGAGACCCAGAAAAAAAAGTTGGCATTGTGTAGGGCTTTGGGGTCGATTTATAATTTCATCTACCTAGCTAGGAAGACTCTTAGACACCGACTGAGCTCTCGACTCTCGACTACATCTTGTGAACATCAGCTAATATTAATTAAGATATAGCTCAAACTCGGTTCGATATAAAAGACCGCGGGCAATCATGTTTTAACAAGTTTTTGTTAAATAATCCGAATTGTACATTCCTATACCAATCGGCTGGTTCTATAATACTTGTTCTTGCTTGTCGAGTACGATTGGGCGTCGAATGAGATAAACGAGTTTATGCACGTTTGTCTTATTCCTGTTGGTGCGTGCTGCTTATGCAATCCTATATAAACGACGTAAAAATATTTTATTTACATTTGCGGTTTCGCGCGTAATAGATAAGCAGTACTTGATTTCAACACTTACGTATTTCTTAAAACAAAACAATGTCGGAAGTAAAAAAGAAGAGACGGCAATACTCTGCGGAATATATTAAATTCGGATTTATTGAAAATCCCACAAACCCGTCGTCGCCTTTGTGTCTTCTATGTCTAAAAACATTTTCGAACGAAGCAATGAAGCCTTCAAGACTGCAAGATCATTTGAATAAAATGCATCCAGATAAGACAGAAAAGAATGTAGCATATTTTCAAGACCTAGAGAAGAAGCATAATACTCAGCCAAGTGTATCAAAACTATTTTCGGCGGCTGCTAAGCAAGATGACGACGGACTTCGAGCTTCGTACAATATCTCTTTGTTAATTGCTCAAAAAGGCAAACCACACAACATCGGAGGAGAGTTAATTTTGCCAGCAATAAAGGAAGTAATAACTACTGTGCTTCATAAACCGGCCGCAGATATTATCCGAAAAATTCCTTTGAGTAATAATTCTGTGCAAAGACGAATTGATGAAATGGCTGAAAACATTGAAGAATCATTGTGCAATCATCTGAGGACTAGTCAATTCTCAATTCAGCTCGATGAGTCCACTTTACCAACTAATGAAGCGTTGTTGCTATCTTACGTGAGGTTTATTAAAGATTTCTGATTTTGTAGATAATTTGCATTCTATCACCAAATTTCCCACCTATTATCACCAATCTACCGTATATTTCTGTGTCACATTCTGGACTGTGTCGCCAGCTTACCTCATCTACCTTAATATTTGCTGTGCCCTACAGGGTCCATATTGTTATTATTTAATGTAATTGTCCACCTTATTGTACATATGGAATGCAATAAAGAATTGAGTATTGAGTACCTTCGATTTCTTGTGTATCTAACTGACATTTGTTATCAAAATTATTTGATTTTTATTAAGTAAACTATTCTCAGTATTTACTTCAAATAATTAATAATGTAATAATAACCAAAGTGACTTTTTGCTTGGTTGTTGAATCCTATAAAATTTCCTATGATGGATTCTGACGGTTTTGATATAGTAGATTTAGATATATCTCAAAAGAAGATCGTATTGACTTATTGAAAGCTGAGTTTTGTTTGTTATTGTTTGGGGGCAAAATTAACTCTAAAAGCATTTTTACGTGGCTTTAGATAACCGCTAGGGTCACGTGTACGGTGCATGCGACCGGAAAATATTGAGAAAGCACTCGCATTTGTGCTCGAAGAAGTTAACTGTTACACTATATTTGCAGCAGATAAATAATAATAATTTTAGTGATAATGAAAATAATACTATTCCTCAAGGAACAAATCAGTCAACCGTTTAAATTCCCGAATATGCATCTGATTGGTCAACCAAATGACTATGTTAAATATGCCTGGGCCTTTACATCAATTTATACCAATAGTGCTTTCCCAGCTGCCGCAAAGGGTGCCAATTTGGCGGCCTCCGTTGCCCTCTCAATTTAGATTTCCCCAACGATTTTCAATTATATTCAAATCAGCAGAATAGGCTGGTCATTCAATCATTTGAATATTTTTTCCAATAAAATGGTTTTTCTGCATAACTACTTGTGCACGATGAATACCGGAGTTATCGTGCTGAAATATAAGATTTGGACTAGACACGCGAATACGCTCAAATAAAAAATCCATTATGTTGGGGATGTGCTCCCATGTCGAGCACATCCCCAACATAATGGATTTTAACAGTTTAATATCACACGATATATCTATCTGGTTTCTCAGAGAGTTAGGACATTCGTTTCTTCCCGCTGATAAAGATTTTTGGAAATATTGAGCGAGAATTACAAAAAAAGAAATTGTAAGTTCATCAGAGAACTTACATATATTTGACCGTTATGGCAGGGCGATAAATGTTGTACTGTTTTCGACGTTTACTGGACAAACCCTCCCTAAGAGAGTATTCTGTCATCCTTACCTATTACGATATACCAACTCCCTACTATTCAGTGCAAAAACTACTGATTTGGTCATATAGGATCGCATTGTTGTTCTTCACCCGGGTGTTATTTTTGTGATCAAAACCATCCTGGGGAGAACTGTGCTGTTGTCCATGAATCTGCTACGTCAAATGGAGCTCACAAGTATAATTTCAAAAATCTCATTTCTTCGATAATGGGTCTGAGACTTTGATTGATACCACACATCTACGTTCTTTTTGATCTTCTTGATGTTAAACAATAATCTTTGAATGACGGATTTGCGACTAGCAGGGTATCTCTTGTCCAGAATATCAGTGTTCCAGACCTGACCTTTCCTTCCCCATCTCCTGTCAACTCTCTGCTTTGGTCTGTTTTATCTAATACTGATGGTAGTGACCGCTTTCCGATTTTAATAAAAAAGCCGGTCCAGGTTATCGTGCTCCTGAATTGCTTGACGGAGCACTCAGACCTCGGTCGTGGCTTGCTGAGTGGAGCCGATGATTGCTGGTGAAAATCAGACAAGTTGTGGGAAAAAATCACAACCACGCTCAATTCTATGAGCGGTGGCACAAAAACAAGTTAATAGTGGAAACGTGTAAGTTATTGGAAAATATTAGGACTAATTCTTTTTATGATAATTATTTTTTTCATTATTTTACTCGTTAAAGCAATGGCCAGATATTTTATAACTTATTGTTTTTCAGTTGTGGTCTGATAAAAAATATCAGACCAAAAGGCTTGCATCTTTTGAAAAACGGTCAGCTAATGCAACTGATGGTGGTCCATTCTGCGAACAAACACTTTCAGTCAGGATATAATGGGGGAGAGGTTTGGAGAGAGGGAAACCACAGCAGTAGTGAAGGTAAAATGTTACATTTATATACAGCAGGTATATGGAAAACTTACAAGAACCCTTAATTGTTAGCTGCTTCAGGGTGCAGTAAGCATATAGAAAAAGTACAAACGATTTAATTAAAAATAATAAAACGATTACTGGTGCACAATTCATTCAACATACGTATTATATATACGTATGTTGAATCAATTGTGCACCAGTAAATATAATAAAGCTGTAAAGAGTTTGTTTGTTTTTGTTTGAACGCCCTAATCTATGGAATTACCTGTCTGATTTATCATTTCTACTTTTGAGAACTCAATTCTTGAAAAATAATATTAATAAATCCCCCTCTGGGACAGTTCGGCAGACGTTACCTCATCTCATGAGACTAACGTTAAACCGGAGGGAACATTAAAATAGCTTTATAAGACCAATGCTAATAAAACAAAAAATATGTGTCAAAGTTTACGAGAAGCATACAAAACGCAGGGCAGCTTGTGGCGAGCTGTTGGTGAGTGGCGACACTGCGTTACTGAGTACCCCAGAGGTTGAGGTGCAGGGCCTATTCTTCAGTTTGCCCTCATTGGGTAGCTGGAGTGGAATACAAGAGTGCTCGCAGGACTCTCAACTCTCTTGCCTTAATTGGCCGGCCAGAGAAGGGTCGCCAGAGCTATATGCTCGGGGAAGTGATGAAACCATAAAAAATTAAAAGTGTGAAACGCAAAGTTCAGAATGTAATATCGTCTACTAGCCCTGAAGAAATAACGATTGCACATGAATGTAACCTTCGAAAAGCAGGTAAAAAGGACTCTGCAGTTATCGTAAAAGTACTTTCTAGAAGTTCACCTAAGAGAGGTTCCGTCATGAAAAGCGTATGTAAAACAATGATTAGCAAAAGCGTTCAAGTGACTGTGTCGGCTGATGAAGCATTAAGCATGATGGTAGACGCTGATTTATCAACAAATCAATATGAGATAAAACGGCAAACGATAAATAAATTGGTTAAAAACTTATTGCCATCATATGACCGAATAAAAGAGGCTAAGAAGAAATGTCAACCTTCCAATAAAACTGTAATAGAATCAACTGCAACGTGTGACCTGCAATCATTAATTGATCACAGTATCGAACGACTTTGTGTATCTCTTAGCTGTTTTATAAAACAGTACTGTTTTGTTCAGCTAGCAGTTTTGTAAAACAGCGGATTCTACTATCCATGTGCGAGATATATTACGGGAAAACTATGGTATTTAGTTTAGGGACAGTTAAAATAGGCTGAAGGATGCAGAGTGTAAAATGATTGACGATAAATCGCTACAAAAGAAAGGAAGAGGAGCCTTACTCAAGTGGTCTGCAATGAAAACAAACTGAGTTTGGTCAAATGGTATGATAATAAGCAATAAGCATGTCCGGGTAGTAAGCTCCTATGTTGACGCTTTACCCTTGAAAATATAAAACGTTACGGCAAAGAATCGAAAAGTCGAGTAGACATAAAATGTCTACAAATTGTAAAGCACCATAAACTTCACATGGGAGGGGTGGATTTGGCGGATATGCTAATAGCATTATACCGTACAGGTATAAAATCTCACAGATGGTATATGAATATTTTTTCCCAACTTTTGGACATTTATGTTAATAATGCTTGGCTGTTACGTCGTAGATATGATAGACAAATAAATAGGAAGGGGAAGCAAGATCTATTGAAAGACTTTCGTTACGAAATCTACCTTGGACTTCTGAAGCGTGACAGAACCGTGCCTGTAAAAGACGCCGAATCTATAGCTGGAAGGCAAAAAATTAAGAAAAGCTTAATTTCGCGCTAGCACCGAGAATTCTAATTCTATTTAATGAATAATAAATAAATTGTTTAGCGGGTTGGCTGCGAAAGTATTTTATCATGAATTCACCCACAGATAAGTTTTCGAATAAGGGTCCAGCTTTGAACATTTTATTATTCGAACCATCCATTAAGCGATTATCAACGAAATACAAGTCTCATTTTGATGTGTAAAAGTCGATTGCTACCGCATATTGCAAATTTGTAATTGCACTATAATAAACCAGCCTAGCAGATGAGAACTGAGATAATACTAACTCAATAAGCCACACACAGCTTAATGAACAAACACTGAGACCAAAAATAAGAAGACAAATAAAAAATAGCAGATTTAAAAATATATGTATCTTAGCTTAGCACAATTTGCCGCTCTCTTTAAAAGATGATTTGATCCCAATATAATATAATAAAATCAATTAATTTAGGTATGACGAAGGCAACAAACACAATTAAGAGTGTACTCGGTCCCATCATAACCCAAGAGCTCGTAGAGAAGTTAAAAAAACGCCATGTAGTATCATTATGGATGAAACAACTGATATCGGTGTCAAAAAGCAATGCGCGCTCAGATATATTATGATGACGATGATCATGTTATGAAATAAAATCTGGAAAAGCTTACTTAATAGTTTATTATCTTGGCTAAAAGACCGAGATATTCCTTTAAGAAATTTTGTAGGCTTTGCTTCAGACAAAACTAATAGCATGGTTGGCAAATACAATTCTGTGTTTAGTCACTTAAAAAGTTCCAGCAACCGCAGCTGCCACGTGATACATCGTGTAGCATCCAAATCGTTCCTCAAGCTGTGTCGAGGATTTATTGAAAAGTGTGAGTTCTCATTTTAGTCGCAGTACTTTTGTTTAACGTTGCTGTTTTATTTCCTGTTTCTTTTTATTTTTATGTCTTGTGTCTGTGCTAAATAAAAAACTTTCTTTCTTTCTATTTCTAAATATGTATCAATATCTCGATTATAATTTTTTAATAATATATTTTCTCTACCGTTTTAAAGAAAATACACAGTCACCCATATTCTGAGGTAAGCCATTGGAGGTAATGAATATACAATAATCTTTTGAACGAAACGTTTTTTTTTATCTAATATGGATCTACGTTTGGCTACCAACTCGCCTGGTGGTAAGCGACGGTGTGACGTATATCCAGAATAAATCTATTCATTCTTAAGTAGAGTGGATAGATTTTGGGAGAACGATAGTTGTGGAGTTCATGCAACTGCTCAGACCCGTCTCCCACAACGGTTGCAACGACATCCCGAAACACGACTAGGTCGCTTCGCGGCATGGCTTCGTCCGGTGGGTGGGAACCAGCCGCGGCTGAAGCCTCCCACCAGAGTCGTGTTGCCAATTTTGCACCACCCAGGGGCCACGTGTAGGGATTCCATTTTAAGAGTGCACTCCTACGGACGCGGGCAACTCAGCCCTCAAAAACTCTGTTATAAGTTTTTTTTAAGTGATAATTCATTTGAAATGTTTTCGCTTGTGACTGTGCCTCAAGTTAAAGTTGAGGCTTCGTAAAAGGAACGTGACAACTGCCGGCAAAAAGGCCGATGTGATTGAAAGGATGACACTCAAAATATATGAGGTTATGATTTGTTTGTAAGCCTTTTAAGTTTTGTTTAAGTTAGGCCTAATAACATTGTGCAGATAGTGTTACTCAAGCAAATTGAAAACATGTATCTGTATTGCTACTTGATATACATGAAATGGTGCACAAAAAAACAATTAAATTGCACCAGTCTTACTCAAAGCTTAATGACATTTAATAGAGTAAGCAAAGTATTTTACAACTCTCCTATAGCAGCTCAAAATTTACCAAACAAGAGAACGAAATCTTGTAACTTTCACCCCCTAAATGAGAGTGACATCATTAATAAATATGGAGATTATGTGCGTAATTTGATGTATGATATGGTGAAAGCTCAATTCGTTTATTGCAGACATATGAGCCTGCAAACCCAAACAGCATTAAATGGGATCACCACCCACACTTAGAAAAGACTCCACAGGATAAATTACTGGAGCTCTTATTAAAAAACGTCACATCTGATCAAATTAAGATGGTAGAACACTAAAGCTCAAAATGACTGCTATGTGGCATGATATGAGAACATGCAGGATTGCTGCTAGCGTGTTTTATTTCACTTCAACTATTAGTAAAACCTTTTCTAATAGTTGAAGTGAAATTTTACCTAAGGCGCCATACAAGAGTTGTAGTCGAATACGAGAAAAAGCATGGACTAACTTATTTATCTCCTCTGAATCTCGTTTTCTTGCTGCATCTCCAGATGTTTTATTGGGAGACGACACCGTCATTGAAGTTGAGTGTCCATATGCTGCTAGATATTGTAAAATAAATAATTAAAGTTTGCCTTGTTTAGGGAAGTGTAATGGCAAGTATTATTTAAAAAAGAATCATCCATATTATGCTCAAATTCAAAGACAACTACTACTACATTTTGAAACCCATTGTACAAAGGCCGAATTGCTTTGTCTCGTACAAAAACACAAACCAGAACCAAAATTATAAAGCTGATAAGCTTCTTGAACAGCATGGTCACTAAATACTCCGTTTGCCTCTTTACCACTGCGATTTAAATGCTATAGAGCTTATTTAGAGTCTCGTTAAATGCAAAATTGCAAGTAAAATCTGAACTTGCCATCGGTCGAAGTGGAGAGAATCATAAGGGAATCCTTTGAATCTATCATTCCACAGCAGCATTGGAAAAAAATACTGATCTATATCTATCTATTAGATAGAAAACAGAAAGAAGAGGTAAAATTAACGAAGAAGAAATATAATTATAGAAGGTTTATTGTATTATGAATGATAGCAGTGATGCGAATGCTTCGTTAGAAATTGAATTGTTAGAGTCTGATTTCGAATATGATACCTAAAATAATTTTGTATAATAATATTGTTTATTTTTAATTTCCATAAAAGAACATTGAATCGTTATCTCAAATACTTTTTTGTAATTAAGTAATGATCATGAATTTAAACATAGATACTTTGATATAACGTCGGAAAGGTCATCAGACGATGATATTTTTGCGAAGTACGTGTCAATGAAAAGGCCGAAAATATTTAGATAATCTGGGATATTATAGACTTTTACCAACGATATCGGTTATCAAAAGAAACAGTTATGTGATTAATTGGTGAAATTGGAACCTATCCAAAACCTCCAACCACTAGGTAGGAAGTTAATGCGCCTACTAAAAATATCCATGGGTGCGTCTTTAATTGGGAAACTTAACTCACAACAACACTACCTAACCTCAAATTATTTCTTGCGTTTTAGGAGTCAAGCGATTACGATTCTACGTCACAGGCACCATGCAAAGATGCTCTGGAGATTTCTTTGAGATATCGAAATCATCTGCATGTAAAGTTATCTACGTGGTCTTCAGAACTATTTCCACTAAAAGCATTTGATTGAAATGACGCACACCATCGAGTATCGCACATATCGAAGTAGTGGAGAAGTTCTACTCAATTGCCAATTTTCCAAGTGTAATTATAGCGATAGACTTCACTCATATACGTATTTTAAGTCCTGGTAGGTATACATACCCATTTCTTCATTCTTCATTTCCTTTTTCAATAGATTAAAAATAAAGTTGCTTAAGTACCTGCCTAGTATGAATTTATTTAAACGCTAAAACTTAGTACT
Source organism: Xylocampa areola (assembly GCA_935421205.1). Classification (NCBI taxonomy): domain Eukaryota; kingdom Metazoa; phylum Arthropoda; class Insecta; order Lepidoptera; family Noctuidae; genus Xylocampa; species Xylocampa areola. The sequence continues at coordinate 2,069,074 of OW285216.1, forward strand.
TGATTTTATTTCAGGGGGTGATAATGCCGAGCTTTATAGAAATAGAAAAGATGTATTTTCTATAAACACCCAGGTGATAGCAGATGCTGAGCCAAAAATAAGGGATATAGTTGCAAGATGGCCTGACTCTGTAGACGACAGTTCTATCTTCAACAACAGCAGACTTAAATATGTAACGAAATCCCAACAACTAGGGAGGTGCTGTCTTTTGCGAGATCGGGGCTATGCATTAAAGAAATATTTACTAACACCAATGGCAGATCCAATGCTCAAAAGCTAGATAATGAAAGCCAAATTAGAACAATAAATGTAGTGGAAAAGTTTGGTGTACAAGAGGAGATTTCCATGCATAGGCTCTCAATTAAGAGTTAAATTATATAATGTGCAAACTATTATTGTCAGCACTGCAATACTACATAATCTATGCATTAGGAATAGAGATTCACCCGTGCCATAATAGAGAATGAGCAAGAAAATATTATTTTCCCAGTAACAGAAAATAATCAGCAATACAGAAGAGATCTCATATCGAATTACTTTCCCTCGTTACTAAACTCTGAATGAGCTCAATAACCAATTATTTTTTCCTTTCAGTATGATTAAAATGGTACGCTTCCTGGTTTCCAACGGAGTGAATGCTGTCATTCTTTTCTTTCGCTTAACAACATAATAAAGGACAAATTGCTTTATGTGAAGTAAATCGTGTATTACACTTAACTTACAGAGCTCTCTTGACACTGGTTTTCGCAGCATAGCCTTTGTACTTGTTCACGTTGACTCGCGGGCGCGGTGGCGGGCGCGGTCACGAAATATCAAACATATGGCGTAATATCCAAGTGTTCACATACGAAACGCACGGTCTAAGTAGCGGGCAAGCTAGCGACAGGCGCGCGCGCGCCGCTCGCGGCAATATCAAACGCGTGAGACGTTTGTGTGTGTTCACGTCGCACTAGCGGCGGAGCGCGCGATTCACTCGCGACGTCAGGTAAGTTCAACCAATATGAACTTGTCGCTAGAAACGGTAGCACGTCTTCATCATGTCTTTCAATACAGAAGAGTTTATTAGTGCTGTTCAGGCTAGAACTCTGATTTGGCAAAGCAAACACACGCATCATATGAACAGAAATATTTGCAATGAGTTATGGAAGGAAATTGCGGAATTGTTTCCTGATATGGAGGGTGAGCAAATTAAATATTGTGGGTACCTATTTTAAACTTTTTATTTTTATATAGGAATATTATGACAGACTACAAAAGATACAAAAATATTACAAAGATGGCGACGTATATATTAAAGATTGTTCTATCAAAAATATTTCGTGAATAAACTCCGAATTTGTTTAGCTTGATTTGATGGATTGTTGTTTCTTCAAGTTTGTCGCCTTTGGTGCTGAGTTTCAGTTGTTGACTTATCATTGCAATTGTAACCATCTATATCAATTATAACAGCAGCAAATGAAAGTATTAACAATTTACACAAGGATCGAACTATTTCCAATAGGTACAGATTTGGATGCATTTTATAAATCCTAATTAGCTTTTGATGTTGAACTAGCGGTAGACTTTGTAAGTAGATTTACCTTCAGGGATCCTTTGTTTGAATTAATTTCAGTTGTCGAGCCATCTGAAGCCCAGGCTTTCAACTGTGGTGTAGTATGTAAGTAGCTATTATTATCTAAGTGTGTAATCAATACATACTCATGTAATAACAGACGTAAAGACAGTCTTGTTCTATAATTTGTCATGTTTCAATCAATCTGACACCCGACCTTACATGGCGACCCTGCCACTAAATAGGGTTTGAATCATGTGCGCGTTTAGTGTTGATTTGGCTCTGCGCGCCTTTGTTCAATTGAGAACTTTAATGAGAGTAACTTTCAACCATGTGTAACTCTAAAGTAACTAATGAAGAGGTAATCCTCAATCAAAATAGCGCCAATTCCAATAATTAAATCTTTAAGAAGAGTTAACCTAAGAATCCCCATTTAAAAAAAATATGTTGAATAATAAACTGAACAACAAATGGCGACAACATGCGCTGCTGGAATTTAAGAGCTTAGGGTTAGAATCACTGTCAACCGATCTGACGTCAGGTTTTTAATCGAATGAGTACGACTCGTAAGGTTTTGGTTAAAAAATAATTAAAAAGTAATTGGTCTCCTGCTGATATTACCTTTTTCAAACGCGTCTGTGGAGAGGGTTTCCAGCAACCGAAATAACACCATAACACAACACCGTGGGAGTCTCAACAATTACACTGTGGCATACCCTACCTCATTTGTGTCAAATGTGTGTCATAGGTCGCGGGTTCAAGCCCCGTTCTTGTATAGACAACTATTTTTTCATTATTAAGATATTAGAATTTCATTAATAAACTATTCTAGATATGGAAATGCGTCTATGGTATTATTTTTAGCAAGTTATGAAATGTCAGTGAACGCCACAACTTTGCAAATGGTGGTGGTATTTTTGCCTGCTTTTCAAAATTTAATTATGTATTTCACGCTATTTTTACGGTTTCCAAGGCCCAAATTAAATGAAAAATAGTTTTCTATCTTTATGTTCATGTTTAGAACTTGTAAAGCGAAGTGAAGCAATCGTGTTTTTTAAGAAAAATCTACAAAACTTTGCCCGAGGGTAGGGTTGTCACTTTTTAATTTGAAACCTAGGTGTTATACCGCGGTTTTATACGGTAAATGCAGTAAAAAAATATAGTAACCTCTAGGTTTTACATAAGTACCTTACCTAAGAATAATACAATACGAATTGAAAAATGACAGTGATATTCGAAGTTGATGGTCTTCTTCTTCATGTCGATGGTACAATGTTTGGTTCCCTAGATTCACACTTGGTGTGCACAAATTTTGCCACGTCGATGGACTTATTAGTGGCAATGTATATATAGGTCACTCAATGTTCAGGTGTTAGGGCATAAAGAGCAAGACAGTAGGTGGGACATTGTTTGTGGGTCGACTCCACACTTAGATACGGGGGATTTTTCGTTTTCTTAACATGTGGCGTCGCGCCGCGTGCATTTCATTGTGATGCTATAATTTCTTTTGCAATAGAACATTTAACAATTGAAGTGTCATTATTAAATGATTCCCTAGGACGGAGTTACACCCCCAACACCCCTACTTGCTAATTGAGATTACATCGCCCTACTTCAGTCCGGAGTCGATTAAGGGACCTCCATATACGCCAGGAATATTGGTGCCCCGAAGCCAAGGTTTCTTTGGGCTCTGTGTAGTCAGCGACTGGTGGAAAAGGCCCTAGCCACAGTTTGCGGCGAGCCTCGACTGTGGATACTGAAATGCGCCACCATCGGCGGAACATTTGAGTGAGTATGACGTACTCTTATATTGATAGCTGCCAGACAATAATCAAATAAATATAATATATTCATGTAAATGGTTACACTGTACTCACACATACAGTACAACAATAAAAAAAAATGCTAAACCATTAAACAAACATATTTCAAATTTAATTATAAATATAATTTAATTATATGATTTTATACTATTACCGTCTTAGTACAAAAACATAAACATCTGTTGAGCACCACCAGTAATAATAAACACTTGTTTACTTTTTTCGTCGACAAATTATGTAGTTACATTCAGTACCTATGACAGACCTATGACCGTGGGACAGCGATAAGCTAAGAGGTGGCACTTTTGTTATCCACGTTCATAAGTGTGGGAACCGAACACTATGAAGGACCAGCATATCATGATAACGTGTGTTAGAATTTAAGTTGATATAAGTCAGTCTTACATGAACTTCTGTGAGCTTGGGTTGTAGGTAATCGAAAATAATAAAATCTTATTTCGATTTAAGTAAATATTAGTTTTGTCTTACATGAACTTCTGTGAGATTAGATTGTATGTGATCGTAAATAATAAAATCTTATTTCGTTTTAATAAATACAAGTTTTATTTAAAACTAATCTTGCTCCCGTAATCTAACTAACTACTTGTTTGTAGTAAGATGGTTAGTACTCAATCTGGGATTAAAGTTTATGCCACGTTTATTTTTTAAATATGATATTAAATTTGTACAAGTACATATACATATTTTTAAACATGATGATAACATCGCATTTTTTGTTTCTTTTTTCACTAAAGACTTTCCTTATCGACTGTAATAATTAATTGGAATCGTGAAATTTTAGATCAACAAATCGTAAGTTCGATATGAGTATTGGTAGTTTCTCTCCGTGGGCCGAATCGACCCATACCAAAAGATACCTTGAGCCATTCGCACCGCAGTGGTCAGAGCGGTGCAAATGGTCTCATTCAGAAATCGTACTTGAGCGATTCGCACCGCGGTTCGAAACGAGTAAAGACCCATTAACTATGGCAAAACTTAAATTTAAGACATTACTATCTTCTTCTTCTCATCGTGTGGTTGATGAACAACGTAGTGTCAGAGTTTAAACCACCGCTAGGTCTCTGACATGGCTTGACACACCATCGAGAACATCTCTCAGGTGTGTTGGTTTCCTAACGATGTTTTCCTTCACCGTTTTAAGCAAGTGATAATTACTTTATAGTAGTATAAAAAAAAAAGTGTATTTATTAATTATTTTTTTCATTTCGAAAATACATGGATATGAATTTCCTTTGTGGAGAGATCAATCAGCTACTTTATTATTATTAAAGTAACATGTTTTTATTTCCTTACAGATGTAACCTTTGAACTGCCATCATGTTCCAGTGTAGGATACACTGAAGTACTGACGGAAACTATAAAAGCAGTTCAAACACCAAAACAAAAAAGTATGTTGTCCTCAAATACATACCTATGTTGTACTATTATTGATAGAATATTTGACCCTACATGTCTGCTTATGATAAGAGTATAGAAAGCTTTATACTTTTTAAAGCTTGTACTCACTATAGATTTGAACAACATTATTTTCATTCAATACAGTTCACACAGGTATAATTACACAGGTATATTTTTTGTGTGAAACACTCAAGAATACACTAAAATAATGGTACGTGTGTTTTTAACATGTCTTGTTTTGTTCTGTCCAGGTTCCTCAATTAGAAAGTTTGTGTCTAAAAACAGGAGATTTATGAAATATTTGACAAAAAGGCAGCAGAAAGCTCCAATGACCTATCCTCACAAATACTTTCACAAGCTTTTTAAATTGACAAGGAATTATAGATTTCAAAATTCGATTAATTAAATAACCGAACCCAAATATTTTAGCTTATGCAGATGAAACAAGTGCAAGGGGCTAAAATAGCCAGAAGATTTACTTTGGATGAAAAATTTATGGCATTGCTCTTAATGACGTTAAGTCCCTAAGGGTATAAACTTTTAGAAAAAATGTTTCCTTTACCAAACGAGGGGACATTGATACGCCTGACAGAAAAGGTATCAATATAACCTGGACTGAAACCTCACATTTTATACCAAATTGCTCAAAAGTGTAAAACATGGGACACCAAGGAATTTGTGGATGTCACTGGGGAAACAAAACTGAAATATTGTGACCATGTATTGGTAATTAATTATGTTAAGAGGAATATGCTCTCCCTGGCGACTGAGTGTAATATACTACTTCTGTGAAGACACCGTTTCGGCAGCTGACCTTCAAAAATTTTGAAGCAAATGGTCCCGAGTAGACTTATCTGGCTTAATTCCATTGGGAATCGTTTGTGACCAAGGGTCCACATTTCGGATAGCAATAAAGAAATTGAGAGAAGACTCAGTCGAAGTGAGGAATTTCCAAGGTGCTCATGAAAATACTTGAAATTACTCATGACTAATTTTGTCTTAATTTTATTAGTAATAATATTAAATAACGCTTTTTTTTGCATATCGGTCCCTTAACATTGGTAGTCATGAATTGAGTATATTTTATTAGGGGCTAAGAAATAATTTTATGAATAAAAACATAACCCATATTGGGAAGGCAAGACTGCTTCCTGGAAGGATATAGAACTTGTCTATGATATAGATAGCCAATTGGGACATACAAAAGCATTGCCGGAATTAACAGCATACCATATTGTACCTCCGCTCAAATAGTGTCAAACTCACAAAAAAACTAATTTATTGTATCATCTTCTTATTCTTATATAATCTAAATTAGACAGGAACCACCACCAAGGACATAACGAGCTGGTAGGAGAAATTCTGACTACACGTAAGAAACGGCGTGCTAAAGGACAATGGAAGCAAAATGTGACTTCTTCGACACTGAGGATTGCCTTATCAAACAAAATCTGGACGAACTGTTCCTAAAAAAGGTATTAAAGAAGGTTGTGATGACTTAAATGCAGTTATTTTGTTACCAATGAAATAAGACTCCAATTGTTTGAATTTTACTGGGCTTTAAAATACAGAGTGACAGAGACAATTCATACATAAATATATAAGACCTGAAGAAGTATCGGTATGCCAAACTACAAAAACCTCGAAAAAACAATTATGCTCTCTACATCAAGGTTGAAGATGCATTGAAAAGAATTTGAATAATCATTATTCTGTAGGCGAAACTATTGAAAATTAGGGATCATAATATATAAAAGGAATACCAATTATTTGAGCACACAAATTACACGGGAATACATTGATGGAGGGAAGACTATTTCTGATTTACATAGGGATTAAGTGGACCAGTGTAAACAATATGGTCGAAATTAATGGTGAATTTAATTTAGGTTTCTCTGTGCCAAAAAAGATAAATGTGAGCTTTGTGTAGCTTATGAAAATTCAACTCTTGAAGACAAAGTAAAACTTAAGAAAAAAAAATTATAACTGGTTTCATGATTAGAGAAGATACCAAAAAAGAGTAACTCATAAGTGCAACTGAAATGACAGCTTACAGAGTGGCAAGACATCATTAATCCTTCAGTCTGGATTGTATTGTAAAATTTGCATTGAATTTTCAACATTTAATTACAATGTATCTCGACTCGAAAATCGCCGCTAAGCAGTCTACTGCTAGGACAAAAGCTACAGCTATTGTCAAAAATATTCTTACTCCGCATTCTGTAACAGAAACAGTAATTTTTTTTTTTTTTTAGTTCCTTTACTTTTTTAATACTTTATTGAATCTGATGGAATTCAACAGAAGCTGTTAGTTTGAGCCTCTAAAAAATTTTACATCAGAAACAATTTCAAAGTATTGTATTGATACTTTAAGACAACTGCAGGTTCTATTAGATAAACTAATCGCTTTTTGTGGAGACAATACCAATACCAACTTTGGAGGACTTGAACGACGTGGGCAATGCAATGTTTTTCATAAAATAAACGAAGAACTCGGAAAACATTTAGAAGGAATTGGGTGCCCGGCCCATATTCTGCACAAAATTTTATCAAAATTGTATTCCGTCATCTCACAGAATCCATATTCCAGATGACTCATTTTTATGTCATATTTCCTACCGAAAGAGTAATACTGATTCATCTGAAGATAACGTGAATAATTATTAATTTTCCGATATTGCTCAGCAAGAATCTAAATCTAAGTTCTGAGTTCCTCATTAAAGATTTACTTAATTAATTTTTACTTTACACACCTAGTAAAAAAAAAAAGCAAACGTCAACTGTCAAACGTCAATCAAAATTTGGTAAGCTCAAGTTTGTTGGTTTCGTTGTAACGGTGCATAAAATTATCAAGTTTTTTAAAGGTTTTGCCTATAGAAGTCGGAGAAAAAATTCATAATGCATAGAAGTAGGGTAAGTATTGTGGAAACTGCTACTATTTGTGCAAAAAACATCTAAATAGTAACTAAAATAATGCGAAATAGGAATGGTGTAAATTTACATCATTATGCAGTATTGTCATCCTTGAAGTATGAAGAAATTTAGGTTCATGTAATTTCACTTTGTTTATGTATTTTTTTGCTGTTTCAGAATATTATCAATGATAAAGACATAGAAAACTATCTGGCACAGCTGGAAGATGGACTGGAGGCAGAAGATTCTGAAGATGATGACCCACCAAATCCCCATTATACTAGGGATGAACTTCTAAGTCTACTAAATGATAACAATGGTGATGAAGACAGTCAGGAAGAAAATGAAAATGATCCTCCTCTTGTTGAAGAACTGGTGGAAGATCGAGAAAGTCAAAGCAGAGTTCCTTGTGGTGATACTTTCAATACATTATTGGACAAAAGAAAACTTATTTGGAAAAACAAGGACATGAACTTTGATGAGGATCGAATTACTTTCTTAGTCAGCTCCAATGTTTCAAATATTTTTTTGATGATAATTTAATTCAGGAAATTGTTACTCAAACTAATTTGTATGTCATGCAGAAAGATCGTAACAACAAAATAATTTATACAGCATCAGATATCAAAAAGTTTTTTGGGATATTATTATTCATGTCTGTGCAAAAATTTCAAAATACCAGATCATATTGGTCTCCTGCTTTCGGTTATGGCCCAGTTTCATCCACAATGCCAGTCAACAAATTTGAAAAAATCAAGCTTTAATTGCACTTACAAAATAATGAAAATCACAAGCCTGTAGGCCATGCTGATCACGACAGGTTATTTAAAATACGTCCAGTTATTGAGCACCTCAAAGCTAAATTTTCTACTATACATATGGAACATAGACTGTTGGTAGATGAGCAGATGTGTGCCACAAAAGTGGCACATTTCTTAAAACAATATCTCCCTAATAAACCCCACAAATGGGGGTTTAAATTTTATGTACTCTGTGATTTATCAGGATATGCTCATATCATACATTTGAATTGTATTCAGGACAGGAAAATACAGGAAGACCAGAAGGAGAACCTGATCTGGGAGCCACAGGAAATGTTGTCATTCGTTTGCTAAGAGGTGTGCCAAGACATCAAAATCACATAATATAGTTTGTCAATTTCTACACATCATTGCCCCTGGTTCATCATTTAGCCAAGCAAGGTATTCAATCTGTGGGTACTGTACAACAAAATCGAATTCCAAACTCAAAATTACCCAACAAAAAAGAGTTTATGAAAAAGTCAGTACCTAGAGGAAGTCATGTAGAAAGGACAACTACATTTGATGGTATTGATATGTCTTGTGTCACCTGCAAAGACAACAAAATGGTGACACTTTTATCCACATATGTTGGGTCAACACCAGTATTTAGTGTCACTAGATATGACAAAACAAAGAAGGAAAAGGTAGAAATTTCATGTCCAAAAATTGTCCAAGAATATAACAAACATATGGGGGGGTGGATTTAATGGACAGTTTTTTGGGGAGGTTCCATATTGCTGTAAGGTCAAAAAAAAAAAGAAGAAGAGAGGGCCTACAGTTGTTCCTCCACCAAAAGACATTAGAAGAGATGGTAGTGACCATTGGCCACAAGTTGGCATTTCACTGCGATGCAAATACCCAAAGTGTAAAGGATACTCTACAATCAGCTGCAACAAATGTAGGGTTAACTTATGTCTTAATAAAAACAACAATTGTTTTGTTAATTTTCATCAAAATTGAAATTATTAATTACTTTGCATATTACTTTAATTTGTACTAAGCTCGTATGTTCATTCTGCATAATGATGGAAATTTACATCAAAACGTTTTTAATAAAAAAAAAAATACAAATGCCAAAGTTTTTTTTTTAATTTTCCATTACCTAGAGATCCAATCACATGCATATGATTTTTTTTTACAATAATAAAAAAGTCCTGCAACTAAGGGTTAGGCCTCGATTTTTTTGTTTTCAAATTTACAACCACCAAACCTATCAAGACAGGAGAAAATGCACTACAATTAATTGTAATAATCTTAAGACAACTAAGGCTACCCACTATCCAACAATCCTAACCATTTTGAACACCTATATGTTAATGAATAAATTAAGCACCTACCTACTTAAAATGTTGTACATACCTTCCAAGAAAATACAATCCTAACCTAATTATTACAATTACACCACAAGTTTTTTTTAGTCGGAGGTCACAAGCAGGTACACATTTGAATTTCAATATTTTTGATTTTTAATACATACCTACAACATTCCTACAACATCTTATGCAATTCGACGATGTATTAAATAATAATTATATATTGTAATAAATAATCGCAATAAGTCAACTGCTTGGGAGAATCCCAATATTTCAGCACAAGGAATGAAGGAACCAAAACAAGCATTACATATTTAAAAACCACAATGAATTCACAATAAGAGACTCATGTACCTAAAAAAATATTGAAGTCCGTGATAAGACTAAACAAATCTAAAAACCAAAGTATGCACAATACAATGCCTTGACTTTTACTGTTTTCTTATTTCTTGAACCAATAAAAGAATTCGGTTCCTACCTAAATAAGGCAATTATTTCAAAATGCGAAGGAATCAAGGAACACAAACCTGACCAACAGAGGGAAATTACCACGCAGCTTGAACATTCACAAATCAGAACGGTACTTATACCCTAACGCAAACGATATAAAATTAATAATTAAATAATATTTTTATAGAAAAATATAAACGGTTGATTACTTGTCAGCAAACCAGAGAAATTTTAATTCATTTGTAACTTTGTAAGTTGATTAAACTAGCTGTGATCACAGATTACTAAACTAGGTAGCTAGCTAGCTACACAGATTAGTAATATATGTATTTTAGCTGTGATCTGTGCTCTTTGTCACCAGTGTTGTTCCCATGATCTGCGTTAGCATCACTAAAAGTAGCGATGGCAATAACGGCTAGATCTTAATAATGTATTATCGTGTTATATTATGAAATGATAACTGTTATTGTAAACTGTTATCGTTATCCTGTTATATAGCCGCTCGGCAATGAACTTTATTTACATAAGTAGGTTCAACAAAGAATCATGGTGAGATTTACACAAAAACAAAAATATGATTTAAAAAAGTTTTAATAGTAGTAATTTATATCGTTGGTCCCCAAAGAATAACATTCAGTATTAAAAATATTTTAAAAACTAATAAAATGTAAAAGTACTAAAAAAAATTTGAATGTTGAGTAAACTTCTGAACCTGTCAGAGTCATCAACTGTCAATGTTGTCACGTTCAGAAATGTACCTAATGAATTAAAGAATATTTATTTATTTATTTGATGGGTTTTGTCACTTATTCTAGCGACTATATCACACAGTTATGAATTTTAAAATAATTATATTAGTATTTCGGGATTTAAAAAATATTTTACCACAGATCAAATTAAATGCTATTCCAACTTCTCTAAAACTATTCAACAAACAACAAATCTGTTAATGCAGTAATTTGTTATTTCATTTTCGTATTCAATCGACTTTAATACAATTACGTCAGGGAAAAAAATCGTAACTCTAAATATCGCTGGATAATAACAAGCAAGGCAATTATCGAGACCCTTCAAGTAAAAGTATACTTTATGTCTTTTGCCGCAAAATCATAATCGTAAACATTATCAATATAATATTAATACCAGTATTGATATTTACTCGCTGTTGGTCATTGTCAATTATTGTCAGATGTCATTATCGGTTCGTAAGATTAACAGACAACAGTGTTATTGCAATAACAGGACAGATTCGTATTCAATAATGTGTTATAGATTACGGAAGAATAATGCATTACGTAATGTGTTATTCCAATAACGACCATTACTAACTAAAAGTAGTAAGTAAGTAGTCTGTGGTTGTTCTGACAAATTTAGGCTTGCCCATGGTATTACAATATCAATGACTAAAGAAGAAGTAAAACTACTTAATCATTAGTCATTGTTTAATATGCTTACGCCAGGTATTCTCTTCCCGTGACAGCTAGGTCAGGTGATTGTGCCAGAACTACGTCATCAGTTGTAGTATGGTTCTGAAACTGTAAAAGTAGGGAAAAATATAAACAATAACTAGCAATAAAAAACGAAGTGAAAAAATATACAAAGGTATAATTGAATTATTAAAAACTCATACATACCTTGTATGAGTTTTTAATAATTCAATTACTAAATAAAACATTATTAGCAAATAAAACATTATAAAAAATACGGGGGGGCTGAGCGGGATCCCACGGGATCCCGCGGGATCTTACGATTATATAATTTTGCCTGCTTTCTCCGAACCAAGACTGTATAATATCGAAAGTAGAGGTGTACCCAGGAAACTCGACTAAATTATTAAATAAACGTAGTATTTAGGACTGGCCGTGCAATACCTACAATATATAAAAACAAAGTGACTTGACAGACGTTACACTTTCTATTGTAATTTGGTGTATTGTATTACTACGAATACCTATTACTTAAAAGGTTGACCCATAAAAACTATTGCATTTCAATATTATGTATAGCAAAAGAAAAAAGATACAGCAACATGATGTCGTGTACGATAACACTACCAGAGATTATATACCTAAGAGAGGGTATTACTCCGAATTGGTATCAGAGCTGTCCAAAGATGACCCTACGAGAGAAATATGTACAAAAAAGCGAATGAAACTGATATTACAGGTGGGCATTTCTTAAAACGTTGTTTATTGTGATAACAGTATGTGTGTGTCAATAATAAAACCGTTACAGTGTGTTTTCGATGAAATGTTCAAATTCTTAATATTAGAATAAAACGATCGGTGACTATGATAAAATAAATTGCAATACAATTGATGAACAGGAATAGTATAGTTATTATTAAATATAGTAACATCAATAGTGTGATAGTTAATAGTATAATATCATAATAGAATCCATTTCTTTTTCTTGAAGCTTTATTGATATAATGAGTAGTTTTAGGGGTTAAGATAATTATAACACTCAGTTCTGTTGTGAGTGAATAGATAATTTAGCACTCAACTATAGCCTGAACCCTATGCCTACTCTACCTATAAGCAATGTTGCGGGTTCGGTCCCTGTGGGGCCGATAATCGGCCTTTCTGAACCTGTGTCGGCCTTTGGCAGGACTCGGCCTTTCATCTAGTGATGGGTAAAACTGCGCTACGCCGCACAATTGCACTAACTCAGTTCTCTACGCGCCGGTTGAGTTGACTCACTTCTTTGAAAAGTGTTGGCTCACAGTGTATAAATGAGATAGATGCTGATGATTCTATACGCGTATATATAATACTCTATATCGTTCTCTGTGGTAAACTAAGTCACCACATCAGTGGGTAGACCTCTCTCGTTCATTCTCTCACTCAATCACTGCATCTACGTCATACGTACGCTGCTTATTGCTTACGAGCGCGGGGCGCAAATGGCGTGTGGTACGTCGTGCAGCTCGCTTGACTCTTTGCACTTTACTGCGCCATGGCACAATTTAGAGTTAATCCAAAGAGCCGTAAGCTGTGCCAGAGTTACTGAATGGCTGACAGTGAAGCTATTCAAGGCATTATCAATTGGGTGACAGTCCTTGGCTTCTTAACTCTTTAGTCATTCATAATTGTTTAGTCCTACATGGATTTAAATGAATCTGGTGACATAATTAACTCACATGAAATATACTGAAATTGAATAAATATAATCATCTTCTTTTTTCTAAATTAGCCTTGCCAAAAATTGGCTCTTTTCAGCTCAGGTTGCGGCCGTTTTTGATTCATCTTCTGGCAACACTGCCTATAAGTGACACAGTGATGTTCCTGATACTGCAATTACCGTAATATACGGCATTCAAGTTTTCTGAATACCGAAAATACGGTACACGGCAACAATTTCAATACCGCATCAAATATACGGCAATTGACTGAATCAAATACTAGTTTAGTCATATTTTTATGAAAATTACTACGTTTTAAGGCATTCTGCTAAACCTCATAATGAAAAAGAAAAGCAAAGTCTAGGATATATCGGAAAATAAAATTTAATGATCGCGAAATACGTCTCATTTCATTTCATAACTAGGATCAGATAGGAAAATATCTCCTTTTTATTTAAAAACTTGTTTGTAAAATAAATTATTATAGTTATACGCTTGGTTATACGGATTTTTTTTACATTTTGCCTTAAATTGCGACAATTTTTGATGTTTATTACGCGGCAAACCTAAAATTGACAGGAACAAGAACTGAACAACATTGGATTCAGAAGTGACTTATGTCAACAGCAACAGTTTTTTTTTTGTTTTGATTTTGTAACAGCAAAGTCAGCTGATTGCTAATACCGGCAATTTATAAAATTTGTAAATGGAATGAAATATATTTATCATGTATACCACCTACCTATTTTTCACCAGATCCTTATTCCTTTTTATTCCAGCATCTTTAGTGAATTCTTTCGTTGACTTCTTCAACAAGATGTACATAATATTTATTTCTGTGTTAAATTATAACCAATCTTACCAAGTAACTTTTTAATAAGACACAGAGATAAAACTAAAGCCGTGTATTTGTAATGAAAATAAAATTTTGTAACCGCCCCTAAATCGACCCTCTGACCGGATTTGTTAATGTGATTGTTATGGTAGGGTCAGGCTACTCTCTGAGGGACAAGGGAAGCGACAAGGAAAAGAGTTTGTTGCAATGATGTTTGAATATTTTATTTCTAGGCCAAGACTGACAAACTAGCACCTATGTTAGTTTCTTTACCAAAACCACAGAGGGCTAAACTTTTACTGCCGCCTGGACGCTGGACTACATACAGAGAAGATGAAAGTATTGTAAGTACCTACCAGCAGTAGTTAAAATTTAGTATGGTCAACAGTACATTAGTGATACTTGAACTAAGAAAGCCTGTCCTTACTTCAACTATATGGAGACGCTATTCATGTCAAATTGTTCCCATGCTCAGCGTATTTAGAGAAATAGTAATGGCCTTGTACACTAATGGAGTTAGATTAATTTCTGGTAAGATTGACCCAGAGGTACACACACAGGTGTACACCCATATTTCACCTATGCTGTTATTAAGTCTCATGTTATAGGCAGTGAGCCTATTGCCACCTATACTCAATAAGTGTATTATACTCCATAAGTATTAAATAAAGCTGTTACACTAAGAAAACAATAATCATATTCACTGAGTACAATTCCAAACTCTGGGCTGCTATTGAGAATCTCCTAATAGAAAAACCTGAGACCTCATGCTCAGCAGTTGTGTTTGGGACTGAATAGGCCCAGGTGGAATTAAAGCAAGTGGACTGTATTATAAAAAGGTTTATTAGGTGGTTAACAATTATAGCAACATAAGTACTCAAAATGTATATCCGAGTGCGGTCGTGTCGGACGATGTAATGCCGCGACGCTGTTGCGTTCCCTCTCTCCGCGCCGTGCCGCGTCGCGCGTTAACTACGTCGTAGTGTGTTAGTTGAATTTGTATGTATGTGTGTGAACAGGGACCACTGAACCAACAAAGCAGTCTCTCTGATCGGATCTGATGATCCGAGATCTAATTACTGCAACATTATGGTTTTTAATATTGTAGTTGGTAAGTTCATGAAATTTGGTAAATAGCCATAGACAATTCGGTAATGAATGGTCACTGAAATATTGTTCCACAGCTCCATTATTTGGATTATTATGCTTTTTAAAACTTATTACAGTTATTTTTAGTAAAACCTTTAAGCCATAATTACCAGGCACAATAGATTTTTATTGATAATTATAATTTTGTATGTGGCTGAGTGGAAGGGTCTATTGATAATTTGAATGTTTTATTTACAGCAATTTCCATTCGAGACATTTGTGCCTAAACTACAATTTCTCAGTATTGTGCTGCCTAAGGAACTGCCCCGGTTGGTGAAGATCGAGAGGTTAAGGAGGAAATTCCTTGCTGCAAATGTTAAGGTTAAAAGTTTCATTAAGTTTCATCCTATTGTAAAATGCTTTTAATAGTCTAGTGGGTTACTTTCATAGACATAAGAATAGAAGTTCTTCTTAAAGAACCCCTGTATTTTGATGTTGTTCAAGGTGTATAATTACTCATATTTCTTTTTATAATTTTTGTTTGATGAACAACTTAGTGTCAGAGTTTAAACTGCTCGTCATAGTCCTTTGCCGTTTAATTTTAACACATGGAGAACATCTTGCAGATGTGCTAATTTGTTTACAGTGTAATCCAGTACATTTTAAAAGAAAGTCAGTGCGTGCCTTTTTTAATTTAATGATTCTGATAGATGTCAAGTAATAGCTAGACTGATGTGTATTACAGGCTTGCCTATTTTGGAAACCGCAGTAACCATGTATTGTATTGTATATTTTTCGTAATAAACGATTTATATTTTTAATTTTATTGCAGAAAATGCTCCGTGAGCTGGGCATACAGCCTTACTGGCTGTTGCCTATCGAGGAGTTCAAGATCACAGACCAAGAGCACTACGGACTGTATAGCCCCTTCCCTAAACTCGACTTGGAAATTTTTGACAACACTGATTTTGACTGCCGGTGAGTACAACAAACAACGGCCGTAGCCAGGAATATAATGGGGGGGGGGGGGGGGGGGTTTACCTACTTACTACTTACTGGCGGTGACACGTATTTTATTATTGAATAGATTCAGGCGATACTTTGTGGAAGTCCATTACAATGGATGCAAATAAATACAATATCTAGCTCCTTCCACAATATTGCGCGTAGTCATGCATTACATCCCCAGGATCTGTTAGACCTTGTAGTGTCTAACAGATCATGCGGATGCCCAGTGGGGGGTAGTCGCAATTTTTACCGCTTGCGTATGCGCATATATTTGCGTGCGGAAGGGCGGTGCACAGGTAATGCATGACTACCCTCAATATTGTGGAAGTAGCTAGATATTGTATTTATTTGCACGTATATTATTTGCGTAATTTCTTTTCAGTGTACCCGAAGAATGGATGTCTTTAGGTATGATTGAAGGGGAGCAGTATCCTTGCCCCGGGCTGGCTTTCATCCCCAAAGATGACACTAAGCCGGCCAAGCCCAACGGGGATATGATACAATCATTAAACAATTTGTATGAGGTTGGTATATGGTCTACTTGCTTTTACTTGGTGGTGTCAGGTGTCTAAATTCTTAGTACTGTTTATGCTGCATGTTAATATGCAAGTCATTCAGTTATTTCAGCCTGTTTTATATTCACTGTAGGGCAGTATCCCTTCTTCCATTTGTCTCTGTCTAGTGGGAAGTGTGGGCCAATCTTTATGTAGGCGTCAAACTCGTTCCTCTTGGCCTAAGTCTACCGCAACGTCGTCGTTGGACCTTTACTGGGACCTATTTGGTTGTGGTTTAAACCCATTAAACATGCGATGTGCGGTAGACGTGTCCAACCCCAGGCCGCTTGCCCTTGGCAGCTTCGTGGGTTACGTCGACGATCTGAGTTTTGGAGCGCAGTATATTGCGTGCGTTACACAAGTCAGTAAAATCTTTTTTCACTTATTTATTCCACCACAACGCCATGAACTCTGAAAAGAATTCGGTTATGGTCTGACGACCGATTGCAAAGGGAAAAGATTTAAAAAAAAATCCTTTATTATAGGTATGTATGTATATAGATCAGGACCAAAGATATTATCTTATTTCCGTTATCAGGACCCACCAGTGCTTGGAAGATAAGTATCTTGATTAAAACGGTGAAAGAAAACATCGTGAGGAAACCAGCACACATATTCTCGATGGTGTGTAAAGCCATGTCAGAGACCTACGGGTGTTTTAAACTCTGTCAATAGGTTGTTCATCGACCACACGATAAGAAAAAGATTGTATACTCCTTCAGGGAAAGAAATTAGTAAAATCCCTTTTTAGTGAGTGCTTACGTCACTTGGAAAACCTACTGTCCATTTGTCATGTCCTTAGTTTCAGCTGTTTTTGCTTTGCGTTATTAGGATTAAAACACCCAGCCCATAACTGTCCCACTGGTGACCAAAAACCTCTTCGCAAATAAAGAAGGCACGAGCATTGACTACCACGCTAGCTCACTACGGTTTGACGATTTCACAATTAAGTCCAAGGTTTCCTTACGATTTTTTCCTTCACTGTATGCCTTTTATGTCTTAGATTAGTCAACTAATTGATGACCAGGATTGGTAGGGTATATTGAAATACTATCTCATTACAAATAAGATTCACAACCATTCTGGGCTTGCGGAAATTTTATTCTGACAGCGTTCCTTGCATTCGCAGTGGACCAACGTCGCAGCCATGAATTACGACAAGAAGACTGACAAATGGGAAGTGATGGCTCTGGATGGCACCAAGAGGAGATATGTGTGAGTTTAACTCACAATGTACTTGTATTTATTTATATTATATATTAAGGTAGTAAGGGGGCTCGTGGGTAAGTAACAGCCGCACAGATCGATCGATCGAGGTTCTGCGCTTGCCGCGGTCGGTCTGTAGATGAGTGACCATCATTTCATACCGAGAGCCCTCCGTGCCTCGGAAAGCACGTTAAGCCGTCGGTCCCAGTTGTCAAATTAAGATCTATGACAGCCGTTACGGGTAGTCAGAGGCCTGAAAGTCTGACAACCAGTCATACCACGAGATATCGTATTACCCAGTTACTGGGTTGTGGCGGTCAGATGCCTAGTCGCTCCATGTAAAACACTGGTATTAAGCTGCATCCGATTGGACTGGAAGCCGACCCCAATGTAATTGGGAAAAGGCTAGGCAGATATATATTAAGGTAGTAAGTATTAGTAGTGATGGTAAATGTAAGGTAACTCGTCTAATTGTAGAGAAAGCCGGCACAGCTAATAGCATACACAAGATTTATTGTTTTAATCGCTTCATTAAGTGTACGCAAATGCAACTTCTGATCATGAGGCATATGAGGCGTAAATTCTCGGACCGCGCAAAAAGGTATTGTTGGTTATTTCTGTATGTAAAAATTTTGGAATTATGTTTGGAAGATAGCCATTGGCTTACCAGATACTGCCATGTTTTGTTGGCCGAGTGGTTACGGGCCCGCCTCTTGAGCCACAGGTTGTGGGTTCAAGTCTAGCAAGTACCAATTTAACTTTTTCAATGTCATATGTACTTTTTTAGTTAATCTAAGACATCACAGACATACGGTAAAGGAAAAGATCATGAGAAAATCTGGACTCGTTGGTCTGAAATCACCAACCCGCAGATAGCTAGCGTGGTGATCAATGCTCGTGCCTTCTCTGTATGAGAAGATGCCCTTGCCCTGTAGGACAGTTATAGGCTGGTTATGTTACTAGCTACCTACCATTTATGTAAGACTTAATAATAGCATCACTGAAATGTTAAGACCCCTGCTTAACCCTTGGGGATACAGGCTTGAGGCTAAGCTATGTTCCAAATACAGTTGCTGTAATATTACTGTGCACGTCTGGAAGTTGTATGCAAGTAGGCTGCGTGATACTCAATTTTACGATAAAATCAGCAGGGCGCATGCGCGATCTGGCGAGAGCCCAGTAACAGCGTGCTTTATCACTTACTCCTTTACATTCCGTCAATATATATGTCTCGCTCGCTCAAACGCCGAGAATAATCGGTGCGATAAATGTTTCGCGGTCGTGTTGGTTTTCCCAACAAAATAAATATTTTTCCATGCATAGCTTTGTTCTACACGACTGTATCTGCGCGGCCGTTTGGAATGACTAACTGTAAAACTTATCCGATAGTGGGATATCTCACAGGCTCGTACACGACGCACGTACTCGCCGATGGCTCTCGTATTACCGTCGTGGTCCGAACGAGGCAGAGGTTGTCTGTGTGTGTGAGAGGGTAAATAAGTGCATACATTACACTAACTTCAGACATGTATGGTTATATTACGACAACTGTACGGACTGACTGTATACTTACAAATAAAATAATTGTTTGGTAGTATCCCTCGCATAAGACTGATGTTCAAGGCGGACGACCCGGAGACATTTGCGCAACGAGTCAAGTTCGCAGTCGATCTTCGGAAAGAAGTAGAAAATAATCTTAGGTTTGTATTCAACAATGGTATATTTAAAAAAAATGTGTTCAGTAGACCGCACGTTTGTGGAAGTCTCCACGAACGTGCTTTGACCTTGAGCTGGCCTATCGTAGTAGGGAGTTTCAATAGAATGCGAGGCTAGCTTATACTGGTTTTCTTACAACTGTCGTGAATTGACGTGCGGTATGCCACTGTACCCCCTTTTGTTGACCCCCTTAAAAGGAAGTTACTTTATAAATTAGATCGAAGCCTTCTATAAATAATAATAATTAAAAGCTGAATATTATTGAAATTAATAATAATAAATAATCTTATTTTAATTATTTTTATAGTCGGTTTTTCTGTTTTTTTTTTTTTTATAACTACGCTAAGTTCTGTTCGATTATTAAGATTTTGACGTGTATGTGTTGAACTTGACGTCACCTAAAAATAATCGTTTATTTTCGGTGTAGGTTCTACCTGTACTTGGACTGCTTGTTACTTGAAGGATTGCCCAAGATGCCTGTGCATAATATGCCTCAAATAGTTAAAATGGTACTCATTCATCGACAGGCGAAAGAAGTCGACGAGGAACACATGAAAGCGCTCAAACAAGAGGTATTTATGTCGATTGTGATGAGAACACTTAAACTAAAATAAGAACATTCTCTCTGCCATGCCTTTTCCCAATTACATTGGGGTCGGCTTCCAGTCAAACTGAATACAGCTTAACACCAGCATTTTACATGGAGCGACTGCCTATCTGACCTCCACACCCGGGTAACACGATATCTCGTGGTATGACTGGTTGTCAGACTTTCAGGCCTCTGACTACCCGTGACGGCTTTCATAGATCTTAATTTCACAACCGGGACCAACAGCTTAACGTGCTCTCTGTGGCACGGAGGGATCTCGGTATAAAATGATGATCACCCATCCACAGACCGACCGCAGCAAGCGTAGCCTAACCTCGATCGATCGATCAGTGCAGCTGTTACTTAGCCACGATTCCCACTATAATTATATATAATATTTATATTTTATAGTATTTGGTGGTGATTCTATGATACTGTTGATAATTTCTTAACAGAAAAACCCAGTGACACTTTGCCCGACCCGGTAATCGAATCCTGGTTGATCTAGTTCTACTGAACAAGATCAACCAGGCAGTCAAATAATTTCATCCTGTTATCATGTTTTAATATTCATAAAGAAAATAATGTTTTTTATTCGGGTCCCACCTCAAACATATATTTTTTTGCACCTAACTTTAAATGTATTAACCCTTAAAAGACAATAATTTCGTTTTATCTTTATTTCAGGTTGAGCTACTTTATAAAAAGATGGAAGGGAAAATGAAAATAATTTACACTATACAGAAATACAAAGATTTATACAACTTTATAGGTGTACCGACGCCAGACTACGTCCCTCGGGTGCCTCAATTTGGTAAGTATTTACAGAATTTTATGAAAAACTTAATTTGTTATCGACCTTTTTAATTGATTGCTTATACGCACTTCTTTTTGAATTCAACCCTAGGTTTAAACCAACCAATCGTAGACCCGGTGATTAAGCTAGATCAGGTGATAAGTGGACCCATTCAGTAAAACAAAGTTGCTCACTGGCTCCTAAGCGGGTGTAGCATAAGCATAAGCAAAAAGGCTTTCAGACTCCAATGGGATAGGGTGAAGTATGCCAGGCGATTGCACAACAGCTGTTAGGCAAAAGTCTTTACGCAATGGGTGCCTGAAGATAGAAGACGACGAGGCCGCCCCAGAAAACGCTTTGAGTGAGGAATACATCCAATTCACCTCGCCTACATGACTTGGAGGTACCATATTCCACGAAGGCTGATTTGAAGTGGTTTAAAAAGTACTTGGCAAGACTTAAGAAAGGCCTGAGTCAGTAATACAGCACAACCTAAAAAAAGAATCGAATCCTGATTATACATACTTAAGGTTATAAGATTATACATGGTAAGGCAGAGACTGTCGCTTTCCACTTCCTGCGATTCTGACACACCGCTTTCGCTTCACCTTCATGTTCATTAACTTCCATCCTGATGATGAAGACACTGAACGCTTGATACTCTTTAACAGGTAGACATCCATGTGTGATGGAAGACTTCCATGGAAGACTGAAGTACAATCAATGGTATTCATTGTATGTGCTCACTGAATCCGTCGCTTGCATACATCTGGTCATTGATGAATGTCTCAAGGTAATAATTATAGAACACTAGCTTCTGCCCGCGACTTCTTCCGTGTGGACTTCAGAATTGGGTCCAGCAGGGATAAAAATTATCGAATTAGGCTATAAACTATCTGTATGCCAAATCTCATGCAAATCCGTTCTGTAGTTTTTGCGTAATTGAGTAACAAACATTCAAACATCTTCACAAACTTTAACATTTATAATATTAGTAGGATAACATAACATAACATAACATAGCGTCACGTTTGTATTCCCCGAAGGGGTACGCAGAGGTGTACACAGTTGTACACCCACATTTCACCAATTAAGTCCTATGTATTAGGTGGTAATCCTATTAATTATTGTTCAACGATTATTACTCACTTGCATTTGTCGGGATTGCCCGACTAGTTTCGAACTCGAACGGAGCCCTTAGTCATGAGCTGAGGCCGCGGCGATGTCGCGAGTCAAACTGGCGCTGCACCGCATTGCATGCCGCCGCGCGCGGGCTGTAGATGCACACGGTGCCGGCGTCGGGAGTGTTCGTGTGTTTCCGTCATTCGTCGTGTCTGAGTTACCCATAGTGCATACCGAGCTAACTGTGTCGCACTCCAGACTTGACTCACTTTTGCATGATGTAGACTTCAGAGCTGGTTTCCAGGCAGGAGGCAGTGTCCAACCACCGTCTCTGTTGAAGTTTGGGCGTCGACTTATTTCGATAGCTTCACGTACTTTTCGCGGAATTAAATATTTTTCCCTCGCTAGTACGGACGCCTTATCGAACCGTATGAAATGAGCCGCGCCCTTGCTACATGCGTGTTCTGCGACTGCCGACTTGTTAGTGTCCATGCTCTTCACATTACGTATATGTTCACCAAGTCTGGTTGCGATGTTGCGACGCGTTTCACCAATATAGCTTAGGCCACAGTCGCACGGTATCATGTACACTCCGGGGACGCCTAGCGGATCTTTGTCCTTCGGTGACCGTAGTAACTGTTGCAGCAGTCCGGGTGGGCGATAGACGGTCTTAATGCTATACTTTCGGCGTAGTATATGTCCTATTTTGTCCGTGACTCCTCGCACGAAAGGTAGGAACGCTGGATTGCGTTCCGCGCCCGCCAGTCGACTACGACTCGTGTCTACCGTATTTAGGCTGCGTATGCATCGTCGCCACTGGTAACCGTTGCTCTCCAGTACGTCTCGTAGGTGACCTAACTCCGCGTCTACATACTGAGGATCGCACAGACTGAGCGCTCGGTTAAGTAGCGATCTGGGTACGGAAGATAGGTGTGCTGGATGGTGATGGGAGTCTGCGCGTAGATATCGGTCGGTGTGTGTCGGTTTCCTATGGACAGTGTGTGACACACGACCGCCGGGTTCTCGGATGACGAGAACGTCTAAAAATGGCAAGACTCCACTATTCTCCTCTTCTACTGTAACCGCTATCTTCCTATGTATCCCATTCAGGTGAACTGTGAAATCGCTAAGCGCATCCCGGTCGATGATTGCAAATATGTCATCCACATACCGCCACCAGTATCTTGGTTTTGTTGCGGACTCCAAGGCTTGATCTTCGAACCATTCCATAAAAATGCTGGCAACCACCGGCGCGATCGGTGAGCCCATTGACACTCCGTCTACCTGCAGAAAAAACTCACCATTCCACAGAAAATAGCCACTTCTCAAACAGTATCTAATGCACTCAATGTATCCAGTGGGTAACGTAGTACCACTTAGTAGTGTAGAGATAATATTTATGACTTCCTCCACTGGAACATTGGTAAAGAGTGAGGTGATGTCGAAACTGACCATTATCTCCGAATCCTTAAGCTGCACATCTGCTAATAAGGTGACGAAGTGCCTTGAATCCTTTATAAAGCTACTTGACTTTCCGGTGTATGGTTGCAGTATAGAAGCCAAATGACGCGACAGTTTATAAGTAGGTGCGTCTATTTGACTTACTATTGGTCTCAGAGGCCAATCCGGTTTATGGATCTTGGGTAAACCGTAAAACTTTGGTGGTGTGGGATTGTGTGGTCGCAGCATTGTCAGAAGGTCACTGTCATCAAGGTCTTGTACTAGTTTAATGACTTTAGTGGTCACCCTGGCGGTCGGGTTGTAGGAAACTTTTTTGTAAGTAACTGTGTCGCTCACCAATTCTGTGATTTTCTTGTTATACTCTTCGGTATCGACGACAACAGTTGCGTTACCTTTATCTGCTGGCAACACGAGTAAGTCTGGATCATTACGCAAATCACGCAAGGCCACGATTTCCTGGCGGCTCATGTTGCCTTTTGGTGGCACCGATTTACGCAGAAATGACGACACATCTTGTCGTAGGCACTCCGCATCCCCGTGAGGAATCCTGTTGCGCACGATCGTGTTCTCAATGTTCATTATAATATCCTCGACCGGTATTCTACGAGGAGCTGGAGCAAAATTGAGTCCACGAGATAGGGCTAGTTTGGTTTCCTCCGGCAATGGTTTCGAAGATAAATTGACGACCGTGATTAAATTCTTAGAATTAGCATTTCCGTGAGTATGCGACGGATTGCTATTATTTCTAATCAGGTTCGTCAATTTATTGTTTTGCCTTTTGGTGGTATTTAAAACTATCGTTTCAGTGCGACTATGTGTCATCGTATCCAGCACATTCCACAAATCCGCATCAAGTAACTGGGATAACTGTAGATGCAATTCATAAGTACACGTATTCGCACAAATAAACTTACGGCGGTAGTCACATATTGCACGACACAACAATTTCCTACTTGCGACACGAAAGAATTCATCGTAATCTCGAATGCCACTTTATAGGTTTTATTTGGGCGAACTTAGGCACTACACCGTTATCTCGGCACTGCAATAGGAATTCTAACCCGCACTCGAGTTTCTTACGTCTTATTCTTAATCGCGTAAACTCTTTCACTTTATTTAGCACTACCGCACTGTAACGGTTCACTATTTTTGTATAATAACTTTCGTGAGACACATTCATATTAATTATTGTTCAACGGTTATTACTCACTTGCATTTGTCGGGATTGCCCGACTAGTTTCGAACTCGAACGGAGCCCTTAGTCATGAGCTGAGGCCGCGGCGATGTCGCGAGTCAAACTGGCGCTGCACCGCATTGCATGCCGCCGCGCGCGGGCTGTAGATGCACACGGTGCCGGCGTCGGGAGTGTTCGTGTGTTTCCGTCATTCGTCGTGTCTGAGTTACCCATAGTGCATACCGAGCTAACTGTGTCGCACTCCAGACTTGACTCACTTTTGCATGATGTAGACTTCAGAGCTGGTTTCCAGGCAGGAGGCAGTGTCCAACCACCGTCTCTGTTGAAGTTTGGGCGTCGACTTATTTCGATAGCTTCACGTACTTTTCGCGGAATTAAATATTTTTCCCTCGCTAGTACGGACGCCTTATCGAACCGTATGAAATGAGCCGCGCCCTTGCTACATGCGTGTTCTGCGACTGCCGACTTGTTAGTGTCCATGCTCTTCACATTACGTATATGTTCACCAAGTCTGGTTGCGATGTTGCGACGCGTTTCACCAATATAGCTTAGGCCACAGTCGCACGGTATCATGTACACTCCGGGGACGCCTAGCGGATCTTTGTCCTTCGGTGACCGTAGTAACTGTCGCAGCTGTCCGGGTGGGCGATAGACGGTCTTAATGCTATACTTTCGGCGTAGTATATGTCCTATTTTGTCCGTGACTCCTCGCACGAAAGGTAGGAACGCTGGATTGCGTTCCGCGCCCGCCAGTCGACTACGACTCGTGTCTACCGTATTTAGGCTGCGTATGCATCGTCGCCACTGGTAACCGTTGCTCTCCAGTACGTCTCGTAGGTGACCTAACTCCGCGTCTACATACTGAGGATCGCACAGACTGAGCGCTCGGTTAAGTAGCGATCTGGGTACGGAAGATAGGTGTGCTGGATGGTGATGGGAGTCTGCGCGTAGATATCGGTCGGTGTGTGTCGGTTTCCTATGGACTGTGTGTGACACACGACCGCCGGGTTCTCGGATGACGAGAACGTCTAAAAATGGCAAGACTCCACTATTCTCCTCTTCTACTGTAACCGCTATCTTCCTATGTATCCCATTCAGGTGAACTGTGAAATCGCTAAGCGCATCCCATTATCATATTGCTTAGCGAACTATAAAGTTACAATATTAAATGGAAAAAGAATACGGTCAACGAAATTTGACACGGAGTTTTAAGTTTTAGCACGGAGCAAAACATGGGGTACCCTATCTCTATCCTATTCAAAAAGTGCATACCTTAAAGTTATACATTTTTGTGGAAAGATAAATACAGCCGTGAGCAGGATTCGAACCTGCGCCTCCCGGATAAATACTCCAGGTGCTCTGACCACTAAGCCATCTCGACCTCTGGTGACTACTCCGAATTATACTTCCACATTTTATAACGTCTTTTTTGTTGACGATATCGCTATCTAGTCAGTCCCTAGACAGCTAACTGAACTTACACGACTTACTTTGCAGTTAATATAATGTCTGTACTTTTGTAGTGAGACCTAACATCAATTCGGGACATAATGTCTTTTAGAAAGAAAGAAATAAATTGATTAGGATTATTTGAGTTTGTAAAACACACGAGCGAAGCCGAGGGTGGAAAATGGTGTTGAAATGTGGATGAACCAAAGTAAACATCTGCTTAACCCTTCGGGGAATACAATGCGTGATTGTACGATGTTGCGTGACATTTTCAGGTGGAGTCTATGCTGTTCTTCACGGCCAACTATGGAAGAAACGCGAGCCTGGCAGAGTTTGACGCAGCACAACAGCATTGCACCAGCATGGTAATTTTATAATCGCTCAAGCCACCCAATTAAAACAGAAGCTTAAAGATATGGGCAATAGAGTCTAAAATTGCAACGTTTTTGCTGGCACTGAAGGAAAGGGTCTTATTAGAAAAATTCCTGCGCATAAATATGAGACATCTCAGACATATACGTCGGCCTAATGTTGTTTCATCTCCCTTTGACACGCTGTATATACTTTTTCAGATGTTAAAGTATCTGAATATATCTTGGCTGAACCAAACTGCGCACGCAATAAGAATGTCGTTCAGAGATGTCGGGAAAGGGTATGCTGTGTTTTGAAGTTTTCTGTAGTACATGCTCAGTTTCATTTTACTTATAATTTTCGAAAGTATGTTTTATAATAAAATGCGAAGTTTACAGGGCGCCACTAGTTATAACTTAAACAGACGCTTGGTTAATTCCAATGAAATCCTATTTTTATAAATGAAATATATATATATTTCGCAATTATTAACCCATTGTGAGCTAAGAAATTTATCAATTCAATTGTGTAACTCTTTACCGATATGACGAAAATATTTGGTGTTTCAAAAAATTGGCTTAGTAACAGTCTTCTAAACGTATCATTTGGAATTGAAACATTACATGGCTCGTCACTCTGTGAAATGCGTCATTCGAGAGCAAGACTTCGCTCACTGATTCAGATTTAGAGTGAACGGCAAACATAATACAATCTTAACAAGTGCGTAAGAGATATGAAATGAGATGTATCTAACACTCTTATATTAGTTAGTTATAGGCTGTTTATCTTACGCTACATTGTTGTGACAGATGGTTTAACATATATGAGAAGAAGTGGGAGTTCTACGGCGTCAGTAAGCTGTCGCGGTTCATGCAACTCGTCAGGTTTCGCATGCAGGTAGGAATCTTTCACTGGTGTTGCGAGAAAAGATTTAGTGATGAGGTTTGACAATGGTATGCTAAAATGGATTGGGCGTGTAGAATAGATGGATGAAAAGAGATTGACTACTGACTAAGTGGTTAACGAGGCGATGGGTGTGGATAGGAGTGTTGGGGCAAGCCGACCTCGGTAAATAAACAGCAATTAAATTGCGGTCGTTGCAAAGAAAGGCAGGTCAACGATAAATCGACGAACATGCATGAAGAGATTAATGAACATAGATGAAGTAGAAGAGGGGTGTCTGAATCGTGGCTAGTGGAAATCGGAAATGGGATTCAATATGTGCAATAAGTATGCGGTGAAATACTTGCACTGATTGTTATGCCACAATATGAGGCTATGTATATGAGGCTTTAAAATGGTTTTAACCCGGTTTATGTCCAGCTTTATATGATTCATAGATTAAAAAAGCGTTAAGTGATTTAATTATGTGAATATGAGACCACTAGAAGTGATATAATCTGACCGTCTCCCATCTATGGAGGGATAGGTTAACCCTGTGATCTCAGTTATTGTCTATAGATACTGGTTATGAAGCCAGAGGCGGCTTGATCTGAGAGAAGAGTTCGATGCCATTATGAAATCCCAAAAAATTACCGTCTACGGAGAACGGTCCTAAACTAGGGCTGCTGAGAAGTAATTCCTAACAAAAAAAACCTTCAGATAGGCAGGTCAAATACAAAACACAAAAGAAATACGAAAGTTAAAACACTCTTTGTATGGGACAGTACGCTCTCCGCTACTGCATCGAGCAGTCGATGGCAATGTTCGTGGCGTTATGTGAGACGCCGTGCCTCTGCACATACTGGTGCCCCGATGACTACGAGTGGGACTCCAGTGACCTCATCAACTCGCCCTTCCGCTCCCCCACCGTCACTCTCTTCTACTTTCATCTAATGATGGCAGAAACTGGACCCTATTACACTACGGATCCGGCACAATTTGAGGTATATATAAAGTGACCATTTATTTTTTTACTCAAAACGGGACTTCGGTTAATGTACGTCAATTGGAAGGTTGACAGTGAAAAAAAAACCTAATTTCTAGTTAAGTTTTATTTTATTTATTTAATAGTAGGTATTTATTGCAAATAAAAAAAGGAACTAAACAAATTCTCAGTTATTTTTATATTTTTCAGATGAACAAATTTGTTTTAATACCGCTGGTGATGATTTTAAATAGGAATAAAATTCTTGGCACGTTTTTTTCATGTTTACCTTCGTTATCAACATTGCCTTTAGGTCCGGAACCTGTAACTGTGTTTAATCAGATTCCGTACGGCCCTGTGCCCGACAGGTTCGTCAATTTTCGCGTGGTTTTGGAAAACGGGACATTTTTGCGTATAACTTTTTCAGGGGACACCGGGACAGAGAACCGCAAAAAGGGACGGTCCCGTTCAAAACGGGACGTCTGGTCACGTTAGGTATATACTTTAGTAAGACCTTTGTAGGCTTACAGCCATTTGTCGACCGTTTTTTTAAATCATATTTGGACCTTCTTTTGACCAACTCGCCTGATGGTAAGCGACATTGTGGGTGAGGATGGAGCACGTAAATCTAGAAGAATTCTATTCACTGTAGCCTTGAATATGCCTAGATTTTATTTCTCAGGAAACGGAAGACGGCAGGGTGTACTATTCACGGGCAGTACCTACGTATAATGAAATTAGCGGTTGTTTGATAGACATCAAGAGCTAGAGGAGTTAGGAAATTGGCAGCCTACATTTCTCAGAGACGGTTAAGTCTGTAGTCTGGGGGTGCTCTATTCTGCCCACGTGTACGTTTATATTTGGCAGGATAAAGAGCTTGTATATTACATCGCAATTTGTAACAGCGATACAAAACAAATACGTGTTATGTTAATACTAATAAATATTTCTTTGATGGAATAGTTTTAAGGCAAACTGGATTTTTGGGGCAGTATTATCACCCTGAAAATTATAGGTGATTCTGTTAATTCATCTATCATCACTCTGCATGAGCGGACTTTAGATTGAATCTTATAAGTAGATCACGACCGGGCATCTCAGATTTTCTCCAATGGGAGTTATTAAGTCTAGGTGTTTCCAGGTGGTTATCCAGCGCCTGTTCCGCGAGATGCTGTACCGTTGTCACTTCATCCCTCAAGTGCACCCCATGATCATGACTGGCCTAGTCTTCGATAAGGAGTTATTTCTAACCTCCATAGGTGAGCTAGCTTATTTTACTTGTAATACTACTTGTAATATTCTACGGCATCTTATCTGCGCTTTACCGCGTAATTTTTTTAGTTACTTTCAAACATAAATTCGTAGATCTTGAGATACGAGTGAAGTAAATCGGAGCTAATAATTGCAAAATTTAATTTATTTAATTATTTATTATTATTTCGGGGTGTCCATGTGGTTACTAATGTGACTTTTCAATGTGTTGTGTATTTTCTTAATCAATCTAATTTATAACAAACATTCAGTGAAGAAAAAACATCGGAAGAAACCTGTAGGAGTATTCTCAACTATTGGAAGTTTTCGAATCCGAATTCGAGAGTAACAAAAACGAATAAATAACGCTATTCCCAGATCCTGTGAAAACAATTAAAATATGCGTTAATATAGTATACTGAGTTATTCATATACAAGCAATTTAAACGACACCGATAATTTGATGACTGATGGTTTTTCGATACGGAAACTTCCGACAGTTGAGAATAACCCTGCTGGACATAATGGTCTGAAATCATAAATACTCAATGATCTGGCGTGGTGATCAATGCTCGTGCCTTCTATGACCAGAGGCCCTTGCCCAGCAGAGGAACAACAACGATTAATGTTGCTAAATGAAATTAAGCAAATTGTGAAACGACATGCATGTTCTAAAGGAACTTGGTCTTATTTTATGTTGTCGGGATTGCTCGACTAGTTTCGAACCGACTCCGTTTGAGTTCATAACTAGTCGGGCAATCCCGAAAAAAATGCACGTGAGTCGTAACCGGTGAATAAGAATTGATATGAATACGTCCCACGAAAGTTATTATAAAAAAATTAGGAAATATGTTTGCGGTTATGTTGGAAATGCATCGCATCCCCCAGGTCTAATGGAGCCGAATGTTGTGGACTATCGAGACAGGCTGTTAAAGGCATATAGGAAGGCTATCGTCCCACTAAAAGCCTACATGAGGCAGTATGACTGCTACAGAGAGATATATATGCTAGATATCGAGGAGTATGTCGAGTGAGTACATCTTGTTATTATCGGGTTGATCAATGGCATTTTTTATTTTGTCGGACTAGTACTTAGCTATAATAATAATACTCCTCCCGACCGTATTTCGGTCACGGCGGCCTATCTGCACGGAGATTAGCCAAGCACGCAGGAGATATAGATATTTTCTTCTTAAACTCTGCGTCACTTGAGAACTAATTACGAGCAAATCGAGTAAAGGATATAGGAATATATAATTCCATTTCCACCCGGACGTAACAAATTCTCCTCAGCGGGGATCTGGAGAAAATAGCCCGCTATAGTAGTACCGATCCATTTTTTTTGTTGAGGTTTACTCACCTCCTGGGAAACCGGTCGCCACCAAGCTGGTCCCATTTGACGGTCCCATATATGTGGGCCTCCGATGAGTAGGAAACTCTGGTCAGGAAGAGATCGTCGGGATCAATCATTTATCTTTTGATGGGTAACCGCTAAAGTATTTTCATCTGAGTGGCTCCGTGGTTTGAGGGTGCTCATTAAGTACTAGTTCTTATTGTTATATTATAAGAAATAAAGTGTAATATATATTTATTCGTATTCTATGCATTCTTCTAACTGTTCATTCTTATAATCGGATGATAACGACGAAACTTTGGTGAGCAGTTGGGTGCGAGCACGGAAACATTTTTGACTAGAAAAATGCATTGCAATTCATACCGGGGCACAGCTAGTACTTTAATATTAATGCAATCACATGCTTCAAGGAACTTCCGAAACGAGAAGCACTCTGCCTCCGAGACTAGGGAAGAGGTTCAAATACACTACGATGCAAAGCAAGACCTTATATGGCGGCTACCTCAGTACATCAATATCGGACCCTTTGCCATTAATGTAGACTCTCTGAAGGTATTTTGAATATAACTTCACGCCTGTTTTCCGCAAAGGTGTACTTTCGTACATCCACATTTCACCAATGACGTTACTAAGGCCTATGCAATAAGTAGTGAACCTATTACCATTTACACGCCACCATTCCAAGCTTCGAGCTCATACTTAAAACCGAATAATACATACTTTGCCTATGTAATTGTAATTTGTGGTAAAAGGAACTTAGTTAAGGTTAGTAGGTAGGTACTGTTGTATATCTGTATTCAACTCTGTCATTATTAAGTCCTATGTAATAGATGGTGAGCCTAGCACTATTGATACTCACAGTTTGAAGTCCGGGGTCCCACTTAGAATTCCCAAACATGAAACTCAACATTTAAGTCCAACCCAGGATTTTAAACATCTACCTCATGTTTGCATCCACGAGACCAAAAACACAGTTCTCTATAAGACGACCACCCTTGGCCCGAACATATAGTACCGTATTATATATATAATTAATATTTCCAGCAACTGCTAGTAAATAAAAGGTCGGATATAATAAAGGCATTGCTAGTGATGTGGGCAGAAGAGGTCCGTTTGGTCGTGGATGACGTCATCACTGCCTACAAGAATATCATGCGCAAGTTGGGCGAGAAACCTAACACTATTGAGCATGTGTTCGAGATCAGGGAGTGGATGGAGTCTATACCTTTCGCGCTGAAGACGCAGGACGATATCATGAGGAAAGTCCACACGGTAAGGTTGTGCTTAAAACAAATGTAGCCAGGGTTTGTAGGCGGTTGAAGCCCTCTAAAATCTAAGATTGTTAGTTGAAGTGGACTGGTGCGGCCTGATCCTGATGGGGACGGGGGAGGTTTCTGTGGGGAAGGGGGATGCAAATCCATATCCACCCTTTCCGCTGGAAACGTAACGCGATATCATAAGGAGAAGAGTGTCCAGATTGTACGCATGGCCGAAAATAGCGGTTTTAGCCCCAGTTATAACTACAGGACTGTTCTTAAGTATCTACATCCTACTAATATTATGAATGTAAGAGTTGGTGAGAATGGATGGATGTTTGTTACTCTTTTACGCAATAACTCTGAACGGATTTAGACGAAATTTCCAACAGGCACACAGAAATTTCTCCAATGCCTTTTTCTTTTCCTTCTTATACAGGATTACGAAGTATTAGATGCATTCTTCACGCCGCTAGAAAACGATGATTTCAAAGCTCTATGGGAAGCCATCGGGTGGCCTTTACAAATAACAAAACAGGTACCTTGATATATAATGGCATTGTCTTATTGCAGGTAATAACAACTTTTCATACAGAGAAGATATATTTTCTTGCACTATTAATTTTTATTTTATTACTTATTTGACCAAATCATTGTCACTTTTCTGTCAAATAATTTTTTCCAATTTCATTCTTCTTCATAACCTATGGTTGATGAACAACCTAATATCTTGAGTTTAAACCGCCCATAATCCCTGTGACATATACGTACCCGTGTTTTACTTTTCATCGTAAAGGTGGACGAAACGATCTTGTTCCTGGAGGAGGAGCAGGAGAAGTTCTGGAAGCTTCACCAGCAGGACGAGCAGACGCTGTACGACAAGATCGACATGTTCACCGCGCAGTGCATGAACCTCACGCTGCAGAACGATTTCTCCAAGGTAACATCATATTTGATGCGGCTTTGGCTTATTTAGACTTGGACTATAGAATTTATTTTATTCTATACTGGCTGTTCTGTGTTCCTTTTTAAAGTGTTTCTGTTTCTGAAAGTGGCACCGGTGTCTGAGAAGTTGTGTAGAAATCGTTTAGCATGGTATGGGCATGTGATGCGGAGGGATGAGCGTCATGTGACAAGGAAAGTTTTGAGTATGAATGTAGATGGCTATAAGAGTAGAGGAATACCGAGGAAGCGATGGATGGATTGTGTTAAAGATGATATGACTAGAAAAGGAGTGACTGACGATATGACAGCTAATAAAGATGTATGGAACAAGAATACATGCTGCGCCGACCCCAAATAAATTGGGATAAGGGCAGGGGGATGATGATGATGATGAAGCGGACACTTTTTTGACAGAAATCTTATTAATTCTCGTATTAGTTATTACTAAGTACTCACGAGCGTTTTAATTCGTAATCGGGTGAATGGTGTAGGCATACAAAGAAGTCAAACCAGCAGACAAATGGATATCCATGTTTATATATTTGATCTATTTATGGAGAAACAAGGTGTGTTGCTCAATTTGAAAGCGGAGGAACCTCCAACTCTGCGGGTGATAGGTTTTACGGCGTTTGTTCGTCGTAGAAATGTTACTTGCGCGATGCAGGATTTGCAAATTCGATTTGCTAGTGCAGGGCAACGTTTTTTTTAATGAAATTTATTTTTGTGTAATTTCTATGCGTCATCTGACGCACATACTTAAAACTATACAAATATACATAAAACTAAAACATTTTTTATGTAATAGATGATGAGCCTGTGTGGTTTTGAACAGTGGCCATATTGTAGGAACATATACAGCAACAATTTATATGTTGTATAAAAATAATTAAAACAATAATATCCAAGAGGTCAACGTCCTATTCGTCTCGTAACAGCTAACGCTTCTCTGTGAAAATTTCGTATACGGCCTTTGTCGGCGCGCGGTGCCGTCTTTGTGCCTACTGCGCGCGACGCGGCGAGGGCTATAATAATAATAATAATAATAAACACAGCTTGTATATTGGGCACAAATTCCAGGCTGGTACTGAGTAATTTCCAACAGATAAACCTAGTAACACTTCCCGGCTAGAGAATCGAAGTAAGGACCTCAAGTTCAGATGTAAATACGTAAAAATGTAAAAACTGATAAAAAATTTCGGACTTTACACTCAACAATTTCATCCTTTCTCAATGATCTAATTATAATTCCTGTAGGTCCATGAAATAGCTAACGACATAAAGAAGGCATGGAAGGCGATGAAGGACGCTCAGGACTGGGGGCGTATCCTGAACCAGCGACAAAAACTGTTCGGCCAGCCCGTGGTCGCGTTCGCGGATCTGAACAAGCTCGTGAAGGAGTTTGAGCCTTATAGGAATTTGTGGGTCACCGCTTCAGGTAAACCAGATACATTTTCTTTTTATTTAAAGTTCCTTTGCTCGTGGTAATTCCAAAAAATCGTGCCGACGATTTGCATTAATGTTCATGATAGTACGCACCGTGCCGGTCTATGGAACTCCCTGCCGTCTTCCGTGTGTCCTGAGAAAGCCTAGTTCTTAGCGATACTTAAATATGGCTAAGAACTAGGCTTTCTGTTAGGCTAAAGTGAATAATATAATTCTTCTGGATTTACGCTTACCATCAGGCGAGTTGATGGCCAAAGGTACGAGGGCCGGCTGATAAATTCGCGACCTAAGGTACTTAGCGATGAATTATCATCTGGTTACTGATAACACTGTTGCCTGACTAATTGGTAGTATAAATAACACCTAATTTTTTATTTGGTTCATTAACACTTTATCCCTGGAACAAGCAACAACACCATGTCAACGAAAACTGAAAATTCTCGCAATTTTGAGCACCGCGCAGTGATTAAATTCCTTGTAAAGAAAGGGAATTTGCCGAAATAATTTTTTGAAGAAATGTCGTAGGTTCTTCAGGATTCTGAGCCTTCATATACGATGGTAAAAAAATTAGCTCGACTATTTCAACAAAGAAGAGAGAGCTGTCAAGACGGCCATCTCCCGGGCCGCCTAGTGACGGTAGTGACCGAAGAAAATGTTCAAAAAGTTGAAAAATTCGTTCTGACCGATTGTAGAATTAAATTGTGGCAGATAGCTGAAGAGCTACAGATCTCTATCAATATCTAGTCTGTAATGAATTGGAGAAATTTTACATCAACATTTGCATATGAAGGAAATTGTGCGCGTTGGGTACCGGGAATGCTCACACCACTCGACAAACAGAGACGACTAGCGAGTTGTAAGGATTTTTTGGAGTTGTGTCAAAGTGATTTGGACAAAATTTGTAACCGCATAGTGACCGTAGATGAAACCTGGATTCGTCAATATGATTCCTAGTTCAAACATGCATCGACAACATCGATGCAGTGGATTAAAAGGGATAGAGGCCACCAAAGAAGTTTATAGTGGAAAAGTCGGCCTCTAAGATTATGGCAACCATTTTCTGGGATGAAGAGCGAAGAAGTTTTGTTAATTGATTACTTGCATAGAAAAACTATAATGAATGGCCAGTATTATGCTAATTTATTGGGTCAGGCACGTGAGGCAGTCGTACAGAAATGACGTGGCAAGTTGGCGCGCGGAGTGCTGTTTCTGCAACACAACGCACCCGTTCACACCTCTCGTGTTGCGAGGGATGCCTTAAAAGCCACGGGGTTCACAAAAATTGACCATTCACCCTACATTCTGGACATGGCTCCCAGTGACTTTTTTCTTTTTTCTAATTTGAAAAAGGAGTTACAGGGGCGAAGATTTTCGGACGACAATGAGATGAAGGCGGCCGTGGATAACCATTTTCAAGAGAAATCTACTGAATATTTTTTCAGTGATATTATGGCATTATATTCACGATGTGAAAAGTGTATTTCACTTTAGGGGGATTATATTTAAAAATAAGAATAAAGCATGACCTGTTAATATTGACACGTTTATTGTCCGCATAGGTGGAATAAACTTTCGAACTAATAATTATAATTACAAACAGTAGGCAAGGCACCTTGATATTAAACACATTACACATAAGGGAACCGCGAGTTCGAATAGTGCGCACTTGTGCGCGTTCTCTAATAAGCGTGCGCACTAAACCCTTGTAGTGTGTGACGCGCCTTCTCCCTATACATTGTTAAGTTAGCTTGTAAGTGAAATGGTTTGATCCTAGTTACACGTGTTTAATTGAGTACACTACCTCACACATTACACCCTGACTTGACTGAGCGACTGGTAGACGGATAAGAGTAGCAGCAGTAGCATTTTTTTTTGTGTGTTTTCCTATATTTTTTACATTTGTGCCGTAGCGTAGATATAATCTAGCTCTAAAACACTACTCACCTTATAAAATGTAAGGCCACTTGTGCGTTATGTAGTCCCCGCTTATATGCTACAGATTTCTTGAAGGCTCGTGAGGTGTGGTTAGACAACCCGCTGATGTACGTGGACGCGGACACCATAGAGCCGCTCGTCAACGAGTACTACAAGACGATCATCAAGTGTGTGCGCACCTTTAACGACATGCCCAAAGTGCAACAAGTCGCCGTCACTATACGGGTGAGGAAATTATCATTCATATTTTATGAGAGCATTACAAATTTGAACCACAAGAGGATATAGAGCACAGAAAGAAGTCATACGAATATTGTCACACACAAACACCTTAGCCACATATACAGTTAAAACCATACAGCCTAACCACGTATGGGATTTTGTTAAATAAAGCAAAATAAATATTAAAAAATCTTTCATAACTTTGTGGAATGAAAAATTACGGTCGTGAGCAGGATTCTAACCTGCGCCTCCCGTATAAATACACCAGGCGCACTGAGCACTAAATTATCTTGACCTCTGCTCATACCCCGAATTTTTCTTCCATACATGGATTTATATGATTTATGTGTTTTGGAATTCATAAAAAAAATGTGTCACATGAAACATGTAAGCGATTTGGTGTACAGCAGTAAGCTTATATTGTTGTTTTAATAAAAAAAACATCCCTGTATAAGGAACGAATAGATATATAGCCCGCCGCCCGCCCGCAAATATATGCACATACGCAAGCGGTGACAATTCCGACTACCACCAACTACTCTACATGTGTTTCGCCCCCCCACGGGGCATCATCAGGAGCTGTTAGACCGTGCAGTGTCCGCCACCGCCACATATATTTGCGGGCGGGCGGTGCACAGGTAATGCATGACTACCCTCAATTTGCATCC
This sequence comes from Xylocampa areola, assembly GCA_935421205.1. Taxonomy (NCBI): domain Eukaryota; kingdom Metazoa; phylum Arthropoda; class Insecta; order Lepidoptera; family Noctuidae; genus Xylocampa; species Xylocampa areola. The sequence goes on from OW285216.1 coordinate 2,106,783, forward strand.
ATTGTAATGGACTTCCGCAAAGTAACGCCTGAATCTATTCAGTATTTATTTGTTATTGTAGGACTATATCGACTCGTTTAGGCCGCTGATACCGATCATACAGGCTGTGAGGAACCCTGGCATGAAGGAGCGACATTGGAACGAGTTCATGGAAAGAGCTGGTACGACTATGTTTACTCATATTATCCAAACTAATATTATAAATGCGAAAGAACTTGGTTTGTTTGTGTGTGATGTTTCCACGCCGAAACCATTGACCTATTTTGATGAATTTTCATATAGTGGTAGATTGGGCGTAAGTAAAGGTTACAGGCTACCTTTTGTCCGGAGACGAAGTCGCCTGCGCCAGCTAGTACAATTTGTAAATATATATATTGGTTGAACCCACTGTTCAAACCTGACAAGTACCCCAGACATGTGGTGAAGGAAAACTTCGTGAATAAACCTGGACTTGATGGTCTGAAATCGCCAACTAGCAGTGAGCTAGCATGGTGATGAATGATCGTGCCTTCTCTGTATGAGAAGAGGCCCTTGCTCTGCAGTGAGATAATAATGGTAATAAACATTTTAAAAACAAACCTGCCATTTGTAAACTAAAAAGTGAAAAACAAGTTGTGTTAGTGTTGCCTCGTTGGTCTAGTGGTCCCAAGGGCGACTGCTGAGCAGGAGGTATCGGGTTTGATTCCCGGGTCGGGCAAAGTATTATTGTTTTTTTTTTGTTAGGAAATTCTCATTAGCAGCCCGGAGTTTAGAATTGTGCCCGGTTGATGGCAATAAGCTCGCCACCTATTACATGGGACTTAATCAGACTTAAACAGCATTGGTGAAATGTGGGTGTACAACTGTGTACACCTCTGCGTACCCCTTCGGGGATTACAGGCATGATGCTATGTTATGTTAGTGTTGAATAGGAACAACGTACTGAAGAATTTTAATTTTCCATTTTCCACAGAACTGTTCATCAATAGACAAGCAGCTCGCTTGTTATAATTTATATTTTTTACAATATGGCCACTGTTCAAAACCACAGCCTGCATATTGTACCTTACTTTAAGTACTGTCTTAGTTTAAGTTAACTCTGCACTGAGTCTAAAATAAATAATTTCTTTCTTTATTTCTTTCTAATTTTTAAATATTTTTTTTATGATATTTTCAGATATAACGGTGACCATGAACGAGAAGCAGACATTCCAGATGTGTCTCAAGCAAGGTGTGGCGGCACACGGTGAACTGATCGCCGAGATAGGCGAGCTGGCCAGTAAGGAGTATGTCATCGAACAGATGCTGGACAAGATGCAGGCTGACTGGGCCAACAAGGTGCTGGAGATGAACGCTTACAAGAGCACCGGTCAGTTACCACTAAGTCAAAGTTATACAGATAGATCTTCAAAAAGTATTAACGCATACATAGCGAACTTTAAAGTTATACATTTTTGTGGGAAGAGAAATATAAAATGGAAAATAGTACGGTCGCTATAATAGATAAATACTCCAGGCGCTCTGACCACTAAGCCATCTCGACCTCTGCTCACCACCGCGAATTCTTCATCCATATTTTTAACAGGTTTTTTTGGCGACGTCATTGCTATCCATTCAGTACCTATACAAGTGACCGAACCGACACGACTAACTTTGCAGTTAATACAATGTCGTATAGATGCAATTACCTTAACAATTCAAGATAAATCTTTGAAAGGCATTAACGCATGTTTAGCGAACTCTAAAGTTATAATATTTAATGGAAAAAGAATATGGTCGCGAACAGGATTCGGACCTGAGCCTCCCGGACTTTAGAGTTCGCTAAGCATGCGTTAATGCTTTTCAAAGATTTATCTTGAAGAGAAATATAAAATGTAATAGCAAAGGTCGAGATGGCTTACCGAAGTCTACTTCCATATTTAACGGCATGAACAAAGTCAAAGTACAGTTTACACTTCTCGTATTATAGTTGTGCATGCCTCTGAAGTCATGCGTAAGCTTAGAGGACCAGACGGGAGACGTCTTCCGACTAAATATCGAACAAATTTGCTCGCCACTGTTGGCGGGGGGTGAGGTAACACACAAGCACAAAACTTGTACTAAAGCGCAAATAGCTCTCGTCATAACAGTATTAAAATACATAAAAAAATTAAACGCAAACAAAAAATTGTGTTACACACGATTAAAATCGTGTACTATCATTGTAATTTTTAATACATTCCTTTATATGATTGGGAATCATATGCCAGTGGCGAGAGGGGTACGCCCGCTAAGCCTACTCCAGTACTAATTCCTTCAAGTGCGTAAGTGGCTGAGTAGTCAGTAGTGGCAGGGCGTACTGTCCCACACACCCTCTTACATTCCGGCAATTTAAATGTCTTGCCAAAATAGTCTCGCGGTAGCGTTGACTTTCCTAACAAATTTAAAAAATTAGGATGTTAAGAAGAAAGATAGAAATATTTATTTCCACACAGTGCAATAAGGAGGAGGAGGAGACTATTGTATAATTATTTCTTACCTTGTATATGACAAGGAAAGAAATAATTATACAGTAGTCTTAAAATAGAATTTCATGTTTATTAACAATTTTGACACGACTATATTCCCTGAGAACACTGTCCGATCCCGGATTCGTATCAAAACCTCATGCTGGGCAGTCACCTATGTTACCACTAGACCAATGAAGCACCAATAAAGTATCACGTAAATGTGGGTAGGCACGTTCATAATGAAGATAGCGGACGAGACGCTGCAGCTGCTGGACGAGCACCTGCTGGCCACGCAGCAGCTCGGGTTCAGTCCGTTCAAGGCCGCCTTCGAGCTGCGCATACAGGAGTGGGACGACAAGCTGCGCCTCACGCAGAAGGTCGTGGACGAGTGGATCGAGTGCCAGAAGTCAGTACACCTCTTACCAACTTAGGATGAGTTGCACCAACATAGCTAACCGTAACCGACGTGTTACTTTATTGTTTTGACAGCTTTACTATGTAAATTCTGTTAAAATGACACGGTAACATGTTGGTAACGGATAAAGTTGGTGCAATTGAGCCTTAGTTAGCCTTCGTTAACCTTAGTTAACTAGAATAATTAAACATAGCACGTGCTTTGGGTAGCTATGTTCACGTCTCTATCATACACTTGTCGTGTTATAACTGTACATATCTGAAGCGGGATATAATCTTACTATAAACTTGACAGGTGCATGCGCGGTCTGGTGGGAGCGCAGTAACAGCGTGCTGTGTCACTCACTCCTTTACATTCCGTCAATACATCTGTCTCGCTCAGAGCCGACAGCAGTCGATGCCATGTTCCGCGGTCTTGTTGATTTTCCTAACTTGAAATATTTTAGCATGTTAACACTTTTCTGTACCACTGTACCTGAGCGGCCGTTTGAAAACCGTAATTTCAGACTTGCACACTTATGATACGACAACTCTAGTTCGACAGTTGTGTGATGGTATCAGGAATAATGCTTGGAGTTGTTGAAACCGCCCGAAGGCTTTGACATTAAGACTTTATTTGGTGTGGCAAGGACCTAACCTGGTGCTAGAGTTTTTTAAATCACCCGTAGATCTCGCCCAACTAGGTTTATTGGCTGGTATTAACAACATCCGGTAATAATGGTTTCTATCCTCCAAAGCATGGAGACACTCGGAAGAAAATAAAATTCTCAACAGTCGTCACACCCATTATAAAACTGACCGTGACAAGGGTTACTTAACATCAACCCTATCAGATCGTTTACTGATTAACATTAAATTTGCAACAGGATATGGTGATTAGCAACGTTCAACAGCCGCTGAGTCAGAGAATTTTTGGCGGTTTTTTACGCGTCAAAATTAATCAACTTAATTATATTAATCTTACGAGTCGACATCTGATTTCGAACGAAACCCTAATAACTCATATTCTTCAGGGAATGGATGTATCTGGAGCCGATCTTCACTTCGGAAGACATAGCCCGACAGCTGCCCATGGAGACCAAGAAGTACGGCACCATGGAGAGGATCTGGAGACGTATTATGTCGTCTGCTGCCGCCTGTCCTAAGGTTCCACTGACATGATTAATTTATCCTACAATCCAAGAGCATATGAACGTTTTATCTTCAGTGGGTGTCGAAAATATGACTCAAAGAATCATGGCGAATCCCATACATTGATTTGTACAAAACAGATTTTAGAGAAGCCAGAATGGCGTTTTATTTGATCTTTGGTGTTTAAAGAATAGCCTACGAATTTAGACTATTTTTAAAGCCTCGCAGTTATTTCTTCTATTTTAGGATTCCTTACTTTCATTGGGCTAATTTATGAACGCTCAACATTGACAGTTGATAAGTATGGCAAGTTCAGAAGTTTACTCAATTTACAACGATTTTCTTAGGAATATTATGTTTGATTGCGTTAATATAAAAAAAAATGCCTGAAGTTATTTTTGAGGGACCAAAGGTCTAAAGTACAACTATTCCAATTTCTCTCAAAATCTTTGTATTTGTACGTATCGCGCCATGGTCCTTTGATGGCAATAGGTAATATAACATCTTGCAAAAATTTCTTAAATCATTATGGAAAATATATTTATAGAAATAAGACTCCTTTGTCATAAGTATTTTATATTTGGTTTGCATTTGTATCGAATGGTTTTCAACTGATCAAAGGCAAGTCTCCTTCTGTTTTGAAAGAATTTATATCTTCGAAGGCGTCATCAATTCGATGGTATTTTCGCTGTTTTTTTTTACGAATTGTTGACGACTGTAGCATCGCTGGTGTCGAAGGTCCACTTATGTTTATAGATTATTACATTTCCATCATTGTTGGTTTTCGATTCGTCATCAACAGCAAGCGTCTAAAAAAAAACATTTGGCCATAACTATTATGACCTTAGTTTTATTTATAACCACCTAATGTTATATTTACATTGATTTAAGGCTCTAGCCCGAGTCGAAGCGCTTATTCGTTTAATTATCATGCGCTTGCTATACATAGAACTATTAATGTAATAAATAATGCTGACGTCATTCACTATTATTGTATTAGGCATTGATACAATTATTTCAGTAACTCTTTTTCACCATGATGTCTTTTTATATGTTTAGATATTATGTTTGTGGTATTCTCTTTCGTTTTGACATTGCTTGCGCATATTTTACACTGAGGACTTCTGTCTGTTTGCATGAATCTCTTGATTACTTTAGTGAAACTATTAGTATACTTAGCAAACATTGCAGAAGCGCTGCAATAACGTGTCTGGCCTTGTCAACTTCCTAAACGCATTATTATATTGAACACGTTAACTGCGCTTAACAAAAAATTGAAACTTCGCAGATAATGATCATATGCCCAGACAGCCGGCTGCTGGACAGCCTGTCGGAGGCCATCCACCTGCTGGCGGTGGTGTCGCGCGGGCTCAACGAGTACATGGAGCTGAAGCGGCTGCGGTTCCCGCGGTTCTTCTTCCTCAGCGACGACGAGCTGCTGGAGATACTGTCGCAGTCGCGGAACCCGCGCGCCGTGCAGCCGCACCTCCGGAAGTGCTTCGAGAACATTGCGAAGGTAAGCGGTGGAATACTGCTGCTATGATGGTTCAAGGTTCGAAGTCACTGCTCTGTTTTAATAAGTTGCTCGCTCAAAAGATCTAGATCAAATTAATTGTAAAACCGTTGATTGTAGCAGGATATCATTTAATTATTGTTCAATGAATTTTGCTTCAATGTGTTTTGCCTTATTTAGGCATCCGTAAAAATTGCGACATAAATGTTAGAAATTTTGCATTTGAATATCCTATTTAAACATTTCTCTTTCAAATTGTTGCTGTTTGGTCAAGACAAGTTTTAAGCTGACATACTTAACCTATTGAGGGGGGGCATTAGACGGGACTGTAGAAATGTTATTGTTTTGACGTCTGAAGCGTCTACCACTTCTCAACGCTGAATCTTACGTTTAGCAGCTGTGGTTACTTCTGCTAGACCTCTGAAGGTTATTAACTTATTCAAGTTTATTAACGTGTTCAGTATTCCCCAGGTTATACGACTGCCTCGTTGGTCCAGGTCACAAGCGCGGCTGCTGTGCGTGAGGTTCTGGGTTCGATTACCAGGTCGGGCAAAGTGTTATTGGGTTTTTTCGGTTAGGAAATTCTCAGTAGCCGGAGTTAGGAAGTTGGTGGTGTGAGACCTCAGTGCTTCAGCGAGCACGTAAAGCCGTCGAATCTGCGTTTGATCTTCCACCGGTCGTGTCGGATTGCCGTCCCATCGGAATATGAGAGTGAAGGAAGAGGGAGTGCACTTGTGTTTGCGCATACACTTGTACACTATAATATCTCCTGCGTACTTGTCGAATATCCTCGGGGACAGGCCGCCGTGACCGGAATACGTTGTGGAGAAGTGTGTGTGGTTCCCCAGGTGACGTTCCAGGCCGACCTGCAGATCACGCACATGCACTCGAGCGAGGGCGAGGTGGTGGAGCTCAAGTACCAGTTCCTGCCCACCGCCAACGTCGAGCAGTGGCTGCTGCTGCTGGAAGACACCATGAGGCATTCCAGTCAGTCTTACTTTGAAGTTTACATTTTAAACAGGCAATTTGCAGTCGACTGCTTCTTTGGTCTAGTGGTCCAAGCGCGACTGATAAACATGAGGTTTCGGGTTCGATTCCCCGGTCGGGCAAAGTGTTATTGAGTTTATCTGTTAGTAAATTCTCATCAGCAGCTCGGAGTTTGGAATTGTGCCTGGAAGATGGCAATAGCCTCACCACATGGGACTTTATAACAGCATTGGGGAAATGTAGACGTACAACTGTGTTGTCTTGTCTTTGACAATAGAACTATACTAACGTACAGATTTAAAATTTAAATAGATTATGGTCGAATATCGGCCATTAGGCGAATACTAATTTGAATAAAACAACCGGAACAAGGAAGTAATATATTTTTTTTGTGTAGGGAATAACACGGTCGTGCGCGGGATTCGAACCTGCGCATCCCAAATAAACTCGAGGCGCTCTGGCCGCTAAGACATCTCGACCTCTGCTACCCCGAATTCTTCTTCTTTTTAAAATGTATCTTGGTCAAGTCAAGCTACAAAAATAAAAAAATTGTCAGTGTTCGGTATGCATGCGTTAATGCTTTTCAAAGATTCATCTGTAGCCGGAACAATGTTGGTAATGTGTTGTCTCAGTCCGGCTGACGCTGATCGCGGCTATGGTGGAGCTGTGGCAGATACCCCGCGCTCAGTGGGTACTGCGCTGGCCGGGGCAGGTCGTGATCGCGGGTTCGCAGACCGCCTGGACCGCCGGCGTCGAGAACGCCATCGACGAGTTCCGCATGGAGTCCTACTTCGAGGAGATGCTTAAGCAGGTCAGATGGGACTTACAACACAACATTGAATTCAATAGTTTATTGGGAGACGATTTGTTTATTGCAAGGTTACTCTTATAATGAATCCGACCGATTGACAAATGTCAGTTCGTACTTTTGAATGCTAAGTTAAGGCTTAAAAATTATCAAACAAACACAATCATACTATGAAACCATACAAAACAAGACAAAAAAATACTATAAATAAAGGAAAAATGCCTCTGTCTTCCTTCTCATCGTATGGTTGATGAAAAATCTAATATTAAAACTGCCCTTAGCCCTCCGACATGGCTTTACACACCATCGAGAACATTTCTCAGGTTTCATAACGACGTTATTCTTCGCCGTTATAATCAAATGATAATTAATTTCTAATACGCGTATGACCCGAAAAGCCAAACTTGTGACCTTTGACTTGTCAACGGTCATACCACTAGGTTATGACTGCTCTACTATGTCTTCAAACTATTATATATACCGGATGAATTTTTATACCGTAAGGGAAAAGAAATGGTGTGTTGTGTAAGTGGAATATAAACCATACGCGACGATAATTGCTTTGTACTATTAAGATTGTAAAAGTTACGAAAATCCTAAAAAAATACATAAAATTAATCCATACTACGGTACGTGAGTGAAATGTATAGTAGGTAAAATAGGAAATAGTAAACGATTTAGAAGTGCGATCGTGTATGAATTAAAGTGTGAGCGAGACGCACATACATTTATTTCGCTAGGTACCTAACAGGCCGTGCGTCGGGCGATTACGCTCGAGAGTAGCATAACACACGCTGAAACCGAAAACCAACTCGTACCTAGGATCTCTTCAAGCTTTTGATATTAATGTAAACAAATCGGTGTAGTTAAAATTTTTACACAATCACTTACACTTCACCTGTTTTAACTTGATACTTATTGAACCTTTTGTTCCAATTATTAAATTTCAATTGAGAAATCTTTAGCGAAAAGTTAACTTATGAAAGAAATAAGAATTAGTTAAGGATCATTTTGTATCGAGTCATATGTCACAATTATTGCTACCTATCACCGAACCATCTAAGATCAAGTTAATGACCCGTTTGTTTACAATTTTATGTAAAACTTTATACCAGATATTGGATATGGAGTGAGGAGACTTTAGAGTGAGCGAATTGCAGAATAAAATAAGTACCTAAGTACGCAACTTTCCGTATTTTATTTCCGATTATTTTTGTGATTTCGATCATTTCTTAATACTTTTCGAGCTTAGAATCCTCTATTATGTTGTTCTTACCTAGTTACATTAAATTACATAAACATTTGATATAATAAAGTGATGATAAATTTCTATCAACGTTTTATTTTGATTTGATTGATGTTTACAAAATTACATTATTAATATTATTTATAAAAAAGTAGGTAACCTTTTTAGCGATATCGGAGTAATTGTTCAAAATTTCCACCGTTTTTTTCTAAGCACAAACTAGCACGTCTTTGCAAATTGTTTGATAAACATAGAAGCGTGTCTCCATCTCCGGGTCCTCTAAGTAGATCAGCTCCGGAAACTTAAACGCGCCCCTAGATAAATACTTGAGGCGTTCTTCTATTTCCCTGGTCAGTTGGACACGCTGCGCGCGCTCGTGAAGGGCGACCTGACGTTCTTCCAGCGCGAAGTGCTGTGCGCGCTCATCGTGGTGGAGGTGCACGCGCGTGACGTCACGCGCATGCTCGTCGAGGAGAACGTGCGCAACCTGGCCGACTTCCAGTGGATCTGTCAGCTCAGGTTATAGCGACATACGAATAATCATGCCTGTATTTCATTACAGTAGGCAGAGACAATTGATTTTTGGGGTAGATTTATCGATTTCCACTTGCTAAGATTCCGGAATACCTCTTTTGCTGCCATGAAAGAAAAAAAAATCATCTATGTATTTAATCGTTTCATAAATGCTCATCGGTTAGGTTGCTCTATAGAATTTGCCTTTATTTTTTAGTGTGGAAAATCCTTCATGGTCGTTGTGCCGGACTCCTACCGACTAAAAACCACACCGGTCCTACTCTTACCTATACCGGGGTCCCGGGATCGCGACTCTATTCACCGCAACCCCGGCAGGTTATGGCTCGTCACCCCGTCGCCTGTATAGGTCGGCCACAGTTGGCCTGCTAATCACTCCACGGAGTTGTGCGCGCCAGACCATGGGGCGCCGCTCTATAGCTTTTGACTAATTAGTCTTAGTTTAAGACTATATTGAGCCAATTAGGAAAAAAATTAAGAAAGTGTCCATAATTATAATGTTAAATATAATTTGCAGATATTACCAGGTAGTTAAACCGATGGATCCCTTAGATCCTGATGAAGAGCCGGAGATCTACCAGGACGAACACCGGCTCGACACCAGCAGGTTCTACCGGCAGTTCAGCCTGAACACTTGTGACGTCAGAGCGCTCAACGCCGTGTTTACATACCAGAACGAATATCTAGGGAACAGGTACGTGTGACAGTACCAAGTGACATTAGAAACCTTTAAAATGTATTGGTAGAAGAGTGGAATCACAGCATCATGTCTGAATTCCTCGAAGGGGTAAGCACAGGTGTACGTCGTTGTACGGTCACGTTTTATCAATATTATTAAGTCTCATATAACAGGTGGTAAGCCTGTTGCCATTAGTAGTACTACTGAGATAATATACTATGTCCGACCTTAAATCGAACCCACAACTTAACGCTCAGAAGCTACGTTTGCGATCATTAGACCAATCAGTCAGTCAATAATGGAATCTAAAACCAAAAGTATGCCTGGAATGCAGGTAGACCTGACAGCGAGGGAAGGTAACACAGTTTTTTTTATTAATATCTGACACACGGTTCTTAAAAAAATACGAACGTAGCATCGCGTACGACATGTAAGAAGCATGCCTAGTCATTTAAATTTGCTTGTCATACACGAGCTAAACGTATACAAATACTTAACACTCCTCCACTTGGCGCCAGTACGCTGCGTGTGAGTGTGTGTATGCATAATCTATGCTTCGCTTATGACAAGGCAAGGTTACATCCGTATTTTTTCAGATCCGTAATATGACAGATAGTAATAAAAAAAAAACTTTTTAAAGAAAGAAGAAAGAAATTTTTTTTATTTTTTTTTTAAATTTATTTATGTTACTGTTATTGTCATCCCACAGCTAGGCAAAGCTCTCCATTATTTCCATCCATGCCTTTCTGTCTGGAGCTATTGTGCACCATTTTATATTAAAACTAGCTTAACACGCCATACAGAAACGTCGTCGTTTGGAAAAAAGAAAATGTTGTCAAAAATTGAATAATATTTAATTTGTATAAATAATGCACAAATCTTCTTTTATATAAATGTTCGTATCCGAAATTATAGACCATATATCATATATTGTTCCGAGGACAGAAGTGCTAATACCAGCCGCGTATGCAATGCTGGTTTTCGCGCTCCTTCGCCATCTTGTGGATTCTTATAACACTGGTTTGAGAACATTGATATCACCAATTTAACAGAAAAATAATTTAGGAAACTTGTAGTTTATAATCTTAAGTTTAACCTTTGTAATTGTTATATTTTTTTTTCTTCTTTTTATTTTTTCAGCGTCGTAATAAGAAGCACCTGTTTTTTTTATCTCTCTTACGTAGCACGCATTAATAACTAGCAATATGTGGATAATGCTGTTAGTGGTATGATAAGTAGTTATTAAAGTAAGATGTTATCTATAATATTCAATAGGCATGATGACTGATTTTTAAATCTCCTTCTATAATGTAGGTACACGTCTACTATTTCCGAAAAACACATTATTTCAGCGATAATAATAATATTTGGATAGGAAGGTACGAACACTGTTAACTGCAAACCGTATGCATCATCCAAGATCATCGGTAATGAGGCTGTATATCCCGCGAAAGTGTGGAGGTCGTGGCTTTCTAAATGCTAAGACTCTACACAATCGCGAGGTGTACAGCCTCAGGGAATACTTTCTCCATACCGAAACGGAGATGCACCGGAATGTAGTTGCAGTGGACAAAGGACTCACTCCGCTCTCCTTGGCTAAAGAGAACTGGCGCAAACCAGTTGTACTCAGTACCAATGATCGCAAGGAAGTATGGCAAAGCAAGGAGCTACATGGACGCTTTTATCGGGCACTCCACGGTCCCGACGTAGATTTTCTAGCGTCCGTATCCTGGCTACGGTTCAGTAACCTCTTTGGTGAAACTGAAGGTTTTATTCGTGCAATTATGGACGAAGTTATCATGACGAATAACTACCGGAAGTATATTGTGAAAGATGGGACAGTCGACATATGTCGGGCATGCCACTGTCCAGGTGAGTCTCTCAGACATATTATTTCTGGCTGTTCACGTCTTGCTAACGGCGAATACTTGCATAGACACAACCTAGTGGCCAGGATTATACACCAGCAACTTGCTTTGAAATACAACCTCGTAGAATCGGAGGTGCCGTACTACAGGTATGTGCCCGACCCAGTTCTCGAAAATGGTCATATCACATTATACTGGGACCGATCTATCATCACTGATAGGACTGTTATTGCTAACAAGCCTGATATAGTGATGATAGATCGCTTAGAGCGCCGCGCAGTGATTGTGGATATAACTGTCCCCCATGACGAGAACCTCGTGAAAGCTGAGAAAGACAAACAAATCAAATATATTGATTTAGCTCACGAGGTTGTCGACATGTGGGATGTGGATTCGGCAATCATTGTGCCGATAGTCGTGACGGCCAACGGTTTGATAGCGAAGAGTCTCGACCAACACCTTAAGAGGCTCTCGTTAGACGGCTGGGTCAAGGGCCTGATACAGAAAGTGGTACTTCTTGACACGGCGCGCATTGTGAGGAAGTTCCTCTCTCTGGAGCCCTAACCACCGGTGTCTTGGACCCTGTTCCCGATGCCGGTGGCCAGCTATTTTTTATATTTTTAAATGTACATTTATATTTTTGTTATATATTTAAAAATGTATTGAGTATGCTTATAAAATAAATAAACGAAATAATAATAATAAACCCCCTCTGGGTCAGTTTGGCAGACGTTACCTCATCTCATGAGACTAACGTTAAACCGGAGGGAACATTAAATTAGCTTTTTAAGACCAATGATACTAAAACAAAAAATAAGTATCATAAAGTCTATGAGAAGCATACAAAACGCAGGGCAGCTTGTGGCGAGCTGTTGGTGAGTGGCGACACTGCGTTCCTGAGTACCCCATAGAGTCGGTCAGGGCCTCGTCTCCAGTTTGCCTTCATTGGGTAGCTGGAGTGGGACCCAAGAGTGCCCGCAGGACTCTCAACTCTGTCTTGCCTTAATTGGCCGGCCAGAGAGGGGTCGCCAGAGCTATATGCTCGGCGGTGGAAGTGTCATGTAAGTAATGGCGTAACAACGGGGAAACCCACTCCGGGTCTTTGAGACCCGCGATGGTGAAACCGGGGCCGCTCCTCTCGACACCCTTAGCCGCTTACACCCATGTTTGCCCCTCCTGCCTGTATTAAGGCGGCGTTTGAGGGGCCCATGCAGTGAGTTGGCGAGTCACCGTCTGCCGACACATTTCAATATTTAAGAGTTGAAAGGCAGACACCGTTTTTAATTCCGGCAACCGAATTTTAAATAGTCCAAGCAGCACAACACAGCAAAGATCAATTTAAAAAAACTAAAATTACATATCTTAATAATTCTGCATCTATCGGAAACTCTCCATGGCTGTATTTCTATAGTACAATCTTGGAGAGTCTCCGGTTGGTGTCCCAACTCAATTTAGATTAAATTCTCACAGGGGCCTCTGTGTGTTAGACCTGTCTCCAGGCAAGCCCTCCAAAGGACCGGGTTTAATCCCGAGACAAAAGAGAAACAAAATAATAATAATAATGTTTATTTCACCAAAACATTAATACAAAAAATTTCTTACATAGACTTATGAGCTATTATTAAGTATACAACTTGGGAGCATCTGTAGCCGAACTAGGACAAGTCCTGTATCTCGGCATACAGCGCCAAAACCCCTCAAAACATTATATAATAGCCCAACTGGACATGAAACTGCATCTTGACAAAGTAAACATAAGAAAAGAAAATGAATATAATGCGTTATGCTAGACAGTAAGAGTATGTGTGTAGGTAATTGGGTGTGTTTGTGTGTTTTAATTTTGCTTTAGTAAGGTGAATTTTGTGTGAGCATGCAACAACATTTTTTTTAATATCATATCATTTGATAATCTATTTTCTATTTTTGTATCTAAAGCAAATCTTCCGTTTCATCATAAGAAAGGCCAAGGAGATAACTGTGTATATCTTTTTCTTACACAAAGTCGTATTTAGAGCGTATATCAGTTTGACTCGCGACATCGCCGCGGCCTCAGTTCATGACCAAGGGCTCCGTTCGAGTTCGAAACTAGTCGGGCAATCCCGAAGAATGAAAGTGAGTAATAACCGTTGAACAATAATTAATAGAGCGTATATGTTAGTGATTTTATTTACTTTATTATAGATAAAAGGAGCTATGAATGTAGAGAATCGGCGTATAAATGATGTTATGGGATCATATGCGCGTACACAAACCTCGTGTTTTCTGCGTTTATTAGTTATTTTTGTATCATATGGGAGCTTACAGTGTTGTTTAATTAATATTTTTTCTACAAATAATTATCTTACTGTACAGACTTGGCATTGCTGATACAGAGTTGTTGTTGGAAACATGATTGGTTTAAAGTTACTAGTTCTAAGCTCTTAATGATGGTTTTTGGAGCTCCACTCCATGACGATATGCAATACGCAATTAAAATACTGACATAATGTAAGATAGATTTGCTTAAGGAGATTCGTATTTACGATGTGCCTAAGATTTTTAAAAACATAGATAAGTTTGCGCACGCTAGAAGATAACATCTTCTTTAAAGTTAAGGTTTCTGTCTACCGTAACGCCCTTAGGTACTTTATACTATTCACGCAATTTAATGATTTACAATTGCAATCAATTTTAGAGACACAAGTGTGTGGAGTAATACTTCGTTTATCACTGATTTAATTTTTACTTATGCGTATCGAGAACCTATGTATTTGGTTTTTTCTAGGTTCAGTGTCAATATATTTTTATCTAACCATTTTTTGACTATATCAAAACCGGACTGGGCAGCATCGTAGACCTCGTACCAATTATCGGCGGAGAAAAGAAGAGCAGTATCATCCGCATAAGAGATTATTTCGCCTTTTGGTATACTTAAGTTCGTGAGACCATTGATGTATACAAGAAATAAGGTCGGTCCAAGGATGCCGCCCTGTGGGACTCCATATGATACAGGGAGTTCATTGCTGCTGTAGATACCTATTCGCACGCACTGATGGCGTCCATATAGGTAACTTTCAAAAAGCTTAAGTTGTGAACCCCGGATGCCAATTTGTTATAGCTTCAGTATTGGTCCAGAGATAGAGATTATTTATTTATAGTTAATTAAAACGGCACAGGTCCAATTACATTAATTAACATAGAATTATAAAAATTAGAATAAAATAAGCATTCAAATAACATACAGTACAAAAATTAAATTAAATTAAAATTCAAAGATATACAATTCGTGGTTAAATTATTAATAATTATTTGAGTAAATGGTTGAATAAATTAAATACATCAAAACTAACATAAGCTAACATGTAACAGTGGACACCCTCGCATATTGTCTCTCACAAAACACCAGACAAGCACGCATTTCTTTCTTCCATTCATCAGCAAACACATCACATTCAGGGTCGGCAGTCAGGAGGGCGTTTAGCATCCTTAGGGTTCGACATACTGGGGATTCGGCTCTAGCGACAGACCTAGATAGCGGTAGTGCGAACAGGTGATGACGGCGGCTTTGACGGTGCCCAAGGTATTTGTCCGGCACAAATAGGCGGCAGTAAAGTCCGTGGAGCTCAGGGCAGTCAATACGACCGCTTAGGGTTTTACAGGCAATAGTGAGCTGATCAAAGCCCCTTCTCACCTCCAACGAATTGAAGCCCAACACCCCTAGAAGGTAATTCGTTTGGTACATAAATGGGAAGTAATAGTATAGCCTTTGATACAAAAATCTCAGGAAGGTTTTCTGAACTTTCTCAAGCATCAGTGTCTGAGACGCAGTATGTGGATGCCAGACACAGGCGCTGGACTCGAGTTTACTCCGTACCAAAGTGGTGTATAAAAGTTTAATAATACTGGGATTGCGAAAGTCACGAGCGTTCCTCAAGACAAATCCCAGCCGCCTGAAGGATTCCTTTGCAAGGGCTGACACGTGGTCTCTAAATGTCAGACTGCGGTCGAAAGTCACTCCTAAGTCCTTAACGTTAGTGACACGAGTGATCACTTTACCCCCCAACTTATAATCGTATCTTATTGGTCTCAACCTTCGACCATAAGTCATTACGCTGCATTTACTAATATTAAACAACAACTTGTTCGCAATGCTCCACTCATAGACGGAATCAATATCTTTTTGTAGGAGTTCGCAATCCACCTCTGTTCTGATTTGCGCAGCTAGTTTTAAATCGTGGGCATATAGTAGGCATTTTGCGAATCGAATCTTACTAATTAGGTCATTGATCATGATTAGAAACAGAGGCGGCCCCAATGCGGATCCCTGACTCACGCCCGAGCGAGTGTAATAAGACTTTGACTCAAAGCAGCCATACCGGACGAACTGTTTGCGATCCCGTAGGTAGTCGGCGAAGAAGTTAAGAAGGCCGCATGAGAAGCCCATAGTCGCTAACTTTGCCAAAAGCACATCATTGTCCACTTTGTCGAACGCCTTCCGGAAATCAAAATACAGAGTGTCGACCTGCCTACCGGATTCCAGGCTACTGGATATGAAGTCTACATGAATGAACAGATTTGAGTTCACGGAGCGACCAGGTCGAAAACCATGTTGAGCATCAGAAAGATACATATTGGTATTACATATTGGTTTGTTCACAGATAGCAGTGTGAAGTATATGGCAAAGACCTTTGCAATGGTTGATAAAATAGCGATGGGTCTGTGTTCCTCGACAGATGTCTTGTCACTGGTTTAGGTATGGGAGTAACACGTGAAGTCTTCCACAGCTCCGGATACACGCCCGACTGAAGAGCTAGATTAAAAACATGAAATAAAGGGGCTGCTAATATACTGCTACATCCTTTAACGATATATGCAGGGCATGTTATCTGGGCCAACCGAACTGCAGAGTTTGAGTTTGGAAATACCCTTAACCACGTCCGGAGGGACTAAAACGGGTAGGGAGATTGTATCAAAAGCCTTTGCAAGGTCGAGAAATATTGATAGACATTTGATAACTGTATCTAGATTTGTACTAATATAGGTGGTTAACTTGTGTACATCTGTTGATTTGACCATTGATTGTGTGCGATAAACTAAGTTTTGCCCCAGATTATTGCATTTTAATCTATCTTATTTGAATTAAGCGCGAAAACGCTCATGGGTGTCATGGCGCCCCATATGATGGGCCGTGACGTCACGCTTCGATAACATTGGACAAAAATCCAAGCAACACGTAATTGACATTTATGGAGGCCTGACGTCATTCTCACTGTGTACATATATTTTGTCCTAAAACCATTTATTCTTTGATTCTTTAATACTGTCATCATGCCTGTTTTACTACTGTTTTTTATCCCTAATAAAATAAAATATAAATATAAGTAAACGTATTCCCCGTGCCCCAGCGGGCGGCTGGTGATCACGCCGCTGACGGACCGCTGCTACCTGACGCTGATGTGCGCGATGCACCTCAAGTTCGGCGGAGCGCCGGCCGGGCCCGCCGGCACCGGCAAGACGGAGACCACCAAGGTATGGGAGGATTTTTCTTTATTTCGATATTTTATATCAGAGAAATAGATTCGAATTTTGACAGCTTTACCAAGCGAAACCTCTCAAAACTAAAATTGATTTCTCAGAATGCAAAGCTGATGTAGATTGAAAAATGAGCTCTAAGAAAAATACGACAGTGATCATGGGTCGAACTTGCGTAATTCCTGAAAATTATCCAAACTTTCACAAACCAAGCACCAGGCGTTAACTAAGCCATGATAAATTGTTTAACTTTTTTTGGTCAGCGTGCAAGGTAGTGGCATTAAAAATTTTCAAAAATATCGAAATAACATACAAAAGCTTAAAAACTTAAGAAATTTTTTTTACAGACGAATAAATTTCATTCAAAGTGTATCTAATTATATTGATATGAAGTAGATTTTTACTAAACAGTCCAAAAATTTTGAATGTCATTGTCATTTTGATAACAGTTATATTAACAAGGTTATCTCATAGGCTATTTAACTAATGATGATGTGTATTCCTCTTTCATTCTTCACTTTTCATGCATCATCATCATTGCCCTACCCTTTTCCCAATTTTCAATCGCTTTTCATGCATATTTTATTACGTAAATATAATATTAACAGGATTTAGCGAAGGCTCTGGCGGTGCAGTGTGTGGTGTTCAACTGTTCTGACCAGCTCGACTTCATGGCTATGGGCAAATTCTTCAAAGGACTCGCTGCGTAAGTAATACAACAATAATGATTAGTATTTTAAAATTACTTCCCTTTTATTAGTCTACGTATTTTAAACCAAGATATGATTCTCAATCAAAATATGACAAATTATAACCAATGAATAGTACATTTTTCAATTAACAGTCTTACCATATACGGAATTATATTGTTATTAAAAAAAACTGGGATTTAGTTCTTAAAACTAATAAAATGATGATATCTTTTTTTTATTACAAAATTTTACTGAAAATGAGGGATGAGATTTATGGATGAGAGAAAATATTTTATACACTGTTTTCTTTAATCTAAATATAGTGTTAAATGCTCAGGTCCGGCGCCTGGGCGTGCTTCGACGAGTTCAACCGCATTGACATTGAAGTGCTCTCTGTGGTGGCGCAACAGGTAATATTCTCCTAACGCAGATGAGCTTATCGGCCGTCCAGCGTCGTCACATAAGTGAAATGTCGTTGACCCCGAGTGTAGACAAAAAATCGATGACCGAACTAAAATATTTGTGGATAGATAAATGAGGTCATGAGTAAGATTAACGCTTCCCAGATAAATACTCCAGGCGCTCTTTAGAGTTCGCTACGCATACGATAATGCGTTTAAAAGATTGATAAACATCTCTGTAGTTATGTATTATGTGACCTTCGATGATAACTCTAGTAATGTTTCGCTAACTAAAGGTTACTAACGAGACGTTCTTTTAGTACTCCATATACGGGAACAATGACGATACATCCATTTGAACGTACCAGAGCTACCACTTGAATATATTTTTGTCACCAGGTGATGACCATCCAGAAGGCTCAAATGGCTAAGCTGGAGAGGTTTATGTTTGAGGGTGTGGATCTGCCGCTTAAGGCCTCCTGCTCTGTCTTCATCACCATGAACCCAGGATATGCGGGTAAGTAATGGACGAGGATACTCTAAAATAAGGGAAGATTACCTTATAAAAACAGTTTGCAAGCTATGGTTTTAAATAAACAGTGTACAAGACTATGCAGCAACAAATTATAATAATTTGTTAACAAAGGTTACAAGTACAGTAATATGATCACACGATAAAGCATTTTAGTATAAATCTTAAGTACCTGGATGACCGAGCTTGGCTCGGTTTTTTAGCTAGATTGATTTATCGCCCCCGAAACGCCCTGCATACAAAATTTCATGAAAATCGTTGGAGCCGTGTCCGAGATTCAGATTATATACAGTGGCGGTACCTTCATATAAGCCCAAAAGCCCGGCATGCCTTACTAAAATGCTCGATAGAGAATCAATATCAAACCCGAACTATTTAAAAGTTCGCGCGCTTAATTCTTATCAACGTAACACAAAGTATCTACCTATGCCACACTACTAAACATCGCGATTGTTCGCGCGCAGAGATTCGCATTTGCAGCATCTACATATAGCTATCTCGCTTACACGTACGGGCTTTTACCGGGCTTTCAAATACTATCTCTGTCACTTTCGCACTTATAGCGATGTGCCGTATAACGAGTACATACCTTGTGCGTCTACAAATCGATCAGTATGGAAGATTTAAGCCGTGCATGCCTATGAAGTTGCACGCGTATGCACACCTTGCCGACTCGGCAGTGTTGCCGTTTTAGCGACGTTGTGAGATCTTGGAGATTTTTAACGAGTTTGGAGACTTTTTTTAAGATTTAGCAACAATAAAAACTAGCGACTTTTTAAAATAATTAATAGTTTCGAGTCACGTGACACATAGATTAAAAATTATGAATTTGTTTATCGAATTAAATGTATTTACGAGTTATTAATATTATGTTCAAAAATACCAAAGAGTCAAATAAAATACATTCTATCATTATAGCTAAGTTTCATATTTTATTTCCATCAGTGTCAAATACCCTATTGCGACATTTAGCTAGATTTTTCATATACCTGGCGACTTTTTTTGCCTAAATGACAACACTGCAACTCTCCGTAAGTACCGAGTGCAACTCACTTCAGTTTCATTTGCTTGAGTAGGAAAAGTTTTGTTGTTAAAGTTTTTTGTGTGTTTTCTTAGATTTTCTCAGTGATACAATTGTTTTGGTGACTTACAATGGTGATAATTGTACCTTGTGAGGTTTTAAAATGCGTTCAAGTTATGATTGGCGAAGATAAGGTAAAATCTTTAAACTTTGCTCAGAAAAAACAGTTAATTTCTTCATTAAAACCGACGCCTAATCTGTGTATTTCTCAGACTAGTAAATCGCATAAACGAAAATTTAATAGATCAGTGTATAAAACTAGTTGGATTGTTGGCTGTTCGCACACTAATAAGTTGTATTGCTGGTGCTGCATATTTTTTTCGAATGAAGATTCCGAATACATCTGGTTATAATGATTTAAATAACATATCTGGCACGCAAATTCCCATAAACACCTGTGTGCAATGGTTTCTTTCAGTAATTTTGGTAAACAACGAATTGAGACATCTATATCACGCCAGTTATCTGAGGAAATTTCAAAATATAACACGCGCGTTGATAACAACCGTAGTGTATTTCAAAGATTAGTCGATATTGTTTGTCATTTAGCACAACAGGAACTTCCTGTAAGAGGACATGATGAGTCCAAAACTTCATTAAATAAAGGCAATTTTTTAGAACTGGTCTCGTTAATTTCAAAATACGATGTCGTTTTAGAAAAGCATATGCAGCATCAGGAAAGTGACAAACCGGGGCCGAGAAGAAGACGGATGAATTCACTTTTAATTTATTGTACCTAACCAGTAGTTTATGAGATAATTGCGATGATACATACGTAGGTACCTACATACTCAGTCCAAAACTGAACTTTCTTTTTTTGAAATTTTATTGGTCTTGCCTTATTTTGAAACCCTAGGCACGCCACTGATTATATATACGTATATATATGTACAAGAATTGCTCGTCTAAAGGTATAGAGTATAGATTAATATGTGGACATACCATGTCCACTATCTCCACATATAGCAGTGGCGTGCATTGCATATAGGCAAATAACCTCACAAGAATTACCTAAATGCAACCTATATCACATTTTACTATATCTGTAGAATATACACAGTTTATTATATCTGTATAATATACAGTTTACTATAACTGTGGCATAGGTTGCATTTAGGTAATTATTTTGAGGTAGGCACCGCTTATTTGCCTATATGCAATGCACGCCACTGACATATAGATTATGTATCATATCGTAACAATATATAAGAAAAGGTTTCGTCTGATTGGTCCTAACTTCTGTCCCCAGGTCGTACGGAGCTGCCAGACAACTTGAAGGCTCTGTTCCGTCCAATCGCTATGATGGTGCCGGACTACGCCCTCATCGCGGAGATCTCGCTGTTTTCCTTCGGCTTCTCTGAAGCTAAGATCCTGGCGGGAAAGATTACCACCACGTTCAGGCTTAGCTCGGAACAGCTGTCTGTTCAGGTCAGTTCAATATTGGCATCGATTCTGGTCCAGTAGAACTCAATTAAAATTAGAGAATTGCTACTGTTCATTACCAGTTCTACTACGATTATAACATAACATAGCATCACGCCTGTATTCCCCGAAGGGCTAGGCAGAGATGTACACAATTGTACACCCACATTTCACCAATGCTGTTATTAAGTCCCAGTTGATAGGTGGTGAGCCTATTGCCATCAACCGGGCACAATTCCAAACTCCGGGCTGCTACTGAAAATTTCCCAACAGAAAAACTCAATAACACTTTGCCCGACCCGGGAATCGAATCCGAGACCTCCTGCTCAGCAGTCGCGTTTGGGACCACTACACCAACGAGGCAGTTTTACTACGATTATAGCTACATAATATTAACTTTAAATCTGAGACTAGGTTGTTCATCAACCATTCGATAAGAAGACTTAATAAAATTTCCATAACTTTTTTGGCACATATCATTCAACACAACACGTGGTTATTATAAAATTAGATAAATAATAGTGCTTAATTAACACTCTAAATATGTGAAATAGTTGTAGTTCTCCAGTAAAAAAGATGCATATCAATTAATGTTCACCGCTTACTTCTAGACTAGTTTATACAAAAAGAATTGCAGTTATTTTAAGGTATGTCCATTTTATCCAACTTCTGTGGTAGGTAAAAGGTTTTGTACCGCACTTTAAAAGATTACAATAATAAAAAAAAATCACTGGCATATTGCCAACTTTCGCACAGGACCACTACGACTTCGGCATGCGAGCGGTGAAGACTGTGATCACAGTCGCCGGCAACCTCATCCGGCAGATGCCCGACGGAGACGAGAGGCAAATTGTACTGCGCGCGCTCAAGGACGTCAACGTGCCCAAGTTCTTGGCCAACGATCTGCTGCTGTTCACCGGTAAGGGAGAGCGAGACGGCCCGCGTTGACGTTATCATTTTTTTTTTTTATTTACACTAGCAGACCCGAAAGACCTTTACCTGTCAAATTTGAGAAGTATATTCAGTTTTCTCGATTTTATGGGCATTTTTTCCAATTTTACTTTAGCTAAGAGCTTTATTCAGACTAATAAGAACATTTAATACCTCATTAAAAAATTTGCTAAATTGGTCCAAACGTTTTTAAGTTACACGCTTACCAGCAAACAGCATTTCGGTAGTTATAAGTTTTTGTGGAAAGAATAATATGGTCGTGAGTGGGATTCGAACCTGCACCTCCTTCAGGCGGTTTTACCAGCAGTGGCCATCTCGACCTCTGCTCACTACCCCGAATTCTTCTTCCACATATACGTATTTTGGTGACGTGATTGCTATCTATCAGTCCCTATTGTATAGATAGTAACAGTATTTAATTTTTATCTAAAGATTAATATTTTATTAAGATTATCGCCGAAATGTAGATTTACGTCTTATTCCCAGCAGATTCACATTTCCTAGGAGACCCTAACTGTAAAAGTTGATAGTTATAGTAGAAATATAACCTGCATTTTTTCATGTTCAGGTATCATATCTGACTTGTTCCCTCGCGTGGAGGTGCCTGTCGTGGACTACGGAATCATGGAGCAATCTATTCGAAATATGCTCATCAAGAAAGGATACGACGATCTATATTGTAAGTTACTTCTAAATGCCAACTCTGTCTTGTAGGCGCATGCGCAGCTACTGAGCGTGGAATCCTGGTGTCCAATACTTGGTTATAAAAGTTTTATCACGTTGAGAAATTGGTAGTTAGCCCAGAATTGTTGCGGGTTAATTAATAGGTTCAGGTTCTAAGGTACAATAGGGCAGCCTGATAATTTCCTAACAGACAAAACCAATAAAAATCGAGTCCAGGAACTAGCGCTTACTGGCCGTTAGAATTCCTCATTAGTGGACCCAAACACGGCTAAATACTTACTGTATTATTTGTAGCTTTCGTGTTCAAAATCATCCAGTTGTACGAGACAACGGTAGTGAGACACGGCCTCATGATAGTGGGGCCTGCTGGTGGCGGCAAAACTAAGGTAGGCGGCGTTTCGTTAAAAAACTAGCTCGGTAGACGTTATGCTGTCACACATCCAAAGAAGAACTGCAAGAAGCACTTAAATGCTTTTTTCAGAATTTCCAATTTTACAGGTATTTTTTCCAAATTTATTTTCCCTTAAAAACATTATTCGTATTATTTTTTACAATTTAACAATAAATTAGCCAAATAGAACTAGCCGTTCTCAAGTTACGCGCTTACCAACGAACAGCATTTCAAAGTTATTATATTAAATGGAAAAGGAATATGGTCGCGAACAGGATTCGAACCTGCGCCTCCCGGATGAATACTCCAGGCGCTCTGACCACTAAGCCATCTCGACCTCTGCTCACCACCGCGAATTCTTATTCCATATTTTAACACGTCTTATGGCGACGTTATTGCTATCAATTCAGTCCCTATACGGGTGACCGAACCGACACGACTAGCTTTGCAGTTAATACAATGTCGTAAAGAATGATAATTATCTTAATAATTCAAGATAAATTTTTGAAAAGCATTAACGCAAGCTTTAAAATTTATCTTAAACAGCATTTCATTTCTATTTATAACTAGCTGACCCGGCGAGCTTCGTATCGATTTTTTTTTCTGTTTGTTGTTAGTTTAATTTTCCTTTATACAAACCTTGTCTAATCTCTTTATGTAATTTGGTAAGATTTGTTTTAAATTTCGTATTATAAGAAATTTTTACAGCTTTATTTTGAATAACTTGTAGTAGGTGGTGGTTAGTGATGCATGTACTGCTCCAAACGGGACAAGCGTAGGTTATACATGGACGGATGAGCGTGGTATAGATTCTTAGTTTATTTTAGCTACTTAATTTGCTTTTGCGATTAAGTATAGGACTTAACGCTCCAAGAGCTTGAGCGCCTTTAACTCGCAAATCAGCTATGTGCTTGGACCAATTTAGACGGCTGTCCATTTTGATCCCGAGATAACGCACACAGGTTTGCCAAGGCACAATATGCCCTGCTATTTTAAGAGTCCTAGTAGGGGGCTGTCTGGTGCGAGAGAAGAATATTGCTTCGGTCTTATTTTCATTTAATTTTAGTTTCCATTTTTTGAAGTAATCAAGAAGTAGTTCAATCGAGAATTGAAGACGACCAACGATCAGATCAGTATCATCCGACGAAGTATAAGAGGCAGTATCATCAGCAAAGCAGGCCAACTTAGTACGAGGTTGTATGGGAATATCATTTAAGTAGAGGAGAAATAAATAGGGGCCAAGAATTGATCCCTGCGGTATGCCAGCTGGAATTTTTTGAGGTGGTGAAGTAGTTTCTCCAATGTAAACTTGATATCTACGATCAGAAAGATACGACTGAATGAGTTTTAACAGAGGCAAAGGCACCTTCATCGTAAACATTTTGTGTAAAAGGCCTTCATGCCACACGGTATCGAAGGCTTTTTCGATATCCAACAGGAACATGCCAGTGGACTGTTTGAGGTTTAGGTAATGGGATATATGTTCAGTTACTCTGGTTAATTGCTGAGTAGTTGAGTGAGAGGCACGAAATCCAAACTGCTCGTGAATCAAAGACTGCCCAGTGGCACTCAGGAGGCGAGTGTAAATTTCAGTTTCGAAAAGTTTACCAACAGACGGAAGCAGGCTTATAGGACGGTAATTTATAGGTAAGGTACCGTCTTTTCTGGGCTTTTTAAGAGGTATTACCTTCGCTAATTTCCAGATGTTTGGGAAATAGCCTAAACTAAAACAGCCATTAAAGATTTTAGTGATATACACTATCCCTTTCTGAGGTAAATTCTTTAGAAGTAGGTTATGGATTCCATCTTGGCTGGCCGATTTACGGGATTTAAGTTTAAATATAGTTTTACGAACCTGGAATGGTCTGACTGGCTTTGTTAAGTCGGAGACAATGTAAATATTCAGGATTGACATAGAATTTAGGACTTCCTGCTTTAGTTTGGGATCACAGGCCCAATTTGTGGTAAGGCTCATATTGCCGTAAAAAGCGTTTGCTAAGGCATCACATTGTTCAGCTGTGTTGGCTGTTGAGGACCCATCCATTAGTTTAAGTGGAGGTATGTTGAAAGATTTAGGTTTAAGTGATTTAGTCAGACGCCAGATATCATGACGTGGGTTATCAACTTTCGCAAGTTTAACACTCCAGATATTGTCAAGGTAATTTCTGATATTAATATTTATGTCTGTTTGCAAGGTGTTAATAATATTGCGATTTTGCCTCCTAAGATAAACAGTAGGTAGGTTCTGCTCTATACGACGTAGATAGTTTTTATATCGTATCAGGTTCTTTAAATAGTGAGGGAGTTTAGTTGGGGTGTCCGCAGCAATACCAGATGGTATAGCACAGTCTCTGGCACCAATGATAGTCTCTTGCAAATGGACAATACCAGTATCAATTTC
Source organism: Xylocampa areola (assembly GCA_935421205.1). Classification (NCBI taxonomy): domain Eukaryota; kingdom Metazoa; phylum Arthropoda; class Insecta; order Lepidoptera; family Noctuidae; genus Xylocampa; species Xylocampa areola. The sequence continues at coordinate 2,132,495 of OW285216.1, forward strand.
CTTTTCAGTTTTAAATGTTTTACAACTTAGTATTAGATTTTGGTTGATGTAGGAGCGATATTTAGTCCAGTTGGCACAGTTGAATCGATAGTATCGAGTTTTTACTTTACGACACAACGCGCCGCCAATAGTAAAAAATATAGGGTAATGATTTGATGATAATGCTACAATCGTTTGGATATCACTAATTCTGTTTACATTATATGATAGAACCAGGTCCGGACTCGTTGGTTTGCGATTTGGATCATAATTAACTTGAGTAGGTGAGTCTGGAATGTGTATTACACAGTCAGATTCAAGCATATGGTTGAAAAGCATTCTGCCTCTTGTATTTGTATAGCTGCTGAACCAATGTGCGTGGTTGGCATTAAAGTCACCCATGACTATTACATGGGAGCCTAAGCCATACAACAATTCCAGATCGCTACGAAGCATTGGCAGATTTGGTGATTGATAGATGGATAAAATTATGTGATCGATACCTGATATTTTTATGGCTATGCCAACTGCTTCTATATGTTTTGTTTTGGGAATGGCAAGTGCTACATGATCAAGGTCATTTCTGACAAGGATAGCAACTCCTTGCCCACGTCCAGTGTGATGTTTATCTTGACGATAACAAGCAAATCCAGGTGTAATTAAATTTATATTTGGGGTTAATCGAGTTTCACAAATACCAATTATATCGACAAATAAGGTACTCACCGCCAAGTCTAGTAATTCGTGAACTTTTGTACGTACTCCATCGGAGTTCCAGGATAATAAGCGAAGCTTGGCAGCATCAAACATGTTTCCCAAGATGTGAAAGCACGAGAATGACTTTGTCCAACCAAGACGTGCAAGTAGCAAACTGGGATTTAATGGTTTTCAACACTGTCAAAACTTCCAGCATCTCCTTCGTGATGTCGTCATGGGTTTCGTTTATAGAAGGATCATTGGAAACCAGATTATTTAATGGTGCCATGTTGGTAGGTCTCAAAGATGGCCAAGTTCCTTGATTTAAAGCTGGTGTTAGATTAGTCATCGGCGGCATCAGGGTTGCGGGAATTGTTGTGGGTATGGGCTTACGCTCTCTCGCCTTCTTTTTCTTGATTATTTCAAGGTATGCAATTCGGGTACTGCACTTCCTGTAGTTGGCCGGGTGGGCTTCTTTGCAATTACAGCAATGAGCAGGTGTGACGCGGTCAGTCTTAGAACATGCAGTAGTTGCGTGTGACTCCAAACACTTAACGCAGCGAGGGGCCTTATTGCAGTTTTTAGACGCATGGCCAAATTCTTGACAGCGAAAACATTGAGTGCCATGTGCTCGTTTGGGTTTAAATTTGCTTATGGTCACCACGCAATTGCAGAGGTACTTTATTTTCCGGAAGTTCAATATATCAGCTCCCGGCGGTAGCTGCACGAGAAAGGGTGGACAAGGGTTATCCACTCCACTACTAGACTTGAGGGGTTTAGCAGTAGCTCCTGCAAAACCAAGTTTCTTGAATTCCACTGGAAGTTCTTCTTCAACATAAGCCGGAAGTCCTTGTATGACCACTTTCGGTGTCTTTTCATCCTTGCGGGTAAAGGTGACAAAAGAAGCGTTTTGAAGACGGAGACCATCTTTTACTACTTGATGAGCTTCAACGGTGTGACAATTAATAAATACCTTGCCTCCAGTCTTGTATTGAAGGTGGTAACGATTTGTGTACTGGGAGATTTGGTCCTTAATGTCCTCATGGGTCCAGTCAGTCTTCACATCCAATATAATAGGAGGAATGTGGCTGGTCTTCTTGATTTTGGCTGTAGCTTTGTGGTAGAATTCATTACCAGAAATTTTGACTTCCCCATCCGTTGGAAGTTCTTGGAAGTTGTTGTGAGTAGGGATGTCTCGGGTGCCATCAAACTTCGCGTGTTTGGCTGTTCGCTTTGGAGTACGCCAATCATCCAGATTTTCGGCTGCCGGTCTCTTGGAGTTGAGACTGGTGCATGAATCCGATCTTTGGAGGTATCTTTCCATTAGTACGTAATTCTGTGTTTATCAATCATTTTTATCGATAACGTTTATCGATACTTGGAATCACTATTCCGGGTACAAATTAAATAAGAAGTAGTTAAAGTGAGCGTGCACACAAGACAGCGAAACTGAACTGAAACTGAATTCTTAAGTAAAACGCACTAAAAGATCACGATAACATATTACTTCGCACGTGCCTTGGATTAGCTGAGTTCCCGTCTCTTTTTTACATTTGTAGTTTGTCAGATGTGTGATAGTGACAAAAAATATGCTAAAGCACGTGTTAAGTAATTAATGCTTATTTATCTTGGGCTTAGTTTCACTTTCATTCAAATAATAAATTTTGGCCCAAGTTACACATGATAAACACATCAACACGGTCTAGGGATATTTTTAGAAAAGCGAATTTCTATCAAATTGTTAATTATTTATATGACATGTATATATTTAAAAGATACGTTATTTAATATTCTACCATTTTCTAGTAATGGTTAAGGTACTTCGATTAAAATTTCAGGATTTTATGGAAAAAAAATGAAGCATAGACGGAAACCGTATATGAATTAACTTTTAATTTATGAGAAAAAACTGAAAAAAATAGAAAAATCATTTAATTTGTGTTTATAAACTTGAAGTTAGTAGTCTGAGAAAGCGCCCATGATGTTCATAACACATCGGCAACGATTCGGCATGCTCAGAACAAGGTTGTCAATGTCTTGCTGCGGAATATTGTCCCATGTCCTTCTGAGGTGCGCAAAAAGTTGATCTTCTGTAGCCAGATTTTCAGGAACTTCCTTCAGAGCTCTTCTTTGCAGCATATCCCACGCATGCTCAATGGGATTTAGATCTGGCGATTGAGCAGGCCAGTCTAAGGCCCTAACATTGTGTGTATGTAACTAAGCTGCTACCGTTCTCGCCGTGTGTGCCCGGGCATTGTCGTGCATGAGCAGGAAATCTTGCCCCATTTGTGTTCTGTGGGGCAAGATTACGGGCCCCAGCACCTGTTGGACGTATCGTTCTGCCGTCATATTGCCCCGCACCCAAACGAGATCTGTCCGTCCTCCAAGACGAATTCCTGCCCAAACCATAATTGTTCCTCCTTGGTATGGGTGAACTTCCTGAGGGTTCTGAAGACGGCTCCATCGTCCAGGAACTCGCCAAACACGCGTCCTTCGTGAATCTGGATGGAAGCCGAACCTGGATTCATCCGTGAACAGCACATTGGACCATTGTTCACGGCCCCAGTCCACGTGGTTCCGAACCCATTCTAATCGTCGTCCACGATTGCCTCTCCGTAAAGGTGGGACCCGGAGTGGTCTACGAGAGCGTAGATTGCTTTCATGCAGTCGCCTTCTTACAGTTTGGTCACTCACAAGCACTTGGTGTTCCACTCGCAGCCTTTGGACCAATTGAGTCGCCGTTGCATTTGGTTGAGCTCGCGCAGTAATTTGCAAAAATCGGTCTTGTCTGGGGGTAGTGATGCGACTTGACCACCGGTGCCTCTCCGCTACTTCACCTGTGGCACGATAGCGTGTCCACAATCTTGAAATTACATTTTGGTGGGTCCCTATGGCCTCAGCAACATTACGCTGAACAGACCCAGCTTCCAGCATTCCCACAGCTCGTAACATCTCCGCCCTCGTCAAATGTTGGCGTTGCATGGCTACAATACCTCAATTTTAACTTTATCTTTCGTTTAAAAATGAAAAAAAACTGTAACTAAATGTAATTCGTATTGTTTTCTAAATTTCGCACAAATGAAAATTCCCTCTCCTACACATCAAGACATTTTTATGCCACCGAAACAAAATAATTTTCAAAAATTTGAATTTGGAATTAGTCTGAGATAAATTACAAACAAATCGGTGTATAAAAGATTCCAATGCGGCCAGTACTTTTCGAGTTATTTAATTGAGTATGAAATATCCCTAGACCGTGTTGATGTGTGTATATTCTCGTGGACGGGACGGTTGACATCTCTAATACCATTCAAAAACCGTTACTTTAAAAACTAATAACTTACCTTCTTTTCCATTAATATAATAACTTTAGAGTTCGCTAAGCATGCATTAATGCTTTTCAAAGATTTATCTTGAATTGTTAAGGTAATTGCATCTTTACGACATTGTATTAACTGCAAAGTTAGTCGCGTCGGTTCGGTCACTTGTATAGGTACTGAATGGATAGCAATGACGTCGCCATAAGACGTGTTAAAATATGGATGAAGAATTCGCGGTGGTGAGCAGAGGTTGGGATGGCTTGGTGGTCGGAGCGACTGGAGTATTTGTCCGGGATGCGCAGGTTCGAATCCTGTTAGCGACCGTATTCTTTTTCCATTTAATATAATACCCTTAGAGTTCGCTAAGCATGCATTAATGCTTTTCAAAGATTTATCTTTAATAATTGCTTACCAGTTTGGAAATCTCGCTTCACAGTGTTACGAAACTCTGCGCGACGCGTTGACAGCGATCAAGGGGAAGTTAGCTCCAGACGGGTTTCCTTTCACCCCTGTGCATACATTCGTGGTGAACCCCAAGTCTATCACCATGGGACAACTTTATGGAGAGTTTGACTTGCTGACTCACGAGTGGTACGTTCACGAACCTAAAATAATGCAGTCGTAACTTATGGCACAGAAAATCTGTAAAGCATACTACAATCAAACAATCTGCCTAGACTTTTCCCAATTACATTGGGGTCTGCGTCCAGTCGAACCGGACGCAGCTTAATATCGCTGGCTAAGTAACTGCCGCACGGACCGATCGATCGAGGTTAGGCTGCGCTTGCCTCGGTCGGTCTGCGGATGGGTGATCAGCATTTCATACCGAGACCCCTCTGTGCCTAGGAGAGCACGTTAAGCCGTCGGTCCCGGTTATCAATGTAAGATGTATGACAGCCGTTACGGGTAGTCAGAGGCCTGAAAGTCTGACAAAAAGTTTTAATATGAGATATCCTGTTACCCAGGAACTGGGTTGTGGAGGTCAGATAGGCAGTCATATCATGTAAAATACTGGTATCAAGCGACATCCGGTTAGACTGAAAGCTAACCCCATCGTAGATAAGAAAAGGCTATGTAGATAGATAATATTTGCAGGCTATAGAAAATATTTGCAGGCTATAGAAAATATTTGCAGGCTATAGAAAATATTTGCAGGCTATAGAAAATATTTGCAGGCTATAGAAAATATTTGCAGGCTATAGAAAATTACTGCCTGGTTGGTCTAGTGGTCCCAAGCGCGACTGCTGAGCAGGAGGTCTCAGGTTCGATTCCGGGGTCGGGCAAAGTGTTATTGAGTTTTTCTAGTTATGAAATTCTCAGCAGCCCGGAGTTTGGATTTGTGCCCGGTTGATGGCAATAGGCTCACCACTTATTACATGGGCCTTAATAACAGCATTGGTGAAATGTTGGTGTACAACTGTGTACACCTCTGCCTACCCCTTCGGGGAATACAGGCGTGATGCTATATTTTATATAAAATTAACTATAATTATATTACAATTTTACATAATAGAGAGAGTGAGGGTCTCGGTCCGATTCCCGGATTCGATAGTGTAAAGTTACGGAATTCTCAGAAGCAGCCCGGTATTTGGAATTGTGCTAGATTAATGGCAATAAGCTCACCATACATTAGACATAATAACATCTTCGATAAAATGAAGTTGTACTACAATACACCTCTGCTTATCCCTACGTAGAATACAGCCGTGACGCTAAGCCATACGTGATGTTAGATATATGATCATCATTTTATGCTAGGACGGACGGTATTTTATCGAGTCTGGTGCGCGCGGGCATCGCAGTAGAGGACATGGACAAGCGCTGGTACGTGTTCGACGGACCCGTGGACGCTGTTTGGATCGAAAACATGAATACTGTGCGTTCATTATTATATATTTTTTATTTTACCTTTTTAAAACCTTAGACATAGTATTTATTCAATTTTAAACGGGACTTATCTCGCTAAAAACGTAACATGACTTTACATTGATGTTAAAGTTGCATTAATTGTGGTTGAAGACGAATAATCTATTTAATTTAGACCTTTTATCGGCAGAAATGTTTATAGAAAGATTTATATTATTTACTAGCTGTGCCCGTGACTCCGTCCGCGTGGATGTCGTAAATTAACACTATGTCGTGTATGAACACAAATTCTTAATTAACAAATGTTCGTCGTGATTCTTTAAATCGGCATAACTTTTTTATTTATGAACTGATTGACGTAAAACGAACACTAAATGTTAAGTGAAGCTTACCACAATTTTAATTTATATATTAGTGAAAACCACATCTAAATCGGATAAGCCGTTTCTGAGATTAGCATGCACAAACGCACAGTCAAACAGACAAAAATTCTAACAATCATTGTTTTGGGTGCTATTTGCGTTGATAAAGTTCCCAATAATATTTCTTCTCATATATCTTCCATGTACAGACAGCGATCCGTTACATTTTTATTATATGTATTGATGATGATGATGTGGATTTATAATTATTTCATGTCCATGGTAACAATTTAACATTCGTAGCACCTTTATTTCGTAGCAGTAAGGTCGATTTTCGTAGCTTAAGTGTTGCCACTTACGTGCGGTCGGCCGTATCACTTGATTATCAATGTTTTTGTCTGACTGCCTTGTTGGTCTAGTGGTCGCAAGTGCGGCTGCTGAGCGTGAGATCCTGGGTTCGATTCCCAGGTCAGGCAGTGTTATTGGGTTTTTCTGTTAGCAAATTATCAGTAGCAGCCCGGAGTTAGAAAGTTGGTGGTGTGGCACCCCCGTGCTTCGGAGAGCACGTAAAGTCGTCGGGTCTGCGCCTGATGTGTCTCCGGTCGTGTTACCGTCCCATCGGACTATGAGAATGAAGGAAGAGGGAGTGCAGTTGTGTTTGCGCATACGCTTGTTCACTATAATATCTGCCGCGTACTTGGCTAATCTCCTCGGAGATAAGTTGCCGTGACCAAAATATGTCCTGGAAGAGTGTTATCAACTCCTTGAATGTTCCACTCCTAGTGTTTCGAAGTGAGACAATAATATACTGAAATGAATCATAATCATATTTCGACGAATTTACATTAGGTACTGGACGACAACAAAAAGCTCTGCCTCTCAAGCGGAGAGATAATGAAGCTGACTGATCGCCAGCGCATGATCTTCGAAGTAGCAGACTTGGCTGTAGCCTCCCCGGCCACGGTTTCCCGATGTGGCATGGTGTACTTGGACACGAAGGTGGTGGGTCTACCGCCGCTTGTTAGTGCCTGGATCAAAAGCAACTTGCCCCCGGTCAGTAGAACTTGTCAAAGTATAGTTGAAAAATATTTAAATCTCTAAAGTTACAATATTAAATGGAAAAAGAAGTTTGTCCAGGAGGCGCAGGTTCGACTCCTGTTCGTGACCGTATTCTTTTTCCATTTAATATTGTAACTTTAGAGTTCGCTAAGCATGCCTTAATGCTTTTTAAAGATTTATCTTGAATTTAAATCTGTGTCATAATTTTTAACCGACGACGAAAATAACACTGCCTCGTTGGTCTAGTGGTCCCAAGCCCGACTGCTGCGTATGAGGTCTCTGGTTCGATTCCTCGGTTGGGCAAAGTGTTAATGCGTTCATCTGTTAAGAAATTCTCTATAGCAGGAGTTTGGAATTGTGCTCGGTAGATGGCAAGAAGCCCAAGGCTATTACATGGGACTTAATAACAGTATTGGTGAAATGTGGATGTACAACTGTGTACACCTCTGCCTTCCCCTTAGGGTAATACAGGCGTTATGTTATGTTATGACGAAAATAAGATTTTTTATATTCGACCACGCGTAACTTTTTACACAGTAGTCCGGTTTGGATAGGGTACACCTTAAAGTTTGACTTCAGCTTCGTTTAGGATTATAGTTATTAGTGCTAAAAAGGTGAATTTTAAAGTTAAGATTTTTTATGTAACGAAAGACACGGGCGAGGACGTGACGCAAGATTATTCACCTCGACAGTATTTTTCATTTCACAAAAATCATAGCTTAAGAGTTCGCCACGCATGCGATAATACATTTGAAACATTAATTGATAGTTATATAAATGATTATAAGGTTCATATTTATTTATTAAAATAATGCATATTAATATAAGCATGCTTAGCGAACTCTAAAGTTACAATATTATATGGAAAAAGAATACGGTCGCGAACAGGATTCGAACCTGCGCCTCCCGGATAAATACCCCAGGCGCTCTGACCACTAAGCCATCTTGACCTCTTTTTCCATTTAATATTGTAACTTTAATTATAAGGTTTTTTTCAGTTTTATGGTCGCAAAATTTTTTCGATAAAAAGTTTTTATTGATATTTTTTTATTTTTTCAATACTCAATACTCAATTCGTTTGTTGCACACCATATGTTTAATACAGATGTTATCGGGCACAGCAACGTAGAAAGAAGAGAGGAAGCCATTTTAAATAAATTTTGTTAATATTTTTGAGTGATAGATTTACCTAGTTAGGAATGTAAGTTTCATAGCAATAACTGTCAAATATGAGATAATTTATCAGATGGTCGAATTATTAATTCGTTTAATTTATTATTTTATATAATTGCGATTTGTAGTTACGCTTGGCCTAGTAGACTAGGGATTGATTGCTGCGCCACCATACATGTTTGTTTGTATGGAATACATTTAATTGACGTTTATTCACTAACAGATAGCAGACTCAATCCGGAAGAGCATCCTCCCCTTAATTCAGACATACTTGTACCCCGCCCTGGACTTGCTCCGCGCGAAGCTTACAGAGATCGTGGTGTCCATCGACTCGTCGCTAGTCCTCAAGTTTCTGGAACTGCTGGACTATAGACTGAGACCTCTCACTGGGAAGGATGATAGGCCGCCACCCCCTGCCAACTTCTTAGCTCTGATGCGTGAGTTTATCGTTTTTTTGGTTCTATAATTCCGTAATGTTAACCCTGGGCTTGATGGATGGCAAGTGGTTGCTGAAATTTTTCGATTACTTATTTTTTAACACACTTTCTCGTAAAGTGGCTCTTAAGGCTTGTAGGAAAAACAAAACCGGTAATAGACGTGATTAATCCGGTTAAAAGAGGTTTTATTTTAATTCACTATTAAATTAATTATAAAATGTATTTATTTGAATGTCTGCAAAGTGAAATTTTATGTAATATTTTTTTTGCCCTCGTAAGTGTGTGAAAAACGTATGAGACACGTGCACTATCATCATTACACGTCTCGGTTATTGCTACCCTTCGCCTATCGGTTCGAATAGCAATTCAACCTCGACCTTAATAACCAACTTAGCGCACTTGTATGTTAATGTACTATTATTAAGTCTACTAGAGTCTACTTATTATATTTGTTTTACTTTAGAAACCGATTGGATGGATTGCATGGACACTGCATTCTAAAAAACTTCATAGTTATACTGTTTTCCATAAAAAAAAGATAATATATAGTCTTTTAGATATGAAACAAAAAACAATTCATTTAGACTTTTACATATGATACAAAAAACGATTCAAACAAAATTTTACAGCGTGGTTGGCGCAGTGGTCGAGAGACCGACTGCTGCGCTGCGTGTCGCAGGTTCGATTCCTGCACGGAGCAAATATTTGTACGATCTATAGATAATTGCTCCGGGTCTGGGTGTGTGTATGCTTGTGAGATTAAATGTCTGTAAACGCCCACGATACAGGAAAAAAATTCTAGAGCGGGGCAACGTTTAGAAAAAAAAAAACAAAAAAATTCAGTCACTTGCCCGGGAATACCGTGCGCCAGCTTGTTTAGATTAAGTGATTTTTTTACTAGTTCGTTTTATTAGCTCGACTGGCTCCTCTCTGGGTGGTGTGGGCAGTCATCTGGTCTGTGGGAGCGACGTGTGACCACAACGGCCGCGCCATCTTCTCCGACTTCATTCGGGAGGTCACCACCGAAGCAGGGCTCAGGCCTCTGTTCCCTGCCGAGGGAAGAGTCTATGATTACACGTGAGTAATGGAAGGAGACGGTGGCGTTCTGTAATATCTGCCTAACTTAATAGGAACAAAGCGCGAGTTTGTTTATGTTTGTATGAATTGGTATAGATAGGAAACAAAATAATTACATTTTATAACAATAATTATTAAAAAAAAAAACATCGCCATCTAGTGATTAAAAGTATTCTTAACCTTAATAGCTATTTGAGCTTTTATAATTTGTGAATAATTTTGCGTAAATTTCCGCCATGGAGGCTCGTGGTGAAGTAACAGCCGCGCAGATCGATCGATCAATCAAGGTTAAGCTGTGTTAGCCGCGAGCGGTCTGTGGATGGGTCACCATAATTTCATACCGAGGCCTAAGTGCCGTGTGGTTGTCTCGATCTCGCCGTTACAGGTAGTCAGAGGCCTGAAATGTGACAACAAGTCATACCACGAGATACCTAGTAACTGGGTTGTGGAGGTCAGATAGACAGTCGCTCCATGTAAAACACTGGTATTAAGCTGCATCAAGTTTGACTGGAAGCCGACCCCAATGTAATTGTTCAAAATTTAGCTTCTAGTGTTATTAAATCATATTTAAGTCAAAGGAATCAGTGCGTCGATATTAATGGCACTAAGTCATGCGGACTTTCAGTTCAATTAGGCGTGCCTCAAGGCTCAATTCTGGGTCCTTTTTTATTTTTGATTTATATAAACGATTTACCATACTATTTAGAGGGAATTTGCGATGTTGTACTGTTTGCAGATGATACATCTTTGATTTTTAAAGTAGATAGAAATAGAGAACATTTTGACGATGTGAACAGTGCGCTCACACAGGTTACGCACTGGTTTACGACAAATAACCTGGTACTCAATGCCAAGAAAACAAAATGCATTAAATTTACTATGCCCAATGTAAAAAATCTCGGACCAAGCATTGTTCTTAATAGAGAGGTACTTCAGGCAGTAGAATCCACAGTGTTTTTAGGTTTGACGGTAGACACCAAACTTCAGTGGGGTTCTCATATATCCAGTCTCGCGGGAAAGCTCAGTTCTGCAGCTTACGCTGTCAAAAAAGTAAGGCAACTAACGGATGTTAATACAGGTCGGTTAGTCTATTTCAGTTATTTTCACAGCGTTATGTCCTATGGCATTCTGTTATGGGGCAAAGCTGCAGATATTAAAAGTATATTTGTTTTACAAAAAAGAGCAGTTCGATCCATATATCAGTTAGGAGCTAGAGATTCACTTAGACATCATTTTAAAAACATTAGTATCCCTACTGTTGCTTCGCAATTTTTTTTGCCAACATTATTCACATTAGGCAAAATATTAATTTATTTGTTAAAAAGAGTGATGTCCACAGGATCAACACAAGGAACAAGCACAAACTTTACGCACCTATTCATAGACTTCACAAGGTGCATGAATCATTTCTGGGGCTCGGTATTCGTTTTTATAATAAACTACCTCTCTGTATATTAGAAATGCCATTCAATGCATTTAAATTAACAGTTAAATACAACCTTTCCCAAAGGGCATACTATACAATTAATGACTATTTAAATGATAAGAGTAGTTGGTCGCCGTGTTGAATGCAAGACAATCCTATAATTTTTTAATTTTCCAATTTTATTTTGGTTTTACATTGACAACATTATTTTTGAGTTGTTTAACTTCTTGACATAATCGATGATAATAATTTTATTGTAATATCTGTAATGACAATAATGTGTTAAAAACACATTGCCGTTAACTGGTGACCTCGGCTATTTAGTAATGGTTTTATTTTTATTCTTCTGAGAGGCAGCGAGTTCGTCATGCTCCCCTTGACGTCATTGCTTGCGGTAGCGTCATGGATCGGGTCGCCACCTTCCCTCTAAAATGGCGAGGGAGGCGATGGCTGATCTTTGCGTTATGCTCGTGAACGGGTGCTGCTTGTGGTGACTGGTCGTCTTGCTGATCGTAGTTCCTAATTTATTAAAATGCATTTATTGAATTAGCCAAGCTGGTCCTAGTTAATGTGCAGTTTCTATCTCTTGGCATGTGTAAGTGGGTACGACCTTCATACGAAATAGTTTTAGATTGGACGCTTTCGGTAATTTTACATTGTTTCTCGATTCATTTAATATTTTTATGCATTGGCATGCATATTACATAGGCTCGTGCTAGCTAACTGTGCCCAAGATATTTTATCTCACTAGATACAATTATTGTATATAAATTCAATTTTAGATTTGTATAGAATCTGTAAATAATTTTGATATAGACAGACGTGTTGCTGGGAAGTTTGTTGCGCCGCTTCTTCTTTCCAGCTAAAACACTAGGAAGCGGTGAAGGGTGGGCTTTTTTGGGGGCTGTCTTAATGTTTGACGTTCAAAAAGCGCTAATTTTTAGCCTAATTTGAATAAAGAAATTTTGATTTTGATTTTGATTGGGAAAAGGCTAGGCAGACTGATTTTTTCGAGTAATTTTCCACGAATAAACACTTCAAACTTGGTCGGAGCGCCTGGAGTACTTATCCGGGAGGCGCAGGTTCGAATCCTGCTCACGAACGTATTCTTTTTCCATTTAATATAATAACTTTAAAGGTATGTCAAAACACGCGAAGCAGGTGGATAGCAGGTAGTATTTTATATATATAAAAAGCTATGCTTTAGTTTATATGACAATTTAAATGGCGCAATAATTTCCATCAGTCTCCACGACGGAGGTTTCACCGACCCGACCGAGGACGGCGAGCCCGGCAACCCGTTCTGGTACAACTGGATGGCTAACTTGAGCACCTACATCGTCGACCCCGACTGGCAGTACGCGGGTTAGTATTCTTGTAATTTTTTTGGAAAGAACATGTATTTTTTCTTTCCTGTATAGCGAACGAATTGTTTTTTTTTTTAATGAAATTTTGCCTTATACTAATAGGAATTTCTTCATTATTATCTGTTGATCTTACAAATAACGGTCTCTCGAGCAGTGCGCCAACCGCGGTGATAGATAAAAATAGATGGCGATGACGTCATCTCTCCTGTTCTATTATGGAAGCATAATTCGGAATTATTGTAATCTTTGGCGTTACTTACTGGGTTGTGATGGTCGGATAGCAAAAAACTGGTATTGAGTTGGGATATAGCTAACCGGGGGGTCAACAATGGCCACATTGAGCATTTTTCTTAAAAATTAATCATTATTTGAATTGATTAACTTCATAAGATTCTGATATTTGACACATTAGCAATTCCTATTTTGTGAGCCATTTTACGAATCTCCATAGAAAACTGTCAAATAGATGAATTACTCATAATGAATTGCATGCAAATCGTATTATGATTTTGTCCATGAAGTGAGCATTTTAGGATTTGTGAAACGAATCATTGGGATTATGATTCAACCGAAGTGGCCTTTTTAGACCCTCAGATAGTTTCTTTCTTTGGTGTGAATAGAAGACAAAACTGGTGTCAGAGTAATTCACGCCGCTCAGAGGTCTCTGACGATACAGGTGACTGGAAATTCGATACCTTGAAACGTTAATTTAATTATTGTTCAATGGTTATTACTCACGCGCATTCTTCGGGATTGCCCGACTAGTTTTGAACTCGAACGGAGCCCTTAGTCATGAGCTGCGCCCGCGGCGATGGCGCGAGTCAAACTAGGGAGTTAATTGGTGTTACAAATAAACTTTAGTATAACCCCTTTCGACGAATAGGCCGAATTCCCAGTCGTATAATAGTAGTTTGCATTACCGCCGTCGTATACGAAGTCGTTCCGATGAAAATGTTTCTAGCGGTGTTGTCGTATTTAAAAACAAATTTGTCTAATGATTATACATATAATATATATATATAGTAAGACATTTTGAAATGTTTTCTAATTCTCTTCTCCCAGACATCGAAGTGCCAACTCTCGATAACGTCCGTTGCGCCGCCATTTTGGGCTACAAGATAATTAACTACAACCACGTGATTTGCGTGGGTCCCACCGGCACCGGCAAAACTGTCACTATCAGCGCCAAATTGTCCCGAGGACTCCACAGGAAGTTCATATGCGAGTTCCTCGTGTTCTCTGCCAGGACTTCTGCTAACCAGACACAGGTAATTTGGATAAAATATTAAACATTGGTGGAAACCTTTTTTCATTTTCATTGGTGGAATCCTCCTTTCATGTTTTCAGAGCGGAATTAATATTCTTTGTGTATACTCGTAGAGATATATCGTCGAATAATTAACCTGATCAACCCTGAAATCGCATAGCAAGTCCACTATTCGTACAATAAAATTTACTACATGACTATCGTCATCACTGTAAATTGTCGACAATTTGACAGTCCTTCGAGAGGACTGAACACATTCTATCATCAGAGGAAGTTTATATTTCCACCTGCCTCTAAGTTTATCATGACGTCACCTTATAGTGACGTCGTCAAGACGTAATAGACGTCAAATTAATCGAGCCAGTTGTTTTTATAGACGACGTCATAATATTCAAAAGCCTGTAGTTATGATTATAATAACATCATTATCTGTAGGACGTAATAGACGGCAAGCTAGAGCGTCGCCGTCGTGGTGTCTTCGGCCCCCCTCCCACAAAGCGACAGGTGTTCTTTATTGACGACCTCAATATGCCTGCCCTTGAAGTGTTTGGTGCGCAACCACCGATTGAACTGCTTAGACAGTTTATGGATTTCGGTGGTAAGTAAAATAATTAATACCGTGTTGTATTTTTTGATTTTCCTTTGTGATGTTGTGGAAAGCCATTTCAGAGTTCTTGATTAATTTATTTTTTTAGACTTTTCAATATACTAGGACTTTCTTCTTTATCTTGGCTGCGTATAATTCATGCACATAAACTCAGACCATAAACAATTATCGGTACATCATAAAAATATTATTTCCGTGCAGAAATCGAACCCATGACACGCTGTGCCTTTCTTTTGACCACAGCGTCAAGCGCGCCGTTGATTAAAATTCTGGTACTAGTTTATCAACCATACGATATAGAAGAGTTTTAAAGTAAACCGGCCACTGAATCTAGAATTTCCACAATCTGGAGAAATGACCTAATTATGTTAATTCCCGTGTAGGTTGGTACGATCGCGACAATATCGGCGAGTTCAAGTCCTTAGTGGACGTAGGTATAGTGGCGGCCATGGGCCCCCCCGGCGGGGGCCGCAACCCCGTCACCATGCGTCTGATGCGACACTTCCACTACATCTCCTTCACCGAGATGGAGTACGCGAGCAAGGTATCATATGTACTCAAGATTATTTCATTTTATGCTTTATCCTTCGTACTAATCCTAATAATATGAGGATGGATATGTTTGTTATTCTTTCACGCAATAACTACTGAATGGATTTGGATGAAATTTGGCACACAGATAGTTTATAACCTATTGATTATCATATAGGATACTTTTATCCCTGATTGACCCAGTTCAGAAGTCCAGGCAAAGTCGCGTGCAGAAGCTTATTATTGTATATTATTTCATATGCTTTCCACAGTAAAATAGACTGAGCCAATCAATTATGTGTAATTAAGATCGAATGTAACTCTGTTTTACGTGAAATAAATATATCATCATCGGGTGCAAATAAATACAATATCTAGCTATTTCCTCAATATTATGGGTAGTCATGCAATTACCTGTGTACCGCCCGCCCACACGCAAATATATACACAAACGCAAGCGGTAAAAAATTGCTTCGCCTTTTATTTTATTAATAAAATAAGTAACATACATGCTCGGCTTGATTGCCCATCGCCTTTGGCTCGAGCTGCAACCTAATATCGAATTTGATAACAACTTGCCCCCTTGTATCATAATGTACTATTTACGTTCCTTCCGCTCAGCCACGTACAGAATTATACTGCATAACAATAAAAATCTATTGTGTCTGTTAATTAGCGAGCCAACGGCTTAATATGTCCCTTAGTCTATTAACGTTCTTTCCATTGACAATGTAATTCAAAAAACGTTTTACGACGTCAATGGCGGCCCTTTGTTATTTATGTTTACGACAAAATAAATTCTTATTTCGACACTTTCCAGTACGGAATTTTTGCCGTGATCCTAAACTCTTGGACCCGCAATATTGATCCGAAAATTACAACGGTCCGCGAGGCTCCTTTCCTCAAGGGTTCCATAGAGATATTCAACGCTCTGGTGGAAGAACTGCTTCCGACACCCACCAAGTCGCACTATACCTTCAACTTGAGAGACCTGAGCAAGGTATTCCAGGGTATACTGATGATGGACCCCAAGAATGTTAAGGTGAGTAGATTTAAGGTTACGAATTTTACCTGTATTAATCGCCGAACCGTGGCCATGCTCTAAAATTAAACTACCGTATCGCCGCTCGTGCAAATTCCCTTATATCATCTGAAACGACAAGCTTAGCGCTACCGCTAATTTCCGTAACTTTACAATTGCAAATTTCTAATATTGTATTATTCAGCTAGCATATTGTAAAATTTGCTACGACGACAATAAAAAAGACCATCCGTGTATATGGGCCATAACAGCAGATGATAGTAGTGTATTTTATTCAATTCTAGCTTTATATGTATGTACTGGTGGCAGAAAGTTATTATTATTATGAATAACGTATACATAATTTTTGCTAGAGTGAAGACGATGTGATCAGGCTGTGGTATCATGAGCACCAACGGGTGTACCAGGATCGACTAGCTAACGACTTTGATCGCCAGTGGTTTAAAGAGTAAGTGTTATAACTGCGTCCCATCAAAAGTGCGGCAAAACTATTTTACTATTATATCCTCCATCGTTTCTCCACGTATCAGCCTGATGAACAAGAAGATTCGCTCGGAGTTCCAGAAGAACCCCGATGATATACTGGGTGGCCGGCTTATGCTGTTCGGGGACTTCATGGACCTGGGCGCTGATGAGAAGAAGTACATCGAGATCGTCGATAAGGAAGAGGTAGGTTGACTTTCCTGATTTCGAAGAGACATTCTAGTGTCTCTTTGATGTTTATGTCCCCGCATGTGGTTCAGCTGAAAACATTTTAGTAACGTACGCACCAAATTCATAGATATATAACTAAGTATTTTTTGATAATTTTACCATGGGCCGGAATGCTCAGACACTATACCGATCGGTTTGGAACCCCTAAGGAAAGCAAAAACGAGGCCGTCTCAAACAAACCAGGCGACGACGTATGGTGTAACACGCAGCAAAAGAGATCAGCAAGTCCTGTAGCCAAATCAAGTGCGAAGCTCAGGTTTAGTACACTGAAAAAGTCATTGTAGAGGCCCTCTTAATGGGGGACACATCCTTACTAAGATAAAAACCAACGTTTTATTGTTACTTCTGGACGACTTCATTACTGAACTGAAATTTCGTACAGAGCATAAATACGAACCGGAGAAACACATACAAATACTTTTTATCATGAAAATTTGCATGGTTTTCCCGGGGGAACTAATTCTACTACATGGTGATGATATACATGTACCAAACTACGTGGGCATTAAGCTATTAAGACCCTAAGTCAATTCAACTTTTGAATATGGCAACATGTACGTAATACTACACGTTGTATATCTTCTTGACTAAGCTCAAGTACAATCGTGTCATATGTGCGTCAGCTGGACGATGTGCTGTCGCACTACCTGGAGGAGTACAACATGGCGACGACGGCGCCGCTGGACCTGGTGCTGTTCGAGGACGCGGCGGCGCACCTGTGCCGCGTGGCGCGCATCATGCGCCAGCCCATGGCCAACGCGCTGCTGCTCGGCATGGGCGGCTCCGGTAAGCGCAGCTGGGCTTACGTCATGATCCTATGGTCTGCGGACTACGGGAGACATCGACCTTGTGACCTAAACTTAGTGCTCAAGACAATTACCTGATTTTTTTAGAACACACAGAGCAATGTGTGTTAAATTAAAAACTATTGTCATATGTAGGAAGAGAGTTGCCACTATCTCGTATGGTAAGTTTCATTTTGCTTCACTACTGAAGTCGAAATACAAAATATTTACTTCACTAGCTATGCCAGCGACTCCGTCCGCGTTGATGTCGTAAATAACAAATGTTCGACGTGATTCTTTAAATTAGCATAACTTTTATTTATGAACCGATTAACAGAAACAAACACTAAATGTTAAGTGAAGCTTACCACGATATATTAGTTAAAACCACATCTAAATCGGATAAGCCGTTTCGGAGATTAGCGTGATCAAACGCACAGACAAACAGACAAAAATTCTAACAATCATTGTTTTGGGTTCTATTTGCGTTGATAAAGGTCCCAATAATATTTTTTCTCGTATATCTTCCATGTACAGACAGCGATCCGTTACATTTTTATTATAAGTATGTACTGATGACGATATGTATTGATAAGAGCAGAAAATCTTTAGTAGAACCGGAATTACACGTGCACATTCAGCATATATCTTAATGTAAATAACTTAACACAGGTCGTCAATCCCTGTCGCGGTTAGCAGCCAACATGGCGGAGCTACAGTGCATACAGATAGAGATCACGAAGGCTTACGGCCTGACTGAATGGCGCGAGGACCTTAAGCAAACTATGCTGAGGGCGGGAGCAGATAACAGAGGCGTCGTGTTCCTGTTCTCTGATGCACAGGTATAGGTGATTTTCAGACCTATTGACTGTTTAGCCAGTCTCATAGTGTCTGTACATCCAAACGGAATTGAATACAACATATTACGAAAAAAATGGTGGTACCAGTTTTTGTTAGAATTATAATAATGAATTTTGTAAAGATTTGTAGAACAACTAAAACTGACAAAATAATGTAATACCCTGAAGTTTCGGCAATATTGAAAAATGAAAAAAATAATTACCCTTAAAGTTTAGTAATAGATATCTTAGGTATGATCGTATTTCTGTAAATTGTGAATTCTATAGCTAAACGAGATTAAATCCTTACCTCTGTGAGGCCTAAGGTCTTAAGAGGGTCTTAAGTCACGAGTACTTGATCAAGAAGTGGTCAAAATAGCTCTATATCTGTGGTTGTGGCTATGTTTTATCAAACCAATTGATGATATGTATATAGCGTACTTAAAGTTATGTGTACTACGCACACCTCGGACTTACTTTTACTTATAGCACACTTGATTGCGATAAAAACCCAGCCAAACCCAACTCTGAACACGTGTACACAGTGCATACACAATTTATTCAAATATATTATGTGATAATTTCAACATTTCCTAAACACAGTTTCGTCCATTCATGCAATAAACAGTGATGTCTGGACAGAAAGTGTTAATGTGAATCCCATGCCATAAAGCTTATAACGTAATATGCAAATAATATAGCGTAGTCTGGGTTTATTTATATTCTTTATTAATCATCATCAGATAAAATTGGAATCATTCCTCGAGGACCTGAACAACATATTGAGTTCCGGCGATGTGCCCAACATCTATGAGCCTGAAGACTTAGACAAGATCTACATGGCAGTGCGCCATGCTGTGATGGAGA
Organism: Xylocampa areola; assembly: GCA_935421205.1. Taxonomy (NCBI): domain Eukaryota; kingdom Metazoa; phylum Arthropoda; class Insecta; order Lepidoptera; family Noctuidae; genus Xylocampa; species Xylocampa areola. The sequence continues at coordinate 2,151,909 of OW285216.1, forward strand.
TGAACCTCACGGCAACCAAGACCAACCTGTTCGCTTGCTACCAGCGAAGAGTGCGGAGTAACCTGCACATGGTTGTCGTCATGAGCCCGATTGGCGAGGTGAGGAGTTGATGTCACTGGAATTATTTATTACATTTTGAATTAACACTTTCGGGCACTTTTTTCTTAGGGAGAATCAAGGCAATTTTTTTTTATTGGGATATGTTGATGGTCGGCTATTACCGCCGCCCATGGACACCCGCAACCCCAGAGGAGTCGCAAGTGCGTTGCCGGCCTTTTCAAGGTTTTGTGCCTCCGGTACCCTCACTCACTCGGCGAATCACAACGCAAGCGTTGTTTCACGCCGGTTTTCTGTGAGGCCGTGGTATCGCTCTGGTCGAGCCGGCCCATTCGTACCGAAGCATGGCTCTCCCATGGTACAAACTAAAGTCATAAAGGGCGATCAGTCAAGGTTAAAGTGTGCGTACCACGGTTGTTCTGTGTATGGGTAATTATGACTTCATATCGAGATCACCGTGCCTTCGAGAATAATCTTTTCAATTACATATGACAGTCGTTACAGGAAGTTAAATTGCTGAAAGCTGACAACCAGTGTTATTACGAGATATAGTATTATACAGAACTCGATTGTGGAGGTCAGATAGACTGTCGCTCCATGTTAAATACTGGTATAAAGCTGCATCACGTGAGACTGGAGGCCGACGACCTTAAATTGACTAAAAACTGAACAGCACCGCTAAAAATATAGTTTTAAACAATGAATATTAAATAATAAAATTTGAATTTATTTTTATATAATTACTAATATTATTAAATGTGTGAAGAATGAGTTTTTATTGACATTGTTTTGCATTTAGATTTTTTTATTTTTATACTATATTTTTTATTCTTATCTTATGTTTTTCCGATTGTGTAATCATTCAAATACAATGTAAATTGTTCGTGAATAAATGACATTTCAATTGGATGGAATTACTGTGTATAGAGACTTGTGCAAAATACTATTTTAATGGGTACGACTGGCGGCTGTGTGTGGCCAGATATATGAACATGGACAAAGCAAAAGGAGTATATAAGGATCGTAGCAGAGGGCGTTCTATCGTTCCTACCTACCCCCATGGGAAAAGGCGTGGTATTTGTGGGTGTACAGACAATGCAGAATTAATAACATATATGAACAGTATAAGACAAATTTATAGTATTTTGTTTTCCTTTTTTCACTGTAAGTTCTCTTGCTAGATATTTCGGTCGCGTCTCCGTCAGTTTCCATCGCTGGTGAACTGTTGCACCATCGACTGGTTCAGCGAGTGGCCTAAGTCTGCCCTGGAATCTGTCGCGTATCACTTCTTCGAGTCCATGGGCGAGCTTACTTCTACCTCCGATGAAATTCTACGAGCTATGGTGGTAAGTCTGAACGTCGATATAACGAAAGAACTGCATCATCTACTTGGCGTTCACTTTAGCGGCGTCTGTGTGGAATGATGCATCGAGAGATCAGGTACACATTACAGGAAGACTTTAGCTCAACGGTCCTGGTGCATACCTAATTTATGACCCACTCAATCCCATCTTATTTATTTTTCTTTTTGATTACCCTCCCACACCAGCTTGTAAATTTATTTACTGCTTCAGTGTTTGGTTGGAGTGTGAAGTGGGACGCAAGTGCGGCTACTGAGCGTGTTCTGGGCTCAATTTTGGGTTGCAATGTGTTATTCGGTTTATCTATTAGGAAATACTTAGTCCGGAGTTTTGAGTTGGGCTCCATAGATATAGGGTCACCATGTATAACACAGGACATAATTATGGGGGCTTTATCCTCTACATAATTTTTTCTGTACTAACACTTCTCAATATACAGGGCAAAATATTTTACTCCGTTAAAACTGAAATATTTAAAACCGGGCTATTTCTTCCTATTTATTTTCGCTTCCCCATATTCCCTTAGATCGTTTCCCCTCCTATCATATAACCTTCTTCCACCAGTCTGTATGCTGCTACGCGCACCAAACAGTAGTAGAAGCGAGCGAGCGTTTCAAAGCTCAACTGAATCGGATTAACTACGTCACGCCCATGTCCTATATGGAGATGCTCGGCGCCTACGCGGAGATGTTTCGCAAGAAACAGAAGGCGATACTCAAAGAGTCCAACGCATTGAAGACTGGTGAGGGTATTTTTGATTAATGTAAGGCCACTTTTGGACCTCCATCTCTTGATAGAAAGCGTTAGATGCAGTTTAAAATAGAACGTGAGCACCAACGCACTCCTCTTCATAGGTTAGTTAAAAGAGCACAGACAGAGTATACCTATAGTTTGGCTTGGTATATAAATACAATTACTATAATTTCAATCAAATAAACAATTAATACGTGTCCCATTAGGGAGGCGAAGACTTACGATTTCCATCTACAGTTTATCCATGCTATGATCCTGGCACACTTTTTTTTCTTTTGATTGCGGTACGTTCGTTGAGGACAGTCTGCTTACCTCGTATACTAGTTGAGTCAATCTTCCTTCACGTATACTTTCTCCCAAAACCATTTTGGAATACCTCTCTACCGTCGTCGTTAGATCTACTTTCACTCCTTAGGGCTAACTAATCACGCTGTTTCTCACTCTACATTTCAAAGTTACGCCACACATGGATGAGAACGGACTATGTATCACAACATAAAAAATACTCGTTGCTATCGTCTCAGTATATAAATAAAATAATTTGGTTAAAAACACAGTTACACAATGGTCCCCGTTTTCGAATGTTTCGAACTCGCTAGTGAAGAGCAGGTTTCAACTGTTTTCTGTTATTTCAGCAAATATATCCATATTCCTCTCCAATATAATGCTAGTATCTTATCTTTTCTAACCAGGTCTAAACAAATTGAATCAGACGGAGGTAGAAGTGAAGGAGCTTCAGATCGAGCTGGCAGAGCTGAAGCCTCTGATGGAGGCGGCGGCTGAAGAGACCAGGAAGGTCATCGCACAGATTGCTACCGATACTGTAAGTATTACACCCAAGTATTTTTTGCGTGTTATATATTTGTATTTAGCAGTTTATAGTTGGATTTATAAAAACATACAAATTACACACTTATGATTCTAGGCAATAGCTGAGGAAGCTCGCGAGAAGGTGGAGAAGGAGACAGTTATGGCGGAGAAGATGGCTGCCATCAATGCCGTGATGGCGGAGGACGCTCAGAGGGACTTAGGCAAGTTAGCTTGCATGTAAACTGACAAACCTGCAGTAATTGTATATCTTAATGATGTTATCTTCATGAAGTAAAAGGGATGGACTGAAAACCAGCGTGGTCATAATCACTGCGTACTATTAATAAAAGTGGCAGTAGTAAATGTTACTTAATCCTGATGAAATCTCTTTGGATTGGATTTTCAAAAACAGCTTTTACAGGCTTGTCTTCTAATCCCTTGCGCGGCGGCTGAGTGTGAGGTCTTAGGGTGGATTACTGGTTGGGAAAAATGTTATTGGGTATTTCTGTTTTTTTTTTTTTTTTACTAAGTGACCGGATTTCTGGTTTGTTCCTGGTAAATTGTAGACTGACCAACCCATTACATGAAACTTACCCGTAATGATAGTATTGATGAAATTTGGGTGAATATGCCTGTCCTCTGATTACTCCTTCGGCTGCTTTTTTTTATTGGTTGTTTTCGCGCCCCTTATGTAATTTTTCAGGGTCCTTAATTGTTTACAATAAATGTTTCTACTAATAGTTTCAAAATATATTGACAAATTTCCTTTCAAAATAACGGCAGTCAGACGTCTGCTGGAAAGTACTACTATATACCTTTTTTTGTTTTATTTTGTTTGTTGTTGTTTTTTTCTTTTGTTAAGTTTTTTTATTACTTCTCGTTTTTTTTTTAAAACGTTGCCCCACACAAGGAATTTCTTCCTGTATCGTGGGTGCGTTTACAGACATATAATCTCACAATCACACACACACCCAGACCCGGAGCAATTATCTATAGATCGTACAAATATTTGCTCCGTGTAGGAATCGAACTGCGCCAACCGCGCTGTCAAAATTGTATTGCCCAGCAAACCCGCGTTTACCCCTCTTGAATTATTAAAAATATTATTCGATATTTAAATATCGTTGTTATTACTTTTTTTATCCCCATTTCACTTTTAACTGTTTCTCAAATTATTTTATTTAACACCACAAAAATTATTATATTTTTGGCCTGTATTCTTCTTCTCAGCCGGGGACCAATATTTTGCTATGTTGTAGCTTACTTGTCTGCTTATGACATTGCTTTAAATTTAAACTCGTAGAGGAAGCGATGCCAGCGCTGCGTGCTGCGGAGAAGGCTCTACAAGAGCTGAACCGCAACGACGTCGTGGAGGTGAAGGCGATGAAGAAGCCTCCCGGAGGAGTAGTCCTTGTCATCGAGTCGCTCTGCGTAGTGTTCGATATCAAACCCATCAAGGTATGTTTATCTGAATGACAGCTTCGTTGGTCTAGTGGTTGCAAGCGCGGCTGCTGAGCGTGAGGTCCTGGGTTTCCCAGGTCGGGCAAAGTGTTATTGAATTTTTCTGTTAGGAAATTCTCAGTAGCAGCCCGGAGTCAGGAAGGTGGTGGTGTGACACCCCCGTGCTTCGGAGAGCACGTAAAGCCTGTGGTCCTGCGCCTGATCTCTCTCCGGTCGTGTCGGGTTGTCGTCCCATCGGAATATGAGAGTGAAGGAAGAGGGAGTGCATCTGTATTGGCGCATACAGTTGTGCACTATAATATCGCCTGCGTACTTGGCTTATCTCCGTGGAGATAGGCCGCCGTGACCGAAATACGGTCGGAAGAAGTATAATTCATTATCGTATAGAGACTAAATAGATGGCAATGACGTCACCAAAAGACGTTAGTAAAATTTTGAAGAAGAATTCTCGGTAGTGAGCAGAAGCCGGGACTCAGCCAGAGTGGTCAGAGCGCCTGGAGTATTTATCCGGGAGGCGCAGGATCGAATCCTGCTCACGGCCATATTTTTATTTCGAAAAAAAATTTAAAATATCTTAGGTTTGCGCGATCACTACACATTATAATACAAAACACTGCTCTAGTGCCAGGTGCTGTGTCTAATTTATGAAATGTGGAGATTATCGTAACTAATTTTACGTCTTTCCAAGCTAAGACGGTGACGTCACTACAGTGTCGAGCGACTATATCGCCATGTTTCATTTGCTTATCGTTTAATTGGCGAATATCGGGTGGAGTATCGACTCTGCGGGAATTTAATGTTCCGACCACGTCTGTCTTTCTTTGCTTCAAGTATCGCGTCAATTTAACTGATTTTAAAAAAATTACCATAAGAAGGCAGTGACATTTATCTTAATTATCTTCCGCTAATTTGAGAACTAATTTAGAAGTTGAGTTAGTACAGACATGTATTGGTTCTCCTTGATCTGAATTTTTGCCAGTATAAATACAAATAATAAATATTCCATTCATTTTTTGCAGTTACGGTACAGACGGGTGTCATATTTCTTCATTTCTCAGGAACAAGGCGCATCATATGGTGAGAAAGTCCTCAACTACTGGAAGCCAGGCTCCCAAATGCTGGCAGACCCCACGGCCTTCCTCGAGTCGCTCATGAAGTTCGACAAGGAGTCCATCACTGAAGACATGATCAAGAAGCTGAAGAGGTTCATCGTGAATCCCGACTATGACCCCGCCAAGATCTTAAAGGTATGCTAAAAAATGAGAGAAAACATATTTATTACGCTCTTTTACAATATTCAAAACCCTAATTATCATGAAAGATAGACAATATTGGGAATATGTCCAACATAAGTTGCTACATTGTTGCGTAAGAAGTTAATTGACAATGTTAGTTAATTATTTTGTATATTCCTTGATTTTGTGTACAATAAAGAATAAGAAAGTTAATTGAATAAATGAACAAGGTGTTATTGAAGAAAATAAATAAAAAATAAGTTAAGGCCGATATGGCTTTGGTGGTCAAAGCGGCTGGAGTATTTGTCCGAGAAGTGTATCGAATTCTGCCCACGTTTGTATTTTTCTTACCATATTTTTTTTACCATTGATGTTAAGTAAATGTGTTTGAAAGTTTTATCTGTATTTGATAAGGTGCGATACATCTGAACGACATTGTATTAACTGCAAAGTTAGTCGTGTTGGTTCAGTCATCTGTATAGGGACTGAATAGATAGCGATGACTAGAGAGCAGAGGTTGAGTTAGCTTAGTCAGAGTGCCTATTTATCCGGGAGGCGCAGCTTCGAATCCCGCTCATGTTGAAAAAATTATTAATTTAAAAATATATTTTTTTTCTTCCAGAAAGTGGACACAAACTTTTTTTTTTTTTTTTAATAAACGTACCTAACTTTTTCTTCCAGGTGTCTAAAGCGTGTCAGTCACTGTGCATGTGGGTGCATGCAATGTACAAGTTCTACCACGTTAACAAGGGAGTTGCACCCAAGAAGGAAGCTTTGGCTAGGGCCACAAGAGACCTTCAGATTGTTGAAGGTAGAGATGATACAGTTGTTGTAATATTATTGTGCATATCTGAACTTAGTCATTCCAAACGGTGCACGTACAGTTCTATAGAAAAGTGTTATTATGCTAAAATATTTAAATTTGTTACGAAAATTAACACGATCGCTGAACATTTATGACACCGACTGTTGCCAGCCCCAGAGTGAGCGAGATAGATTTAGTAGTAGTCATAGTAATTTATTGATAAGGAATTCTTACATGTCATATTTACCATTATACTTTACTAATTGATTCAGTACATAATAATCATTAAAAATAGGAAATTGAAAATACATAAAAAAAAAAACATTTATAACAAACTTAATAATAAAAGTAAGTTAAATCAATAAAAAAATAAAATAAAATAAAATATAATCATTGGAATACTAATAAACAATAATAAAGACATTAAATAATTCACAAAAATTAAGTTTAATGTCACAATTTCAATTTAAAAATCTCGTCATAAGTGTAAAACGCCTGCTCGACAAGCCATTTTTTTAAACGTGTCTTAAAGCTACTTATACTATGGGCACTAGTAATAGACTATTAAAACAATACATTATTAAATATGTAATATTCTATAGAATATTTATTGATGTTATGACGGTATGTTAAGAAATGAGTGCCACAGCATGCTGTTACTACGCTCCCACTTATCGTAAAATTGAGTACCGCTACCACTAGTTGTACTAGCGTCCAACTTCAGATATGCAAAGCTATAATACGACCAGTGAACACGACAATTGTTCAACTATTATGCCTACTTCGTGAACAGGGATCCTGTTAAACACGCTCACAGCCCATTGTAACCTCTGATCGATAATCGACCGTTTAGGTTAAGCAACGTTAGGCGCGGTCAGTTTGTATATGAGGAACAGCAAGGAGCCGATTTTTTACTTGATGCGAATGGGCCAGGGAAAGAGTTAAACTTAGTTTATTGGTCACCGGTTACCGATTGTGTCTTAAACTTTTTACTTTGTACTGATAGCAATGCTCGCGGCGGCAAAGGCTAAGATGATAGCCTTACTGGAAGGTATTGCCAAGTTGAACGCGTACCTCATGGAGAAGGAGGAAGAACGGAAGCGCATGGAAGAGGACATCAACCAGTGTCTGGCGAGGATGGACCGCGCTAACAGGTCACTATGCTCACTTATAACAGAAAATATAGCTATAGTTTGTGTCCATTGGAAAATACGGGTTGTTTTTTTTTAATTTTTTTTTAATCAATGCCCCACTCTAGGAATTTCTTCCTGTATCTTAGGTGCGTTTATAGACGTATAATCGAGCCTGCGACACGCAACGCAGCAGCCGGTCTCTCGACCACTGCGCCAACCGCGCCGTCCTTCCGTCCGACCGGTTTGAACCTACGCCATAAATAAATGTCGGTAATACTCTTCATGCTCCTGATCGGTACTTTCAGTATGCGTGTGTGAAGCGTTGACGGTGACGTCACCATAAAAACCATAGATTGTGGTGAAACAGGCTTAGCGAGCTGAGATCTTAATTGACAAAACACTCAAAGCCGTTCCAGGGGATGCAGGTTTAAATTCGTCGTCGGTCGTCATATTCTTTCTCGTATTTTTTAAAGAACACGTCATCGCGCTGGTCGTTATGTAATTATTCAATTTAGGGTTAATTTTCCTATCTGAGGAATACATTTGTATTTTGACAGATTTTATATGGTAAAGCTATAGAAATTCAAAATTGTTGCTTAGATAAAAATTATGTTACGTCAAATTTTATATTTTTTCAATTATGAATATAAATAAAAGTTAGTTGCTTTACGTCAGATTGCTGAATGGCTTGTCAAGCGAACGTGTGAGATGGATCAAAACTATCAAGGAATTGGATATTGCGATAGTCAACTTGATTGGAGATATCCTGCTTAGTGCATGTAAGTTACATTCATTATTAATGTGCTTCTAAAGCTTGTAATAGGTGAAAACAGTGAGATATTTAAAAATAAATAAGTGCATTTTTTGCTCTCAGAATGTAAATGAAATATTGGCAGTAAAACATAAAAAAGTGAACATAAATTAGCAAGTTATTTAAAAAAATGTTTAATATATATAATTATATTTTTTTAATACATGTTGTGGCCATGTAATGCCTACATTAATTTTATTTTTCAAAGAAACATTGAAAAATAATAGACAAGAACGGGGCTTGAACCCGCGACCTTTGACGTTCCGTGTCATCACTCTACCAACTGAGCTACCTTGTCGTGTTCAAACCTATTGAATTTTCAATCCTCTTTGTATACGTCTTAAGGAGACGCCTGGTGATATTTATCTAGTAATCATTTACAGATTTACTAAACTCAGCGTTACCACTTTGCAGTTGTAAATCGCCGAACAACATCCCAATCCTTTATAAATCATATATAATTATATTTTTTTAATACATGTTGAGGCCATGTAATGCCTATATTATTTTATTTTTCAAAGAAACATTGAAAAAATAATAGACAAGAACGGGGCTTGAACCCGCGACCTTTGACGTTCCGTGTCATCACTCTACCAACTGAGCTACCTTGTCGTGTTCAATACTTACTATACATAACTTACTAGTCCCTCAGTACGAATCCTTTCATCAAAGATAAAGAAAGAAGAAAGGTTAAAAAGACGAAATTTCCTAAATCATAGCGTAGAACACTCGACCAAGTCATCTTTCAAAATCTAAAAAAATACTAAGCCTAAATCGGTTCATCAGTTTGGGAGCTACGATACCACAGACAGATACACCAAATGTTAAACACTAACACTTAAATTTTAACACTTGTGTTTGCGTTAAAAAGAATCAGTCTAATTTAGTCATGTCGACCTAACATGTCCACCCGTCTCGTTCATATAGTAACTGATATAATAATATTATGTTGAATTTTAACCGAGCTTTTTGCTGGAACCAATTGTCTCCAACGGGGTTGCCGTTGGAGACAATTGGTTCCAGCAAAAAGCATGCTATTATATACTCTATTGCTAATAAATTTACATAGCATCACGCCTGTATTCCCCGAAAGGATAGGCAGAGGTGTACACAGTTGTACACTCACATTTCACCAATGCTGTTATTAAGTCCCATGTAATAGGTGGTGAGCCTATTGCCATCAACCGGGCACAATTACAAACTCCAGGCTGCTACTGAGAATTTCCTAACAGAAAAACTCAATTACACTTTGCCCGACCCGGGAATCGAACCCGAGATCTCCTGCTCAGCAGTCGCGCTTGGGACCACTAGACCAACGAGGCAGTCAATAAATTTACGATTTATTTAAATTCAGCCCTCGTTGTAGGCTTTAGTGGATTAATCAATCATCTCTTGTAATACATATACATAGACTGGGCAACTTCTGGGTATTAAAATATTATTATACAAAATTTAGAACGGATAACCTATTATTATAATGTACTAAAATACAAAAACTATACTTAAATCTAAATACCTACTAAAAATACAAACATAATAACAATACTAAGTACATACTTAGATACATTAAAATGGAATATGAATACTTGAGCATAAACAAATATTTCTATATATACAACGCCTTCCTCTCTTCTAATTAACTATTTGCTGTGCCCATCAGGGTCCACGATTGCTACCATGTTATTTATATTACCATCTTATCTTTACATTGTGGATTTGCAATAAAGAATATGATTAAGATAATGAAAAAAAGAAACTTGACATTAGTAAAGTTCATATTATATTTAATGTTATTAGGTGCCGTGGGCTACATAACGCCGTTCACGGATGCGTTTAGAAGAGATCTGTTAGGCCGCTGGATTGAACATTTGCAGGTAAAGTATTTTTTTTTTACCTATCCAGGTCCTATCTATAGGGTACGGGTTTGTTCTCATACAGAGAAGGTACGAGCATTGACCGATAGTATCTTTATTAATATTAAAACGCGATCTTCACCCGGTAAAATATATTAATTACAAATCGCGAAAGTCAGGTAGGCCGCTGCAGGGCCAATTTAGTGAAATGGGGTTACTCAGATGTGACGCAATGTGATTGTGGTGCTACACAGGATGTCCCACCTCCTTACCTGCTCGCTGTGTACTAACACCTGCACCCTAAGTGACTTCAAATAAGACCGACGACCTTGTAAAAGGAGTGGCGGGGTTCTGGTCGAAGTTGATTTATTAAGTAGATCTAAAACCAACCTATATGAAGAATTATCGACACCAAAAAGATCGTGAAATTATAACATCAGTTTATTTATTACTATTTTTCAAAGAAACATTGAAAAAATAATAGACAAGGACGGGGCTTGAACCCGCGACCCTTGACGTTCCGTGTCATCACTCTACCAACTGAGCTACCTTGTCGTGTTCTAAACACATTGAATTTTTCAAAAATTCAATTCTTAGGGAGACCCCTGGTGATATACGAGGTTAAAATTAAACAAGACGAATTAATTTAAAGCTTTAAAAACACGCATGCCATTTTGAAAATCTTACTATCCTATGTTACCCGGGATACTGTAAGGATTCTAACGATACCCCATACATCGATATCGGAAACACGTGTAGAGTAGTTGGTGGTAGTCGGAATTGTCACCGCTTACGTATGTGCATATATTTGCGGGCGGGCGGTGCACAGGTAATGCATGACTACCCTCAATATTGTGGAAGTAGCTAGATATTGTATTTATTTGCATCCATTGTAATGGACTTCCGCAAAGTAACGCCTGAATCTATTCAATACATACATACATGATCCCTAAAAACATTACACTCCTTTTTTGGCAGTCGTGTAATAAATAAATTAATTTGGTTTCGTCCTTGCAGGAGGTGGTTCTGCCCCACACGCCTGGAGCAACGCCGCTTACAACATTAGGAGACGCGGTGCAAATCAGGTAACAAAAAATACCAAAATGTTGGCCTACCTACTGAACATTATAGTCCCTCCCTGTCTCGACCGCCTTAGTTGTAGTTAACACATAACATAACATATCATCACGCCTGTATTCCCCGAAGGGGTAGGCAGAGGTGTACACAATTGTACACTCACATTTCACCAATGCTGTTATTAAGTCCCATGTAATAGGTGGTGAGCCTATTGCCATCAACCGGGCACAATTCCAAACTCCGGGCTGCTACTGAGAATTTCCTAACAGAAAAACTCAATAACACTTTGCCCGACCCGGGAATCGAACCCGAGACCTCCTGCTCAGCAGTCGCGCTACGGACCACTAAACCAACGAGGCAGTTGTAGTTAACTTTGGTTAAAAGCTGAACAAAACAAGACCGCCATTGTACCCTTCATTAGTAATTGGAGTTTTATAAATGGTATTATGATGTAGTAATATCTTAAATTAAAATTGCGGACGTTCTCAAAAAAAGACAGATCTGAAGCCACCTAAATCGGCGAGAATGTATGGAGAAGTTAATGAACATAGATGAAGCGAAAGAGGTGTGTCAGAATCGTAGCAAATGGAAATCGATAGTCTCTGCCTACCCCAATGGGAAACAGGCGTGATTGTATATATGTATGTAATATCTTAGGTTTTCCTCCTGCGACCACGAACGCTGCAAAGTGTTCGAAACGTCAGGAAGAAAAAACAATCATACACGCGATTAATCCGGTTAAAAGTTGTTTTATTATATGGTATTATGATGGTAAAAAAAAAAACGATTTCCATCTATCTACCTAAACTAAGCTAAGGTATACACAGTAAATTACTGATAAGTAAACTGTAACCTTACTGATAAGGTTAAAATGCGCTTCAAGGGATCAGTTTGTTGACCATCAATGTATTGGTCTAGCTCGTCATCTCATTAAATCTAGACTCTATAACCCCTATGAGGGATATCAATTTATATCATTTGTAAAACCTAATGCGAATACTGAGGAGATATTGAAAAGCATCAAGTTATTTGATATTTCTGCTGAGGACCGTGTCATACTGTGGATAGGGCAACACGACTCTAACCCATTTAAAATAATTACAGAATTATGTGTAACTTTGAAATGTATTAAATGTCCTGTATTGATCTTGAAGGTATATAAGAATATTTACTTAAATGAAAATAAATTAAATCATACTTTAAAATTACTTAGCAAACAACATGACAATTGTACTTTTATTAATGATGTTTTTGTATTTAACAATTTTAATTTCTATGAATTATGTGGCAAGATTAATTCAATCTTAGATCAAATTGATTATGATTCGAAATTCTTAAACTTTAAAAACTCAAACATAATGCATGCAGGGAAAGATCGACATATCTTACAAGTTAATAAGGCAACTTCTAGGGCATTCAATAACCATCAGATCCACAGACGCTTCACGCATAATCATTCGATACGTAGAGAGGCCAGTACGCAAACATCTGATGATATTACCACCACAGATAAAGAGGTAGAACTAAGCACCTCTAATACAGACTATATACCTGTTTTGCAACTGGATACTGGTGCTAGCACCAATACTAAAAAACATTTTCGTGACGAGCTTGTTTAGAATACTACATCAAAATATTGCCGGTTTGTTTAGTAAGTCCCACATTCTTGAAATTCATTTATCAGAACTCTGCGATCTTAAAATAAACCCAGACATCATTTGCTTGTCGGAGACCTTTATAGAGAGGGGTAACGAAAGTCTAATTACAGTTTTCAACTATAAATTAGTAGCCTCTTTTTGTAGATCTAAGAAGCAAAAACGCGGTGGTGTATGTATCCTAGCTAAAAATGGAATTAAGTGTAAAGAAATGTCCTTTCTAAAACAATACGCAGAGGATAAGTTTTTTGAATGCTGTGGAGTCGAGATTGAAAATCTAAATATGTTTGTTTTGTGCTTATATAGAACACCTACTTCTAACATAATTAAATTTTTCGAAACTCTAAATTCTGTGCTTCAACACATTATACGAAAATTTAAGAAAAAAATTGTAATAGTAGGCGACCTTAATATTAATATTTTACAAACTAATAATAGGACAAAAGAATTATATGAGATTACTCAGAACTACAATTTAATATTTCACGTGCAAGAACCAACGCGATTGAATTCTTGTATCGATCATCTGATCAGCAATATCAAATCGGCCAAAGGTGAACTTTTACACTTGGGCATATCAGACCACAATACAGCTCAGCTCTTAAATATTCCAGTAAAAACTAAAGATCAACCTTTAGCTGAATATTCGATATATAAAAGAGATTATAGTAGATATCACATTCTTAAATTCAAAGAGTGCATATCTAAATTATCATTTTGTCAAGTTTATAAGGAACACGACATGAATACGGCCTATGAAAACTTTCATCATCTTTTAACATTATTTTGTAATTTATGCTTTCCCATGAAAAAAATTAAAGTTTCGAATAAACCTGCAAAACTAAGATGGTTATCCAAAGGTCTTAAAGTTAGTTGCAAGACAAAAAGACTATTACGTTCAAATTACTACACTATAAAAACTGACGAGAACAAAACTAAATTTAAACAATATTCTAAACTTCTCCGTCGTTGCATACACAAATCTATTAAAAACTCTAACCACAAGTATCTAACACATTCAAAAAATAAATGTAAGGCAGCGTGGCAAATAATAAAGAAAGATACTTATGCCACAAATAGTAAGCAATTTATAGACTCTATCAGGGAAGGTGATAGCATCTTGAATAGTCCTAATAAGATTGCCAAGGCATTTAATGACTACTGGGTAAACCTAACTAATGAACCTTTTATGAAAAGGTATTCTACCCTTAAACACTCAGTCTGTGAAAGTATATTTCTTGCACCATGTAGTTGTGACGAGATTCAAAGGATAATACTATCTCTAAATAACACAAATTCAGAGGGATATGACGAATTAACTACAAAGGTCATTAAAAGCTGTTCTGTGGAAATCACTCCAGTCTTAACTTATTTGGTTAACTTGTCATTTTCTTCCGGGTGTTTTCCTCACCTGCTTAAATTGTCGATCGTGAAACCAATACATAAAAAAGGTGACAAAACGTCGCTAGACAACTATAGGCCTATTGCTTTGATACCAATAATCTCAAATTTTTTTGAAATTGCTATGCACAAGCGTATTGTTGATTTTATTACTAAACACAACATATTAAAGTCTGAGCAATTCGGGTTTCAGAAGGGGAAATCCACTACACTAGCTTGCTTCAACTTAATGAAAACAATAATTGATAGCCTAGACAAAGGTAACCTCACAACAGCAATATTCTTCGACATGTCAAAGGCTTTTGATTTTGTATCACATACGTTACTACTTGACAAACTAGAAAAATATGGCACCCGGGGTCCTGCCCTTCTATGGCTTAAAAGTTATCTGGAAAACAGATTGCAATGCGCTGAAGTCCTTAATATTGATGTCGATAAAAAATTAAAGCCATACAGATCTGAATTTATGCAAAGTTGCTCTGGTGTTCCCCAGGGAAGCGTCCTAGGGCCACTTCTCTTTCTACTATATATAAATGACCTCCCTGACGTTACTAACAATCCATGTTTCCTATTTGCCGATGACCTATCTTTAGTTATGACATCTCAAAATAATGACATTAATGAATATACTAATAAAATAAATAAAACGGTAAAATCTATAGTGACATGGCTAGAAAGAAATAATCTCAAAGTTAACATGACAAAAACAAGTTATATGCAGGGTGCTACATATGGTCGAAAAAACCAGTTACTTGATATTAACTATGGGGGACATAAAATAGAAGAAGTAGATACAACGACATTTCTGGGAATCATGCTTGACAGGCATTGTAGTTGGAAAGCTCAGGTAGACAAAACGTGTGGTAAGATCAATAAATTCGTGTACGTGCTGTATGAGCTTACTAAAACATCTGCTCTTGCAACTGTAATGTCTGCTTACTATGGATATGTGGATTCGGTACTGCGTTATGGACTTATCCTTTGGGGCAACTCAACAGATGCTCAAAGAGCATTTATTGCGCAGAAAAAATGCCTACGTGCTATATCTGGCATATGTCCCTGGGATTCCTGTAAACCAATATTTAAAAAATATAATATCATGACACTACCTTGCATGTATATCTTTGAATGCGCTAAATTGGTCAAAGAACATCCAGAGATGTTTTATAAAGCCCATGAAAGATACTTAAGGAACACAAGAAATCCTAATAGAATAGTTCTGCCCATAATTCCTAGAACAACTATGTATGGTAAGAATTCCTATGCTATGTGTGGGCGCATATATAACTGTATACCTGACCAAATCAAAGAGTTGCCTTTGCCTAAATTTCGAGTAAAACTGAAGTCATGGCTATTAGAAAATATGTTTTATCATGTAAATGACATCTTTAAGTTTAAGACTAGGCAATTAATAAAATAAATCGGTATGCATATTGTTTTATATAAATCATATTGTAAATAAAATGTAATCAATTAATTTTAATATAGTATCAATTTCAATAACTTCAACAATTAATAATAATAATACAATACAATTATGGAATATTTAGTTGTTACAAATCTATATTTGCATGTCACTACTAATTAATGACTAAACGTTACGGCTCTGTACCTTGTTATTACGATCTAACTAATTGTACCAACATTTAAGGCAAATAAATTTCATTCATTCATCATAATTTTTCTTCCACCTTTAATATTACATTAAATTATGTCGTTTCGTTGTACTGCCTCTATGTTTAAAGGTTATAAACTTACAATTTACTAGCTGACCCGGCAAACGTTGTTTTGCCATATAAATAAAAAAAAATGGGGTGGACTACCCCTAACATTTAGGGGGATGAAAAATAGATGTTGGCCGATTCTCATAGATACCGGATAAGCACAAAAAATTTCATCAAAATCGGTCAAGCCGTTTCGGAGGAGTATGGCAACGAAAACTGTGACACGAGAATTTTATATATTAGATAGTGGCGAGTCTCTTGCTATTTACTGGACACAATTCCAACTCAAACTCAAGGTATCAAATTTTCTGTCAAAAAATGCAATAATACTTCGCTCGACTTAGGAATCGAAAACACGAACTTACAGTCAGCAGTCCCGCTTGCAATCACTATAGTAATAATAACAATTACCATGTTATAATAACCAGGACCTGGCAGATGTATGGTCTTCCCCGGGACCCCATGTCAGTGGAGTCAGCCGTACTGATGTCCAACTCGCGCCGCTGGCCACTCATCATAGACCCACAAACGCAGGCCAACAAGTGGATCAGGGCCATGGTAACGACTGAAACAAAATTAATTTATGATCATCAACCTTATCATCATTAGCTCATAAGTACAGACGTTTAAATAACAACATAGCATCTAAGTTGAGGTTAGGTACACCCACATATTACAGATACCGTAATAACGTCCCATGTAATAGGTGGGAGCCTATTGCCATTTACTGGTCACTTTTTCAAACTCTGCGCTGCTACTGAGAATTTCCTTAAACTATACAATACTTTTGATAGAATGTTTTTCATATTAGTTGGTAAACGACCTCTATATAACACTACAGATGGCTTTTATGTATAGACAGTGCAGATAGTGGAGTATTTAGCACTTACAGAAGATTCTCTGGATGCAAAAGACCGAATTAGAACTCAAGCTGCGAGCATAATTCAGTTTGATATCATGCAATGTAGGTGGTTATAGCAATTTGTAAACGGTGATCGGTAAACGAATGTTGAAGTTAAGTAGTGGCTCTAGTGGCACCGAACAGAGATAAAGATTTAGTACATAAAATGTGTGCGAAAAATGTGTCGGATTGTTTTGTGCAAGGAATGAAAGCGAGGGAAGTACATGCACCTCGTAGACCGCTTTCTCTCATAGCTTTAGCTAAAATAGTGCTTTAAACTCTGACACTTGGTTGCTCGTTAACCACACAGTAAAAAAAGTGAAATTGGTACGTTTCACAGCTCCGCTCCGCTAAACATGCTTAAAATGTTCAGCATCCTTGCATAGCCGTGTCACAGCTCCACTGCATTGGAAAGCCATCCTTACCTAGTACCCTAAATTGTAGTGTCTAAACAAACTTGATAATTTAGGGCAAACTGGAAGGCTTGGTGGTCTGCAAGCCTAACGATAGGGATCTGCTGAGGAACTTCGAGTCCGCGCTAAGGTTTGGCAAACCAATACTTCTGGAAAACGTCGGGCAAGAACTTGACCCGGCGTTAGATCCTGTGTTGAAAGTAAGTTATAGTTTTATTAGTTAAAAAAGGGGCATAGACTAATTACAATAAGAGAAGACACAAAAATTGAAGATAAAAACAGAAAATATTCATACATACGTCTCACAGTATTTCAGACATATTGACAAGCCTTCCATTCTTCGGTGAACACTATGCATTCAGGCTTGATATCCAAGAGAGCCTTAAGAGTAGCCTTGCTTAGCTTAGTTAGCACTAGCCGGGGTTCAGACCCCGTTCTCAACCGCATTTATCTATCCAGAAAAATAGAAAATGGAAAAAGCCCATGACTTCAACCAAGTTAGCTACGTTGTTCATTTCACAGTAATCTATACTGACAACAGCACCACCCACTCAAAAACTAACATTGAGTTGAATTTAGCCCCTATTTGGTGCAGGTAATCCGTAGATTGATGGACCGATGGTGACATTGTCATCCGTGAGTCTCCGTGTTTTAGATACGGCAATCTAGGCACATTCAGGCACGTTAAACACGTTTAGCCGGTCTCGGCAATTGTCAATTAATAGCAAGCGTAAGTCGCTTAGCCAAGTCAGGCCTACGGGCAGCTTAAACAACTCTTTTTACTTTAATTTGGTTTCTGAGAAAAAAAAGTATAATTTGTAACATTCCCCCTAGCGCCAATACTTCCGTCAAGCCGGTCAGTTGGTGCTGAAGTTGGGCGACTCCCTTATCCCGTACATGGCGGGCTTTCGGCTGTACATTACTACAAAGCTGCCTAACCCCAAGTACACCCCGGAGACTTCTGTCAAGGTCATGGTCGTCAACTTCGCGCTGGTTCCCAGGTAACGTTATTAACTGATCCTGAGTTACTTTGCATCTACAGATATTGTTCTCATACTCCTCTTATATAATGTTGATTCTATCTTCATATTTTTTTTTACTTTTCACTGACAAAGTTTATAAAAGTAACGATGGAGTTTCTTGCTCCTTAATTGTCTACCTCATTGGTCTTCTCCATAAGTGGCTACCTTATTTGTCTAGGGGTCGGAATAGCGGCCAAAAAAAAACTTTTGTGTCTTTTGTTTGTGTAACCAAGGTCGACCAGTATTATTGAGTTTTTCTATTAAGAAATTCTCGGAATTTAGAATTGGGCACTATTCCAAACTCCTTACTACTTATTACACGAGATTTAATAAATGTATGAGTAAAATGTGAATTTGCAACAGTACTACTGTGCCTAACCCTTTAAAGATACAGTCCCGTCACTAAAGTGTCAACGAAAGAGATACTTTGTAGCCAAGACCTCATTTTTGTCAAATTCCTCTTATATCATAAACATTGTATTTACAGAATTTGTAAACTATATTAGTTTAAAAGAGTCTTCTTTATTGAAAACAAATATTTGGAACCATGGACCTAAATTATGGGTTTCCGTAAGTGCCTTATAAGGTGTCAGAGAAAAAACTTATTCTGAAATGACAACAAAGACACTATAAGCCCGTTTATGAATTAAAGGGGCTTCCTCGTTCAACAGTGGCTTAGCAGAGCAGCTGCTATCCATCGTAGTGGCTCAAGAGCGACCAGATCTGGAGGAGTTACGTGGTCAGCTGATCGTGTCCCGCGCACAAATGGCTGCCCAACTCGCTGAGATGCAGGCGGATATTCTGTATGGACTGTCTAACAGCGAGGGGTCTCCAGTCGATGACCTGCCCCTTATATTGACTTTGGAAGCTATCAAAATTAAATCTGCTGAAATTCTCGTGAGTATTTTAAATCCAAAAAGGAGGAGGTCCTTAGTTTTGTAGTGTACAAAACTAAGGTATTGTAGGATATTTTGTGAAGTAAACTGCAATATCAAGATATGCGATCTAGTATTTGTACTGCGAAAGACGTTCCCTCCCTTGCAATAAATTGATGGCTTTGTGCTTAACGAAAAATAGAAATGCCCGTATGACATCTGTGCGAGCGTCATGACAACGCTCAGTTTGTGTAATATACAGGGAGAAATTTTGAAGTGGGCGGGGATAGCCAAGCCCAAAACTATATGGAATAGCGTAATACTCAAAGGAATCTGTGGCCCGATTTTTATGATAACAGAAACTACATATTTGGGTTTTTGAAAAATCAGGAATCCTAGACAGAAATTGAACCCGTTCATTTTGAAAATAAATAAATAAAAAACACTGTATTATTAACGACGCTACCGGATGGTGATCCGGTAGCGTCGTTAATAAGGATGAAATTCTGGGACGCAATAACATATGGCAAACTATGCCGCTGCGATATACAAGCGTATAAGTATATAGCGCCGGCGTTTGTGAAGCCGTTCTAGAGTCGAAAACATTTTAAGGGTAGGCGAGACAAAATTTATGACATTGGCTTTTGCAATTTTGTTTTTATTTTGTTCATTTACATTGTCAGAAAAAGCTAAACTTTTTTATATGTTAGCAGTAAGGTGATCTACTTTATTTTGTGTTTTTTTGACATAACCAACCCATCAAATAACTTAAAAAAAAAAAAACATTTTGTCCCCTAAGAATGTGAGTGAGCTATTGTGCCTCATCAGGCTTTTAAAACTTTGACATTATTATGTTGCCTTTTAAAACTTTGACATTATCATGTTGCCTTTTAAAACTTTGACATTATTATGTTGCCTTTTAAAACTTTGACATTATCATGTTGCCTTTTAAAACTTTGACATTATCATGTTGCCTTTGCCTGGAGTCCTTTTGTGGTTTCGACTTTCTTAGTACATTTAATTTAAGTGGGTCATAAAGAACATCACTATTTATATAGATACTTCATTCATTTATTTCTCCATTAATCTAGATAAAAGTCGACGACATAGAACGTACGACCCTAGAGATCGACGAAGCCCGCAGCGGGTACGTGCCGGTGGCGGACCGGGGTTCGATCCTGTTCTTCTGCTTATCGGACATGGCTAACGTGGATCCCATGTACCAGTACTCGCTGGAGTGGTTCGTTAAGCTGTTCGTCAGGTCCATGGCCGAGACGGAGCCTAATGGTGATTATTTAAAAATAGAAATATAATATGTATGTTTGATTACTCGTTGGTCTAGTGATCGCAAGGACGACCACTGAAGGTGAGGTCCTGGGTTCGATTCCGTGGTCGGCCAAAGTATTATTGGGTTTTTCTGTTCTCAGTAGTAGCCCGGTGTTTGAAATTGTGCCCGGTTTATGGCAGCTCACCGTCACCATATTACATGGTACTTATAACAGCAAATGTGAGTGTACAACCATTTCTACCCCCCTATAGAATACAGGCGTGGTGCTATGTTATGTTTAATACGTTTGTGTCAAATGTCAAAATGGATGCGAGGACCCTGACACTTACATGTGGGCTTGTTCAACGTTATATGTACTTTCTTGGTTATTATAAGACAATAAGGTGAAATGGACAACACTATGAGGAAACCTGGATTAAATACATAGTCCGAGAGTGGCAACACGCAGTGAGCCAATGTTATGATCGTCCCTTCTCTGTATGGAAAGAATCTGCGTTGTAGGCGAGTTACAATCCGACTTTTCTAATTATAAATCAATGAGTCTTGTCTGTTGCCATCTCTATATGAAAAGAGGCTCTAGCCCCGGCAATGGGATAGTTCTGGGCTGATTATCTATGTATGTGATCATGATTATGTAGCGGCCACTCTGTAATATAATAATAATACTCTTCCGTCGTATTACTATCACAGCGGCCTCACTCCACAGAGCTTAGCCAAGTACGCAGGAGATACTATAGTGCACAAGTACAACTGTATGCGCAAACACAGGTGCACTCCTTCTTCCTTCACTCTCATAGTCCGATGGGACGATAACCCGACCCGACCGGAGAGAGATCAGGCGCAGGACCGACAGCTTTACATGCTCGCTGAAGTACGGGGGTGTCACACCACCAACTTCCTAACTTCGGGCTGCTACTGAGATTTTTTTAACAAAAAAACCAATAAGATTTTCCCTAACTTGGGCATCGAACACTAGATTAACGAGGCAGTCAAACGTAAGGCAGTAAGAAGTATTACTCTATAATATACAACAAGACCCTTCATGCAATATTCGGTCCTATCCAAAAACCAGTGCTGCTTCATTTCGATGGAGTAGCTTATGCTGAGATAGGGGCCTTTTTGGTCTCGTGCAGGTTTTTAGTATTCTTAATTTTAGTTTTATGATTTGTGTATTCTCTTTATGTTTAACCTGCTTACTAAGTCAAAATAAATACTTTCTTTCTTTCTTTTCTTTCATGTCTTCATTGTTCCTCCTTCTCTATCCTGTTTAAAACATTTTCTACTTTACTCTTCGCTCAGAGGACATAGTGGAGCGCGTGGACGTGATAATAGTGCACTTCACGTTCCTGCTGTACCAGAACGTGTGCCGCAGCCTGTTCGAGCGCCACAAGCTCCTGTTCGCCTTCCTCCTGTGCGCCAGGATACTGCTGGACAAGGGCATCATACGACTCACAGAGTTTAACTTCTTTTTGAGCGGCACGAAGCTGGAACAAGTAGGTGGACTTGTTTAGTTATTTTTGGTCCCAAATAAATCTACGTTTGGCCACCAACTCGCCTGATGTTAAGCGGCGGTGTGACCGAGGATGGAGCACGTAGATCCAAAAGATTTGGGGAAAACGACAGTTGGGGAGTTGATGCAACTGCCCAGACCCGTCTGCCACAAAGGTTGCACCGGACTACATCCCGGACCACAACTACTCTATGCGCTCTGCTAACTCGGCTCTCTCGACCTCTGCTCATTATTCAGATACTCTATAAAAACTGAATGGATGATGACGTCGTTATAAGACATATTGATGTGAAGAAAGAATTTCGAATAGCAATTATAATTAGACGGCGCGGTTGGCGCAGTGGTCGAGAGGCCGGCTGCTGCGTCGCGTGTTGCAGTTTCGATTCCTGCACGGAGCAAATATTTGTATGATCTACAGATAATTGTTCCGGGTGTGTGTGCATGTGAGGTTATATGTCTGTAAAACGCACCCACGATACAGGAAGAAATTCATAGTGTGGGGCATAGTTAAAAAAAAAATGAGATTGGAAGAGCGCCTGGATTTAAAAAATATTAGAGTTTGCTACACATGCGTTAATGCGTTTGAAGAACATATAACTATATTCAAATGAATAAGTCTTTGTAACCCATTTTTTATCTATTTTATTTTTATTCCTTTATTTCTCCACATTGGTATTGACTGCAGTGCACATGTGCTCTCAGGGCAGGAGAAATAAAGAAATTTGACTTAATAACAACATTGATGAAATGGGGGTGTCCATGTATACCTTTGCCTTCTTTGGAAATGCAAGCGTGTGGTTATGTAATGTTTTATTGCAGCAAATAAGCAGTGATAGCCCAGTGGTATGACCGTTGGACTGACAAGTCAAAGGTCGCAAGTTCGAATCCAAGGCACGCACCACTGTCTTTTCGAAGCCATGTGCGTATTATCACTTCCTTAAAACGGTGAAGGAAAACATCGAGAGGAATCCAGCACATCTGAGAGATGTTCTCGATGGTGTGTAAAGCCATGTCAGAGACCTACGGGTGGTTTAAACTCTGACACTAGGTTGTTCATCAACCACACGATAAGAAGATTGCAGCAAAGTTTGTAAGAAATATAAAATCAACATTTACCATGAATCACTTGTCTCTCTAGGAGATAGAGAACCCGGAGCCCAAGTGGATCTCCCCGCGAATGTGGCTGGAACTGCAGCAGCTGAGTACGGTATCTACGATGAAGAACTTTCTCAACGAGTTTATGAACAACACCAAGTTCTTCAAGACCTTCTACGATTCCTACACGCCGCATAAGTAAGATTTTTTAGTATCACCATCAACATTTCATTGATAGAAAAGCTGGATATAAGCCATTTCAATCTGCCTAGCCTTTTCCCTATTACATTAAGGTCGGCTTCCGGTCAAACCGGATCCAGCTTAATACCAGTATTTTACATGGACTGCCTATCTGACTTCCACAACCCAGTTACTGGGTAACACGATATCTCGTGGTAAAACTGGTTGTCACACTTTTAGGCCTCTGACTACCCATAACAGCTGTCTTAGATCTTAATTTAACCACTGGGGCCGACGGTTTCACGTGCTCTCCAAGGCGCGGAGGGATCTCGGTATGAAAAGATGAACCTCGATCGATCGATCTGTGCGGTTGTTACTTAGCCACGACTCCCTCCAGATATAGGCCATTTAGTCAAAAAAAGGCTATTGTCAATTCTCTACGGTGGTATGGTGCCTTATCTGTATGAGAAAAGGCCCTTGCCCAGCAGTGGGACAGTATGGTTATGGTGATCAAACTCAAATGAATTCAAATTTTTCGGTAGATAATCCGGGGTGGAGCAGAATTGGTTTTATTGCCATATTATATTATAACATAACATAACATCAATCCGAGATGCATGTCACCAATACGAATGAAACGTCACACTAATCAGCCAATCATAGTGTGATGCACTCATACCCTGCACGCGGCGACCAATTATATGTTTTTACCCCGTCCCACCCCGCTACCCCCGCTAATCGGACCTAAATTTCGACTTCTGCACATTCAAGGTCAGTGCTCAAGATTCGTGCCGCAACCTATACAGACCGAAGACTGCACCCATCTTCAGACTGACCGCACTAAGCGTTACTTGACCTGAACGATCGTTTACTGACCACAGTTTTCAACGGGCTATGCTCACCTAGAAATAAAATACGCTAAAATGTTTGTTGTTGCAACTTACTGGTTGCTTCTTAGCTAAAACATGATTGTTGATGATTTTTTGGGGGCTGGCTTAATGTTTGACGTTCAAAAAGCGCTAATTTTTAAGCCTAATTTGAATAAAGAAGTTTTGATTTTGATCTTACTTAATTTCAGGATACCGTACCCGAAGCCGCTGGACTCACAATTTGACTCTTTCCAGAAGTTGCTTATACTGAAGTGTTTACGACCAGACAAAGTGATCCCAGGGTTACAGGTACACCATATTGAATTGTCTTCTAGATCTATTTATCATCATCATTATGTCAATTGTTGTGGAAAAAGAATACGGTGACGGGCAGGATTCGAATCTGCGCCACCCAGATAAATACTCCATACTCCACTCCGGATAATTATCCGGAAGGCGCAGCTTTGAATCCTGCTCGCGACCGTATTCTTTTTCCACAAAAATTTATAACTTTAAAGTTCGCTATGCTTGTAATATCTTAGGTTTTCGCGATCACTACACATTATAATAAAACAACTTTTAACCGGATTAATCGCGTGTATTATTGGTTTTTTGGGTTAATGTATTTCAAAGATTTATCTGTAATCATTATGTTAGCCTGTAATCACCTATTGCCCCTATTTTTTGGCTTTCAGCCTTTTGCCTCCTTCGTCCAAGTATTTTTCTCACGTGTGGCAATGTTGTCAATGAAATGTGCGCATGTACAAGATTAAAAGGCTAGGTTTTTTTTTCTTTTCTTCAAACACTTTAATAATATTGAGGGGCTTGTGGCTATGGAACAACCACACAGATCGATCGATCGAGGTTAAGTTGCATTTACCGCGGTCGGTCTGTGGATGGGTGACCATCATTTCATACCGAGACCCCTCCTTGCCTCGGAAAGCACGTTAAGCCGTCGGTCCCGGTTGTCAAATTAAGATCTATGACAGCCGTTACGGGTAGTCTGACAACCAGTCATGCCGAGAGAGAGATATCGCGTTACCCAGTTATTGGGTTGTGAAGGTCCGATAGGCAGTCGCTCCATGTAAAATACTGGTATTAAGCTGCATTCGGTTTGACTGGAAGCCGACTCCAACCTAATTGGGAAAAGGCTAGGCACATGAAATACTTTAACAATATTATTGTCCTGGTTCAGGACTACGTGGTGATTGGTCTTGGAGCCAGGTTCGTGGAGCCGCAGCCCGCTGACCTGGCCGCGCTCTATGCAGAGTCAGACCCACTGGCACCCATCATCTTCGTACTGTCCACTGGCACTGACCCCGCTGCTGGTTCGTACATCATTTATTGAGAACTCAGGATATAGAGGTACAAAGGAGAACCATTGGCATCCAACATATCGTGCTATCCCCTCACTTAACATCGTGAGGAAACCAGCACACCTGAGAGATGTTCTCGATGGTGTGTAAAGCCATGTCAGAGACGTACGGGTGGTTTAAACTCTGACACTAGGTTGTTCATCAAGCACACAGTAAGAATCGCTTCGCTCTGATCCTATACCCAGTACATTTTTAACTGGTGACAGAAATATGATCTCTGGGGTATAGAGCTAGATTATCCTAACAAAATTATAGACAGGGCGCGCCTTTCTGAGAGGAGGCAGAAGTGTACACATTTGTACACTGTATTTTTTTCACCGACTCTGTTATTAAGCCCCACTTAATAAACGGTGAGCCTATTGCCATATACACAAATGAGAGTGCGAATTTACTAACAGCAAAATTTCAATAACACTTTGCCCGACCTGGGTATCGAACCTGAGACCTCATGTTCAGCAGTTGCACTTGGTACTTCTAGACCAACGAGGTAGTCTAGTCTCTAATCATAATAAATTAGTGCTAAAATTTAAAATTAAATCATTTAGAGTATTTAGATTTACTTTTAAAAAAGAAAAAGTCAATTGTCGCTTGAAAAAATATAGTTTCCAAGAAAATAAACCGGTAATGATTTTAAATATTAATAAGTAAATTGTTTGTCAAACTAAAAAGACATTGTGTTATTTAACCGACAGACTTGATGAAGTTCGCGGAAAAGATGAAGATGGGCAAGCGTTTCGAGAGCATCTCCCTGGGCCAGGGTCAGGGGCCGCTGGCTGAAGCCATGATGAGGATCGGCAGCGACTTCGGCAACTGGGTGTTCTTCCAGGTAACTGCTAAAGCGTCTCTTTCTTTTCTTTAAGTATAAAATACATGATTATTATATTAAATGGAAAAAGAATACGGTCGCAAACAGGATTCGAACCTGCGCCTCCCGGATAAATATTCCAGGCGCTCTGACCACTAAGCCATTTCGACCTCTGCTCACCACCGCGAATTCTTCATCCATATTTTAACACGTCTTTTGGCGACGTCATTGCTATGTATTCAGTCCCTATACAGGTGACCGAACCGACACAACTAAATTTGTAGTTAAGTAATAAGTTTTTATCCTGTTCGCGACCGTATTCTTTTTCCATTTAATATAATAACTTTAGAGTTCGCTAAGCATGCGTTAATGCTTTTCCAAGATTTATCTTTAAATACATGTTTATTATTATTATTCAAGCACCACGCTAGCTCACTGCAGGTTGGCGATTTCCTTAGGTTTGACCGGATGACTGTAAAGCAGTTAGTAAATGCTAATTTAGCACTTATATTAAATGTTAAAGATAAAATGTGTTTTTCGGCAGCTGATCACGTTCTATTAGTTAGATTATTTAATTATATATGATTCTACTAATATTATAAACGTGAAAGTTTGTATGTATGAATGTTTGTTACTCTTTCACGCAAAAACTACTGAACGGATTTGGATGAAATTTGGCACACAGATAGTTTGTAACCTGGATGCCAATTAACACATAATACTTTTTAACACAATTCTGGACCCAATTCTGAAGGCCACGCAGACGAAGTCTCGGGTGGAAGCTAGTATAATCCTACTCATATTATAAGCGAGAAAGTTTGTATGTTTGTTACTCTTTCATGCATAAACTTCATCATTTCGAATGGATTTGGATAAAATTTGATATACATATAGTTTATAGCCTGGATGGACATATAGGATACTTTTTATCCCGGCTGGACCCAATTCTGAAATCCAAGCGGGTGGAAGTTAGTGTAATTTAATATGTTTATTTGCCATAAACAGTGCTTTACACTTCCTTAGGTTCTTAAGGAATAGTGTTTGATCTCTCGATAAGTTGCAGTGTTGCGTAATATTAAAGGAACTAATCAATTTCCAAATTCTCCAACTATATTTGGTACTCACTTATATGCTTTAAAAATTATTATAATAAAAGGAACCAGCTGGATCCATTTGCATCAGGAACTCGTGTATTACTGTATTGATATGATTATGTATCTGTAAACGCACGTGTGTTAAGCCGTCGGTCCCGGTTGTCAAATTAAGATCTATGACAGCCGTTACGGGTAGTCAGAGGCCTGAAAGTCTGACAACCAGTCATACCACGAAATATCGTGTTACCCAGTAACTGGGTTGTGGAGGTCAGATAGGCAGTCGCTCCATGTAAAATTCTGGAATTAAGCTGCATCCGGTTTGACTGGAAACCGACCCCAATGTTATTGCAAAAGGCTAGGCAGAAGTATCTGTAAACGCACCAACGATCCAGGAGAATTTTTGACATGATATTAAAAAAACTTTTTTATCTGTCTGCCCTTCAGAACTGCCACCTATCGCCATCGTGGATGCCGGTGCTGGAGCTGAACGTGGAACACATCCAGCCAGAGCTGGTGCACAAGGACTTCCGGTTGTGGCTTACTTCCATACCCTCGCCACACTTCCCCGTCGCACTGCTGCAGAACGGTGATGTAGCCAATATTATTTCGAGAATTGTTAACATGTATGCGACAGTTTATTTGAAACAGCTTGCAGGTTTTGGACCTGCACCGTTGGATTAGTGCTTCAAGTGCTTTAAGTAAGTACCGATCCAAGGAGTGTGTGTGGGTTCAAACCCTGCTAGCGGTGGCATTTTTCTTTTCTACCCACATTTTTTTTTTACTAATAATACAATACTCTCAGTATTGTATTTAATTTCTCTCTTCTTCTTTTGATATGATATAACTCCTATTTCCTTCTTCATTTGCTGTAGTAGCTTCGTCTAGGTCTTCATCTGTCTCTCTTTTCTTCTAAAATTATCTTAAATAAGTTGTACTGTATTCTGTCATCTATTGTTCTTAACAACAGCAGTCGCTCTGAAAATTTATATCTAGTCTAAGCGAAATTCATTCATTCAATTCATTTCGGACAACAAGAAGTAAGAAAAAATACAGTAAAGTGGTAAATATTCAAACATCAGAATTTCTGTTTGTTAGATATTACAAAATGCGCCATTAAAGAACGCGTGAATAATGAAATGGACAGAATACTTATGCTGTTGCACCAACTCAAACATGCATAACCGACATATTACTGTCATTTTTATCATATATTTTTTTTTAACATATTATCATTTCAGAGAAAAAAAATTATAAAGAAAAGTTGAAAGAAAAAAAAATTGTAATGGTTAGGGTTAAAGCTACAAGAGCACCATTGCGCCCGGGTACATTCCAGACTCCGGGATCTTACCGAATACCACTTTCGACCCAGGATTCGAACCTAGGATTGCTCATCAGTTTCCAATAATTGTTGCTGGTAATAATTGTGATATTTAATATTTCAGGTTACAAAATGACCGTGGAGCCCCCTAGAGGCATAAAAGCGAACTTATTGAAAGCATACATGAATCAGGTGCCAGACTTCCTCGAGTTCTTCAATTCGCAGGACCCCAAAGTTCCCAATTTTAAGGTAAAATGAATGTATATCAATCTAATATATAAAAATTAATCGCCGAAATGTTTGTACGCACATAACTTCCGAACGACTGCACCAAATTGGATAAATCTTTTTTTTTTGTGTTCGTTATTGTCAGACGTCAGCTAGTTGTATATAAAAATCTCGTGTCACTGTATTTGTTATCGAACTCCTCCGAAACGGCTTGACCGATTTTTATAAAATTTTTTGTGTATATTTGGTAGGTCTGAGAATACGTCGTAGGCTATTTTTTATACCCCTAGGTGATAAGGGTGGCCCTGTTCAGAAAATTTATATGGAAGAACAACGTTTGTGGGGCACAGCTAGTTTGCATATAAAGTTTGACATTAGAGATATTTTTGTTACTGAATTTGTCGGCTTTTAACATTGATCTCGAACCCCTTTTATTTATTGATTTAATTAAAACGACCCAACTAGCACACCGACTTCTAATAATACTCTAAGCACACTGATAAAATCTTCTGTCTTTCATCAGGCCAAAATATGATAATCCATGTTAATATTTTTTTATGTATTCTCTTGCAGTGGTTACTGTTCTCCCTGTGCCTGTTCCACGGCGTGGTGCTAGAACGTCGCAAGTTCGGTCCTCTGGGCTTTAACATCCCCTACGAGTTCACCGACGGAGACCTGCGCATATGCATCTCACAGCTGCATATGTTTCTCAATGAGTACTCCGAAGTGCCACTCAGAGTAAGTTTTTAAATTAAATATTGTCCGATTTTTTGCTAATAGGAGTGTCGGTTTCTACAAAATGCGATCATTTTCGTAGGGTCAACATAAACATTTCAACAAAGTTATAAAAGGAACTAGGTTTATTTTTCAGTAAATAATTAATCTAAGCTTAATTTCGTACTCAATCACAGCAAGACCTTCTACCCCTTATTTTAAAGTAATTACTTAATATGGTAGTTGGGTAAAAAATATTTTACTGTAGTAATATTTTAGGCTTTCGCGATCACTACACATTATAATAAAAAACTTTTTAACCGGATTAATCGCAGGAGGAGGTCCTCCTGCGACCACAAACGCTGCAAAGTGTTCGAAAGGTCAGGAAAAACAAAAACCAATAAATCATGCGATTAATCCGGTTAAAAAGTCGTTTTATTATAATATTTTACTGGGCTTTTCATAAATTTTCATTTATAAAAAAAAAATTACATGTTTAAAGATAAATCTTTGAAAATTAATTTTCCATCTAATATTATAACTTTAAATTCGATGATATTTCTCTAAAATCACTAATTTCATATTTCCAATTCATTCATTCCATCTTTTTCCATTCACGTCTTTGTATATAAAAAACGGCTTATACATTTTAAAATACATATATAGGTATATATATCTCGGTGGTGGACACTGCACGGTCTAACAGCTCCTGATGATGACTCGTATTGCCATGTACCGGCAGTACCGGTTACAATTCCAAAACCTGAGTATTTTTAATCAGAACATCCCAATAACAGTTTCCCCAATCCGGAAATCGGACTCGGATGGACTGCAGAACGTGCGAGCGTGATGATTAATCCTAGTTTCTTCTCTATATGAGAAGAGGTCCTTGCCTTACAGTGGAACAATTACGGGATGTTCATTATAATTTCAGATGTTAACTTACACTGCTGGCCACATTAACTACGGGGGGCGGGTGACTGATGACTGGGACCGACGTTGTCTTCTGTGTCTTCTGGGAGACTACTACACTATGGGAGTCCTCTACGACCGCTATACCTTCGACGAAAGCGGCGCCTACAGACAGGTCAGTAATCATAATTATCAGACTACTGTATTTATCTTCCTTAGTCTTCTTCTTCTACTCTTATCTGATTTATATATTTATTTGAATGAATGAATGAACGACCAACTTTAACTATAGGTAGTTGTCGTAATATAACTGTGCTTGACTGAAATTAGTCATTCCGCACGGCCGCGCAGGTACAGTTGTATGGAAAAATGTTATCGTGCTAAAATATTTAAATTTGTTAGAAAAAAATATTTGATCCCGAAACATTTATGGCACCGATTGTTCTCGGCGAGCGAGCGAGACAGATGTATAGACGGAATGTAAAGGTTTGAGTGATACACGCTGTTTCTGCGTTCTGGTCAGATCGCGCATGCGCCTTGCCGATTTTATTGTAAGATTGACTACTTTTTTATTGTTAGATTGGAAACCGACCCCAATGTAGTTGGTAAAAGGCTGCGTAGATTAATTGTTATCTTTTCACCATATAGGTTCTTATACAAGAAGTTATATGATAATTTTATTGTTAAAGAAATATTTTTACGGAACATGCGTAATACACAGGGTGAATATTTCAACTGGGCGTGGATAGCCAAATCTGAAGTTATAAGGAATGGCAAAAAACACTCAAGGACTCTCGGGCCCTATTTTGATGAAAATTAAAACTATTCCTAGCCAACATACGAAACCGCTGCTTTGAAAAATCATCATCAAGTTCTAAGAAATAATGACATAACGATATACTATACCAAGGGCAAATAATTTTGCCGCGGAATAGCAACCCCTAAAATCTTAGCGTGTTTATATAATATCGTGTTTCGTTCTGTCTTTTTGACTGCCGCGTTGGTCTAGTGGTCCCAAGAGCGACTGCTGAGCACGGGGTCCCGGGTTCGATTCCCAGGTCGGGCAAAGTGTTATTGAGTTTTTCTATCTATTAAGAATTTCTCAGTAGCAGCCCGGAGTTTGGAATTGTGCCCGGTAGATGCCAATAGGCTCACCACCTATTTCATGGGACTTAATAACAGCATTGGTGAAATGTGGGCGGACAATTGTGTACACCTCTGCCTACCCCTTCGGGGACTACAGGCGTGATGCTATGTATGTGTTTCGTTCGTTTCCAGCTATCACCGTCGTCTACCATCGAAGACTACACCAAGTACATCCGCACCCTGCCTCTGAATGATGACCCGTCGTTATTCGGTCTCCATGGCAACGCGAACATCAGCTACGCTATGACGGAAACCAACACCTGCGTCTGTAAGTACTTCCACTGATTGTTATAAAATTTTACCACACCTGTATTTCCTAAAGGGTTATGCAAATATTTTTGTCCGGATGAATAATAGGTGGCGATCCTATTGCCATCTACAGGCATAACTCTTAACTGTAGGCTTCTTTTGAAAAAACTCTAACAGAAAAACCCAATCACAGTACTCTACCCAGAAATCGAATCCAGGACCTCATGCTCAGCAGCCACCATTGCGACCACTAGACACTGAGGCAGTCTATAGTTGTATATACACGAACTCACTGACATTTATGGCCGATGTTGTTATTAAGTCCCATATATTAGGTGTCGAGCCTATTGCCATTTACAGGGTCTAATTTCGAACTCCGGACTGTCATTGTGGATTTTCTTACACAAGCCTTGATCTGGAAATTGAAGGCAGAATCACGAGAATAATACCCAATGACAAAGACAAATCCAAGAAGGTCGTAAAGGGGCACAAATTTTCCCCCATAGCATCATACGTAGCATCACGCCTGTATTCCCCGAAGGGGTAGGCAGAGGTGTACACAATTCTACACCCACATTTCACCAATGCTGTTATTAATTAAACCAGCTGAATACCAGCGCTGGGTGTCACACGCCCAGCACATGCTGAGTTAGTGACCCTTTCGGTACGGGCACACTCGACAGCGCTTAATTAGGGTGTAATTGGTTTATTAATTTTTACATGTTTTAATTTAATTTATTTTTTGTTTGTATTAATTAAGTACCCACATTTTATTTTACGCTGTCACTGTGTCTAGTGCTGAATAAATGTTTCTTCTTTCTTTCTAATTCCCATGTAATAGGTGGTGAACCTATTGCCATCAACTGGGCACAATTCCTAACTCCGGGCTGCTACTGAGAATTTCCTAACAGAAAAACTGAATAACACTTTGCCCGACCCGGGAATCGAACCCGAGACCTCCTCCTCAGCAGTCGCGCTACGGACCACTAAACCAACGAGGCAGTTTCTTACGTTCCCCCAGATGGTTCAAATATAAAAAGGAGCCGAGTTGGTGGTGTGACACCCCATCTCTCCGGTCGTGTCGGATTATCGACCCTTTGGAGTATGAGATTATAAAAAGAGGGAGTGCACATACGTTTGCGCGTACACTTCTGCACTATAATATCTCCTACGTACTTGTCTAGTCTCCGAAAAGTCCTGAAGATAGTCCGCTGTGACTGAAATACGGAAAGACGGTCGGGAGGAGTATGAGTGTGGTGCTTGTGCCCTAGAACGAAATCTTAGGTCCTCTCTTGCCCTATGAGGTATTAATTCCAGTAATTTTCACTGAAATAACCGTTTTCCACCAGTCACGTTACGTGATCTTCAACCGAAGGAGATCGCGGCTACCGGCGGCTTGACCATCGAGGATATCATCGAGTTGGCAGCCAAGGACATCATGAAGGTGTTACCCAAACCGCTTGATACTGAACATATCTCTAACGCGTAAGCTTATATATTTTATATAAACAAACAAAATCTTTCATGAATCGTGTGGTTAGTGGCCAAATTTTGTCGTGAATACGTCTTAAAATTTCCTTCCATAATGGGAGACAATTCTGAAATTGATGACGATAACATCGGGCGATACAGTTTTGTGTTGCAGCTACATATCTATCATTAACATCCAAATTTAAATGACACCATTCGATTTGTAAAGGATCAAACGCGTCATGCGCGGCTGAGGGGTTAACGCAGCCATTTTGAGGTCACTTCGCTGCTAAAATTCATCAAATATGACCCGTTACGTCGTGGTACTCAAGTAAAACACACGGCCGTGTCCACGACACAGTCACACCCCGTTTATGTTGTTATCGGGGGAAACCTTCAAAAGGGGTACTACCTATTTACGTGGATTTAATCAACCTGTTCGTTAAAGTATAAAATTTAACATTATAACAGTAATATTTCTATTCTGTCGGGTAATGAGCGAGTCAACAGACGGTTTCGGCTATTTGGGTATCTCTACCCATCCTTCTGGATATGCAGGTGTGATGATATGTTACCATTTGTGACAGATACCCGGTGTCTTACAAGGAGTCTTTGAACACGGTGCTCATTCAAGAGGCCAACCGGTACAATAAACTGCTGAACATCATCGGTAATTCTTTGAAGTAAGTTGTACTATATTATAATGTTTTTAAGACTCAAAATCGATTGCTGTAAAAGCTGTAAAAGAGGGTATTGTAGAAGACGGAAATTATGTGTTATTTCAGACATAGAGTGAATCGGAATACAAGGAAAGAAAGAAAGAAAACGTGTATATTATTCAGCTATAAGCAAATTTTTGAAAGGGTTTTTTTGAATTACTGAAGACTTCCTTAATTTTTTCTCAGTATATTTAATATCGATAGAAAAAAAAACCTTGGCCGATACATACCGACGATACAGGAAGAATATCTTATTCCGTGGGTGGGTTTACAAACATATAATCTCACGTGCACATCCACCCAGACCCGGAACAATTATATGTAGAACAGACTTGAGACTCGGCAGCCAACCGCGCCGTCGTTTAATACTTAAAGAATGAACAAAATTTTAAGGTGGATTCTCACTTTACCTCGGAGTAGTGATAGCCTAATAGGATGACCGTTGGCCTGGCAAGTCAAAGGTCGCAATTTAGAATCCAAGGCTCGGACCACTGGCTTTTCAAGTCATGTGCGTCAATTAATTATCACTTGCTTAAAACGGTGAAGGAAAACATCGTGAGGAATCCAGCACACCTGAGAGATGTTCTCGATGGTGTGTTAAGCCATGTCAGAGACTTACGTGCGACTTAAACTTTGACACTTTGACTACTATAAAAAGAAGTCTATGGATCAAATAAATACAATATAGTTGCAATTTTTCACCGCTTGCGTATGTGCATATAATTACGGGCGGGGGGAAGTTGTACAGGTAATTGCAGGACTACCCTCAATATTGTGGAAGCAGCTAGATATTGTATTTATTTGCATCTATT
This sequence comes from Xylocampa areola, assembly GCA_935421205.1. Taxonomy (NCBI): domain Eukaryota; kingdom Metazoa; phylum Arthropoda; class Insecta; order Lepidoptera; family Noctuidae; genus Xylocampa; species Xylocampa areola. The sequence goes on from OW285216.1 coordinate 2,187,041, forward strand.
GTCATGGACTTCCGCAAAGTAACGCCTGAATCTATTCAAGAAGAATATATGTATTACCAAAAAAATTACGTGAGTAGAGAGACATGTGTTATTTCGGCTGACGACCCATACTTCTTGGGGAAACTTCAGTTATACTGGAAGAATCCACCTTCCAAATATATTTCTATCTGTATTATTATATCCTTGTGCAGAGACCTGTTGAAAGCCCTGAAGGGTCTGGTGGTGATGTCGGAGGCGCTGGAGAACATGGCAGGAAGCCTGTCCAGGAACGTGGTGCCCAACATGTGGAGCGCTAAGGCTTACCCGTCCTTGAAACCGCTCGGTAAGTTCAAATTATACCGTGTTTAGTCATTAGATACTCGCAAGTACCAAGTTCTGTCGTCATCCTGCGATCACGAATCCTGCATAGTGTTCGAACCGTCAGGAAAAATAGCAAGACACGTGATTTATTTGGTTGAATGTTGTTTTAATATAAAGTATTAAGTTGATATTATACTCCAAAAATATTTGTAATAAGTATTCAAATAAACAATTAAAACTGCAATCAGTTTAGTTCGTTTGAAATGCCGCCATTTTGACGCGTTTGCAATGAAAAACACCCAGTAACAGCCTACTTGTAAGACAACATCTTTGCGGTCGACGACATCACGTTTCGTTCCAACCAATGGAAAAGTTGTCGTCGTATTGATATTTAAAATAAATTTAAAACGCCATTAATAAAAAAGACATCGGCGGGTATCATTCTACAGCAATAAAGATTACAAATCAAAGTCAAAATCATTTATTCCAATTAGACCATATAAAGGTACTTTTGAAAGTCAAGAAATGCCACGTTTAAAATGTAGATTCCTATGGAGAAGAACGGGCAAGAAACTCCATGGTTACTCTTTTAAAATGTTGTGTTACAATAATTTAGGTACATTTATTGATAAAAAGATATTATGTGATAACGATGCAGATATAGTTGTACACGTAGGTACAATAGAAGATACAAAATTCAAACAATAGTTACAAGTCTTGGTAGTTTAGAGCTGACCAGTCCCAACTTGTGGCACCCGTTCACGAGTATCACGCCATATTTAACCATATTTAAGGGAACAGAATGACCCAACACATACGCCACCACAGTAAGACATTTATGTGAGTATGACATCTCAAACTACCAGACCTCAAGTGACGTTACTAGAATAATGTTAATGGCTGCATGGTGCTCACATTTACAATAAAGAAGTTATGAGTCTAATAAAAAAAAATAAGATTTTTTTCTCTCTTTTTATATATAACATTTAACAGTAACATGCATTGCGTATACGCCTGACAAAATTGAGATAGATTAGTAAGCAGATGGGCTGTACTGGTTGAGTTGTCCGATGGAGCAGGACCAGCATGTTTCCAAGCATTTTTATCCTCAATGTAGTCTCCTAATTTGTAATATGCTTGTTTGCATAATGTGCGCTTTATATAGATTTTAAATTTTTTCTCATTTAGTTCCTGAATATTAGGAGGAATTTTATTGTAACATTTAATACAGTATCCCATGAAAGATGAGTGTACTTTGGATAATCTAAACCATGGTTGGGCAATTTTGTTTTTATTTCTAGTATTATAATTATGCCTATCAGATATTTTTACAAAAAGATTCAGGTTTTTCCTCACATACATAATATTTTCATAAATGTATTGGCAAGGTACCGTCATAATATTAATCTGCTTAAAAAGTTCTCTAAGAGATTCGCGACGACGTAGATTATATATGGCCCTGACAGCTCTCTTCTGTAGTATAAAAATCGATTCGATGTCAGCAGCCCGTCCCCACAGCAGAATACCGTAAGACATGATGCTATGGAAGTAGCTAAAGTACACCAGTCTCGCGGTATCTATATCTGTTAGTTGCCTAATTTTTCTAACTGCGTAAGCAGCTGAACTAAGCCTTCCTGCAAGTGATGTTATATGAGGACCCCATTGTAGTTTCTCGTCTAGCGTAATTCCCAAGAAAACCGTTTTATCTACGAATTCTAACTTTTCTTTATCTAACACAATATTACATTCACTTCTTTGCACGTTCGGTAAAGCAAATCTTATGCATTTAGTTTTTTTGCCGTTTAGCACTAAGTTATTTGCTGCGAACCAATTTTTAACCTGAAATAAACATATTGACCCGTATCTGAATCACAATTCACTTTGTGTTTGGTCACTTTGGTTTTGGTTGATTCTAAATGGTCTAAACATCCCAATGTGTCGTTTAGCGGCGTGGGTGAAGGACCTGTGCACGCGCGTGGAGTTCATGGGCGAGTGGGCGGCGGGCGGCATCCCCAAGGTGTTCTGGATCTCCGGGTTCTACTTCCCGCAGGCCTTCCTCACCGGCGCGCTGCAGAACTATGCCAGGAAACACGTCATCGCCATCGATACTATTGCGTATGCGTTCGAGGTATGTTTTTAACTAAATCTTCATTTGAATAGTACTAAAATTAATGTGACTTCCAATATTTTTCAACAATCATGTTTATATAGTTACCAATTCTCTGTGTTCATCTATATCATAGCATCACGCCTCTATTCCCGAAGGGCTAGGCAGAGGTGTACCCTGCCGGGGTCGCGGTAATTGCTGCCCCGAACCCTCGGTAAAGGTTGGAGTAGGACCGTGTGGTTTTAGTCGTTAGGAGTCCGGCACCGCGTCCATGATGGATTTTCCACAATCAAAAATAAATAAAAAGGCAGAGGTACACCCACATATCATCAATCCTGTTATTAAGTCTCATGTTACCACAATTCCAAACCCCAGGCTTCTATTGAAAACCTCTTACAGTTGGACTGTGTTATTGGGTTTTTCTGGTAGTAATTCTCAGTAGTAGTCCGGAGTTAGGAATTGTGGCTGGTATATAGCAATAGGTTTACCACGTATTACACGGAACTTGGTAACAGCAATGGTGAAAAGTGCATCTCTTCCTACTCCTTGAGGGAATACAGGCGTGATGCTATGCTATGTTAGACTGTAGATACATGCCCGTTAATAATTAATAAAAATATAAAACTTGATAATTATATCTCTAGCCACTGGCCCAACCTCCGCAAAAGAAGCCAGAAGATGGCTGCTGTGTCCGCGGCCTGTACTTAGAGGGAGCGCGCTGGAATGTCGGAGACATGTCCTTGGAGGAGAGCAAACCTAAGGAGCTGCACATGCGTACGTATACCATTTATTGAAATGTCCACCGATGATGATGAAAGATAAGAGACAAGAAGACCTGCATACCTATTCGCTATCTCGGTAGCCAACCGAATTGATGGACACTTTGTAGTACATTGTGTCGTATGTTACAGCTTGTCTATGATGAACAACAATAGTAAAAACTTACGACGCAGTGTACTACAAAGTGTCCATCAATTCGGTTGGCAACCGAGATAGCGAATAGGTACCCTGGATTCTATGAATACAACGACATTGAAGGGAGAGTGAGTGCTGGTAACCAGGTACGAGTACTCGTAAATGGTGCTACACAACTTCATGAATACACGGAAAGTGTCCAACAAGACGTTGTTGGTCGTTCATGAGGGTGTTGGTGCCAACATTTATGTATGGTAGTGAAAGAGCATTAAGAAGAATATTGTGTGTAGTAACTTTGAAAGATGGACTGATGAACAGCGTGATTAAAGGACGTTGGAGTGAAGGTTGACAAAGGTATGCTATGGTTACCATCCTAGGTTTGAGCATGTATTTATTTTTTATTTAGTTATTAAAGTACAGCCACACCACATACATGGTAATTATCACTATATATATAAAGTATAGTTAGAAAAGAGTCTGATGTATATGACAATAACGGCGTACATAACACTCATAATTAGATCGCTAAGTGACTAAAAACAGTTAACAAGAAAGTAAAGGAACAATAATGAACACAAATATAAGAAATTATATCTACAATCTAAAAAAACTAAACTAAATACAAACTAAAAAACTTGACAATTTGTCGTGGAAAATATCCAAATCAGGGATAACTGCGGCTAAGGTATGGTATTCGTTGATGACTCTAGTGGAAGGTGAGTGAAGACATGTAGAAAGGATGGATGAGTGTGGATGGGAGCGTCGGAGCAGGCTGACCTCGACGAACGTATCAGAATCAAATCCCGGATGTTCTCAATCAAATTCCAGGTCAAGAGCAACTTAAACTGTAACATGCATGAAGAGATTGATGAACAAAGATGAAGCGAAAGCAGAAGCTTTTATCTATGTTCATCACTTGGTGTGTGTTCATCGGTGTGTCAGAATCGTATCAAGTGGAAGTCGATAGTCTCTCCCTACCTCTCAATAGGAAACAGGTGTGATTGTATGTATGGTCAGGCCATTCGTAACTTAGGATATGTGTGCTTCAGTACTGTATAGTTTCCACTAAGAGAAATAGATAAATTCTAGGGAAGTTCCAGAAAAAACACCTAGAATACTCATGCGGGGATCGTCCGCAGGATTTGAACCTGGCTCAGGTTATGATACATTGTGAAATGTGCAAGCAAGATGTTATACAATATGTTGGTTACAAATGCGTACAAATTTCAAATTTGCGTAAAAATGTGATTGTTTTGCAACTAATTAAATAAACTTATTAGGTGTTATTAATTTCACTAACTCAATCAAAGAATGATTATTAAATTAATTTATAAATTAATAGTAAACGTCAGGCTAACTAAAGTAAAATACAATAAAAATATTAAGGCATAAATTCCATGTAAATGTCAATGATAAAATATGTGATAAACAAAAGTACTATTTTTCTTTCCAAGAAATTTCAATATTAAAATAGTAAAATAACCTATTTTACTTTACACAGAAATGGCGATAATCTACATGAAGCCCGAACAGAATCACAAGCTCCTAGCTAACTTGTATGAATGTCCAACATACAAGACGTTACTGAGGGCCGGCACTTTGTCCACAACTGGACATTCCACCAACTACGTGATGACCATCGAGTTGCAGACACATAAGTCGCAGGCGCACTGGATAAAGAGGGGCGTCGCGTTATTCTGTGCCCTTGATTATTAAACCTATTTTGATTCTAACTTACTTTATATTGTATTCCATAAGGAGTTTAATAAATTAGTTTCCCCCCGCGGTTTCGCTCGCGTCATATACTATACTACAGTAGATAACTGCTGTACGTACGTATCAAATATATTTTAGCGCCATATAGTAGTATTATTTATTACTAGCACCTGCCCGTTACGTCGTTTGTGTGCACTGCAGAAGTAGGTTTAGCCGGGATCAAAAAGTATTTTATGTTTTAATCCAAGTCATAAACTATGGGTGTGCCAGATTTCATCTTAATCCGTTCAGTATATATTGTATCCCCACCACCCCAAAATCCCAGACAAGAAGTGAAATTACAATATTAATAATATATTTTCTTTAACTTGTATCATGCGTGTAAAAATGAGGAAGACCCCCCCCACGAAATAACATCCTCAAGTTGGAACACCCCCCCCCTTCCCTTCTCCTTGTGTACTTTATAGCAATTATTAGTCTTCGTGGGCGAAACGGCGGACAATAGTTAAGCCGAGATATAAACTTCGGTAAACACGCTAAGAAGTAATGTTAAAACTGTTAAAAGTAATCCTAATTGTTATATTTTAGTTATCTCTAACAAGGAGTTACGTTGTTATTGTAAAGTAATACATTTACTACATTTATTTTTTATTATCCTTCTGAATTAAATGATGTATATTTATATCGCTGTTTTATTTTAGAATCATGAATATTTTATATAGTGTAATGTGAATAACGGAATGAATTGGGCGCAATTAATAAAATAAATGTACAGGAATCTTTTAAAGACTGCCTCGTTGGTCTAGTGGTCCCAAACGCGACTGCTGAGCATGAGTCTTGGGTTCGAATCCCAGGGTCAGGCAGTGTTATTGGGATTTTATGTGAGGCAATTCTCAGTAGCAGCCCGGAGTTTGGAATTGTGCCCGGGTGATAGCAATAGGGTCAGCACCTATTACATGGGACTTTATAACAGCATTGGTGAAATTTGGGTGTACAACTGTGTGTTTTGAGTATGAATATATATATACAGGTTGTGGTTCTAGACAGTGGCCAAATTGAAGGAGGTGAATCTATAAGTGTAACTGATTACAAAACAATAAAAAAAGTATACCTTAGAAAATCGAATTAATTTCACAGTTTTACTGTTTTTTGCGTGTAAGTCGTGTCATAGTCATCGCCGCATCGCGCGCAGTAGATACAAAGACGGCAGCACGCTGACAGAGGCCGAACGTACGAGTAGGTACCGCCGGCGACGGGCGGCGCGGCCCGTGGCGCGGCGCTTGCGCTCGCTCTACGTCCCTACCCGCGCACGCTAGCGCCGCGGCTCAAGTCAACGGAAATTCGTTAGTGTGTCGGTTGACTCGAACGAGCCTTCACGTGGACATCGCGCGCGGTCAATTTACAATCGGGTATCTACAATGCCGCATTTTTCAAACTGAGTACGTCGATATGATGCGCGTGTACCTATGCCCTCGCTGGTGATAGTGGTTGAGTAGTGCAGTGCGTATGTACGTAGGGAGGTGGCCAGTCCGGCTTTCGCCATTGCATGCTACGATGCTGGCTGCTACACAATGGGTGCATTACCGGCAGTTTGAAATACCTGTTTTACCAGCATCATGATGCACCAACATTATGGACATGTAGTGCGCAACTACCAACGACACGTTTGGGGCACAGTGGGTTGGACGTGATAGCCCAGTGCCTTGGTCTCCTCGGTCCCCGGACCTTACACCGCTAGACTTTTATTTGTGGGGTAACGTAAAAAAGTTAGTGTACACCGATGAAATTACAAGTGTAGTGCAATTGCGTGCGTGAGTGGGAGTGTGCTGGTGTTAGGTAGTTTAAAAGACAACAATAGGCGACGTGCCCAGTTATGTATCGCTCCTTATGTTACGAGTAACATAAGTTCAGTAGTGAACATTCAATACGTAAGTACATTTTATTATTCGCACGTAGGCACGGTCGACTGATCTGTTGACCTTAACACCAATAATTTAATAACCCAGTACCCTAATCTTGTAACTCACTTGCGATGCACTTGCATTGTTTAGATTTCAAAGATCATTTACAGAAGCAAACCTCTCATGCACATACCTAAACCTAGACTTGGAACATAACCGAACCCGCGAACCGCGGCGCAGAAGATTTCATGTTTCAACAATCTGTCATATCGGCAACTACACGTTATACTGTATTGATAACACTGTCTAATCAATGTGATTATGCTACGTAATTAGCTTGCAGATCTAATCTCTAGACAGAAAAAAAGATGAAAATGACTGTATCTCGCGGTAATAATATCGTACTCAAGTAATCTAAAAAAAAACTATCGTTTGTGAATCGGAGTTTAGAAACCAATAATAAGATAAAACACAATCCTAAAACTACATTGTAGTTTTATTATGTTCGTTAGGTCTTTATCGTTGACTTGTATGCAACCTCGGCGCGCTCTTTGCTGCGTTATGAGTAATATACGAAAATTTTACACAGAAGCGTCAGCTGTTACGAGACGAATAGGACGTTGACCTCTTGGCTATTATTGTTATAATTATTTTTATACAACATATAACTTGTTGCTGTATATGTTCCTACAATATGGCCTAGCCTTTTCCCAATTACATTGGGGTCGGCTTGCAGACAAACCGGATGTAGCTTAATACCAGTATTTTACATGGAACGACTTTCCTATCTGACCTCCACTACCCAGTAACTGGGTAACACGATATCTCGTGGTATGACTGGTTGTTAGACTTTCAGGCCTCTGACTACCCGTAACGGCTGTCATAGATCTTAATTTGACAAACCGGGACCGACGGCTTAACGTGCTCTCTGAGGCACGGAGGGGTCTCGGTATGAAATTATGGTCACTCATCCACAGACCGACAACGGCAAGCACAGCTTAACCTCGATCGATCGATATGTGTGGCTGTAACTTAGCCACGAGCCGCACCTATTACATGGGAATTTTTAACAGCATTGGTGAATTGTGGGTGTACAACTGTGTGTTTTGAGTACGAATGTAGATGGCTATAAGAGTAGAGGAATACCAAGGAAACAATGGATGGATTGTGTTAAAGATGATATGGCTAGAAAGCAGGACTGACGATATGACAGCTGATAGAGATGTATGGAAGAAGAATACATGCTGCGCCGACTTCTAATAAATTGGGATAAGGGCAGGGAGATGATGAACTGTGTACGCCTCTACCTGCCCTTTCGGGGAATACAGGCGTGATGCTGTTTGTATAATAATAATAATACTTTATTCAAAAAACATAAAGCGCATGTACATATATAAAAACCCAATTATAATACATCAAAATTAACTTAAAATTATGCTTAGTGTAGTACATAGGTATAAAAATAATTATATTACGACGACATATAAAAACATTCGGTAACATGTCCTGATTTTGTAGCTTAGTTGCCTGAACTAGGTTAAAACCTGTGTTTCAGGCTATTTTGCCCAATAAAAAGTGACTGCAAGTAATATGAATAATGAGTCATCTTAATTATTACCATACATGAACTGTAAACATTAAACAATACTTAAGAAAACAAAATTTACTAAAACTATTACAATTTATAGAGACTAATTAATTTATTATTTTACAACAGTAAGCAAATTTTCCGTATCAGAGTAGGTCAGTGATTTTAAGTGCTTAGTTAACATTATACTACATTGTTTTTTACTTATGCTATATATATCTAAAATCTTATTTAATTTATTGTACAGAAAAGGTCCTAAGAATAAGAAAAACCTGTTTACATAGGCATGCTTGCCTTGTAGTTTTGGACAGACTAGGTCTTTCCGTCTCTTGTTCGGGGGAAGTGGTATGAAAGGGAGCAAGATATGTTGTATTAGTACGGTGTTTAGAATAAATAATTGGCGAACAGTTAGGACATCAGTAGACTGATATAAGTCATAGGTAGGGAATATGTAAGGGCGGAAAGTTGCCACCTTTAAAATTGCTCTTTGTGCGCGTTCAAGCGGTAGTAGGATGGTTTTCGCTGCTCCACCCCATGATGTTATGCAATATGAGATAATTGATTGGCCTAGTGCTAGATATACTTGTTTTAATAAGTTAAAATCAGCAGCACCACGGATCTTTTTGAAAATGGATATTAGTTTGCGCACTCTCTTACATAATGAGTCAATATGTTTGCGAAAATTCAGATTAGTGTCAAGCATGATGCCTAAGTAATTTATAGAGTTAGTAACGTCCAAAGTAGGACAAGCGCATGCAGCAAATGATCGGCAATTATTGTGAGCGAATATGTAATTGTGTGGGTCATGTATGTTATTGTTTCGCATTGTAAAGTGGATGTATTTGGTTTTTTGTGCATTTAGGGTTAGTACATTTTTTAAAAGCCAGTTATTTACAGTGTTGAAGCCAAGTTGAGCATATTCATATGCTTCCGCTCTTGAGTTTGCAGTGAATAGTAGCACTGTGTCATCTGCATACGACATACTGACCCCATTTTGAAGATTTAGGCTACAAAGATCATTTATATAAACCAGGAATAGGGTAGCTCCAATAATACTTCCCTGTGGAACTCCGAAAAGAGTGTTTGGAATGTCTGAACTAGTGTATTTTCCTATTCTAACGCATTGGCATCTGTCGCTGAGATAATCAGTAAGCAGTTGTAACTGTTTACCTCTTATACCAACCGATTCAAGCTTATTCAGAAGCAAGGGAACTGAAACAGAATCGAAAGCTTTGGCGAGGTCAAGAAATATTCCGATTACATGCATTCCATTATCCAAGTTAGAAGTTATGTGGTCAATCAATTGGTGAACTGCTTGACTCGTTGATCTTTGAGGCCTAAAACCAAATTGTCTGTCTGAAAGAATGCTTTTGGCTTCGAGATATTTTATTAGTCTGTTATTTATAATTTTTTCTAAAACCTTTGAGAAAGCTGGTAAAATGGAAATTGGTCTGTAATTGTTAACACAACATTTGTCTCCAGACTTGTGTATTGGGATAACAATGGCTTTCTTCAGAGACTTAGGAAAAACACCTTTAGACATACATATTTTAAATATGTGTGTTAGTGGTGGTGCAAGAAAGTGCTTAAATCTTTTGATTATGTTTGTGGGTATATTATCCCACCCTACCGCAGAAGTGTCCTTCAGCCCAGTGATTACTTGGACCACTTCCTCTACATCAGTTTCTAGCATAGCAAAAGATTCAAGCTTTGAAGCAGGTGAGTTAATGGACGGATTCTGTGCATGGAGGTTTTTTGATTGAGAGATTCTGTCCGCTAAGTTCTTCCCAACATTAGCAAAAAAGTAATTAACTTTGTTTATTGCCTGCGTAGGATTTGAATCTGCTAGTAGCAAATCCAATGGTGGTTCTTGTTTTTTAGCAGTAAAAGAACGGTTTTTTATGTATTTCCATACTAATTTGCTATTGTTACCCGCTTTTTCCAACTCGGCCTTGTTATATTGAAATTTTAGTTTCTTTAAAAGGTTGTTGCAAAAATTCCTATATCTTTTATAAGTCACAGAAATAATCTCATTTTCAGGAGATTTTTTAACTTTTGAGTGCAGTTTATCTCTATGTCGTATACAACGCATTAGTCCCGGTGTAATCCACGGTTTTGTGTTTTGGTATTTGCTAGACAATTTTACCGTATAAGTATTTTTACGAATTGCATATTGTATTGCGTTTATGAGGTAGTTTAGTGAAATGTTTACGTCAGTACAAGAGTAAATGGGGTCAAGATCTATGTTAGGTATGTCAACATCGAGGTTGTTCATGTTTATTTTTGTATAGCTAGGCATGCAGTTATTTTTAGGAAGTGTTAGTTTTAATGTTAGTAGAACAGCTTGGTGATCGGTAATAGATGAATTTGTAACCAAAGTAATAGATGGCTGATTTGTCTTAATAATGAAATGATCTAAACATGACCCACTTTGATGTGTAGGAAAGGTATGAGCCGGCAAGAGACCATGAAAGGCGCAGATATTGAGGTAGTCATGTCCTCGAATGTCATTTTTATCTGACGCAATGTTGATATTTATGTCACCCGTTATTAATATGTTCTTAAAAGATGATAACTTATTTAATAATAAATCAAGTGACCTCAGGAATTTGTCTGTATTTAGCGAGGGTGGTCTATATATTGCAAGGATGGCTGTGTCTTGGTTAATTTTTATAAGTAGACAGTTACAATCTTGTACACATGGCTTCTCCACAATTACATTTAAATGTTTTTTTAAATAAACTACAACGCCATCGTTTTGGTTGATAATATTCTCACTGCAATATGAGTTGTAGCCATCTAGAGGTGGTAAACAGGTCGTTCTTTTCGACAACCAACATTCTGTTAAAACGATTACATCACATTTTATATCTAATGAATGTAACAGTATTTCCAGTTCGTCTATGTTCCGATAGATACTGCGGATGTTTTGTGTAATTACAGTAAGTGTTTTATCAGTAATAGGAAGAAGGCTTTTGCATTCCTCGACTCTACATATTTTCGACTCTGATATAATATAATTATCTAAGTCATCGAGTAATTCATTGGCCATAGTTATAAGTAGGTACCTTTTGTTGTGCTTCTTTTACCAAGTTAGCGACGCTCCTAGGCGCCGTCATAATCGATGGAATTGATGTACCTGTCTTCGGCATACTTACGAGCTGGGCAGCTCTCGTCACCAGTTTGGTGGTCACTGGGTTTTTTAAACCTTTTACATGTTGCACAGGTCGGAGGAGACGTCTTTTTGTCACATTCCTTCATGGTATGTCCAGTTTCACCGCAGTGACCACAGTTGGGGCTGGTTTCACGACAGAACTTGGCAGCATGTCCGTATTGTTGGCAGTTATAGCACCTCGTTACAAGTGTAAAATCTCTTACCGGGCATGATGTCCAATTTATAAACACTCTTCCTTGATTGATAAGAGCCTTTCTGATTCCGGCCGGTACTTCTATTATATAATTGCACGTTGGTGTGTTTTTCTTACCAGACTTATGGCTTAATTTTATTGAGGCTAAGAATGATTCACGGGTTTTATCAGGAAATTTAAGTGCCAGGTTCTGTTCGAAAATACAGTCAAAAACCTCCTTTTCGCTGAGTGCAGTAGGAATACCAATAACAACAATCCTTGGTCGACGCCTGGCTCCTTCTTCGATGGTAAGACCCGATGACATAAGCTGACTTGAGCTTTTGAGCTTGTCAATGTCGTCTTTGGTTTGTGTACTAATGACGACACCACCGTTTTTTATTTTTCTTACGCCACGCACGTGTAGTTTCATTTCCTCCGGAGAGATGATGGTCTGAATTAATGCCTTGGTATCGTCGCTGGTTTTATTCTTGTCAGTTGGGTATATCATTACGGAGCTGAAGTTGTTAGGGCGAACAAAGTTGTTGCTACTTTTCTTTACCATATCTGCAAATGAGTTTTTTTCGGCCGGGCTGCATCTTCCTTTTACCACTTCCTTGATGTTCTCGAGAGTTTCAGTGATAACTTGTTTATCCTGTAGGTGCTGGATGGCGTTATGTGCTTGAATGGTCTTTTGTTTCAGCGACTGATAGATAACAGCCATATGGGAGGTCCCGCTGGTAACTTTACGGCAGAGATTCGTGACACGTAACTTTTGCTCAGAGTTTAATTTGCTTTCAGCAGCAATAGAGCATACCTCACCCAAGAGTGCATCAATTGTAGTTACCCACTTTTGTATTTCTGAAGTAGGAACAACTTCAGCTGGCATCTCGCTGGTAGCGGTATCGTCGGACGGATTTTCGACACATGGGCGGGGAGATGTTGACTGGGGCGTTGGACTTCTTCGAATTAACTGGCTGCGCCCAAAAGGGCTGAAGCTAGACATTTTAGAAATCACTGCTAAATATAATTCTCTAAATAACTTATATTATCGAATTACTGTCTATTCTAGTTCATAGTTACAGTTTATGTACGTAGTAAGCGCAAATCACTCGCGACACACTTAAATAATATTTACGTGACTCATAATTAATTTAGTTTCGCGTAATAATTAATATTGCACTGCAATCAATCAATAAGCACGTCCACATCGATCGAGTGATCGAGTACAATGTCCCAATGTACAATGTATAATATCATTCGTGAGGCATATTCATATTAATTATTGCTCACCGGTTACTACTCACGTGCATTCTTAGGGATTGCTCGACTAGTTTCGAACACGAACGGAACCCTTAGTCATGAGCTGAGTCCGCGGCGATGTCACGAGTCTGTCTCAAGACATTGCAATTATTAATGTGATACTATGTAGACATTTTTCAAAAGCATTAACGCAAGCGTTGCTAAGGCTCAAGTTAAAAATTTTCATGGAAATAATTATTCGGTCACCTGGATAGCGACTGAATAGATAGCAATAACGTCACCAAAAGATGTATTAAAATGTAGGAAAAGAATTCGGGGTTGTGAGCAGAGGAAGAGATAGCTTAGTGGTTACACATCAATGATTTGCTTAAACCCGGAGCTTTTGGGTATGCAGATGACAGCACAGTTGTAGAGAGCTATATGTCTAACTCACGAACCAGTGGAGCACAGATCCAGTCTCTCAGGGATGCCATGGTTGAGCGCTTGAACTTGTCTTTAAAGGCAGTCTCCGATGGGGCGATGCCAATCTGGTCAAGTTCAATGCCAGTAAAACTAAGACTAGGAAGTCTTTAAACGGTTAGTCTAGTTTAAACGGAGTCAGTTTGATCTTGCTACTTCTTTCCGTGATGTGACGGTGCCGATAACTGACCATCTCGAGCTTCTGGGCATCACATGAAGGTCGACTCTCAATTTCGGGTCTTATATTGAGTCCAAAGCTCAATTGACTGCCAAAAAGCTGGGTCTCATTGCAAAGGCGAGACGGTATTTCACGTCGGGTCAGCTGCTGAATCTGTACCAAGCGCAAGTTCGCTCTTGCATGGAGTACTGCTCGCATCTTTGGGCTGGATGTGCTAAGTATCAGCATTGGAATCAATTGAGAGACGCGCCAAGAAGCTCATCAACAACAATTCGCTAGTTGAAGCAAAGTTTTTAAGTTTCAGAGCCTCGAACACCGACGTAGAGTTACGAGTTTATCGGTTTTTTATCAGATAAATTTCGGCGAGTGTGCCTCGGAGCTGCATAACTTAATTCCTCCATCCCCTTTCCATCATCGGACAACCAGACGCACGGCAAAGCGTCATCGATATATGGTAGATATTCCAACTGTGCGTACAAAGCGTTTTGCTTCCACATTTATCATACGCACCGCTTAAGAATGGAGTCTGTGTTTTCCGATAATTACAGTCTGGGCGTCTTCAAGTCGCGAGTGAATAGGTTTCTTCTAGGCAAGCGTGTTCCATCGTAGACCGCATCCTCGCTTTACATAAGGCGAGTTGAGGTCAAACGTAAGCCAATACAAAAAAGAAGTGGTCAGAGCGCCTGGAGAATTCCTCTGGGAGACGCAGGTTCGAATGCTGCTCACTACCGTATTTTTCTGTCCTTGTAACTTTAAAATAAATGTGTTTTCTCAGGCCCACCAAATACGGCAGATTAAAATGTTTGCGAATTTGCGCGATCTTCTCTTAAATATTTCTGAGCTTCAACTAGAAGTACTTAAATAACTATCCAATCTTCTTGCAACACGAACAACTAGCTCAAAAGGTAAAAACTTTAAATAGCCGTACAAATGTCCCAACAATTAGTTCCAATTAACGCGGCAGAGGGCGCTACCGGTAATATAATTAAGTCACGGCAACTCGACTTAGTCTTTTTAGTTTCCACTTGCACTTTAACTTATTTCCAAGTCTTTTTATAGCTTTGGTACAGGCAACATAATTTACAAGTTTGTTTTAGGGTTCCGGGTCAGAGGATACGAAACGGGGCATTATGACAAAAATCAATCTGCTTATCCTTTTCCGAATTGCATTGGGGTCGGCTTCCAGTCAAACCGGATGCAGCTTAATACCAGTATTTTACATGGAGCGACTGCCTAACTGACCTCCACAACCCAGATAATAGTGGGTTACACGATATCTCGTGGTATGACTGGTTGCCAGACTTTCAGGCCTCTGACTACCCATAAAGGCTGTGATAGATCTTAATTTGACAACCGGGAGGCTTAATGTGCTCTCCGAGGCATGGAGGGCTGTCAGTATGAATGATGGTGACCCATCCACAGATCGACCGCGGCAAGCGCAGCTTAACCTCAATCGATCGAAGCAAGTAAAAATACGCCCATTTCTGCCGTATATCTATACTTCGAATCTAGAAAACCGTAATCAGACGGCTATGAAACTTGGCCATTAACAACCAAGGAGGAAAACAAACCTTAAGTTACACAATGTTATATTCTTCGTAAGATCTTGGGTTCAACCAAAAGACAGGTTGGTATTTGGGGAGTCGAAGGAAATCTAAGAACTCATTCACAATGTAATTGTTGCGACTAAATCACAACTTTGCGTTGTCTCGGACATGTAGAACGTGTGGGGGAGGATCGAGGAGCCAAGAGAGAGAATCTGGTATTGATCTACCAGATGAAGACCTGTCGTCCCGAATAACGCTGATGTGAAGTGTTGGATCTTCGTGAAATTCAAGCCGAGAAATTGCGCAAAATCATGCAATGTGGAGAGTTCTCGTTTCAGAAGCAAAGACTCCTTTCAGGTCGATGAGCCGGTTCTTTCAAAGTTTACGGACTTCAGAAACGTTAAATTTATCTGGGTCACGTAGCCTATATGCGCAAATCCAATTCGCACTTACCCGGTTTATTCTTTTTTCCTTCGTGAGCCTATTATCATCTTCCAGACACAAATCTAAACTTCAGGCTGCTACTGAGAAATTCCTACTAGAAAAAGCCAAAAATAAAATCATTCTAAAGCTTTGCAATGAATTGTAGTGAGATAGTATGAATATGTATTTGGACCTTCCACTATAAAATGTAACCAAAAATTGTAAACCGAATCACACTTAATATGCAGGGTAGGGTCCGTGTTTGCGACCATGCAATCTGTTAACATTTCAATGACTTAATAAAAATACTTGGAAAATACTAAAATTCGCATCAACACTGTTTCTATAGAAATTTAATATAATATTGTTGGGGAGTCCAAGGGAATATTAAATTATTGACCATTGTTGTGCTACTTTACAGTCTAATTTAAAGAAAAAAAGTAAAAGGATATTTTTAATTCTTGCTTATAATCTTCGTTGCGTTGGCGAGAAATTTAAATTTATATTAGACTTTTCGAGAATTTTTACCTTTTGCCTTCGTTGGCGAGATAATGCATACATTCTTTTAACTATTCGAGATTTTGATGCATAGGTGTAATGTGTGGATGTGATGTTGTAAGTGTTGAATGCTTAGTTTGAGTAAGATTTGCAGGTCCAAGGCCTAGGGTTTGAATTTAAAGCACAACGCACTATTGACTTTTCGAAATCTTGTGCATATTATAAATGGTCTGGCTTAAAACGGTAAAGGAAAACTTCGTGAGGGAATCAGTACACCTGAAAGTACTTAGTTATGGTGTTTGTGTGTAAAGCCATGCTAGTGATGTAAGGGTGGTTTAAATCCTAATACTAGGTTCCTCATCAACCATACAACATATAAGAAGACTAATAATTAAAAAAAAAAATAATTGCCTAACCTCTACGTTGGCGAGAAAATGCGCACACTTATGCTTTAAACTAATCGAGATTTGAGCATCAATGTTAAGAGATGGTAGAATTTGAATTAATTGACGTTTTCAACTATTTAGGTGACGTGTTCGAGATTGCGTCATCTATTCTAGTAGTTGTAAGCGCGGCTGCTGAGCGTAAGGTCCTGAGTTCAATTCCCGGACCGGGCAGTGTCATTGTTTTTTTTCTGATAGAAAATTCTTAGTTGTGTGAGGAAATCTGCTCGATTCATGCTAATAGGCTCATCACCTATTTTATGGGACATAATAACTGTATCGGTGAAATGAGGGTGTGCAATTATAGTACTCTTCCACCCTTAAAAAGCAGTGATAGCACGGTATGACCGCTGGACTGGCAAGTCAAAGATCCCAAGTTCGAATCCAAGGTACGTGCCTTTTCGAGTCATGTAAGTATTAGAAATTAAGTATCACGCGCATAAAACGGTGAAGGAAAACATCGTGAGGAAACCAGCACATCGGAGAGATGTTCTCGATGTGAGTAAAGCCATGTCAGAGACAGAGCGGTTTATACTCTGACACTAGGTTGTTTATCAACCATACGATAAGAAGACAAAGATGTACACCTCTACCGAACCCTTCGGGATTGAGACGTGTTGCTGTATGTATCTATTCGAAATTTTGTTTTTCGAACAATCTTAATTCAAATTCTTCTAGTTATCCCGTACTTATTCAAAACCCTTTCACTAGTAACAGATCTCCGCCTTAATCATGTTTTTCTAAACCAATTTTGGGCTATCAAACCTTTCTTTGTCACATGTTCGTTAAAAGGATGAACTAAATCTACATAGGTCGGTACATGGTCCTTTTGACGTGCCGGCTAAAGTAGGTAACATGACGCTTTTAGGCTTAGCCGTTTTGTCCGAAACTAAGGCTGGTTACGCCTCTTCCTTGCAACGGTGACTCGTTTTAGACGAATTGTGGCTGCACTCCCTTTTATTACGAAACCAGATCTATCATTCTAGTTTAGAGTTTTGCCTTCGTGTCAGTTTTTGCATTTTATTCTGAGTAAAAAAGTATAGAGTCTATACTATAAATAGTAAGATTCCAGAAAGTTTGACACACAAGTACTATACTATACTATAGACGATCATAAATTGAGTGTCAAATTTTCGAAAAGGAACTACTCTTAAGGTCACATGTGACAAAGCTCAATTCTAAACTTCATGCTGCTACTGAGAATTTCTTAACAGGAAAACCCCATATCACTTACCATGTCCGGGAATCCAGCCCTTGACCTCAGCATTTACCCTAGCGACTACTCGACCAATGAGTGCAATCAGAAATACGTCTTTAAGTGTAAACTTAATCCATTTACCTATTCAAACACTCCATTGATATCGCAGAAAAACACCCACAGTCCGAGGCTCCAGAAAGCCATATAAAAAGAAATTGAAGAAAGTACTAAATAAAAGTGAAGCTTTTCAACAATAAAGTCATTTGGTCCAGTTTTATTTTTTATTTCTGTTTTGGTTGGAAGCTGGTGCCTAATTGCTAAGTGTCTATTGTACGTCTTCTGCAGCCATAACTTTATTATTAAATGCTAATTAATTATTGTAGAGGGGAAATATTTACTGCAGTAGAATCAGAACCAGCGTACCTATTCGCTATCTCGGGTGCCAACCGAATTGATGGACACTTTGTAGTACATTGCGTCGTAAGTTTTTACTATTGTTGCTCATCATAGACAAGCTGTAACATACGACGCAATGTACTACAAAGTGTCCATCAATTCGGTTGGCAACCGAGATAGCGAATAGGTACACAGAACTGCCTCGTTGGTTAGCATACTGCTAAGCATGAGGTCTTGCGTACGATTCTCGGGTCCGGCATAGTGTTATTGAGATTTTCTGTTAGGAAATTCTCAGTAGCGGCCCGGAGTTTGGAATTGTGCCCGGTAGATGGCACAACCACATTACATGGGACTTAAAAACAGCATCGTTTAAATGTGGATGTGTTAAATATTTCTGCTTAACCGTTCGGCGGAAATAGGCGTGATATTATGTTTTAATAGTTTTTTATTCAACGCAATCTAGTTGTTTTTACAATAAACTCGCAATTCATTTGAATTTCCTAATGATATAAGATCGCATTCCTTTAAGAATCCGTTCTCAGTAATTTAGTTTCACAGAAACATTTCTTTGTAAGCTCTCAGTATCTTGTTGTTTGTGTGAATTAATAATACTCCGAAGGGGTAAGCCAGAAGAGTTCTATTGTACGTATTGAATAGATTCAGGCGTTACATTGCAAAAGCCCATTTTTACAATGGATGCAAAAACATACAATATATATATAGCTTAGTAATATCTTAGGTTTGCGCGATCACTACACATTATAATAAAACAACTTTTAACCGGATTAATCGCGTGTATTATTGGTTTTTTGTTTTTCCTGACGTTTCGAACACTTTGCAGCGTTCGTGGTCGCAGGAGGACTAAGGTGTCAGGTGTCTCAACAGTTTATTTAAAATTATTTCAGTCTACCGTACATATAATTGATAAATTCATAAAATTATTTTTGTCTCTGATACATGTTTAAAACTAAATCGCGACGGTATTTCCTAAGACTATCCCTGAGAAGAAATACCGAAACAAACTCAGGGGTCACAGTCGTTTTAAATTTAGAGATACAATTTTACAATTTTATCGAATTATAAACTAAAAGGTGTTCCGATGCACGCAGTAATCGCTCACAGTATCTTGATTTTTCTTGTGACTTGACTTTGTTTGGGACTTGATTATTTTCAGTACAGGGTTCCAAACAGGTGGTAATTGCCAACCATCTTCTCTATTGAAATTTGGGTGTTTTTTAATTTCAATAGCCTCGCGGAGCATTCTCGGTATATATCGGTTTTCTTTCGCGAGGATTTGGGGTTGGTCAAAACGTAGAAAATGGTTGGGTTTGTCTGTTGTATGTTCACAGACTGCAGATTTTGTTGAGCGTCTATTTTTGACGTCAGCTATGTGTTCTTTCAACCTGGTGCCAATGCTACGCTTTGTTTGCCCTATGTATGATAGCCCACAATCGCAATCAATCTTGTAGACCCCTGCATCTTGTAAGGGAATGTGGCACTTCACCGGTCTGAGAAGTTGGCTGATCTTTCTATGTGGCTTGAAGTAGGTTTTGATAGAAGCACGCTTCAAGATGTGACCAATTCTATCGGTGACCCCTTTGATGAAAGGTAGGACAGCAGGTCTGCGATCAACTGTGGTGGGCTTTGGGCGGCTTCTGCGACGGGGATGTGGAGCTCGTAAGTTATTATGTTTGAGAACTTGCTTCACATGGTTGAGTTCCCCTGCCAGGTGGTCGGCGTCGCAGATGCCTTGTGCTCTCTGTAACAAAGATTTGGCGACAGTAGCTAACTGACAAGGATGGTGGTGAGATTCACCGTTCAAGTATCTTTCTGTGTGGGTGGGCTTTCTATACACAGTGTGACTAACAGAATGATCCGGATTATGGATAAGTAATATGTCAAGGAAGGCCAGTGACTTGGTTTTCTCTAATTCCATAGTGAATTGAATTTTATTATGTATGGAATTTACCATATAATTGACCACGAACGCTGCAAAGTGTTCGAAACGTCAGGAAAAACAAAAAACCAATAATACACGCGATTAATCCGGTTAAAAGTTGTTTTATTATAATATATATAGCTATTTCCACAATATTGAGAGTAGTCATGCAATGACTGTGCACCGCCCGCCCGAAAATATATGATTAAGCACATACACAAGCGGTGAGAAATTGCGACTACCTCCAACTACTCTTGACGTGTCGTCCCGTCACGCCCCGTTTGGGGCATCGTCAGGAGCTGTTAGGCCGTGCAGTGTCCACGACCGTAGATGGTTATTGCATGATATTGTGGAATTAGCTAGATATTGTACTGTTGTACACCCAGATTTTACCGATGTAGTTATTAAGTCTTACGTAATAGGTGGTGAGCCTATTTCCATCTACCGGGCACCATACCTGAAAATTTCAAATAACTAAGAAACTCCTTACAGAAAACTCTAATCACGTCACCCGACTCGGGAATCGAACACTGGACCTTACGCGCAGCAGTAGCGTTTGCGTCCACTAGATCAAAAAGACAGTTTAAATATAGAATATTAATTCATGCCTCAATATATACAAAACCTGAAACTAGTTTGTTCAATATCAGTAATAGAATCGATTAAAATAATGTTTACACCATGTTATAATTCGACCAAATGATCTTTAAAAAATCCTATATGTTGGACACAGTAGGTACGAGCACCAGCTGATTGCGTACCTAGCTACATGTTTACGCAGCCGCAGTGCATCAAAACGCATTGTCATCGCGCGGGCCCCACGCTGACTCCGCGCCACCCATCGCCCGGAAGCTAGAGATCGATACATACGTGTCGATTGCGCCCGCGTTCACATATCGTGTCGTGTGTAAATAGTGCTCTTGTAAATAATAACAATGATGACGTCATGTAGAAGAGATAAATAATTATTGTAAATGGTGTTAATTAAAAATTTCAAACATGCCATGGTGTTTATCTAAAAAGTACGTAGGTAGGTACATAACATAATATCTACAATTGACTATTAAGATAGTCCAAAGGCTGCAACTGTGATGGTAAATGTTATCACTACACTACTTACAACGGCTCAGTGTGTTACGTTATCAATGAACGTAAGGCGGTGAGCATATTTATGGGAGGACAAGGAGGCAAGAAATCAAGCTTCTAAATTAGTGAGTTTTCATTATACATTTTTATATTTTTTATATTTGTTCTATAAATGAAAATATTTGACCCGTGTCTCAGGTTTCGTATATAATAAGAATAAGCCTGTATATTTAGGCACAACAAAGGAAGGTTTATTGTTCTCAATACAATACAATACCGGCTAAAAAATCTGATTCAAAAATAAAAACTACGTTGAACTGTTTGTAGCCGGCATGGCTGGCAATTCAAAAATGGAACGCCATCCGAATATCAATTGCTCGGAGAATTAGGGTTCCGTAGCTCGGTTATACATAACATAACATCCCATGGTTGTATTCCCCAAGGGTACACAGCTGTTCACCGTCATAGCTTCAATGCTACAAATAATATTCATGTTATTGGTAGTGAGTCTATTGCCATCAATTCCAAATTCCAAAGAGCTATCGTGTCTTACAAACACGATAGCTCAGGGGAGAGCCATGACACGGTATGTCAAGGGTCGCGGGTTCGAGTCCTGCTCGTGTTTATTATTTTTAATGTTTCCCTTTGAAAATAAGCTGTTTCGGAGCCTAGTCTAGACAAACTTTCAAACCGACGGACAAAAAATCTAAAGAAAGCATCGTTAAAGCAGTTTTTACATAAATTTCTGCATCTATTCCATCTATTTTGAAAGCGCAATCAGTAATATAAATTTAATTTATTGCTTATTTATTGGGTTGAAACACTCGGGTCGTGGGATCCGAGCGCTCGCATTCTGTATTAAGAGATTGCAAGGCGATTGGTCGTCACTTCACGTGACCCAAGGGCTGGTCTCTATTTCGCATAAAGAATAAGTATTGCCATTCAACGTGGCAATGCTGCCAGCCTTTTGGGTACACTTCCAGTTGACAGCGACGCGGTCGAATTTTTCGATGTTTTAATTAAGTTTATAGTTTTATTGTATTAGATTTAAAAACTGTATTAAACATACAAGATAAATCTTTGAAAAGCATTAACGCATGCTTAGCGAATTTTAGCGAACTTTACTTTACGACATTGTATTAGCTGCAAACTTGGTCGTGCCGGTTCGGTCACCTGTATAGGTACTGAATTGATTGCAATGACGTCGCCATAAGACGTGTTAAAATATGGAAGAAGAATTCGCAGAGGTCGAGATGGCTTAGTGGTCAGAGCGCCTGGAGTATTTATCCGGGAGGCGCAGGTTCGAATCCTGTTCGCGACTGTATTCTTTTTCCATTTAATATTGTATATAACATATTATTCTGATGTATTTTTTAAATTAAATATTTTATTAATTTATTGCTTTAGATTTGATAGCCTCGTTAGTCTTGTGGTCGTAAGTTGCTGGGCAGGAGGGATCGACTCTCGGGTCACGCAGTGTTACTGGGTTAATTGTATAGGAAACTTTGGATGCTAAGTTTTTTTGTCTACTACATACTTACCTGTCGACTGTCTTATAAACTTATGCAAAACACGGATATGTACGGAACACAATATCTTGAAATTGTATCAGCCCTGCATTTTTATTTGTGTGGTATGTGCAACAATACTGGTCTGATTTGGCATAACTATTATCATCACCCCTCCCCTCCCATCATTTATTGTATATCAGTGCTGTGTCAACCTTTTTAGAAATAGGGAAATTGCATTGTAGGTGGAGCTTAGCCTTTCGGCTCAGCAACGTAGGTACAGAATTATACGTTGTAACAATAAAAATCTATTGTGTCTGCCATAGAATTAGAATATTTTTGCTACCCCATAGAAGGACATAGAGCTCAAAAAAGTGCAACCGCTTTTGAATTGTCAATGTGTGCGTGCAAAAGTGATGTACAACGTGGAAATATTGACATATCGATTATCGATAAATAGTATTTCTGATGTAAAGACTTGGTATACAAAATGAAAATATTTTCAATCAAATTATGTTAATAAAACTAAAATCACAAGCGTAGTCATTATTTAATGCTCTTCATTAATTAATTACATTATTATAATAAAAACATTTCATGCGGTCATACTATAATTATATTTCATTGGTAATAGGTACTTTTTTTGTTGTTAAGAAAGCAGCTCTTAAGGACCCTGAGTAGTGTATAGAGTATGACTGATTGAGATGATGATTGACTGAATGATTTTTACCTACCTATCCTATATATCATTGTGTAGGTGGTCTGGACTTAGCCCAGCACCCGCTTGAAGTGTGGCCTCCCTAGACCGCTGAGCGGCGGATACTAAGAACCAGTATCGGGCGAGATCTATTTCTGCCGGCAGTAGTGAGGTCTACGCTGGCAGATTTAGGGAACTGGAGAGAAATGGCTTCCTTTTGTGATACTGCTATCTTATCTTATCTTTGGGGTCACGGGTGCTTAGAGAGGGGACGCTATTTACCCATAGTGATCCCAGAGAAGACGGTGGCATAGTGGTCACGTGCTATCGTGTACAGCGAGGCTTAGGGGAGCCCCTTTACAGTCTCTCCAGGGATGTGTCTTAAGTGCCTCCCTCCATATGCTGGCGGTGACCGCCGAGGTGGTTTTTAGTGAGGTAAGAATCTCACACACCCCGGTCTTATCCATAAAGGCCGGGCGCGTTTTTGAAGGTTTCCCCCCGAAAAAAAACGTTATATCCTATTATCTTTTCTTATTACTTCTTTTTCTTCTTTATCTTTATTCTATTCTTTATCAATTAGTCTCATCTATTTTTCTTTTTCCTTAGCATCGACAGGAAACCTTTTAGTATATTTTATTTTATCATAAAATAGTAAAATTCTCTTGAATTTGTAGTAAAAATTATGGAAACAACATATTCATTACGCTATCACATATAGGCTCAGTGCTCACCGCCTAAAGGTGATAGCGCAGGAATCACCAACTAGTTTCATTCGGGGTCTGTTTTTAAAATTAATATTAGTAGCGCAGTTCGTTAGATCATTATTAAACTAAGGTCCGCACAAAGTAGGTTGGCGGTCCGGATTCGAACCGCATTTGGGGACTACTGTAATAGCGTGATGAAATATATTTATAACGTGACCTGGGCCACTAAGCTACGCTAAGCTTCTTATATGTTATAAA
This sequence comes from Xylocampa areola, assembly GCA_935421205.1. Taxonomy (NCBI): domain Eukaryota; kingdom Metazoa; phylum Arthropoda; class Insecta; order Lepidoptera; family Noctuidae; genus Xylocampa; species Xylocampa areola. The sequence goes on from OW285216.1 coordinate 2,211,509, forward strand.
CGTTCGATCAGACACACCGACAAACAGACAGAAACATTTTGGTTTCATCGTATTAGGTACACGAATTAAAATTTTGGAAAAATTATCAATGTGCAGAGCTAGTTGGTAGATCTACAATAATAATAAATTCTGATATCGGAACTTTTTGTTCTAAAATTTCATCGACACAATAGTCGACACTGACAAGTCACTATTTTGTATACATGAAATGAAAAGTTATATTTAAACAACGTTCTCAATATTGCTTTTATGACCATTGTTTTTTACTATAGAGAAAATTCACTATTTTCTTGATAGGATTTGGTTTTCAAAATAAATTTTACAAAAACAGATTTTTCCAAAATATGGCCATGAAAATATATGCCTTTGTTGACAATTTACCTGTGAAATGAATATTTTTCTGGATTATTTTTATAAGAAACATCGCAGTCACCAACACAACACGTAGGCATTGCTTATAAATTTTAAAACTGTTTATAATATACAGGATTCACTGAAAATACAGCAAATATAAGTTAGCGCGATTTTTGACAGTGACACTGGAGAAAACAACATCTGCCAATAGTGCTGACTGAAGCTAAATATGCTTTCTCTTTCTAACATGTGATATTTCCGTAAGAGATTCCATTCCCATAGTAGGCTTTGTAGGTCTTGTTCTATCCTACGTTTATGGTGTCTGCTAATGAACGAGGCAACAGCATAAATATACACGTCTCTTTTTGTTTTTAGTTTTAAGAAAATACGCATTTTAAATTACTAGCTTCTGCCCACAACTTCGTCCGCGTATCTTTTAGAATTGGGTCTAACCAGAATAAAAAGTATAATATATATTAAGTAGGTTTTTCTCCTTAAGAATCTACACTTTGGAACGTGTCAACTAACTTCTGACAATTCCAAAGTGCCTGTAAATAGTTTATTTGAAATAAATGATTTTGATTTGATTTAATATAAACTATCTGTGTGCCAAATTTCATTCAAATCCGGTCAGTCGTTTTTGCGTGAAAGTCATAAACATATATCCATGAAGAAAGCCTGGGGCCTACTTGTGGACTACATATTAGGACTTGTCCGAATTATGTATTAATATATATAAAATCAAAATGGATTTTCTGAGATATGTTACGACGCTGCGCCGCTAAGAGTCTTTTATCAGATTTGTTTATAAATTGGACTATAACAATAGGCTCCAAAAAATACTTCTTGATGTTGCCAGGAATAATAAAAAATGAGAGAATCGATTATTGTTTCATAAATCTCATCATTTATCTTTATTTTTCAAAAACATTTCATCAGCTAAAACTTCATGCTTTTTATAGGAAGTTGTATGAGATCTTAATAATTACTTATTATTATACATAATTAACTCCTAAGACATCGTACTTCATAGTCAGCCTTGTGTAATAACAATTCATTAATCGATTTCTTATCGATGTAGTATTTTTTTAAAGCATATTGTCAACACTATTTGAGACAGCATTTGAGGTTGTCTTTGTCAAAATATGTCAAGAACTCAAGGTGTCAATCTCTGCCATAATTAACCAAAATTGGAAGGTGTCAATCTATTTCCTTTGTTGTTCCCGCACGTAGTGAATGTGTTTTATTTACGTTAATAGATTTCTTCATTGATTTTGGCTTTTCTACGGACTTTGTACTCACGATTAACGACAACTTTGGCTTCCCATCTGGATTCTGTATCCCCTTTTAACGACTTTGGCTTTCCATTTAAGGTTTTTTTACCTTTGAAAATGTTGATTTTTAAATTCAATTTATATGCATCTTACTAGATTGGCGGCGTTATAGTTTGTATTTACTCATGAATGACATTATATCAATCCATAGTATAAAACAAAGTCGCTTCCCACTGTCTATCCCTATGTATGCTTAGATCTTTAAAACTACACAACGGATTTTGATGCGGTTTTTAATAGATAGAGTGATTCAAGAGGAGGATTTTAGTATATAATTTGTAATTTTTTTATATTAATTGGCTAAAATATAATTATATTTGTTGGAGGTGTCGGAAAAAAATAAGCCGTCTGGGAGCTTTCAACGAAAGCGCTGCCTAAACTGAAACGGAATTGTGTATCTGATATAGGTCTACAGAAATTTTGGCAATGGCATATGTCTACCTCTTAAGGATAACATACTCTATCCATTTTAATACTTTAAAAAATGGGCAATAATAAAGCGGTAATTGGAAAGCGGGAACGGGATCACAATTTTATGATTACTTTTGGTCGCGATAACCGACATCCACGCGGGCGAAGCCGCGGGCATCAACTAGTTATATTATATTTTGAAACCTATAAACTGGCATACATTCATAATATTTAATTGTCCACTTCTGGGCCTGAGCGACAAGGCTCAGTGGGCTTGCCCCAAATCGCATTTATGTTATTAGTAGATTTTAAAAAAGTTGACAATTTTCATAATCCTTTCTTGAGCATAACAATTAACTTTAAAAGTCCTTTAAACATTTCCTAACGGAAAAAACGCCTAGGATTACTTAATGGTTTCCTCTCATTAGCAGTGCTTTATATAGAAATGTGTAAGTACCTAACATTGCTATTTCACTCCAGTCTGATTACTTGAGACGCACCACAAGGTTACAGAGGTAATCTTGGATTATAAGCTTATTTTGTGAATAAAATATCTCGTCGGCTCGTAATCACGGCAGACCCAATTTTATGTACTTTCCTAAATAGTAGTATTCTATATATCTATATCTATCTATCTGTCTAGCCTTTTCCCAGTTACATTGGGGTCGGCTTCCAGTCAAACCGGATGCAGCTTAACACCAATATTTTACATGGAGCGATTGCCTATCTGACCTCCACAACCCAGTTACTGTGTAACACGATATCTCGTGGTATGACTGGTTGTCAGACTTTCAGGTCTCTGACTACCCGTAACGGCTGTCATAGATCTTAATTTGACAACCGGGACCGACGGCTTAACGGTCTCTCCGATGCACGGAGGGGTCTCGGTATGAAATTATGGTCACCCATCCACAGACCGACCGCGGTAACCGTACCGTTACTTGGCCACGAGCCCTTATAGGTATATGGCGTCAATTCTAATGTAGCAAACTAAACAACATTTTGAGTATTTCTTTCTGTCTTCTACTAACCGTTACTAAAAGAGCGGGATGTAATCAAATTTAAATTTGTATTCAATTTTCGTTTGACGTCTCTAATTTTAGTGACTATCTAATACTGTGCCTACTAAAAACGTTCGGAGATTTCAATTGGATGTGCCTAAATTCGAATTTGACGTATCTTGATTCATCGCATCTAAATTCAAATTCAAATTCAAAAAAAAAATATTTCAAATAAACCATATTACAGGCACTTATGAAAAGTCAAAACTAGGTGCACGGTTCCAAAGCGTTGATCTTATGGAGAAGAGCCGGCAAGACTCCATAGACACTCTTTTTAAAATAAATTGGTTTAACAATAAATAAGGTAATGTGAGAATAATGCAGGTTAATGAGCAGACTAAGAAAGGAAAGTAAACTGATAAAGCCTTTTAAAATGATTGCCAAGGCAGTTAGGAGCCGACCAGTCCCGACAGACAGCAGCCGTTCACGAGCATGACGCGCACATCAGCCTCGCTTAGCTCAACCATTTTATAGGGAACTCGACGACCCGATGTACGACGCCACCATCAGCAGGACATTTTAGCGAGCATGACAAACTCGTAATGCCTGACAATAGGCAGTATGTATGTAATATGAGATTAAAACTAACATTAATATCCACATGATGCTCACATTTTACAAAGTTATATATTATGGATAATTTCATAAAGAAATAATAATGTAAATTTAAAACTAGTAGGTTTTTTTTTTTGTAACAATGGCATCTCGCAGGTCAACCTAGGAGGTTGTCGACTGCTTAACCGGACTTTCCTGTGGATGCCCTAATAATAAACTATTATTAAGGCCTCCAGCCAGGGGCATACGACTAAATTAATTCTAAAGCGACAACGCTAAGGGCACCCCCTGCGGGGTACGAGCCTCGGCTTAGGGCGTCGCTTGAGGGAGGACAGCAAGGGACTGGCTGGATCGAACCAGGATTATCATAATTATTATTATTAGGGGAATTTAAAGCTACAGGCTCAGCGGCTACGCGGGCTGGCACAAGCAAGGGTCGGGGAGGTGATGCATTAGGTGCATTACGGGGACGTCGCGACGGGCCTCGGCGGCGAGGCCTAAATGACGGCGGTCTGTGTTTGTGTACTGTGCTGGTGGCCCTACGGCTCTCTTGGAGCAGGGTTATAGCGTCATCGGGGTACAATAGTGAATGCCTAGGACGGCGAATTCTACTTATCTGGGAGGGGAACTAGTAGGTTCGATACTAGCTGTTATATAATCGATATGTAAATTTACATACCCAAGTGTCAAATAAAATAATAATACAATTGGATTAATTGTACGTCAATAAAATTAATTGTATAAATTAAAAAAAATACAAAAATGTCAAAATAAAGGAAAAAAAGCTAGAAACATTTAAGCTGAAAGCAAACAAAATGTCGCCACAATCAAGTAGGCAAGGTGCCAGTGGGTCGCAGTGTGCAGGAAGGAATCGTGAGCCAGGCATCCCTATCTTCCATATAATGATTAGTACTATAGTACGCTTTGGACATTAATATGCGTTTAATAACAATCTTAAACTTGAAATCCGGCAGTTCAGTTATATTAGAGGGGATCTTATTGTAGAACCTAACACTGTTACCCATAAATGATTTGCTTGTCTTTCTAAGCCGAAAGCCAGGTACTATAAGCTTGTGCTTATTACGAGTATTTAAATTGTGGTAATCACTCTTTTTACTAAATTCGACCATATTTTTACAAATATACATTATGTTACTAAATATGTACAAGGATGGTAAGGTGAATATATTTATTTCCTTGAATAATTCACGGAGAGATTTATAACCTTAGCTGCCGTGAGGCAGCTAAGGTTATAAAAAGCTTGGACTGCTCTTTTCTGTAATATAAAAATGGTCTCGATAACAGCATCTCGCTCGTATAGCAACTATTAGTAGGAAAGACAGGAATGTTCTAAATTTAGTTTAGTTTCCTACATTTGAATTGACGCCATTGACTTATAAATGCCTTGCGCACAATTTATTATGCACTATTAAAAAGGTCAGTGTAACATAACATTGCATCACGCCTGGATTCCAGAAAGGTTAGACAGCGGACACCCACATTTTACCGATGTTGTTATTAAGTCTCTTAGGCTGAGCCTATTGCCATAGACGGAGCACTATTCTAAACTCCGAGTTGCTACTGAGATTTTGTTTATTGAAAACCCTATAACACTTTGCCCGACCCGGTAAGCGAACCCAGGACCTCACTCTCAACATCCGTACGGGAGACCGCTAAACCAATATGGCAATTTACCAACAACTAAAAATAAAACTACGCTAAAATAGCGATTCATAAACAGCGTCTATGCTTTTATATTAAACTAGCTGAGCCCCATGGTTTCACCCGCTTTTTTTCTTTTTATTTTATTCCTAAGGGTAGTAGCGTGATGTTAAATAGCCTATACTATTTCTCATGAATCTGGCTATCATTTATAAAAAGAATAATTCGAATTCGACCGGTAGTTCCAGAGATTAGCGCGTTTAAACAAACATATCAACAAAAAATCTTCAGCCTTATTATTTGTTTATTAATATAGATATATCTACAAAAAAAGTATTTATTTCTCCAGGAGCGGCAAATTTTAAAGAAAAAAAAGAATGAAAGGAATAATTTATTTTATTTTAAATGTTTTCTCGCTTCTAGCGAATGCTATTTATAAACTGGGATGAGAGAACGGATGCATTTACAGTTTATTCCGAGAAAGTGATAGTGACAACTTATGGCCTACATTTGCGAAATAAATTTTGCGCAAGAAAAAAAAAAACATAAATCTTTCAACGGCGAACTCTTAAGTTATAAATTTTTGTGAAAAGTAAAATACGGTCGTGCGCAGGATTGAAATTTAATTTGAACCTGCATCTCCCGGATATTTATCCGGATTGATGGACACTTTGTAGTACATTGCGTCGTAAGTTTATACTATTGTTGCTCATCATAGACAAGCTGTAACATACGACGCAATGTACTACAAAGTGTCCATCAATTCGGTTGGCAACCGAGATAGCGAATAGGTACGCTGAGCTTGAGGTTTCATTCTTATTTATTTATTATTCGATATATGTAAGAAAGCCAAGAAAACTTGGCTCTCAATCCGACAGGAGTAGTTGAAGCTAATTGGAATAATCGATCGGCTAAACTTTGAAGTTGATGGATGGATTCCGAAAAGCTGAACAATGGAAAAACATGTAGGTGAGTAACTCCTAACAAATAAGTCGGTTTCTAATGCCTTAACACGAATACTGAGAAATACTTCGTAATAAACTTCTTTTAAGGATCTTTTCCCAAGCTAATATGCTGCATATAGTGGGTGCGTTTACAGAGATACTATCATATACGCACACATACCATATTATACCCAGAACATATTATCTACTACAGATGAAACTTGGGAGCTGAGTTGTCAGCGACCGTAGGAGTGCACCCTTAAAATGGAATCTCTACACGTGGCCCCTGGGTGGTGCAAAACAGGCAACACAACTCTGGTGGGAAGCTTCGGCCGCGGCTGGTACCACCTACCGGCCGAAGCCATACCGTGAAGCGACCTAGTCGTGTTTCGGGATGTAGTCCGGTGCAACCGTTGTGGGAGACGGGTCTGAGCAGTTGCATGAACTCCTCAACTATCGTTCTCCCAAAATCTATCCACTCTACTTAAGATTGAATAGATTTATTCTGGATATACGTGCTCAATCCTCGGCCACACCGACACTTACCATCAGGCGAGTTAGTGGCCAAACGTAGACCGATTAATGATAAAAAAAAAAATGATTTTTTCTTTTTAAAATCGAAAGGATTTAGAGATACAATTTTCGTATAAGTTGGTATCAATTCTAATGTACCAAACTAAACTAAATCTAGAGTATTGTTGTCTTTTACTAACCGTTACTATAAGAGCGGGACGGGATAACGTAAAGTTACAATATTAAATGGAAAAAGAATACGGTCGTGAACAGGATTCGAACCTGCGCCTCCCGGATAAATACTCCAGGCGCTCTGACCACTAAGCCATCTCGACCTCTGCTCACCACCGCGAATTCTTCTTCCATATTTTAACACGTCTTATGGTGACATCATTGCTATCAATTCAGTACCTATACAGGTGACCGAACCGACACGACCAACTTTGCAGCTAATACAATGTCGTAAAGAATGCAATTACCTTAATAATTCAAGATAAATCTTTGAAAAGCATTAACACATGCTTAGCGAACTCTAAATTTACAATATTAAATGGAAAAAGAATACGGTCGTGAACAGGTTTCGAACCTGCGCCTCCCGGATAAATACTCCAGGCGCTCTGACCACTAAGCCATCTCGACCTCTGCTCACCACCGCAAATTCTTCTTCCATATTTTAACACGTCTTATGGCGACATCATTACAATTAATTCAGTACCTATACATAAATATTAACGTAACGGGATAACGTAAAATTCAAATTGAATCATGTCATCCTAAATTTTCAAACAATTTTAGTTTGACGTCTCTAATTTTAGTGGCTACCTAAAACTGTGTCTTCTAAAAACGTTCGGAGATTTTAATTTGATGTGCCTAAATTCTAAATTTGACATCTTTTGATTCGTCCCATCTCGCTCATATAGTAACTGTTAATAAAAGACAAGAATATTCTGAATTTAGTTTCCAATATTAGAATTATTGACGCCATTCAAGATAAATCTTTGAAAAGCATTAACGCATGCTTAGTGTTATTATATTAAATGGAATAAATTAATTTTAAACAAAAAATGAAAACCGCCTTCAAAAACTACTACACTAAAAAGTTTATAATATAAAAGTTAATAATATCAAAATTTGCTTATAATAAAATCATTTTAAAAGAACAATATATAATAATAATCTGTTAATTTTGCAGTCGGTGCCTGTACTGGGAGAGGGTTATTGTTTTCCTCTTGTTAGTCACTTATGTTCGTTGCGCTGTGGTTATGTTACCGGCCTTTGTATCTGGTTGTAAACCCCATATACATCAGGCACCGACTCCAAAATTAACAGATTATTATTATATATTGTTCTTTTAAAATGATTTTATTATAAGCAAATTTTGATATTATTTTAAACTTTTTAGTGTAGTAGTTTTTGAAGGCGGTTTTCATTTTTTGTTTAAAATTAATTTATTTTAGTCTTTTTAGTTTTAAGTGTGTTATATATATATTGTATAGGTCATATATAAGTTTGTATACTTCATAAATAAGTTAATTTATAAATTTAATAATATGGGTAGGCTTTCGAAAGCCGCTAGGACTTAATTACTGCATCGGTGAAATGTTTGTGTACAACAGTGGACACTTCTGCCTACCCCATCGGGCAATACAGGCATGATGATATGCATGCATTGAGTGGCATGAACTGTACATGAACATGCGATTATAGCAATTGAGAGTGATTTGCTATAATTCATTGAAGAGTTCCATCGTCTAACTTCGAAGATCTTCATCAGATCTTTACTAAATTTAAATGGGACCACCTCTGGGGACTACTCTTTCAAACAAAGATATCGACGGACATACATAACAAAACATGGTAGCTACTGTAAAACGTTGAGGAGTTCCCTTGACTGTCCTTCGTCTTCATCATCAGACCCCTAATTACAGTCACAACCCATCTAGGTGTAAAGTTCTCATCAATACAAATTAATCAAGCCCAAACACCAGGTAATTGCTGTAAATTTTTAAAGAGTTCCCTCGACTGTCTTTCAGCTCCATCATCAGATCGACTCCACACCTTCATTAAATAGTAGTGCTTTAAAATACTTAATGAAAAAATTAACAAATGCACTTGTCGCCCCTACAATTTTCGAAGGTTTCCCTCGATTTCTCGGGGATCCATCATCAGATCCTGGTTTCCTTACCATGGTACCACCGTTGAGATTTCTTCTTTCCAACAAAAAAAGAATTATCAAAATCGGTTCATAAACGACGAAGTTATCCCCGAACACACATAAAAAAAAAAAAAAAAAAAAAAAATATATATATACCGTCGAATTGAGAAACCTCCTCCTTTTTTCCACAAAAATTTATAACTGAGTTCTCTATGCATGCGTTAATTCTTTTGAAGATTTATCTGTATAGGACGTTGTATAGAGTTCTGAATCACATATCAGGAGAAATTAAAATAATATTTTGACTAGCGTAGGAAGTCCTACCAATACATTCAACTAAGTTGTCTATTCTGTATTGCTAAAGTCTATGGCAATGAATGTTAGTGCCCATTCTAGTTCCCTACCATTCCTATACCTGTAAAAATAAAACTAAACTATGGCACACCAGTTTATGTGTATGTATGTATATGCCCTCTGTAACTGCCTCGTTGGCCTGCTGAGTATGAGGTCCTGGGTTCGATTCCCGGGTCGGGCAAAATGATATTGAGATTTGCTGTTAAGAAATTCTCTGTAGCAGCCCGGAGTTTGGAATTGTGCCCGGTAGATGATAATAAGCTCACCACCTATTACATGGGATTTAATAACAGCATTGGTGAATGAAATGTGGATTTAACTTTGCACACCGCTGCCTACCCCTTGGGGGAATACAAGCGTGATGCTATGTGCCCTCTGTTTCTCGCTATTCTCATGAACATCAACGTTATCGCCAGTTTTCTGGAACTTCTGATCGGTGTGATCGTCTTTTTCAGAAGAATCTCTTCGTCATTTAGGAGGGCACGTTAAATTGAGGGTCCCGACTGTGTTTAAATAATATACTACTCCTCCCGATTGTATTTCGGTCGCGGCGGCCTGTCTCTTATATTGCACAAGTGTATGCGTAAACACAGGTGGACTACCTCTTCCTTCACTCTCATAGTCCGATGGGACGGCAATCCGACATGACCGTAGAGAGATCAGGCGCAGGACCGACGGCTTTACGTGCTCTCCGAAGCACCGGGCCTCACGCTCAGCAGCTGCGCTTGTGACTACTAGACCAACGGGGCAGTTTAGTAATAGCAGTTGCAGTAGTCAGTCATTTTTTTTATCTGTGGAAACCTAAAAAGGCAGCCGATCTTTCGGGATAAGACCGAAGAGTGCGGGAATTTTATCTCACTAAAATCACCCCTATGGTCACTATCAGCACTTGAATACGGACTCTAGGTCAGTTCCAAGACCCCCGCTATACAACGCCTATTGCGGCACATCCCTGGGGAGACTTTAAAGGGGTCTCCTCAATATTTTTCGGGGACAAAGTGCCTTTACTTAAAAATAAAACTAACATAAGTGTGCACGCGAAAATGGTTCTATAAATAATGCCTATCACGTATATTATGCTTTTAACTATAAAAAATGTTTTGCATGCGTTGTGACAGATGTAGCACTTTTGTGTTATGGCGTGTCATTTGATATAGTTTATAAGTATGTGTGTATGTATTTCGCACCCTCTAATGGATGTTACTATAGCTGGTATATATAGATGGTAGGATTGCCGTATGCGAAATATAACATCACTTATCTTATATATACGCTCAGGGGCACTGAGTCCGTGGGTGCTCGGGGGCTCTATGAGAGGTAAATAGGGGTGCACGTGACAAAATAAGTAAAGACAATTTATGATTTTTGTGTATTGTAAAATGTTGCCAACTGTTAACGGAAATTACAGTAATTTCTACTTATTAAAATAGTTATTAAAATTAATTAGAATATCTATAAGTGTTGTACTGTTTAGTTATCTACTAATATTTTCACAATGTTTTCATATTTACATAGTTTGTTATTAGTCGATCGGTTGACTTATGTCAGTAGAATAGGGTATAAAAGCCAGGCACAGCGACTGTACGGTCACTCCATCAAATTGACGTTTTCCTCGTACAGGAGACTTTTCTCAAACCCGCCCAGAGGAACCCTGGAATTGCAAACTATAGAATAGTGCGCAATGACAGGACCCGTTGCCAGGCGGGCGGTACACTTATTTATTATAAAAAATCATTATACTGCATCCCTATGGATCTCCCATCTCTTTCCCACATAGAGGCTTCTATATGCCGGCTAGGCATGACAGGACACCAGCCGATTACCATCGTCTCGGCATACCTTCCACCTAAAGTCACATCTAAAGTTAACTTAGCTCCCGACATTAAAGCCTTATTTTCTCTGAGCGACTCAGTTATCATTGCTGGCGACCTTAACGCCAAAAATGAATCCTGGTGTTCCAATACGACGACCACACGAGGCAGACACCTCGAACGATTAGGTATCGAACTTAACTTCGATATCATCGCCCCGATGAGCCCTACCCACTTCCCTGACAATGTAAACCACCGACCTGACATACTCGACATAGCTATTCTAAAGAACGTAAACCTCGGTCTACGCTCTATAGAGACGTTACAAGAGCTCGACTCTGACCATAGACCAGTAATCCTAGAATTAGGCCCCCGCTCAGGTCCCTCAGACCCAGATCAACCTGTCCCCACTAAAACCACCACGGATTGGGGAAAACTAGAGGAACGCCTCAAGTCGACCTCTTCTGTGCACTTAGACTCAATTCCCGATAATATAGTGTCTGTTGCCGACACGGTGACTGCGATCGACTCCCTCACTTGTCACGTGCAATCCGTAGTGAACGAATGTTCACGGCAAGTTCCGGAGGTGGATGAACACCGCTGGAAACTGCCGGGTGATGTACGTGAATTGTTGACGAAGAAAAACGCAGCTATCCGTGCCTACGACAGTTTCCCCAACGAAGCTAACCGTATCCATATGCGCACCTTGCAGCGTGCTGTGAGGAAGCGCATATCGGAAATGCGGGAAGCTAAATGGGACAAAAATACAAAATGCTCGACGATATAGAACCCACCCATCAAGCTTTCTGGCAATTGCAGCGGAAATTAAAATCCGATCAATGCGCCGCTATACCCCCGCTCAATAGACCTAATCAAAGACCTGCTTTTGATGACGACGAAAAGTCAGAAGTACTAGCCGACAGTTTAGAAGCCCAATGTACGCCTAGCACTCTACCAGTAGACAAAGCTCACCTGTCCAAGGTCGATGCTGAAGTCAAACGTAGAACTGTACTCCCGCCTCCAGACGACTCCGACGATCCCTTGCCCCCCGTCACCATAGACGAAGTCAGAACGATCGTGAGGAACCTCAAACCCAGGAAGGCCCCAGGCTCAGACGGGATCACCAACAAAGTGATTAAATACTTTCACGCACCTCTGATAGTACTCATGACCGCCATCTTCAATGCGGCACTGACCAACAACATCTTCCAACAATCGTGGAAACAGGCAACAGTTATAGGTTTTCCAAAGCCCGGTAAGCTCAAGTGCGAGCCGACCAGTTATCGCCCGATCAGTCTTCTCAAAGTCTTCAGAAAGATCTATGAAAGGCTAATTTATATTCGTTTAAGGGATTATGCCGAATCCAATAAGGTTCTTCCTAACGAGCAGTTTGGCTTTCGAGCTAAACACTCATGCATCCATCAGTTGCACCGTATTGTTGAGCACATAAGCGCAGGCTTCATGGGCAAGATGAAAACGGGCGTATTATTCTTCGACGTAGCTAAAGCCTTCGACAAGGTCTGGCACAACGGCTTAATCTATAAGCTGTAGCAATTCCAAGTGCCTGACCGTCTCGTACTCATCACTCGAGATTTACTATCGAACCGTAGCTTCCGCTATCGCGTAGAGGGCGTTCTATCGTCCCCTCATTGGATCCAAGCCGGAGCCCTGAGGGACTCCGTGCTATCACCTCTTCTCTTCGCGCTATACACTAGCGATATTCCCAAAAGTGGCAAAACCAAGTTAGCTCTTTTCGCCGACGACACGGCTATCTATTACACCGGTAGGAGTCTTGACTGCATTACTCGATATCTCCAAACCTCGGCCAACGCCTTAGGCGCTTGGTTCAGGAAATGGAGGATTGAGGTCAATCCAGATAAGAGCGCCGCCGATCTCTTTTCAAGAACGGGCGCCAAGGAATTTCTTCCCCAGCTTCGACCTATTACAATGTTCGGCAAGCCAATCCCTTGGGAACTTCAAGCCAAATACCTGGGTGTGATTCTAGATCACAAACTGTCCTTCCGTCCGCACATTAAGATGGTACGCAACCGCGCGGCCTTCGCTGTCGGCCGTCTATTTCCCATGACAAATGCGCGCAGTAAATTGTCACTTAACCTTAAGATTAGGCTCTATACTACGTGCATTAGACCCATTATGACGTATGCTAGCATTGTGTTCGCACACGTTAAGTATTACAAAATCCATAGGATGCAAACCTTGCAAAATCGATTCCTTCGTAAAGCGACAGGCGCCCCATGGTTCATTAGGAACCTTCAACTCCACCTCGACCTCAGAGTGCCTACCGTTAGGCAATTCATGAAAAGGGCATCGAAGAGATACTTCGAATCTGCCCCTAATCATCCGAATCCCTTAGTTGTCTCTTCCGCTGATTACAGGCCGTCCCAGATCAACAAAATCCGCCGACCACGTCACGCTCTCCTCCGTCCCGATGATAGAATCACTGTAGCTCAAGAGTCTAACAGATACACAAGCACACTCCGACGCGCTCGACCGCCTCGTTATAGACCTCACCGGCGAGGTCCGCGTCCGAAATGTTTCATCATGTCCGCCCCGACCCTTGCTCGAGACGGCCCGCGCCGAGCTAGTAGCTTTAAATTCGTCCCTTAATAATAAGGAAACTGATATGATCCAGCTAGTCCCTAGTTGTCCCCACAGCAACGCCCTAAGCCGAGGTTCGTGTCCCGCAGGGGACGCCCTTAGCGTTGTTGCTTAGTTTGTAGTATTTTAAAATATGCTCTGGCTGGAGGCATCAAACTGCCTCGGCTTAGATATTGTCCGGTTACGCAGACAAAACCCCTGTGGGTTTCCGCAAGAGGCCATTTTCAAAAAAAAAAAAGACTGTACGGTCACTTTATGTTGAGCTGCCGACGGGATCACATCTATACAAAGTTAAGTACCCTAAATTTTGTTTTGTTGAAATTATTATGTATTAATTATGTTACTTATTATTGATACTTCTTGTTACATAGTTATGAATATACATTATATTGTAATAACCTTATATATCGAACTTGTTGTGATAAAATATATACAATAAAATGTTCTTTGTAATTCAAGATAAATCTTTGAAAAGCATTAACGCATGCTTAGCGAACTCTAAAGTTACAATATTAAATCCTCTCACCTCTCTCAGAGGTCGAGATGGCTTAGTGGTCAGAGCGCCTGGAGTATTTATCCGGGTGGCGCAGGTTCGAATCCTGTTCGCGACCGTATTCTTTTTCCATTTAATATTATGTTCTTTGTAGTTTCCCTTATTATCATTCACTAAATTTTAATTTAATTAAGTTAAATAGCTTATTGTTTATGCTTTTACTTCGCCGTTTTTAACACACGCTTGAAACTAAAGCTAAACTGTCATGGCAAAGTTTTTAATTGTAACTAGACTCTATAGACTTCACATTACATCGTTCTCACATATGATTTCTATATTATAAATACAATGTAACCAACAATATTGTAATTATTTGATGAAAAAGAGTAACCGTGGAGTTTCTTGCCCGTTCTTCTCCACAGGAATCTATACTTTGGAACGTGGCAACTAGTTTTTTTTTTGACAATTCAAAATTGCCTGTAAATGGTCTAATTGAAATAAATGCTTTGACTTTTATCATGGAGATAAAAATTGACCGTAAGTTGTGATGATGTGCAACATCTTTCTGTCCTTCTGTTTGTTTGTCCGCTAATAACATGAGATCTACGGGACGGATGTAAAAAAATAAAATTCATCGTGATTTCAAATTCAAACTCTAGCGTGTTATAACCTATCATACCCAGAATAAACGCACTTGGATACAAAAATGGGTAACCTATATAGTACCCATTCTGCCTCTGGTAGAGAAATCTTACTTTGCCTTATTAGGGCACCAAAACCAATGCATTACACTCCAGCTTGCTTAATGCGTGATGCGTATCAAACATCAATACATCTTCACAAACTTTTGCATTTATTATATTTGTAGGATTTTTTTTTTTTAAACGTTGCCCTACCCTAGGAATTTCTTCCTGTATCGTGGGTGCGTTTACAGACATATAATCTTATATGCACACACACACCCAGACCCGGAGCAATTATCTATAGATCGTAGAAATATTTGCTCCGTGCAGGAATCGAACCTGCGACACGCAGCGCAGCAGTCGGTCTCTCGACCACTGCGCCAACCGCGCTGTCAAATAATATTGTAACTAACAATTACGGTTCTCTTGACCTAAACCGTTAATTGTCTACCCATACCTAATTCTTACCATGCTGGTCGTGAGATAAACTCGAAGGTTTAACTGAAATACGTACGTTAAGGGTAATCATATTATACAGTGGTGTGCTCGCCACTGATAAAGAATTATTGGCCATATAAAACAGCTGACGGCCATTTTGAATTTTATTCATGACGTGTGTGAAGTCCTGTGAATGAAATAAAAACAAAATTAAATTATGAATTGACTTAACTGATTACGGTAAGAGAAATATTACGTATGATGGAGCATAATTATATGACAATCTTACAAATAATATTAATGACATTTAAAAATAAATTTTCGGAAAGCATTAACGCGTGCATATTATAGAACTCTTAACTTATACATTTTTGTGGAAAAAGAATGCGGTCGTGAGCAAGATTCGAACCTGCGCCTCCCGGATAAATACTCCAGGCGCTCTGACCGTTACGCCATCTCGACCTCTTCTCACCACCGCGAATTTTTCTTCCACATTTTTAAAACATCTTTTGGTGACGTCATTGCTATCTTCGGTCGTCTGTATAGGGACTGAATAGATAGCAATGACGTCACCAAAAGGCGTAACTGCCTAGTTGGTCTAGTGTTCCCAAGCGCAACTGCTGAGCACGAGGTCTCGAGTTCGATTCCCGGGCCGTGCAAAGTATTATTGAGTTTTTTCGTTAGAAAATTCTTAGTAGCAGCCCGGAGTTTGGAATTGTGCCCGGTAGATGGCAATAGGCTCACCACCTATTACAGGCGTGATGCTATGTTATGTCTAACTTGTAATTCAATATAACTTTAATTTTGCTTATTGCGGTACAAATAATGTGCTATTTTGGTAGGCATTGGCCCGAGCTATGACCCTCGCAGTATCTCATACTATTTACTGGATCCACGGTATATACAATTCAATGATAAGAAGGGTCAAAAGTAATGATAATAATGACTTCTAATAAATTTTTAATGCTAATTTTCTCCTGAATATCCAGACATTATGTAAAACAAAGTGCTATCAGTAATTATTATTAGGGACATCATGTTTAATTAACGCGGTCAATGAAAGGTGTTCATAGAATTATTTTGACAATGTGTTTTTATACATAATATAGGTAAATATACTGAGGGAAAATATTCCACCCTAGGTTAGTAAACGTGCTTAAAGGGATGAATGAAAGGCAACTGCATGCAGCTGAGATGAGGTTGTTAAAAGGGACGCGGATGGATAGAATTAGAAATGAGTATGTAAGAGGTATTCTGTTAAGTTCACGCGAATTACTTTGTGATTACGTGTTCACAGTTAGAGATCCGGCTCGAAGGATCAAAATAATGTAAGGGATCCTTAAGTATAAGTGATATATATGATGAAGGGCGGTACTATTAGGATACTGAAATAAAACTGATCGATTTGAATTTTCGTAAAACACTGATTTTAATATAATAAAAAATTAAATATATTTGTAAAATCAAAAAGCTGCGTGTGCAGAATGCATGCGCGTGAGTAAAATAATGCACGGTCCCGTACAGCCGGTGTCCGTGAAGTTGTGTGGAAATCGTTTAGCATGGTATGGGCATGTGATGCGTTGGGATTAGGGTCATGTGACGAGGAAATTTTTGAGTATGAATGTAGATGGCTACACGAGTAGAGGAAGACCGATGAAACAAGGAATGGATCGTGTGAAAGATGATATGGTTAGAAAAGGAGTTACTACCAAGATAACGGCTGATAGAGCTGTATTGAAGAATTGGGATGAGGGCAGGGGAATTAAGTCCCATATAATAGGTGGTGAGCCTATTGCCAACAAACGAGCATAATTTCAAAATCCGAGTTGTTATTGAGAATTTTATTAAAAAAAAATCTCTATAGGTAACTGCCTTACTGGACATCGAACCCACGAGTGCTGAACATGAGTTATGAACTCATTTTATTTTAAGATATTTTTTTTTTTCTTTTAAAATAAACATTGCCCCACACTTCTTGAAATTTCTTCATGTATCGTGGGTGCGTTTACAGACACATAATCTCACAAGCACACACACCCACCCAGACCCGGAGCAACTATCTGTAGATCGTACAAATATTTGCTCCGTGCAGGAATCGAACCTGCGACACGCAGCGCAGCAGTCGGTCTCTCGACCACTGCGCCAACTGCGCTGTCAAAGATTATAACTCATAAACCCCATGACGCATCTATTTTAAATGACCTTTAGCTAAGGGACAAGGAAAATCTGGTTAATAATGTGTCCTTCAAAATCTCATTACGCTCTAATCTCAAACTTATTAGGATTAAAGAAAAAGAAAGAAAGAAAACACATTATAATAAAACAACTTTTAACCGGATCAGTCGGGAGTATTATTTGGTTTTTGTTCTTCCTGGCGTTTCGAACATTTTGCAGCGGTCGTGGTCGAAGTTTCCCTTGTTTTATTATATTGTGATCGTGAAAACCTAAGATATTAAATTAAACTGCCTCGTTGGTCTAGTGGTCCCAAGCGCGACTGCTGAGCATGAGGTCTTGGGTTCGATTCCCAGGTCGGGCAAAGTGTTATTGGGTTTTTCTTCTGTTAGGAAATTCTCAGTAGCAGCCCGGAGTTTGGAATTGTGCCCGGTAGATGGCAATATGCTCACCACCTATTACATGGGACTTAATAACAGCATTGGTGAAATGTGGGTGTACAATTGTGTACACCTCTGCCTACCCCTTCGTGGAATACAGGCGTGATGCTATGTTATGTTAAATTAAGAACCCAAGGAAAATACATTTATTACACCATACGACGATATAAAAAAAGAGAAAAAAATAACAAAATTAAAGGAGATTGAGATGCCCATGAACAGTAACTCTTGAGAAATTAATGTCTCGTGTTTCAAAAAGTTGAACAGCACGAAATATCTATATGTGTGTGTATATATAAAATCAATATATATATAAATCAATTGCTGTTCGTTTTTCTCGCTAAAACTCGAGAACGGCTGGGCCGATTTAGCTGATTTTGGTTTTGAAATGTTTGTCGTAGTCCAGGGAAGGTTTAAACGATGAGAAAATGTATAAAAAATTGCGAGGAAGATAGCAAAAACAACAATTTTATGTGCCCATTTAAACTGTTCTACCTACTTTCCTGTCAAATATTTGACGATCAAGGTGATACGAAGTACACCGGGTCATCTAGTCTAAAATAAAAATATTTTTTTCAAATAAGATGTCATTATTATTTATAACGGGATAGTTTTTTGAACTATATTATGTACTTTTCAGTCAGTCAGTTTCCGACTTTAGAGTATGCCATTTTTTTTCTATCACCCATCAATAATAGGGATGTAAATTTTTTCTATTGCATGTAATGTGACTACCTACCTACATAAAACAGAATGATATTGATTCTGTATTAATCGTTTGAGTTATCTGATATTTGTATAAAAACTTTCGTGAGGCATATTCATATTAGTTATTGTTCACCGGTTACTACTCACGTGTATTCTTCGGGTTTGCTCGACTAGTTTCGAGCTCGAACGGAGCCCTTAGTCATGAGCTGAGTCCGCGGCAATGTCGCGAATCAGACTGCTCGTCAGTCAGTCAGTCAGGGGAATACGCGTGAGTAGTAACCGGTGGACAATAATTAATTATCTGATATTATTGTGTATAACACTTTACCCGACCCAGGAATCAAACCCGAGACCTCCTGCTCAGCAGTCGCTCTGAGTCCGGTCAGTTCTGAGCTTTCAGATTCAAATAACTTTATTTTAAATAGACCAGAGTATAGGTACTTATAAAAAGGCAAACTTACGTGCACGGTTCCAAGGCGTTGCACATTAAGCAAAAGTTGTTATTGTTCATTTATTCAATTAGCTTGAACTTTTTGCACTACAATTTGTAAAGAACTACACAGATAAATCTTTTAAAAGAATCCTTGCATGCGTAGCAAACTCGAAGATATTTTTTTTAGGAAAATATTTTCCTATGCCAGGTTTGAACCTGGGCCTCCGTGATAAATACTCCAGGCGCTCTGCCAGCTGAGCTTTCCTGACTTCTGCTCACTATACCGAATTCTTCTTCCACATTTTAAGGTAAGTAGTTAAAAACGTTTATACAATATTTTAAAATATCGATAGATATCTCTCAAGTTAAAATAAATAAATCAGGTTCTATAACCCCACAGAAGTAGGTAGTAGGTACATTTATCTATCTTATTTTTATTGACAATGTAACGACACAATATTGTGCGGTGAGGTATATTTGGATACCAACCAAATATATACCGCACAATATTGTCAGTTATTAGCTCATAGCAGGCGTCTACAAAATAGATTGCAGCTGCGGTAGTTCCTACATAGGCCAAACGAAGCGGACCATCGCAGAAAGGGTCAAAGAACATATCGCTGCTGTAAAAAACCGTCAGACTAACAAATCAGCGATTGCCGAACACATACTTCAATCAGGCAGTAATTACTGGATTGAGTTCCAGCACACAAAAGTCCTCTCATCTGATCGCCACTTTTATTCAAGAGCAGTGCGTGAAGCTATTGAAATCCAAAAACACAAGACTTTGAATCGGGAGGACGGTTTTAAATTAACTGCAACGTGGAATCCAGTGATTAAAATATCTAAACCTCGCTATTTTAAGTCGGTTAAAAATACGGTAGCAGTGAGTGTAGTGTGTCGTGGCCTTTATAACAATAGTGAAAACATGGAGGTAGATGAAGAAAAATCTACCGCACCCATGACGGAGTAAACTCGCTGCGTCAGTCTGCGTGTGACCACGATCAGTGCAACCTGGTCGAAACGTCAAGCGATTCAAATGTATTTATTGCGAGTTAATTCCTGTTAGTTATACATATAATAAGTTATTGGCTTTATTTTATTTATTGTTGATATTGAAATCGGTATAGTTTCAAAGGTCTATTCTATTTCACCCACGTTGATGAAATACAACAAAGATTCTTCTGTAATAAATAACTTTTAAAACAAGTTATGTTTTTTTTATGTTGACAACCTTTTGCATTACTTCCTTACTAAGCATAATTATGTAACATAATAGCAGTGTTCTTAATTACAAGTACTTACTGGTTTTTGTAAATACTACTGGCTGGTTTGCGGAAATCGATCATAAATTGAATATATTAGAATAATAATAATAATAAACCCCCTCTGGGACAGTTCGGCAGACGTTACCTCTTCTCATGAGACTAACGTCAAACCGGAGGGAACATTATACTAGCTTTTTAAGACCAATGATACTTAAACAAAAAATATGTGTCATAAGTCTACGAGAAGCATACAAAACGCAGGGCAGCTTGTGGCGAGCTGTTGGTGAGTGGCGACACTGCGTTCCTGAATACCCCAGAGAGTCGGTCAGGGCCTCGTCTCCAGTTTGCCCTCATTGGGTAGCTAGAGTGGAATTCAAGAGTGCCCGCAGGGCTCTCAACTCTGTCTTGCCTTAATTGGCCGGCCAGAGAGGGGTCGCCAGAGCTATATGCTCGGGGGTGGAAGTGTCATGTAAGTAATGGCGTAACAACGGGGAAACCCGCTCTGGGTCTATCAGACCCACGATGGTGAAACCGGGGCCGCTCCTCTCGACACCCCTAGCCGCTCACACCCATGTTTGCCCCTTCTGCCTGTATCAAGGCGGCGTTTCAGGGGCCCATGTAGTGAGTTGGCAAGTCACCGTCTGCCAACACATTTTAATGTTTTTAATTCCGGCAACCGAATTTTAAATCTATTCCATATAGCACGACACAGCAATAGATCATTTTTTTATGTAATTTTTCCAATCTCAATAGTTCTGCATCTGTCGGGAACTCTCCATGGCTGCATTCCTATAGTGTAATCATGGAGAGTCTCCGGTTGGTGTCCCAACTCAATTTAGATTAAAACTCTCACAGGGGCCTCTGTGTGTTTGATCTGTGTCTCCAGACAAGCCCTCTAAAGGACTGGGGTTTCTTTTCAATGGAGGAAATGCCGAGAATCTATAGAGATACAAAAAATAATAATAATAATCGTTTATTTCAGATAAATGGGTTTTTACAATATTACGTGGACGTTGACCCCCAAACTAGGTTTACCTGTATCTTGGGGGCCACCTTCCCTGTTTAAGTGGTACATATATTGACATTTTTTTTTTTGTTTTAGTTTTTAAATGTAACATTGGTGAAACAATAATTTAAAATAATTGATATTATATTAATTTAATTAAAAGTAATTTTTAAAAGGATATAATATAACATAAAATCACGCAAATGTGGGTGTACGTGCTTGTCTATTAGTGTGTTGTGTGTGTGTGTGTGTGTGTGTGTTTGTGTGTGTGTGTGTGTGTGTGTGTGTGTGTGTGTGTGTGTGTGTGTGTGTGTGTGTGTGTGTGTGTGTGCGTGTGTGTGTGTGTGTGTAGGGCAGTTATTCAATTAAAGTTATAAGTTTTTCGGTATCTTCATAGTCAAGATCCCGCAACCATTTATGTAATATAATTTTGCTTGTTGTGTAAGTGACTTCATGTATTTTTAGGAGTTTGTTCAGTTTATTGTAGATGTGGTTGGCCAAGAATATGTATTGTCGCTGAAGGAAAGCCGAGTGGGAAACTACATTAGGGCATACTTTATATCTCCTACGTTTTGTTTGTTGTAGATTCATAAGCAGTATTGTTTTATGGTGTCGTAATATCGTATGTTGTATATATATTTGTCTAATTGTCAGTAAATCACATTCCTTATACAGCTGTCTTGTACTGTACCTATAAGGCTTTTGAAACATAACCTTCAGGAGGAACCTTTGGGCTCTTTCCAAGAATATTAAATATGACTTGTGAGCCCCTCCCCATACTGAGATACAGTACTGTATTACGGATTTACAAATGGCGTTGTAAACCATGATTATAATCTTCTTGTGTGCTATGTGTCGAAGTTGCTTAAAAACCCATGATAACTTACGCACTCTATTTGTGATTAATTCCGTGTGCGACCGCCACTGGAGGAGATCATCGAGAATAACACCGAGGTATTTTATTGTGGTTGTTCTACCGATCTCCTGACAAGCACACGAATTTGGCACCCGAGGATCACAAGTATGTGCTTTTAGTTTTAGTGAATCAGAAGGCTTTGTTTTATTGGTGATGGAGAAGGCTAGGTACTTTGTTTTATTTAGGTTGAGCGTAAGAAGATTGGAGTTTAGCCAATTCATAACTTTTTTGAAGCCCTTTTCTGCGACCGTGTATGCATCAGTCCAAGTGTCTCCATGGAAAACAAGAGCAGTATCGTCTGCAAAACTGTATACGGTGCCTCTGTTTAGGTTGATGTTACATAAATCATTAATATATGTCAAGAAGAGACTTGGACTGAGCACACTACCTTGCGGAAGACCGTAGGATCCCATTTCGATGTCTTTACTGACAAAGTTACCTATTTTGACACGCTGTTGTCTTGATTCCAAATAGCTTTTATATATTTGTAAGGGTATGCCACGAATGCCAAGTCTCTCCATTTTTAACAGGAGTGTAGGGACAGAAATAGTATCGAAAGCTTTTTTAAGGTCCAAGAAGACACCGAGTACTTTCTGCGATTTATCTACTTGAGTAACTACATGCTCGACCAGTTCCTTCACAGCATCATCTGTGCTCCTACTCCTTCTGAAACCAAACTGGGACGAAGAGATTAACTTGTTTGTTCTAAGAAGCTGACTAACTGTGAATTGAGGATTTTTTCGAAAATTTTTGCTAGTGTAGGAAGCACCGAGATCGGTCGGTAGTTGTTGATACTATTTCTGGCCCTATCCTTGTAGACTGGATGAATGAGAGACTTTTTGTAGGAATTTGGAAAGACACCTTTTTGTATACAAAGATTGATATCCATGTTAATAATGGGACAATAATACTTTTTGCCTTCTTAAGGAATAGTGTAGGTATACCGTCCCAGCCACAGGCGCTATCACTTTTTAGATTCACAATTAAAGATTCAATCTCTATCATATTCGTTTCTAGCAGTACCATGGAATTTCTTGTCTGCGAAGGTAGAGTGGGTGATAAGACCGAGCTCGACAAGTTACTATCAATGATTTTATTGGCTAGATTTTGGCCTATAGAAGCAAAATAACTATTTATATTGTCCATTGATATTTCAGAGTGCGTATCAACAGACAAAAGTTCTATTGGGGGTTTATTAGGTTTTTTAGTATTTGTGAATTCTTTAATTTTTTCCCATGTTTGTTTTGAATTTTTGCTAGCCTTTTCAAGTTCGATTCGTTCGTATAACAGTTTTGTTTGCCTCAAGATACTATTGCAAAAATTCCTGTACCTCAAATAGGTTATTTTTAACACCTGGTTTTTTGGGTCTTTTTTGTGTTTCAGGTGTAGGCTGTCCCTGTTGTGGATACATCTCAGTAAACCTACCGTGATCCATGGTTTTATAATTCTTTGTTTACGTGGGATAGTAATGAGTCTTGTGTTAATTGTTAAAGAGTCCGTAATTGCAGTAGTCAGAGTCTCAGCAGCGATATTAGGATCGGATGTGTTTAAGATTATGGATAGATCTTTCTTTCCGAAGTGGACTACGGCAGATTCGTAATCTATTTTTTTCATAGTGGGAGGAGGTCTGAGCTTAGTTTTTTTGTTAACACTAAGGATGATAGCTTTGTGATCAGTAATGTAAGTGTTTAAGACTAGACAGAGGTTTTTTCTATCTGATTTAGTCATTATGTGATCTAGGCAGTTTGCATCTCTTGTTGGCAACGTGTGTGCTGGTAAGAAACCCAAGCTATGGATAAGGTTTAGATATGCCGAGCTATTGTGGTCTCTGTTTGTTGGTTTAATGTCTATATTTATGTCTCCGACAATATAAACATTTTTGTAAGAATTAAGTGTATTGGAAACATGTTCCATAGATTCAAAGAAATTTTCAAGTGTACGAATCGAGGGTGAGCGATAAATGGCTATTATAGCAGTTTCTTTAAGTTTGAGAACCAAGCAGCTTTCGTCACTACAAGATGGTTCTTCAATATTACAATCAATATTACTATTGACGTATGCCACAATACCGTCATTTTGGTTCCTGTACTTGAGTGTACGGTATGTATCGTAGTTATGTAGAACCGGGGGTGGTTTATGAGTTTCCAGCCAACACTCTGTTAGGATGATAATAATCTTTGAATGGTCTCAAAATCTAAACCAGTAAGTCTTGGTGCGGTGGTCACCAGTAACTGGCTACCTGACATAGATTAAACGTTACAGATTTTACACAAATTTACTTCAAAGGCTCAAAGGTCACTCGTACACCCATTCGAATAGCTTTTTTAATTAATTTTGTGCGCGATCATAACCCCAAAATAGTAATTTCATTTTTGTAAATATCTCGGAAATGCCATTGTAGATTGTGTTGTAAATTTTAAGGAAGTATTTAGACATGCCATCCAGTATTTTAAAGAATACTGACCGAATTCCCTGTAGACTAATTTTCACCAAAATGCCATTATAAAGTTCCACGTTTGTTTGTGGCGAGCCTATTGTCAACTACCAGCCACGATCGGGCGACTATCGAGAGTTTCTTAACTGGAACCGAATAACACTTACCTCGACCCGAGAATCGGACCCAGGACGTAACACCAAACATTATACATTACAGCATACTATCAAAGAACCCTCCCAACACCATATTTATGTACCGTATTCGGCAATCATAGGGTTCGCAACATCATACGGTCGGTAATAGATAATGTAGTATTTGTTAGAACAGGGATAAAGAAATAAAATAAACAATCGCTGATGTAATTTCTCTATTATTTGTATAATTTGATTTTAATTTGTATAATCCTTTATGGTTATGTATATTATTAACGTTTTTTAAAGTCTTACATTATGTTTAATTACTTAGCTTTAATTAAATGTATGTAGAGCTACGATGCATTAGGTAAATAAATAATTCATTATTGATAGGAAATAAAACGTATTTGGAAACCCTGACTCGGTTAAATTAGGATTAAATAAAAAGCAATTAGGTACATAAATCATTCGTACTAATACACTCTTTTGTTTAAATGTAAATGGTTGTTTTAAATTTAATTTATATTCAAGAGTAAAAAATAAATTGAAACAATAAAGTAACCTTTAATTCTAAAATTATTAAATAAATGTTAGCAATAAATAGATGATACTAAAAACACGAGTCTTTAAATACTATTTATGATTCTAAAAAAATTGCCTTAACTTCGCCTCTCATTCAGAGTGAATCCAAAAATTTTATAACGAGTAGATCAATTAATTCTGACATCCATCTTAAAAGCCTTGTCAATTCAGAAGTGGAGATTTTTGAAATTAATTAATTATGACAATACTGTTTTCAAGGTTTGAGGAAATCAAAATACAATTTCAGCTTCATTATTTATTTTAACAACATAAATACGACGTTAAGCTTAAACTATGACCTTATTCAGCAATCGTAACTCCACAATGACTATGATTTACAGGGATTTATAATCTTTTACACGAGTAATTATATATTTTAATAAAAATTTATACAAAAAAATAAAAATGGTTTTGAACCAATTAAATGAATAAAACCAGAAATTGAATAGAAACATAATTATTTTATCAATAAATAAAAATATGATATTTAAAAAACACCATAAAAATACATTCTCTTTTCAAATCACACCTTCTAATACATATTAAATATTCGAAATGTTATGTTTATGTAAATTATGTGAATTATTATGCAGTCGAAAATCTTATTATTATTAATTAACTGTTTGTATGGAAACTTGCGTGGAAATAGTAAAATATAGTCAATTAACTTCAATAAACTTACTTAAGACAAGTTATGGCACTATGTAAAAAACTTTTATAAGATTTTCGTGTGAAAATTGGCTGGATTTTTCACATGAAAATCTTCTTTGGCTAATGCAGTCTCGATGTTGAAAAATAATAAATAAATAACCATTCCATAATTAATCTTTGGCGAGTTTCATCAAAAATAAATAAAGTATTCCACGTAAATTCCCAATAGCGGAACCACTTAAATATACATTAATAACAAAATTATTTAAACGTCAAAATAAGTGTCATTGTCTTCGGCCGAAGCATCCTCGACCGACCGTTTGCCGAGGCCGAAACTGAAGCGATGCATGTCTCTCTCCCTTTTGCCTAGACCAAAGTTAAATTTGCTTGCCAGTCGCTTTCCCAAACCAAAGTTGTAGTTTCTCGCCCGTTTGCCTAATCCGAAGTTGTACAGTGGTAATCGTTTTCCTAGGCCAAAGTCGTACGCCCTAGCCCGCTTTTCCTCTGATGTGTCGTCGTCAGCGAAGCGTTTGCCGAGGCCGAAACTGTAAGGCCGAGCGCGCTTCGTTTCATATCCTGTAAAGAAATAATAATTAATATATTAAATACATCTATGTCTATGTATCACGCATACATCTTTAGAAAGGCCAGGTAGAGGTGTAGAACTGTTACAAAAATATGAATAATGCTTTTGTCCCATGTTTTTGCTATCGACCTAATACAGAGACTTTCCTAAATAACACTGATCAACTCGAGAACCGAACCCAGGACTTCACGTTTACTAACCTCTGGACCAACGAGACTGTCGAAAAAGTGACGCTATATAGTATTTTTAATTATGTTTGTTACAAAAGGTCAATCAGGTTATTGTCTTAAGAAGGAAAAATTAAGATGGCGTCTGTTGTGTCCCTAATTAGGGCTTAATTAGATTATCGATATCTAAATGTTATCACAGACTATATAAAATTACATTAGCAAAAGACAATGGAACAATGCTCTATTGTAATCCATCAAAATTTATAATAACGCTGATCTGTACTATAGTAAAACTGTAGATTTTTGTACATTTCATATTTTTCCATAATTTGAGACCCACCTGAGATGTGTTCTCGATAGTGTGTAAATCTAAGTCGGAGACCTACGGGTAGTGTAAACTTTGACGCTAGGTTGTTCATCAACCACACGATAAAAGAAGAAGTTTGACAGAGCGGTTGGCGCAGTGGTCGAGAGACCGACTGCTGCGCTGCGTGTCGCAGGTTCGATTACTGCACGGAGCAAATATTTGTACGATCTATAGATATTTGCTCCGGGTCTGGGTGTGTGTGTGCTTGTGAGATTATATGTCTGTAAACGCACCCACGATACAGGAAGAAATTACTAGTGTGGGGCACCGTTTTTTTTTTAAAAAGAAAAAGAAAATAAAAAGTATGGTAGAACTAGCATACAGTTTATCGGGGGTGGCCGAGTTATTTCGTAATCGAATAAGTTAAATTACTAACTTATTCGATTTCGAAATTATAAGTGGGGCACCATCGATAATAAAATGCAACGGCTGTCCCGTTCTATAAACATACATTAACTTAAATATCACCCTCAAAAAAGCAATTTATTATACAAAATTATTTTGAATTTATAACAACAACTTTTAACCGGATTAATCGCGTGTATTAATCGTGGATTAATCGGGTTTTAGTTTTTCCTGACGTTTCGAATACTACAGCGTTCATTGTCGCAAGATGACTAAAGTAACAGAAGTCATTTAATAGTTTGTTTAAAATTGTTTAGTTTACCGTAGATATAAATGTAAATAACACTCCTTTTTTTGGGTAATTCTGTAAATAGTAGTAATAGCATAGTGGCATGACCGTTGGACTGGCAAGTCAAGGGTCGCAAGTTCGAACCCAAGACACGAACCACTGGCTTTTCGAAGTCATGTGAGTGTTTGAAATTAATTATCTTGCTTATAATGGTGAAACAAAATATTGTGAGGAAACCAATATACTGGAGAGATTTTTTGAATGGCGTGTAATGCCATATCAGAGGCCTACGGGTGGTTTAAATTCTGACACAAATTAGTTTGTTCATCATCCACACGATAAATAAATATTTTAGTCTGTATAAATGCCTTCTAAATCTAGATCGCGTTGGCATTTCCTATGACTCTGGGAAGAAATGCCGAAACAAATTCATAATTGTTTTTAAAATGTTGAGATACAATTCAAGATAAATCTTTGAAAAGCATTAGCGGATGCTTAGCGAACTCTAAAGTTACAATATTAAATGGAAAAAGTAAGATTTGTCTTGAATTGTTAAGGTAATTGCATTCTTTACGACATTGTTTAACTGCAAAGTTAGTCGTGTCGGTTCGGTCACCTGTATAGGTACTGAATAGATAGTAATGACGTCGCCAAAAAGACGTGTTCAAAATATGGATGAAGAATTCGCGGTGGTGAGCAGAGGTCGAGATGGCTTAGTGATCAGAGCGCCTGGAGTATTTATCCGGGAGGCGCAGGTTCGAATCCTGTTCGCGACCGTATTCTTTTTCCATTTAATATTGTAACTGTAGAGATACAATTTTACTGAAATATTATCGAAAAGTTTTTAGAAGCAGGCATCAATCGACGCCATCTACTCGTAGATTAAAAATGTATATAATATAATACTGCCGTGTAAGCCCTAAAGCGCAGTAAAAATACACGCGATTAATAAAAATATATATATCTAATACACGTGATTAATCCGATTAATATCCGAGTAGTATTACTATGGTAGAATTACCTGCATCCTCATACTGATCAAACAGCTCAGCCAGAGCAGCCTGGTCGATGTCGTTGTTCAGCTGTTGCTCATCATCAGCTTGATCTTCTTCAACGGAACGCTTGCCGAGCCCGAAGGAGTAGGGCCTGGACCTAGGAACAGTAATGTTGAGCTTGAGCCATTGGAATACGACGCGTGGCTGAGTGGTTACAACCCGCGTCTGATGGCACAGATTGTGTTTTTAAACATGGCACGAAACAGTGTGACTTTTAATGTTACATGTACTTTCCTAATTAATATTAGATTCTTGGATGGAGGAAGTATATCAAGATATCACAGATATATAGTGAAGGAAAACATCGTGAGGAAAGGTCTCCTCTCTCGCCAACCGCAGTGGGCTAGCGTGGTGATAAATGCTCGTGTCTTTGTAGTAAACTTTTGCATTTTAGTTTTTAAATATCTATGTTCTTAAAACAACGGGAGATTGCAGACTGAACTATCACAAGATAGTTTGCCGAATTATAATTAATTAAATGCGCCCATACTACCGCAGCATCATTTGATACCTGTCGTGTAAGTCTTCTAACTAAACCATTAGGTAAAAAAGGTATATGAGGCGAGTGTGGATGGAAGGGTCGGGGAAGGCCAACCTCGACGAAGCGCTACCAAATTCTCATAAAGGACGTCCTCAAAAAAGGGCGTCCTCAAAAAAGGTCAGGTCAAGAACAACCTTAATCGACGAGCATGCATGAAGAGGTTAATGAATATAGATGATGCGAAAGAGGTGTGTCAGAATCGTAGCAAATGGAAATCGATAGTCTCTGCTTATCCCAATGGGAAACAGGCGTGATTGTTTAAATGTATGTACATATATAATTATGTAAAAGCGTTATTTCTAGATTATCTTCATGCACTCACCTCTTTCCTAATCCGAAGTTATATACAGGCAGTCGCTTGTACTCAGATACGTAGCTGTAGGCTCTCTTGCCCAACCCAAAGTCATAGTGGGGGGACCTCTTTGCCAGAGGAGCGACGTGGTCACTGTGGGGGTCGTGGGCCTCATGACCCTGGGTGTCGTGGGGGTCTGGGTCGCTCTGCATCCGCTCTGGAGCGCAGAGCGCCACGCCGATTACGAGGAAGCATACTGGGAGAGATGTGTACAGCATTCTGAAACAAGATGGACATTTTGAATTACCTGGTATTGTATTTTTGGATTATTCCTCCGGATTATTTCGATCACGGCAAACAGCTCCACAGAGATTAGCCAAGTACGCAGGAGATATAGTGCACAAGAGTATGCGCAAGCATAGGCACCCCCTCTTCCTTCAATCTCATAGTCCGATGGGATGGCAATCTGACACGACCGGAGAGAGATGAGGCGCAGGACCGACGCTTGACGTTCTCTAATTTCTAGCCTGCTACTGAGAAGTTCCTAACAGAAAAACCCAATAACACTGCCCGACCTGGGAATCGAACCCAGGACCTTACGCTCGGCAGCTGCGCTTGCGACCACTAGAATTTTTAGTTATTATTTTAGGGTCGTTAGTGGTATATAAGTCTTTGTCTAATTTACGTCTTTCAAATTTAACTCAACCGTCATTTAAGAAATAGCGTATTAAATTCATATCAGCATAAGTTAATGTTATTTTTCCTTCTTAAATTTCCCGATTCTCCTGGGAACTAAGCAATTTTTTCAGGATAAAAATTGTCCTATGTGTTTCTTCCAGTAGCGTGCATTGCATTAATGCAAGTAAGCAGTGCCTACCTCAAAATAATTATCTATATGTCCCAGTTTACTGTATATTATTTGCGAAGGTGTTTTTATACACATGATATTAAGTCTTATCCAAATAAATACGTTGTTTATGATTTTGTTCTCTCATATTCAAGTGGTTTATTTTAAGTTTAGTTTACGTAGGTACCTACTTAATCGCTTCTTTTCCACTAAGAGCCGATTTCACCGCTGCCATTAAAAACCGAGTTTAACAGAACTTAGTTCTACGTGATCCAGTTCAAATGTTGATTTTGATCTCAGTTAACGTCAAACTGATTTTACCTGCTACATTTTGATCGCGTTCACGAAAACGAAGTTTTCTTGGTTAATTAATGTAAATGTTGTCACAATTAAAAATTTTAACGATTTTGTTAGGTGATAACCTATATTTATATTTATTAATATATATGTAAACAATAAATATTTCAAAATTAAGCATTTTTGCTGCTGATATATTTATAGGAAACTTTATTATGACTATTAAACATGTTTCATTTTATTTAGTTATCAGTTTTATATACATTTTATTTATACAATAGCGTAATATCATAATTAAGTCAAATAACAACAAAATCTCTTTTATGTTAAACAATATTCCGCCATTTTGACAAGGCCGCCCTTGAACGCGTTTAGTTAAGCTGAACGTCGAAAGTCGGGCGTTCAGAAGCCTAAACTGGGTTCAGCTTGAACTGCGTTTAGTTTTTGTTGGTGAAATGCAAACTGGAGCTCTGAACTCAGTTAAATGCGTGAACTGAGTTCAGCTTGAACTGATCGCGTTTAGTTTCCATGGTGAAATTGGCCCTAAGTAGATGCGGGTATGAAGTTATTAGATTTTGAGCCCGCATCTGCATAGTACTTTGAGAATGTTATATTATGCATTTTCTAATTTTATGTATGAGTAAGATTTTCTATTCAAACAAACTGTTGAGTCCTGGGTTTATTTCCCGAGTCGAACAAAATGTTATTATAATCATCATGATTATACAAACGTCTTGTTTAGACTTGGATTTATCCCATAAAATAATAAAAACCATCCGACAATCCTGTTTCCGCAATTAACTACTTAACTCAGACACGAAGCTTAATAAATATAAATATATACGCCAGTTTTCCTCTCAGATTTTCTCCCATTTTCCTCCAAAAACGGACGCTTCCCTTAACATTTATTTATAACAGATAACACTAACTTCATGTTGAACTAACAAAAGTAAAATGAACATCGTATAAACCAATTGGTTAGCGGTAACTTGTAGGCACCTACTGACAAATCCGCGGCACAGTTCAACAGTAGGGCCAATGTTACATCGTACAGGTAAATAACAGAAGTGGAATTTCGTATTGTCTTGCGGTAATAATTGTACATTATGATACGAGTGAGGTAAGTTGGTCATAATGCTGCCTTTCCAGCAGAGATATGCTATGTTGCTAGGCTACAGATGAGTGTTAAATCCACTAATAGAATTCCTTGATTTTCATACCTTAGTATAGCTTAGCTCTGGACTTAGCTTAACCAAAACTACGTTTTTAGCATCCTAGTTATTAAAGCAGGATGTGCGAGTGGCCTAGCTATGGGCATAGCTGATTAGACGACGTAATACTAGTTAGCGCACGTCGCGCATCTTCCTCGCACGTCTATTTCGGGTAAAGAGCATCTTCATAGCACATCTTACCCGGTCCGCTAACTCGAACCGCGAGTGTAACGGTCAATGCTCATAAATTTGATATGACGTTTTTGAACACACTTGCGAGTGCGCATTATATTCTAAACTACCTCTATGGTCGAGTGGTTGCCAGTTGCGGCGGCTGAGTGTTACCATAACAACCAGGACCGACAGGTTTAATGTGCTCTCCGATGCACGAAGGATGATATGAAATGAGGGTCATCCATCCTCAGACCAACTGTGCCAAGTGCAATTTAACCCCAATCGGTATTATTGGAGGACTACTTACAGCGTCGGTCCCGGCTATTGGTAATTTATAACAGTCGCTTAGTTAGAGGCCTATGAGTGGCTTGAATAACCCTAGAAACTAGTAAGGCTTATGACCACGAAAGAAAAAGACTGTTACTTAGCCACGAGCCCCCTTACTCTTTATTTTACACGACTGCCCATAAAAGGAGTGTTATGTTTTTAGGTTTCATATATGTAATTATGCATGTTTGTGAGTTTGTTTATTCCACCATAACTTCTAAACGCCTGAACCGATTTAGATGTATGGGATATCGATAGAATCCTTACATTATCCTTACATAGGCTAGAAATTACCAAAAAAATGTAGTTGCTATGGTACACAAAAAGGTGTGAAATAAAAAAAACTCACTTGGCAGGCGTGTTTTTTATTTGTAAATTTTTTATTAATTTTATTTTGTTAGTGTGAAACAGCTGATACTTCTGTTTTTTGCCTGTATTATGACTGGTAAAATTCGATTAAATGCGGTCCGTACTTAAATGGAATGTATCGACTCTTACTTCCTCATTAGATAGCTTTCTTGCTTTCCCCTTTTAACTTCATTTACAAAGACCTCTCACGTTTACTGGGTCATAATGGTTGACTAAGTGAATGTTTTGATACAAATAAAATACTGTGTTATCAATTATTTTTAATATTTCGTGGTGGCTGAGTGGTTACGAGCGCGTCTTTTGACTTTTGAGTACCTTAGGGTGTGGGTACAAACCTGGCACGTAGAAATGTAATTTTTTCAATGTCATGCAAAGAATTGAATACCTATTTAAGAAACTCAATGGCCTCCAGGAGATAGACTCGTCCTAGTGTGAGCCATTTCATCAAATTTTCTTTTGTAAAACCTTCATTATTTAATTACTATTTTTCAAAGCAACATTGAAAAAATAATGGACAAGAACGGGGTTTGAACCTGCAACCTTTGACGTTCCGGGTCATCACTCTACCAACTGAGCTACCTTGTCTCGTTAATATCCATTGAAATTTTCAACCTTTTTTGTATTCGTCTTAAGGAGGCGCCTGGCGATATTTATCTAGCACTCATTATCAGATCTACTAATTTTTTCAATGTTTCTTTGAAAAATAGTAATTAATATAGGCATTACATGGCCTCAACATGTATTAAAAAATATAATTATATATGACCTTCATTATTTATTTTTGTTTTACAAAATACTTATAGGTATATATTTAATTCTATTTTTCAAAGAAACATTGAAAAAATAATAGACAAGAACGGGGCTTGAACCCGCGACCTTTGACGTTCCGTGTCATCACTCTACCAACTGAGCTACCTTGTCGTGTTCAAACCTATTGAATTTTCAATCCTCTTTGTATACGTCTTAAGGAGACGCCTGGTGATATTTATCTAGTAATCATTTACAGATTTACTAAACTCAGCGTTACCACTTTGCAGTTGTAAATCGCCGAACAACATCCCAATCCTTTATAAATCATATATAATTATATTTTTTTTAATACATGTTGAGGCCATGTAATGCCTATATTAATTCTATTTTTCAAAGAAACATTGAAAAATAGAATTAATATAGGCATTACATGGCCTCAACATGTATTAAAAAAAATATAATTATATATGAGGTATATATTTCTTTGTTCAATATTTTTTCTTATTCTTATTATTACATTTATATATAATTAATAAAAATTATAGAGGAAATACCAACTACGTTTATGTAAAAACAGAAATTTATTTTCATTAAATTTGACGAAATTATACCCTTTGGATTTTGAAAAAAACTCGACGGAAATGTACATTTCACAAAAGACTGCATCTTTTTTATTATCATGTCACTGAATTTTATCTTTCTGCTATTAAACAAATTAGAAAAAAATTGATTGTTTTTTTTTTATGTCCGTTCAAATTATTATTTCTTTATGTTACGTAACATAACCCTCCAACAATTAGTTCTTCCATACACAATAATTTACAAATACGGCAACTTAAAGGGAAATTCTATTTACAAAGGAGAACACAAAAAAAATATTTTTTTAATTAAATTTCGTGGCTGCAAAACGTTAAACATCCAAATATCACATATTAGGTACGTAAAGTTAAACAGAAAATATTAACCAGCTCAGGTTTGGGTCCTAAAAAAACAAAATTCAATATATTGGAGCCCATTCTTGTGCCGATTTTATCGTGAAACAACCCTTGTTTTGCTTATGCACAAAACAAATAAAACAGAAGGTAAAAAAAATGTGGTAAGAAATACACCTGAGCAGGATTTGGACTTAAGCATGTGATAACGCGTTTTAAAAATATATTTGTTTAATGGCCGATTTTTCAATCGTCAAATCATTTTTGTCACAGGAATAAATTTTACTTTAGACATGGTTTAGATGGTATGGTAAATATGTCAGAATTAAAATTAGTTACTCTGATAATAAAAACAACCAATTCAAAAAAAAATATCAAAACAGTTATGTATTTTGGCCTGGTTTGGATTAATTAGTTCTGATTGATTATTATTAAAAACTGTCTCGTTATTCTAGTGGTCCCAAGTGCCACTGCTGAGCATCAGGTCTCGGGTTGTATTCCCGGGCCGGGTAGTGTTATTGAGTTTTTCTGTTAGGAAATTCTAAGTAGCAGCCCAGAGTTTGAAATTGGGCCCGGTAGTTGGTAATAGGTTCACATGGGACTTAATAACAGTGTTGTTAAAATGTGAGTGTACAACTGTGTCCACGTCTGCCTACCCCTTTGGTTTCCAGTATTTATCTTGAGGAGTAAGTTTTCGTTGGATTTTTAAAGTCGTCCAAACATCATAAAAAATATTTTTTAACAAATAATATAACCCGCCTTCAAAAACCTACATATATACTAAAAAGTTCAAAAAAATATCAAAATTTGCTTATTTTTTTTTTAAAAGAACAATATATTATAATTATCTGTTATTTTTGGAGTCGGTGCCTGATGTATTTTGGGTTAACAACCAGATACGAAATAAACCTGTTAACCTTCTCCTTTTTGAAATCGGACTCTATTTTTCATGCTTTAATAGAAAAAGGCCTTGTCCTTAAGTAGAATTGCGTAGACTAGATTTTCTGAATGAACATGTTTTGTGTCCTTTTGTTTATTTCGATAAAGGGGTCACACCGGCTCCGTTTCTAAAAGTTTTCAGTGACATCTACAAAATATTGTTAGCTAAATTATTCAGGTCTAAATTTGTTTTAAGTCATTAACATTTACAGAAAATTTTATCTTCGATTAAAAGATATTGATTTTAAACGATTCACACAATTAAATTAATAGATATAATACATAACATATATGACCAGCCCGTAGCTGCCCACTGGAATCAAGGGAGCTTCTCATACGAGCATTGATCACCACGCTAGCTTGCGGATTTGCGATTATCTTCCTTCACCTAATTCTCGTCTTGGTAACGGCGAGTATTTGCACAGGCATCATCTAGTGGCCAGGATTATCCACCAGCAACTTGCTCTGCAATGCAACCTTTAGGAGTCTGAAGTACCATACTATATACGCCCGATCCAGTTCTCGAAAAGGGTCATATCACATTGTACTGGGATCGATCTCTATCATCACTGATAGGACTATTGTCGCCAATAAGCCTGATATAGTTGTGATAGTTCGATAAGAGTGCCGCGCAATGATTGTGGATATCACTATCCCTCATGACGAGAACCTCGTGAAAGCAGAGAAAGATAAACAAATCAAATATCTTGATCTGGCGCACGAGGTTGTCGACATGTGGGGCGTGGACTCTGCAATCATTGTGCCGATAGTCGTGACGACCAACGGACTGATAGCAAAGAGTCTTGACCAACACCTTAAGAGGCTCTCGTTAGACGGCTGGGTCAAGGGCCTGGTACAGAAAGCGGTACTCCTCGATACGGCACGCATTGTGAGGAGGTTCCTTTCTCTGGGGCCCTAACCACCGGTAGCTTGGACCCTGTTCCCGATGCTGGTGGCCTAATATTTCAAGCATAAAGGACGATGGTAACTAATGTTGAGACGTAAAACTATTTTTCGGAAATGACTTCGAATTTGTAGAACATTCTCAAAACAATTAACTAGTTCCTTCCGATTTCAACAACAGTAATTATCATTTAAGTAATTATGCTAGAAAGTTCATTGGCTCAATTTATAGTTAGACTTTTAATTGGTGACTATTCTAGTTAGTTTTAAACCGTTTAGCGTTAAGTTAATGGTAAGTGATGTGTGAGTTCTTCATAGTAGAAGAAAGTTCAGCTGCGGAGCGTGAGGCCTCTGTTCGATTCTTGAGAAGTGTTATTGGGTTGTTCTCTAGAAAATTGTTAGTAAAGCCTGGCGTTAAGAATTATGCCTGGTAGATGGCAGTTTACCCATAACCTACACACACTGCTAGCTAGGCTAACTGAAATATAT
The DNA here is from genome assembly GCA_935421205.1 of Xylocampa areola. Classification (NCBI taxonomy): domain Eukaryota; kingdom Metazoa; phylum Arthropoda; class Insecta; order Lepidoptera; family Noctuidae; genus Xylocampa; species Xylocampa areola. The sequence continues at coordinate 2,248,526 of OW285216.1, forward strand.
AAAAACAAAAAATTAAATCGTTTTAAAACGTGATTTTTATCGAGATTTTCTCGTATGACTCATTCTGCCTAGCGTTATTCTAAGTAAAAGGGTCGGCCTCCAGTCTAACTGGATGCTGCAGAATTATAACCAGTATTTTACACGGAGGACTGCCTATATGACCTCCACAACCCAGTTATTGCGTAACACGATATCTCGTGGTATAACTGGTTGCCAGACTTTCAAGCCTCTGACTGCCTGTATCCTTACATTTGTCCCAGATAAAATAGGCTAGTAAGATTTAAAAAAACAACAGGCTTGCTTTTTAATTTTTTAATCAATTTCATCTTTTTATCGTGAACAGTCCTCCAGAATTCACTAGCTCGCACTGGAAAACAGGTTTAACCCGTCTTTGTCCGGTGCGAACCAGTTCGAATCAGTTTCATTTAGTTTGCCGACGACTTTGGAACTCGATTAGTATGTATTAAGTTCATGAATCAAACTAAACAGAACTTGTGCTTATTTCGTGAGAGGAAAGTACTTGTTACAATATAAATACAGTGCAGTACAATGATGCCGACTAAAAATTAATTTTTAATTAAATTTTTTAATCGATATCGAACATTCGCATTTGAGTCCAGAAAAGATCACCTGATTGAGTTTTAAAACACCTTTGACTGAAAATAGAAAAAATAAATATAACCACGATTTATTTTTACCATACAAGCGAATTATATCGGTTCCTGACTTGTTTTTTTTTTAAATGCCCCACTCTTGGTAGTTCTTCCTGTATCGTGGGTGCGTTTACAGACATATAATCTCACCAGCACACACACACCCAGACCCGGAGCAATTACCTATAGATCGTACAAATATTTGGTCCATGTAGGAATCGAACCTGCGACACGCAGCACAGCAGTCGGCCTCTCGACCCCTTTTTTTTTTTTTTTTTTTTTTTTTTGCCGGGGTGGAAATCCTCATGGATGTCCTCCGCCTTGGGGAAGGCGGAGGGGTCTGTCAGACTCTTACTGACTAAAACCACCCCGGTGTTCCCTCGCACACTTAGGTCAGAGGCCCCGGGAGCAGATGTGTCGTCCGCAGCCCCCAACTGGTGCTGACCCTTTTTGGAAGGCCCGTACAATTAATGGAGGAGGGGATGTATCCCCCGGACGTCTAAGAGAGGCGCGCGTGGAACACTACGCGCCACCACCTTGGGTTCTGTTTGATGAGCAACGGACGTCCCCAAGTCCGCTGCTCCTGAACCCGTTTACGGGGGCTGGAAGAGAGCGTTATCCGCCCTCCGCCGACGCCCATTGCGCCTTCTGCGGGCTGGGAAAGAGCTCGTTCTCTCCCTTTCCCTTTCCGCAGCTTCCTTCTGTGACATTACTGTTTCACAGAAGGAAATCACCGCTTCCCAGGACCCCGCGCTATCGACCATCGAACGAACGCCTCTCGACCCCTGCGCGAACCCCGCTGTGTAGTATAAAGCCACACTAAACTTCCCCTTAACCTCAAGTGCACATATAGGTGTTACAACCAGGCCTTAACGACCGACACTGGACAAGCTAACATTCGTCTTGTCAGACAAAACCGTACAAAAACGGGCAGAAATGTCAAACATTGAGAGAAATAGTTTTGTAAACATGGAAGCGCACAAAATGTTCGAGAAAATGCCTACTGCTCGATTTGGCTGGAACTTTGACAAATGATAGTCTGTAACACGTTAGTTGAAAATCTATATGGTCACAAAGTTAAATAATGCCTAAATAGTTATATTTTGATGAGCTTTGTTCAGCACTTTTTGGGTGAACAAAAATCATGGAACTCGCGTCATCGTCACCGAACGCTTTCCATGAGCTAATAAGTTACTTAGGTTTCACTTCTATCGGCAGTCCCCAACAGTTGTGGACAGAGAAATATGGAGTAGGGATCGAAACTGCGCCTCCTGGATAAATACTCCACTACTCCGCAGGTTCGAATCATGCTCACGACCATATTTTACTGCCCACAAAAAAATTATAACTTCAGAATTCGCAATGCATGTGTCGCAGATGGATTGTAGAATCCGCTGTTTTACAAAATCTCTAGCTGCTTTACAAAACAGTACTGTTTTATAAAACAGCTGAACGACATTCAGCTGGATTGCCATTGCGATACGTTTAACAAAACTGCTACCCACCTTTAGACGTAATGCAGAATGACATATCTACAGTGGGACAGGTTTGTTTATTGTATAGGAATATTAAATGGATATTCACCATTCAAGTAAAAAAACGATACTGTATTCCGTGGCTGGGTCGACGACTATTTTTGTGTCTGTGAGGTTAGAAAAAACCTAAACATGAAGAGGGTGACGGGGATTGTTCACTCGCTACGCTCGCTCACTGGCTAACCTAACCTGTCCGTGTCGGGATATACGAAACTCCCGAGCTCGCTTCGCTCGCTCATGGATCAATTTCGTTTATTTTCTTTCATAATCCCGATATATTGTCGACTATTATATTGGTTTAGTATTTACGTCATTCAAAATTTTCATCTTTTTTTTTGCTATTGAGCCTGTTTTCGGTTGCCAATAAAACGACGTAAACGGCCTCGAAATTTGTTCTAATTTTAACTTAAATATAATGCACATAAAGTTTAAATTCAAAGTATAATTGTTTACTTCATGCATTATGGTGCATTTTTGCATACAGCGTGCTGAATATTATTTTAAAATTTATGATTTAGTAGTTTTGTTTTGACCTTGGTGCCACGCACTAACGTTATTGTAGTATAATTACTTTTACGTGTTTTCGTGTGTTTAATATTTTTATGGTTTTGACAAGAGTTTAGTGTTTAAATGTACAATAATATTAGTACGTAAATACAATAATTGAAAACAGATGATTGGCATTTATCAGGAAAAAATAATTTTGCAATATCCGACAATGCACGGAATATTGTAAAAGCAATAGAGACAAATTTATTATGGAAACATTATGGCTGTTACGCTCATACTTTAAATTTAATTGTAACGGCAGCGTTAAAACCTGTGGATCAGCTAACAGATAACATAAAAAAAATCGTCGGTCATTTTAAAAGAAGCACAACCGCGACTGATATGCTTTTAAAATATCAGTTAACAAATATGCCAGAAAGCGGCGAGCCAAAGCGCCTTGTACAACAAGTGGTCACAAGATGGAACTCGAAATTTTTTATGTTACGCCGATTTACTTTACTAAAAGAAGCAATTAAACATTGCATGGCGTTGATTGAAAAACACTGGCCGACAATACGTTTAGAAGACTGGGAGATCTGCAACCAGTTATGCACAGTATTGCAGCCTTTTGAAGAAGTTACTTCATCTATAAGCGGTGACCAATACATGACTGGAAGCATGGTTATAGTGATGACGAACTGTTTAAAGGAAATCTGTGGTGATTTTATAAATAAGGACGAGTATGCTTTACACAGTCCAGTCGTTACAGAAGTGGTGACATCATTAAGAAATGGTCTAAGAGATAGGTTTGCTGGTGTGGAGCACAGTAAAACTTTTGGGCTTTGTACCTTACTAGATCCCAGATTCAAGATCTTATGTTTTCATAATGACCTGGCGGTATCGGAACTTAAAAGACACGTGCAGTCACTTATAATTGGCCTTAAAAACCAGACAGCGGAGACTATGCACGAAGAAGTGCAACCAATCCCTACATCAAAAATTAGTGCTTGGGATAGATTTGACTCCCTAATAAAAAAGAATAAGCGTCAAGGGAACGCTCAAGCAAGAGCCATTAGAGAGCTACAGATGTACTGTGATGATGAGATGTTACCACGGAAAAACGCAGATTGCAATTGGTCGAGTCCATCACAAAGGTGGCGAGAACATAAAATTATTTATCCACATTTATCGGAGCTTTATCGGACAAAATGCAACATTGTGGCAACTTCTGTTTCCTGCGAACGACTTTTCTCCAAGACAGGACTAATTGTGTCGGAAAAAAGATGCCGCCTTAAAGCAAACAAAGTTGAGCAACTCACTATTTTGAACGCCAATCTAGACCCAAAGCGATTCAGCCAGTGATTTAGAATTAAATATTTGTAAATAAGACCAAATCATTGTAAATATGACGATTTTTAGAAAGAAAAGAAAGAAAGAAAAAGATTTTATTTGGCACAGCAGGGGCCCATAACTTTGTCGCCTTAAGATTAAACTTAAAATTAAATTATTTTAAAATTAAGCATCTAATGTTAGGACAATGTACCCTGCGGCCGCACCAAAAAGGCCCATGTTCAGCATTAATGCCAGGCAACTAGTGCATGGCGCTGGTTTTCAACTAAGCCTTGATGTTGAGTCACGGATGTCACCCAGTTCTATACATATTACCTACATAAACATAATTATATGTATATAAAATATATATTTAAAACATAAATAAAACAAATAACAGTAAAACTATAACTACGCTAATTACATACATAAATATACTACCTACACGATCAGGTAAGATGTTACATAAACACTAAATCGTAAAAGTCTGTATTGCAATAACTATTTCGAGCTACCCACATTTTGTCGCAGGCAGCCGAGCGCGACGGGCTGTAAACTTGTACGGCTAATACTTTGACAATATTTGAGTTTATTTTTTGTAGAAGTATGAGAAAGCGGAAGAAAGAAGAGACAATTTATAAACATGTACATGTGTGTTGCTGTGAATATATATATATATACATTTCCAAGGCGGTAAGTGATTAAAATTCGCAGTATGCACAATATACAAAAACATGGAAACCTAGTACAAAACTATAAAACGCATTTTGTTTTAGTATTGCACGATGATAGTCCACCTGCCAAATACTGAAGTGAGGGCGAAGGGGTGAGAGTCACGATTGCGGCACCGCAATTTCATCATCGCATTGCATTTTAAATGCGCCAGAAAAGTTAATTTTTTTTCCATGACATTTTTATATTGATTTAATTTCTTGCCCGAAGTATATTTTCTGCTAGTCCTAAGCCTAGTCAAGCATGAAGGGAAACCTACATATTTATCTAACTAAAGGAAAGGAAATAGAAAGAAGGAAAAACAGCACTAGCAGCATTAATTAAGGTAAGTTAATTATTTTTTAATTTTACAGAGCATCATCTGGCGGGCTAGCTAGATAAATAAGGAATGGTTAAGATGTATTAGTATAGTTATGTATTATTAAATCTAAAACTGCACTAACGGTTAACGAATCGTGCTCCATATCGATATCAAAAAACGGTTTTTCATATCGATATCAAAAGTTCATATCGGTTGTGCAACCGTTAGTTAGGTTATTATTGTTAAGACATACAGAGCCATAAGCGACAAAATTTCGAACTAAAATCAACAATCTGACAGTTCATTTCACACTGTTTTACATTTATGATGGTTGACACGCTGCATTGATAAACGTAAAAATCTGCGATGGGTCTTCCAAGTTAGAAAATGACGAATTATTGGCACCCTTTGTACATAATATTACGATATTACTGAATGTTTAATTCAGTTTAACGAATTTATTACTCATAAAGAACAATACACAGTTCACTTAATAATGAGCTTAAAAATAGATAATTGAGTAATATAACATCAAGCGATCGAGCTATTCTAGTAAATATTTTTATAAATATGTTTTTTTAACCTTGTTTTAAATACAGCAAGTGATTTGCTATACTTAATATTATTTGGTAGGTTATTATATAATTGTGCTCCCTCATATGTAATATTTTTTTTACTATAGTTCTGTGTCTTCGCAATTTAATTTTATTAGTATTTCTTATGCAACGGTGAAATGATTTTTGTTCAATTTTTATATCAGATTTTAATTCACCTGCTATTATCTTTCTCACCAATATGCACATTGTGTAAGTATATATTTGTTTTAGATTAGATATTTTTGTATTACGGTATAGTATTGTATTAAGTTCTTACCCTCCCTTGCTTGTATATATTAGAGTCATGTAAATTTGTAAGAAAACATAACGATTTCTACACAAAGCGCGGAGATATAAATACCAAATACATATTGAGGCATAAAAACCGATTAAACTTACCCAACTCAAGGCTAAAGATGCATTCGTCTAGCCCTTATGTCATGTCGATAAAAATATACAATAGATTGCCGGAAAGTATTAAAAAAGAAGTCAAAGACACTATATTTATTAAAAAGTTAAGAGAATTATTATTAATTAAATGCTACTACCATATAAATGAATACTTAAATGATACATTTTAGTAAGTCTAAAACTTAAAAATAGGTTCCTACTACTAAAGAAGCTTTAATATACTTATATAATTGATAATAACAAAACACTAATAATAAATTGCGGTGCAATAATAATAATTATAATAATAGATTTTTTTTATACTTTTTTTTTTTTAGTAATTGTTAAGTTGATAACATATATATATTATTATAATGTTAGACTAAGTTTACGACTGGTTTTCCTCCTCTCTCCTAGTATTTTCGTGCCCGTCAGGGTCCACAATTGCTACTTTGTTATGTATAAGACCTTTACACATTGTGGAGCGAAATAAAGTTATTGAGTATTGAGTATTGAGTAGTTTTCGTGTCTTATTTATTGCATTTTTTAAATAGTTATTGGCGTATATTTAGCTTATGGTGAATAAGATATTTTTAGTTTTTCTAGTATCTATGCCTATGTGGTTAGTACAGGGCTCCAGTACTTGACCATTTAAACATACTTAGTATATTTATATATAATGTGCCTTTTAACATTGGGCGCTATTTGGAGCGTTGTCCATAAATATACACGCAGCTTTTTAATCTAAGAATTAAAGAAAGAAAAAGTACAAAATAAGAAAGCAAACAAGAATGACAGAAACGTACCCTAGCTCAGCATTGTGCTAATTCGCTTTAATGAAGCAGCGCTGGTATTAATAACACTAGCTTGCATTTTACACTTATGTTTGTTTTTCTTTGCATGGACACTTATTTCATTTTTCGTTTGTAAATATCCCATACTCAGACTGCCTGTACCGGGCGCAAAAAATAATATACCTATTTAAGTTCTATCATATTTGATCATTTACAGATAATAAAAATAAGGAGATTTATTGTGGCATAAGAAATAAAGATGTAATTATTTAACAGAGAGTACCAAAAACAATTATTTTTACGCCACTCATACCTGTCGGTATAATGATAACAGATATTTCTTGCCTTATATTTTTTCCTTTTCTTAAGTATGTATATTTAATATTACACCTATTCCATAATGTTCCTAGTAATTTATTTCTAATACAAATGTGTTAGTTGTTGAAATAGACAAGGGCACTGTTATTCGTGTTATTTTCAATAATAATATAATTAATTATAATAAATTATTCTACGCTCAAGCGGTACGACGAATTTTAGGATTTTAATTAATATTTAATACCTATTTTAGGAATACAATAGCTTTGATATTTAATTTAATAGATCAACGTTTCGTAATTTTCAAACGATTTTATTAGGAACAAGTGAATATTGTTTCAAATACTATTAATTAAAGTGTTGTCTACCTATCATAAATTGACACAAAGCATCATCATCATCATCATCATCATCCCCCTGCCCTTATCCCAATTTATTTGGGGTCGGCGCAGCATACCTGTATCTGGCATGCTGCTAAAGTTTTGGCTATGTTTTATGACCGGCCGCCTGCCTGACGTCAACCTTCTTTGGGAATGCTCTTGTTGGTGGTAACCGCCACCGATACAGTCTCCATAATTAACACAAAGAATGACACTATAAAACAAGATAATTGTAAAAAAAACAAACTTCGTATTGTAACTTAAAATATGGTGCAAATAAGCATTTTTTATTTTCATTTTTCATAATATTTTTTTTCATTTTTTTTTATCATAGCTTGTTGTGTACTATAGTTATTATATACAATTGACTCACCAAGATATGGGACTTAATATAATAACTGCATTGTTGAAATGTGGGTGTGAAACTGTGTATGCAACTGTGTATGCCTACCCTTTCAGGGAACACGGGCGTGATGCTATGTTATGTTATATATATGTAATATAGCGTAGTCTGAACTAGTGATGCAAGCCACAAAAGTAAGTAACAGACTCAAACTTAACAACCAATCAAATATGACCCCTACTCCATCCTTATTTTGAGTACAATAAAGTCTGTAACTGCTCGGCAAAATGCGTGTTATTCTGGTAGTTCTTTCTAAAGGAATGCTTGGCTCATTTAAAATTCAATCGTATGGTTTTGTAAACAGAGCCGGCTATTCCCGGAACTTATATTGGAATACTATCGTTGTAAGAAGGCGTGTGACTTTAGATTATAAGGAACCGCTGTGAAGGAAAATAATACACCCACAACCGAATTTTTGGTGCTTTTTTTTTGTGATATTTGGGGCAACCGAGCAGACGCCTGACGGTAAGCGATTACCGCCGCCCATGGACACCCGCAACCCCAGAGGAGTCGCAAGTGCGTTGCCGTCCTTTTAAAGCGTTTGGGCCTCCGGTACCCTCACTCACTCGGCGAAACACGACACAAGCGCTGTTTCACGCCGGTTTTCTGTGAGGCCGTGGTATATATCCGGACGAGCCGGCCCATTCGTGCCGAAGCATGACTTAAACGGTAAAAAAAGTGTACAAGTATTTGCGCAAACAAGGTGCACTCCCTCTTCCTTCACTCTCATAGTCCGATGGGACGGCAATCCGACACGACCGGAGAGAGATCAAGTGCAGGACCGACGGCTTTACGTGCTCTACGAAGCTCGGGGGTGTCACACTGCCAACTCCGGGCTGCCACTGAGAACTTCCTAACAGAAAAAGTCAATAACATTTTGCCTGCCCCGGGAATCGAACCCAGGACTTTTGCGACCACACAACCGAGACCGACGGTTTAAGGTGCCTTCCGAAGCACGGATACTTATAAAACTGTATCATTAGTGTATTCAAGCATCCCTTCTGAGCGTGTGGCTTTAGGTTCGATTCCCGGGTCAGGCAGTGTTATGTGGCTCTGTGTTAAGGTTAAAATTATTGCGCTTGAATTATTCATCCGAGAGGCGCAGGTTCGAATTCTGCTTACCACTGTATATTTTAATTTTAGAGTTCACTACGCATGCGCTTGTAATATTTATCTGGTTTTTATGTTAGGAAATTCTCAGTTTTTACGGATTTTCCACATAAAGAGAAAGATATACCTCTGCTTACCCCTTTGGTGAATACAGGCATGATGTCTACTACCCTGTACTTGTATATTGTATGTTATAAGCCATTTAAAAGACTTCTATAACTCTATAGCCGTTTATTTTTATTGAAATTGGATCAGAGATTTATCGAGCGGTAATGGGGTTGCATTTTATTAGTATATGTGTTTAAAATGCTCTATGGCTAAGTAATCACTGTACAGATCAATCGATCGAGGTTAAGCTGTGCTTGTCGCGGGTAGTCTGTGGATGGGCGACCATCGTTTCATATCGCAACTCCTCCATGCATTGGAAAGTATATTAAATCGTCATTCACGCGCGTAATGTCTTTAACGTACATAACTTTTTTCACACAGTTATTTGAAATGAGCTGTGACAAGAAACTGTGCTTTGATTTGCCTTTCAAATGACATGTGTGTGATTGTTATTGGTCGGCAGTCTTCATTTATTAATTTTATCTTGTTGGAACCCTTGCATTGTGTTTTGACGGTTCCAAAGTGCCTGTAATCTAGTATATTATAAATTAAGGATAAATCTTTGAAAAGCATTAACGCATGCTTAGCGAGCTCTAAAGTTATTATATTAAATGGAAAAAGAATACGGGCGCGAACAGGATGCGAACCTGCGCCTCCCAGATTAATACTCCAGGCGCTCTCACCACTAAGCCATCTCGACCTCTGCTCACCATCGCGAATTCTTCATCCATATTTTAACACGTCTTATGGCGACGTTATTGCTATCAATTCAGTCCCTATATCATATTTTAAATTATTTGATTTTTGTTCACCCAAAAAGTGCTCAAAGCGCCAAAGATTTCACTTAAAAAAAATTGAATAATTCATCTCCATCTTAATTATTGTTTAATGGTTATTACTCACTTGCATTCTTCGGGATTGCCCGACTAGTTTCGAACTCGAACGGAGCCCTAAGTCATGAGGTGAGCCCGCGGCGATGTCGCGAGTCAAACTGATCAGCTCATGACTTAATTAATATGAATGTTATAAATGTAATATGAACCTCAGCGTTCGTTTACCGACCCCACTTTAAATGGACTATGAACGCTTCACTAACTAAAGGTAACGCTTCTGTGTCCCATTTCACTGCAAAACTAGCTTCAGTCGAAGCTAAACTTATGCGTTCGTAAAACAATGTGCGGCGTGGTATTGTGCTTTGTTAGTTTTACACTATTGTAACGGTAAGACTATTGAAGAGGTATTCAAAGAGGTATGGCAGGTATACATCTATACTGCGTAACTGTTGCTTTTTTTTTTTTTTAAAACGTTGCTCTACACTAGGAATTTCTTCCTGTATCGTGGGTGCGTTTACAGACATATAATCTCACAAGCACACACACACCCAGACCCGGAGCAATTATCTATAGATCGTACAAATATTTGCTCCGTGCAGGAATCGAACCTGCGACACGCAGCTCAGCAGTCGGTCTCTCGACCATTGCGCCAACCGCGTTGTCAAAAAAGCTTACTGCGTAACTGTTGCTTTTAAGAGCACTGATAGCCTAGTGGTATGACCGTTGGACTGACACAAGTCACAACGAATGCAAGGCACGCACCACTGTCTTTTCGAAGTCATGTGCGTATTATAAAAAAAATATCACATACAGGCCAATCTTTGAAAAGTATTGACGCATGCTTAGCGAACTTTAATGTTACAAATTTTTGTGGGAAAAGAATACGGTCGCGAGCAGGATTCGAACCTGCGCCTCTCGGATAAATACTCCAGGCACTCTGACCGCTAAGCCATTTCGACTTCTGCTCACCACCTTGAATTCTTCTTTCACTTTTTAATACGTCTTTTGGCGACTATAATTATCACTTGGTTATAAGGGTAAAATAACATTGTTTGACGGATCGGTTGGCGCAGTGGACGAGAGACCGGCTGCTGCGTCGCGTGTCGCAAGTTCGATTTCTGCACGGAAAAAATATTTGTATGATCTACAGATAATTGTTCCGGGTCTGGGTGTGAGATTGAGGTGCATTTGAGATTATATGTCTGTAAAAGCACCAACTATACAGGAAGAAATGCCTACTGTAGGGTAATATAAAAAAAAAGTGAGGTAACCAGCACACCTGAGAGATATTCTCGATGGTGGGTAAAGCCATCTCAGAGACCTACAGATGGTTTAAACTCTGACACTAGGTTGTTCATCAAGCACAGGATAAGAAGGAAACTGGTACTTACTTGCGGTGTGTACTTTTACTGACTACTGTACTTGCGAACAGTGGACTTACTCTTGAAAATAATTCCGCTCGATTAACATTGGAAATACGTCAGTTCGTACTTTTAAATGCCAAAATGTCTAAAAACTAATTACAGATTCAGGATAATATGAAGACAACATGCCTTAAAATTGAGGCAACTGAGATGCAGGTGAATTTATTTTAAAATTACGCGTTTGTTTTAATGCGTCTATTTAATATTGGAATTGGTATTGGTTTCAAGAGTAACCCCACAGTTCAAAGAAAATTTCATTTTGTATGTCAAAATTATATCATGGCTATTATAGACTCAACTTTCGATCTAGACCCGTAACAAATAGTTTAAAAAATATTTAGTGGAAATCGAACTCCTGACATATCTATTGCTCTTACAGAATCGGCAACGCATGAGTGATACCCTTGCATCTATAAACTACGGTGAAGGCTTCCCAACAGGGCGCATGCTTGCCACTTTAGTGGTATAAAAAATTCTCAAAAGATAGGAAGACATTTACAGATAAATATTCGAAAAGCATTAACGAATGCATAGCGGTCGGTCACCTGTATAGGGACTGAATGGCAATGACGTCACCAAAAGACCTATTAAAAAGTGGAAGAAGTATTCACGGTAGTGAGCAGAGGTCGAGATGGCTTAGTGGTTAGAGCGCTTGGATTATTTATCAGGGCAGGTCCGAATCCTGCTCACGTCACCACAATTATTTTTTCCATAAACAAAAATATAAGACATTTTCAGATGAGGATCCCAAACGACTTTTGCATGGCGCAAACTGCTACTTAGGGTATCAAGTAGGTAACTCAAAGGATGGACCAAGTGTGTTACGATGCATCGTTGAATTTGTTATGTCCACGTGGAGTAGTTATTTCCTTGCCTCCCTTTGGAGTGTAATAAATGATGTCTTAAGACACGTTCTCACTATTTCGTGACTATTTTATTTTATTACCTAAAAATTTTTGTGGAGAGGAAACCAAGGCCGTGAGCAGGTCGGCTACTTGAGCTCTCTGGATGAATTCCAGGCGCTTTAGCAACGCCCGCGACTGTAGCGTGGCGCGCTTCGGTGTTCTCGCCGTATTGTGTTGATGCAGGCCAACTGAAGCCGGTGTGCACGGAAGATGGGGTTACCCCGATCCATCGATACTCCGATATTTGTGTACACGACATGTAAATACAATTTGGTTTTGATTTTTTATTTGGAACAATTCATTTAACAGTACACCTGCTAGTTAGTATATTTTATGCGGACAGAAGCTTTCTTAAGGGTCATTAAACTTTTGCGCGCCATTTTAAAGAAGACAAAACTTTTCATACCGCGCCACGATTTTAATCACTTTGTACTTCCGTCCATACAACACTGATCTATTATCAAAGACGTAGCGTTAAGGGCACAAAAATGTCAACAAGTCAAAAGGTTAAGAGCCTCCACAGACTTGCTTCAATTAGCATTAGCGATTAGACGCACTAATGTTACATCGCGTTTTGGCGACTCTGCGTTCGGTAACAATCGCCAAATCGCGCGTTTTAGCATTCACTCAGTTATCGAGTGTTTGTAAAGCTACTAAAATCGCCAAAAGTATCAAGTCTGTGGCAGCTCTAAGTGTCCATTAACCGTACTTTAACAACCTGTTATGGGTTAACTGCTAATAGAAAATTAACTGTCATGGCGTGCACGTGAAGTGTTAAATGTTATTTTTATGTAGATATAAAAATATCGCCTCTGATTGTTTACATGCGGATTTTGATTGAATTGCGATAGATTTTGATTGGGTTTGTGATTTATATGTTTAAAGATATATTTTTAATAAGTGTGTTGTGTTAGCGACAAACTTAAGCAAGCGATTTTCTTCTGAAGCGTTGAACTGCTGTTCAAGGCGCCCGTAGACTTCTGACTTTCCTGCAGGGTTACGGTGAATGCTAATGTTGACCCGGTAAAAGTTAAAAATCCACACGAGAAAAAAAAGGCCTCTATCTGCTTGACAGTCTAACGTGATTTGTGAAGCACGGACTGCCAGGCACTTAGTCGTAATTACTGAACGGAATTTATTCGAGTTTTTATTAATAAACTCTGTATTTGAATGGGGTTCTTGTATATAATTTATGGTCATTTTTACAGACAGTGCCGGTTCGAGTCTTGCACGCGGCCCAAAGTTTTCTTACCTTAAAAATACTTTATAAATATTTCAACCATATTACCGCTTTCGTAGTGAACTCTAAAATGTGGAAGAAGAATTTGGAGTAGTGAGCAGAGGTCGCGTAGTTTTGGTTGGCAGAGCGCATGGAGTATTTATCTGGAATATGCCTATAACGAAAATAAAATTAAACTTTAAAAACTACTTGCTTTATCTATTCCCTTTGCTTTATTTTTATCGTGAATAATTACGTACATTACTAACATACTACATTACTGACTACGTACGTTTACATAGCATGTAAAATGGTAAAAGAATCGGTGACGACATCTCGTTTCGAAGATATCTAGATATTACTAACGATTATACTGCAGATGTCAGTGCATAATCAGAGAATACATAATTAATGAAAGTATAATGTAAATGTCTAGTCTTGAACTAAACGAGGTTAAACTAAGTTTAAGTATTTTTGTTTTATCATAGATGGATCTACGTTCGACCACCAACTCGCCTGATGGTAAGCGACGGAGTGGCCGAGGATGGAGCACGTATATCCAGAATAAATCTATTCACTCTTAAGTAGAGGGGATACATTTTGGGAGAACGATAGTTGGGGAGTTGATGCAACTGCCCAGACCCGTCTCCCACATCGGTTGCACCGGACTACATCCCGAAACACGACTAGTTGGCTTCACGGCATGGCTTCCATTGTGCAGTGGGTGGTAACCAGTCGCGGCCGAAGCCTCACACCAGACTTGTGTTGGCTGTTTTGCACCACCCAGGGGCCACGTGTAGGGATTCCATTTTAAGGGTGCACTCCTGCGGACGCGGGCAACTCAGCCCCCAAAATTAATTTATATAAATCTTACATGGCGTAATGACCGCGTGGTTGCGTACAGGACCGCTTCTTAAAGGTTTAAATCTAGCATGTGCCAATATGACCTTTTCAATGTATATGTACTTGCTTAATTAATGTAAGATATCACAGACATACGGTGAAGAAAAACTACGTGAGGAAACCTGAAATTAATGGTCTGAATTCGCCAACCCGCAGTAAGCTAGCGTGGTGATCAATGATCACACCTTCTTTGTATAAGGTCCCTTGCCCTACAGTGAGACAGTTATGGGCTGGTTAAGTTATGAATCTTGCAATAACAAATAAACTCCTTTTCATTACGTAGAGGCACATAGACCATTGAAAACTGTGTTTGGTAAAGTATCGTTAACTTTAAAGAACTCCTGGGAATCGAAACGGTGACGGCGCACGGCGTAGTAACTGCTCTTCTTTTACCGCTAAGAAGGCAAATTAGCATACTGATCACGAAGTAGTAAGCGGTTACCGTAACATACTCTGTTCACGGCGGCCTATCCGCAGACATTAGCCAAGTACGCAGAAGATAATTATTATAGTTATAGGCTCTGGACCGACGGCTTTACGTGCTCTCAGAATCATGGCTACTGAGAATTTTCTTACGGAACAACCCAATAACGCTTTGCCCAAACCGGGAATTGAGTCCAGAACCTCACGATCAGCAGTCACGCTTGTGGCTACTAGACCAAAGACGCAGTCCAAAGTAAGTAAGTAGTTACCATAAGGTATTTCCGTATCACCCACGTGTTGCTGAACTGTAAGATCCGAAAAATCGCTGTGCTGGCAATTTATGGGACAAAAATGATCCCTGTTGGCAACACCACGTTTTCTCTAGGAGGACGGCGACCTTCCTTACATTTACAAACACTGCAGTACAAAATTGCAGAGTTATTTGGTTAAGATTTTCTGCAAGGTGGAGGTAATTCCCCAGTCGAGCATCCCTAGTTTTTCGAGCCGTTCCTCTCTTAAAAGTTGGTTGGAACCTTTTTAATTTAAATATACTGTAAATAGCCCAGCTTGCAAGTGGTTTTGTTGTGTCAACAATGTAGATTTGAAAATTTAAATTAATGCACGCTTAACAATGGCGAATGCCCTGTTTGCATATAGCGCCTGGTAATGAAATGTTTACACATTTTTAGGGTACCGGTAAAACAGTCGGTCCTGCGTTGATCTCTCTCCGGTCGTTTCGGATTACCGTCCCATCGGAATATGAGAGTGAAGGAAGAGAGAGTGCACCTGTGTTAGCGCATACACTTGTGCACTATAATATCTCCTGCGTACTTAGCTATTCTCGTCCGTGCGTCCGGCCGTGTGTCTGTCATAACATAACATAGTATCACGCCTGTATTCCCAGAAGGGGTAGACAGAGGTGTACATACACAGTTGTACACCCACATTTCACCAATGCTGTTATTAACTCCCATGTAATAGGTGGGGAGCCTATTGCCATCAACCAGGTACAATTTACAACTCCGGGTTGCTACTGAGAATTTCCTAACAGAAAAAACCCAATAACACTTTGCCCCAGGACCTCACGCTCAGCAGCCGCGCTTGCGACCACTAGACCAACGAGGCAGTCAGAGAGTACAATAAGTTACATCTAACAATATATTATTTCTATTGTGTTTGGTACTAGTGAGTCAACAGATTAATTAATCTCGTTACCAGTAACCCTTTATATTATAAAGATGTTTACACAAATCCTCTCACACTGATGTTTTCTTAGCGCACACGCACACATACATCTTAACTTTAATCCCCTAAAGATAATAATTGTCTTTTGACATCTGATTGGTCTGACACAGCATCATTTGCATGTTAATTGCCGATCAATGACGTGTGACGTTAAGCTGTAGAGGGTAAATACATCCCAAGTATAAACATAAAAAATATCTCGATCTAAAGTAATATTTTTCGTGAAGTCCGACCGCGCGCTGGTGTCTATGCTTTGTGTCAAATTTTGTTGAAATCGGTTCAGTAGTTTATGAACCAAGAAATACGAAACAAACAGACACATTTTCGAGTTCACGATACTAGGTCCTAATCTATTCGGTGACTTGAGAGGTCAATATAAGTATGCTTCCTATAAAGAATAAAATGTTAATTGTATATATATCTGCCTCATGTTTAATCATCTCGACCTCTGCTCACCACCGCAAATTCTTCGCCCACATTTTAATACGTCTTTTGGTGACGTCATCAGTGGTTTATTCTAGTGGTCAGAGCGCCTGGAGTAATTATCCGGGAGGTTCGAATCGTGTTCGCGACCGTATCTTTTTCCAAAAAAAATTATAAGGATTTAAACGTTCGCTAAGCATGCGTTAATGCGTTTCAAAGATTTATTTGGTTACGCATAATATAGGTACACTGACGTTATCAGTGATATCCTCCAAAAAGGTAAGGTGCGAAGTACTCGCAACCGCCGCGCATGTATGACCAGATGTATGAACGTGGACGTATGATCGTAGCAGAGACTACAGAACGTCACCTACGTTCTACCTACCCCCGCGGGAGAAAGGCGTGAGTTTATTTATATATACATATATATGTGTGTAGAAAGAGTTTAAAGTTTTATGCAAATAGATATTTTATTAGTTCCATACTTCAAAATATTAACAGAACTTTAAAACACAATACCAAAATAAACCTCAATTTAAAGAAATATATAATTTCTAGATAATTTAAAACAAACAAAAATAGCTTTAAAATGTTACCAGACATCAAATTTACAAGGAATTAAGTCTATAATGTTGGTGTTATCGCTAAAATCTACTTGAGACATGTCTTATCTGTGATCGCGTGCTGTCGAGACCAGGTGAACCGCTTATGTTAGAAGATGGCGACCGTTCATAAGCAAGTCTTATATCAATGAAGATAATTGAAAGCTCTAAAATTCAGTATGAAAGATTTATGTGTATTTGTTAATCATGTTGTGCATCTGTACAAAATTGTATTATCTGTAAAGTTAGTCGTGTCGGTTCAGTCACCTGAATAAGGACTGAATAGACAGCAATGATTTTACTAAAAGACGTAGTAAAATTTTGAAGAAGCATAATTTGGGGTAGTGAGCAGAGGTCGAGACGGCTTAGGTCAGAGCGCCCGGAGTATATCTGGGAGGCGTAGGTTCGAATCCTGCTCACGATCATATTTTCTTTTCACGACTTCGCTACACTTGCGTTAATGCTTTTGAAATATTTTCTGTATTTACAATATATTTTTTTAGAAATTCCAATGTACAAATATTTTATAGTTATGCATCGCTCCTGGCAAAATTACTAAACATATTTTTTGAAAAAACTTATCAATAATTTGACGCCGCGATTAGCGCAGTGGTTGAGAGACCGACTTTTGCGCCGCGTTTCGTTGGTTCGATTCTTGCACGGAGCAAATATTTGTATCATCTACAGATAATTGTTCCGGGTCTGGGTGTGTCTGCATGTGAGATTATATGTCTGTGACCCACGATACAGGAAGAAAAAAGATTGTGTTTTTTTTATAGAATTAAGAATAGCGATTCAAAAAACGCCCCCGGTATCTGATAAAGTCGAAGAATGCAAGTATATCAAAACATATTGTTACACTTCTGTACACAAGAAAAATAAATCGAGTATGAAAATTTAAAAGTAACGTTTTATGTTTTTACTTTTTGAACTTCAATAAACCTAAACTCCATTAAAGTACTTTTTTATGTTTTTGATTAATCATGTAAACTTCTAACGGAATAAAGTCTACACAAATTCCTTGAGTTCATATCAGTGTTCACAACTTGACGCAAGACAACTATCGTACCAGTACTGTAGAATTATCGTACATGGAGCAAAATAGATCGTATTAAATGTGATTTCAATATTTTTGCGTATGCTAAAATTAATTACATGGAGCTAAATTAACGTACTTTTCAAAATACTCACTATAATAAATTAATATATAGCATAATTAATATTTTCGTACCATCGGCTTACGATAATAATGATATCGTACATCGTCCCTGGGCATGAAATTATCGTATGGGTACGATAATTATCGTATGGGTACGATAATTATCGTACGGATGTGAACACTGGTTCAAATACGCTATATTGCAACTAAACTAAACTACTAAACCTGAATGTAGGTTGTTCAAGATCAGTAATAGAATCTATTATAATAATTAACGTGTTATATTTTGTCCCAATAATATTTAAACAATCCTGCAAGTAGGACATAGTATGCGTACTTCTAATTGGACATGCCGACGGCGCCGGCGGCGGTATGAGAGAGAGAAAAGAGAAAAAGCATTTATTCCCCTCAAAATGTGGACACCCAGTAAAAATTTATATAGTAAAATAAAGTATATACTTAAATAAGAAACAGTAATTTAGAGCCGGACAAAACATAAATAAATAACTTGTTCATATATTTTAAAACAAAAAAATACTATATTAAATAAATTAGTTCAAATTGATAGCTGGCAACTTTTTAATAAGCTGCCAATATAACAACAAATAGTAAAAAGAACATAAGCAGAGAATGAAGAATAGAACTTTGAAGAAGGAAATTTATAAGTTAACACAAGTTTATTTAGCCCGGTTAGTGGAATGTGATATTAGGATAATATCAGAACCTGGCGCATAGATAACTTTTGTAGTGACATAGCTATACCTATATAGAAGGAGTCCGTTTCGGCGGTTACCACCAACAACGGCGTTCCCAAAGAGGGTTGACGTCAGGCAGGCGGCCGGTCATAAAACATAGTCAAAACTTTAGCAGCTTGCCAGATACAGGTATGCTGCGCCGACCCCAAATAAATTTGGATAAGGACAGGGGGATGATGACACAAGTTTATTTGCTCTCAACCCAGCAAATTATAAAATAATGAAGATAGCGAGACAATGTAGCTCAGTTGGTAGAGTGATGACCCGGAACGTCAAAGGTCGCGGGTTCAAACCCCGTTCTTGTCCATTATTTTTTCAATGTTTCTTTGCAAAATAGCAATTAATATAGACATTACATGGCCTCAACATGTATTAAAAAATATAATTATATATGATTTATAAAGGATTGGGATGTTGTTCGGTGATTTACAACTGTAAAGTGGTAACGCTGAGTTTAGTAGATCTGAAAATGATTGCTAGATAAATATCGCCAGGCGTCTCCTTAAGACGAATACAAAGAAGGTTGAAAATTTCAATGGGGAATAGCGAGACAATGTAGCTCAGTTGGTAGAGTGATGACCCGGAACGTCAAAGGTCGCGGGTTCAAACCCCGTTCTTGTCCATTATTTTTTCAATGTTTCTTTGCAAAATAGCAATTAATAATGAAGATACTTAAATTTAATATTACAAATATAAGAGAAATGTGTCCCATTCAGATGGGTAGAGATGGGCAGGTGCCGCCAGATGGGAACCTAAAGTGTTGTCCTTCAAAAACCATTACCATTGGGAAAATTATTGAATTCAAACGCGACTTAATCGCGCTAAAATTATAATATTTATTTACCTCGACGTTTCGATCAAGTCGCATTGATCGTGGTCACGAGTAGACTGGAGAATGCTGGTGTCATCGTCGTGAAGAGCGAATGGTTTTGGCATCCACCCGCACTTGATCTTGTAAATTCTTTTAGTATTGGCGTTATCTTACATTGTTCTCACATACAATTTGCAAAAAAAATAGTGTAACCAATACCTTCTATTGTAAAAACCTATATTATGAAAAAGAGTAACCGTGGAATTGCCCGTTCTTCTCCATAGGAACCTACACTTTGAAACGTGGCAACTATTTGATTTGATTTGAAATCCGTTTTAATGTTCAAATCGCGACACACAACATTTACGACATCTATCGACTCGTTTGCAAATGATTGAATTTAATAATAAATTATGTGTTCGAATTGCGAAAGTTTAAAAAATACCATTACCGGGATACCGTGATTGCCGCTGCATTCAACGCAAGACAGCAGGTATTTACCTAAGCTCATGTTAAGTTTTTTCCCCTAATCAACTAACTTCCTAAATAACACAAAAAACAAAATGCTTTTACGAATCATTAATTTTGCCTTTCACTAGAATTCACCGGAGAATCTTTCTTCAAAGGTACAATTTTGTACCCTTAATCGTGATTGTAATCCTGCGATTAAAATTGATAAGCTTTGAGGTACAAAGGTCTCGAGACTTGTGGGTACAGTCAGCTACATAAGTGGATTAACATTTAGTAATTTTCAAATTAATATATTCCAAGAGCTTATTGCCTTTAAAAATAGAATTAACAATTTTCTGCTCTAACATATTATTTATAAATAATGGCTGTTTCTTTTTGTGTTATAACTTTCGTGGGACACATTAATATCAATTATTGTTAAACGGATATTATACACGTGAGTAATAACCGTTAAACAATAATTAATATGTTTTTTATATTTCATTTCTGTTCTTTTCTGTAGTTTCAAGCTGTATTCGTGGTCGCAGGATGTCATCCGTTCCTGGTATGATTGCGGTGAATGCAACTATGACCCGAGGTTTCCGGTAAGGGTTAACGGAGGGTTTTAGTCGGCATAAAGTCCATGATGGATTATTCACACAAAAAAAAGGATGTCATCCTTGTTCGTGAATACCTCAATTGTTTTTCTTCTTCTTATCGTATGGTTGATAAGCAACCTAGTGGTAAAGTTTAAGCCATTCGTCGAGTTCTGGCAGGCTCTTACACACCATCGAGAACATCGCTCAGGTGTTCTGGTTTCCTCAAAATGTTTTCCGTCACCGTTTTGGGTATCAAAATCATAATAAATTATTAATTAAAATGTCAGCGGTGCTTTAAATTCAATGGTCATACAACTATTCTTTCTCTGCTTGCAAAGAAGAACCGCGATATTATTATGGATGCAAATAAATGCAATATCTAGCTAATTCCACAATATTGAGGGTAGTCATGCATTTCCTGTGCACCGCCCGCCCGCCCGCAAATATATGCACATACGCAAGCGGTGACAATTCCGACTACCACCAACTACTCTACACGTGTTTCGCCCCCCCCCCCCCCCCCACGGGGCATCATCAGGAGCAGTTAGACCGTGCAGTGTCCGCCACTGACGATCGACACCGACACCGATCGGTGGCGGACCCATTGAATCCATTGTAATGGACTTCCGCAACGTAACGCCTGAATCAATTCAATGCGATATTATTAACAGGTTTCGTACCTTCTGTCATCCCGGTATGACACCGTCAAACGTACCGTCAAGACATACCGGTATGTCGCCGCGGGGCTTCAAGCGACTTTTAGCTCTGTTTATATTATGAATATAGTATATTATTGTCTGTGCGTATTTTTTATCTGGGGCCTGAAGGTAGTGTTCCCGAGGACTATAGCCTTTTGCCTTTTTTGAAGGCTAGACTCGTAATTAAGGGGCTTCACAGGTTAATATCTATTTTAATGCTCACATTACTTCAAACACTACCAAAAATATATAAAAAACTGCTAGGCTACTAAATCGCCAAAGATTTTATTTGTTCTGTACCTTACAAAAAGTACTGCCTAGCGGCACTCCGAATATTAATGTAAACGTTTATAAATAAAATATAGATATTTCTTCAAACGGTATTAGTTAAACAGTTTAGGCAGACAAAGGTTGGAACAACAAAGTTTACTTGCGCAACCTTCCGAAGTAAGTAAAAACAAAAACTAAATAAATAAACAAAGTTACAAAAGGTCGTAGAAAAGTATTTATAAATACATTTGTTACGTAAACTTGACCTGTTGATTTTTCGAACTGTTACAAAGTTTAATACTTAGTTTATTTAACATTTGTAATGTTTATTATTATTATTTTTTTCATAATCTAAGGAGTACAAAAAAATTTAACTACTTTGGGAGATTATACCGTGGGAGAGCCATGCTTCGGCAATCGACTGGAGTGATGCCACGGCCTCACAGAAAACCGGCGTGAAACAACGCTTGCGTTGTGTTTCGCTGAGTGAGTGAGGGTACCGGAGGCCCAAACCCTGTAAAAGACCGGCAACGCACTTACGACTCCTCTGGTGTTGCGGGTGTCCATGGGCGGCGGTAATCGGTTACCCTCAGGCGATCCGTCTGCTCTTTTGCCCTCTATCCCATTAAAAAAACTCGAAACCAGAGCCACAAGATCGAAAATCGAACGAAAAATTTGAAGAAAATGAAATCCCTGTTCCCAGTTCGGTAAGGCATAGAGTAATGATTTCCACCTTCTCCACTGATCATCTTCATGTCCATTATGCTCTTCATGCATTCTCGTCGGTTAAGGTTGTCCGATGTGTACGCTATCAGTTTATATACTAAAGTTACTCTACACATACTTCGCAAAACTCTCATCTCTACTGCATTAATTCAGCTTTCATATTCTTCTGTTAAAGTCCGAAATTATATATATGGCCATTATAAGGTGCTATATATACAATACATGGTTTAAAAATATATCCCTATTGGTATAGTATTTTCACCAAAAATAGTCGACACACAGCCCTAAAACTTTGTTGAAAAGCGCACGAAATCAATTGATTTGATGTTATTATATTAAATGGAAAAACAATACGGTTGCGAACAGGATTCGAACCTGCGCCTCCCGGATGAATACTCCAGGCGCTCTGACCACTAAGCCATCTCGACCTCTGCTCACCACCGCGAATTCTTCTTCCATATTTTAACACGTCTTATGGCGACGTTATTGCTATCAATTCAG
The DNA here is from genome assembly GCA_935421205.1 of Xylocampa areola. Lineage (NCBI taxonomy): Eukaryota > Metazoa > Arthropoda > Insecta > Lepidoptera > Noctuidae > Xylocampa > Xylocampa areola. Next base: position 2,271,610 of record OW285216.1, read on the forward strand.
TCCCTATACGGGTAACTTTAGAGTTCGCTAAGCATGCGTTAATGCTTTTCAAAGATTTATCTTCACTTGATTTGGTTTAATATGGATTTTTTTATTCAATATTTTTTCCGGCTACATGATGTATATGATGATAATGATACGTCAAAAAACACATTAGAGGAGACCAATTTGGTTTTGTTACAATATCAAACAAGAAACGTCACATATATGTGTATCTATCACTCATGAAAATGAAGCCTTAGCAATTAATATCTCGCCTCTGTGACTTGCTTCATTTCTTTTTCATACAAAATACGTAGTGTTCGAAAAGTGACTTTTCGCTGATAGCTAATGCTAAAAGCTAGATTGTCGACATCTTTTATTTAGTACATACATACATACAACAGATTGCAGATAAATCTTTTAAAAGCATTAACTCATGCTTAGCGAACTTTAAAGTTATAATTTTAAATAGAAAAAGAATAGGATCGCGAGCAGGATTCGAACCTGCGCCTCCCGGATAAATACTCCAGGCGCTCTGACCACTAAGCCATCTCGACCTCTGTTTACCACCACGAATTCTTCATCCATATTTTTAACACGTCTTTTTGGCGACGTCATTCAGGACCTATACAGGCGACCGATAGTGATATATAGTGGTCAGAGTGCCTGGAGTATTTATCCGGGAGGCGCAAGTTCAAATCCTGTTCGCGACCGTATTCTTTTTCCATCTAATATTATAACTTTTTTTTATCTTTCTGAATAAATTCGTATCTTTTTTGTACGAAGAAGCTACGAAACCTATTCTCCTTAAGAGGTTTAACAGAAAACAGACATGGTTCAGTCTCATTTTCTCGTTGATGTCAAAGTAATTACTACGTGACTTATCTCGGAGCCACTGCAGCATCCGAAACCTCATCTGTGTGTGTGAAGAATTAAGTGCGAATGTGGAATAAGATGGTCTCGCGGAAAAGTTTGTTTTATGTATGACTCGAGCATAAATATATTATACGTTCTTAAACTACACAACAAGAAGGATGTCGTGGTTTCTTATGAGAAGTATTTTAATATGAATATGGTACGTTTTTAATAAGGGCTCGTGGCTAAGTAACAGCCGTACAGATCGATCGATCGAGGTTAAGTTTAGAAGAAGGTTAGAATCTGCGCTTGCCGCGGTCGGTCTGTGGATGGGTCATTTCATACCGAGACCCCTCTGTGCCTCGGAGAGCACGTTAAGCCGTCGGTCCCGGTTGTCAAATTAAGATCTATGACAGCCGTTACGGGTAGTCAGAGGCCTGAAAGTCTGACAACCAGTCAGAGATATCGTGTTACCCAGTTACTGGGTCGTGGAGGTCAGATAGGCGGTGGCTCCATGTAAAATACTGGTATTAAGCTGCATCTGGTTTGACTGGAAGCCGAACCCAATGTATTTGGGTAAAGGCTAGGCAGATATATATATGATAAGTTTTAAATAATTGAATTCCACGTTTCTGTCTTTCGGTTTCTAGCTTAAGCATAATTACATTAATGATTAAACTCTGCCTGCTCTCTGAGACTGCCTCGTTGGTCTAGTGGTCCCAAACGCGAATGTTGAGCAGAGGTCTCGGGTTCGATTCCCGGGTCCGGCAAAGTGTTAAGTGTTATTGTTCCTGTCGCCGGACCGGTTTGACCACTTCAAGAACGGCCCCCACCTAGCGCCGCACGAACACCGCACGGGCACTTGCTCGGGCTCTTGACACTGAAAAGAACGCACGCAATGGCCGTCTTCGACCTAACTACCTATTTAATTTCTACAATACAGTCTTTTTAAGAAACCCAGAGTTTCATTTACCAGCCGAGACCACCAGCTGCACAACTGGAGCTTGGCACTCAAACAGTTATTGAGTTTTTCTGTTAAGAAATTCTCAGTCCAGCTGCACAACTGGAGCTTGGCACTCAAACAGTTATTGAGTTTTTCTGTTAAGAAATTCTCAGTAGCAGCCCGTAGTTTAGAATTGTGCCCGGTTGGTGGCAATAGGCTCACCACCTATTACATGGGACTTATAACAGCATTGGTGAAATTGCGTGTACAACTGTGCACACCTCTGCCTACCTTTGGTGAATACAGGCGTGATGCTATGTTATGTTATTGAACTCTGTAGGGTCTTTTCGTCTTTTTTCACTTACTTTTACTTTCTGATAAAAGAAAAGAATTCTAAATAAAATTCAGGTTGTCAAATTAAGATCTGACAGCTGTTACGGGTACTCAGAAGCCTGAATGTCTGACAGCCAGTTTTACCACGAGATATCGTTACTTTATATCGAGATATATTTTTATGATTTTACGTTTCTGACTCGTTTTCTCGGAGACTGGTCCACCCAACGTGGCAATGCTGCCAGTCTTCTGGGCATCTTCCCGGAGGACAACGATGCCGAGGAATACTTTGACGCCTGAGGTTTTTTTTGTGTTTCTAGTAAAATAGTTTTCAATTTTATTTTAAGTATATAGTTTAGGTATATTTTATATTTTAAGTATATTTTAAGTTACAATATTAAATGGAAAAAGAATACGGTCGCGAACAGGATTCGAACCTGCGCCTCCCGGATAGATACTCCAGGCGCTCTGACCAACTAAGTCACCACCAGGTCGAGATGGCTTAGTTGGTCAGAGCGCCTGGAGTATCTATCCGGGAGGCGCAGGTTCGAATCCTGTTCGCGACCGTATTCTTTTTCCATTTAATATTGTAACTTTATATTTTAAGTGTATATATTTTAAGTATAGTGTGTATTTAGTAGTAAATACGTTTATTTAATAGGTTAGTTGTAAAGAAATAATTGTACTGGTTTAAATAGTATATATTTTTTTATGATTAAACTTGGGATGTATTTACCCTCTTCAACCTAACGTCACACGTCATGGATTGGCAATTAACATGCAAATGATGCTGTCTCAGACCAATCAGATGTCAAAAGACAATTATTATCTTTAGGGGATTAAAGTTAAGATGTATGTGTGTGCGTGTGCGCTAAGAAAACATTAGTGTGAGAGGATTTGTGTAAACATCTTAATAATAAACAGGGTTACTGGTAATTTATTTATTTATTTTTTCATATTTTTATTTATACTTAAATTTATTAGATTATTTCTTCTCATCTTAAATTTACCTGTTACCAAAAGTTATTATATTAAATGGAAAAATAATACAGTCGCGAACATGATTCGAACCTGCGCCTCCCGGATAAATACTCCAGGCGCTCTGACCACTAAGCGAGAGGTCGAGATGGCTTAGTGGTCAGAGCGCCTGGAGTATTTATCCGGGAGGCGCAGGTTCGAATCCTGTTCGCGACCGTATTCTTTTTCCATTTAATATAATAACTTTAGAGTTCGCTAAGCATGCGTTAATGCTTTTCAAAGATTTATCTTGAATTACCTGTTACCATTTTATTTTCTAAGGAACACTTTACTCTGTATCTGGAGAAGGGCGTTGGTAGCTGCATTACAGTTTATACTTTTGCGGCTATCATCGTTTTAATATGTTTTTTCTTGTATTGTGTCTTTGTTCCAAAATAAACTTTTTTATACTTTTGGTAACTTGGCGAATACTATGCAGGACTGGATAGAGCTAGGAGGATATCTAACGAGATTAATTAACCTGTTGACTCACTAGTACCAAACACAATAGAAATAATATATTGTTAGATGTAACTTATTGTACTCTCTGACTGCCTCGTTGGTCTAGTGGTCGCAAGCGCGGCTGCTGAGCGTGAGTTCCTGGGTTCGATTCCGAGATCGGGCAAAAGTATTTTGAGTTTTTCTGTTAGAAAATTTTCAATAGCATCCCGGAGTCAGGAAGTTGGTGGTGTGACGTCCCCGTGCTTTGGAGAGCACGTAAAGCCGTCGGTCCCTCGCCCGATCTCTCCGGTCGTCTCGGATTGCCGTCCCATCGGAATATGAGAGCGAAGGAAGAGGGAGTGCACCTGTGTTTGCGCATACACTTGTGCACCATAATATCTCCTGCGTACTTGGCTAATCTCCGTGGACCGACGACCGAAATACGGTCGGGAGGAGCATTTTTTTATAATTGGCGTCATTTGCCAATTACAAGCATCCACATTTAGGAAACTTAATTTAGCCGTATAACTTTCGAGTTTGCTACGCATGTAATAATGCTTTTACCGAAATACAGTCGGGAGGAGTATTATTGTACTTTCGCGAGTTTAGAAGCCAACTTTTTTTTCAGTGATATAGGCCCAAAATTGGTATATTTAAATCCTAAATTTTTTTAATATCTCCGAATCTATTAAGTTATAGCCGAATCTATAGGGGGTAATCTATTTCTTGTTTTTTAGCTCATTTATCTAGTGCTGTTGAGTACATGTCGAGTTACCAGTAGTGCCTAGAATGGCTTGTCCGTCTAATGGTTGTGAGTGCGGCTGCTGAGCAGAAGATCGATTTCCGGGTCTGGAATTTCTCTGTCTCTGGTCAGGGGCATCCGGAAATTTTGAGTAACAGAAAACAATAATAACTTTATCCGAACCGGGTATCAAATCCAGAGCCACAAGATTGACAGACGTTTTTTCGTAACATAAAATTGAATAAGCTTTTGTATAAACAGATACAAACACATAACTCCTAGACAACAATACGATGTCCAAAATTTAATCGCACTTAACGTTCGTACTAAATTTCAACCCCTTAGGGATAATTAACAAACATAAAAAAAATATGATACACGACACTTTTAATTAACTATTCATTTGGGAGCAACATACAAAACCCATATAATTAGAAATGAGGTAATCTATATGAGTACTTAATACTATCATGTTTTAATTGTAAAAAAAGTTAGCCTTAAGATCGTCTGCAAATAAAAAAACTTTTGAGTATTGAAAGCATTTGTGGATGTCGTTGATGAAAATGTAGTATGACCGTTGGACTGACAAGTCTAAGCTCGCAAGTTCGCAACCAGGGCACGCACCACTAACGCATGCAGAGCGAACTCTAATAAACGCTATGCATGCGTTAATGCTTTTCAAAGATTGATCTGTATTTGTTAAGGATTTATTTAAGTCATAATTAAAATTTCAACAACATTACAAATAATTTGTTATTTCCATTAAATTTTTGGCTTCTTCTTCTTATCGTGTGGTTGATGAACAACCCAGTGTCAGAGTTTAAACCTCCCGTAGGCCTCTGACATGGCTTTACACACCATCGAGAACATCTCTCAGGTGTGCTGGTTTCCTCACGATGTTTTCCTTCACCGTTTTCAGCAAGTGATAATTAATATATAATACGCATATGACTTCGAAAAGTCAGTGGTGCGTGCCTGGGATTCGAACTTGCGACCTTTGACTTGTCAGTTCGACGGTCATACCATTAGGTTATCACTGCTACAATTATTGGCTTAAGTCAACGGATTTCACATAAATAATAACCCTTTCAAAGAAATTTACCTCATAAATTAGAACCTAATATAAATGTATGCAGTCAGACTTAAAGATAAAAAAAATGTTGCCATAAAGTTACATTTTTACTGTTATTAAAAGGATATTAGTTAATGAAGTTCACGTTTGTTTCGGTTAAAGCCAAATTGTTAATTATGTTGTTTCATAAAATAGCGTAAGCTTTCTTGCTTAGGATTGTACAAAGGCATACAAAATGTTCAACATAACCACAATATAAATGGCTCTAGGAATATCATTAATTGTTTACAAACGCATATATAACCTGTGCCGGACTCCACTAAAAACCACACGGTCCTACTCCATTCTTTAGTGAGTAATCACCGGTTCGTTGCAGTAATCACCGCGACCTCAGCAAGTTTTGGTCCGTTGAGAAGTGTCAACAGATACTTTGGGATTAGAGCAGGCTGGCCACGCGCGTGGCCTTCTCTGGCATGACGCTGGTCGGACGGTGATGTGGCTATGTCTGCCGCCCGTAGTCTACGGTTCACGGAGGCCGGAGATCGCCCTCCGGCGCTTGGCACGCCTTTTGTAGCAGGTGTGAGTTAAAGAGGCTTATGCAGTAGGTGCGGATAAAAAGAAGCTTATGCAGTAGGTGCCGATAAAAGCTGCGAATGCTGATGATGATATTTATTGCTCAAATGTGGTATAACAACGACTATATATAAATTATTTAGGTATTTGTACGGACTGGAGCCTGTATATATTATTTTAGCAACTTTCAACGTTTCGCAACCTTAAATACCATCCACCTAGTCGCAAAGATATTTATAAGAGAAATGTATTTAACATGTGTATATCGATTTATAATAATATACAAAATTAATTAAAATTGCTACAGGCTAATGTTTTTAAATTAAAATTGACAGAGTGGCTCCAAAATAAGTGTTTTTATAGTATTAAGGAATATATGGATTTTAAAAATTAATGTTAAGGATAATTGTAATGAATGAATTTGTTAATGAATGTATAATAATTGTATCTTATTTTATAAATATTAATTGCATGTTAATAATCGTCTTAATTTTAAATAATTTACATGCTTGCAGGCAAAATACAGTGACTTTTAGTCTTTAAGATCTTTCCTTTGTAATCTATGTATTTTCACGCAAATAAACTTACTTACTCACTTACTTAGCCCGGTTAGTGGAGTGTACTAGTAGGATAACATCAGAACCTGGCGCATGGATAACATTTTGATGTGACACAGCGAGATAGAAGGAGGCCGTATCGGTGGTGATTACCACGAACAACAACATTCCCAAAGAGGGCTGACGTCAGGCAGGCGGACGGTCATAAAACATGGCCAAAACTTTAGCAGTATGCCAGATAGCTATATGCTGCGCCGACCGGGATGATGGTGTGATATAGTTACGACGTTATTCAGAAATTCATATCCGTTTATTTTAAACACAGGCTTGCAATTAAGGTACGGTCTGTCAAGACATTCATGAAAATAATGTATTAGGAACTAGTGCTTTTGCTTTTACTAACAACACTAAATTACTATCTAAGTGAGTACTTTGATAGTACAGTGTGTGTAGTAAAGTGAGTACTGACATGACTTTTTTGACCGACTGTACATATGAATACCAGAAGTAATAATACTTTATTGATTTACAATCGGTGTTTCAACCAAGTTACTGAAAATAATTATACTTAGTCATTCACATTTCTTAAATTGTAATTATTCACAAGAATTTAAACCTCTGAAACCCAAGCTAAGATTAAACTTGTGTTATGGGTGTCACTAACGAGTTGCGTAGGATTTGATGCAAAAAACATTGTTCTGAGATAGAGTTTAAAGCTTAGTGGCTGCAGTCATAATTGTTAAACACAGATTTAAATAAAAAATAAAATAAAAACGTCATGTGATTTATGTATGTGTGTGTGTGTGTGTGTGTGTGTGTGTGTGTGTGTGTGTGTGTGTGTGTGTGTGTGTGTGAGTGTGCGTGGCATATGTGGATTGAAACTGAAATACATTTTATATAAAATATATATTAAATACATTTTTAACGACCTTGAATGCTTATACTTATACATGCAATTTTTCTTAACACTTAAATATAACTAAGCATGCAGGTTGGTAAGCTCTCAAAAATGTCTGAATTTAATTTCCCATGAGAGGTGTTATTTGAAAAGAAAATCAAACTTAGAATGTTAAATTTAATAATAAATGTTGCCACCGTCGCGCGTCGCTGTTAGAATTAAATAATAAAGTCTCCAAGAGAGTCTCAAATACCACGTTCAGTCTACGAAAGCGCACCAAATTGTCTGCTGTCTTTGTCTTGGTGAGTACCAGAATTGATTTGAAAAAGAAATATGGCATCAGTTGACCCTATTGACGGATCGTAATCTGCTGGGCTGCGGTGAATTCTGCTGGTGAATGAAGCTACGATTCCGGAACCGGGTAAAAATTAGGGATTGGACCGTGTGGTTTTAGTCGGTAAAAGTCCGGCACAAAAACGAGGGTTTGAATCTCAGGTCGGGCAAAGTGTTGTTGGGTTTTTACACGACTGCCCAAAAGAGGAGTTTTATGTTTTTAGCGTTCATGTATGTATGTATTATACGACTGCCTCGTTGGTCTAGTGGTCGCAAGCGCGGCTGCTGAGCGTGAGGTCCTGGGTTCGATTCCCAGATCGGGCAGTGTTATTGAATCTTTATTGGTTGTATGTTTTTCCTGGCGTTTCGAACACTTTGCAGCGTCTGCGACCACGAACGCTGCAAAGTGTTCGAAACGTCAGGAAAAACAAAAAACCAATAATACACGCGATTAATCCGGTTAAAAGTTGTTTTATTATAATGTGTAGTGATCGCGCAAACCTAAGATATTACTATTGAATTTTTCTGTTAGGAAATTCTCAGTATCAGCTCAGAATTTGGAATTGTGCCCGGTAGATGGCAATAGGCTCACCACCTATTACATGGGACTAAGTAAACAGCATTGGTGAAATGTGGGAGTACTACTGTGTACACCTCTGCTTACCCTATCGGGGAATACAGGCGTGATGCTATGTATGTCCTTTCTAATTTAGTTTCAGTTAGGTAATAGCTTGCCGTTCAAAAGGGCTTAAGTGTGTTGTCCCATTTAAGTACTGTGTCGCTTAAAACCCTAATATATTGAATTCGAAGATCAATTGTGACAGTAACTGAATATACGGGCCCTGCCCTCTGTCCTTACTTTTAACCACCGGTAGCTTCGGCCCTATTCCCAATACCGGTGGCCTGCAATTTTTGCTCACTGCCGCGAATTGTTCTTCTACATTTTAATACGTTTTTTGGTGACGTCACTGCAACATCAACTTGAGTTAGCTATGCATGCGTTAATGCTTTTTGTAGATTTATATTTATTTGTTAAGGTAATTGCATCTGTACGACATTGTATTAACTGCAAAGTTAGTCGTGTCGGTTCGTTCACTTGTATAGTGACTGAATAGATAGCAATGACGTTAAAACGACTGTGACCCCTGAGTTTGTTTCGGTATTTCTTCTAATTTTTAAAGAAGATTGTTGGCGATTACCACCTGTTTGGAACCCTGTCATATCACAAGAAAAAACAAGATACTGTGAGCGATTACTACGTGCATTGGAACACCTATTAGTTAATATCTTGATAGAATTATAAAATTGTATCTCTAAATTTAAAACGACTGAGACCTCTGTGTTTGTTTCGGTATTTTTTCTCAGGGATAGTCTTAGAAAATACCGTCGCGATTTAGTTTTAAATATGTCTCAGATACAAAAATAATTTAATGAATTTTATCAATTATATGTACGGTAGACTGAAATAATTTTAAATAAACTTTTGAGACGCCTGACACCTTAGTCCTCTTGCGACCACAAACGCTGCAAAGTGTTCGAAACGTCAGGAAAAACAAAAACCAATAATACACGCGATTAATCCGGTTATAAGTTGTTTTTTTATAATGTGTAGTGATCGCGAAAACCTAAGACGCATTTATAATGTTATGTTGATTTAATTTGGAATTGGATTAGAATTTGTATGATTTCCGAGCCTCTAGATTATCTTTATTTATTCTAAATTTATGGCCCAATTCATATGTTCCTCTATGGTGGGTTTACAGACCTTTACAGACACTAATTTGGACACCCAGACCCATCTATCCACAGGCTTCATAAATACATTTTCTGCGAAAGCCGCTTCCACCGCGCCAAAGGTGTTGATAAAAAAAATAAGGCTTTCAACAACGTAATCGGACGCGCGAGCAGCTAGCGATCTTGTTTAATATCATGACAAGCTAACAAGAGCTCTTGTTGCTTTAAAATATCTGTAATCTGATACCGAGGCTGTAGACTGAAAAATATTGAATGAGAAAAGGGGAAAAGGTACAGAGGAAGGGGGATATCATTAATAGTTGTAAATTTTTATGGGTTGTCGCGTTAACGGTTTTTATGTAAAACTAGCTGGTGCCAGCGACTTCGTCTGCGTGACAAAAGGTAGCGTATTTCCTTTTCCAAGGTCCAATCTACGTTCTTGCAAAATTTCATAACTATCCGTTTAGCCGTTAAGTCGTGAAAAGGGTACATGAAAACAAACATACAAACAGAGTTACTTTATTAAGTTACTGGATTAAGTTATTGTCTCCAAAATTCCTTATTTATTTAAACAGTGTCCAGGAAATACAGATTTAATCTTTCAAATGCATGCATAACGATCTCTATAGTAATTATTGCCTAGTGGTATGACCGTTGGACTGCGATCCAATTTCAGAGACCTACGGGTGGTTTAAACTCTGACACTAGTTTGTTCATCAACCACAAGATAAGAAGAAGCGATTTCTAAAGTTATATAGTCTGCTATATACGAACTGAATAGAAAGCGATGACGTCACCAAAAGACGTAATAAAATGTGGCAGAAGAATTCGAAGTAGTGAGCAGAGATCGAGATGGCATAGTGGTCCGAGCGCCTGGAGTATTTATCCGGGAGGCGCAGGTTTGGATCCTGCTCACGACCGTATTTTTCTTTTTACAATAAAAAATAGTAGTTATAAAATAATGTAATTTAACAATAAATGCAGTTAGATTATTGAATTTAGAAAACAAAAAAAGGTTTTGACCGCTATCTCGCCTGATGTTAATCGATAATGCGGCCTACGATGGAGCACGCTTACCTAGAAGTAACCGATTCACTCGCGTCTTGAAGACACCCAGATTGTAACTATCGGGGAAGACCCACTCCGGCAGCGCATTCCACTGTTTCGCGGTTCTTATAATGAACGTGGAATCAAAGCGCTTCGTTCGGGTTTTTGGTATATCAACCATGAACCGATGGCGCCTTTTAGTGCTTCTGGCCGTCCGATAGAAAAAAGGGCAGGGAGGAATTAGATCATGCAGATCTGAAGCACACGCTCCGAAATGTATCCGATAAAAAACCGATAGACTATAGCAACTTTGCGCCGATATTATAGATTTTGGAGCTTAGTCTGAAGAAGGGAATCGTTGCTGATGAGCTTGAAGCGTGCCAAGAGGCTCACCGCCTATTACCGTTTAATAGGTGGTGCCCTATTACCATTTACCAGGCACTATTCAAAACCCCTCTTTGCTGCAGAGAGTTTCTTAACAGAAAACCCCGACATGATTCTTTTCAATTAAGTTCGTAACTTCTTGAATTAAATCGTTGAGACAATATTCGCTCCGGAAGAAATAAAGTGGGGTCATGAGGTCATATGGTTGTAGTGGGTAAAGTGGACTGGGTATCGACTTTATATTCATCTGTATGCAGAGGTTTCACCGCAAACTGATTTGTTTGATTTTGGACCGTTGGAAATATAGGGTTGAATATTTTTGTTCGCAACTAGCTGTGAAAACTTCACGGGGAACTTGGAAAAATTGATGTACAAGATATCGAAATAAAATAAAAGTTAAAGTTCCTGCTTTAATGTCTTAAATTTTCATCCAAATTCGTTGAGCCGTTTCAGAGCATATTCGAGACAAACTTTTAGACAAACAGACAAAAATATTTTTATAAACGGTCTTTTTTGTTTTTTCTTTTAGCCTAAGTTACTCTTTATATATCCTTATCCTTATATCCTTACGTTACTAATACCTGCCAGTAAAATCTTATCAGAATCGGTCCAGCCGTTTCAGAGATTAGCCGGAACAAACAGACAGACTGACGGATGGACAACAATTATAAAAACCTGTTTTTGTGTGTGACGCTTACATTTTGGTGTTTAATTTGAAATAATAGAGACTGTTACCGCCATCTATACACAACAATGCGACATACGAATGAACCCAAAGATACTACGTCACACCATTCCTGCGTGCACCCATCGTCCAATCAACAACGTCGTCAAAAAATATTCGTTCGTGGTTGATCTACTTCAATTCGTTCGCTCATGAGACTTAATTTTTTCCTTTACAATAATTTTAACCAATTTTTAATATATATTCTGTACTCTTCAAGAATAAACGTATTCGTTATAATTACAATAAAGGAATTCATTTTACGTCTACGCCTACTTTCCTCTGAACCTGACAACCTGACGACGGACGTACGAAGCTGAACACCACGGTTCTAACAGAGACTGACACTTTTATTTATTGGTATTACGTACCTACATACAAAGATGGTACACAAAGTGGACTAACGACTACTTAAGAAAGGACATTACTTACGTGTTACAAAATACTGGGCTAAAATTTTGCCATCGATATCAAATCTCTATAACCGTAAAGCGCTCAAACTTTGAATATTACACGAACAGGAATATTTCAAGATAAGTCTTTGAAAAGCATTAACGCATGCTTAGCGAACTCTAAAGTTATTATATTAAATGGAAAAAGAATACGGTCGCGAACAGGATTCGAACCTGCGCCTCCCGGATGAATACTCCAGGCGCTCTGACCACTAAGCCATCTCGACCTCTGCTCACCACCGCGAATTCTTCTTCCATATTTTAACACGTCTTATGGCGACGTCATTGCTATCAATTCAGTCCCTATACAACGAACAGGAATAATTAAAAAACAAACTGCCTTGGCGTGTCCCAGTACCCCATGTAGGGTTCTAGGGTTAAGTAACTCATTCACAACATCATTCAGGACTCCTCAATGATTTGACTATTTATCTCAATTCCTTTTTAATTAAATAAATATTCGAATTATAATATATGTTCACTACTAATTGCAATGTAAAATTCGGCAGGTTAACGGCCATAGTGTCTTTAATAGATCAAATCCACGAAAAGGCCGACCCAGAATTCTAAGGTTAAGGAATCTGGAATTATATGAATTATCATTCACCGGTTATTACTCACGTGTATTCTTCTCGATCCCGAAGAATGCACGTGAGTAATAACCGTTGAACAATAATTAATATGTCTGGAATCATATTTTGAATTCATGGTATTAAACTCGCGACAATCTAAGAAGTCCGATTCGACGTTGCTCATTTTACCTTTGTATGAACATCTACGTAAGAAATTGAAAAGTTTAATTCATAATCCTAAATAATTACTATGTTACCCATACACTATAACAACGAGTATCTTTCGTAAACCTCAAGTTTAATTCAAGATAAATCTTTGAAAAGCATTAATGCATGCTTAGCGAACTCTAAAGTTACGATATTAAATGGAAAAAGAATACGGTCGCGAACAGGATTCGAACCTGCGCCTCCCGGATAAATACTCCAGGCGCTCTGACCACTAAGCCATGGCAGTCGAGATGGCTTAGTGGTCAGAGCGCCTGGAGTATTTATCCTCAAGTTTAACTTTATGTTGAAAAAAGAAACATCAAATCGGACTTATTAAATTGTCGCGAGTATAGTTTTTGTGGCGTTTGTCCCTTACACCCAGTATATTGCAATCTTGTCTGCATCATAAATATTTGTCCACCTCCCAAGTTTAATACGTAAAGTTTTTATTCAATCTAGGAATACTTTAAAAGTATAATGTTGTGCCTCTTTAAAATAATGTTAGTTTCTTAGATGAAATGGAGTTTGTTGTTGGTGGCTTGAAGATACAAGATAACATATTGCGTAGTAGGAAGTGTTATTCAACTTGCTTGAAGTAGTTACTTTGTTTTTTTTTGTTCCTTTGTGGTAATCCAAGCTCTAAACTACTAAGTCTTTTGACAGCGCGGTTGGCGCAGTGGTCGGGAGACCGACTACTGCGCTGTTGTGAGATTATATGCCTGTAAACGCACCCACGATACAAGAAGAAATTCCTTGTGTGGGGCAAAGTTTTGTTGAAAAAAAAAAAAAAAGTGTGCGCCAGATTTCATCCCAATCCGTTCAGTAGTTAGTATGTGAAAGAGTAACAATTATCCATCCATCCTCACAGACTTTCGCATTTATAATATTAGTAAGATGTTGTGGGCTGCAATTGTTAAATGATTACCTTTCTTTATTTATATTTTTCTTTTTTGTTGTACTTAGAAGTCAAACTTGCTTGAAGTTGTTCAAACCACCAAGCTCTTCGAGTTGGCATAAAGACTGGATACATTCAAATATTTTTATTTCAAATATAGCATTATAGGTACTTTGAAAAGTCAAAGCTAGGTGCACGGTTCCGAGGCGTTGATCTTATGGAGAAGAGCCGGCAAGAAACTCCAAAGACACTGTTTTAAAATAAATTGGTATAACAATAAATAAGGTAATGTGAGAATAATGCAGGTTAATGTGCAAAAGAATAAAGGAAATCGCTAGAACAAATGACTTATACAGCCTTTTAAAATCGTTGCCAAAGCAGTTAGGAGCCGAGCAGTCCCGACAGACAGCACCCGTTCACGAAACGTAAATTATCCGCGGTTTTTATAGCTATGTTTACAAATAATATCTGCATCAATTTAAGTGGAGAGATGAGCATATTAATTAATTTGTTAATTTCTTAATAAGTTCAACTTAATCTCACCGCAGTTAATGCAAAAGTATCTTGATATGACATCATGTGAAAATAAACTTAATTTAATCATAGGTACGGTACAATTATACAAGCTTTTGATCCAGTGTCATATTTTAAGACCACTTAAAACAAGCTTAATAATATGCAAATAATTTTCAAAAATTCTATGGTTTGTATAATAACTTTCGTGAGGCATATTCATATTAGTTAGTGTTCACCGGTTACTACTCACGTACATTCTTCGGGTTTGCCCCTATTCGGGTTTGGCTATTTAATAGCCAAATGTTAACTTTGAAACATAATTTTTTTTTTCAGAATACTCCCCAAATGGCTTTTAGAATATAAGTGATTGGTATTGTCCAAAAAAGCGTATTCTTATGCCTTTCTTTAGGTAGATGTGCAGAGGTTGGTTTATATCGCAAACATTGGTATTTGATTTTTTATTGCTTTAGATATAAGCGGTATAGTTAACTCCTTAAATATGGCACGTGTACTGATCAACAGGTTGTAGTTATTTCGATAATAAAAAAAAAAAAACAAAAAAAAAACTCAACCCAAACACTCTTGAAGGAATTAGTACTGGAGTACTTTTAGAGCGCATACCCCTCTTGCTACCGGCATAATTGATTCCCAATCAAATACCTTTCTACCTTTTACCTGTATGGTTACAATGATAGTACACGATTTTAATCGCGTGTGATACAATTTCATGTTTGTGTTTAGTTTTTTATGTATGTGAATACTGTTAATGTAATGACGAGAGCTATTGTTGCTTTAAAGCAATTACTTTTGTGCTTGTGTGTTACCTCACCCCCCGCCAAAAGTGGCGAGCAAATTGGTTCGATATTTAGTCAGAAGCCGTCTCCAGTCTGCTCCTCTAAGCAAACACTGAACGTACTATTACACAAACGTGCGACGCCGATCTAATACGAACACATATGAAAGTTTTCTATACAGAAGGACAAACATACATACAGAAATGCATTCAATACGACTTCGACATTGCAAGATGCCCAATAAGTGTTCGTTTATATTAACTGTGTCGGTTATTCGTACTGTTGTTCAAAGAGGCATTGTATTGTTATACAGTATGTTAAAAAAAAAACTGTTCAATACGAAGGAGGCGAATAGGTACCCCATTGTATTACCAAATAAAATAAGTAACACAAAATATTCATAAAAAAAAGAGAAGAATTAGAATATAAAGTAAACATATTCGTACACTTAATAAATATACAATAATAATAAAACAAATTTTAACCGGATTAATAGTGGCGCGTCGCGATTTAAAACTAAATCGCGACGGTATTTCCTAAGAATATGTCTAGAAAAATACCGAAACAAACTTAGAGATCAACGTTTTATATATTCATTTAAAACGACTGTGACCTCTGAGTTCGTTTTGAGGAAATACCGTCGGAATTTAAATATGTATCGGAGTCAAAAATAATAGTAGTAGACTGAAATAATTTTAAATAACTGTTGAGACGGATGACACCCTAGTCCTGCGACCACGAACGCTGAAAATTGTTCGAAACGTCAGGAAAAACAAAATCCAGTAATACACGCGATTAATCAGGTTAAAAGTTTTTTTATTATAATGTGTAGTGATCGCGAAAACCTAAGATGTTATATTTAATAACATCTAAATAAAACAATATCACGCTTGTATCCTCGAAGGATAAACCAGAGCGATATTTACTGCACGTCCACATATCAACAATGCTATGATTGTCCGAAGGCCCATGTAATATGGTGGCGAACTTAACTCCAGGCTACTGAGAATTTTGCGTGATCCGGGAATCGAACCAAGAGCCTCATGTTCAGCAGCCCCGTTTGCGACCATTAGATCAATGAAGCAGTTATTATAGTTAATGAGGCGTTTGTAGCTACCCTTACATCATCGTCATCCCCCTGCCCTTATCCCAATGTATTTGGGGTCGGCGCAGCATATACCTATATGGTATGCTGCTAAAGTTTTGGCTATGTTTTATGACCGGCCGCCTGCCTCACGTCAACCCTCTTTGGGAATTCTGTTGTTGGTGGTAACCGCCACCGACACGCTCTCCTTCTATCTAGCTATGTCACACCAAATGTTATCCATGCGCCAGGTTCTGATGTTATCCTTCTATCACACCCCACTAACTAGGCTAATAGTGACCCTTACAATGACGAAAGAAACGAAAAATTCGCAGCAAGTCAAATAAAAAAAGTCCTACGATCCATTAGAATAGGACTCCACAGTTAGGCAATACATTTAAAAATGTAGAAGGCTCTCGTTATTAAAGGGATCATAAAAATAGTACATTTTGAAAGAATATTCATTTGGCTCTTTTAATTTGTCCAGCCATCATGACGGGATGTTTCATTGTGTTCGGAGACAATATCATAAAATTTAACGATTTAATCCCGTTACGAATGTCATTTTATCGTTGTTCTTGTGAACTACGTGGGGGGTTAATAGAATTTGTTAGTTAGAAGTTGTTTTTCTTTTTGCGAGGTGTCAATATATGAATGCTGTTTGTACCTAGCCAGCAGTTGCAATGGGAAGGCTAATCTATTAATTTTAACGATCTAATCTCGTTACGAATGTCATTTAATCGTTGTTCTTGTGAACAAAGTTGCGGGTTAATAGAATTTGATAGTGAAAATTGATTTTCTTTTTGCGAAGTATCAACTTATATATTTTGCTGTTTGTACCTAGCCTCTGACTCTTCCTTTCCTTCATCGTGTTTGTTGGCGGTTTGAACTCTGGCACTCGGTTTTTCATAGACCATGACCTAGTGCCAGAGTTTAAAATGCCCGTAGGCTTCCAACATGACTTTACACACCATCGAGGACATCTCTCAAGTGTGCTAGTTTCTTCACGATTAGCCTTTTACAGTTTTAAGCAAGTAATTAATTTCTAATACGCACTTGACTCGAAACGACCTTTGACTTATTAGTCCAATTGTTCATACCACTAGGCTATCACTGTTCATATTTTTTTATGTTTTCTGTTGGAGCAGCGGTTTTCGTCATGCTGGTATTATGGTTATTACAAATTATTGGTTATTTCCATTTAATTTTTGGCTTAAATAAATTAATGTATTAGATTTATATATTAAAGCTCTTTAAAGGAAATTATCTATTAAATTAGGATTTATACGTGTATAAGTCCTATCTTAAGGTATCCGTCATACATTAAAATAAGATAGTCCCCAAAAACGTCCACCCTTCACCGCTTCCTAGTGCTTCACTGGAGAGAAGAAGTGCACAACAAACTCCACAGCTACTCGTCTCTTTCTGTCAAGTTACAAATTTGTCTAATTAAATATAAATTTCAGCAGGCACTTACATCATTATTATGATGTCGGTATTCCGACGAAATAAAATAACTTCTATTACTTATATATAATCTACAATAGATTTACATACAAACAAAAATTTCACGTGAAATTTAATAATGATTACGTAGTACCGAAACATTTGCACAATGCACCGTGTACCAAATCACACATTGTTCGCCAAAACTGTCATATGCAGTGCACAGTGTTCCAAAACGATGTAGGTACGTTGAAAATTCGGTTGTTAGTTTCTATAATACCGTTGATTACGTCACGGGTGAGTAATTCGAAATTTCGGGATTTGACGTTGATATTTGACGTTGGGAGTTTGGAATGCATTTAC
Organism: Xylocampa areola; assembly: GCA_935421205.1. Classification (NCBI taxonomy): domain Eukaryota; kingdom Metazoa; phylum Arthropoda; class Insecta; order Lepidoptera; family Noctuidae; genus Xylocampa; species Xylocampa areola. The sequence continues at coordinate 2,289,574 of OW285216.1, forward strand.
AAATATGCAGTGTGATTCATAGGTAACACCTATATACTATCAATTTTATATTTATTACTTACAGATGATCGAGGTTAAGCTGCCATTGCCGCGGTTGATCTGTAGATGGGTGACCATAATTTCATACCGAGACCACTCCGTGCCTCGGAGAGCACGTTAAGCCGTCGGTCCCGGTTGACAAATTAAGATCTATGACAGCCGTTATGGGTAGTCAGAGGCCTGTAAGTCTGACAACTAGTCATACCACGAGATATCGTGTTACCCAGTAACTGGGTTGTGGAGGTCAGATAGGCAGTCGCTCCATGTAAAATACTGGTATTAAGCTGCATCCGGTTTGACTGGAAGTCAACTCCAATGTAATTGGGAAAAGGCTAGTAAGTCCCCCCACGACTTACAAATATCTACAAAAAACACTGCCTCACTGGTCTAGTGGCTGCAAGCGCGGCTGTTGAGTGGTGAGGTCTTGGGTTCGATTTCCTCTCTCTTCCATGCGTTTTCTGATAGAATTTTCTCAGTATTGGAATCATGCCCGGTTGATGGCAACAGGCTCACCAACTATTACATGGCATTCATAAGCGACGCAATGTGGTTGTGCAACACCTCTGCTTAACCGTTCAGGGAATACAGGCGTGATAGTGAAAGGTGCCTGTTACAATGCATATTTATTCATTCGAAGCCATTAAGTATCGGATGATTGGAGTTTATGACTGACATTATGACTTAAACGACGACGATGAGACGGGGCACGGAATATGTGTCCATTTAGTAAGACGGCAACAGCAGAATAAAAACTATCTGCCTAGCCTTTTCCCAATTACATTGGGGTCGGCTTCCAGTCACACCGGATGCAGCTTAATACCAGTGTTTTACATGGAGTGACTGCCTATCTGACCTCCACAACCCAGATACTGGGTAACACGATATCTCGTGGTATGACTGGTTGTCAGACTTTCAGGCTTCTGACTACCCGTAACGGTTGTCATAGATCTTAATTTGACAACCGGGACCGACGGCTTAACGTGCTCTCCGAGGCACGGAGGGGTCTCGGTATGAAATTATGGTCACCCATCTACAGACTGACCGCGGCAAGCGCAGCTTAACCTCGATCGATCGATCTGTGCGGCTGTTACTTAGCCACGAGCCCCTCAACAGCAGAATAAAAACAAAAAATGAAAAATATCATTGAAAATAATTGGCTTTATGTAAATGCTCTGACGTGAAATCAAATTCGTGTCTCTGCTGTTGACCGTCGAAGAGTACTTTAATCTCATTAGAACAATAATTATTGATGCAAATATAGGAAAAATATTTTTATTTGTAATCTCTATTAATGACATCTTTACAAGATTTTTAATTTGTTGGTCTTTTTACTATTTAGTTTAAATGAGAAAAATACGAGGGAAATTTAAACTATCAATCAATCAAAATTGAAGCTATTGGTTGAAATCATAGACTTAGAATATTTTTGCTATATCCTACGTTTATGGTTGCAACGAAACGTGAAGCCGCGACTACTCGTATGTTGTTAACTATTGGGTGCTTCTAAGTCGCGTACGCTGACGTCAGACATAACGCGCCAAGATGGCGATGTATCAAACGCCCGAAACTGATTGCAGTTTATTGCATTATTTTAATACTCAATAATAATATTTTTGTAACTGTTATATTTTTTATGACTTTTTTTACTGCCTCGTTGGTCTAGTGGTCGCAAGAGCGGCTGCTGAGCGTGTGGACTTGGGTTCCATTCCCAGATAGGGCAAAGTGTTATTGGGTTTTTCTGTTAGGAAATTCTCAGTAGCAGCCCGGTGTCAGGTAGTGTGACACTCCCGTGCTTCGGAGAGCACGTAAAGCCGTTGGTCTAGCGCCTAATCTCTCTCCGGTCATGTCGGATTGCCGTCTCATCGGAAAATGTGAGTTATGGGAGAGGGAGTGCACCTGTGTTTGCGCATATACTTTGCAGTATAATATCTCCTCCGTACTTGGCTAATCTCCATGGAGATAGCCCGCCGTAACCGAAATACGGTCGGGAGGAGTATTATTTTTTATGGTAATTTACCAATGTATACAATCTAATAAAATACACTCATATACACTAACAGGTATATAAGTTTCAAATAAAAAATTAGAATTATCCATTAGTTACAGAATAATGATTAAAACAATTAATTAATGTTCAACGGTTATTACTCACGTGCATTCACTTCACTGGTTTCACTTTCCAGTGTGTTTGACTCGCAACATCGCCGCGGGCTCAGCTCATGACCGAGGCCTCCGTTCGAATTCGGAACTAGTCGGGCAATCCCGACGACTGCACGTGAGTAATAACCGTTGGACAATAAATAATATGAATGTGTCTCACGAAAGTTATTCTACAAAAATACAATTATTTTTGCATCTGCATTCATATTCTTTTTCAATATTTGTTTGTCTACCTTCAGAGTTAAAACAAAAGCGTTTTTTTATTTATTTCTGTATTTGTATTTTTTTTTCTATGTAAATTTCAGTAAGTAGAAGGCACCCTATTTGGCAGTAGTCAAATGAAATTCAACCTTTTTTATACAGGAACCTTCGGACGGTATCGGAACCGCGGGTCAATGAAGTTATTTATGAATATAGAGTAGAATATTAACAGTAAAGTTTGTCACTGATGTTTTTATAGTAAAATCGGATATTGGAACTTCAGTTAATCTGAAAGCTTGCCTTCTGATTGTAGCATTTTTAGAACATCCCTGAAGGGTAAGACAGAGGTATGTTTTTATACTACCACATTTCACCGATGTAGTTATTATGTCTCATGTAGAAATAGGTGGTCAAGCATCCAACAATCTCAACCAGGTACAATTCCAAAATCCGGGTTGATACTGAAAAAGTCCTGACAGATAAACCCAATAACATTTTGCCTGGCCCGAGAATCGAGCTCATGACTTCACGCTCAGCAGGCGCACTTGCAACCACCAAAACAACGAGGCAGTCTCTATACATAGATAACAATTTTAATCGCATTCATGCATGCGTAGCGAACTTTGACACATTTTGTGTTCTTTTTTTTTTTTTTTTGGTAGTGGCATCTCGCAGGTTAACCTAGGAGGTTGTCGGCTGCTTAACCGGACTTTCCTGTGGATGCCCTAATAATAAATTATTATTAAGGCCTCCAGCCAGGGGCATACGAACTAAATTAAATTAAATCTAAAGCGACCACGCTAAGGGCACCCCCTGCGGGGTACGAGCCTCGGCTTAGGGCGTCGCTTGAGGGAGGACAGCAAGGGACTGGCTGGATCGAACAAGGATTATCATAATTATTATTATCAGGGGAATTTAAAGCTACAGGCTCAGCGGCTACGCGGGCTGGCACGAGCAAGGGTCGGGGAGGTGATGCATTAGGTGCATTACGGGGACGTCGCGACGGGCCTCGGCGGCGAGGCCTAAATGACGGCGGTCTGTGTCTGTGTACTGTGCTGGTGGCCCTACGGCTCTCTTGGAGCAGGGTTATAGCGTCATCGGGGTACAATAGTGAATGCCTAGGACGGCGAATTCTACTTATCTGGGAGGGGGTGTATCGGGCGGCAGCCGCGATGAGAGGGTTGGGGTGCTTTTCAGCAGACTCGAAATAACGCTTGCAAATGCGTTTTATAAACTGTTGGATAGTGGGAATCTTGAGGTCGAGATGGAGGTTTTCGTTTCTAACGTAGAGGGGGGCTCCCGTGACCTTACGTAAGGCACGGTTTTGGAGGGTCTGCATCTTATGGAGGCGGTACGATTTCGCGTGTGGGAACACTACGCAGGCGTAGGTCATGATGGAGCGTATGCACGTGGTGTAAATGCGCAGTTTGCACTTAAGGGACAATCTGCTGCGTGCGTTCATGATAAAGTGAAGCCTACCCAGAGCGAAGGCGGCGCGCGAGCGCACCGTCCTTATGTGCTCACCGAAGGTCAAGTGTCTATCGAGGATGACTCCTAAGTACTTGGCTTGCTTCTCCCAAGGGATCGGCTTGCCGAACATGGTTATCGGTTTGGGGTCGGGGGGTCTGATCCTACGCTTTTTCGCGAAGAGTACGGCTTGACTCTTATCGGGGTTGACTTCTATTCTCCATTTCCTGAACCAAGCGCCTAGTACGTTGGCGGAAGTTTGGAGAGTGCTAGCTATGCGGTCGCGCACGATACCGGAGTAGAAAATGGCAGTGTCGTCTGCGAAGAGAGCTAACTTTGCCTGTCTATTTTTGGGGATGTCGCTAGTGAAGAGTGTGAACAGGAGGGGCGAGAGCACGGAGCCCTGGGGGACACCGGCGCGGATAGAGTGGGGGGCGGATAGTGCGCCCTCTATGCGATAGCGGAAAGTACGATTCGAGAGAAAGTCCCGTAGGATGAGCACGAGACGGTCGGGCACGCCGAGTTGGTACAGCTTGTATAATAAGCCGTTGTGCCAGACTTTGTCGAAAGCCTTCGCTATGTCGAAAAAGAGCGCGCCTGTCATCGTGCCGCGCTGAAAACCGGCGCTTATGTGCTCGACGATGCGGTGGACCTGTTGTACGCACGAGTGTTGGGTACGAAAACCGAACTGTTCGTTGGGGATGAGGCTCTTCGCATCGGCAAAGTCCTTGAGTCGCTTATAAATAAGCTTCTCGTAGATTTTACAGAGTACGTTGAGGAGGCTGATCGGTCGGTAGCTGGTGGGTTCGTTCGCGGGTTTTCCCGGCTTAGGGATACCTATGACGGTGGCTTCTTTCCACGATTGAGGGAAGACGTTGTGACTCATGGCGCCATTGAAGATGGCGGTCATGAGTATAATGAAAGGGGCGGGGAGAAGTTTCATTACTTTGTTAGTGATGCCGTCTATGCCGGGGGCTTTGCGGGGTTTGAGATTTTTAATGACCTCTTGCACCTCGTCGGGAGTGACGGGGGGCAGGGGGTCGTCGGGGTCTTCGAACGGCGGGAGTGAGGCTCTGCGTTCTACTTCTGCGTCTACCTTGAGGAGGTGCGCTCGGTCGACCGGTTGGGTGCTAGGAGTGCATTGCGCTTCTAGACTGTCGGCCAGGCACACGGCCTTTTCGATGTCGTCGAAGGCTATGCTCTTATCGGGGCGGATGAGAGGGGGCATGGTGGCCACTCCATCGGATTGGAGTCTCCTTTGAAGCTGCCAGAATGCTTGGTGAGTGGGCTCTAAGTCGCTCAGCGTCTTATCCCAGTGCGCGTTACGCTGCTCATCGATGCGTTTCTTTACAGCACGCTGTAAATAGCGCATGTGAGCTTTGTTCGCGTCGCAGGGAAACGCGCTGTAGGCACGTACGGATGCGTTCTTTTCCGTTACCAGTTCGCGTACGTCCGCCGGTAGTTTCCAGTGATGGTTGTCCATCAATGGAACTTCCCGTGAACAACTGTTCAAAACGGATTGTACGTGACCGGTGAACGAATCGATCGCATTCGTAGTGTCAGTGACCGAGGCGATGACGTCGGGAATAGAGTCTAAGTGGGGGGAGCTGGTCGATTGTAGGCTTTCGCTTACTTTCTTCCAGTCCGTGATCGTTTGGGTGGGAGGGGGTCGGGAAGGATCAGAGGGCCCCGAGCGAGGTGCCAGTGCCATGATCACGGGACGATGGTCGGAGTTGAGCTCGTGTAGCGTCTCTATAGACTGTAAACGAAGGTTTACGTTCTTTAGAAGCGCCACATCGAGAATATCGGGAAGGTGCGCGGTGTTGTGCGGATAGTGGGTGGGATGCATCGGAGCAATAATGTCGAAGTTGAGAGTGGCACACAGGCCGAACAGTTGCCTGCCTCTCGCGGTCGTCGTATTACTTTTCCAAGCGGGATGTTTGGCATTGAGATCGCCCGCTATGATAACGGAGTCACTCAAGCCGAGGAGGGCAGTAAGGTCGTGGGATAGGATTTCGCGTTTTTCCCCCACATCGGTGGCGGCGGGAGGGATATAGGAAGAGACGATAGTGATGGGTTGGTGACCGGTCATGGCTAGCCGACAGATCGATACCTCGAAAAGTGAGAGAGGAGGTGGGTCTAACGGGATGCAGTGGAGCGTTTTGCGGTAATAAATAAGGGTGCCGCCCATGTGACATCTAGTTCTATCGTTCCTAACTATACGGTAGTTGGCGATATTCGGGTCCCGACGGTGAGGTTTTAAGAACGTTTCCTGTACGAGGAGAACGTCTAATTGGTGGTCGCGGAGGAACGTAGTTATTTCGTCGCGTTGTTTGGTGATGCCGTTAGCGTTAAAGAAACCTATTTTTAGGGAGCGCGGTTTGGTTCTACATAGGTTCTTATTATCCATTAAAGATTTTATATTTTATTTATTATGAGCTAGATTGCGCAGGGCTTGCGTAATCTTGGGAAAGGTGTTGTACACCATGAGTAGCTTCATAGGATCGCCTTTGCAGGCGATGATATCCCTGGCCATAGCGTGAGCGTTATCAGAAGAGAATACGCTGAATGTGCTGAGAATGACGACCGCGGGGTCAAACGCGAGGTCGTCGTTTACGACCGGTAGAGAGGCGGCGGCGTTAGCCGGTAAGGACGCGTTAGTCGGAGGCGATAGAGAGGGGGGCGCAGCTATGGGCGAGGCCATTAGGGCTGCGATCTTGGGCGTAGAGGTGGTTTTGAGAGCTGGGAAAGCTCGTTGTTGCTGGAGGTTGTTAAGGGGAGCCCACGGACTGGGTCTCTGAGGGCTGAGGCGGGCGGGGAGTTGAGAAGAGGGGATCGCCACCGAAGGGCTTTCCCTTTGTTGACGGGCGTTGGCCCGCTTCACGAGCTTGGGCGAGGTTGATTTCGGTGCCTTAGGGCAGCCGCGATAGTTAGCGGGGTGACCGGCTTCGCCGCAGAGCACACAACTGGGAGGGTCGGTGCAGAGTGCGCCATCTTTGGGTCGGGGACAGTCTACAGTGCCGTGGTCACCTAGACACTTGACGCATCTAGGTGTGGCGAAACAGTTGGTCTGAGCGTGACCGTATAATTGGCAACGGTGACATTGCCCTATTACGCCTGTTTTATAAGGCTTCTCTATAATGATGCCGGAAAGGCTACAGATCGCTTTGACCTGGAAGATCGGGTGGTGTCCTTCGGTAGGATCGCATACGACTAGCACCATGTCGTAGGCGGCCCCACCTCTGGGTCGGTGCATCCGGTGCACCTGGGATACTGGGACTCTCTGCGACTGAAGGTCGCTGAGGATGTCCTCTGTGGGGATTTCCTTCGGGATGCGTCTTATGACGACCCTGGTAGATTTCTCCTCGGGGAGAGAGTACGTGTGAAACGGGGGGCGCTACAGGTTTTTTGGCCTTGCTGGCCGGGGCGGAAGTTTTCCCCTTCTTCCTCTTGCCTCCTTTGCCGACCTGGATGTAGTCGTCTTCGGAGGAGGAGGAGGAGGGAGAGGACGAGCTAGTCTCGGAGTCGGAGGCAGTGGCATCCGAGAGACAGGGAGAGGGGTTGACGCACACGTCCATGTCTTCCGAGACAGTGACGGCGGTCGTAGGAGGCGCGATGGCCGAAGTAGAGGGAGCCTCTACGAGAGGGTCGATGGTGGGCAAGGATGCGAGGCATGGTATACCTATTTTAGCGGGCGGCGGAGAGAGAGGGCTATCTACGCAAATTATTGCGGGGTTGACATGCTGCAGGTCGGCTATTTGGGTACCGTACCGACGTTGAATGTCGGGGTCCCTGACTATGATTTTAACGAACGCGAGAAGCGCGTCCATATTAAAAGGAAATTAATTACCTACTTATAATATTTGCCTAACAGGCCTAACTCCCCGGGAGGATAGCCCGGGGATGCGTAACCCTCCCCGCCGGGTATAGGCAGGGAGGTGAGTGACCTAATGGTGAGCCCTAAGCTTGCTTTTTACCCGTCGCCAGTCTTAATGTGCGTACGGGGCCTGAACCAGTCTAGTGCGAAGGGTGTAGACACACCCGACCGACACTAGGTGTGTTGCTGTAAGGGAAACCAGAGCTAGAGTCGACTAGGAGATCCCCCAAGGCCGGTTGTTCTAGCTCCCGTCCGATTTGTAGCTTAACCCTGAAGGGGCTTCAGCTGGGTGTATCGGGTCCACACCCTCTCGGTTTCGTTGACACCGTGAGGTTTCCACCGAGAACCACGAAACTGTGGATTTTCCCAGAAGGGGAATTTACACAACACACGTTTTGACTGTACTTTGAAAAAAGACAGATATCAGCCGCCGCCTCGAAAGAGGCAACTTTTGAATTGTAGTGGCGTAGCTAGCGAGCAGCTACGGAGAATGCTACGGCAGAGCGTAGCGACAACGATCACTGACACAACACGAGCGAATTACGCGGAGTAACACGTCCGTGCGCGGCGAGCGTTGATGCGAGAAACATTTTGTGTTCATAGCGCCTGGAGTATTTATCAGGGAGGCGCAGGTTTGAATCCTGCTCACGACCATATAATTTTTCCGTAAATATTTACAACTTTAGGATATAAAGTGATCTCTAGAATTTCATCTAAATATGTTCAGTTCAACTCAGTTTTCACGAGATTAATTAAAAAATATTTTTTTTTTAGGAAATGATAGAATAAGATAAAATAATCATGAAATCTGTACATTAGAACGTAATGACCTTCTGAATTTTTTAGAGGAAAACCAACGCAAGCACTCGGATGCAATAGGGCTGCCTACCTACAATTGTTTACGTCGTAATAATACGCGGGACAATATGGCGGGACATGTTTACAACAGAGAATTTTAAGGGCTATTGTTTGCCTTTTACAACCTATTGTAAATGATAATGAAAGTGAAATGCGATGGTATTTTGGTTAGTTGAATTCTTGAACAAAGAAAAATAATGTGGTAAGCAAGATTTAAATAAAAACTAGTTGTCGCCCACTGGCCGAAATTCGACCATAATTCATATAAATTATAAATTTGAATGTTAAAAAGGTTGTATTGTCAAAGATGTATTTGTGTGTGTGTCAAACGCATGGTAGTGTGTGTAATCTTTTTTTTATTAATTTAATGTATTTCTAATGCATATTATATAAAAATATTAGCTTTTAGCACTCCTTCTACATTTAAAATTTTACTGTGCCAAATTTCATACTCCTCCATCCGCGTAATTTTCGTAAAAAGGGGTACATAGATTTTGTTTCACGTATGAATATAGAGATACTCCGGATCTATGCAGTCTCTGCATCTTGACTACCACGCTGGTCTAGCGGTCAGTAACAACCCGGTGTCAGCAAGTTGGTGGTGTGACTCCCCCATGCTTCGGAGAACACGTAAAGCCGTCGGTCCTGCGCCTGATCTCTCTCCGGTCGTATCGGATTGCCTTCTCATTGGTATATGTGAGTGAAGGAAGAGGGAGTGCACCTGTGTTTGCGCATACACCTACGCACTATAATATCTCCTGCGTACTTGGCTAATCTCCGTGGACCGACGACCGAAATACGGTCGGGAGGAGTATTTTTTTAATTATTCGTCATTTGTAGCCATCCAAATTTAGGAAACTTAATTTAGCCTTATAACTTTCCAGTTCGCTACACATGCGATAATGCCTTTGAAATATTTACCTATATGTATTTTGCTTAGTTTTTATTTTTTTATAATAATCATTGAAAAATATGCTGATTACTTGCCGGGAGAGAAATATTGTGGCGCGCTAGTGCATTCGTGCGCTTCTATATAAAAAAAAACTTGAACATCTGCAGTATTCCTATAAATTAAATAAATAGAAGTCATATTAAAAGTCGATGAGGTTATGTAATATCGGTACAGATAAATCTTCTTCTTATCGTGTGATTGATGAACAACCTAGTGTCAGAGTTTAAACCGCCCGTAGGTCTCTGACATGGGTTTACACATAATCGAGAGCATCTCTCAGGTGTGCTGGTTTCCTCACGATGTTTTCCTTCACCGCTTTAATCAAGTGATAATTAATTTATAATACGCACATGACTTCGAAATGACAGTGATGCTTGGATTTAAACTTGCGACCTTTGCCTTGTCAGTTCAAAGGTCATATCACTAGGCTATCAATATTGCATAGATCGATGGATCGAGGTTAAGCTGCGATTGTTGCGGTTGGTCTCTAGATAGGTGACCAACATTTCATATCAAGAGTCCTCGGAGAGCACTTTAAATCGTAGGTCCCGGTTATTAAAAATAAGATCTATGACAGCCGCTATGGATAGTCAGATACTCGAAAGGCTGACAACCAGTCTTACCATGAGATATCGTGTTAGCTTATAACTGGGTTGTGGAGGTCAGATAGACAGTCGCTCTATGTAAAATGCTGGTATTAGGCTATATCTGGTTAGATTGGAAGCCGAACCTAACGTAATTCGAAAAAACGCTAGGCAGATACATAATAATTAGTTTGATTCAAAACATTGCCACGGGCTCAGCTCATGACTAAAGGCTCCGTTCGAGATCGAAACTAGTCGGGCAATCCCGAAAAATACGGGCTCAGCTCATGACTAAAGGCTCCGTTCGAGTTCGAAACTAGTCAGGCAATCCCGAAAAATACGGGCTCAGCTCATGACTAAAGGCTCCGTTCGAGTTCGAAACTAGTCGGGCAATCCCGAAGAATGCAAGTGAGTAATAACCGTTGAATTATAATTAAGAATAAAGGTCGTTCTCGTTTAGTTAACATCTCATTTTCTTCTCCAAAATATGGTTTAAATAATCCCCTTTTACGTAGAGTCATAATTCTGTGTGGGTGCTATCGTGAAAATAAATGTACGATGATATTGTAGGGCCCAACGTGGGCGCCATAATAGAGCCTTTATATCTGCTTTAGAAGAGCCTATTTTGTTTGAATAGGTTAATGACAGTAAATTCTAATTCTTGAGATTGACTTTTAACATATTGCCGTGATAATGTTTAAATAACAAAAAATAAAAGGGAGTCTATTGAATTGATTTTTTGCCTTTTTCTACGGGGAGTAATAGCGTCATGTCTATGGTATGTCTGTAATTTTTACTACAAAACGTTAAATCGAACACTCACATATTTAGTTTATATGTACGTATTTATTTATTGTATTTTATTTTATTTAATGTTTCCTGGAATATATTATACTCCTCCCAACCGTATTTCGGTCACGGCGCCCTATCTCCACGGAGATTAGCCAAGTACGCAGGAGATATTATAGCGCACAAGTGTATGCGGAAACACAGGTGCACTCCCTCTTCCTTTACTCTCATAGATCGTTGGGACGGCAATCCGACACGACCGGAGAGAGATCAGGTGCAGGACCGACGGCTTTACGTGCTCCCCGAAGCACGGGGGTGTCACACCAACTTCCTAACTCTGGGCTGTTTCTGAGAATTTTCTTACAAAAAATCCCAATAACACTTTGCCTAACCTGGGAATCGAGGACCTCACGCTCAGTAGTCGCGCTTGCGACCACTAGACCAACGAGACAGTCCCTGGAATACATAGCATTACGCCTGTAATGTTAGTAAGGATAGGCAGAGGACTACGCACTTGTACCGGGAATTGAGTTTAAGACTTTACACGCGGCCATTAGAACGACGAGACAGATATATTTTGTGCTATTTTAAATCTGGCATTTATACAGTGACTGTATTGTGCCAAATTGTTTTATTAATATACCATTATTAACAATTAACTCAAATTCACAATAACACCAAACTTTATTTCTGAACTCAACTACAATTATTTCTTACATAACCACTTCCAGCGAAACTTAATGTTAGAACAATGAAGTTTAAAACAACAACCTGTATTTAATAATAACAGTAAAATTTATTTCGGTGAAATTTTAGTAGGACCCCAATTAGGGCGCGTTTTTCAACTATATTATAATGTTTTTCGAACCTTTCTTAATAAATTACGTAACATAGCACGCCTGTATTGTGTACATGTATATAGACTGACCTGTTGGTCTAGTGGTTAGTAGCCCTGACTGCTATGCCGGAGGTCGTGGGTTCGATTCCCACTCAGGACAAATGTTTGTGTGATGAGCACGATCATTTGTTCTGTGTCTGGGTGTAATTTATCTATAATATGTATGCATTTAGAAATATATAAGTATGTTTATCAGTTGTCTAGTACTCATAACACAAGCTCTGCTTAGCTTGAGACTAGACGGCGTTGTGTGATAGTTGTGGAATATTATTATTTATGTATTCCCCGAAGGAGTAGGGAGAGTTGTAAGCCACATTTCACTTTTTGTTCCGACTTCCAAAAAGGAGGAGGTTATCATTTCGGTTGTATTTTTTTTTTATTAAATCCTATGTGGTGCCATAGCCACTTAAAGTTAAAAAAAAATTTGGAAAAGAATACGGTCGCGAGCAGGATTCCAACTTGTGCCTCCCGGATAAATACTCCAGGCGCTCTGACCACTAAGCCATCTCAACCTCTGCTCATCACCGCGAATTATTTCCACATTTTAATATGTCTTTTGGTGACGTTATTGCTATCTATTCAATCCCTATACAGGTGACCAACAATTTATAACTTTAAAGTTCGCTAAGCATGCGTTAATGTATTTCAAAGATTTATCATAACATAACATAGCATCACGCCTGTATTCCCCGAAGGGGTAGGCAGAGGTGCACACAGTTGTACACCCACATTTCACCAATGCTGTTATAAAGTCCCATGTAATAGGTGGTGAGCCTATTGCCATCTACCGGGCACAATTCCAAACTCCGGTCTGCTACTGAGAATATGCTAACAGAAAAACTCAATAACACTTTGCCCGACCCGGGAATCGAACCCAAGACCTCATGCTCAGCAGTCGCGCTTGAGACCACTAGACCAACGAGGCAGTTTCCTCGTTAAAGAAGATTTATCTGTATTGCCATTTGCTGGGTATAACTCCAAACACCGGGCGTTCTTGCTATACCTAACTTATATCCAAGATAAATCTTTGAGAAGCATTAACGCATGCTTAGCGAACTCTAAAGTTATTATATTAAATGGAAAAAGAATACGGTCGCGAACAGGATTCGAACCTGCGCCTCCCGGATGAATACTCCAGGAGCTCTGACCACTAAGCCATCTCGACCTCTGTTCACCACCGCGAATTCTTCTTCCATATTTTAACACGTCTTATGGCGACGTTATTGCAATCAATTCAGTCCCTATACTGGTGACCGAACCGACACGACTAACTTTGCAGTTAATACAATGTCGCAAAGAATGCAATTACCTTAATAATTCAAGATAAATCTTTGAAAAGCATTAACGCATGATTAGCGAACTCTAAAGTTATTATATTAAATGGAAAAAGAATACGGTCGCGAACAGGATTCGAACCTGCGCCTCCCGGATGAATGCTCCAGGCACTCTGACCACTAAGCCATCTCGACCTCTGTTCACCACCGCGAATTCTTCTTCCATATTTTAACTTATATTGTTCATATCAAGTGGCTAGGAGGATCCTGTTTCTTTTAGCAATAAGAATTCCTTTTAGTAATAAACGTGGAAATTACTTTGATGAGGAAAACCCGATAAAACTGATCTAATTCTGATTAACGAACATAATGAAAATACTTTCATTCCACCTGAATAACATAGAATTTTTGGTCAAAATTTTTTTGGATACCGCCCTTTGTTTTATTTATAAAACCATATACTTAGGTTACTTTGTTATAGATAAAAAGGTGCGAAATAAAGATTTTTACTACCGTTCCGCCCCGGGTTTGCACGGATGCAATTTAAAAGCAAAACACTATTAAAATCAACAACTTTTTCGATTTTTTTAAAAATCATTTTGATTATTTTATTTGACAATAAATCTCCAAGTCAGTCGAGCCATCTTTCATACATTTCGCAGTAGATTTATATATATATATATAATACATATATAAAACTCTCGTGTCACTGTGTTTATTATTGAACTCCTCCGATACGGCTTGACCGATTTTATGAATGTTTTTGTGTATTTTTGATAGATCTGAGAATAGTTCGTAGGCTATTTTTTATGCCCCTAGAATTATATGGTAGAACAACGTTTGCGGGGCACAGCTAGTGTATATATATATATTCCAAACTCCTGAGAATGTTCTAAAAAAACTCGATAACACTGCCCGACCCGGGAATCGAAACCGAGACCTCATGCTTAGCAGTCGCGTTTGGAACCACTAGATCAACGAGGTACTTAGACTTTCCACGATATTTCCAAATCACTTCCTGACTGGGACAGGACAATAAGGGACTAAATAAAGGGTAAAAACAGGTTGAGAGGGTAAGCGGTCCCTCATCACGAGGGCGCAATCAACATACGGCCCTTTGCTTCCAGCGGCCACTTATATGGTTAATGTGCGACTTGGAGTGTAAGCAGAGTTTCAAGTAGGGAACCAGGCGGTTCTAAAGGATATAACTAAACTTATTGATGGGCGCTAGACGAGACAAAATTTACATTTATTTGTAAGACGTAGGCCTATCGCCCTCAGTAAGTTAAGTTTGAAGTTATAATTTTATCTGGTAAAATAATACGGTCGTGAGCAGGATTCGAACCTTCGCCCCCCGGATAACTACCCCAGGCGCTCTGACCACTAAGCCAGCTCGACTTCTGCTCACCACCGCGAATTCTTCTTTCACATTTTAATACGTTTTTTGGTGACGTCATTGCCATCTATTCAGTCTCTTTACAGGAAACTGAACCAACACGACTAACTTTGCAGTTAATAGATAGGTTAATAGATGCAATTAACTTAACAAATACAGATAAATCTTGGAAAAGCATTATCGCATCCTTAGCGAACTCTAAAGATATAATAAATCAAATTTTAACCGGATTAATCACGTGTATTATTGGTTTTTGTTTTTCCTGACGTTTCGAACACTTTGCAGCGTTCGTGGTCGCAGGAGGACTAAGGTGTCAGGCGTCTCAACAGTATATTTAAAATTATTTCAGTCTATCGTACATATAATTGATAAAATACATAACATTATTTTAGTCTCTGATACATATTTAAAACTAAATCAAGTTCTCAAACATAATAACTTACGAGCTCCACATCCCCGTCGCAGAAGCCGCCCAAAGCCCATCTAGCCCCCAAAGTTATAATTTTTTGTGGAGAAAAGAATACGCTAAGTTTTCTTAATTTCCTGTTTGATTGATTCCCATGTGTAACAGGCACAGAAAGCCTTAACCATAACCATAAATAGTCCATACATCCTGTTCTACTACAGGACAAGTATCTCTTCTCATACAGAGAAGGCAGGAGCATTGATCATCAGGCTAGCTCACTGCGGGTAGGTGATTTCAGACTATTAAGTCCAGGTTTCCTCAAGGTGTTTTCTTTTGATTTATGACAATGGTACGTGATGTCTTAGGTTCTATTCCCGGGTCGGTAAACTGTTATTGGATTTCACTGTTAGGAAATTTTCATTAGAAGTCCGGAGTCTAGACTATTGCCCAGTTCATGGCAATAGATTCACACGGTACTTTGAAAGTCAAAGTCAAAGGTTTTTATATCATGTAGACCATACAAAGGCCCTTATGAAATGTCAGAATTTAGGAGCACTTTATAACAGCATTGGTAAAATATTGGTACACCTCTGCCTACTCCTTTAAAGAATACCAGCGTGATACTATGTTATGTTAATAAATCAACAAAGTCAGCTTTAAAGAAATAACTCTTCAACTAAGTTACTTTTAATTTTATTAACGGCACCGCTTCCGTTAATGGCGTCTCTAAAATAAAATGATGCGGATGCAATCGGTGGGTGGGATCAGAACGGATATCGGAGTTCCTCGACGGTGTCTGTCAGGATATGACGGGAGTTTCCGGGGTGCAACCCTGGAAATCTGTAGCGCGTCGCACGTGGGTGAATGATATTTAGCATTATATTACACACCAGTTGTGCCCCGCGGTTTCACCCGCATATAATTATCATAACTTAACATAGCATCACGCCTGTATTCCCCGAAGGGGTAGGCAGAGGTGTACACAGTTGTTCACCCACATTTCACCAATGCTGTTATTAAGTCCCATGTAAGAGGTGGTGAGCCTATTGCCATCAACCGGGCACAATTCCTAACTCCAGTCTGCTACTGAAAATTTTCTTATAGAAAAATTCAATAACAGTTTGCCCGATCTGGGAATCGAAACTTAGAGCAACGAGGCAGTCGATCCCCGAGGATCGAACCCGAGACCTCATGCTCAGCAGTCGCGCTTGGAACCACTAGACCAACGAGGCAGTTACCTATACTAACCAACAAATATAACTACCAATAGTACTAACCAACAAATAGAAAATAATTCACAGTTCTTCTCGTCAATGCTCAGATCTCATCGGGTGGCGGCTATGCCGTTATGCGTCACACTGCACGTTCGCGCGAGTGTTGAAATATTTCCATTTTACATTATCTCCTAAACTATGCATCCAAATAACATGCTGTATAAGGCAAAGTTAACCTTCATAAAATTATCTTGATGATGAATTAGTTTTTGTTCGTAAGGATTAATATGCAATGCCTTTTTTCTTTTTTTTTCAGCCTAAAAATAATGCTCTAAAAACACTTTTATATTTTCATTAAATTTTTGGCACAAATACCTGGCTGTAAATACCTGTGGCTTATGTATAAGAGATAGGCATATGCCATCGGAATTTTTATTTAAATTTACTTAAGAGAAATATTTTTGACGAGCACTGTATTTAGTATCATTAACCATTTCGCCAGCGCAGCCGGATAAAGCAGTTCAGGAGCGCTATTTCTTCCGACTTACTTAACAAAAATCAGTATTTAAGGCTCATTGAGAGGTGTAGCCTAATATTAGATAGTCTATACAATTCCTCACGAACCTGACTATCATAATTATAATTATTTGTTATAGACGTTAAGGCTATGTGGTGCTTTTAATAATTTAAATCTTTCCCAAGAAACTTTGAGAACTAATAGACACAAACGGGATTTGAACCGGTGACTTTGGTCCGCACCCTGACAGAAGTCACCGATTCAAATCCCCTCTGCCTCGTTGGTCTAGTGGTCCCAAGCGCCATTGCTGAGCATGAGGTTTCGGGTTCGAGACCGGGTCGGGCAGTGTTATTGAGTTTTTCTGTTACGAAATTCTCAGTAGCAGCCCAGAGTTTGAAATTGTGGCTCACCACCTTTTACATGGGACTTAATAACAGCATTTGGTGAAATTTGGGTGTACAACTGTGTACACCTCTGCACCTTCGGGGGACACAGGCGTGTTGCTATGTTATGTTGTTATGTTATGTCAGTCCGTGTCATCGCTCTTCTATCTGAGCTACCGTGTCACTCGTTCATATCTATTAAATTTCAAGCTCAATTATTTTCTCCTTATAAAAGAAAGGAACGTATTACCTTACCCTGCGAGGAGTATAGGCGTGATGCTGTGTTATATAAACAAACTGAAATAAGATATTGTTGTTTCGTTACAAAGGTTTTCCTCTCACGACTTACATTCCTCAAATTATTTCAAGTTTCCTTTAACTTGAGGATAATATAAGTTCCTGCCAATGAGGACATACTTCCAACTTTAGATCATAGTTTTGATGTCTGATATTTTGGACATCCGATAGCATTGAAGTAAGTATCTCAAGTATCGTTACACAAGAGGTCCCAAGCTGTATTACTATACCTAGCGTTCGTCAGTTTGTTTGTCACATGTTTTCAAGAGGCCGACTATCTTTTATTTTTTATTATTTGTTTAGAGGCATTTGTCCAGGATATAACAACCCCAGCGTGACCTAAACTAAATAAAACAAAAAAAATATATAACAAATTAATATTAATGCAAGATCATATTCTTGATTATAAACTTCGCAGCATCAGATTTCGGTATATTATATATTTCGATAATATACCCAGAAATACTCCCCGATCAAGTTTATTTATTTTAAAATGCTGGATTAATTCATCTCGTTCTCTCTGGTGCTTAACGCATTCAATAAGAATGTGCTGAACGTCATCTAACATGCCACACACATCACAATTGGGAGAATCAGATTTCTTAATTAAAAGCCCAACTATCTTGGGGTCGGCTTCCAGTCTAACCGGATGCAACTTAATACCAGTATTTCGAGCGGAGCGGACATCGCCAGGCGTCTCCTTAAGACGAATACAACGAGGATTGAAAATTCAATAGATTTGTACGCGACAAGGTAGCTCAGTCTATAGAGTGATGACACGGAATGTCAAGGGTCGCGGGTTCAAGCCCCATTCCTGTCTATTATTTTTTCAATGTTTCCTTTAAAAGTGGTCATTAATATAGGCATTACATGGCCGCAACATGTATAAAAAATAACATTATTTACGATGGAATATTAACTGTTTCTACGAGATTGTAAAAAGACATGTTTTGAGGTAAAAAAGGCACTTTAGCGAGACTTATACATCGTATGATGTTTTCGTTAGTTTTACGCGTTACGTGCCAAGTGATATTAGCTTTACAAATAAAGCTTTTAGCGGAGGCTTTGATAACTTTCTACAAGGTACGTGATTCCCTATCCGTCTTACAATGTTTTAATGGAGTTTGTCTTGGAATTCATGGGGCGTTGCTGTAGGTTTTTTATGTTGAAGTGCTCATTGGTTGACTATCGTGATTTGAATGATAATAGTACAGCATTTACGTATTATACAAGTGAACTAAATGGGTCACTACAGTAGGTACAGACTGAATTGTTACCTAAACCCATAGGCGAGGCCCAATGGTACCGAGACGTTGTAATGATCACAGCTCGCGCGTTTCATATGACGTTGTTCAACTCACTTGCGGAGATGAAAATGAATTTAATTGCGTAAACTTATTTTGTTGTTAATAATGGCGCGCGGTTTTTCTTTTTTCGTGCGCCGTGTGTATGTTTTATGCGCTCGCAAGTGATAGTAGAGGCCCTGACTTGTTAAACAGCCTTATACTAAAATATAATAAACTTATTACTTTTGTAAACAGCTTTTGTGGGACGTAGCATCTCGCCTGTATTTCCAAAGGTTAGACAGAAGTACTTTAGTATACCCATATTTCTCTGATGTTTTGGAAGATATTTGTTATTACCATATGATTGTTATTCATTACCTCGTTGGACTAGTGACCTCAAGCACGACTGCTGAGCGTTAGGTCCTGGTTTCAATGGTCAGCTAAAGTTTTTCTGTTAGTAAATTCTCAATAGCAAACCGGGGTTTGGAATTGTGCCTGGTTCATGGAAATAGGCGCACTATTTATTACGAAGGACTTAATAAATGCATTGATGAAATGTGGGGTGCAACAGCATTCCTCTGCTTAACCGCTGGGGTATGTAGGCGTGATGATATCCTTATGTGTACCTGTCCATATCACCATAATAAAAGCAAATCTACACTCGCGTTTGGCCTACAACGTATTTTTTATGAACACAGAGCGTGTGCAATGTTTTGCATACTTCATAGTTAAACTAATTTGCGCAATAGGAACAAATTCGAACCGTGTTCATATGCAGATGGGATATAAAAATAGATTTCTATGTAGAAATTCTGTATGCACTGTTATTTTTATGACATACACGTATTTAGGGCTATGAAATTCAATTTTTATATGACAACTGGCTGTGCCCGCGACTCCGTCCGCGTGGATGTCGTAAATAACAAATGTTCGACGTGATTCTTTAAATTGGCATAACTTTTTTATTTATGATCCGATTTACATGAAACAAAAAGTAAATGTTAAGTGAAGCTTACCACAATAATCTACCACATCTAAATCGGATAAGCCGTTTCTGAGATTAGGGTGCTATTTGCGTTGATAAAGGTCCCAATAATACTTTTTCTCATATATCTTCCATTTACAGGCAGCGATCCGTTACATTTTTATTTTAAGTATATAGATTTGTTAGTTTTTGTGATTTATTTGTATTTGATAAGGTGATCGCATCTGTACGACATTGTATTAACTGCAAAGTTAGTCAAAACTAGGTGCACGGTTCCAAGGCGTTGATCTTATGGAGAAGAGCCGGCAAGAAACTCCATAGACACTCTTTTTAAAATAAATTGATAAATAAGGTAATGTGAGAATAATGCAGGTTAATGAGCAGAATAAGAAAGGAAAGTAAACTTATATAGCCTTTAAAATGATTGCCAAGGCAGTTAGGAGCTGACCAGTCCCGACCGACAGCACCCGTTCACGAGCATGACGCGCACATCAGCCTCGCTTAGCTCAACCATTTTGTAGGGAACTCGACGACCCGATGTACGACGCCACCATCAGCAAGACATTTTAGCGAGCATGACAAAGTCGTAATGCCTGACAATAGGCAGTATGTATGTAATATGGGATTAAAACTAACATTAATATCCACACAAAATAGTGATGCTCAAGTGTTACCTCATTTCAGGTCCTCATGATCACAAATTGTTAGAGTTACTCGAATTTCAACATTGAACCGCGTCATTCGCGAATGTCCTCACTTTTCAATTTGACACCGAGTCGCGATTGACCTAAGTGAATTTCAACATTGACCCACCTCACTCGCGAATGTCCTCAACTTGTTCCTCACTCGCCTCATTTTTCAATTTTACACTACCGAGTCGCGAGTTGTTTAGTGAATGTCTTTGAATGATTCCTCACCTCAAATGAGGGGCACCTCATGAAGACCTCGCGAGGGAAAATAAGGTCCTCCCTCATCCTCACATAAAATTGATGAGTTACATATCACTACCACAAAAGATTATAATCAACGAGTGTGTTTTTCATATTTTTTCTTTATCGCAAAGTTATTTACAAGTACAATATATTTCCTCTCTACTCCAATTCAGGGCTTAACTTTATGGTTTACGCAGTTTGTATGCCGATTATCTACGCAATATTACCATGATATTATAGTTGATATATAACATCACGCCTTTAGCCCCGAAGGGGTAGACAGATGTGTACTGTTGTAGACCTTCATCTGCTTAGTTGGTCTAGTGATCCTAAGCGCGACTGCTGATTGATCCAGAGTTCGATTCCCGGTCG
This sequence comes from Xylocampa areola, assembly GCA_935421205.1. Classification (NCBI taxonomy): domain Eukaryota; kingdom Metazoa; phylum Arthropoda; class Insecta; order Lepidoptera; family Noctuidae; genus Xylocampa; species Xylocampa areola. The sequence continues at coordinate 2,310,461 of OW285216.1, forward strand.
GGCAAAGTGTTATTTGGTTTTGCTGTTAGTAAATTCCAAACTCTGGGTGGTGAGCCAATAACCATTAGAGAATTTTATAACAGTAAATCTCAATAAAACTTCGTGCGACCCGGGTATCAAACTTATGACCACACACAGGAACCACGCGTGCGAACACTAATCTATCGAGGCAGTAACTCTTCAAGACTTCTGATTACCTAATTTATTAAATATTTTTTGTTCAGTTGAGAACATGTTTTTAAAACAAATTCTTCTACTATATGCCACCTTTGTCCAATATTTTATGAAATAGAGTAAGTATACCCAATTAGGTAAATTATTTATGTAACCATTAATTACTACTTTTATAGGCACTGGTGTCACCGACGGCGATAAGCGAGGAGCGAATTGAGCGAGTAATTGATGAAACGAGTTGGCGAGTAGCGAGTAGATTATTTTGTCGCAAGACTAGATATATGCGAGATCTCTATAAAAATATGCTTAAAAAAAATCAAAAATGGATCTACGTTTGGCCACCAACTCGCTTGATGGTGAGCGACGGTGTGTCCGAGGATAGGGCACGTAGATCCAGAAGAAATCTATTCACTCTATCATATCCCTAGATTGTATGTCTCAGGAAACATGGAAGACGGCAGGGAGTTCCATTCACGGGCAGTACAAATCAGTGCGTGCGTACGAATCCACGGGGAATGGGTAGTGTGCCGTTCGCCTACTTGTCCTATAGTAAAAGGGGTATGGTAGAATAAGGTCATGTTTTGGATAAATTCATTTTTTAACCCAAAACCTAACAGCCAAACTAAGAAACTCATCATCTCCATCACCCTGTCCTTATCCCAATTTATTTGGGGTCGGCGCAGCATGTATACTTCCTCCAATTTCTAATTGTGTTTGAAATTGCACGGTGCTAAAGTTTTGGCTATGTTTTATGACCGGCCGCCTGCCTGACGTCAACTCTCTTTGGGATTGCTGTTGTTGGTGGTAACCGCCACCGATATGGTCTCCTTCTATCTAGTTATTCTTTTTTTTTTTTTTTTTTTTTAAAAAACGTTGCCCCACACTAGTAATTACTTCCTGTATCGTGGGTGCGTTTACAGACATATAATCTCACAAGCACAAACACACCCAGACCCGGAGCAATTATCTATAGATCGTACAAATATTTGCTCCGTGCAGGAATCGAACCTGCGACACGCAGCGCAGCAGTCGGTCTCTCGACCACTGCGCCAACCGCGCTGTCAGATTTCATACCAAATGATATCCATGCGCCTGGTTCTGCTGTTATCCTACTATCACACTCCACTAACCTATTTTTATTTTATTTTAAACTCATAGGAGCTGATTTGTTATAATTTATATAGGACCAACATAAAGGTATACCAATTAAAAAAAACATCAAATTTACCTCCATGTAAAACACACGGCCGTGTCCGCGACACAGACACGTCCCGATTTTTTAAAGTATTTATTTTTTATTGAGCGTATGGTACTCGTGGGTTGCAGCAGAAAACATCTAACGATGGTTCCTGCATCCATAATTATTATGCTAAGGTTCGGCCTTTTTGGCGCTACAATTAATATTATTCGTAATTCTTTTTTTTATGTAGAATGTTTTATTATTGTCCTAGCTGGCGCCAGCGACTTTGTCTGCGTGACAAAAAGTATTATATGTAGCACATATCCAGGTTATAAACTGTGTGTTAAATTTCACTCAAATCCGTGCAGCTGTTTTGGCATAATTGAGTTATAAACATACAAAGTATCACATTTATTCTATTAAGAAGGACTTTTTTTAATATTTCGTGCCTATAAACTTATTTCTATCATTCTTTCTGTCAACCGGAGCGCCTGTCGCTTACTCGCCGGCGATGGGACGAGTTTCTTAGTTAGCAATGAAGTAATTAAATACAGTTTGGAGACTAAACGCAAATTAGTTTACGCAATTATATTCAATTAAGTAATTTCGGTGTTTTCGGTACGTACTATTCAGAATATATTTTCATGTAGGACGGGATAGGGACAATTGGTTCATTAAGATTATGTAGGGGTATCTATTATATTTATGTAACCTATACGATGTATTATAATAAAACAACTTTTAACCGGATTAATCGCGTGTATTATTGGTTTTTGTTTTTCCTGACGTTTCGAACACTTTGCAGCGTTCGTGGTCGCAGGAGGACTAAGGTGTCAGGCGTCTCAACAGTTTATTTAAAATTATTTCAGTCTACCGTACATATAAATAATAAAATTCATTAAATTAAAAGGGTTAAAAGTTGTTTTATTATAATGTATGATGTAATTTATTAAAATAGAAAAGTTAAAGAAAATTTAGAACTAATAAATATTTTTATATCTATAACTGCCTCGTTGGTCTAGTGGTCCCAAGCGCGACTACTGAGCAGGAGTTCTCGGGTTCGATTCCCGGGTCGGGCAAAGTGTTATTGAGTTTTTTTGTTAGGAAATTCTTAGTAGCAACCCGGAGTTTGGAATTGTGCCCGGTAGATGGCAACTGTCCGAGTTTTTTGTATTTATTACCATACAACCTGATGGAGTTTCATTTTAGGGACACCATAAGAAAGTTTGAATTTTTCGGGCCACCGCAACATAACCCACTTAAAATTTCATATTACTCATTTTATAATGTCATAATGTTAATAAAAACCGCAGGAGGTTACGTAACCTAACCAAGACTTTAATAAACACGATCTAGTTACTTTTAAAATTATTAATTTAATGTTTAATTATAAGATTTTGCATGATATTGAAACGGGTGTCGGGTGGAAAGGGTCCGTCGAGGAAAACAAAATTAAACATGCAACCTTATCTTTTTTCGTGGGCTTTGAAAACTGGTTAAAGTTCAGTGTGGCAGTTTTGAGGATTCCTTACAAACATTTTTGTGTTGATTCGAGTTTGAGAATGATTTAAAAAAAACCTAAAAAGTAACATAACATAGCATCACGCCTGTATTCCCCGAAGGGGTAGGCAGATGTGTACACAGTCGTACACCCACATTTCACCGATGCTGTTATTAAGTCCCATGTAATAGGTGGTGAGCCTATTGCCATCGTAGGCACAATTACAAACTCTGGGCTGCTACTGAGAATTTACTAACAGGAAACTCAATAAAACTTTGCCCTACCCGGGAATCGAACCCGAGACTTCATGCTTAGCAATCGCCCTTGGGACCACTTGACTAACAAGGCAGTCTAATAATTAAGAGCAGTCGCTTAACTAATTTAAAATTCTAAAGAAGAAAGAAAGAAAGAAAAGGTTTATTCGACACAGTAAGGACACAGTCATACAAGTAGGCTTACAAAAAATAAGAAACAGAAGGAAAAACAATAATTATTGCTTATGTATATCATGATCATTGTGTGCCTCACGGCTGCGGCAAATAGGTCCAGTTCAGCAGAATGCCTGACCACTGATGCCTGAAGCTGGTTTTCAACTGGGCCCTAATATTGAAGTGTGGCACGATACCTCAGTTGGTAGAGCCTATTAATTAAAGATAAATCCTTGAAAAGCATTAACGCATGCTTAGCGAACTCTAAAGTTGTTATATTAAATGGAAAAAGAATACGGTCGTGAGCGGGATTCGAACCTGCACCTCCTGGATAAGTACTCGAGGTGCTCTGACCACTAAGCCTCGACTCGAGTGGAGTCGAGATGGCTTAGTTTTCAGGTTCGAATCCTGCTCACGACCGTATTCTTTTTCCATTTAATATTATAATAATAAATAATAATTTTCTAAGTTAGCTTAATAACTGCTAAGTTTTACCAGCCTTAATCCAGGCAGATATGGTACCAGGAAATCCCAATCCCAGTTATGAAAGCAAAACTTAATAAACTTGTAATATAGTACACATGATATACTTCTCTAAAAGAGAAGCGTGGTAATAACTCGCCTCCCGTCTACATATTGTGGAAGATGAAATAGTTAAGGAGTCCACACATGAGCGTTTGTGAAACGCTGCGTTTTGTTCACTGTCGAATGATTTTGAGATAAATGCGAACTATCGAAACTGGACTAGATACTTATAAAAATATGTTCTCCTACATTCTTAGAAATAGAAATAAAGTTTCATGTACCTACTCAAAATGAGTGTAGTAGTGAGCTGTATTTGAGTGGCAGATATGTAGATACAATTAAAAATAAATTACTATGAATAAACTGTGTTTTTTTATATTAGCAATTCGGTAACGCGAACCCACGAGACCATAAGACCTATAGAAAATTCCTCAACGCGCCTAAAAAGGTTTTCACTTCAAAAAACGTTACTCAACCGCAGTCATGTTTTGGGAAAGTGTCAAAACTGCTAGCATTATTTGCAGTCAACAAAACTATCGCAGCGGTTACTTGCTGCTCGTGTGAATACCCATTTAGTGTTCGCGTAATGAGACCGCCCCTATCCAGCGGATTAAGTTTTGTACAAATAATGAGATAACACATAAATAATTTGAATTTAAAGTTTGTTGATATAAAGTAATGTTAATATAAAGTAATGCCGACTCAAAGTCGGCGTACATATCACACGGGCACATTTGAGCCCGCACACAGATTTAAAGAAGATGTTTGATAACAAATGAAATTCATTAAAAAATCAAAATGCACGCCATTATTTAAAGCCTTTGTAATATGACAATGTAAGGATTCTAATGATACTCTATACATCTAAATCGGTACAGGTATTTAAAAGTTATGGTGGAATACAGAAATCCACAAACATACATACATGAATCCTAAAACCACAAAAAGATAACACTCCTTTTTTGGGCAGTCGTGTAAAAAAGACGTCACCCAGTAACGACACGAAAAGACGTATTAAAAAAAATATTGATGAAGAATTCGCGGTGGTGAGCAGAGGTCGAGATGGCTTAGTGGTCAAAGCGCCTGGAGTATTATTTTATTTCTTTTTCCACAAAAAATTATAACTTTAATGCTCGCCAAGCTTGCGTTAATACTTTTGAAAGATTTATCTGTATTAGTCAAGGCTTGTTTAATTAGGTTATTTTTTTGTATAATTATGTTTGAGGTTATAATTTGTATGACACACAGGGGTGTGTCGCAGGGGAGTCTCTTACACCGCTTCTTCTTTCCAAATAAAAGACATGGGCAGCGACGAAGGGTGGGAGAATATGTTCTGTCTATGCTTTTATTTTATTTTAATTTTACTTAACCGACCCGCAAACTTTTTAGTTTATTAAATGACACGTAAATATTACCTTAAATACAGATCAGTCTTACAAACGCGTTAACTCTTACGCATAACTTAAAAGTTTTTTTTTTGTGGATTTAATAGAAAGGTATAGGGTATGTCGTGGTGGCCGAGTGGTTACGGGCCCGCCTCCTGAGCCGCAGGTTCTGGTTTCAAACCTGGCATATACCAATGTGACTTTTTCATTGTCATATGTACTTTATTAATCTAAAACCATCACTGACATACGGCGAAGGAAAACATCGTGAGGAAACCTGGACTTGGTAGTCTGAAATCGCCAACCCGCAGTGAGCTAGCGTGGTGATTAATCTCGTGCCTTCTGTGTATGAGAAGAGGCCCTTACCCTGCAGTGGGACAGTTATGGGTTGATATATTTAACTTTTTTTTATAGGGACTTAATAGTTAGCAATGACGTCACCATATAAAAATGTGAAGGAGAAATTCGAAAGTGAGCAGTGGTCGCGATAGCTCAGGTAGCAGAGCGCCTGGAGTATTTATTCGGGAGTTACAGGTTCAAATCCACGTTATTTTTCTTTCCACAGGATATAACTTTCTTTGTTCTCTACGCATGTGTGGATGAGTGTGTCAGATATATCTGTATATCAGTATGGTATTGAAATTGGTTCGGTAGAACAAACAGACAGACTTTCGGATACCTAATATTAGTAATGATTTGTAGTAAAAATTAAAGCGAACGACAAAAGTTGAACAGTAGGTTCGGTGCCCTGTACGCGACTCTTAGAATTCCAATGGTTAATTATGTATTCCTATGACGTACTCAACAATTTTTGGGTGGAACCATATTTCCTGAAAAACCATGATTCAGCTTTAGACATGCAAATTCTTATAAAAACCACTCCTGCATAACTTTGGTATAATTATTTGGAATATCGAAGGAGTTTACAGGAAATCCATCCTTTCTTCGACTGTTTGCGACTGTTGTTGAGTTTCTTTAAAGAAAGAAATAAATTTATTTTCGTATCATAGGAATTCATATACAATAACCATAATAATACTCCTCCCGACCGAATTTCGGCCACGGCGGCCTATCTCACATGTAGATTAGCCAAGTACGCAGAAGATATTTTAGTGCACAAGTGTATGCGCAAACACAGGTGCACTCCCTCTTCCATCACTCTCATAGTCCGAAGATCAGGCGCAGGACCGACGGCTTTACGTGCTCTCCGAGGCACGGGGGTGTCACACCACCAACTTGAATCCGGGCTGCTATTGAGAATTTCCTAACACAAAAACCCAGGAACACTTTTGCCGGACCTGGGAATCGAACCCAGGACCTCACGCTCAGCAGCCGCGCTTGCGACCACTAGACCAACGAGGCAAGTCAAAAACCATACTCTTAAAAAAAAAAATTAACTACCTACAGATAATTAATATCCTTACAAAACTCAACGTCGTGGTTCTAAAGTACTTGAAAATATTCTTAAAAAAACAAATTGTCTATGGAAAAATCAGGACATCTTCTAAAGCGATTTGTCAAGTATATCATTCACCATAGATAATACAGAGTGCTTTGTAGTGTAGCACTTAAAAAGATAACGTTAAAACGAAATTATAGCAATCGCGGCGGTATTATGCTATTTTTAGACGAAAAGCCGACAAAGATTTGATTTTGAAAAAAAAAAAAATACGCCATACTTAAAAGCTATTCCCGACTTAATGTTAATTGAGTAGGTAAATACTTTATAGTAATGATACTATAATAATAATAAGTGATTAGCCAAGTACCTACACAGGAGTTAAGTGTATGCGCAAACACAGGTGCACTCCCTGTTCCTACACTCTCATAGTTCGATGAGGCGGCAACCCGACACGACTGGAGAGAGATCAGGCGCAGGACCGACGGCTTTACGTGCTCTCCGAAGCACGGGTGTGTCACACCATCAACTTCCTAACTCCAGGCTGCTACTGAGAATTTCTTAACAGAAAAAACCCAATAAGGCTTTGCCCGGGCTACGAATACGAACCCAGGACCTGACGCTCAGCAGTCACGCTTGCGACCACTAGACTAACGAGGCAGTCAGATAGCACTTTATAGTCAGGTCCTAGGTTCGAGTCCCGTATCGACTAGTGTTATCGATTTTTTATGGGATAGCGGGGCAAACAAATAGACGGCTCGCCTGATGGTAAGCGATTACCGCCGCCCATGGACACCCGCAACCCCAGAGGAGTTACAAGTGCGTTGCCGGCTTTTTAAAAAGACCGCAGTTCAGTGCTCGGTTGATGGCAATATGCTCACTACGTATTAGTTATGTGGGACATACACATAGTATCAGTAATAAAATTAATCCAAAAATTAAAAAGCACACCTGCCATTTTTAAAATATTATCTGACCTATATAACCCCTGGACAACGTAAGGATTCTAATGATACACCATACATCGAAATTGGTTTAGGCATTTAGAAGTTATGGTGGAATAAAGAAACCTACAATCATACATACATACTTACATAAATATATACATACATAAATAAACCCTAAAAACATAACACAACACTCCCTTTTTTGGGCAGTCGTGTAAAATAATGTGTTGTACATCAGAATATAGAAAACAGAATGTAGTGTATCATTTAGTAATGACGCACAAACGCCTATAATTGTTGAGGAAAACACTATGCTTCCCCAAACGCACATTAATTGCAATTACCTCGGGATTTTTCTAAGCGAAGGGGAGATACTAAGAATCACTTAATCCCAGGTTATTTAACGAAGAATCACACCGAAATTGAAGATAAATACTCTGGACGATTGGCTTAATGGGTCTGTGGTGCGTCGACCAAAAGTTTCGACGTTAGTTTTGTCGAGAAAACGATCAGTTGCACTAAGTATGTTGAACTGATTTGCTGTCCCACTCTGTATAGCGTATTAAAACCAAACTTTTGTAAAAAAGGGTATTACACAATTTCGGAATATCTGAAGGACAAAAATGCATGTCCATAATATAATTACTAATAGCAGATCAATTCTGCTATTAATAATTATATTATGGACATGGAAAAATATATATTATTATTCAAATTTTCTTTGACATTGTTTATTTGTAACATTGTTTATCTCAGATTTTTACAATTAACTTGACATTGTAATTAAATTTTACTTGACATTTTAATTCATTCAATATATTTTGACATTTTTTTGTATTTTTTTCTGGATTTGTAACTGTCTGGCAGTTTTTAGTATTTGTTTGGCCTACGCAAATGTCCTGCCCATCTGGTATCGCCTTGCGACAGGTCGTTGAGCTCCCTAAATTATGGTTCGAGCTTTACGGTGACTGATGCATGTGTGCCGTCAGTTAGGACTGGTCAACTTAAAATTGCTATGGTTCTTTCTTCAAAAGGCCTTTCCAGACGCCCTACATGATTACGCTCACATAACCATAAACTGTGATGTCTGGACTTTAAAAGAGACAGTGACCTCTGAGTTTGTTTCGGTTTTTCTACTCCGAGGTAGTAAGAAAGGAAACACCTTCTAGATAAAAAAATTACATGCAAAAGAGTTTGTAAAGATCTATTTACAGATTAACTTTGTACATGATTTTACATATTAAATTGTTGTTCTGTAATTGTTATGTACAATAAAGAATATAAGAATAAAGTTTAATAAAATATGTCCAAAACAGCCCTTAGGTAAATATGTGGAGAAAACTTGGGGATGCTCGGAGCCCTGAGTAAATAACTCGTTTAAAGTTATTATATTAAATGGAAAAATAATACGGTCGCGAACAGGATTCGAACCTGCGCCTCCCGGATGAATACTCCAAGAGCTCTGACCACTAAGCTATGCAAAGTTAGTCGTGTCGGTTCGGTCACCAGTATAGGGACTGAATTGATTGCAATGACGTCGCCATTAGACGTGTTAAAATATGGAAGAAGAATTCGCGGTGGTGAGCAAAGGTCGAGATGGCTTAGTGGTCAGAACGCCTGGAGTATTCATCCGGAAGGCGCAGGTTCGAATCCTGTTCGCGACCGTGTTCTTTTTCCATTTAATATAATAACTTTACAGTTCGATAAGCATGCGTTAATGTCTTTCAAAGATTTATCTTAACTCGTTTAATTTAATATAACTTAATTGAACACTTTGGTCGCAGGAGGACTGTCAGTCCTCCTGCGACCACGAACGCTGCAAAGTGTTCGAAACGTCAGGAAAAACAAAAAACCATGAATACACGCGATTAATCCGGTTAAAAGTTGTTTTATTATAATGTGCTTCCCTTACGGTTTATTTTAAAAGGAACTGCCTCTCATAATTAATTTTATTTCTCATAATTAAGCGGTGATTGCCTAGTCCAACGCTCTGACAGCGTTGGACTGGCAAGGCAAAGTCATAAGTTCAAGGCACGAAAAAAAAAACCAGCACATCTGAGAGATGTTCTCAGTGGCGGTGTAAAGTCATGTTACAGGCGTATGGGTGGCTTAAACCCTGATACCAGGTTGTTTATCAACCACACCATAAGAAGAAGACTTTTTTTAATATAATCCTTGTTATTTACACGTTGACTCTTTAAAATGACCCCCACTAGTAAAGTAAGAACTTTATAATTATAGCGTTCATTCGCTGCGGGCGCTACGGCGTAGGCAATACCGTAGCCACCTCGTAGCAGTGCTGTAGCGTACGCCGTAGCAAACACCACCTCAATTCTTGCGGTTATTTACTATAAACAAATTTTTTTTTTACTCTTTGCGGTTAAGGACAACTAAATGTAATGACTGATTTTGCTCGTACAAGAAAAAAAGGTTTTCAAAATTACCTCCTTGTTTTTCTTCTGCCACTAGGCTATCACTGCCTAATAATATTAAAAATAATTCCACGGCTTATGGGCCACTCTGTATATTGTATCGCTGTGGTGTACTGTATAGACCCGATAGGTATCTGTTAACGCCGCCACTACAAAGGGAAGCCTGATGCGATATGACTGAAGCTCTACGAGGACAGGCTCTGTATCAGCGGTATTGTGTTTGTATTTATATTTTGTTTCGCATATTTACTTTTCAAACAATAATACGGCCTTTAAATGTCTTCACGCTTTATATAAACAATAGATAATGTTTTGAATATTTATTAAATATATGATATACCCACTTTTCATAAGCACACATATATTTACGTAAACTCACACTCACTCTTTTCCTCACACACACATCATACACACTGACACACACAAACACACCTTCGTTTTCATTGTAACTTATTCTGTAAGTTCGAATATTTTTTCTGAATTTATTGATGTTAATTTTAGGTTGATTATATAATATTTAGGTACTTAGAGCTTTGTAGATAATAGATCTTTGAGCAGTGTTTGAACCTGCACCACTTGGATCGGTACTCCAAGTACTTTGCCAACTAAAATTTTAGCTGTACTGCCAATTGTATTTTGAAAATATATTAGTACTGTTTAATATTAAATATTAGAGCAGTGATAGAGTGGTATGACCGTTGAAGTAGCAAAGGTCGCAAGTTCGAATCCAAGACACGCCTTACGCCACGACTATTAGAGTCATGTGTGTATTTGAAATTAATTATCACTTACTTATAACGGCGAAGGAGAACATCGTGAGGAAACCAGCACACCTGAGAGATGTTCTCGATGGTGTGTAAAGCAATGTCGGAGACCTGCGGGTGGTTTAAACTCTGACACTAGGTTTTTCATCAACCACACGATAAGAAAAAGACTGCCTTGATGGTCTAGTGAGCTCTTGGGTTCGATCCCTAGGTTGGGCAGTATTATTCAGTTTTACTGATAGGCCTTCCAGGGTCTTCATCAATCATACTACGAGAGAGAGAGAGAGAGAGAGAAATGATGTTTTCAGTAAAAGCCTGCAAAATTATATAGAAAGTATAACTTTCATGCTTTTTAAAAATCCATTAGAATTTGACGAGTTAAACTTTGCGAGCGTATTTAGAAGTGCAGTAAATATCAGTTTTAAAGTTTGGTTCAACGTAAATTGACAGGTGAAGTTCTAATTTAACATTACGCCTGTAACATCGAAGAGTTAAGCAGGAGTATACTGTTTTACACCCACATTTCATTGATTGTAGAGTGGTGGGCCCACAACCCACAACCTGCTGAGAAATTCATAACAGAAAAACCTAATAACAATTAAAGATAAATTATAATAAAACAACTTTTAACCGGATTAATCGCGTGTATTATTGGTTTTTTGTTTTCCTGACGTTTCGAACACTTTGCAGCGTTCGTGGTCGCAGGAGGACTAAGGTGTCAGGTGTCTCAACAGTTTATTTAAAATTATTTCAGTCTACCGTACATATAATTGATAAATTCATAAAATTATTTTTGTCTCTGATACATGTTTAAAACTAAATCGCGACGGTATTTCCTAAGACTATCCCTGAGAAGAAATACCGAAACAAACTCAGGGGTCACAGTCGTTTTAAATTTAGAGATACAATTTTACAATTAAAGGTTAAAAGTTGTTTTATTATAATGTGTAGTGATCGCGCAAACCTAAGATATTACTAATTAAAGATAAATCTTTGAAAAGAATTAATGCATCCCTAGCGAACTCTAAAGTTACAATATTAAAAGGAAAAAGAATACGGTCGTGAGCAGGATTCGAACCTGCACCTCCCGGATAAATACTCCAGACCTCTGCTCACCACCGCGAATTCTTCACCCATATTTTAACACGTCTTTTTTGCGACGTCATTGCTATCTATTCAATCCCTATACAGGTGTCCGAACCGACACGATTAACTTTTCAGTTAATACAATGTCGGAAAGATGCAATTACCTTAACAATTAAAGATAAATCTTTGAAAAGCATTAACGCGTGCTTGGCGAACTCTAAACTTATAATATTAAATGGAAAAAGTTTGTTAATAAGTGGTCAGAGCGCTTGGAGTATTCATCCGGGAGGCGCAGGTTCGAATCCTGCTCACGACTTTCTTTTTCCATTTAATATTATAACCTAATAACAAAATTGTATTCTAAATTAAATTCAGGTTGTCAAATTAAGATCTATGACAGCCCTTATGGGTAGTCAGAGGCCTGAAAGTCTGACAACCAGTCATACCACGAGATATCGTGTTACCCAGTAACTGGGTTGTGGAGGTCAGATATGCAGTCGCTCCATGTAAAATACTGATATTAAGCTGCATACGGTTTGACTGGAAGCCGACCCCAACGTAGGTAATTGGGAAAAGGCTAGGCAGATGAGGCAGATGATGACCTAATAACACTTTGCCCCAACCCGGGACCTCACGGTCAACAGCTACGCTCTCGACCACTAGACAATGAGCAAGTCAAAGTTACCTTTGAATTTTACAATTTCAACATACCAGCAGTTGGACTCAGTCTCCCAACCTGAAAGTCTCTGAACTTGATCATAAATTCGACAGCGCGGTTGGCGCAGTGGTCGAGAGACCGACTGCTGCGCTGCGTGTCGCAGGTTCGATTCCTCCACGGAGCAAATATTTGTACGATCTATAGATAATTGCTCCGGGTCTGGGTGTGTGTGTGCTTGTGAGATTATATGTCTGTAAACGCACCCACGACACAGGAAGAAATTCCTAGTGTGGGGCAACGTTTTTATTAAAAAAAAAAAAAAAAAAAACCTAATCCTAACTAATATTATAAATACGAAAGTAAATTTGTTTGTTACCTTTTCACGCCTAAACCACTGAACCGATCATCCTGAAATTTAGCATATACGTTGTCAGGTGTACAGAAACAGACATAGGGTACCTTTCATCCCGAAAAAAAGAACTGCTCCCGAGAAAAACAACAATAACGTTCTTATGATAATAGATGGCGCCACGTGTGTTTCGAGTCATGATTGAATTTTAAATTTAATTACCTAATACATTTTGCGAGTCTAGAGTGTCGATAGACCGGTTTTTCCTCCTAATTAACGCGAGCGAAGCCGCGGGCAAAAGCTAATAATATAATAAGAAAATCTTCTTTTCTAAATATTCTTTGAAAAATATAATTAATATAATAAGTATTATAAAAGGGATACCCAATTATGAGATCAGTAGATTCCAGCAATGTGACCCAAGATATTTGGAAACTGAAGTTCATCCAGGCAAACAATTTGTGCTATTAATAGAAAAAAATAAGGGTCGCTACAGATTGTCGCGTTTTTTACCATACCAGCCCATTAAGTCCATAGCTAAACAGAGGCTTAAAAATTACCGCTGCAAAAAAAAACTGTTTATCATATCTACTTATCAGTCTCGTTGATCTAGTGGTCTCAAGTGCGATGCTAACCATAAGGTCTTGGGTTCAATTCCCAGGTCAGGTAGTGTTTTTGGGTTTTTCTGTAACGAAATTCTCAGTAACAGCTTGCAGTTTGGAATTGTGCCCAGATAATGGTAATAAGTTCGCCACTTATTAAATGGGACTTAATAACCCACATTCCACCAATGCTATTATTAAGTCCCATGTGGTGAGCCTATTGCCATCTACCGGGCACAATACCAAACTCCGGGCTGCTACTGAGAATTTGTTAATAGAAAAACCCAATAAAACTTTGCTCGACCTGGGAACCGAACCCAAGACCTCATGCTCAGCAATCGCGCTTGGGACCACTAGACCAACGACGCCGACATAATACTAGTTGAATGTATTATATGTAGGGACACTGCTGACGCATTCGTTTTCTATATTGATACCCACTATTGCATTAACGCGCAATCGTCTAACAACCAGTTAGTTAGGTCGTAGTTTAGTATATTCTATATTTATTAATTACTATTTTTCAAAGAAACATTGAAAAAAATAATGAACAGGAACGGGGTTTGAACTCGCGACCTACTAAACTCCGCGAGACTGATCTGAAAATGATTGCTAGATAAATATCGCCAGGCGTCTCCTTAAGACGAATACAAAGAAGGTTGAAAATTTCAATGGGTAATAACGAGACAAGGTAGCTCAGTTGGTAGAGTGATGACCCGGAACGTCAAAGGTCGCGGCTTCAAACCCCGTTCTTGTCCATTATTATTTCAATGTTTCTTTGAAAAATAGTAATTAATATAGGCATTACGTGGCCTCAACATGTATTAAAAAATATAATTATATATGATTTATTCCATTTTTTTTTTTTTTATACTAGATGAGCCGGTGTACTTCGTATCACCTCGAACGTCAAATGTTTGACAGGAAAGTAGGTAGAACAGTTTATATGGGCAAATTAAATTGTTGTTTTTACTATCTTCCTCGCAATTTTTCTACATTTTCTTCCCTGGACTACGACAAACATTTAAAAACAAAAATCAGCTAAATCGGCCCAGCCGTTCTCGAGGTTTAGCGAGACAAACGAACAGCAATTGATTTTTATATATATATATATATATATAGATATAGAAGATAGATATCTGGTACCAGTAAAGTTTATTAAATATCCCAATATATTTCTACAGACTACAGAACTATACACTAAACAAATGAAGATAAATCTTTGAAAAGCATTTTTTGGGAAACTTAAAGTTATAAATTCTGGTCAGAGCACCTGTATTATCCAAGAGTATTTATCCGGGAGGCGCAGGTTCGAATCCTTTCGCGACCGTATTCTTTTTCCACAAAAATGTATAACTTTATAAACATTTGACCGTATTTACACAATGGATACATCGCGCGATTTTTTATGTTTTATAATACTCGCGACTAGCTGCACGATGCCTAATGTGTTATAGTGCTTCCTTTTATATCTTAATTGGAATTAATATTTACACAGATTCTAAAACTTTTGATTCTAAGACGTTTGAAGTGATTTTGTAATTTGAATATTACTTATTGTTTAATTACGGAATGATTTAATTCTCATTAATACTCGTTGTCTCATTGTCACTGTGGTTGTAAGCGCGGCTGGTGAGTGTGAGTTCCCGGGTTCGATTCTCGGGTCGGGCAGTGTTATTCGGTGTAGAAATGTGGGTGTACGAAAGTGTATAATAATATCACGCCTGTATTCCCCAGAGAACTAGGTAGTGGTGTACAGCGAGATTTTTGCCATCTGGTGAGCACAATTCCAAATTCCGTGCTATTCCTGAAAAATTGATAATTGATTTTCGGAAATCAAATCCAGGCCCAATGAGAAATTTTAATTGAAACGTTAGAGAATTTTGTTTTTACGAAAATACTTTAATTTTTGTTAGCAAATTGTGCTCATAAAATTATTACGATACTTATGAATATGTTCGTGAAGAATATTTTTATTACTGTATGTATAAAACTATACAAAAATGCCGGGAAGCATGGGTGGTTTCTAATAATAATATGCGGTACCTACGTAAAACAAAGAAAGTTATACAAAGTAAAAAAAAAATGTGGAAAGAAATACGGTCGTGAACAGGATTTGAACCTGCGGCTCCCGGATAAATGCTCAAGGTTTTTTTTAAATCAAAATTGGATTTACGTTTGGCTACCGATTCGCCTGATGGTAAGGGACGGTCTAGCCTAGGATCGAACATGTAGATCCAGAAATAACTATTCACTCTAAGTAGAGTGGATAGATTTGGGGAGAACGATAGTTGAGGAGTTGATGCAACTGCCCAGACCCGTCTCCCACAACGGTTGCACCAGACTACATCCCGAAACACGACTAGGTCGCTTCACGGCATGGCTTCCGAAGCCTCCCACGAGAGCTGTGTTGCCTGTTTCGCACCACCCAGGGGCCACGTGTAGGGATTCCATTTTAAGGGTACACTCCTATGGACGTGGGCTCAGGCCCCTAAAACTAAGCTCTGCTAACTAAACCATCTCAACTTCTGCTCCACTACCCAGAATTCTTCTTTCACATTTTAATATGTCTTATGACGTCATCGGTATCTATTCAGTCAGTAAAGGTGACTGAGCCGACATGACTAACTTTGCAGATAATATAAATACAGATAATTCGTACAAACGCATGCGTAGCGAACTCTAAAGTTATACAAATTAAATATCTTGATTAAGCACACGAAGTTGTCAACATGACCGATAGTCGTTTCGGGTAATGTTTATCAGTTGTCTAGTACTCATAACACAAGCTCTGCTTAGCTTGAGACTAGACGGCGTTGTGTGATAGTTGTGGAATATTATTATTATTATTATACTTATATATTTCTAAATGCATACATATTATAGATAAATTACACCCAGACACAGAACAAATGATCGTGCTCATCACACAAACATTTGTCCTGGGTGGGAATCGAACCCACGACCTCCGGCATAGCAGTCAGTGCTACTAACCACTAGACCAACAGGTCAGTCCAATTATTAATTAGATATTTAAATTAATATATATATCTATATATATTATTATTCCAGTATTTTTGTGTACTTTAAGCGGTGTGGGTCAAAAAGTGCGTAAATATCAAAGCATTCTATCATAACTTTTCTTGTCTTTCATATAAAGATTAATTTCTTACATTATTTAATACCATAGAAATAATTTCAGATAAAAATGTCGTATAAAAGCTACATTTAGAAGAGGATAATATTATTTTGTAACATGTTTACGAAAACATTTTTTCACACAATCTTGTGACAAGATTATTAATTGTACATAGGTATCTGTATGAGATTTTTCTTTTTGTGATGATTTACTTAAATTGATTTTATTCTAATATTAGCCTTCTTTTGTGGAAACAAAAATACGGTCGTGAGCAGGATTCGAATCTGCGCCTCCAGGATACTTCAAGGACGCTGACAACTAAGCCATCTCGACCTCTGCGTACTGCCCCAAATTCTTCTGCACATTTTTAATACACAAAATAACATACCATAGCCTCATACCTATATTTTCCGAAAGGATAGGCAGGAGTGTACCCATGTAGTAGGTGGTGAGCCTATTACCATCTAGTGGCTACAATTCTAAGCTCCAGATGTCTATCGATAATTTCCTAATAAATAAATCCAATTACACATTGCCCGACCCGGGAATAGAACCCAGCAGTTCATGCTCAGCAGTCGTGCTTGGAACCACGAAACAACGAGTCATTTTTCTATTTACAATAAATATTATTTGTTGTTAATAATTAATATTTATTGTTAATTGAATGTAATGTAATGTGACTTGTATAACTTTTGTGAGGCATATTCATTCATTATCGTGTGGTCGATGAACAACCTAGTGTCAGAGTTTAAACCACCCGCAGGGCTCCGACATGGTTTTCGAGAATATCTCTCATGCGTGCTGGTTTCCTCACGATGTTTTCCTTCAGCGTTATAAGCAAGTGATAATTAAAGATAAATCTTTGAAAAGCATTAACGCATGCTTAACGAACTCTAAAGTTACAATATTAAATGGAAAAAGAATACGGTCGGGAACAGGATTCGAACCTGCGCCTCCCGGATGAATACTCCAGGCGCTCTGACCACTAAGCCATCTGGACCTCTGCTCACGACCGCGAATTCTTCTTCCATATTTTAACATGTCTTATGGCGACGTCATTGCAATCAATTCAGTACTTACAAGTGACCGAACCGACACGACCAACTTTGCAGTTAATACAATGTCGTAAAGAATGCAATTACCTTAATAATTCAAGATATGTCTTTGAAAAAGCATTAACGCATGCTTAGCGAACTCTAAAGTTACAATATTAAATGGAAAAAGAAAGTACTGAATTGATTGCAATGACGTCGCCATAAGACGTGTTAAAAATATGGAAGAAGAATTCGCGGTGGTGAGCAGAGGTCGAGATGGCTTAGCGGTCAGAGCGCCTGGAGTATCTATCCGGGAGGCGCAGGTTCGAATCCTGTTCGCGACCGTATTCTTTTTCCATTTAATATTGTAACTTTAGAGTTCGCTAAGCATGCGTTAATGCTTTTTCAAAGACATATCTTGAATTATTCTACTTACCTTATTTCTCCCTTTAAATTCCGATCATTATGGATTAGTTAATTAACTTCTATGTTAAACATTACTAACAGGGTCGTGGCTAAGAAACGGCCGCACAGATCGATCAATCGAGGTTAGTTTCGCTTGCCGCGGTCAGTCTGTGGATGGATGACCATCATTTCACTAGACCCCTTCGTGTCTCAAAGAGCACGTTAAGCCGTCGGTCCGGGTTACCAAATTAAGATCTATGACAGCCGTTACGGGTAGTCAAAGGCCTGAAAATCTGACAATAGTCTTATCACGAGATATTGTGTTACCCAGTAACTGGGTTGTGGAGGTTAGATAGGCAGTCGCTCCATGTAAAACACTGGTATTAAGCTACATCCGGTTTGTCTGGACGCCGACTCCAAATTTACTTGAGAATAGGCTAGGTAGATATTAAGAGGTCGAGATGGCTTAGTGGTCAGAGCGCCTGGAGTATCTATCCGGGAGGCGCAGGTTCGAATCCTTTTCGCGACCGTATTCTTTTTCCATTTAATATTGTAACTTTAGAGTTCGCTAAGCATGCGTTAATGCTTTTTCAAAGACATATCTTGAATTAGATATTAATCATTACTAACAAATGACGGTGACACAATTTACAACAAACTATTTAACTTTATTTAGAGCTACTTTCTTTAGGCTTCTCATTACCAATGCCCACGAAAAGCCCTGATTTCCAAGATACCGATGTTTCGTCTACCAGGTTTGGAAATAATACATTTATATAGTATTAAGCCTACTTAATTTAGTTCCTAGTGGTTTATTAATGTATTAGGTTATTGTCGGTCCAAATAAGCGTTTTGAGAAATGAGGTGTTATATTCCTCCATTGATAAAAAAAGAATCTCGACGTCAGGCCACGGCCCCACGGTTGATGCCAGGTGATTGTGTTATATGCATGTTCGTCGTCAAACTCTGCTTGCGTGATGCAGAATTTGTGACGTCATCTTGATACTACAAGATTATCATTGAGAAATGAGATGTCTCGGTAGTAATGCGCTATTTCGAGACATACCTATTTAGGTACATACAAAAATATATATAAAAAAAAATTAACAGTTTTAGTTTGTATGTGAATTAAATGTATTACTTTGACGGCGCGGTCGGCGCTGTGGTCGAGAGACTGGCTGCTGCGTCGCGTGTCGCAGGTTCGATTCCTGCACGGAGCAAATATTTGTATGATCTACAGATAATTGTTCCGGGTCTGGGTGTGTGTGCATGTGAGATTATATGTCTGTTAACGCACCCACGATACAGGAAGAAATTAATAGTGTGGGGGAAAGTTTTTAAAAAACACAAAACGACGAACGTGTATTAGGGCTACGTAACCGAGCAGTGTGACAATCGGCTAAAACCGTGATTGACGTCTTAACATAACCAGCCCATATCTGTCCCACTGAAAGAGGCCCTTGCAATGGCAAGGGCCTCTTCTCATACAGAGAAGGCACGAGCATTGATCACCACGCTAGCTCACTGCGGGTTGGCGATTTCAGACCATCAAGTCCAAGTTTCACGATGTTTTCCATCACCGTATGCCTAGATTAACTAAGTACATATGACATTGAAAAAGTCACATTGATTCATGCCAGGTTTGAACCCACAACCTCTTGGAGTCGGGCCCGTAACCACTTGGCCACCATAACACAAAGAATGTTGAATTTGTATAGTTACCAACATACACGATTTGTTTCTCAGATTCATAAACAATTCGTTTCATTTTTCATTAAAAATTATTTAACATTTTTTTTGTTATGTTCACTTGACGTAACTTCTTAAAAAGTTTTTATTACTTTCATTGAGAATTAACAAGGATACCTTGAAATGGATGAGAATTAGTAACGTTAATAATTTATAATGTTTTTCGAGCTGTTTTTGAGATTGTAAATAAAAACTTGTATTTATAGAAGTACTGAAGGTCTTTACTTTATTTTATTTATTTACTAATAGGTACATAGTAATTTACCATATTAAATGGAAAAAGAATACGGTCGCGAACAGGATTCGAACCTGCGCCTCCCGGATAAATACTCCAGGCGCTCTGACCACTAAGCCACCTCGACCTGTGCTCACCACCGCGAATTCTTCTTCCATATTTTAACACGTCTTATGGCGACGTCATTGCTATCTATTCAGTACCTATACAGGTGACCGAAACGACACGAACAACTTTGCAGTTAATACAATGTCGTAAAGAATGCAATTACCTTAATAATTCAAGATAAATCTTTGAAAAGCATTAACGCATGCTTAGCGAACTCTAAAGTTACAGTAGTTTATATACTCAACAACATCGCCATAAGACGTGTTAAAATATGGAAGAAGAATTCGCCGTGGCGAGCAGAGGTTGAGATGGCTTAGTGGTCAGAGCGCCTCGAGGATTTATCTGGGAGGCGCATGTTCGAATCCTGTTCGCGACCGTATTCTTTTTTCATTTAATATTGTAACTTTAGAATTCGCTAAGCATGCGTTAATGCTTTTCAAAGATTTATCTTGTACATAGTAAGTTTTTTAATATAATACGATGTCCAACAAAACTTTACACATAGTTTGTCTGTTGGGACACAGTTACCTACTTCGCAATAAATCTTATATGCTATATTTATTAAAAATATGAATTTATACTTACTATATATACGTAGTTATTATAGTATGTAGTTTTTATCACATATTAACAATCATATATTAGTTATGTATGCTCGTGGCTAAGTAAGAGCCGCAACGATCGATCGATCAAGGTTGAGCTGCGCTTGCCGCGGTCAGTCTGTAGATGGGTGACCATAATTTCATACCGAGACCCCTCCGTGCCTCGGAGAGCACGTTAAGCCGTCGGTACCGGTTGTCAAATTACGATCTATGACAACCGTTACGGGTAGTCAGAAGCCTGAAAGTCTGACAACCAGTCATACCACGAGATATCGTGTTACCCAGTAACTCGGTTGTGGAGGTCAGATAGGCAGTCGCTCCATGTAAAATATTGGTAAGTTACCCATTTACCGCCAAAATAAAAATAAAAGTGTATTTATTACAAAAACTTAATTTTATTGATGCTTAAATACTAAATAAACATTAAAACTTAAAAAAAACTGAAAATAATTATTGGACTTCGTTGGAGGGGGCTGTACACAATTGGGTACAACGGCGCAATTACGTACATGTGAAATTTTTCAAAACATTATCTTTCCACGCACAATGTTTTTTTAGGTACTTTTTGCATCGCCAGCGTACTCTTACGTGACATAATTCGAATCGTAATGGTAGTTGCATCCGGTGTGACTGGAAGCCGACCCCAATGTAATTGGGAAAAGGCTAGGCAGATATATATATATATATATATATTAGTTATGTATGTAGACTTAAATCTTTATAAATGTTATGTAAATTTAAATAGTTTAGGTATGTATATAGACATCTTAAGGCAGTGTTCTAAATAAATATGTCTTTAATTTATTCTTAAATATTTTTTTCATCGTCCCTGATTTCATCTGGTAAATTGTTGAGTATATAAGGGATACGTTTTTTTAATATACTTGGTAAGTAAAGGTCCCACTTTGATAATATCTTATTTTTTTATGATCTTAAAACTTAGCAATTGTGTAAGTTTTTGATATAGATAGGTAGGTATATAATTATATTATATTTATCAATATCTGTATTGAAAGTGAAAATATTTACGACACTAGTATTTTATTGGTTTTGTGAGAAAATAATACCGAAACACTTTAGACAAGATCATAGATATAACAAATTTTGTTTCTTTTTTCTTTATTCTATAATTTACAAACGATACACAATACAAATTATGACAAAAGCGAGCTTAACCCATTAATGAGTTTAATTTTCATCTTTTCTTACTATAAAAATCAACAATGTCGCGTTAAATTTTTTCAAGCAGTAAAAATAATACTTCGGTATTCGAATAGCAATTGCTTAAAAATACATATTCTTTATTTTAATGACAGATTTAAAATAATAGGTGGCTTATTAAAATTAAACTTTAAAACTAGTAAAGTGCTAGTAATATTCGGTGACAACATTATTCCATAATTTTTATTTATTTTAAATATTAAAAATTCTACTGTGAGAAGACGGTCGCTGGAGGACTCGTGTATAGTTTAATATATATTTTTTTCAAATAAATGCTTAATAATAATCGCATGGCTCTTGATCAAAAAAAAAAAAAATCTCCCTTAACCCTAACTATAATAATATTTAAACTTAAAAATATAGATTAAAATACTCCCTTCTACAGAATAATACAAAAGCATCGCCTTTTGCCAAGAGAAAAACAGATTCCAATTTCCGTTTACCTAAAATCGTAGTAAATAATTCTTTACCTAATTGCTGTCTTTGGGATACAAATAAGTTAATGTACCTCGTATGTAATGTAACCTAATGTAATGTAATAGAATGTAATGGAAGGGAGGCTTGTTAGCTTTAACTTCGTAGCCGGTAATATAATCATTTTCGGCGTAATTTTGATGTGATTTGAGTGCAAA
Source organism: Xylocampa areola (assembly GCA_935421205.1). Classification (NCBI taxonomy): domain Eukaryota; kingdom Metazoa; phylum Arthropoda; class Insecta; order Lepidoptera; family Noctuidae; genus Xylocampa; species Xylocampa areola. The sequence goes on from OW285216.1 coordinate 2,333,016, forward strand.
ATGTATTTCCATATTTGAAGTGCCTTTTATTTTGCAATTGATTAATAACAATTCTATAGGAAGGAAAGTAATAGTCTAAACGTTTTAAGGTATATTTTACCGATGAAACTGGACTACTGTTCCTAAGAAACACGGGTTTGAGACAAAAAAAATGTTGATCTCCCATAAATTAACTGTACAGCAAGGAAGAGTTTTGTAAGAGAGGTCTTATTTTTAGTTTCTTTGGCATATTTTATTAGTTTCATTTTTAGAATGCACGTTTGAAATTTTTCGATTGTTTTTAATTCCAGCCTGTATATAGATTATTTTTTTACATCGACGTCTAATGTTTGACGTATATTTAGGGTTTGAACTTTTTCTAATATAAAATACTTTACAACATACATAACTATGTTTTTACTACCGTAAAATTGTAAGGACATGTTCTGTAATTATAAAGGAACATTTCTGTCGATAAAATTACTAAAATAATGTTAGAAAATCCAACATTTTAATTTCCTACAATTTCTGAATTGGCAAATAAAAGGCGTAGGTGGGTTAAATTCACTGATAATATGTGGAATTATTGCAGTTGTATATATTAACAATCTATTAAAAAATATGTAGTTATTCTATGCTATGTCCAGTTAAGTCGAATTGTTCAAAGAATTCAAAGGCGAAAGACTCCGTAAAATAATTTTCTGATATTTTACATCCTCAAAAGGTTTATTTAGTTTAAATAGACTTCGACATTCGACCGCAATTGATGATTTTATAAATTTTAATTTTTGACAATCTTTCTTCGTATAATCTTTAACTTTGCCAAACCACAGCTCCGTGCACACCATGTGCCGAATAAAAGGTGATACAAAGTTTTCTATTCACGTATATTAAATAGAAAGTATATCCTCATACGCAATTCAAAAATAAATCTACCAAAAAATCCTCCATTTATAAAATACAGCTGAAAACCGTTTTTTTTTTAAATCAAAAATACAAGTTTAAAAGTTTTGACTCACCTGAGTTTCTCGGAGACGTAAAGTAGGACGCACACACAAGCTCAATACGGCGTGCCCTGGGCGCGCTCGCGTCAAACTGTGCGGCGAGCGTTATTCTACCGCTTTTATAAGGGCGGCTGGCCAATGAAGGCGGGCGGGCGGAATCGTACCTATGAGGAGGCAGTAGTCAATTGGTAAGGCGAATTACTGTGGGATGGTTAAGTTCCTTTTAATTAGTGGATGATTTTTTTTGATGATACTATTAATAGTTTAGTTATTTCTTTTATATTTTCAACTCATCCCAGCTTTGCACGGGTGCTATTTTGTAATGAAGAAAATTAATATATAGCAATGACGTCGCCGAAAGACGTGTTAAATATGGATGAAGAATTCGCGGTGGTGAACAGAGGTCGAGAGGGTTTAGTGGTCAGAGTGCCCGGTGTATTTACCCGGCAGGCGCAGGTTCGAATCCTGCTTGCGACCTTATTCTTTTACCATTTAATATAGTAACTTTGAAGAAAATGATTTTCCAAATTTCCGATATCTCTGGTAGATTTTCCGTATTTTTTTCTTTCACGCCTGTTATCCCCCAAGAGGTAGGCACATAGTTAGTACACGCATATTTAACCAATGCTGTTATTAAGTCCTTCGTAATAGGTGGTGAGCCTATTGCCATCTACCAGGCCTAAATTCAAATTACGGACTGCTATCGAGAATTTATTAATAGAAAATTAATTTTAAACAAAAAATGAAAACCGCCTTCAAAAATCTACTACACTAAAAAGTTTAAAATAATATCAAAATTTGCTTATAATAAAATCATTTTAAAAGAACAATATTAATAATAATCTGTTAATTTTGGAGTCGGTGCCTGTACTGGGAGAGGGTTATTGTTTTCCTCTTGTTAGTCACTTATGTTCGTTGTGCTGTGGTTATGTTACCGGCCTTTGTATCTGGTTGTAAACCCCCACATACATCAGGCACCGACTCCAAAATTAACAGATTATTATTAATATTGTTCTTTTAAAATGATTTTATTATAAGCAAATTTTGATATTATTTTAAACTTTTTAGTGTAGTAGATTTTTGAAGGCGGTTTTCATTTTTTGTTTAAAATTAATTTATTTTAGTCTTTTTAGTTTTAAGTGTGTTATATATATATTGTATAGGTCATATATAAGTTTGTATACTTCATAAATAAGTTAATTTAGAAATTTTATAATATGGGTAGGCTTTCGAAAGCCGCTAGGACTTAATTACTGCATCGGTGAAATGTTTGTGTACAACAGTGGACACTTCTGCCTACCCCATCGGGCAATACAGGCATGATGCTATGCATGTATTGAGTGGCATGAACTGTACATGAACATGCGATTACAGCAATTGAGAGTGATTTGCTATAATTCATTGAAGAGTTCCATCGTCTAACTTCGAAGATCTTCATCAGATCTTTACTAAATTTAAATGGGACCACCTCTGGGGACTACTCTTTCAAACAAAGATAACGAAGGACATACATAACAAAACATGGTAGCTACTGTAAAACGTTGAGGAGTTCCCTTGACTGTCCTTCGTCTTCATCATCAGACCCCTAATTACAGTCACAACCCATCTAGGTGTAAAGTTCTCATCAATACAAATTAATCAAGCCCAAACACCAGGTAATTGCTGTAAATCTTTAAAGAGTTCCCTCGACTGTCTTTCAGCTCCATCATCAGATCGACTCCACACCTTCATTAAATAGTAGTGCTTTAAAATACTTAATGAAAAAATTAACAAATGCACTTGTCGCCCCTACAATTTTCGAAGATTTCCCTCGATTTCTCGGGGATCCATCATCAGATCCTGGTTTCCTTATCATGGTACCACCGTTGAGATTTTTTCTTTCCAACAAAAAAAGAATTATCAAAATCGGTTCATAAACGACGAAGTTATCCCCGAACACACATAAAAAAAAAAAAAAAAAAAAATATACGGTCGAATTGAGAAACCTCCTCCTTTTTTGAAGTCGGTTAAAAAACCTAATAACACTTTGCCCGGAAATTGAATCCGAGACCTTGTACTCAGCAGTCGCACTAGACCGAGTAGGCAGCTACACACCTTCCTGACAATTGCGAATACAACATGAGCCAAATTAAATGTTTGAGCCATTCTCAGGTGATGATGTGTCATAACTGCAGCAGATTTTTATTTATCAAAGAAATTTCTGGCAGATTGGTCGACGCTTCGCGTGACCAGATGGCTGGCCTGTTTCTTGGTCAGAGAATTAGCATTGCCATTCCACGTGGCAATGCTGCCAGTCTACTCGGCACGTTACCGGATGACAGCGATGCGGAGGAATACTTCGACACCTAAACAACGCTTGGTTTTAATGTTATATATTTTACTTTTATTATCATTTTCTTGTACATAGTTAAGTAATTCAATTTATTTGTTTTGTTTTTAATCACTTTTTATTTTGTATAATTATATGTCTTTATAATTATATCTTTTTAATATCTATATATATATATAAAAATGAATCCCTGTTTCCCTTCGTCACGCCGTAACTTTAGAACGATTGCACCAAATTGGACAATTCTTATTGTGCTGCTTTCGTCATTGTCAGGACAAGGTTTTTGGGTAAGTTTTTTTTTAAATCGTACGTAAAAGTCATAATCCGGGCGGGTGAAACTGCGGGGCACAGCTAGTCATCATATATATACAATTTATCGCCGAAATGTTTGTACGGGCATAACTTCCGAACGACTGCACCAAATTGGATAATTCTTTTTTTTGTGTTCGTCATTGTCAGAACAAGGTTAGTATAAAAGAAAATTTAAAAAAATGTCAGCTAGCATAATATAAAAATGAATCCCTATTACCTACCCTTGGTCACGACGTAAACTTGAGAACGACTGCACCAAATTGGATGATGTTTTTTTGTTGTGTTCGACTTTATCAGGACAAGGTTTATACATAAGTTTTTTTTTTTCTTTTGCATAAGTTTTTAATGGGGCGAGTGAAACCGCGGGGCACAGCTAGTTTAATATAAACTATATTAATATGTGAGGCAAAATCATTGTACCCCTTTTATTCGAAAATTACGCGGACGGACGAGTATGAAATTTGCCACAATTAAGGTTTATATGGAGAAGGAGTGTAGAAAGATAATATTTATATATAATATGCATTAGAAATACATTATTTTAATAAAAAAGAAACGTTACACACTCTACCATGCGTTTCACACACACACACACACACATATATCGTTCCCAATATAGCCTTAATAATATTCAAATTTAAATTTTTTATGAATATACAGCGAATTTCGACCAGTGGGCAATCACTAGTACAGATTTATAGGTATATGATATGTATATTTTTTATAGATAGATCTTTAGTAAGTACGTACATAAATATATTTTAAACTCATTAACGTTTGCGTAGCAGTTATCCGGGATTCAGGTTCGAGTCCTACTCACAACCGTATTTTAATTTTCATAAAAATTTATAACTTTGTGATTAGTTAATGGATAATTTGTTATCGAAGTACATAAGTATGGCACATATCTTCACGTCTGTAATTCTTTAAGTGTTATATAGAGGTGTAGGTACTCTTGTTAACCCACATTTCACCGATGTTCTGTACGATCACGCTTGTATTCCCCGAAGGGCAAGGCAAACATGTATGCAATAGTACGGCCACATTTCACAAATGCTGTCTGAAGTTCCATGTAATAAGTGGTGAGCCTATTACCATTTACCGGGCCCAATTCCAAACTCCGGGCTGCTACTGAGAATTTCCTAACAGCAAAACTCAATAGCACTTAGCCTGACCCGGTAATTGAACCCGGCACCTCATATTTTAGTTTGTATTGCAGTATATTATATATAGTATATTATGTAGTATAGTAGCTTTAGTTAATTCTCTGTAGCAGTATGGAGTTTGGAATTGTGCCCGGTAGATGTATCACTTATTACATGGGACTTAATAACAGCATCGGTTAAATGTGGGTGTACAACTGTATGTTATTCCTGACTTCAGAGTTTACGTTTTAAAAATATATTTATACACTAGCTGTGCCCGCGACTCCGTCCATGTGAATGTCGTAAATTAACAGTTGTTCGACGTGATTCTTTAAATTGGCGTAACTTTTTTATTTATTAACCGATTGACATGAAACTAACACTAAATGTTAAGTGAAGCTTACCACAATATGTTAATGAAAACCACATCTAAATTGGATAAGCCATTTTAGAGATTAGCGTGCACAAACGCACAGACAAACCGACAAACATTCTAACAATAATTGTTTTGGGTGCTATTTGCGTTGATAAAGGTCCCAATAATATTTTTTTATCATATGTCTTCCATGTACAGACAGCGATCCGTTACATTTTTATTATATGTATAGATTTGTATAGAAGTAAGTTAGTATACAAATTACTAACTTTATAGTTATGAATGTCGTAGGAGTTACGATAGTTCTACCTACAGAACTAGAAATAGAGGCTAAACCTAGATATTAATTAAACACTAGATGTGGGCTTTTAATTTGCGAAGTATCCTGATAACTTTGTAGAGTTGTTTTTATCTTATAGTGAGAATACAATTCAAAGGTCACAGGTTCAAACCTAAGGCACCACGTTACACGCTGCATTGATATATTGTTTTATAGCATAACATAGCATCACGCCTGTATTCCCCGAAGGGGTAGGCCGAGGTTTACACTGTTGTACACCCATATTTTACCAATGCTGTTATTAAGTCCCATGTAATAAGTGGTGAGCCTATTACCATCAATCGGGCACAATTCCAAACTCCGGGCTGCTACTGAGAACAAGCCAGGACCTCACGTCCAACGCTGGAGTAGCAGGCCGTAGTCAGGAAGGATACCCCCGTGCTTCGTTGAGCACGTAAAACCCGTCGGGCCTGCGCCTGATCTCTCTCCGGTCGTGTCGAATTGCCGTCCCATCGGAATATGAGAGTGAAGGAAGAGGGAGTGCACCTGTGCTTGCGCATACTCTTGTGCACTATAATATATCCTGCTTACTTGGTTGCAGTAGGGTGTCGTGACCGAAATACGGTCGGGAGGAGTAGGGAAGTTAGGTACATATAATAATATATTATAACTCTGATTAGTCTAGAGTTTATGGACGTTTGACCAGGAGTACAGTCGACAAAAGAGATAAGTATCCAGGGTCTTCAGATATAGTTGAAACTTTCTTAGAAACCGCTGGATACGGCCTGTATTGAGCGATTATCATAGACAATCGATGCTTATAACACCAGTAGATACTTTTTGGCTAAGATACAGGGTTCTTACATACGAGCGGCAAGTTGTCGACGGGCCTCGCGTGTCGTCGATGACGCAGCAGTAGGACATCGACAGCTTACCACTGAGCGTCGATGACTGCACAGCCGGGTAGGCCCTAAAACGCAGTAAGAGGAATAACGCGGTTTCGAATCCAACCGCGAAAACATGTTGATATTGATTTTTCTATTTGTTTGTGTCGAAACGGCGGTTTTACTCTGACTGCGTTTTAGGGCCTATAAGATTCTTAGAAGCGAAGTTAGGAAGTTGACGGTGTGACACCCCCCGTGCTTCGGAGAGCACGTAAAGCCGTCGGTGTCTCTTCATGAGACCTGATAAATGTTTAGTAGTGATAATGTTAAACGTGATATTTAATGCAAAGTGGGATATTTCTGCCGCTGCTACAGCAATAGTCACCAGAAGCTACCAACTGTGCAACATTTAATGTAATTGTATTGTATGTATTGTAATTTGCGGAAGCCGTTCCGGTTGTGTATAATAATTAAAGAAATAACTGCCTCGTGGGTCTACTGGTCCCAAGCGCGACTACTCAGCAGGAGGTCTCGGGTTAGATTTCCGAGTCGGGAAAATTGTTATTGAGTTTTTCTGCTAGGATATTCTCAGTAGCAGCTCGGAGTTTGGAATTGTACCCGTTAGATGGTTATAGGCTCACCACCTATTACATGGGACTTAATAACAGCATCGGTGAAATGTGGGTGCACAACTGTTTACACCTCTGCCTACTCCTTCGGGGAATACAGCCGTGATGCTATGGCTTGTTATGTTTATTAGAATATCTGAATGCGCCCATTAGTAACGAGCTAAGCTCGCCGGCCGAGCTGTTGCATAGCAGAAAATTACGTAGTATTGTTCCGTGTTCTCCTCAACTTTCTTTCTCGAAGTCCTCCATCTTTTATTCCACAAATCATTTAGTCTCGTACTAATTTACTACATAGGTCCTTGAACTCGCATTTCGCCGCTATTTTATTTAGGTCGAACATATATTGCTCATGTTTTTCTATTGTTATATTCTTTCTTGGCAAGAAAAATGCATCAAAATCTTTAAACAAATCTCCTATAGTTTTGTACTCGCCTGTGAATTGCTCATAAACCTCTCGACACTTTTCTCCAATAATATGCAACAAAATATTTATTTGCACTTTTTTCTCTTTCCGATGTAGTTTACAAGCTTCATAATAAATTTTGAATGATTCTCTCCACTTCTCCCATTCCTTGCTTAAGTTTCCTGACGGTACATTTGTGATATCATTTTCAAAAATGAACGGTTGCGGCGGCTGCATAATCGACTCCATTGTTCTTCTTGTAGTTTTAAATTCCGCTTCCTGATAGTATTCAGAATCACTACTATAGGACATTTATGATTTGTAGTCCCTAATTACTGTTGATTTTCCAAATAAATTATTTATTTAACTACCGACTGCGCCATGTTATGATGGGATAGGGACACGGCAATCAAACACCGTGGTTACGATAAGACTGGTTTATTCCTTTTTCTAACCATTTTCTTTATATCACCTACCTACATATTAATTCACATTTTATGAAGACAATTATTTACACATACCTACAATGTTAAATAAGAAATATACATTCCGAGCTTGCAACCTCTTTTACATGAAATGGTATTGGTGTGATTTATATAACTGAAAAAAAAAAAAAACTTGTTACATATCAGCTATTCCAATCTGCGTTTAGATATCATTGAATTTCATGTTATCGTACACTATTATTATATTACTATTACTGGTAGGGAATCGAAGGGGAGAATTGATAGCCGCGATAAACGATTTTGGGCCAATCTGCACGTTTTGGCGAATCGTCCTAACTTCGCATCAAAGTTAAGTTGCGCTTAAGTTTAAATTACATATATTCAGCTTTATTATTATTTGAAGATAAATCTTTGAAAAGCATTAACGCATGCTTAGCGAACTCTAAAGTTGTCGAGATGGCTTAGTGGTCAGAGCACCTGGAGTATTTATCCGGGAGGCGCAGGTTCGAATCCTGTTCGCGACCGTATTCTTCTTCCATTTAATATAATAACTTTATTATTATTTTTCTATGAAACAAGATTAAATAAATTTAAAAATTAAAATGCATGCCTGCCATTTTAAATAATCTTATATGTTATCCGGGACGATGTAAAGATACTAACGATACCCCATAAGAACAACACTTCTGCCCACCCAACAGAGATATAAACCTTGAAGTTAAGCAGAAACAACGATTAGCTTGTAACTAAAAATATAATATTTAAGTTAATTTTAATCTCTATGGTATTCAAGAAACTTTGTTGAGTCAAGTCGAAAGCAATGCCATTCTCGGATTACCTTATCTTCACGCTTCGTTGGGTATACGGAGTGAGCACGAACTCAGTGATATCAACACACTACGAGAAGTTACTTTAAAAGAAATATGGCTTGAAAGTAATTTAAAAGCTCCCCATAGCCATTATATTATAATACTCCTCCCGACCTTATTTTGGTCACAGCGGCCTATCTGCACGGAGATTACCCAAGTACGCAGGAGATATTATAGTGCACAAGTGTATGCGCAAAACAGGTGCACTCCCTCTTCCTTGACTCTCATATTCCGATGGGACGGCAATTCGACACGTCCGAAGAGACATCAGGCGCTGGAACGACGGCTTTACGTGCGCTCCGAAACACGGGAGTAACACACCACCAACTTCCTGACTCTCCGGGCTGCTACTGGGAATTTACTAACAGAAAAATCCAATAACACTTTGCCCGACCTGGGAATCGAACCCAGGACCTCACGTTCAGCAGTCGCGCTTGCGACCGTTAGACCAACGAGGCACTATATTATTATTGTTTTTAATCTTGCTTAAGTTACCCGCGGTAATTTAACGACACCTCATACATCTAATGCGGTTCAGGTGTTTAGGAGTTATGGTGGAATATAGAAACTCACAAACATACAGACATTCTCAGACTTACCAAATATACACAAAAATTTCATAAAAATCTACCAAGCCGTTTCGGAGGAGTTCGATAACAAACACTATGACACGAAATTTTTATATATTAGAAGATAAAAAATAATATAAGCATTGGCATTTTCAGTAATTATTCCAAATCAGTGGGACATTCGAGATCTTGACGTCATTATTCGCTCATTTCTGAGTAACAGTTTCCACAGACCTTATGGTCCCCATGGGAAATCGCAGAACTGGGAAACATCAGGCCAATCGGCTTTTAATCAAATCCTGCTTTTCCGTAATTTCGATTTCGGAACAATTCTGTTGTTTGGGAAAACAGCTTCACCGAAAAATACGATTAATCTTTTTGCATTAGAAGAGTGCTAACGATAATTTGACGATTATCTGATAAACTTTTAAATTTGATTTGCATATCCGATAAAAATCGTAATTTTCCAAAAATATATGTGGGTGAGATAGTGATATATATTATCATAACACTCGAGAGGAACATGACATTTCCATAGAGTCTATCACTTTAACACTGCAGAAATGATATCAGCATTTCTTTGAATAAATACTTGAATCGAGCGTTTTAGGGGCCCGCAAAAACTGATGTGAAACCTGAAAAATATGGGTCATAGTCATAACTGCCTCGTTGGTTTAGTGGTTCCAAGCGCGACTGCTAAGCATGAGGGTTTGATTTTCGGGTCAGGGAAAGTGTTATGGAGTTTTTCTGTTAGGAAATTCTCAATAGCAGCCCGGAGTTTGGAATTATGCCTGGTAGATGGAATTAAGCTCACCACCTGATTTTGATGGGACCCCACACCATTTGATGGGACTTAATAACGGCATTGGTGATATTTGGGTGTACAACTGTTATACTTTTGCCTACCCCTACGGGGAATATAGGCGTGATGCTATGTAGTAATTAAAAAGTTCTTAAACGCTTCTTAAATCATACCAGTAGTTCAAGCACGAATCTTTGTCGTTAAATTCGATTGTCGACAAAATAAACCGTGCTCGCACGGGTAATTAAAGTTCCCGTGCAGAATTATTCTAATCTTCAAGCTGTTACTGAGAGTTTTCTAAGCGAAAAACCTTATATCACTGCCCGAATCGAGGAATCTACCCAAGACCTTCATTCCAGGAGCCCGCCTACTAGACCTATTACTAAAAATGATTGTGATCCAGACCGGCGTTTGTGGTACGAGGACTGAAAAGTCCTTTGATATGTTATTGAGTTCATAAAAATAAACTTCACTGATAAAAAAAAAAATATACATATATATTTAAGACTGAAATGGAATGAATCATATATAATTATATTTTTTAATACATGTTGAGGCCATGTAATGCCTATATTAATTTCTATTTTTCAAAGAAACATTGAAAAAATAATAGACAAGAACGGGGCTTGAACCCGCGACCTTTGACGTTCCGTGTCATCACTCTGAGCTACCTTGTCGTGTTCAAACCTATTGAATTTTCAATCCTCTTTGTATACGTCTTAAGGAGACGCCTGGTGATATTTATCTAGTAATCATTACAGAGGATTGAAAATTCAATAGGTTTGAACACGACAAGGTAGCTCAGTTGGTAGAGTGATGACACGGAACGTCAAAGGTCGCGGGTTCAAGCCCCGTTCTTGTCTATCATTTTTTCAATGTTTCTTTGAAAAATAGAAATGAAATGGAATGAATTTAAAATAAAACTTAAGTTCATTTTAATTTCACGTATATTTAAATAAGAATAACAAAGTATTTATAGTAACGCATTATGTCTTGCTTCCAGGAAACTTTTTTCTATTTCATCCAGATAATAAAATGCAGCACACTTTAAAAATGCATGTCCAGTATGAATAATGTGACGCCATTTGTATACAGAACCCTCTTGACACGTTGACCTCTAACTCTTGGTCATAAGAAAAATAGCTATCAAGTAACAACATAACAATCTATCCAAACATAGATACATATAACAAATATTTATCTTCTGTTTGTTCGTTTTCACAAAAAAAGTAGACATGACATAACATAACATAGCATCACGCCTGTATTCCCCGAAGGGGTAGACAGAGGTGTACAAACACCCTCATTTCACCAATACTGTTATTAAGTCCCATGTACTCGTAATAGGTAGTGAGCCTATTGCCATCTACCGGGCACAATTCCAAACTCCGCGCTGCTACTAAGAATTTCATAACAGAAAAACCCAATAACACTTCGTCCGACCTGGGAATCGAACCCAAGACCTCATGTTCAGCATTCGCGCTTGGGACTACTAGACCAACGAGGCAACGACCGACATTGGTTATAAATAACTAGAAAGAATAGGGTCATCGGCACAAAGTCAAAGTGGACAAGCGGTTGTGCTGGTGGAAACCCACTCTCTGTTCCAGTACTGGACTGGTAAGCCAGTACGATTGGCTGAATTTAGGGTGCATTACGTACTTATTTTGGAGAATCTCCTACTTAATATTCCTAAGTCGCGACACCCATAGGGAGAGATGAGGTGGCCTATTCTTTTCTAGAACCACATGGAGAAATGAAATAAGGTAATACATTTAGTATGTCGTGGTAGCCGAGTGATCATGTGGGTTCAAACCTGGCATGTACTAATGTGACTTTTACACGACTTAACGCACGCGTAGCGAGCTGTAACGTTATAAATTTTGGTTGAAAGAAAAATACGTCGTGAGCAGGATTCAAACTTGCGCCTCCCCGATAAATACTCCAGGCGCTCCGACCAACTAAGCCATCTCGACGTCTGCTCACTACCTCGTATTCTACTTCCATATTTTAAAACCTCTTTTGGTGACGTCATCGCTATTCAGGGTTCGGTTACCTGTATAAACTCATGCAACGAAGTCGCGGACTTAGCTAGTTTATAGCTACGGGTATATAAAATATTACTCTCCTTTTGAAGAGGTCAAAAGAGGTTAATTATTTTTAGGGGCTGAGTTGCCCGCATCCGTAGGAGTGCACCCTTAAAATGGAATCCCTACACGTGACCCCATAGGTGGTGCAGAACAGGCAACACAACTCTGGTGGGAGGCTTCGGCCGCGGCTGTTTACCACCCACCGGACGAAGCCATGCCGTGAAGCGACCTAGTCGTGTTTCGAGATATAGTTCGGCGCAACCGTTGTGAGAAACAGGTCTGACCAGTTGCGTCAACTCCCCAACTAACGTTCTCCTCAAATCTATCCACTCTAGTTAGAGTGTATAGATTTCTCCTGGATCTACGTGCTCCATGCTCGGCCACACCGTCGCCTACCATCAGGAGAGTTGGTGGCCAAATGTAGACCCAGTTTTTATTCAAAAACAAACGATTGCGAAATGGAAAGGGGAGGATTTCTTCAGAGAGGTACATAAGGCACTCGAGTCATGCACCTAAGAACTCACGTGTGAACAAAAAGTAAGGTCGTGACTAGAATTCGAACCTGCACCTCTCTGACAGAATACTTCAGGTGCTCTGCTAACTGAGCTATCCGCGGTGGTGAGCAGAGGTCGAGATGGCTTAGTAGTCAAAGCGCCTGGAGTATTTATCCGGGAGGCGCAGATTCAAATCCTGTTCGCGACCGTATTCTTTTTCCATTTAATATAATAACTTTAAAGTTCTAAGCATACGTTAATGCTTGTATAATAACTTTCGTGAGGCATATTCATTTAGTTATTGTTCACCGGTAACTACTCACGTACATTCTTCGGGTTTGCCCGACTAGTTTCGAACTCGAACGGAGCCCTTAGTCATGAGCTGAGTCCGCGGCTATGTCGCGAGTCAGACTGATACGTTAATGCTTTTCAAAGATTAATCTTGTATCCTGATCTTTCTCGATCTTTGTTTACTATTCAGAATTCTTCTTCCTCATTTCAATACTTATTATATCTTGTGGTGAGGTCATCGCTTTTTGTTCAGTCGCTATGCTGTGATTGAACCGATATGAGTAACATTGTAGTTAAGTATTAACTACCTGGATGACCGAGCTTTGCTCGGTTTTTCTTTTGGTAAAACAACGTTTTCTAAAAATGAAACCTATCTAGATCGATTTATCGGCCCTGAAACAACCTGCGTACTAAATTTCATGAGAATCATTGGAGTCGATTCCGAGATTCAGATTATATATATATATATATAGGAGAAAGGCTGCCTCGTTGGTCTAGTGGTCCCAAGCGCGACTGCTGAACAGGAGGTCTCGGGTTCGATCCCCGGGTCGGGCAAAGTGTTATTGAGTTTTTCTGTTAGGAAATTCTCAGTAGCAGCCCGGAGTTTGGAACTGTGCCCGGTTGATGGCAATAGACTCACCACCTATTACATGGGACTTAATAACAGCATTGGTGAAATGTGTGTGTACAATTGTGTACACCTCTGCCTACCCCTTCGGGGAATACAGGCGTGATGCTATGTTATGATGCTATGTAGGAGAAAGGTTTGAATAATAGGTTCGGGGGTCTCTATGTCTGTCAGGATTTCAAAGGTAATCGTCTTATTGACGATTAACCATCATTAAGGCTCTCCGCTACTGAGAGCATATTTACTTTGGATTAGTGATTAGTAGTGAGTCACTTCATATTACAATGTACAATGTAGGTATTTAAATATAATAAAATCAGAGGTAGGCTAGATAAGTCAGGGTGAAGAGGTCCGTCCGCCACGGCGGCTCGCAATAGAATAGCGTCCTCCCTCCAATCGCCGTAGTCGCCTACTGTCCGTAGCGCTCGGTGTTGCCATCTCCGACGTATATATATCTATACTAGCGGTCCGTCCCGGCTTCGCACGCGACTATAATTTGAGATTTAAACTATCCTATTTTTCAAAGAAACATTGAAAAAATAATAGACAAGAACGGGGCTTGAACCCGCGACCTTTGACGTTCCGTGTCATCACTCTACCAACTGAGCTACCTTGTCGTGTTCAAACCTATTGAATTTTCAATCCTCTTCTTGTCCCGTTCTTGTCTATTATTTTTTCAATGTTTCTTTGAAAAATAGAAATTAATATAGGCATTACATGGCCTCAACATGTATTAAAAATATAATTATATATGATTTATAAAGGATTGGGATGTTGTTCGGCGATTTACAACTGTAAAGTGGTAACGCTGAGTTTAGTAAATCTGTAATGATTACTAGATAAATATCACCAGGCGTCTCCTTAAGACGTATACAAAGAGGATTGAAAATTCAATAGGTTTGAACACGACAAGGTAGCTCAGTTGTAGAGTGATGACACGGAACGTCAAAGGTCGCGGGTTCAAGCCCCGTTCTTGTCTATTATTTTTTCAATGTTTCTTTGAAAAATAGAAATTAATATAGGCATTACATGGCCTCAACATGTATTAAAAAATATAATTATATATGATTTAAACTATCCTATCTCTCAAGTTGGATCGAACTGCACATGGTGTGCGAATTTTATTATAATCGGTTAAGTGGTTTAGGAGTCCATTGAGGACAAACATTGTGACACGAGATATTAAGATATACATACAAGAATTGTTCCTTTAAAGGTATTACATATGTGGAAGAAGAATTCGGAGTAGTGAGCAGATGTCAGAATAGCTCAATTGGTAGAGCGCCTGGAGTATTTAACCGGGAGGCGCAGGTTCAAATCCTGGTCACGACGTACGTTTCTAACCACAAAAGATGAATTAATTAAAAAACACGCCTGCAATTTTTTAAATCTTATTGGCCTATGTTACCCAGGACACTGAAAGGGTTCTAACGTTATCTTATACACCAAAATTGGTTTAGGCATTTAGAAGTTATGGTGGAATAAAGAAACACACTAACATACATATTTATATACAAACATACATGATACCTAAAAACATATCAATCCTTTTTTTTGGGGGTTCGTCAAAAATGTATCACTTTGTTAAAAATAAACCTAAAATAAAAAAAATTAATACGGAACCTCATCCCATACTTGACATTATTTCAAGATATTCTCCCTTTCAGAGTCTCGGTATGAGACAGATAACATCAGCCAATAGCGGCCAACGCGTGGGTCGCGACCCAGTGACGTCACGCCTATGACGTCACGCTAACATGAGCTTGATATTTTGTGGTATCTTCTGAGTAAGTCTTTTATTTTTTTTAATTAGACATAAATGCATGCGGAAATAGTTTTTTATTTATACAGATAGAAAATGGATGTGTTTTATTAGAATAAATTAACACAGCATCGCGCCTGTATTCCGCGAGGGGGTCGGCAGGGGTGTACAGTCACGAGCACAAACATGAAAACACAAACCTGTAACAAATTTACCAATAATACCTCTAGCCTATAATATTTATTAATTTTATTTTATTTAACGGTTTATGTACACACAGACAGAAGAATAAATACATTAGAATAGGAAAGACGAATACAAAGTTGAATACTATGATTTCGATATGTAACACAGATAGAAAAATCAGCCCTTCCACAGATAGACATACATTAATACTTCTATAATATTCAGATAACTACTTAAATGGAATTTAAAAGTGCAAATGTATAAATGTTTGTAGCCCGGTTAGTGGAGTGCGATATTAGGACAACATCAGAACCTGGCGCGTGGATAACATTTGGTGTGACATAGCTAGATAGAAGGAGACCGTATCGGTGGCGGTTACCACCAACAACAGCATTCCCAAAGAGGGTTGACGTCAGGCAGGCGGCCGGTCATAAAACATAGCCAAAACTTTAGCAGCATGCCAGATATAGGTATGCTGCGCCGACCCCAAATAAATTGGGATAAGGGCAGGGGGATGATGATGATGATGATGAAATATATACATGTTTGTGGTCGTGACTGTACGCAGGTCCCATGTAATAAGTTGGTGAGCCTATTGTCATCAACCGGCCAAAATTCCAAACTCTGAGCTGCTACTGAGAATTTCCTAACAGAAAAACTCAATAACGTTTTGCCATACCCGGGAACCGAACCCGAGACCTCATGCTCATTAGTCGCTCATGGGACCACTAGACCAACGCAACGAGGCAATCAATTAGAGGCAGTTAGAGGATAAATTAAAATAATATTCTGTATTGAATTTAGCCGGCTGAAGAAAAATAGGGTACCTAATCTGTCGTATTGCTGTAGTGATTACTAGCATGAATATTGAGTGTAAGGTCCTAAATTTGATTCCCAAGTTGCGTAAATGAACACAGGATTGTATTGACTGCAAAGTTAGTCGTGTCGGTTCGGTCACCCGTATAGGGACTGAATTGATAGCAATAACGTCGCCATAAGACGTGTTAAAATATGGAAGAAGAATTCGCGGTGGCGAGCAGAGGTCGAGATGGCTTAGTGGTCAGAGCGCCTGGAGTATTCATCCGGGAGGCGCAGGTTCGAATCCTGTTCGGAACCGTATTCTTTTTCCATTTAATATTGTAACTTTAGAGTTCGCTAAGCATGCGTTAATGCTTTTCAAAGATTTATCTTGAAAAAGAGGGTACCCAATCTGTCGTATTGCTGTAGTGATTACTAGCATGAATATTGAGCGTAAGTTCCTAAATTTGATTCCCAAATTGCACAATAGGACACAGTATTTCTGTTAGATTATTTTAAGTAGCGGCTGTCAGGATTTGTGGCGATGATAAACAATAGGCTGGCTTAAATTGGTTTAAGCAGATTTTTGAGAAGATATCATTAGGCCTAAATGAAACAAAAAAAAAAAATGTGTATCACAGCAAATAAATATATATATATTTCAATCTTACTGACCTATGTTACTCGACAACAAGCATGAATTCCAACGATATCACATACATCAAAATCAGTTCAGGCATTTAGAAGTTAAAATCTAATTAGAAAACTCACAAACATACATTCAGACATATAAAAACCCTAAAATCATAACACAACTTTTTTGAATAATTGATTTTAAACTTTCTCGATATGTAATACAAGTCTGCCCGTGACCACGGCCGGTGCAATTCGGTCGAAACGTCGCGGAAACAAAAAACGTACTGTAAAAGCCTTTTATACTAAATGTCGCAATCTAGACCCGATTTATATAGTTCTAAAACTCTTTTTTCGGGCAGTACTGTAATGACTAAAGGATGGTTCTATTAGAATATTGTAAGTGATATCTTAAAGTTCGGCATTGTGCCTATAAAAAGCAATAGGTGGGCCTTTAATTTGTCTTTAGACAAGACATTAATTCTATAGTAATATAAAAAAAAACTATAACCATTTAGCAAATAGATTTTCAATCCTAACCATAGGTGCGTAGGCTCCATCCATCGATTTGTTGGAAAATAACCATCTGCGTTACTCATATATTTGTGAAACCGCCCATTGCGCGTCATATGGTTGCTATAAACCAATAGGGGATAAGTGTGTGGGTAGCCTCCTACGTTAGGAAATCTAAATGCCGACCTACGGTTACAGGTTAATAAGAACAGTGATCTGCAAACGTTAAGTACTTTTGTATTGACGATTTTAATCAATAACCTATATATATTTGTAATATAATATGTATCATTATTAAGTATTAGTTTAACACACTGACTCACAGACGTATAACTATGTACGTCATAACAATTAAAATCTATTATTGTTATACTAATTTTATGATTTTGTATATGGCCTATAACTTATATGTGTGGGTGTATCTGTAAATATAAGTTGGTTATTAAATAAATAAATAGTTGATCTCTTTTTTAGTATGATAGATCCATCATGGATCTTCATTTTAAGCAGTGATGGCGTCGTGGTATGACCTTTGGACTGGTAAGTCAAAGGCCATACCACAAATTAGAATCCAAGGCAGGCACCGCTGATTTTTCGAGTCTTGTGCGCATTAGAAATTAATTATCACTTGCTAAAACGGTGAAGGAAAACATCTTGAACCAGCACACCTGAGAAAAGTTCTCGATGGTGAGTAAAGCTATGTCTGAGGCCTACGGGCGGTTTAAATTCAGACACTAGGTTGTTCATCAACCACACGATAAGAAGCAAGAGAATGCCGCGTAGGTCGACCAGTAGGCTTACTCTTGAAAATAATTCCGTTCGATTGACATTGGAAATATGTCAGTTCGTACTTTTAAATGTCAAAATGTCTAAAAAATAATCATAGATTCGGGATATTATGAAGACAACATGCTTTAAAATTGAAGCATCTGTAATGTAGGTAAATTTATTTTGAAATTCGCGTTGATTTAAGGTGTCTATTTATTATTGGAATTGGTATTAGTTTCAAGAGTAACCCCACAGGTCAGATATCAGTTTATCAAGACAGTTAAAACTGCGAAAGTTGAGTACAATTACAATTTTAAGCAGGGTTATATAGTCTTTTTTTGAGTGTGACAAATCGCTGGCTGTGCCGGATTGCTACCGGCTAAAAACCACACGGTCCTACTGTAACCTTTACCGAGGTCTCGTATTCGCAGCTGCATTAAATGCGATCCCAACAGGGGTTGATGTATAATGGCTTTTATATTATACTAGCTCGTGTCCGCGACGTCGTCTGCATGACAAAAGGTAGCCTGTGTCCTTCTGCAGAGTCTAATATATCTCCTTGCCAAATTTCATTATAATCTGTTAAGCCGTTTAGTCGTGAGAAGGTAACAAACAGAGTTACTTTCGCATATTTTTGTCCTTCTTTTTTTTAAACGTTGCCCCCCACTAGGAATTTCTTCCTGTATCGTGGGTGCGTTTACAGACATATAATCTCACAAGCACACACACCCAGACCCGGAGCAATTATCTATAGATCGTACAAATATTTGCTCCGTGCAGGAATCGAACCTGCGACACGCAGCGCAGCAGTCGGTCTCTCGACCACTGCGACACGCAGCGCAGCAGTCGGTCTCTCGACCACTGCGCCAACCGCGCTGTCATAAATTCTCAGTAGCAGCCCGGAGTCAGGAAGTTGGTGGTGTGACACCCCCGTGCTTCGGAGAGCACGTAAAGCCGTCGGATCTCTCTTCGGTCGTGTCGGATTTCCGTCCCATTGGAATATGAGAGTGAAGGAAGAGGGAGTGCACCTGTGTTTGCGCATACACTTGTGCACTATAATATCTCCTGCGTACTTGGCTAATCTCCGTAGGGGTTAGGTCGCTGTAACCGAAATACGGTCGGAAGAAGTGGATTTTTATGTAAAAGAAACCATTTTGCGTTGCTCTAAAATGAGAGTTTTTATTGTATACCATGGCTTAAACATTATATCACATATAAGAACTTAAAACTAGGAATACTCACCTGAAAAAGAGAAACAACATTAAAAGCCACTTTTACACAAATCCATTATAGTTTTTTTTAATTTACATTTATTATCTCTGCCTGGTACGTCAATGACCTAAGCCCCCGTCAGGACTAGAGAATTCAACCAATTAAACCTCTTAAATGTTTAGCCAATTTTAACAAAAAATACAAATTTTGGGCCTGTTTGCTTAGATTGGTAACTCGACCAAAAACCGTGCACATTACATCCTCCCGACCGAATTTTGGGTCACGGCTCCTCGGTGTAATGCCAGCCTCATCCAGGTGCGGCCCACGACACAAACGATTCATCGACCATCTTGCCACTGGACGTCCTACGCGTCGCTTTCCAGAGCTTGACCACAATTCCGTTAACGCCTTGCCATTTTCAATACCACTTAAATAATTATGGTGATATCCTGATAGCGGTTTGTCATGCATTTTCTAGAAAATACAAAAAAACATACATCTGAATTTATAACCTCTTACTTTTGTCCTGATGTCGGTTTTTCATGCATTTTCTAGAAAATTCAAAAACTGCCTAAACATACCCGAACTTGCCTACTTTCCCGAACAACAAACATCGTATAGATCAAAAATTCAACCGTCTGACGCAATTTGTAAGACGTTGTTTTAAAGTAAAAGTTACTCAAACAAAAATCTTTTTAAAAGTACTTTTTAGAACAATAATCTAGTAACTTTTTAGGCATCTAGAACCGAAATTTCGACAGAAACACGTGACATTGTGCAATTGTACAATTGCCAAGTTTTAGAATTGTATAAAATATTGCTAAGTTACAAAAGAATTTGCTAATTTATTACTTTGCGAAACAGACATTGGTCAAAACACTTTTAACCGGATTTTTAAAGTCTACCTGCCTATTGTTGGTTTTTATTTTAATCCGGTTAAAAGTTATTATAATGTCTAACCATTACCTACTCGTCACCATTAAACGCTGGGCAGCGCGGCAGACCAACGTGAAGATAGAGGGATGATCATAATCATAATCATATTCTTTATTGCAAATCCACAATGTAAAGATAAGATGGTAATATAAATAACATGGTAGCAATCGTGGACCCTGATGGGCACAGCAAATAGTAAATTAGAAGAGAGGAAGGCGTTGTATATATAGAAATATTTGTTTATGCTCAAGTATTCATATTCCTTTTTAATGTATCTAAGTATGACCTTGTCTCCTATAGAAAGAACTGATCCTCTCTAGTAAGGAAAAGAAGAGACCTTTGCCCTGCAGTGGGATAATACAGGCTAGATAGAATACTGATCGTTACTAGATATTGATCATAAAAAATGTCGTAAAAGGTTTTAATGAAAAATTTGACATTATTCCCCTTTGTGTATAGAACCTGTTATTTGAACTAGCGTTCTAATTTTACTAAGTCTTTTTATATTTGGATTTGTTACAAGCGCGAATATATATATGTACATTTTCTTTAAAGGCTGGAGTATTTTTCCAGTGGGTGCTGTTTCAAATCCTTTAAAACTTTATTTTCTTCTGGGTATTCATTTATTTACTCACAGGAAAATATAAAAAATATATATTAATAACCTTAAATACAAACCAAACAACTTGAAAAATAAATACTACCTACTCTAATATATAAAGAAGAAAATTAACTTGAACCTCAAAGTATTCCTCCGCGTCGCTGTCTTTTGGGCACCTTGCCCAGAAGACTGGCAGCATTGCCACGTTGGAGCGTAATACTGATTCTCTGACCAAGATATAAGACAGCCCTCAAGTTTTCTTAAATTGTGACGTAGTTGAGATACTCTGGAAGAGTGCGATGTTGCTTAGGTCGCGGATCGTTGCTTACGTCACCTTTCTTGGGAAATCTACTTAACTTTTATAAAATCACTTTTGTCTACGTACTAAGAAGTGACGTGACGTCGTGATTTGAAGCGAGTTTCGAAAGGGTATTAGGTAAAGATTTCTGTTTAAGATAATTTTAGATATCATTATTTTAAATCAAAAATGGATCTACTTTTGGCTACCAAGTCGCCTGATGGTAAGCGACAGTGTGGATAAGGATGGCGAATATAGATCCAGAATAAATCTATTCACTCTAGCCTCGAATATGCCTAGATTTGTATTTTTCAGGGAACACGGAAGACAGTAGGGAAATCTATACGTAAGGGCGGGCGATCTCTCGCTTCCGTCCGTGATTAGACACATGGTCGGGAGTGAGAGCGCATGGGGAGCCATCGCCAACTTAAGCGAGGAAGTGATGCTCGCGAAGGAGG
Source organism: Xylocampa areola (assembly GCA_935421205.1). Classification (NCBI taxonomy): domain Eukaryota; kingdom Metazoa; phylum Arthropoda; class Insecta; order Lepidoptera; family Noctuidae; genus Xylocampa; species Xylocampa areola. The sequence goes on from OW285216.1 coordinate 2,354,711, forward strand.
CGGCGGAAAGGGAGAGAGAGGCAATCCCCGCTCACCCCTGCCGCAGAAGGCGAGCCAGGCGCCGGAGGGCGCTCAATGATCTCCGGCCACCGTGAGCCGTGGACTGAGGGCGGCGGGTATGGGTGGTTCGCCGCCTGATCAGCAGTCCAGCCCGAGACGACCACGCACGCGTGACATAGGGAGGTGTTCAGGCTAACTGTGGCCTGCACAAACCAGGAGTGGACCATAACCTGCCGGGGGGGTAAAAAAAAAGCCTTTTGCTGATGTGGTTAGACAGAAACTGTAGTACGCCACCTGCTGCAGTCCTTACATACTCTTATTGCTTCTTCCACGTTCATAAATGAGGACATACACCTGGCGTTTTTGCAGGACGTCACCAATAAGGTCAGTGTATATCCTTCTAACTGCCTCGTTGGTCTAGGTGCCTCAAGCGCGGTTGCTGAGCGTGAGACCTTGGGTTTGATTCCTAGTTCGGAGAAAGTGTTATTGGGTTTTTCTGAATTTTTAGTAGCAGCTCGGAGTTAGGAGAAACTTCGGTGGGAGTATATTATTAGGTCCTTCTAAGGCGTCTCCTTCTGGCGTCTTGGCTTACACCTGCCTTGTAGATGCCTTTTATTAATCGTGTTTCATTAATCCTCTCCACATCATCTAAGTTTTATTAATCGTGTTTCATTAATCCTCTCCACATCATCTAAGTTTTATTAATCGTGTTTCATTAATCCTCTCCACATCATCTAAGTTTTATTAATCGTGTTTCATTAATCCTCTCCACATCATCTAAGTTTTATTAATCGTGTTTCATTAATCCTCTCCACATCATCTAAGTTTTATTAATCGTGTTTCATTAATCCTCTCCACATCATCTAAGTTTTATTAATCGTGTTTCATTAATCCTCTCCACATCATCTAAGTTTTATTAATCGTGTTTCATTAATCCTCTCCACATCATCTAAGTTTTATTAATCGTGTTTCATTAATCCTCTCCACATCATCTAAGTTTTATTCATTTATTTAGGTCTGTCAACAGTTGTTGCAGTGGTTTATTATAAATGAACTTACGAACTGGTGCTTACTGTATACTCGTTTTAAATGGCAGTAGGCTCACCACTTATTATGACATGTATGAGTTAATAACAGCATCGGTGAGATTTGGGTATACAATTGCCTCTGCCTATCCTTTCGAGCAATAGTGGCTTGATGCTATGTTACATTATAGACTATACTTTCAGCTCGTTGCTTACTGTGGTAAGTAAGTAGTTAAGCCGCGTTAGGCGAGGTCAGTCCGATGAGAGCATTTACATGTGAGCATTTTCATACTTCGAAAGGGACATTAAACCGTCGATCCATAAGTTATTGGTTTTAATAACTTATCGCTTCTATAAATTGAAAAAATATTTACGTTTAATTTCGTGTTCGTGTGGGTTCAGTCATCTGTATAGGGACTGAATTGATAGCGATGACGTCACCAAAAGACGAATAAAAATCTGGAAGAACAATTCAGAGTACTGAGCATAGGTCGAGATGGCTAAATGGTCAGAGCGCTTGGAGTATTTATCCGGGAGCCGCAGGTTCGAATCCAGCTCACAACCAATAGATATATTGTTCTACGACATATTTCTTTCGTTTACAAATCCTACCAAACAATACTGAAACTTACGAGAAAATTACAACAAGAACTAGTAAGGCTACTAATCAACTGCGGTCTTACCCTTGAAAATAATTTTGACAGCGCGGTTGGCGCAGTGGTCGAGAGACCGACTGCTGCGCTGCGTGTCGCAGGTTCGATTCCTGCACGGAGCAAATATTTGTACGATCTACGGATAATTGCTCCGGGTCTGGGTGTTTGTGTGCTTGTGAGATTATATGTCTGTAAACGCACCCACGATACAGGAAGAAATTCCTAGTGTGGGGCAACGTTTTAAAAAAAAAAGGTGAGTAAAGCTATGTCTGAGGCCTTCGGGTGGTTCAAATTCTGACACTAGGTTGTTCAACCACCACACGATAAGAAAAAAGAGAATATCGCGCAGGTCGACCAGTGGGCTTCCTCTTTAAAATAATTCCGCTCGATTGACATTGGAAATATGTCAGTACGTACCGTTAAATGCCAAAAAGTCTAAAAAATAATTATAGATTCGGGATAATATGAAGACAACATGCTTATAAATCGAGGCTACTGTAATCTAGTTAAATTTATTTTAAAATTACGCGTTGTTCTAAGGCGTCTATTTAATATTGAAATTGGATTGGAATTGGTAATAGTTTCAAAAGTAACCCCACAGATATCATCGAACTGTGATATTTGTGTCTGGCAGTTGCCACCGGCGATATCTGACAATTCGGAACATCTGACAAACTCTTACTTATTGTAAAGTGGTAAATCATAGATTCAATAGTGGTAATATAAATACAATTAATATTACTTAATTAAGTGCAGTTCAGGCTACTTTGTAATATATAGGATACTAGCTGGTGCCCGCGACTTCGTCTGCATAACAAAATACAACCTATGTCCTTCCCCAAGATACAATCTATCTCCTTGCCAAATTTTATTACGATCCGTTCAGCCGTTTAGTCGTAAAAAACAAACAGAGTTACTCTCGCATTTATATTATGGTATGGATAGCAATGATTTTAATACTTAACATCTTATTATAGAAAGAAAGACAGAACACATTTATTACCAAACCATATTATAGGTACTATACATTAAATGATTGACAAAGTTATTAACAAAAGAATATAAAATATGTATTTACAATTACATCAAGAACTAAAATGCGGCTTGGCAATAAGAGTGGACTCAGCAGATGTTGGCAGTTCGCGGACAACCGCGTTGCCGAGCACTTGTCAACGCTGATTTTCGGTCCGCCCCTTACCACTGATTTAAAATTAAAAACGCCTGCGTGTTTCCTTACTTACAAAAAACAAACAAAACTAAAAAGAAAGTGTGTGTCTGCACATTAATATATGCAAATAAATCAATTTTTGCTACTATGCCAACTTCAACTATACAAAATAAAACCAGTGCGGTCGGACGCTGTATTACGTATAGCATATACCCCCTTTTGGAATAGAATATACACACATCCCATGTCAATTCTCTCTATCTTAACGCTAGGAAAATTCTCCTTGTTTCGAAATGTACCCGGTAGATGGCAATAGACTCACCACCTGTTTCATGAGACGTAATTTTAAATTGTTTTTTTTTTGTTTTTACATAAATGGCTGTATCTACCTTTGGACTACAACTCGCCTGATATTAAGCCGAGTTCAAACTAGCCCGGAATATGCCTTGATTGTATTTCTTAGGAAACAAGGAAGACGGCAGGGAGTTCCATTCATGGGTTGTACGTATGATGAACGTCGATGCAAATCGCTGCGTAAAATTTTTCGGAATTTCACAAGTAACTGATACTGTGCAGTTGTACACCTATTCTGGAAATACAGAAATTATGTTCTACTAGTAGTCGCTCGCTGGCCGAAATTCGACCATAATTCATTAAAGTTTTATATCTGATCGTTAATGTTCTATTGTCAAAGATATAGCCATGTGAAGAAATAAAGAAATTATTTATTTTAGTCTCAGTGCAGAACTTATACTAAAATAAATTTTAATGTGAGTAATGATTAATTTTATTAATATAATTTAATAAAAATATTAGTTTCTGCACTCCTTCTCGATTATAAACTTTAACAGTGCCAAGTTTCATACTCCTCCGTCCGCGTAATTTTCGTAAAAAGCGGTACAAAGTTTTTGTTTCACGTATAAATATATAGATTATTATGTGCCTTCGGAGGGGTTCGTGGCTCAATAGCCGCACAGATCGATCGATCGAGGTTAATCTGCGCTTGCCGCGGTCGGTCTGTGTATGGGTGACCATCATTTCATACCGAGACTCCTCCGTGCCTCGGAGAGCACGTTAAGCCGTCGGTCCCGGTTGTCAAATAAAAAGGCTAGACATAATTATTCCTATATATTATGTGCCTACAGTTTGTTAAAACATCGCACTCAGGAGCATGATTTCCTAAATCGTGCAGAAAAACAACTGAAAATTGGTTTACCTGAGTATCTCCGTTACTTCTGTATAAACTTATTACGCAAATGGATCAGACGCTTCTGTAATGGTTTTTGTTCTGAATTCATATAAAATGTATTATTTCAAATTCTTGATGGGCTTCGCTTTTCAGGGTACCGCCGCCGCCATTGAAAATAATAAATATAATTATTAAAAAAAAGAAAAACCAGTAAAGTTTTCATTTGCAATGATTTTAAACAAATGTTAATTTATTTTTATTGGTGATTTGAACACAAACCACTAAATAAAGTAGACCGCCTCGTTGGTCCTGTGGTCGCAAGCATGGCTTCTGAGCATAAGGTCCTGACTTTGATTTCCGGGTCAGGCAAAGTGTATTTAGTGTTTTCTGGCATGAAATTTCAAATAGCAGGGTGGAGTTTGGTGTCCAGTTGATGGCAATAGCCTCATTACCTATTAGGTACATGAAAGTTAAATATAAATTTGTGAAATGTTAATTTGCAATAATAAACCTCTGCTTAGCCCTTCGGGGATGCGGGCGTGATGCTATATTATAGTATTTGTACGGCTCCACGTATACGCAACGAAACGCTCTTTGCAGGTTTTGTTACGATTTCAGTAATGGCAGCAAAACAGATTAGAACTCGGTTTTGCAATTACGTTCAACTCTGTAACTCGAATTTATTTACATACTCAAATGTAACTTTATGTTTTAGACCTTACATTATTAGGTAAGTTCCTTTTAAGGGGTTAATATGTAATTGAAATAAATACATACATAAATAAAACAACTTTTAACCGGATTAATCGCGTGTATTATTTAGGTTTGGAGGACTAGTCCTCCTGCGACCACGAACGCTGCAGTGATCGAAACGTCAGGTAAAACAAAAACCAATAATACACGCGATTAATCCGGTTAAAATTTGTTTTATTATAATGTGTAGTGATCGCGGAAACCTAAGATATTACTGTACATACATAAACTCAGATTTCTCCCGTGGGGGTAGGCAGAACCTACAGAACGCCACCTGCTACGAACCTTACATACTGTTGTTGCTTCGTCCACTTTCATACATCAACAACAACACAATTCAGTCATACACTTATTTATATGAATTAATGTTTATTTTTTTTGCCGAAATGTGTAGGGGATACAGGCGTGATGCTCTACAATTATGAAAATAGCTCACTATATTTGTATAATAAACGTCGTGGGGCATATGCATATTAGTTATTCACCGGTTACTACTCACGTGCATTCTTCGGGTTTGCCCGAATAGTTTCGAACTCGAACGGGGCCCTTAGTCATGAGCTGAGTCCGCGGCGATGTCGCGAGTCAGACAGTCTGACATGCTCTGAACCCGAAGAATGTACGTGATTAGTAACCGGTGAACAATAAATAATAGCTTACTAATAACAGCATTGGTAAAATGAATGTGAACCAACGCCTTTGAATACCATCGGGTTTTTTTTTATGGGATAGAAGCCTAACGAGCTGACTGATTGCCTGATGGTAATCGATTACCGCCGCCCATGGACACCCGCAACCCCAGAGCAGTCGCATGTGCGTTGCCGGCCTTTTTAAGGGTTTGGGCCTCCGGTACCCTTACTCACTCAGCGAAACACAACGCAAGCGTTGTTTCACGCCGATTTTCTGTGAGACCGTGGTATCACTCCGGTCGAGCCGACCCATTCGTGCCGAAGCATGGCTTTCCCACGGATGAGCATGTCTCTCCCATGGGAATAAAGGCTATATCTCAAAAACTGGTTATTAATTCACTTCGCGATAGACTTTTAATCTACACACACCTGAGATACAGGTTTCTCTAAAACTAGTTCGAGCAGGTCGCAAAATTTTAGTCTAAGTAATTCCGAGTTTACACTCTCAGTAATTTTTATTATAATATTTTAGTTTTATATAAATTGTATTTAGGCAATAAGTAAAGTTTTGTATTTCATGCAACTGCGGCAAACTGTACCATTTTGTAAAAAATACTCAATAAATGTATTTAGTATTATATTATATATTATTTTATTTATTACATGACAGGATAACACAGGAGACATTTTCTCAAACTTTTCTCTTTTCTCGAACATTTTCTGAAGAGTACTTTCTTTTACTCAGGTTCTCAAAACAGACAAAGTTAATATCACAATAATTTCTGCTTCAACAAAAGAAATACTCCTCCCGACCGTATTTCGGTCACAGCGGCCTACCTCCACGGAGATTAGCCAAGTACGCATGAGATATTATAGTACTCTAGTATGTGCACAAACACAGTTGCACTCCCTGTTCCTTCACTCTCATATTCCGATGGGACGGCAATCCGACACGACTAGTGAGAGATAAGGCGCGCGACCAACGGCTCTCCGAAGCACGGGGGTCTCACACCACCATCTTCCTGACTCCGGGCTGCTACTGAGAATTCCCTAACAGAAAAACCCAATAACACTTTCTCCGACCTGCGAATCGATCCCAGGACCTCACGCTCAGCAGTCGCTTGCGACCACTAGACCAATGATTCAGTACAATAGAGAGTAAAGCAATTTTAAGTTATAAACAAGTTAACCTCACTTCTGAACAGAATTCAATAACACAACAGTAGGAAGTACTTGAAACTGTTAACATTTATTGCAAGGAAGACTTACGTTGGAAATGTTACCAAATTACTATTGTAGAACGCAAAAGTTTTGATATTAAGACAGTTGTAAAGGCACAATAGACATGATGACTGATTTTGAAATCTCCTTCTTTGTTATACATGTCTATTATTTCAGAAAAACACATTCTTTTACAGCGATAAACGTTGTTTTAACGTAGATTATTGCATTTTAGTCTATCTAATTTGAATTAAGCGCGAAAACGCTCATGGGTGTCATGGTGCCATTTATGATGAGTTGTGACGTCACGCTTCGATAACATTTGACAAAACTTCAAGCAAAACCACGGCGGTGATTGACATTCAATTGAGGCGTGACGTCATTCGCTGTAATTTGTGTTTCAGTCAACATGGCCGATTGCAGTATTTTATATTTTTATTTTATTGAAAATCTTAATGTTTTTATTAATACTATGTAATTTTTTAGAATCTTGTGTAGATATATTTTCTCTAAAAACCATTTATTCTTTGATTCTTTTATACTGTCATCTACGATGGATGAATTCCTCCAACGTAGTAAAATGTGCGAGATGTAACGTCGTTATAAGCGAAGTGTTAGCTTTCGTGTGTAATAAACTGGACATAATGGACGAGGAAAGCCTGAGTCGGATCTGTGTTAGTGCCTTCACGGATAGTGATATTGTGGAAGCAAAAAACTTACTGTTTGAAGCGATACCAACAACTTCAAAACGCAATATTACAAGGAAGAAAGAGGGAAAAAAACTACGTGAGATTGAGGATATCATTAGCTTATTAAAAGTAACTCATCCTAATGACTCACCAGTTTTTGTTGCGAGAGATTTGCAAAAACTACCGCCAGTACTATTTGATCACGTAGACGTGACCAAACTGTTAAAGGATTTAACAAGAATGAGAAGCGAAATTGAAGAAATAAAATTGCAATATGTGTCTGCTAGTCAACTTGAGCCTATCAAGCGCGAAATTGCAGATTTGAAAAAGTGTACGAGTGCAAAAAGTCCTTGTTATTCGTATGTAAACACAAAGCGGAGGGGTGGAAAGCACATGATGGATAGTTGCGATTATGATAGCAGGCCGATGGGATTGCAACATGTTCCTGAAATTAACAAAAGCGCAGCGGATCAAAGTTCAGTGTCTCCAAGACAAACAAAATCACCACCTACCCACGACTCGTCAATATCAGCTGATCACAATATTAAAAACACAAAGGCAATTAGTGAGCAAAGTCGGGAAAAATGTGAAACCGGTTTAGGCTCACATCTGTGCATAGATAACAACATCGAGCCGAGACATGCGACTGCGCCACAAAAAAGTGACAATAACAACAACACTGCGGTGTACCATGAACACACGGCCGCAGCGGTCGCCCAATCGACTTCGGATCCACAATCGAAAACACTCGCTCAAATTGTTAGTGAAGGTGAGTGGACCCTAGTACAAAGACAGAGAAGAAAAGTGAGAAATCGCTTTGTCGGAAATATCGGAAAAGCTGTAATAGATTCCAATGGCAAATTTAAGGCTTCTGGTGAAAAATTAGTCCTGTATATTTATAATGTGGATAGACAGGTGACACAGACTGACATCAGAGATTATATTAAGGAAAAGGCCAAAATACATGTGGATATTGAGAAAATGATAATGAAGGTACCCAAAAGCTATGATTCGTATAAGATCTCGGTCCCAAAACACAAATATGACGTTTTCATGAGGGATGATTTTTGGCCTGAAGGGATTTCATTTCGTAAATTCATAGACTTTTCTATGAAGAAAATAGACAGAAAATATTCTGAGAATGAACGCCAACAAAATTTAAATGAATAATACAACATTAATAAGTTTTAATTGTAAATGTTTAAAAAGATCTGTTGACTGTGTTAGACGTCTGTGTGTGGCGGCCGATGTTATCGCGTTGTAAGAAACTTGGCTTTTGCCGCATGATGTCGCCTTTCTAGGACAAATTAACGATGACTTCGCTTTTACTGGCAATTCAGCAGTCGACACATCGGCAGGAGTATTACGAGGAAGACCTTATGGAGGAGTGGCATTGTTGTGGAGGAAGAGCTTATTTCCATCTGTCATAGTAGTTACTTGTAACAATGTTCGCCTAGTAGCTATCAAGATAGTGTCACAGGATCGCTCCGTGCTCATCTTTTCGGTGTATATGCCTACGGACTCAAACGATAACGTCACCGAGTTTACGGAGTGCCTTGGTGAAATTAGTGCGATAATAGAAAGTCAGAATGTGCAATCAGTGATTATACTCGGTGATTTTAACGCTCATCCCGGCGAGCTATTCGGTAGTGAACTGTTAAGTTTCTGTGCGGAGCAGAGTTGGACCTGCGCGGATTTGGACCTACTGCCGCGAGGTACGTACACTTTCGTGAGTGACGCGCACGGTTGCCACCGCTGGCTCGACCACTGTGTAGTGACCGAGGCCGCGAGGCGTCTGCTCGTAAGTGCAACTGTGTTATATGATACGTATTGGTCGGATCACATGCCTATACAATTACAGTGTAACTTGAACATAATAAGACCTAGCATTGTAACACCTAATCAGAGCAAAAGTGGTACGATGTGGGGTGAAAGGGACGCTAGTGAAATAGATAGGTACAAAAATATGTGTCATACTAAATTAAGGGAAATAAATTTTCCATTAGAATTTAAGGAATGTGCTAAAGGGTTTTGTACCAATGCGAGTCACAAACCCATATTAGATGATATGTACAAAAATATTGTATGTATTCTTACTGAGGCTGCCCAATGTCCCAGTAGCGGTGGAGGGGGAACAAAGCGTAAACGTGTTGTCGGGTGGAATAGGCATGTTAAGCAGGCTCATGCGGATGCCCGGCTTGCTTTTCAAATGTGGAGTATGTCTGGTAAACCAACTTCTGGTCGTGTGTATAAGCAAATGTACGACAAAAGAAAAATCTTTAAGTCGAAGTTAAAATAGTGTCAGAACAATCAGAATAAAATAAAAATTATATTATATATTAGCTGAACATCACAAAGCTAAAGATTTTTCAAAATTCTGGAAAAACACCAACAGATTGAATGCGAGGCCGGGCATCCCCGTGAGTGTGGCGGGGCAACATGAGCCCACCGCTATAGCGAACCTGTTTGTAAACCATTTTAGAGTGGAGTCTCCTCTTGGTTCATCATCGCAGGCGGTCGATGCTGAGGATGGTCTGACGGAGTTAAATGTCAGGTTCACAGCGAAAGATGTCGCTACCGTTATTAAAAGTATGGTTAGGGGCAAGTCTCCGGGGCATGACTATCTCAGCATCGAGCACCTGCAGCATGCTGAGGTTCACCTGCCAAGAGTGCTGGCGATGTTTTTCTCGCTCTGTCTGAGCCATGCTCATTTGCCCAGTGATCTTATGAAAACTGTGGTTGTGCCTATCGTAAAAGATAAGACTGGGGACACATCAGATCTCGTGAACTATAGGCCCATATCTCTTGCTACGGTTATTGCCAAGGTACTGGACAGTTTGCTTGACAGGCATATGGCTACCCGCATCGAATTACATGATGCGCAGTTTGGGTTCCGACCGGGTCTCTCCACGGAAAGTGCCATACTGTCTCTCAAGCATACGGTCCGGTATTATACGTCTAGGAAAACGCCTGTCAACGCTTGTTTCCTAGACCCATCCAAAGCGTTTGATCTGGTGTCGTATGACTTACTGTGGCAGAAACTGCTGAACGATACCACTGTGGATAGGGGAGTTATATCAATACTAAGGTATTGGTATAACAACCAAACCAATTTTGTGAGGTGGGCAGGCTCGTTATCGGGTGTGTATAGGCTGGAGTGTGGAGTGAGACAGGGTGTAACGTTGTAATAACGTACATATGTTTTATTATTAATGCATCCTTATTTTTGTATGCAAATAAGTCGGTTGACTGTACGCGCGAACAGTAGCTAAGTAGTTGAATTTACCGTTATCTATGACGCAGGAGCGACTCGGCCAGCTGAGACGTAAGCCCACTACGGTCATTCCATTTTTTTAGTTCGGAGCGAGTAACCGTCGCTCCTTTGGAAAAAAAAACTGTAGTCGTGATTTACGCAGTACTTGTTTTAATGTTGGTTAACTAAAATACTTAATATAAAAGTAATAATTAACATTCATTCTGTGTGTGGAATCTTCCCCAATTGGGTAAGTGTTGAACATAATTTGCTTAAAAAAAAAAGATAGTGATTAGTAGGTAGTTTTTTTTCCTAATTTGCAAAACCTGTAATTAACTTTCTTTCTTCCCTATTGTACTTAATTATGCCTACCTGTCTTAATTAGTTTATCCGTAGATACTACTATTGTGTTTTAATATTATTAGTGATATTGTGCTTGTAAACTCCGCTCCGCTTGTAATCATCGCCACATCACCGCTACGCTTACAGTCTTCCTACTCTGTTAGCTGTTTTTTTTTGTGGTTACAATCGGCGGCGCTGGTGGAATAAATTTTCACGATCGTGACCTGTATTCCAGGGAACTACGTTGGGGGCTCATTTAGCCCATCTTACCGCTCACGTCGTACGGCGCTTACCTGTTGTGGGGTCAACATAATTCCTCCACCCTACGGGAACCAGCCAACCTCATCACCACTAGACGGTTCAGGGAAGTTCTGTGATTTGTGAGAGAACAAAATTTTGTGACGGTCGTTCGACCTACCCTATGTATTTTAAATATTTTTTTTTTTTGTATTAAACTCTCAATTTGTATCTGTATACGCCTGGTTTTTTTTATATATATATCCCAGAGCGTATCAAGGGTGGCCTGACCTCCCCTCGCCTCTTCAGTCTGTACATAAACCGGTTGATCGTTGAGCTCAGCAATACTTATCAAGGTTGTTATGTGGACGGAATATGTGTCAACAATATTAGTTATGCTGATGATATGGTGTTGCTGAGCCCATCGATTAACTCAATGATGAGATTACTCATGATATGTGAAGGGTACGCGGAGGCCCATGGGCTCAAATACAATGTTAAGAAGAGTGAAGTACTAGTATTCAGGGCTGGCACTAAAACCTACCCGATTGCACCACAGCTGAAACTTTGCGGAAGTCCCTTAAATCAGGTCACATCTTTCAAGTATCTGGGTCACTGGGTTTCCGAGGACCTTAAAGATGGCTTAGATATCGAGCGTGAGCGCAGAGCGTTAGCTGTCCGCTGCAATATGTTGGCTCGCCGATTTGCGAAATGTTCGACTGAAGTAAAGGCTACGCTGTTCACAGCGTACTGTCAGTCGTTCTATACTTGCCTCTGTGCCTTGCGTCTGTGGGTCAACTACACGCAGAGAACATACAACGTTCTGCGCGTACAATACAACAATGCATTCAGGGTGTTGATGGGGTTGCCTCGCTACTGCAGTGCGTCCGAGATGTTTGCAGAAGCAGGCATAGATGGCTTTCACGCCATCATGCGCAAGCGATGCGCTTCCATCATGCGCAGGGTGCGGGGCAGCCCCAACAGCATCCTGCATACCATTGCAGACAGGTGGGACAGTCCCATACTGGGGCATTGGATACGCCTACATGCCACTGTGGCGTAAAGTCATTAATTGTTTCCTTTTAGATGTAAGTACTAACACTAGTTTCTAAGTTGTGTGTTGTACTAACCTAATGGACTTTCTGTCTGAAATAAAAGCATTTTATTTATTTATTTATCATGCCTAATATATATTATGGCACAAATTAAGTAAGTTGTTGTAAATTAAACTCGAGGCTAGATTGCGGCCCAAGTCCTAGGCCTTCAATGGTTTTGAGAGGTTGTAATGACCAATGCTTTAGTTTTTAATATGACGTTTTTCAACAGACTTGCGCGCAAAATCATTAAAATTACTCAATCATCATTTTGTTATTAAAACGTCGAGCGAATTTGCTTTGTGGTGCACCCTGTCTTTTGTCTATGCGCGCGCGCATGGCAGGAGAGACCGATGATATTCACAAACAGCTTAATATTAAAATTTAAAGTGAATATTTTTCAATTTACAACAATAACTAATGTTAATTTTATGACAAAAAAAAAGACAATTTGATGAATTGAACTGTTTATTTTTCTTTATAAAAACATGGTTTATTTATTCATAAAAATGTTAAATCTTAGGTAATAGTATTTAAGTAAAACTCCTTGCTCAGATAAATAGTCAGAGCGCCTGGAGTATTTATCCGGGTGGTACATGATCCAATCCTGCTCGCGACCGTATTCTTTTTCCACAAAAAATTATAACTTTAAGGTTCGCTATGCATGATTTAATGCTTTTCAAAGATTTATCTGTATTTGTTAAGGTAATTGCATCTTTACGACATTGTATTAACTGCAAAGTAGGTCGTGTCGGTTCGGTCAGCTGTATAGACCGAATAGCAATGACGTCACCCAAAAAGACGTAGGTATTAAAATGTGGATGAAGAATTCACGTTGGTGAGCAGAGGTCGAGATGGCTTAGTGGTCAGAGCGCCTGGAGTATTTATCCGGGAGGCGCAGGTTCGAATCCTTCTCGCGACCGTATTCTTCTTCCACAAAAATTTATAACTCCTTGCTGAGATTTAAAAATAAATGTAAAGTTTTCGTCGTCACCTATCCATCGGAATCATTGATAAATTGGAATAGCACAGATACATTTTACAAACGCATTAGCGCATGCGTAGAACTTTATAGTTATATTCTAGGAGGAAAGAAAAAACATCAAGAAAGTGTATCGGGCCGAGAGCAAGATTTAAACCAGCGCTCGCATAAATATTCACTGAGAGGCGCAGGTACAAAAAATAATTTCTTCAACATCATATTGGGATGACGATTAACATTGTGAATTATTACGTATTAACTTTTAACCGCATTAATTGCTCTGTTGTCAAACAACAGTTCTGTTCATCATTACATACCCAAATAAATAACTACACTCATATATCTCTCATTTAATATCACGGCGACGTCACCCAGAAATCATTACGTCAGATTTTGTGGGCACAGCCACGCGGCAGCGTCACAATAATAAGCCACTCTACACAGCTTTGCAAGTCACACACCGCCTTGAAGAACAACTAGCATATAGCTACACTCTTGGGAAATTCCCAGTTCCAAGTTTACTTAGAAATTAGAGTTGTTTTATTATAATGTATATGAATTTGTTAAAATTAAAACAGTCGTTGACGTCATTTTGTAAGATGGTTTTAACGAATGCATGGGTCGGGACGTGATTAATTAAGTACCTAGATTTGTTTTGGTTAGAAACTTTTGTTAATGTAATAACAACTGCACAGTGAGATTGTGCAGCAGTGATAGCCTAGTGCTTAAAACTAGCAAGTCAAAGGGTGCAAGTTCAATTCCAACGCACCACTGATTTTTCGAGCCATTATTGCGTATTAGAAATTAATTATCGCTTACTTAACGGTGAAGGAAAACATCGTGAGGAAACCAGCACACCTGAGATATGTTCTCGATGGTGTGTAAAGCCATGTCAGAGGCCTACGAGTGGTTTAAACTCTGGCACTAGGTTGTTCATCAACCACACGATATAAAAATAGAATAATATTGTGATTACTTTTAAAGTTACGTAAAAATCAGCAGAGGCGTCCAATTTTGCAGCTATATTTCACCAAAGTAGGTATTAAGACCGGGCACAATTCCAACCTTCGCCCTGCTACCGATATTTTTATAGATAATCCTTATAAAGCTTTGTCCGACCTGGACATCGAACCCAGGATCTCGCGCTCAACAGTTACCTTTGTAATATTAACTTTAGGTAAAGTTTGTCAAACTTACGTTTAAAACATTTATTTGTACATACTATTACACAAATTAAATGTCAAAAATAAAACAAATATATTATTGTGTATGTGTGTGTGAGTTCTTGATATCTGTTCGTCACACGTAACGTCTGTATGTCACCAACGTGAAACAATACAAGAGTTGTACTCGGATACACACTGGACGACGCCAGCGTCGCGTATTGCACTAAATAGTGTTAGCAAAAAAGTTCATTGTTGTTTCACTGTTTTATTTTTGTTGACCGTAGAAACCGAAGCAAACATATCTAGGATGTACAAATAAATATGCTTGTATAATAACTTTCGTGAGGCATATTCATATTAATTATTGTTCACCGGTTACTACTCACCTGCATTCTTCGGGTTTACCCGACTAGTTTCGAACTCGAACGGAGCCCTTAATTATGAGCCGAGTCAGACTCGCGACATTGCCGCGGACGCATAACCCGAAGAATGTACGTGAGTAGTTACCGGTGAACAATAATTAATATGAATATGCCTCACAAAAGTTATTATACAAGCATATTTACTTGTAAATCGTAACGCAAAGAGTTGCAAACTAGATATAACATTAATGCGGTCGCTAATATGCTAAAAGTACCAAATCTCCGGAGACTAAGGCAATAAAAGTCAACGACAAATCATTAAATTCAATTTGATCATTTTAAAGGTACTTTTGAAAACCAATAAATACCACGCTCCAAAATCTTCTTATCGTGTGGTTGATGAACAACCTAGTGTCACAGTTTAAACCGCCCGTAGGTCTCTGACACGGCTTTACACACCATCGAGAACATCTCTCAGGTGCACATTGCCTCACAATGATTTCCTTCACCGTTATTATAAGCAAGTGCTAATTAATTTATAATACGCACAATTTTTAATACGCACGTGACTTGAAAAATCGGAGGTGATTGCCTTGGATTCGAACTTGTGACCTTTGAGTTGCCAGTCATACCACTACGCTATCACTGGTCCGTATCTGTATCACCATTTTTAAATGTAGATTCTAATGGAGAGAACGAGCAAGAAACTCCACGGTAACTCTTTTATAATTTTTTTATAATTTTTATTTTACAATATTTTTGGTACATTTACATTGTTCGGTTCTAGATATCAACATGTGATTCCAGACTCAGCATTATTTTGTATTCAGAAAAAGCTAATTATATTATCTGTTACCCAGGAACTGGGTTGTGACGGTCAGATAAGCAGTCGCTCCATGTAAAACACCGGTATTAAGCTGCATCCGGTTTGACGAGAAGCCGACCCCCATGTAATTGGGAAAGGGCTGGGCAGATAGATACCTTGACATGACCATCCCCCGATCTTCCCCCTTCCCTTATCCCATCTTAATTGGGGTTGGTGCAGCATGTCTTTTTCTGCCATACATCTCTGTCAGCCGTCATTTCGTCAGTCACTCCTTTTCTAACCATATCATCTTTCACACAATCTATCTATCGTTTCCTCGGTCTTCCTCTGCTCGTGTAACCTTTCAATATTTACACTTTTTCACACACCACATTCATCACATTTCTGCACCCTGACAGTGTGATGAAAATAGTAATAATAATATAATTCTCGTCCCGACCGTATTTCGTTCACGGCGGCCTATCTTCACGGAGATTAGCCAAGTACGCAGGAGATATTATAGTGCACAAGTGTATGAGCAAACACAGGTGCATTCCCTCTTCCTTCACTCTCATATTCCGATGGGACGGTAATCCGACACAACCGAAAAGAGATCAGCACGGGGGTGTCACACCACCAACTTCCTGACTCCGGGCTGTTACTGAGAATTTCCTACCAGAAAAACCCTATAACAAGATATGTCTTTGAAAAAGCATTAACGCATGCTTAGCGAACTCTAAAGTTACAATATTAAGTGGAAAAAGAATACGGTCACTATCGAGGTCGAGATGGCTTCGAGGTTCGAATCCTGTTCGCGACCGTATTCTTTTTCCATTTAATATTGTAACTTTAACCCTATAACACTTTGCCCGACCTGGGAATCGAACCCAGGACCCCACGCTCCGCAGCTGGGCTTGCGACAGCTAGACCAACGAGGCAGTCTAATAATAATATAACATCGACATGAACTTTACAATGTGACGAAAAAAAATATATGCTAATTTGTTTCCGAAATTATTTATTCAAAATAGACTCATGAATGTTAAATTAGTAGAAATTTTCCTTCAACTTTTATATTAATGTAAGTACCTAATTGCAGTTTGATAAGAAACGCTATTGATTTTATATAAAGTCGTTAAAAGTTTTGAAGTCGGTAATTTTATTCGCATCCTAGCTCGGGAAGAGAGACTTAGTTTGTATTAGTTACGTTATTTAAAGTCCTAGGGTATGGAAATTCCTGCGATGTAATAATGTATTTTTACACGACTGCCCAAAAAAGGTGTGTTATAGTTTTAGGGTTCATGTATGTAAGTATGTATGTTTGTGAGTTTCTTTACCACTAAAACTTCTAAACGCCTGAACCGATTTAGATGTATGGGGTATCGATAGAACCTTTACATTATCCCGGGTAACATAAGTAAATATTAAAAAAATTACTTGCCTATATCACCCGGGATAATAAAAATGTAGCTGTTTTACTCAAAAATAAAAACAACAAACTCAAAAAAGACTCCAGTCTTACAAACAACATACACATCACGCCTGTACTCCCCGAAGGGGTAGCGAGAGGTGTACAAAGTTGTAAACCCACATTTCACCAATGCTGTTATTAAGTCCCATGTAATAGGTGGTGAGGCTATTGCCGGGCACAATTCCAAACTCCGGACTGTTATTGAGAATTTTCTAACAGGAAAACTCAATAACACTTTGCTCGACCCGGGCATCGAACCCGAGACCTCATGCTCAGCAGTGGCGCTTGGGACCACTAGACCAACGAGGCAGTTAAGCAGATATAGTTGCTTTATTTTAGAAAAAGGTTTTGTTTTGTAATCTGTAATGTTTTGCTGCAATTATTTGAACTACAGAAAATAAATCTATAAAAAACATTGTACACCGTGTAATTTTTTGGCGGATATGGTCGCTAAGCGACAAAACCCATTATTAAAAAAAAAACAATCACATATTTATAAATATTAAGTATCTTGCTACCCGTACTCTCGTATTATCAAATGCTACGACCGTAGCGCTACGCTACGAACATTACTACGTATTTTACGCACAACGTACATGGCCGCGTATATTCAATTGTAATTTATAATATCTGTGTTCTTGCTGACCGTACTCTCGTATTATCAAACGCTACGACCGCAGCGCTACGCTACGTACATTATTACATGTCCTACGCACATTGGTACATGGTAGTATTTCTAACTTTTCCAATACACATTCTATTTGTAGATCGTTTTTCTTTCAAGTTTGCATTTCTGACCATATTGTCGTCTATAATATTATGGAAGTTAATTCTTACAAACACTTTATCGCATGCGTAGTGAACTCTAAAGTTATAAATGTTTGTGGAAAGAAAATACGGTCATGAGCAGGATTTGAATCTGCGCTCCTGGATAAATACTCCAGGCGCTCTGCCAGCGAAATCAAAAATAGTCAATCTGCCTAGCCTTTTCCCATTTACATTGGGCTTCGCTCTCAGTCAAACCGGATGCAGCTTAATAACCATTAATTTACATGGAGCGATTATTTTCAATAAAATATTCATGTATATTTCATTGAATGATTTATTTCCATAAATCGTTTGGCTGTGCACGTCAAAGAGCGTAATGACGCAGTTCAGCGAGGTACGTGTAATTTGATTTATTAATTAACTATCGAAAATAATTGATATGGTTAATCTGTTTGACTGGTCATCAATAAACAAAAAAAAGAACACGACGAAGCTATTGGAAATAGACAGCGCGGTTGGCGCAGTGGTCGAGAGACCGACTGCTGCGCTGCGTGTCGCAGGTTCGATTCCTGCACGGAGCAAATATTTGTACGATCTACGGATAATTGCTCCGGGTCTGGGTGTTAGTGTGCTTGTGAGATTATATGTCTGTAAACGCACCCACGATACAGGAAGAAATTCCTAGAGTGGGGCAATGTTTTTTAATAAAAAAAAAATAAAAAAAACTATTGTTGTATTTTGTATCTGAACCTAGCTTACAATAGGTCTTTTTTCCCCATTGCATGGCTATTGCCTTCCTATCATCCTTCCACTCCTCTCAATTTAAACCTTTCTGTAGCCAATCCTTCTCAAAGGAGTTGAACTCTTGCCGCCATCTCCTGCTGGGCCTGCCGCGACGTCGTTTAACGTTATGTGGGCTTCACTAAGTGGTGAGTTTTACAAACAGGTTTAGGTAGATATTGTTGCATACAGTTACACAACCTAATTTCACCAATGCTGTTATTAAGTCACTTACCTAATAAATGATTAGCCTATTGCCATTTATCGAGCACAATTCCAATTTCCTGGCTGCTGCAGCTCAATAAAACTGCTCACTCCAGAAATCGTATCCAGGACGTTATACTTAGCAGTCGCGCTTGTAACCATTAGAGTTAGAGAGGAAATATAATTAATGACGTGATGAATCAATAATTATATTTCCTCTCTAAGACATTCAACAAATTAATCTAAACTATAAAATTTAATTAATTAATTAATTAATACTAGCGGAGCCCCACAAACGTTGTTCTGACATATAAATTTTATGGATAGGGCTACCCTTATCACCTAGGGGTATAAAAAATATAGCTACGACCTATTATCAGACCTACCAAATATAGACAAAAAATATCATAAAAATCGGTCGAGCCGTTTCGGAGGAGTTCGATAACAAACACAGTGACACGAGATTTTTATATATTATACCTTTATCTAAGATAACATTGATCTATCGTTGGTCTAGCGGTTGCAAGCGCGGCAGCTGAGCGTGAGGTCCTAGGTTCGATTCCCAGCTCGGGTAATGTGTTATTGGATTTTCCTGTTAGGAAATTCTCAGTAGCAGCCCGGAGTCAGGAAGTTGGTGGTGTGACACCCCCGTGCTTTGGAGAGCACGTAAAGGCGTCGGTCCTGCGCCTGATCTCTCTCCGGTCGTGTCGGATTGCCGTCCCATCGGAATATGAGAGTGAAGGAAGAGGGAGTGTACCTGTGTTTGCGCATATACTTTTGCACTATAATATCTCCTGCGTACTTGGCTAATCTCCGTGGAGGTAGGCCGCTATGACCGAAATACGGTCGGAAGGAGTATTTTATACTTGATAATTTATCATGTAAAGTTTGCAGTGCCCTAACCAGGGTTCAAGTTCTGTACTGGAATACATTATAACAGCATTTCCTACCACATAAGTGCAACAAATGATTTGAGTTTGAATTTGACTAATGACGCAGTTTATTTATGCGTTAACTGGACCAAGATATTTTCGTAACCTTTCCTTAAAAGAAATAAAATTTACATTTGTCACTGCCAAGCTCTAACAGAACAGGTGCAAAAAAAAAGTTTCAACCAAAAATATATTTCAACAATTTACCACTTAACCAGGGATTAAATTAATGTAATTGGTTTCTTTTATTGCAAGAAGCACATACACAAACAAACAAACAAACATTGCAAGTTAAATAAATACTGTATTTGGGGTTCGAAGTACGTGGTAAATGAAATCGGGTATAACATGTAAACCGTTTAATGATTGAAACACATATTATCATTGCATCACGCCTGTACTCCCCGAAGGTGTACACCCACATTTCACCAATGTTGTTATTAAGTCCTATGTAATAGGTGGTGAGCCTATTGCCATCAACCGGGCACAATTATAAACTCCGGACTGCTCCTGAAGATTTCCTAACAGAAAAACTCAATAACACTTTGCCTGACCCGGGAATCGAACCCGAGACCTTCTGCTAAGCAGTCGCGCTTGGGACCACTAGGCCAACGAGTCAGTTTTTGAAACACACGGTGGTAAAACACAGAACATCAGTCTTTTAACTTTAATCTAGGTATCTAACAAAACACTAAGAATGACGAGGGAGCGCGCGCGTCCGTCGCGGCAGTTCGTCACTCCGAGCCGGCCCGAATCCAACCAAACAACCGAAACTCAAACAGTTTTTAAGTTTACATGTAAATTACCCGACTGACTGAAAAGGAGGGTTATGCACGCTTTTATTTACCACCTACTTCGAACCCCAACTACAAAGCTTGTAATAAAAAATCATGCTGTATTCCTCTTTTTTTACAATTATTTAATGTAATTTTCTTAATAAATACTGTATTACGTCTTATAGCTTCACTACTGTTCTGTAAAATGTGAGCACTATGTGGACATTAATGTTCATCTTTATATTAAAGAAGTACACACATATAACAGCCTATGACCAGGCATTATGAGTTTGTCATGCTCACTAAAATGTCTTGCTGATGGTGGCGTTCTGTATTGTGTCGTTGAGTTCCATTCAAAATGGTTGACTTTAGCGATGCTGATGCGCACGTCATACTCGTGAACGGGTGCTGTCTGTTAGGACTGGTCAGCTCGTAATAGCTTTGATAATAATTTTGGCTTTTTAAACAACTAAAATTCTGCCTATTCTTCAAAATTAACCTGCATTATTCTCACTTAATAAATTTTATTTGTAAAGAACACATGATTTTAAAAGAGTGTCTATGGAGTTTCTTGCCTGCTCTTCTCCGTACGACCAACTTCTTGCAACCGTGCACCTAGCTATGACTTTTCATAAGTGCCTGTAACATGGTTTATTTGAAATAAAAAAAAATGAGTTTGAGTTTGAGAAAGGCGGGCAGTGTTGTACACCCAATGTAAAAGGTGATGCTTAGCCTATTGCCATCTACTGAGAACAATTCCAAACTTGCTGATGAGAAGTTTTTTATCGGACACTGCCCGATACTGGAGTCTTCTAGACCCTCTTTTACATCAGCTATATAATTATAAAGTCGATTCCAGATACCAAAATAAAATAACACCTTTTCTTAAAAAAGAAATGTAATTCAGAAGAAAAATATTTACAAAACAATGTCAATGAATCATAGAGAGAATATTTACAATAACATTAATTAGAAAATACTTATACTAACTTATAATTATTTAGGTTGCGTTAATTATAATTAAATATAATACATATTTTAAACTTTTATATGTATATAGAAAAATAAATCCATGATTTTGAACATAACCGTAGGTTGTCATTTTTTAACTAGTACGTACTATACTTGAATATTATAAAAAAATATAAGTACAAAGATGAAATATACATATATAATAATGTTTGTTGGTTCAAATAATGAATAAAGAGTTTTAAAAATTAATTTTGAGTACTAAATGATTTATAAAAAAATAAAAAGAATGATCCGCCCAAAATCAAAAACCATTGTAAACTATATTTTATACAGATTTGATTAGTATGCGTCAAAGCATTATGATGAAATAAAAAAGTTATAAAATATATAAATATAAAAACACTTATACAACTATTTTTTTATAACTATAAAATCCAATTATTCAGCTCATTTTTCAGACAAATATTCAAGCATCTCATTTTTTAAATATAAGGTGTATGGGGTCCCTAAACTTAGTGTATAGTCTATCCAACGAATTAGTGGCGCCCGTTGAAATATTTTGTGAGGTGCGTGCCGCCACCAAACAGTCAAGGACGCGTCGCGGTAACAATTAACGAAGTATAAAATTGAAAATACTCCAAAAATATCACCGTTTCATGTATTTTATTTAACACTGGTTCCGAGAATTTATTTAAGACTTTATTTAAGACTGAAGACTTCCGAGAACACTCCTATTAATGAAGAATTGCGTTTTATTTTATGCAGTTAGTTATATTAAATAGTATTCATATTAGGGCCAAATTCAGTCGTCAGATATTTTTATTGAAGAAATATAACATATTTCTATACAAAACCTGTCAAAATTCAAATTAATTCCGAAGAGATTTAAAAATCAGCCTATCATAGAAATAATAAAAAACTACCGTAATCGTTTTTTTCTTCCACCATTTAAATAATATAAAATTCTTGCATGTGATTTGAGCTGCCACTATTTGAGAAGACAGACTTTATAAAAGTTACATGTATGACGACAGGCGGACCTACTTAATATATATTATGTGCGAAAGGCATAGTACGGGAGGGGTACTGGTGTGATCTTCTGAAGATCCATTCTCTGGAGTTCTCTAGGTCTCCCCTTATGCGCTAAAGATGGCCGACCTACCGCCTTCCGACATCCATGAGATTTTTCTCACAATAATAGGAAAGGTGCTAAAATAGATATGTATGTGAAATTGTGAATTTGCTTTCGAGAATTTAATTCTCTCAAAATATGACTCACTACTGAGAGTTTTATAATTATTTATTCTATTTTCATGAGAACACGCTCCTAGTATCCACCGGCCTCCTAATCTGGTCTACCCAGGTTCCTAATAATTTCCATTCCATATATTTCATGACGCTGAAATAAAGTAATAGACTACCCGATAAGCGTCGATCATCGTCTGCACCTTGCCTTATAAATTCCACGTAACACAAACACTAAACTATCTAATTATAATAATACTGAGATTCAAAGTAATTAACTTTTGTAATTCAATTAAAATCCGCCTACAAATGCACAACACAATAATAACCCGTACTTACGCAAAAATATTTTCAAATAAATATACGACGAAGCTTTTCAACTCACACACATAATTTTATTGATCCTCTCTAATATGTAAATCTGATATTCAGTAAATAGCTACAGATCTTGGAGCGAAGTGACATTTCCAATTTTTTTTAAAACATCGTCAATGTTGCCGAAATTAAAGTAGGTTCATTATAATTTCGGCATTCATTGTTAATGTAATTCTTATTATAATAAAACAACTTTTAACCGGATGAATCGCGTGTATTATTGGTTTTTTGTTTTTCCTGACGCTTCGAACACTTTGCAGCGTTCGTGGTCGCAGGAGGACTCCAGCGACAGCTCAGTCGTCAGGAAAAACAAAAAACCAATAATACACGCGATTAATCCGGTTAAAAGTTGTTTTATTATAATGTGTAGTGATCGCGCAAACCTAAGATATTACTATGTAATCATTATTTTTTGTTTTCAGTATGCATGTTATATTATATTTCTAAATATTGCATGCCTAGCTGGCAAAGTTTTCTGATACTTACGAACATTTATTATAATAAGAACTTTTGTATTTTACTCTATTATAGCAAATAAAGGAATTCATTTATTCATAAAATGTCGTAGTCAGTGATATACGTTACTTGAAGGAAGAACAGTTGTTCAAAAAATTATTGCTGTGTCCCATTTTTCGGTCACTTATAATAATGACACACAATAGTCATTCTAACGCCACCCCATTGAGATTCCATTACAATAAATGTGACTGAATTGGTAGTCTGAAAAAACTTCAATGACATCTCCACCGAGAACTGACAATTGAATGGTGGTTAAGTAGGAATTCAAATAAAAACTGCTGGTCTCTAATAACTAGCTGAATACCAAATACCTAAAATTATTCCATCGACGCTATCGACAATTCAATCGAAACATTGGTAAATTACCAAGCCCCTGATGTATTCAGTCATTTACCTAGAAAATACTCAAACATTTGTAGCTATTTAAAGAATCTAACCCAAAAAATCAAGTCCATTTTATCCAAAATATTGGGGTCCATGGTACAACTGGTCGGTTCTTCGGTCTATCAGCACGAGATTGGCCGTTTTGGGAGGATACCCATGATGATAGATCCACTTCTTCCCGGATTCTTTACCTTCCTTCTGAATATGCCCTTTTCCATGTTTCGCGTGACCTTCGTGGCCGGCGGCTGATTTGTGTCCCTGGAACAGACCAATATGTTTGTATATAAATTACATAACATAGCTAGCTGATAAATGTCCCACTGCAGGGTTAGGCCCTCTTCTCAAACACAGAAGACACGAGACGACACTGAGGGTTGACAATGTCAGACAATCAAGTCCAGACTTCTTTTACGTTATTTTCCTACACTCTTATATGATGTCTTCGATTAACTAAGAAAGTATATATAAACATACTCCTCCCGACCGTATTTCGGCCTCAGCGGCCTATCTCCACGGAGATTAGCCACTTACAGAGGAGATATTGTAGTGCACAAGTCTATGCGCAAATATAGGTGCACTCCCTCTTCCATCTCTCTCTGATCCGATGGGACGGCAATCGAACACGACCGGAGAGAAATCAGGCGCAAGACCGACGGCTTTACGTGCTCTCCGAAGCACGTGACACACCATCAACTTACTAACTTCGGGCTGTTACTGAGAATTAAAATATTTCTAGCAATAAGACTCATATTACCTTGGACAGGTGCAAATGGCCGCCTTTTGCGAAGTGGCCCGAGTCACCCTTAGCGTGCTCCGCGTGGCTCGTTTTGAAGTCGCCGTTCTTGAAACGGCCGCCCTGTGGAAAAGAGATATAAAGTTTTTAGAATAGAAAAAACAATTTATTAAAAAACATAAAAACGGAAATGGAAAAAGACAAAATTAATAAAAATATAAAAATGAAAAACTTCGCTTGGAATGAGTGTTAATTTTTTTGATTTGCATTTTTTTGTGTACCATAGCCACTATATTACAATTTTTTAATCTTCTAGTAAGATTAAAAAATTGCTACTATGTTACCCGGGATAGTGTAAGGATTCTAACGATACCCCATACATCTAAATCGGTTCAGGCGTTTAGAAGTTATAGTGAGCTAAAGAAACTCACAAACATACATATACACATACATGAACCCTAAAAACATAACACTCCTTTTTATGGGCAGTCGTGTAAAAAGTAAGATCAGCTTATTACCAAATCTGACGTAGTTTGGGAAAAAGCTGTTAAGTCCTACACTTTTTATGTATGACTAGCTGCTGCCCACGGCTTCGCCCGCGTGGATGTCGGTAATCGCGACCAAAAGTAATCATGAAATTTTGATCCCGTTCCCGCTTTCCAATTACCGCTTTATAATTTGCAAATTTTTTTAAGTATTAAAATGGATAGAGTATGTTATCCTTAAGAGATAGACATATGCCATCGCGGAGTTTTCTGTAGACCTATATAAGATACACAATTCCACCATACATCATTTTGTTATATCTCAAAGGGTTTAGGCAACGTTTTCGTTGAAAGCTCCCACACGGCTTATTTTTTCCGACACTTCCAACAAATATCATTATATTTTAGATAATGTATGCCAAAACTTCTATCTATTAAAAGAAACCACATCAAAATCCGTCGCGTAGTTTTAAAGATCTAAGCATACATAGGGACAGACAGCGGGAAGCGACTTTGTTTTATACTATGTAGTGATCAAATATTGACACACTTCTACCGACTTCTGCTTCTTATCCTGTGGTTGATTAACAACCTAGTGTCAGAGTTGAAGCCGCCCGTTGGTCTCTGATACTTCTCTAACGTGGCTTTACATACGAGTACCATCGGGAACTTTCTCAAGTGTGCTGGTTTCCTCACGATGTTTTCCTTCATCGTTTTTAGTAAGTGATATATAATTTCTAACACGCACATGCCGTCGTAAGGTCAGTGGTGCATGCCTTGGGTTCGAGGTTACCTTTGACCGTCAGTCCAACGGTCAGACCACTGCTGGGATATCACTGCTAATGATGCTGTTCTACCGGCTAAGAACCACACAGTCCCTCTATAACCTTTACCGGGGTGTCAGGATCGCAACTGGTTTCAGCGCAGCGTGAATTCCTACCTTTTTTAGGGTTCTGTACATCAAATTGAAAAAACGAAAGCCTTTTAGGGTCACCTTGTTGTGTGTCTGTCCGTCTGTTTGTTAAGATAAAGGGTATCTTGAGAACGCGTGGAAGTATCGAAATTAAAACCATATAATCAAGTTAACAGTCACTTGGAGCTGTGAAAAAATCAAACTTCAAGTTCACGTCAAAAAAAGATACGGCCGTTTAAAAAAAGATATCGCAAACAAAGGTATATTTCGACACTCTCAAGGGAATCAAAATGTATAGGGTACTTTCCGTTGACCTAGAACTATACTAATAACAGTAATATCATCTTATACTACAAGAACATATATACAGGGAAGAATCTGAAAACTATACATTTGTAATTAAATCATAAAAAATATAGTCTTTATATGTATTTCGGGATAAGCTCGGAAAAAACTGCGAGACTCGATTAGTGAACTATTTATAATATATACCTACAAATTTGTACGGAACCCTTGGTAGGCGAGTTCGACTCGTACTTGTTATTTTTTTGTTTTGTATAAGGAAAATCCACCGTGGATGTTGTGCTGGACGCCGACCGATCAAAAACCACACGGTCCTGCTCTGGCCTTAAGCTGTTGCGTCAGTCATTAGCAGACACAATAGATTTTTATTGTTACAACGTACAGATCTGTACGTTACTGAGCCGAAAGGTTAACTTAACTTCTGGGTTCGTTGCAGCAATCACTGCGACTCCGGTAGGTTATGGTCCGTTGAAGGGCGTTAACGGACACTCCAGAGTTTGTGCACGCTGGCCACAGTTAGCCTAGCGCTGCTCAGCACAAGCTGGGCACACCTCTTGCGTGTGCTGCGCCTTGTCTTCGGGGCAAACATGAAGTTCTCCCCTGCTTATGACTGTACCGCACGAAACATAACATAATTTTATACAAACTGTCATGACGTTTCTATTAAACCAGAAACCTATTAAAAACTTTTATTATTGTAGTTTTGAATCCGTTCGGTATTTACTCTGATATGCTCTGACATTGTTAGAACTGTTTGTAGGCAATAGGAACTATGAATGCATAGCATCACGCCTGTATTACCTGAAGGAGTTGGCAGAGGTGTACATAGTTGTACACCCACATTTTACTAATGCTTTGGGCTGCTATTGAGAATTCTCTTAGAAACTCAATAACCTTTTGAAGTTATACATTTTTGTGGAAAAAGAATTGTGATGGGTTGTGAGTAGGATTCGAACCTGCGCCTCCCGGATAAATACTCCAGGCGCTCTGACCACTAAGCCATCTCGACCTCTCCTCACTACCCCGAATTCTTCTTCCACATTTTAATATTTCTTTAGGTGACGTCATTGCCATCTATTCAGTCCTTTTACAGGAAACTGAACCGACACGACTGACTTTGCAGTTAAATAAAATGTCGTACAGTTTAGCTTAAGAAATACAGATAAATCTTTGAAAAGCATTAACGCATGCATAGCGAACTCTAAAGTTATACATTTTTGTGGAAAGAATTACTTTAGTCATTTATATTCGAAGCTGGATTGGAGCCCGAGCCGCAAATGATAGTTATAATACAACCGAGAGTGTGTTCACCAATGCTCTCAATACCGAACCGTGTTCCAATACACTTGCGAAAAAAGATATCATAAACATTCATTGTCTCGCGCCATATTTCCAACGGCTGACAATACGCGCACCAAATCGTACTACTGGTGTAAAGTAAAAAGCACAAATGTGTAATTAAGCTGTGTGAACCTAAAACCTGTGCAATAAGAGCA
Source organism: Xylocampa areola (assembly GCA_935421205.1). Taxonomy (NCBI): domain Eukaryota; kingdom Metazoa; phylum Arthropoda; class Insecta; order Lepidoptera; family Noctuidae; genus Xylocampa; species Xylocampa areola. Next base: position 2,382,632 of record OW285216.1, read on the forward strand.
ATTTTACGAGCAATGTGTTGAAAGGAACTTTAGTTAATTCCCAGAACCTTAACCTGGGTAGGCAAATGAAAGTTAACGATACGCTTTAGTAAGATAACTTAGTAACTTAGTAACCTGCCTTACTTAACTAAAGCTTGCAACATGCAGTTAACTTTACTGCTGTACGTAATTAAAACCCCCGTTTTGTTATATAATTACAGTTTATGTTTGAACTTAATTAAGTAAACTTTGTGTTTATGTTATAGGTTTTATTTAAAAGCAGTTTTTGTGCCTTTTCTCCCATGGGGGTAGTTAGATATTACTCGTAATTATTTACGCTATTGTAATGATGACCTTATTTTTCAATTTCAATTTCAATATTTATTGCGTTCCACAATGTAATTTAGGTGGTAAATACAATTGGTTAGATCATTATGGACCCTGTCGGGCACAGCAATATAGGAGAGAGGAAGCACTATGTGTCTTTCATTGTTTCATAATATAATTTGTTTCTTATTGTATTACCTATACCTACTCTTAATAATTTTTTCACATAATATTTTCAAGTACTATTTCCACATATTATTATTATTTATTTTATAAATATTATATGGTGTAGGCTTATAACATATATGTATATATTAAATACTCCTTCCGGCCGTATTTCGGTCACGACGGCCTATCTCCACGGAGATAAGCCAAGTGCGCAGGATATATTTTAGTGCACAAGTGTATGCGCAAACACAGGTGCACTCCCTCTTCCTTCACTCTCATATTCCGATGGGACAGAAATCCGACTCGACCAGAAAGAGATCAGGCGCAGGACCGACGACTTTACGTACTCTCCGAAGCACGGGGGTGTCACACCACTAACTTCCTGACTCCGGGCTGCTACTGAGAATTTTCTAACAGAAAACTTCAGTAACACTTTGCCCGACCTGGAAATCGAACCCAGGACCTCACGCTCAGCAGCCACGCTTGCTAAAATATACTCCAGGCGCTCTGACCACTAAGCCATCTCGACCTCTGCTCACCACCGCGAATTCTTCATCCATATTTTAACACGTCTTATGGCGACGTCATTGGTATCTATTCAGTCCCTATACATTGACCGTGAAAACATAACCCTCATTTTTTGGGCAGCCGTGTAATAAACACCGCCATCAATAAACTATACATAAACATGCGAGAGCGTGAGACATGTGAGAAGTATGCCAACGCATACAAATACTTAAAACTTATCCACACGGCGCCATAACGTTGCGTGTAATTTATGTGTGTGTGCGTAATCTATGCTTCGCTTATGACCAAAGGCAAGGTTCTATCCGTATTTTTTTCAAATCCGTGAATGCGAGTTATTTTCTGTTTGATTCATTGAAGAGTTCCATTTTCTATCTCCGAAGGTCTTCATCAAATCTTCACTATATTTAAAGGGACCTCTAGATAAGTTGAGAAAAAAGCTAGAGCTTATGTATATTTCAACCCTTTTACTTTGAATTTCAATAAAGGAAAAGCGTAAAATTCCAATTAAATTAATCGTGACACCCGATTTTCCACCATTTCTTATTCAAATTAACTGTATAAGGTCATTGTTGCAACAGCGTAAATAATTACGACGAATAATATTCAAATCTGACTTGCATCACTTTCCCCGACCCGAACAATGAACCTTGGACATTCAGATTTTAGGCTGCAACAAAAAATAATACGAACACAGCCTTGAACTGTCACGACAGACCGAAAAAAGGTGTGACGGTGCTTCAAATCTAGGACGAATGGAACTGCCTCGTTGGTCTAGTGGTCCCAAGCACGACTGCTGATCAAGAGGTCTCGGGTTCGATTCCCGGGTCGGGCAAAGTGGTGTTAAGTTTTTCAGATAGAAAATTCTGAGTAGCAGCCCGGAGTTTGGAATTATGCGGTAGATGGCAATAGGCTCACCACCCATTACGTAGGACTTATTAAAACCATCGCTATTAGTTGGGTGTTCCTACAAATAGTTACCATAAGTTAAATAAGCGCGATTAATTCGCTTAAAATTTGATTATTTTCACTCCAGTGGGCTTACTCTATAAAATAATTCCGCTAAATTGATATTGGAAATATGTAAGTTCGTACTTTTCAAACAAATAATTATAGATTCGGGATATTATGAAGACAACATGCTTTAAAATTGAGGCAACTGTAATGTAGGTAAATTTAATTTAAAATTACGCGTTGTTTTAAGGCGTCTATTTAATATTGGAATTGGATTGGAATTGGTATTAGTTTAGAGTAACCCCACAGGTATTCAAAAATAACACCTCCTTTTACAATCGTATCATTATAATGCGTCGCTCTAATAATGAAGTGTCGCGTGACGATAATATTAGGATTGCTATCTTCGATTCCCGTGCCGCAGTCTTTAGAAGAAATGATGCCACCCTATTTACATAACTAACAGTCACACTACACATAAAACAGTAAATACACACCACTGTGGCAGTTGTCTTTAGTTTCATTTTTATTAACTTTGTTTTTCCTTTGCCTGTGATACGCGCCATTGCGTCACAAAGGTTAGCGCTGAAAATCAGCGCTGTAGGTTTCTGTGGGAATCTGCAGCATTATGCTGAGCGCTTACCATTTCCCACTTGAATGGGACACACTTATATTTATAATATTAGTCTTGAGTATCATAAATAATGTATAATTAACTGAGCTGAGAGCATTAAAACTTTAATTTCCAATATTTCCATCTTCCAAGTTAAATTCTTCAAGTTGTCACCTCTGCTGTATATTTTCCTTCCTGTTTTTTTTCCTTTTGTTGTTAGGTTGGCAGTTGGCCGCTTGCAAAAAAGTTGCCAGCTTCCAATTTTATAGACGTAGACTTATTAGAGTATTTTCTATTTAAAATATTTAATTTTAAACTAGTTATCTATTTGTGTTTTGTCCTGCTCTAAGTGTATCAGAATTGTTATTGTTTATCTTATATTTGTAATTTATCAAAAATACTGTTTCTACAGGTTGAAAATTTTATATGTAATGTCTATAATTATTAATCTATTTCTTCTGTACTGTGTGGGGGAATAAAAGGTTTTTCTTTCTTCTTTCTTGCTTCTTCTAACAGCAGTATTCCTCTGTTACTACTTAAATCTGATTATCTTCTTGTTTTCATATTGTTTTATCCATCAAATATTTTTGTAGTCTTATTCTTAAACTAATTTTGAACTTCTGCATTCTGTATGTAGAATTTATATTTTGTTTTTTCTTGCATATTATTAACGTTGTACTAGATCATGCTGTGCGATTACGTTAGAGTATCATCTGTGAAAAAACCTATTATTTTACCCACTTCTTCTTCTTATCGTGTGGTTGATGAACAACCTAGTGTCAGAGTTTAAACCACCCGTAGGTCTCTGACATGGCTTTACACACCATCGAAAACATCTCTCAGGTGTGCTGGTTTCCTCACGTTGTTTTCCTTCGCTGTTTTAAGCTAGTGATAATTTATAATACTCACATGACTTCGAAAAGACAGTGGTGCGTGCTTTGGATTCAAACTTGTGACCTTTACTTGTCAGTCCAACGGTCATACCACTAAGCTATCACTGCTGGATGCAGCTTAATATCAGTATTTTACATGGAGCGACTGCCTATCTGACTTCCACAACCCAGTTACTGGGTAACACGATATCTCGTGGTATGACTGGTCGTCAGACTTTGACTACCCGTAACGGCTGCAATAGATCTTAATTTGACAATCGGGACCGACGGCTTAACGTGCTCTCCGAGGCACGGAGGGTCTCAGTATGAAATGATGGTCACCCATCCACAGACCGACCGCGGCAAGCGCAGCTTAACCTCGATCTACCGATCCGTGCGGCTGTTACTTAGCCACGAGCCCCTCAAATAATTGTTGAACAATAATTAATAAACCTAAGACTTGTATTTACTAGATAAGACACTTGAAGATACTAAAATCTAAATACCCGAAGGCATAAAATTTAAAGCCCATAATTTGGATTAAGCAAATCTATCACATACATCCAGACATACATATTAAATCAAGGTTACCCACCCACAAAGGCTTATATAAGCCAATAGATTTAATATTCTAGTAATTTTACATACAAATATTATAAAGCTCAGTTCAGACTACGCTATATTAATCAACTGCACATAATTGTGTTTCTTATTAACTACTAGCTGATGCTCACGGCTTCGCCCGCGTGGATGTCGGTTATCGCGACCAAAAGTAATCATGAAATTTTGATCCCGTTCCCGCTTTCCAATTACCGCTTTATAATTGCCCATTTTTTTAAGTATTAAAATGGATTTAGTATGTTATCCTTAAGAGATGGACATATGCCATCGGACTTTTCTGTAGATCTATATAAGATACACAATTCCACTATACATCATTTTGTTATATCTCAAAGAGTTTAGGCAGCGTTTTCGTTGAAAGCTCCCAGACGGCTTATTTTTTTCCGACACCTCCAACAAATATCATTATATTTTAGTCAATGTATACAAAAACTTGACAAATTATATACTAAAACCTTCCTTTTGAATCGCTCTATCTATTAAAAGCGCATCAAAATCCGTTGCGTAGTTTTAAAGATCTAAGCATACATAGGGACAGACAGCGGGAAGCGACTTTGTTTTGTACTATGTAGTGATTTAATGTAAAAAAGATAATGTTTCTATGATATGTATTCTAAAAATAATTTATTATAGGTTTTTGTATAATAATATGTTCGCCTCGTTGGTGTAGTGGTCCCAAGCGCGACTACTGAGCAAGAGGTCTCGGGTTCGATTCCCGAGTCGGGCAAAGTGTTACTGAGTTTTTCTGTTAGGAAATTCTCTGTAGTAGCCTGGAGTTTGGAATTGTGCCCGGTTTGGAAATAGGCTCACCACCTTTTTATTACAAGGGACTTAATAACAGCATTGGTGAAATGTGGGTGTACAATTGTGTACAGGGGTAGGCAGAGGTGCCTACCCCTTCGCAGAATACAGGCTATGATGCTCTGTAATAATAAATTTCGTGTAATGTAATGCTCATAAAATTTAAATATTACAATCATTGATAAAAATAAAAACTAATTGCAGAAGAAAAAGTGTTTGACTTGGTATCGCTCAAGATCGCGGCCCGCTAAGATCGCGACGGTGATAGACAGGTATCGAGTTCGAATCCAGTAAACACCACTTTTTGGTTGCGTAGCCTTTGATAATATAGAGCGCTGCCCGTCCCCTATGCGCGAGAGCGTGATGATATTTACTTTGAAATGACTTTGACCTTTAAGTATCGCTGCAGTGATAATTTCATTTAAACCTGTTGATTCTTTTATTGTGTATGATAGCCATTAAAACTCACAAAGTTATGTTACACCTCAGAGCTGATAATTGACATACCCGGACCACTAAGCTACGTTAATGAATTATATTGTAATATGATCGAAACTCCTATCAAAATCGGTATATTTTTTCTAAGTTATAGGAGTTCAGATAGACAGACAGACATAATTTCGGTTTCTATATTGATAGTAGACTGATGTAAGAGGGTTGACGTCAGGCAGGCGGCCGGTCTTAAAACATGGCCAAAACTTTAGCAGCATGCCAGATAAAGGTATGCTGCGCCGACCCCAAATTAATTGGGATAAGGGCAGGGATGATGATGATATTGAGAGAAGGTATAATCTCCAAAATCTTCAATTGGTTGTAAAAAATGCAAATGAAGATTTTGGAGAAATATGACCTCTATAGATTTATCTAATATATAAAAATCTCGTGTCCCAGTGTCTGTTATCGAACTCCTCCGAAACGGCTTGACCGATATTTATGATTTTTTTGTATATATTTAGTAGGTCTGAGAATAGGTCGTAGGCTATTTTTTATACCCCTAGGTGATAAGGGCCGCTCTATTCAGAAAATTTATATGGCAGAACAACGTTTGCGGGGCACAGCTAGTTAGACTATAAATTAATAGCCTTTAATTGCATCTGTACGACATTGTATTAACTGCAAAGTTAGTCGTGTCGGTTCAGTAACCTGTAAAGGGACTGAATAGATAACAATGACGTCACCAACAGACGTATTAAAATGTGAAAGAATAATTCGGGGTAGTGAGCAGAGGTCGAGATGGCTTAGTGGTCAGAGCGCCTGGATTATTTATCCGGGAAGCGTAGGTTCGATTCCTGCTCACAACCGTATTTTTCTTTCCACATAACTTATAGTCCGGTTAATGGAGACAGAAGGAGACCATATTGTTGGCGGTTACCACCAACAACGACGTCAGGCAGGCGGCCGGTCATAAAACATAGCCATAACTTAAGCAGCATGCCAGTACAATTAGAGAGTACATGCATTCCAGAGCACGTAAAGCCGTCGGTCCTGCGCCTGATCTCCCCCCGGCCGTGTGGGGTTGCCGTCCCAACGGACTATGTGAGTTTAGGAAGTGGGAGTGCACCTATGTTTGCACATACACTTGTGCACTATAATATGCCTGCGTACTTGGCTAATCTCAGTGGAGATAGGCCGCCGTAACCGAAATACGGTCGGAGGATATTTTTATTTATTTTACATGCAAGAATACATGCTGCGCTGACCCCAAATAAATTGGGATAAGGGCAGGGATATAATGTATTTATTTAACGTCTTTAGTGAAATTTTTAGTTCATATAACAGCGTAGTCTGAACTGAGGTTAAGCCAAATTGCGTATGCTTACAATCAACAAAATCTACGTGCAAATTCGTCACAAAAGGACACCTTCCAACGGCAGAACTATTGTAAATCTCTAATTTGCATTAGTTGACGGGGAAAATTCATTACGCACTTAATAAACAGATTTAAATTAATATTTCTTCGGTTGTGGGAGAGAAGAATAACAAGTGCCATTAGAATTAAATACCTCCTATCGATTTTGGAGTTAAAATTAGAGTTCAAGTAATGAAACAGATTTTTAGAAAATAAAACATCGCTTTCAATACCTAACCGTGACCGAAATACGTCTATTTCCGAGTAGTATTAGTCAAGTACGCCGGTGATATTATAGTGCAATAGTGTATGCGCAAACACAGGTGCACTCCCTCATCCTTCACTCTTATGGTCCGAAGGGACGGTAATCCGACATGACCGGAGAGAGATCAGGCGCAGGACTACAGGCTTTACGTGCTCTCCAAAGCACGTCATACCACCAACTTTCTATTTCTGGGCTGCTACCGAGAATTTCCTAACAGAAAAATCCAAGAACACTTTGCCCAACCTGGGAATCGTACCTAATGCGACCACTACACCATTGAGGCGCTCGATTTCAATAAACTATACACAAACATGGGACTACATAAATAGCGAGTGTACAATTTCTTTCTATTTGTTATTAACTGATCTGCAAGTATCAATCTACCTAGCCGTTTCCCAACTACATTAGAGTCGGCTTCCAATCTAACCGGATGCTCCTTACAGTATTTTAAAAGGAGCGTCTGCCTATCTGAACAACACAGTTACTGAGTAACACGATATTGTCTTTGCGGCGTTTGACTACCCGTAACGGCTGTCATAGATCTTCATTTGACAACTCGATTGACAGCGCGGTTGGCGCAGTGGTCGAGAGACCGACTGCTGCGCTTCGCGTCGTAGGTTCGATTCCTGCACGGAGCAAATATTTGTACGATTATAGATAATTGCTCCGGGTCTGGGTGTGTGTGTGCTTGTGAAATTATATGTCTGTAAACGCACCCACGATACAGGAAGAAATTCCTAGTGTGGGGTAAAGTTTTAATAAAAATAAATAAAAATAACTGGGACTTGTCTAACATGATCTCCGAGGTAATCGTAGTCAGATAAGAACACCTTCTAGATCATAGTGACATGTAATAAAAGAGTTTGAAAAGACCTAATTACAGAATAAACGATTCCATTCCAAAGGGATCTTGGTATGATGGGCATAAGTTCCACAGACTGACATTAGCAAGTGCAGCTTAACCTCGATTAAGCGGCTGTTACTTAGCCACGAGCCCCTGATCGACACGGATATAGTGCACACGAGGTTGTCGACGTGTGGGAATAGACTCTGCAATCATTGTGCTGATAGTCATTTCGGCTTAATGCACTGATAGCGAAGAGCCTCGATCAACATCTTAAAAGCTCTCGGTGGCTAGATCAAGGACTTGATACAGAAAGCGGTACTCCTCGACACGGCACGCATTTTGAGAAGTTTTCTTTCTGTCAACTGCCTCGTTGGTTTAGTGGTCCGTAGCGCGACTGCTGAGCAGGAGGTCTCGGGTTCGATTCCCGGGTCGGGCAAAGTGTTATTGAGTTTTTCTGTTGGGAAATTCTCAGTAGCAGCCCGGAGTTTGGAAATGTGCCCGGTTGATGGCAATAGGCTCACCACCTATTACATGGGACTTAATAACAGCATTGGTGAAATGTGGGTGTACAATTGTGTACACCTTTGCCTACCCCTTCGGGGAATACAGGCGTGATGCTATGTTATGTTTCTTTCTGTGCTGGGAACCGATAACGGTGGTCTCTTATTCATATATTTTAGAATCATCATCATCATCATCATCATTCCCCTGCCCTGACCCCAATTTAATTGGGGTCGGCGCAGCATGTCTGTCTCTTCCATACATCTCTGTTAGCCGTCATCTTATATTCTAGAATATATATGGTGTGGGAGCAAGGGTTTAGGCACTTACTGGGTGTCGGGCGAAGCGGAGTGGAGAGTGAGAACTTCGATAGCTGTAATGCGGAGAGTAGTGGTTGGCCACTTCTTGATGGTCACTGGCTTGTTGCTACCCACAGTCGTTTTAGAGAATGTTCACACACAGCACAATAGTATTTTTGGCGATTTTAGCGGAGCGGGGCCACACGCGCGCGCGTTCGAGATGCACTTTTTTTGCAACTAACTTTTTTAAGGCGGGGATGCGGAAACAGGAAGGAAGGAGTTGAGTCGATAAATTACATTATATCGATAGTGATGTGTATGCGTGCGTGTGATGTCTATGGCGTGTTAGTTTTCATTTTTTTTTTTTTTTTTTTTAAATGCGTATATTAATAAACGGCGCAAACATATGGTTTAAAAAAATGAAATTTACGAATATATGCTTTTAAAATAAATGAACAAAATAATAAAAAAGATAAACAAATCAAATATCTTGCGCACTAGATTATCGATATGTAGGGAGTGGACTCTATTTGGCTAAGGGACTAATACCGAAGAGCCTTGTTCAGCATCTTAAAACGCTCTCGCTAGCCGGAAAGATCAAGGGCCTGATACAGAAAGCTTTGCTCCTCAACACGACATGCAGTGTCAGCTTTAACCTGTTGCCGGTGGTCTCCTATTTTTATATCTGCCTAGCCTTTTCCCAATTACATTGGGATCGGCTTCCAGTCAAACCGGATGCAGCTTAATACCAGTATTTACATGGAGCGACTGCCGATCTGACCTCCACAACCCAGTTACTGGGTAACGCGATATCTCGTGGTATGACTGGTTGTCAGATTTTCAGGCCTCTGACTACCCGTAACGGCTATCATAGATCTTAATTTGACAACTGGGACCGACGGCTTAACAAAGTCTCCTATTTTTATATTTAATGAAAATGTAAATAAATGAATAGCAAATAATAATAATAAAAATAACTCACTTTCTCATGGCCATGCTCTTCGTTGTAGCCCCCATGTTTCTCCTCCTCGGAGGAGTCTCCATCTTCTTCAAAGAACTCCACTTTCTTTTCGTATTCTTCTTTTTTATGGATGTCGTGACTCCCTTTCGTGCTGTGGCCTTTTGAATGTTTCCCCGATTCTTCATACTAGAAGGAGATTAGAGAGAACGTAGATTGATTGATAGACATTGGAGTCAATACCACCGTAGGCTACTATAAGAAGAAAACCTGTGTAAACTATATATAACTAAAACTATGTATCAACTTTAGTAAAATTGGAGTATTGCTGTCTTTGTCTAACAGTTACTATAAGAGAGAGACAACAAATTAAGAGACAGAAAGACTACATAGCGAAATTCGTGTCGTGGCTATCATGCCATACAACCTTTTTGTTTTCCCACAACGCGTCATAGGCGTTTTTATAAAAGCCTCTAATACGAATGTTGCTATGTGGATGTCTTACAGTGACCACAACGCAATGAGAGCTGGTCTTTTGCTCAATGATCGTTTTCGGTCTTTGAATGTAACATAAACATACCACCAAACGCGCTGGTCAGTACATAAATGGATTAGTTAATGTTTTCTTGTACATAAACGGATTAATTAATGTTAACTCCTGACACGACGTAATCCTAATTAAGATCTAGGCGGTATCCACTTAAATTTTTTTAATCCAATGTAGTTTAAGGTTCACTTGAATTTAACCTTTTTACTAAAATTACATTTGAACACGAATAATATGGATATACGGATATATGTATAATATTAGAGCGGATCTTTACGGATTTTTAAAGAATGTGTAAAAAGAAAATAAAAATGTATAATGATCTGACTTTATTTTTAGGATATCATTTGGTACTATAATCATAGAAATCGCCTTGACGAAATCCCCCGTCCCTATGATAGGATCACTGTAGCTCAAGAGTCTAACAGACACACAAGCACACTCCGACGCGCTCGACCGCCTCGTTATAGACCTCACCGGCGAGGTCCCCATCCGTCGCGAAATGTCTCATCATGTCCGCCCCGACCCATGCTCGAGCCGGCCCGCGCCGAGCCAGTAGCTTTAAGTTTGACCCTTATAAGGAAACTGATCTGATCTAGCTAGTCTCTGGTTGTCCCCCCAGCAACGCCCTAAGCCGAGGCTCGTGTCCCGCAGGGGACGCCCTTAGTCCTGTGTTGCTTAGTTTGTAGTATTATAAAATATGCTCTGGCTGGAGGCATCAAATTGTCTCGCCATAGGTATTGCTCGGTTACGCAGATCCACTTTGGGTTAATTGCAAGAGGCCATGTCCAAAAAAAAAAATTGACGATATCCCGTCATTACGTATTATTTAGACTCCGCCCCTATCCGAAATTATTCTAAACTTATATATAGTCGTAGAAAGTCACGTTAAGTATGTATATTATACAGGGAACTCTCAGGGCGCAAGTCTGACTCGCACTGGGCCTTAAAGATTGTTCAATTAACTTACTTTCGCATGTTTTTTCCCATTCTCCTCATGATGGTGGTCGCCATAATGCCCCGACTCCTCTTCGTGGTTCTTGTGGACGCCGCCGTGGTCGTCATACTTGCCCAAATGGTTTTCTTTATCATGATGACCTTTCGCGGATTTGGTTTCCTTGTGAACGCCCTAGAATTAGAGAGCTGTGTTAGTTTTATTATATTTGTAGTTAAATAGGTACTTATAAAAATATAAAATGAATAAATAATAATTACTTCTTTTAACAGTATACTATTGAATATTGTAATCGGTACCAGAAATATGTATAACATCTTTAGTAATCTATATTCGCGACAATCTAAGAAGTCCGATTTGACGTTTCGGTTTTGAGTGCATTTTTTCAATATAAAGTTAAACTTGAGGTTTACGAATGATACTCGTTGTTATAGTGTATGGGTAACATAGTAATTATTTAGGATTATGAATTAGATTTTTCAATTTCTTACGTAGACGTTTATACAAAGGTAAAACGAGAAACGTCAAATCGGACTTCTTAGATTGTCGCGAGTTTATGGAACCTTGAAAAATAATAGACACGACCGGAACTCGCTACCGTGTCATCGCTCTCTCTACTGAGCTACTGTGTCACTTGTTCATATCTAATAATTTTCAAGTACCAAATTTCACTTTCAAGTTCATGTCTATTATTTTTTAAATTTCCTTATGAAAATAACAATTATTATAGTCATAACGTGTATAAAAATCAATATATAATGAATGTGTATACAATTAACATTTAAACACAATTAATATACTAGAGACGTGTGCAGTGATTGGAATTTATATTTCTAACGTGTTCCAGCATAGTAGCAATAGTAATAATAGTTTTTTTTCAAATGCAGAGGTTCCCAACCTTCTGTCGTGGACCCGAGGGGAGCCGCAACATTTCTCAAGGGGTTCGCAGGCCACGTGAAATTACTTTTTATACTTTTGTTTTCAATGGTTTGGTGAAGTTCAGTTAAAATTATAAATTCTTTCAAATTCATTCAATTTGGTTACGCTCTAAAACATACAGCGTGAAGGGTTAAATAATTAATTGTACAAAGTAATACTCAAACATTTTGTTGTAACATTTTGATAGTTACTTAAATACCTACCTACTTAGTAAAAACTTAAACCTAAGACAGATAAAATACAAAAGTAAATATTCGAAATTATCTCAATATATTATCAAGTTATATATGTGTATACAAGGTTTCGTACCCAGCAAAGGGAACAAGCGAAATCCTATTACTGAATTGACGCCGTCTGTTTGTCTGTCATGGCCTCTATCACGGAATATAAAAATATTCTTCTTCTTCTTCATGTCGTTGATGAACAACCTAGTGTCATAGTTGAAACCACCCGTAGGCCTCTCACATGGCTTTACACCTCATCGAGAACATCTCTCAGATGTGCTGGTTTCCTCACGATGTTTTCCTTCACCGTTATAAGCAAGTGATAATTAATTTCTAATACGCACGTGACTCGAAAAGTCAGTGGTGCATGCCTTAGATTCGAACTTGTGACCTTTAACTTGCCAGTCCGACTAGGCTATCACTGCTCTTTAAAAGTATTAAAAAGTCAGAAGCCTAAGAAGGGTCTCATACATATAATAATAGGTATGATTTGAAATGCACTGTCAAAAATGTGAAATGACTGTCCTGTTGGTCTAGTGGTTAGTAGCCCTGACTGCTAGGCCGGAGGTCGTGGGTTCGATTCCCACTCAGGACAAATGTTTGTGTGATGAGCACGATCATTTCTTCTGTGTCTGGGTGTAATTTATTTATAATATGTATGCATTTAGAAATATATAAGTATGTTTATCAGTTGTCTAGTACTCATAACACAAGCTCTGCTTAGCTTGAGACTAGACGGCGTTGTGTGATAGTTGTGGAATATTTATTTATTTATATTTTAAAAAAAACCTACTCTTAAACTTAAGTAACGTTTTTTTTTTGTTTCTCTTCTATTTTAAAAAAGGTGTTACGAGATGTATTCGTATAAAACATACATTTAAGATAAATTTTGACAGTGATCATGACATGTGACATCACCAATGACGGTTATTGTGTAGGAAGAATTCGAAGTAGTGAGCAGCGGTTTTGATCCAGGCACTCTGCGTTTTTGGCAGAGTGTCTGGATCACAACCGCTGCAGTATTCACCTGGGAGGCGTAGGTACAAATCCTACCCACAATCGCATTTTTCTTTCCACAAAAAAATATAACTCTATCATCTGTTATATGTGATAACTGCCTCGTTGGTCTAGTGATCTCAAGCGCGACTGCTGAGCATGAGGTCTCGGGTTCTCATTCTCTCACACTTTGCAGCGTTCGTGGTCGCAGGAGGGTCGCAGGAGGTCCTCCTGCGACCACGAACGCTGCAAAGTGTTCGAAACGTCAGGAAAAACAAAAAGCCAATAATACACGCGATTAATCCGGTTAAAAGTTGTTTTATTATAATGTCTCGGGTTCTATTCCCGGGTCGGGCAAGTGTTACTGAGTTTTTCTGTTAGAAAATTCTCAGTAGCAGCCCGGAGTCTGGCATTGTGCCCGGTAGATGTCAAAAGACTCACCACCTATTATATGGGACTTCATAACAACATTGGTGAAATGTGGGTGAACTGTGTACACTTCTGCCCTACCTCTTCGGTGTACAGGCGTGATGCTATGTTATGTCTATGTTTTACAGTTCTCTGACATGGTCTCTACTGCTGTAGTGTTGTGAACAAGCGTTTTGTTTAGTTATTTGCTTGGCGCGTCTCTAAACTATGTCAGATATCGTGTGACACTTGTTTACTATATTGCTTTGTATTCATATCGCAGTATCGACTCGCGTCGAATCGCCGAACACTAATTTTGACACAGCTTCGAGCCTGTATTTTTAACGGGGTAGGCAGAGGTGTACACATCTGTACACACACGTTACACCGATGCAGCTATTAAAGTCCGTGTAATAGGTGTGGAGTCACAGCCACTGAGTAACACGATGTCTCGTGGTAAGAATGGTTATCAGACTTTGCAAATATTTATGTAAAAAGACAATTCGGAAATGGCTTTTATCTAAATCCTATAATGAGACTGAACATCTACTCACATTATCAATTTTATAACTTTAAAAATATTATTCAGAACACCCACAATTATTTTTATAATAACTGTTTAGGAACTTATATACTTTGGTTTGCATAATAAACAGAAAAAAAAAGTTCACATTAGTGTATACTCATGTAGTACATGCTTGAATGGGTATGGTCTATGTTAATTTTCCTAAGCATTGTGTGAGAGACCTGGTACCCATAACACAAGTTAAATCTTATCATGGGTACCAGAGCTGCTCTTTATCTTGGTGATGTTTATATAGATCAAAAAATTTTTGATGTCTTTCTATGTACAACTGTTGATGAAATAAATGATTATTTATTATTTATTACTTGGAGGCATATGTGGGGTTACTCTTGAAACTAATACCAATTCTAATCCATTCCAATATTAAATAGAAACCTCAAAAAAACGCGTCACTTTTAGATAAATTTACCTACATTACAGTTGCCTCAATTTTAAAGCATTTTGTCTTCATATTATCCCTAATTTATAATTATGTTTTAGACATTTTGGCATTTAAAAGTACGAACTGACATATTTCCAATGTCAATCGAGCGGAATTATTTTCAAGAGAAAGCCCTCTGAATACCCTTAACGGCTTTGTTTGACAACCGACACCGTCGGTTTATCGTGCTCTCTGAGATACGGGGAGTGGTATATCTAGAGTTATCTTACGGGGGGGAGGGGGGCTGAAAAATGATGGCGGGTGAAGACGAAGCCAATGTTGGGTTGGTAACCCAAAATCCTGGGGGCAGTAGATACTTCAGGGGTATCCATAGGCCTTTATATACACCAATGAGGATGGGGGAGTCTCCACGGTTACCCATCTACAGACCAACTGTGACAAGCGCAGCTTAATCTCTCTATATATATATATCTGCCTAGCCTTTTTTTGTTACATTGGGGTCGGCTTCCAGTCAAACCGGTTGCAGCTTAATACCAGTATTTTACATGGAGCAACTGCCTATCTAACCTCCACAACCCAGTTTCTAGGTAACACGATAGCTCGTGGTATGACTGGTTGTCAGACATTCAGGTCTCTGACTACCCGTAACGACTGCCATAGATTTTAATTTGACAACCGGGACCGACGGCATAACGTGCTCTCCGAAACACGGTAGTCTCGGTATGAAATGATGGTCACTCATCCACAGATAGACCGCGGTAAGCGCAGCTTAACCTCGACCGATCTGTGCGGCTGTTATTTAGCCACGAGCACGTTCTCTCTCAGCGTAAACTCCCCATACAGGGCTAAAAATATGTTTGCAAAAAGTTTAAGAGGTTGTCAGGCATTATAAATGAAAAAACATTACTGTCTACAATAAAATAATAATAATATGTACACATCGAAAAACTACCGGAGGTATATTCTAAAGGATGAGACGGTTGACATATGTCGGGCATATCATCGCCTCGGTGAATCCCTTAGACACATCATCTCCGGTTGTTCTCGTCTTGCTAACGGGGAGTACTTGCACAGGCATAATCTAGTGGCCAGGATTATCCACCTGCAACTTGCTTTGCACTACAACCTTGTGGAGTGTACGGTGCTATACTATAGGTATACACCCGACCCAGTTCTTGAAAATGGTCATGTCACATTGTACTGGGATCGATCTATCATCACTGATAGGAATATTGTCGCCAATAAGCCTGATATAGTGGTGATAGATCGATTCGAGCGCCGCACAATGATTGTTGATATTACTATCCCTTATGACGAGAACCTCGTGAAAGCGGAGAAAGATAAACAAATCAAATATCTTGATCTGGCTCACGAGGTTGTCGACATGTGGAATGTGGACTCTGCAATCATTGTACCGATAGTCGTTTCCGCAAATGGACTAATAGCGAAGAGCCTCAACACCTTAAAAGGCTCTCGCTAGGCGGCTGGATCAAGGGCCTGATACAGAAAGTGGTACTCCTCGATACTGCACGCATTGTGAGGAGGTTCCTTTCTCTGGAACCCTAACCACCGGTAGCTTGGACCCTGTTCCCGAGGCAGGTAGCCTACTATTTTTATATTTTTAAATTATGTATATTTAAAAAATGCAATTTATATGTAATTAAATGGTACTGGAAATAAAATATGTACATATATATACTAAGGTTTCGTTTGTTTGAATGCGCTAATCTCATTACCAGTGGGTTTTACATTACGCTACCAGCCTTAGGAGCCGAACAAAACGAAAAAAAACAGGCACAACCGCGAGGTACAGCTAGTATTGGATAGCGCATTATGGGACAGTTTCCCTGCATCAATTTTCAGTCTTTCATATTGGCTTTCCTTTTAAACTGAACAATTGTATAATTTCATACAACTATGTTCTTTTGAATGAATTACTGCATAGACTGCAAAAGTTTTATAAAAAAAATGGTGTCATCATAACATTTGAACAAGACACGAGCGTTAGATATTTAAATATTAATAACCTCATAAATACAGGGCTCGAACAATAATTAAAAACACCATTATATTAAGATATAAGTATAGTTAGATGAATGTTATTAAAACATATTTTAGAAATGTATCACAACAAAATCAGTAGGACAATAGAGATGTTGTACTCATAACAAATTGGTTGGCTCTGTTTAATAACAATAGGATGAGCATTGAAAGCGTGACTCATACCTACAGTTTCGTAATCTCAAATATTTTCTATTTATTTAATGGATATTGTAAAAATGATTCTCTTAATCCCAAAAATAAGTGATATTTTTTTCTATACGAACGAGTAATTACGGCCCTGCACAAAAATAACTGGTCGTTTTTTTAACGAAACAGTAATTACGGCCCTGCGTATGCCTATACCGCAGGTTGTGTTTTCAAACCAAACATATACCTAGTTACCAATGTGACGTTATCAATGCCATATCGCCTCTTCGTATGACAAGTGTTTAGTCTCAAAATTTATAAAATTCACAGAGAACGTTTTCAAATTTCAGAATTGTTATTTATAGTTTACCTAGTAGAAGTTTAAAATTTGAATCCTTTATCTTCAAGAATAACACTTGATTAATTAGTATTTATACGTGTACAAGTAAATCATCATCAATACAAGTAAATACAATAAAAGTGTATGTTTGTAATGTCTAAATAATTGTTTTTTAAAAGGCCGTAGATGTATTTGCACGATACCTATGCGTAAAAATCTGTTTCTACAATTTTGATCTGTCTATCTGTTTGCTCCAGCTAATCTTCGAAACGAAACCGCGGAGCACAGCTAGTATTACAATAAATAATATAAAAAACACTAGTATTTCTGTATTCTTAACTTGATTTTGCAGATTTGAGATTATATACTTTTTAGTTAATTGAAGACATCACAGACATACGGTAAAGGAAAACATCACGAGGACACTTGGACTTTTAATGGTCTGAAATCACCAATTCGTAGTAAGCTAGCGTTTAGCGTAAGTTTTAAAACAAATGTCTACATGAACTAACTAACTGAACTTTGTGCTATAGTACTAAAGTTAGAACTTCACTCTATCTTTTAGCTTCCGTTGGTATAGTAGAGGGATCAAGTTGTCAAATTGATGGTGTCAATAAAAATACAGCCGAATTGATAATTTCCTCTTTTTTGGAAGTTGGTTAAAAAAATAGATAATCTGAAACGTTTAAATCAACAGGCAAATAATCCTACATTAATCGATTCTATTGTAGGTTAACTAAGCTTAAATAAAAGCATTGCTATTTCATATTTATAGTGCTAATATGCGCGACACGGGACAAATTAAAAATGTCACATTCAAAGGCATCTGTAACTAAAATATCTGTATACTTTTAGTTTGACGTTAAATAATATGTCTGACCGAAACCGACACGACTAACTTTGCAGTTAATACAATGCCGTAAAGAATGCAATTATCTTAATAATTCAAGAAAAATCTTTGAAAAGCATGAACGCATGCTTAGCGAACTCTAAAGTTATTATATTAAATGGAAAAAGAATACGGTCGCGAACAGGACTCGAACCTGCGCCTCCCGGACGAACACTCCAGGCGCTCTCGCATCTCGACCTCCACTCACCACCGCGAATCCCTCTTCCATATTTTGTATTTTAACACGTCTTACGGCGACGTTATTGGGACTGAATTGATAGCGACCGTATTCATTTTCCATTTAATATAATAACTTTTGAACTATAATAATTAAAAAAAAAGAACAATGTTGTTCAAAATTACGTAAAATACCTACCTACGTGCTTACATTTTTTTTGTTGTTAATACACAAAATAACTTACTAACCTAAAATACTTCATTTTCTGATTACAGCAACAATAGCTAGATTTTTTTAAATTACATTGAAAATTATAGCTACATCAAAATAATTATTTACAAAACAAATTATCAACATTTGATGCCAACAAACTCTTGGTTAAGACATTAAAATAAAATATAAAATACGTTACATTTTAGTCAACGGTACGTCACTAAAATATTTGAGAACGTGGAGTTAGAACATCACCATTAAACACGACTTACGTCCACATAAAGATAGTACCACGGTTTGGCCTTCAACAACTTCCAATTGGGGTTGTATGGTTTAATCCTGCCCCCCACCTTCTTGACCTTCATACGAATTCAAAAACATGTAAGAGTGGGAGTCATTTTTGAAGACCTAGTCTTTTTTAGTCTTTATGTTGGGCTGCAAAAAGATGTAGATATAAACATAATAGTAATCTTGAAATAGCGTATATTTTGCGACTGCAAAAATCTGAGGAATCATTTTTAGTACTATTTATAGTAAAAAATAAATTCAGTACCTGTCTACATGTTTTTGCAGCCGACTGTACACTATTTTGCTTACACTTAAGACTAAATCGTACAGTTCTAGTCATATTATAAAGTAGTTATATTCGTAAGCGAAATGGATTCAAGAAAAAATTATTAAAAAAAAAAAAAAAAAAACAACACACTTGCTCGTAAAGTAACTCTTAATGCATCACTTTTTGGTTCCATTATGCAGCCTATTGCGCACAAATGCTTTTCACTTTACACCATACTACCATAGACACGGTGCTCGAAAATGAAATCCACGCGCCATTTTAATAACAAAATAACTTTATGCAATTAAATTCATAATTTTTTTACATGCATGTGTGTTGAAAAACGTCATATTATTATGATGTTTTTGTAATACAAACTCGGCCGAATTACACCCTCGCTGCGGCTCGGGCTTGTGATTCAGCTTCGTGTGTAATGACCAACTTAGGTCACTTGTATCATATCGTGCAATGTTCCGAAAACCAAAGGACTGTGCAGAATTTTAACTCGATCGGTTAGGGAAACTGTTTCAAAATTCAGTTATAAGATTTGTCCCAAAAAAAAACTGACGCGTAAACATGAACCTAGCCATTAAATGAAAATTTGTGATGAAAAATATAAGTAAAAATGGCGGTGCTACGATTTCTAAAACCAAACCTTTAGAGTTATTTTCTTTTTCTTATTATTTAATTTCAGGACTTTTATATAAGGTCCTAATTTATTAGGTAATTTCCTTTTAAGGGGTCAATGTGTAAGTGATAAGGATTTACACAATTTTATTTATTCTTTATGTTCGCCGTTCAAGGAGCATTTTTCGTCTTGCTAGTACTATGTTAATTACAAATAATTTGTTATATCCATTTAATTCTTAGCTTAAGTGAATATATTTGACTTTTATATTAACCCTTTCAAAGGAAATTACCTAATAAATAAGGACCTTATATAATAAAATATATGACAGTCCCACCGTACCTTTTATTACAACTAAATTTGTTTAAATAACTTCCGCGAGGCATACCCATATTAATTATTGTTCACCGGTTACTACTCACGTGCATGTTTCGGGTTTTCCCGACTAGTTCCGAGCTCGAACGGAATGTCTGCGGTAATGCTGCGAGTCAGACTGGACTGTCCCAGTCCAACTATTATAACTAAGGGCTCGGTTCGAACTCGAAACTAGTCGGGTAAACCCGAAAAATGCACGTGAATAGCAACCGGTGAACAATAATTAATAGAACTAAATTTACATAATATACTACTTTATCAACTAGAGAGTCTAAAATTTTTTGGTCAAGTTGCAGCACTACTTTCATAGTTCCACATTCAGAGCAGTTTTAAAAAGGGGCCTAATTTAGTTTGATATAAAGTTCAAATTAATATAAGATATATGAGCTCCTCACCTCATATGCTTTCTTCCCCTCTTCGCTGTGATCCTCTTCGTGCTCGGAATGGTGTTCTTTACCACCACCTGTCAAATAAACGTAAATATTATGAATCTGTAAAAAACAGTACTACAAGCAGTGATCGTTAGGGGCCGTCCATTAATCACGTGACGTTTGAAAGGGGGTGGCAAAAATCACGAAATATCACAAGGGGGAGGAGGGTGTAGTAAGATATCACGTGTATTTATTTTCTGTATTTAAAAATAATATAACATAGCATCATAGCATCACGCCTGTATTCCCCGAAGGGGTAGGCAGAGGTGTACACAATTGTATAAACCACATTTCACCAATGCTGTTATTAAGTCCCATGTAATAGGTGGTGAGCCTATTGCCATCAACCGGGCACATTTCCAAACTCCGGGCTGCTACTGAGAATTTCCTAACAGAAAAACTCAATAACACTTTGCCCGACCCGGGAATCGAACCCGAGACCTCCTGCTCAGCAGTCGCGCTACGGACCATTAAACCAACGAGGCAGTTAAAAATATTACCTATACAAAAAAAAAAGGTTTTTTGCAGGTACTAAAAAATACACGTGACTTTGGGTGAGGGTGGGGGGTTAGTCTAAAACTTAGTTAAAAAATGCTAAAAAACATCACGTCATTAATGGATGGCCCCTTAGCCGGCAAGTCAAAAGTCACAGATTCTGATCTGAAAAAAGAAAGGCACACTCCACTAACCTTCCGAAATTAATTACGTACGAAAAAAAAAACGTAATTACGCGAAAAGTTTTGAGTAATTTTGAAAGCGCAGGCGTATGCTCAAATCCTTCTCATTACCTTATTTTATATTTCCACATAAATTTGTTACTATATTTATCAATGTTATTGTATTACTAATGTACCTACTAAAGATGGAATTTTATCGTAGTTTTTTATTGTCAAAACGGCCATTTTTAATAATTCTAAAAGCCTTTCACTATTTAGTAAATACACACTAGGTACCTATTGCTTTCAAATTAAGAAACTAGCGACACAGGGAGCCAATCAAATTGAAAATCGAACAAACAAGATGGCGTCATACGAAAAAGAAATACGCGTACGTTGTAAAGGCATTGGTAGTATTTAGAAATGGAGAACGTACTGGCAACTAGAACAGTAGGATACCTAATTAATAGTTGTTGTGTGTGATTATTAAATATATATTTCCTTAATATATAACTTTGTAAAATGTGAGCATCATGTGGATATTAATGTTAGTTTTAATCTCATATTACATACATACTGCCTATTGTCAGGTATTACGAGTTTGTCATGCGCGCTAAAATGTCCTGCTGATGGTGGCGTCGTACATCGGGTCGTCGAGTTCCCTAAAAAATGGTTGAGCTAAGCGAGGCTGATGTGCGCGTCATGCTCGTGAACGGGTGCTGTCTGTCGGGACTGGTTGGCTCCTAACTGCCTTGGCAATCATTTTAAAAGGCTATATAAGTTTACTTTCCTTTCTTAGTCTGCTCATTAACCTGCATTATTCTCACATTACCTTATTTATTGTTTAACCAATTTATTTTAAAAAGAGTGTCTATGGAGTTTCTTGCCGGCTCTTCTCCATAAGATCAACGCCTTGGAACCTAGTTTTGACTTTTCATAAGTGCCTGTAATATGGTTTATTTGAAATAAAAATATTTGAATTTGAAATAAGGTGTAACTGAAGGCGGTGGTCATACTTTAAGGGGTCAATGTAACATGCATACGGACAAAAATTTTACTAAAGAACCCACTTCAGAAAAAACAATCAGCTGTTCCATACATTTTGTCGAATAAGTATGAACATTTCTATAGAGCAATTGACATCGTCGGTGAAAGTCCAATGAGGGCTACCGTTTGTGCTCACGAGTCACGAGTAAGGTCCTAATGTTTAGCTTTCAAAGTTTGCTATAAATGGGCGTAAAACAAAGCTTACATTTATATCATACTAGCTGTGCCCCGCGGTTTCACCCGCGTTAATGCTCCGCTCCTACTGGCGTACAAACACTAGTACACTACGTAGCGTACTACATAGCGTGATGTTATATAGCCTATGTTACCCGGGGATAGTGTAGCTTCCTAACAGTGAAAGAATTTTTCAAATCGAGCTAGTAGTTTTTGAGATTATTCGTTACATACAAAAATTTACATATTCTTTATTGTACACACGATACGTACATAATAGAAATTATAATAGTGAAAAAGGATGTACAAAGGCGAGCTTAACCCATTTATGAGTTTTCTTACAGCAAACCTTTGAGTGATAGAGAGAAGAGAAGCTAAAATGAGGATTGAGTCAAGTGAACATGAACAGAAGAAATAGGAAGAGTGCAGAAATCCAATGTCATACATACTACGCTACCAAATATATATATTATAATATATACCTACTTATATAATGTTTTATCATATACTACATAAGTGACTACTTGAATTTTTGAAATCGGGCTAGTGGTTTTTGAGTTTATTCGTTACATACAAAAATACGAATCTTTCCTCTTTATAATATTAGTGTAGATTTAATACCTTTTATCCGTACCG
The DNA here is from genome assembly GCA_935421205.1 of Xylocampa areola. NCBI lineage: Eukaryota > Metazoa > Arthropoda > Insecta > Lepidoptera > Noctuidae > Xylocampa > Xylocampa areola. The sequence goes on from OW285216.1 coordinate 2,405,561, forward strand.
AAAAAATATCGAGTATGCCGCAGGGTTGCTCAGTCCCGATTTGTTCGGAAAAATTAAAAATAACAATAAATTTTGCACCCCTTTTACTTAGCTCCCCTTTTAAAGCACTGGCATTCATTGACCCGTAACTCATATTTGGCATAATTAATCTCAGGTATTGCAAAACAATCACGACATTATTCTAATCGGAAGTAAACCCGCGCACCGCACCCATAAACAGTGACATCTGACATTTCCGAGACCTCACGCTACACTAGTGCCTCTAGCGGCGAATTCAAACGCGATAGCCCTCATTCCGCGTAAGTAGCAATTAAAAATAATTCTCAAACAATTTTGAAGATTAAAATTAAATCGTATAATTTTAATACATAAAATAAATAGTCTCAAATATAGCTAAATTGAAAGTGTGGATTCCTAAAGAATCATTATTTTGATATAAGGTAACTAACGGTTATGATTAAATGACGGCGCGGCTGGCGCAGTTGTCGAGACACCTACTGCTGCGTCGCGTGTCGCAGGTTTGATTCCTACACGGAGCAAATATTTGTATGATCTACAGATTATTTTTCCCGGTCTGAGCGTGTGTGTGCATGTGTGATTATGTGTTTGTAAACGCACCCACGATACAAGAAGTAATTCCTAGTGTGGGGATTTTTCTTAAAATTAATTATGTTTTAGTAATGTCATATAAAACTTTGTCAAAGGAATTTACGCTGTAGGTAATTCCAAGTGTCACTTACGCGGACTATCACCGACGATATGTTTCTCGCGCTTTCGAAGTTTGTTCAACCGCCCGACACTAAACGTAGGGCGGTGATCCGCCAGGCAATATCACCCGCATGGTCAGAGAATCCTCCCTTTTCAACGGAGAGGAACACCGCACCTCTTTCCTCTATAAGTCTATAAACGCGCTTAATATACAGGAAAATTCTATTAAGGGGCAACGTTTTTAAAGGAAAATGAAGAAATTTTAGTTAGGCATATTTAATTTTAAGGGCCATGTCAAAGCGTGTCAATCTATATCAGTAGAATACCCTTTTACTCTTTATTTAGGGACCTTTGTCAATCTTAACCACGTCGCCTTTGACCTCTGAGTTTGTTTCGGTATTTCTTTTCAGATGTAGTCAGATCGGAATCGCCTTTTAGATAAAAAAAAGTTACATATAACATTAAGCTGTTTGTAAAGTCTTATTTACAGAATATACTTTTTTTTTCTTCTGAGTACACTGAGTCTAAAATAGCCATATTGAACATTTCTCCTAAAAAATAATCATTATTTGAATTGAGTAACTCCATTAGATTCTGCTATTCGACACATTAGCAATTCCTATTTTGTGAGACATTTTACGCATCTCTATAGAAAACTGACAAATAAGTAGATGAATTACTATTAACTTTTAAACTATCGCGTTGCATGATATTACTATATACTAACAGGAATTAACGCGCAAGAAATACCTTCGATTCGCTTGACGTTTCGACCAGGTTGCACTGACTCAGTCTGCTTGTGACCACGATCAGTGCAACCAGGTCGAAACGTCAATTCTTTAAGTCGTTAATTCCTGTTAGTATATAGTGATGAATTACTGTTAATGAATTGCACGAAAATCATATTATGATTTTTACATGAAGTGACCATTTTACGATTTGTGAAATGAATCATATTAGGATACTATTATGATTCAGCCAACGTGGTTTTTTTAGACCCCCTGAATACACTTGCACCTTAATCCAAATCTTATGTCAAAGCAAAGATGATAAATAAAGCGTAAATACCGAATAAAAAAAAACTACATCACAGTCATTATAATTCAGTAGTATGCTTGCATAATATAATTCTGGTTCTTAATTCGTTAGCCAATTTCGGAATTCAAAAGGACTTAATTACTTCAATGACAATCGTTCGGATTAATTTTAAAAAAGAGTGACGCTACTGTATCCGCAATGAATGGAATTATTCTGCCACGTAGTCCCTAAAACGCAGTAAGAGGAAAAACGCGGTATTAGTAAAACCGCGAGAAACATTTTGATACTGTTTTTTTAATCTGTAACTACAAACAATATCAAAATTTTGGGAATGTTTTTTATAGTTTCGTAGAAAAAAAAAACAGTACTAATATGTTTTTATTCTTACTGCAGTAGGTATAACAAAACTTCTTCTTATCGTTTGGTAGAACACTAATTTGAAATTAGTAACTAGTTGTGTAGTTAATTATTTAGAGATTTATTCGAGCTTCGAAAAGGTGATAGATTTATTAATTAGGGAATACTTTGATATAATTAAAGTAGGTTCCTATTATCCTTGTAGGAAATCGTATTGTTATAGTTTATAAATTCCCAATAATACTACCCCTCACATATTATATGTATAAATTATCCATAATCCCAAACCGTAATCATGAAGTCCTAATTCCACCATATCCGTCCCTAGCCCTTTGTAAGAAAGACTTCAAGTAAATAGAGGCTGAATGCCCAAAGTCAGGAAAATGGTAATAATACTCCTCCCAACCGTATTTCGGTCACGGCGGCCTATCTTCATGGAGATTAGCCAAGTACGCAGGAGATATTATAGTGCACAAGTGTATGCGCAAACACAGATGCACTCCCTCTTCCTTTAGTCTCATAGTCCGATGGGACTGCAATCCGAGACGACCGAAGAGAGATCAGGCCCAGACCGATGGCTTTACGTGGTCTTCGAAGCACGGGGGTGTCACACCACCAACTTCCTAACTCTGGCTTGCTACTGTGAATTTCCTAACAGAAAAAACCCAATAACGCTTTGCCCAACCCAGAGAATCGAACCCAAGACCTCACGCTCAGCAGCCGCGCTTCCGACCACTAGACCAACGAGTCCGGCCGAAGTCTATACTTAATAATATTGTGATAAAGAGGAAAGAGATTGGATTTTTTGTTTGTTTGTTTGTAAGGAATTTACTCAAAAACGACTCAACCTATTTTAAAAATTCTTTCACCAATAGAAAGCTGCATTATCACTGAGTAACATAGGCTATATTTGATTTCATTGATAATAAGAGCAGTGATAGCCTAGTGGTATGACCTATTGACTAACAAGTCAAAGGTCGCAAGTTCAAATCCAAGGCACGCACCACTGTCTTTTCGAAGTCATGTGCGTATTATAAACTAATTATCACTTGCTAAAAACGGTGAAGGAAAACATCGTGAGGAAACCAGCACACCTGAGAGATGTTCTCGATGGTATGTAAAGCCATGTCAGAGACCTACGGGTGGTTTAAACACTGACACTAGGTTGTTCATCAACCACACGATAAGAAGAAGAAGTCTAGTCTAGTCTAGCTAGTGATGTATAAAGTCCTCCCACCATTGCAGATAAACCAAGAAAATTCTCGTAGGAAATAAAATAAGCCTCTAAAACGGGTATTTGTCACAAATCTCACTAGTCTTATGAAGATGACGTGCGAAATAAATTAAATGTATAGTGGGTAGTCAGACGGTATGACAGTGCCACAGAGACGCGATTCAATTGCACTGTGGCGCCTGCCGTACGCAAGTAAAATGCAAAAGGTCAACTTTATATTTATTTTTTGACGTAATCATCACGTCAACATTCACGAAGGATTGTGCATAGGACTATTGTGCACCCACATTTCACAAATGCAGTTATTAAGTCCCATGTAACAGGTGGTGAGCCTGTTGCCATCTATCGGGCACAGATCTTCGCCTAGAACTGCTACTGAGAATTTTTAAACAAAAAATACCCAATAACACTTTGCTCGAACCGGGAATTGAACTCAGGATCTCACGCTCAGTAGCCGCGCTTGTATCCACTACATGGCCGTAGCAAGTGGCCCATATTTCACCAATGCTGTGATTAAGTCCCATGTAATAGGTGGTTAGCCTATTGCCATCTACCAGCCACGATTCAATACTCCGGGCTGCTACTGAGAATTTTCTAACAGAAAAACTCAATAACACTTTGCCCGACCCCGGAATTGAACCCGAGACCTCATGCTCAGCAGTCGCACTTGGGATCACTAGACCAACGAGGCAGGCGCATTTATGATGTGCTAGGCGCGGTCATGAGAGGGGAATATATTTTAGAATAGTTTTTATACTGAAATTAACGCGGGTGAAACCGCGGGGCGCAGATATAATATATAATCAGAAAAAAAATTGGTTAAAAAACTTTGTTTAGTTCTAGTTGGAGTCGCGGGCACATCTAGTTCATTATAGTATAAAAAAAAATGCTATTCCCAGATATATAGAAAGCTTGTGATATTGCTGATGGCAGAAATGATGTCAGCTCAAAAAGCATCGGTTATTTTTAATATGACTAATCTTGAAATGTTTCGAGGTTTAATAAATGAAATAATATTTTATTAAAAGTTATACACTTTTATTCCAGATGGATAGATCAAATGGAGTATTTACCCGGGAGGCGCAGGTTCGAATCCTGCTCATGAATGTTTTTTTCTTTCCACACATTATAACTTTAGAGTTCGCTACGCATGCGTAAATGATTTGAAAGATTATCTGTAAATATATTTGCGGGGGCTGAGTTGCCCGTCCGTAGGAGTGCACCCTTAAATGGAATCCCTACACGTGGCCCCTGGGTGGTGCTAAACAGGCAACATAACTCTGGTGGGAGGCTACTGCCGCGGTTGGTTACCACCCACCAGACGAAGCCATGCTGTGAAACGACCTAGTCGTGTTTCGGGATATAGTCCGGTGCAACCGCTGTGGGCGACGGGTCTGGGCAGTTGCATCAACTCCCCAACTGTCGTTCTTCCCAAATTTATTTACTCTAACTTAGAGTGGATAGATTTATTCTGGATCTACGTGCTCCATCCTCGGCCACACACGTCGCTTAACATCAGGCTGGTTGGTGGCCACCCGTAGAAAAAAAAACAAATATCTTTCGAACTTTCTAAAGTGATTAGAAGGGGCTCGTGGCTAAGTAACAGCCGCACAGCTCGATTGATCGAGGTTAAGCTGCGCTTGCCGCGGTCGGTCTGTGGATGGGTGACCATCATTTCTTACCGATACCCCTCCCTGCCTCGGAGAGCACGTTAAGCCGTCGGTCCTAGTTGTCAAATTAAGATCTATGACAGCCGTTACGGGTAGTCAGAGGCCTAAAAGTCTGACAACCAGTCATATCACGAGATATCGTGTTACCCAGTTACTGGGTTGTGGAGGTCAGATAGGCAGTCGCTCCATGTAAAATACTGGTATTAAGCTGCATCCGGTTTGACTAGTAGCCGACCCCAGTGTAATTGGGAAAAGGCTAGGCAGATATATATCTTTCTAAAGTGATTAAGTACCATAATGTACTTCTGTTTTCTTCCTGTATCGTGTACGTCAGACGACCAGCCTTCACGGAATTGCCAAGTTTTATCTTAAATTGAAATAGTGAAAACTGGGATTTAATTTTATAATCAACTAGCTTTCCCCTTCACATTTCCTGACAAGAAAAAAATATAAACGTATTTTTATATTTTTACGTCCCCGTTCTAGCGTTCGCCGTCTTCGCGAAAATTCTTGTTCAAAACGCAGTGATTGCTGTCTTGTTTTAAAATTAAAATACGTACAATTAGCATTTCTCTAAAGTTTATTTTAAAGTTAAAAATTTGTTGCAGTATTTACCCGGGAGGCGCAGGTTCGAATCCTGCTCACGACCGTATTTTTCTTTCCATTTAATATAATAACTTTATTATAACTCTTTATTGCTTTAGTTGCAAAAGCGTTTTTAGCATCGATAAAATAGAATTTGTGACAACAATGGTCCAACACTATCTACAAAGGGTTTGTAATTAAAAGTTAGTCAAATAAACGTGACATTAAGTTCAGTTTCATCATCACGTTTATAAATTTCGTAAAGATCTTTTTTTTTATGTATCGGTGGTTAACCTTTCAGCTCAGTAACGTACAGATCTGTACGTTGTAACAATAAAAATCTATTGTGTCTGCAAATGACTGACGCAACAGCTTTAAGCTTTACGACCATAACTTTTAAATAAATATTTTACAAGTGCCAAATCTATTGTAAATCATAGTAATCTCTGTCTTCGCGATCACTACACATTATAATGAAATACTTTGCAGCGTTCGTGGTCGCAGGAGGACGAAACGTCAGGAAAAACAAAAACCAATAATACACGCGATTATTCCGGATAAAAGCTGTTCTATTAAATAGTTTTTCACTTTACATAGAGGCAATAAAACATGGTTTAGACATATAAAATATTGAATTAAAGTGTTACAAATTAAATGGTGTGTAACGGTGTTACCACATAAAAATATTTTATCAATGTGTTTTTTTTATTGTTTAACAAAATTGCTAACATAGCTTGAACATTCGTTAAATGTCACGTAATACAATAAAGTAGAATCATTACGCCTGTATGGGGAATACAGAATAAAGGGGTAGGTAGAAGTGTACACAGTTGTACGTACCCACCTTTTACCAATGCTGTTAATAGGTGGTGAGCCTAACTAGAATTTCCTAACAGAAAAAACCAACTTTGCCTGACCTGCGAATTGAACCCAAGACCACATGCTCCGCAGTCGCGCTTGGGACTACTAGATCAAAGAGGCGGTCAGTAAAATGAACTTCATAATTTAAAAAGAATACAAGGCCATAAGTACTTTCGCGGCCTTTTCTGCCTGACCACTTAAAAAGATTTTTGTCTAAATCCTGCGCAGGCGCCATGTCACGCCCCCTTAAAGTGTTCGCCTATTAGGAAAGCAAGAACATAATTAGTTGCAATATGCACTGCGCAGCTTAGTGACGCATCACGTGTACTCCCCTTTGTGAATTTTAAGGACGACCTAATTTGACCTTGGCGGGGCTATAGAGCGCTTCTATTTTTTTAGTGCAAGCAAAAATGAACTTAGTGGTGGTCAGGCGGGAGTGTCCGCGATAGTACATACGTCCGAAACCATGTTTTATTGTCTCTATATTAAGCGAAAAATTATTTAATAGAACAGCTTTTAACCGGATTAATCGCGTGCATTATTGGTTTTTCTTTTTCCTGACGTTTGTTCCTCCTGCGACCACGAACGCTGCAAGGTGTTTTATTATAATGCGTAGTAATCGCAAAAACTTAAGAGATTACTATGATTTAATAGATTTACAATAAATTTGGCACTTGTACAATATTTATTTTTATGATCGTTCTAGCGTAACCACCGAAAAATTAGATCTATACGAAATTTATAAACGTGTTGATGACAAACTTTTAATAATTGAACCCTTTGTACATAGTTTTGGGCCACTGCTGTCACAAATTCTAATTCATCGATACTTTTTATCGATGACAAAAACGCTTGTGAGCGGTTTTTTTAACATTTCTTGAACATCATTTTGCAACTAAAGCAATAAAAAGTTACAATGTTTACGGTGTATTGCAATGACCGGTCAACGTTATTTTAAAACTGATATTTTAAATTTTAATGTGATTACTTTTTTTTCATATTCAAATTAAATAAATAATTCTTGGGGGTTGAGTTACCCGCATCTGTAGGAGTGCACCCTTAAAATAATAATGTATGATATTTGTTACTCTTTCACGCAAAAAAGACTGAAATTATTTTGATGATATTTGGCATACGTATAGTTTATAGCTTGGATTAACACATACAATACTTTTTATCCCGGCTGGACCAAATCCTGAAGTCCACGCAGACGGAGACGCGGGCAAAAGCTAGTAAAAAATATACCGACCGAATTGAGAACCTCCTCCTTTTTGAAGTCGGTTAAAAATTCAAGATAAATCTTTGAAAAGCATTAACGCGTGCTTAGCGAACTCTAAAGTAACATAATTATTGAATTTAAACGGGACTTAATCGCGCTAAAAGTGTAATATTTATTTACCTCGACGTTTCGATCAAGTTCAAAATAAAATAAATCTAAAGTTAAATGGAAAAATATAAAAAGAAGCCATCTCGACCTTTGTCGAGAGGGTTTAGTGGTCAGAGCGCCTGGAGTATTTATCCGGGAGGCGCACGTTCGAATCCAGTTTGCGACCGTATTCTTTTTCCATTTAATATTGTAACTTCGGTTAAAAATATTTGAATTTGTACAGTAATCCAAACCTCACATCGACAGCAGAATGAATGCCCACTCTACCGTAACAATTCCGTGAACATTTCTAATAAAAACGAAAGTGTACAGAGAAAGTGATATTATGAGAAAATCAATTGTATTTTACGGTACCTTACTATTTTAAAGCGGTAATATTGATATTAACCTTTCGGCTCAGTAACGTACAGATCTGTACGTTGTAACAATAAAAATCTATTGTGTCTGCTAATGACTGACGCAACAGCTTAAGGTAATTTCGAACCATGATAAACTAAAAAACGGAAAAGTTTTGAATACGTCACGTCCCGGGGTTTCATCATCACCACCCCCCTGCCCTTATCCCAATTTATTTGGAGTCGGCGCAGCATACGTATATCTGGCATGCTGCTAAAGTTTTGACTATGTTTTATGACCGGCCGCCTGCCTGACGTCAACCCTCTTTGTGTTTATTTATATATTTTTTACATACATAGCTTTACGCCTCTATTCCCCGAAGGGATAGGCAGAGGTGTACATAGTTGTACTCCCACCTTTCACCAATGCTGTTATTAAGTCTCTTGTAATGGGTGTCAACCGGGCACTGTACCAAACTCCGGGTGCTACTTCTTCGTCTTTTTCTTATCGTGTGGTGGATGAGCAACCTAGTGTGAGAGTTTAAACTAGCCGTAGGTCTCTGACATGGTTTAACACACCATCGAGAACATCTCTCAGATGTGCTGGTTTCATCACGATGTTTTCCTTCACCGTTTTAAGCAAGAGATAATTAATTTATAATTCACATACGAATTCGAAAATAAAGTGGTACTTGCCTTGGATTCGAACTTGCGACCTTTGACTTGTCAGTCCAATGGTCATACACATTATAAGCAGTAAATATTCTAATAGTAAACTCACTAACACTTTGCCCGACCCGGGTATCGAACCCAGGACCTCATGCTCGGCAGTCGCCCTTGCGACCACGAGACCAATGAGGCAGTTAATATTTTTTTTATGAACCATTAAAGTAAAGGTTTCCTGTATCATGGATGCGTTTAAAGACACATCACACACGCATACACACACATAGACAGTACGAATAGTAATATTTTAAAAGTAAAGGAGTTATTTTATGAAATAAAGACTTTTATTATAGGTACTAGATGTGCCCCGCGGTATATTATATTTAGCCTATATTGTCAGTTACCTGCTAGTAAAATATTATCAGAATCGGTACAGCCGTTTTGAAAATTAGCCGTAACAAACAGACAGACAGTCAATTTTTTTGATATCTTTAGGCTTATGTATCGTGTAATTAAATGTATGATCTTAAAAAAACTATTATTTTAACAATACATACAGACAGCTAGGGGCATTTAGACAAATACTTAATAAATACAGATAAATCTTTGAAAAGCATTAACGCATGCTTAGCGAACTCTAAAGTTATAATTTAAAATGGAAAAAGAATACGGTCGTGAGCAGAATTCGAACCTGCGCTTCCCGGATATTTATCTCCTGGAGTATTTATCCGGGAGGCGCAGGTTTGAATCCTGCTCACGACCGTATTCTTTTTCCGTTTAAAATTATAACATTAAATACTTAATACATATTTACTTTATAGGTAAATAAACTATTGTATGATTGGTTTTATTGATTGTGCAGCGTAGAGCGGCTGGCAGACCGATTACATATTTCAATTTCTCTGATGGATCAGATGTGGTTGAAGCCCGTGTTTGATCCATAATAGGGAATATGCATGCGATTCAAATAATATCAAATATTTTTATTTGTAGTCTTTATAACTGTAGTTTCTTTTTTATTAGTGGCGTTTTAACTATGTTATTTGATAGTAAAAAAAAAATGCGAGGGAAATTTAAAATATCAAAACGGACGCCATAGTTGCAACAAAACGCGACATCACCGATCATATATATCGTATTTTTATGTTAAAACGCGTACACTGACGTCAGAGAAAGCGCGCCATAATGGCGGGCGGCGTTTCAAATGCGCCAAATGATTGCAGTTCAAATTTTTAGTCTTTATACTAAATATTAATATTTTTAAAGTACCAACGAAATAATTATATATATATATATATATATATATAAAACATATAATAACGTATAAGGTAATAGACAAGAACGGGGCTTGAACCCGCGACGTGTTATATAGTATAATTATATATGATTTATAAAGGATTGGGATGTTGTTCGGCGATTTACAACTGTAAAGTGGTAACGCTGTGTTTAGTAAATCTGTAATGATTACTAGATAAATATCACCAGGCGTCTCCTTAAGACGTATACAAAGAGGATTGAAAATTCAATAGGTTTGAACACGACAAGGTAGCTCAGTTGGTAGAGTGATGACACGGAACGTCAAAGGTCGCGGGTTCAAGCCCCGTTCTTGTCTATTATTTTTTCAATGTTTCTTTGAAAAATAGAAATTAATATAGGCATTACATGGCCTCAACATGTATTAAAAAATATAATTATATATAACGTATAAGGTATTAAATACGGTGAAGGTCTTCGTGAGGAAACCTGGACTTGATGGTCTGAAATCGCCAACCTGCAGTGAGCTAGCGTGGTGATCCATGCTCATGCCTTCTCTGTATGAGACGAGACCCTTGCCCTGCAGTGGGACAATTATGGGCTGGTTATGTTATATTAAGACATCACTAGAACATTAATGTAAAGTTTAAACCACCCGTAGGTCTCTGACATGACTTTACACACCTTCGAGACAATCTCTCAGGTGTGCTGGTTTCCTCGCGATGTTTTCCTTCACCGTTTTATCAAGTGATCATTAATTTATAATACACACATGATTACGAAAAGACAGTGGTGCGTGCCTTAGATTCGAACTTGCGACCTTTGACTACGATCAAACCACTAGGCTATCACTGCTATTAAAATTCTAAGTACAATGCTATTTTTCTAATATTTTTGCTATTTATCTGCCTAGCCTTTTTCTAGTGACATTCGTGTCGGCTTCCAGTCAAACCGGATGCAGCTTAATACAAGTATTTTAACATGGAGCACCTGCCTACCTGACCTCCACAACCCAGTTACTGAGTAACACGATATCTCGTGGTATGACTGGTTGTCAGACTTTCAGGCCTCTGACTACCCTTAATTTGTCAACCTGGACCGAGGGTTTATCGTGCTCTCTGAGGCACGGAGGGGTTTCGATATGAAATGATGGGCCCCTTATTCACCGACCTACCGCGGCAAGCAACTTAGCCCCAAGCCCCTCATTTTCCAATAATTTAACTCAACCACCTATTTTCTTTGTAAATCCAATTTAAAATCTACAAGAACATCGTACAAAACTGACAAGCCATCAGTTTACTCTAGCGTTTTCACAATTTCTTTACGGAACGCCAAACTCCGATTTCCGTTCATTACTATAGTTGAACAGAACCATCTGATAATCTGGACCAATGCCCGGAGAATGAAATGTTTACTATAGATTGAAATGGAAGATTATTTTTAGTCAGTATGAATATAATATAACAGCATAACGCCTGTATTCCCCGAAGGGGTAGGCAGAGGTGTACACAATTGTAGGTACACCTAGACTTCACCGATGCTGTTAATAAGTCCCATTTAATTAGTGGTGAGCTTATTGCCATCCACCGAGCACAATTCCAAACTCCAGGCTGCAACCGAGAATTTGCTTACAGGTAAACCCAATCACAGTGCCCGACCTGGGACTCGAACCCAAGACTCCATGCTCAGCAGTCGCGGGGTACCTCTAACGCAACGAGGCAGTTGAATCTACACCTACTACATATTACGTATATATCGTCCTTGCCACGACATAATTGGCCTAATCAGCCATAAAAAAGATGTAATTCATAGACGACAGACACTTTTTAAGGCCAACAATACCAGAAGAAAGAAAGAAAGAGACATTTATTAGACCAGCAAAACCACGCATACATAGAAACACAGACTAAAGAAAACAATAAAAAATATACACATAAAGGATCATAGATTATAAAAACGACAAAAAAAAAACTTGAGTGGTGTCAAGGGACACCCGGATGGAACGAAGTCAAAGAGAAAAAAAAAATAAAAAAATAATAATATATATATATCTTGCTTTCTATAAGAGAGAGAGAGAGAGACAGACAGAGAAACATGAGCACGCCGCACGGCTTACAATAGCTTACTATAGCAAAAAGTGTCGTTACAACTTTTCGTCTTAATTTTTTCCGTCTAGCTCTTTCCCAACGCGCGATAAGGAACTACGTTCCAAAAAATATTATTTCTAACTAGTTTGAGCAAACACACAACGGGAGAGAAGACGCACACGTGGACAGGTACACATAAATGATAAGATCGCAAAAACATGATAAGTATATAGGTAAATATACGGCAAGGAAGGAAGACGGTCAAGGCCATATTAGGTACAGGTTGTGGGTGCAAACCTAGTGTACCAACGTGACTTTTTCAATGTCGTGTGTATTTCCTTAGTTACTCGAAGACATCACAGGCATACGGTGAAAGAAATCATCGTGAGGAAACCTGGATTTGACAGTCTGAAATCGCCAACCCGCAGTGAGCTAGCGTGGTGATCAATGCTCGTGCCTTCTCTGTATGAGAAGAGGCCCTTGCCATGCAATGGGACAGTTATTGACTGTGGTTATATTATATATTAGTTACAGCTGTACTAACGAGTGCAAGTCAAAGTATTTAATGTTATAATTTGGTCGTGAGCAGGATTCGAACCTGCGCCTCCCGGATAAATACTCTAGGCGCTCTGACCACTAAGCCATCTCGACCTCTGCTCACCACTGCGAATTCTTCATCAATATTTTAACACGTCTTTTGGCGACGTCATTGCTATCTATTCAGTCCCTATACAGGTGACCGAAGCGACACGACTAACTTTGCAGTTAATACAATGTCGTAAAGATGCAATTGCCTTAACAATTAAAGATAAATCTTTGAAAAGCATTAACGCATGCTTAGCGAACTCTAAAGTTATAATAAGTATTAAATGGAAAAAGATTATGGTCGTGAGCAGGATTCGAACCTGCGCCTCCCGGATAAATACTCCAGGCACTCTGACCACTAATCCATCTCGACCTCTGCTCACCACCGCGAAGTAAAATCAAAGTATTTAATTTAATTAAACCATTTAGGTACTTTGGAATAGTCTAATAGTAATTGCCACATTTCTAAGTTTAGTTTCCAATGGAAAATAATGAGCTATCTGCCTATCTATATCCTTTTCCCAATTACATTGGGGTCGGCTACCAGTCAAACCGGATGCAGCTTAATACCAGTATTTTACATGGAGCGACTGCCTATCTGACCTCCACAACCCAGTTACTGGGTAACACGATATCTCGTGGCATGACTGGTTGTCAGACTTTCAGGCCTCTGACTACCCGTAACGGCCGTCATAGATCTTAATTTGACAACCGGGACCGACGGCTTAACGTGCTCTCCGAGGCACGGAGGGGTCTCGGTATGAAATGATGGTCACCCATCTACAGACTGACCGCGGCAAGCACAGCTTAACCTCGATCGATCGATCTGTGCGGCTGTTACTTAGCCACGAGCCCCTCTATGGAAAATAATGAGCAAGTATTAATAATAATACCCCTCCTGACCGTATTTCCATCACGGCGGCCTATCTCCACGGAGATCAGTGAAGTACGCAGGAGATATTATAATTCACAAGTGTATGCGCAAACACAGGGGCACTCCCTCTTCCTTCACTCCCATAGTTTGATGGGACGGCAATCCGACACTACCGGGAAAAGATCAGGCGCAGGACCGACCGACGACTTTACATGCTCTTGCACAGGGGTGTAACACCACCAACTCCCAAACTATTTCTAAGAATTAAAAAAAAAAAACAGGCTATTACTAAGAATTTCATAACAGAAAAACCGTATTTCTTTCTTTCTTTCTTTTCTTTCCATGCTTCGACACGAATGGGCCGGTTCGACCAGATTGATACCACGGCCTCACAGAAAACCGGCGTGAAACAACGCTTGCGTTGTGTTTCGCCGAGTGAGTGAGGATGCCGGAGGCCCAAACCCTTTCAAAGGCCAGCTACGCACTTGCGACTCCTCTGGGGTTGCGGGTGTCCATGGGCGACGGTAATCGCTTACCATCAGGCGAGCCGTCTGCTCGGTTGCCCCCTATCCCATAAATTGAATAAATTTTATGATATTCAACCTAACCTTTATTATTTCGTACAGATATATAATTAACTGAAATCCGTTCCTAAGACAATACAAAGCTTTTATGCTATTATTTTACTTAACGATCCCTCTTCTTGGAACCAAAAGAAAGAAAACATTGCAGTCCAATTAGAGGTAGATAACGAAAACCCTTTCCAGTCCTCATTAAAGATATTCTATAAAAATTATAATTGAAAATTTGAATGTTTGACTGAGATAGTTACGCAAAAATTACTGAACGGATTTGGATGATATTTGATATTTAATGAAACGTGGGTGTGCATGTATTGTGTGCAACTGTGTACATCTCTGCCTACCCCAGAGAATACGGCGTGATAGTATGTTGATATGATGCAAACCCTGATCGGTTCATAATCGCTGAGGTTAACAGACCTTAGCACGGTAATCTGTGGATGGTGTGATGATGGTAAGTGGTCTCCCATTTGGAGAATTCTTATTTTAGCGTCTCCATTTTTCGAAGTGCTTATTGGGTTTTCCGTTTATTCTTAGCAGCCGCTTGCTTGGACTTGTGTTCGGTAGATGGCAATAGGCTCAGCATCTCGTAATAATCGGACGGTCGGCCCTAATAAGGCCATCGGTGAAATGTCATGTGTGTTAAAACAGCACCACTCTGCATAGCCCTTCGGGGAATACAGATGAGACGCTGTGTGTTTATAGTTTTGAATTAAAATTGTCTGAATTGCATTTTAGTCAAGTATTTATATCATTTATTTAGTATGTATGAATTAAAATTGTCTGAATTCAATTTTAGTCAAGTATTTATCGTGTGGAAATCCTCATGGATGTCCTTCGCCTAATGGCAGAGGAGTATATCTGACTCCTACCGACCAAAACCACATAGCCACTTCAGCATGTTAGACAGAAAAGGAACACCGTCAACTCCAGAGGATCATACCGGTGCCCCTCCCATGTTTAAAATAGTACATCTCGGGGATAGAATATTTTTTACTTTGGTGCACGGAAGCACATAGTTACTATATGCTTCCGTCCCCGGTATCCCCAACCAGTATCGGTGAGGATGTGGGTTTTTGCCCTATATAAGCAAGACACGATGGCGGTTGCCTGTTCCACCCCAACGCTTGCTCGTGCCGACCCGCGCCAAGCTAGTAGCTTTAAATTCATCCCTAAAAAGTAATAAGACTCATCCCAGGTCATCCCAGCAACGGTCTAAGTCGATGCTCGTGTGACTCGCAGGGGACGCCCTTAAAGCTGTTGCTTAGTTGGCAGTAATTTTTTGCTCTGGCTGCAAGCATCAAACTGCCTCGCCCTTGCTATTGACCGATTATGCAGGCAAAACCCCTCTGGCTTTCTGCAAGAGGCCACAATAAAAAAAAGCGGTTGCCTGTGCTTTCGTCTCCGAGCGAGATCAGCCCTCCCTCGAGTCCGTTTAATATTCTGCTTCTGGACCACAACAGATCCATAGGAGACCACAAGTATTTATATATGTGGGTATATAAGTATTTATATACCTACTAGCTCATGTCCGGGACTTCGTCTACTTATAATAATTATTTCGTGTATCCAAAGCCTGTTTCCAAGGTCAAATCCATCTCTATACAAAATTTCATCAACAAATATTACCAAGCGGTTCAGGAGTAAAACGTAGGAAACAGACGGACAGAATTATTATATTAGTTTGGATTTTCCTTATATCCGGAACTATTTTTAAACGGTTACGTTGCTATGATACGCGATCAAAAAGTATCCTTTTTTTTTATATATTTTGGGGATATCCGGCATTTCAAAGAGATTATTGAGATGGAAATAGGGCTTTATTATCCTCTATCTAAGTACAGTGGATTTCATTTATAACGACCTTGGTTGTAGCGATCATTTAGCTATAGCGAAATCGCCTTCTATAATATAGGTACACGTCTACTATTTCCGAAAGACATTATTTCAGCAATAAACTGTGTTTTATCGCAGATTCAAGCATTTTAATTATTATCTTATTTGAATTAAGCTCCAAAACGCTCATGGGTGTCATGACGCCGCTTATAATGAGTTATTTCGTCACGCTACGTTATCATTTGACAAAAGTTCAAGCAAAACCACGGCAGTCAACATGGCCGATTGCAGTATTTTATACTTTTATTTTATTGAAAATCTTATTAATGTTAATGTTTTTATTAAAACTAGGTAATTTTTTAGAATCCTGTGTATATATATTTTTCTCTAAAACCATTTATTCTTTGATTATTTAATACTGTCATCATGCCTATTCTAAGTCGCTTGAGTTTAAAGCATACTTTAGTACCTACAAAATTCATGCTGTACCGCCGATACTTTGGATGTACCGCCGATTTTGGGTGACTGACTGTTTTTAATGAATCATTTGTAACAAATTGCTAGAAATCGAGAGACATATTAATATCAATTAATGTTCACCGGTTACTACTCACGTGCATTTTTTCCGATGTTTGACTCGCGACATCGCCGTGGGCTCAGCTCGTGACCAAGGGTTCCGTTCGAATTCGAAACAGCCGGGCAATCCCGAAAAATGCACGTGAGTAGTAACCGGTGAACAATAATTGATTAAAGTTTTAATTATAAAACATCATTTTTTTAAGCAATCACGCCTATATATATATTGGGGTATCTCATGTCCATAGACAGGGGAGGGTTTCTGGGTTCAAATACCCCCCCCCCCAAACCCAGAGAAAAAGTGAAATTATGTTTACACGTGTACCATACCTAAACCCCAATATTTTTCGAACAGAAAATCCAATGTTCAACCCGGGAATAGAACCCATGCTTTCAGGCTATGCAACCACAGTCTCAAGATCACATCACAATAATTTATATCCGGGATAAAGACTCACGCATTAAATTTGCGGTTTATCAATTCCATAAAATGGTTATACAAATAACCAATTTATTCCTATATTTCTTTTAATTTGCGGTGCAGCAAACAATCGGTTATATCATCAACCAGTCAGAACCGCTGTGGTTCTGCACGCGCGGCCATGGTTGCGCAACCAAATACGACAGCTCTATACACAACCAAGAAGTCTGGGTGTATGTTATGAAACTATTTGTAAGTAACTAGTTTTAAAACCTTAATAATTCAAGATAAATCTTTGAGAAGCATTAACGCATGTTTATCTTGATTACTAAGGTAATTGCATTCTTTACGACATTGTATTATCTGCAAAGTTGGTCGTGTCAGTTCGGTCACCAGTATAGGGACTGAATTGATAGCAATAACGTCGCCTTAAGACGTGTTTAAATATGGAAGAAGAATTCGCGGTGGTGAGCAGAGGTCGAGATGGCTTGGTGGTCAGAGCGCCTGGAGTATTCATCCGGGAGGCGCAGGTTCGAATCCTGTTCGCGACCGTATTCTTTTTCCATTTAACATAGTAACTTTTAATTTTAAAACTATTCAATCAGCGTTTTCCCCAATTACGTTGGGGTCGGCTTCCAGTCAATTCGGATGCCACTTAATACCAGTATTTTATATGGAGCGACTGCCTATCTGACCTACACAACCCAGTTACTGCGCAACACGATATCTCGTGGTATGACTGGTTGTCAGACTTTCAGGCCTCTTGACTACCCGTAACGACTGTCATAGATCTTAATTTGACAACCGGGACCGACGGCTTAACGTACTCTCCGAGGCACGGAGGGGTCTCAGAATGAAATGATGACCACCCATCCACAGACCAACCGCGGCATGCTAAACCTCGATCGATCGATCTATGCGGCTGTTACTTAACCACGAGCCAAAATTCTTCCTTCGTGAAGGACGAAAGATTTTCAGTGGGCACTCTCACCACAAAGGAATTGAAATTCACACTGTGACGAGAGACCAACCGCAACCCTCAGAATTAACTTCGTCTTGATTCTGATCTACTCTACAATTTCCTCTACCTTTGTAACGTAATGCAGCCGGGTCACATACAGCGGCGACTTTGGTACAGCCGGGCGCAGCAGATGGTTCGGTCCGGTCGCCGTGGTGCCGCACTGGATTCGACAAGGAGAAGGTGTCTATTCTTCTTTTCAGCTTAACCTCGAACCCCCTCGTTGCGACTCTTACATATGACTATAATTTCTGCCATTTCGTAAGTATAAAACTTCATTTATACATCTATAAAATTATCCTTCTAATAGATATTATAAATACGACAGTTTGTAAGGATGGATTGATGTTTGGTACTCTTTTACGCAATAACTACTGAATGATTTTTAATGAAATTTGGCAAAAAATAGTTTACAATCTGGATTAATACTTTTTATTCCGGCTGGCTCCATATATAAACCATACAAAGGCACTTATGAAAAGTCAGAATTAACGTGCACGGTTCCAAAATGTCGTTTCCTATGGAGTTGAACCGGCAAGAAACTCCATGGTTACTCTATTAAACTTTGTATCTTCTGTAAATTCAATTAATTAGGAAGCTAGTAATATATTACAGCTGCATTCGATAGCCTAACTCTTGAGGCAGATTTAACGCTATCGAACATCACGCTATAACCCTAAAGAGCCGTGCAAAAAGAAAAAAAGCGGGTGAACCCGCGGGGCACAACGTGTTTAGCGATATATTATCCTTATTCGTTTACGCGCCATTTGCTTATCCCCACTCGTGTATAAATGGAGGGCTTTCAAGACAATTTTTACTTACTTCCTTGTGTATCAAATAGCAAAGTATACAAATATGGTACCGTCGGCAACATAAATAGGATAACATTTTCAAAAGTTATGGAAATCGTTCACAAACCTACGACAAAAAAGGATTTTTTTTCGTGCGATTGCTAGTACTGTGAGTTTTCGAAGTACTGTGATTTTTCCTAATAATTCTATTAGAAAAATTCTCTCAGTAGAATACCTACGATATAGGTACTCAATAATACTTAGTGCGAGAATCGTACCTTAGACCTCACGCTCGGCAGCCATGTTTGCTACCACTACAGTTTATTTCCTTGCAGTGGCAGTTACGTAGAAAGATTGAAAGAAAGAAGAAACGTAGGTATATAACCCACCAGTAACAGTCCCACTGCAGAGCAACGGCTTCTTCTCATACAGAGAAGGCACGAGTATTGATCACCACACTAGCTCACTGCGGGTTAGCGATTTCAGACCATTAAGTCAAAGTTTCCTCGCGATGTTTTCCTTCACCGTATATTTGTGATGTAATAAAGAAAATAAATATTAAAGTAACATAGCATTACGTCTGGTCAAAGGGGTAGGCAGAGGTGTACACAGTTGTACACTCACATTTTTTAAACGTGGTGACTTCCGGACATAATTTCGAACCCGGGCTGATACTGAGAATTTCCTAATATTTTGCCCGACCCGAGAAGCCAACCCAAGACCTCATGTTTAACAGTCACGCTTGGAGCCAATAGAACAACGAGGCAGAAAATAAATATAACGTAACATAGCATCACGCCTGTATTTCCCGAAGGGGTAGGCAGAGGTGTACATAGTTTTGCACCCACATTTCACCAATGCTGTTATTTAGTCCCATGTAGTGGTGAGTCTATTGCCATCTACCGGGCACAATTCAAAACTCCGGGCTGCTATCGAGAATTTCCTATTAGAAAAACCAAATGACACTTTGCCCAACCCGGGAATCGAACCCAGGACTTCCTGCTTAGCAGTCGCACTTGGGACCACAAGACCAAAGAGGCAGTTAAATAAAATAAATATGACATTTAAAAAGTCACTTTGGTACATACCAGGTTTGAACCCACGTTGCGCAAGAACATAACCACTCCGTCACCAAGAAATTCTACTAATAATACACAATATTTATTAATAGGTAACCCCACGCTATTTTATTACCAAAAACAAATCAATAAATAAAAAGTCTACTTAATAAAAATAAACCCTTTAAGGCGACGCGCTGCGTCAGTGAAATTTATATTTCTTAAGTTTTTCGTAATAATACTTCTCCCGACCGTATTTCGGTCTCGGTGGCCTACCTCCACGGAGATTAGCCAAGTACGCAGAAGATATTTTAGTGCACAAGTATATGCATAAAAACTCTTCCCTCACTCTCATAGTCTCACTGATGGGACGGCAATCCGACACGGCCGGAGAGAGATCAGGCGCAGAACCGAAGGCTTTACGTGCTCTCCGAAGCACGGGGATGTCACACAACTAACTTCCTAACTCCGGACTGCTACTGAAAATTTCCTTACAAAAAGAACCCAATAACCCTGCCAGACCTGGGAATCGAATCCAGGACCTAACGTACAGACCAACGCGCAATCAAAGATTTTTGTTATTTGCAACCTTGTTAGATTGTATGTAATGAGAAAAAAATTGGCTATTACGGCATAAATTCTAAATAATGTGTAAATGTCCAACTGATTTAAAATTAAAAGATTACTGTCTTTTACTAACTGTTATAATAACAGTATCTTCTATTGTACCTACGTGTACAACTATATCTGCATCGTTATCACATAATGTCTTTTTATCTTAAGTGTGCCAAAATTATTGTAACACAACATTTTAAAAGAGTAACCATGGAGTTTCTTGCCCGTTCTTCTCGTGGTATTTCTTGACTTTCAAAAGTACCTTTATATGGTCTAATTGGAATAAATGATTTTTACTTTGACTTTGACTTTAACAGCTCGCCTCGTTGGTCTAGCGATCGCAAGAGCGGCTGCTGAGCGTGAGGTCCTGGGTTGGATAAACAACTCGGGCAAAGTGTTATTGAGTTTTTATGTTAGGACATTCTCAGTAGCAGTCCGGAGTCAAGAAGTTGGTGGTGTGACACCCCCGTTCTTTGGAGGACACGTAAAGCCATTGACCCTGCGCCTAATATCTCTTCGGTCGTGTCGGATTGCCATCCCATCGGACTATGAGAGTTAAGGAAGAGGGAGTGCACCTGTGTTTGCGCATACACTTGTGCACTATAACTAATATCTCCTGCGTACATGGCTAATCTCCGTGGAGATAGGCCGCTGTGATCGAATACGGTTGGGAGGAGTATTAGTATAATAAGAGTGAGACGGAATGAATTAAGAGACGTCAAATCAAATGTATAGCATGTCAAAATAATTTTCAGTAGGCATGCTTTTAGGTGACCTCTAAAATTAGGGACGTCAAACTAAATTTGTATGGCAATTTGACTAAAAGTGGGTTAAGGTTACACTATAATCGACTTTTTAGTTGTAAAAATATTTAATTTAAATACATTTTAAGTAATATAATCTCATGTCACTATAAATTTATAATTACATTGTTGTTTTTGCCACTTAGACTCGGTTATGTATATTTATATACCCAGCCCATAAATGTCCCACTGCAGGGCAAGGGGTTCTCAAACAGAGAAGGCTTTCTCACCGTAGGAGAGCCACGCTTCGGCACGAATGGGCCGGCTCGACCGGATTGATACCACGGCCTCACAGAAAACCGGCGTGAAACAACGCTTGCGTTGTGTTTCGCCGAGTGAGTGAGGGTACCGGAGGCCCAAACCCTTTAAAAGGCCGGCAACGCACTCGCGACTCCTCTGGGGTTGCGGGTGTCCATGGGCGGCGGTAATCGCTTACCATCAGGCGAGCCGTCTGCTAGGTTGCACCCTATTCCATAAAAAAAAAAGCCACGAGCACTGATCACCACGCTAGCACACTGCGGGTTGGTGATTTCATGATTTCAGACCACTAAGTCCAGGTTTCCTCACGATGTTTTCCTTCACCGAATGTCTGTGACGTCTTAGATTAACTGAGAAAGCACATTGGTACACGCAAGGTTTGAACCAACAACCTCTGATTCAAGTGGCAGGCCCGTAACCACGACATTAATTTCATTGTTATTTATTTAGTTATTACCTGTTTTACAACAAGATGATTTTATAGTAACTGTGGTGTTGAAGTCATATAGGTGATGGCAAAGTTAACCGTGCAGGTTGTCACCTGTAAAGGGACTGAATTGATAGCAATGACGTCACCAAAATACGTATTAAAATGTGGAAAAAGATTTCGGGGTAGTGAGCAGGGGTCGATATAGCGTAAGGGAGTATTTATCTGCGAGGCTCAGGTTCGAATCCTGCTCATGACCTTATTTTTCTTTCCATAAAAATGTTGTTATACATTTACATTATTGTAATGGACGTTCGCAAAGTTACGCCTGAATCTTTTCAATAATTACAATGTTTTAATGAGTAAAGATTTAAAACTAATACAATAAATTCTAAAAACAGGCCTAGGCCTTGGGTCACGTGAAGTGTCGACCAATCGCCTTGCGATCTCTTTATAAATGAACATAAGACAATTTTAATTTAGCCGTTTACGCATCCCCTTAATAATGAAAGGTAAACAACCCTTTTTTAAAGAAATGTTTGTAGGAGATCGTTTTGAGAAATAATATTTTTTACTTCAAAGGCTACAGGAAAACTGTTGAAAATTAAAATTAATTGAAAAACTAATTTATTTTAAGGAAGCTAACGGTTTATTTATATAAGCTAAAGGTATATTTTCACCTTGGTCTAGTGGTCGCAAACCCGGTTGCTGTGCGTGAAGTCTTGAATTCGATTCCTGAGTCGGACAAATTGTTATTGGGTTTTCTCTGTGAGGAAATTCTTAGTTACGAGTACAGCCTGAAATTAATTGTGCCCGGTCAATGGCAATAAGCTTACTACATGGGACTCAATAATGGCATTGGTTAAGTCATGTCCCCTGTAATAACTTTCATGTTTTAACTTCGGCGTGCTACTGAGAATTTTCCGGTAGTAAAACATTTTCACACTTTGCCGGACCAGAGAATCGACACCCTGGACCTCATGTTCAGCAGTCACGCTTGCATCCATTAGACCAATGTGGAAGTATATTTTTAAATTTTCAATGTAATTTGTTTTGTGTCGTTCTGACTTGATTTTAATAAAATAATTTAATTATCATAGGGTAGCCAATTCTTGTTCACATCGTGTGGTTGATGAACAACCTAGTGTCAGAGTTTAAACCACCCGTAAGGTCTCTGACATGGCTTTACACACCATAGCGAAAATCTCTCAGGTGGGCTGGTTTCCTCGAGATGTTTTCCGTCAACTTTTTACACGACTGCCCAAAAACGAGTGTTACGTTTTAAGGGTTCATAAATGTTTGTATGTAAGTATGTATGTATGTTTGTGGTTTCTTTATTCCACCATAACTTCTAAACGCCTAAACTAATTCAGATGGGATTATTCCAATTACAAGTTTATTTTTTTGGGGTTTTTTTACATTATTAGGGATTGCTTCAAAATCGGGACATTGGGCGTACCGATCAAGGGTAAATCGGGACGCGTCGACAGACGCTTGCAAATCGGGACACCTGAAAACACTAAGTGTACCTACCATAAAAATATTCCGTGCAATCTCTATGATCTTATAATTTGTTAAGGTCGTCACCAATGAAAGGCAAACTGTAGGTAGGTACTCGAAAAGTTTCGTTTACTTTACGCAATGTAACCTCAAAGTATTCGTTGCGTTATACCTAAGAAGATTGATTTGTATGCTATCGATAATGACTAACGTGAAACGGATTCATTCTTGATGGTGCTTTTTTGGGTAGGTAAATTAAATAAAGGTCGAAATAGATGGAAAGTCGTGGTGATACTTCGAACCTAAGGCTACCACTTACTTTTCGATCATGGCGTATTATTAACTAATGATCACTTGCATAACAAGATGAAATTATAAAAGAATAAAAAGCCTCAGGCCATGTTTATTTTTTTCTTTTTATTTCACACCTTTTTGTATACCTACTATAGCCACTAAGTCATTTATTTATTAAAATATCTATGTTACCCGGGATAATGATAGGATTCTAACGATCCATACATCTAAATCAGTTCAGGCGTTAAGAAGTTATGGTAGAATAAAGAAACCCACAAACATACATACATGAACTCTAAAAACATTTCATATAACTCTTTATTGGCAGTTTGGATTTGAAAAATCTTTTTCTATTTGATAGCTTAATTCTTGAGGAAGGTTGTGGATTATTTAACATCACGCTACGAACATTAGGAGCCGGGGAATAAGAAAAAAGCGGGTGAAACCATGTGGACATTTAGCAAATAACATGAAAATATTAATTTTATACAAATATAATCATATTAGCAAACACCTTTTCCTGCTAAAACCCATACATACTTACCTATAATTTATATATTAAATAATAAATAAATACATAATATAAACGTAAACATAAATATAAAAAAATGAACAATAAAATATTCAGCTGTAACAAAAAAAAAATATATAAAATACTCACTATAATCAACAAATATAAATAATACAATAAAATAAATATAACACAATAAATTTATACAACATTTAGAACGGTTAACCTAATAATATAATGTACTAAAATACAAAAAATATACTTATATCTAAATACCTATTTAAAAATACAAACATAATAACAATACTATACATACTTATATACATTAAAAAGGAATATGAATACTTGAGCATAAACAAATATTTCTATATATACAACGCCATCCTCTCTTCTAATTTACTATTTGCTGTGCCCATCAGGGTCCACGATTGCTACCATGTTATTTATATTACCATCATAACTTTACATTGTGGATTTGCAATAAAGAATATGAATATGAATATGAATATGGAATCAAACATAATAGATATTTAAAAAGTTTCGAGACTTTTGATTTGTTACATTTAAAGAAAAAAAAATTAGAAGAGTAAGAAGAAGTCTGAAAGTGGCACCCGTCAGTGAGAAATTTTTACGAAAATGCTTAACATGGTATAGGCATGTGATGCGGAGGGATGAGGGTCATGTGACGAGGAAAGTTTTGAGTATGAATGTAGATGGCTATAAGAGTAGAGGAATACCGAGGAAGCGATGGATGGATTGTGTTAAAGATGATACGGCAAGAAAAGAAGTCATTGCCGATATGACGGCTGATAGAGATCTATAGAAGAAGAATACATGCTGCGCCGAACCCAAATAAATTGGGATAAGGGCTAAGGTCTTCCGTTTTATACTAACCTATTTTTTAAACCATGTCTAAATGTAGTTACTAATATCTAATTGCATTTATATTGTCGAGACAAGCGTTAAGCATCATCACGTGTTAACTGATAAGGATAACTAATCAAAGCGGCGTCAGACCGCACTAGTTTATTAAACAGGTTTTTATTGAAATTTTCATTTTGGAAATCATTAATTGGTTTAAAAATATTTGATTTGCAGACACACATTTTGTTTTTAGTTCTGTCTGTTTTTTGTAAGTAGGGATACCCGCAGACGTTTTTTATTTTAATTAGGAGCAAGGGGCGAACTGAAACTCAGCGTGTCAACGCGGCCACGCGGTTGTCCGTGCACTGCCAAATCTGCCGAGTCCGGTCCTATTGCCAAGCCGCATTTGGTGTATATAATATATCGTTGGTCGCAGTCGGTTAATACCGACTGCTTAAGAAAATTTATAATCTAATGATTTAAAAACGAAAACAATAATCGTAACGATATAAACAAAATACTATTGTCAAGATAAATCTTTGAAAAGCATTAACGCATGCTTAGCGAACTCTAAAGACACAATATTAAATGGAAAAAGAATACGGTCGGGAACAGGATTCGAACCTGCACTTCCCGGATAAATACTCCAGGCGCTCGGACCACCAAGCCATCTCGATCTCTGCTCACCACCGCGAATTCTTCATCCATATTTTTTAACACGTCTTTTTGGCGACGTCATTGCTATCAATTCAGTACCTATACAGGTGACCGAACTGACACGACTAACTTTGCAGTTAATACAATGTCGTAAAGAATGCAATTACCTTAACAAATCAAGATAATTCTTTGAAAAGCATTAACGCATCAGAGCGCCTGGAGTATTTATCCGGGAGGCGCAGTTTCAAATCCTGTTCGCGACCGTATTCTTTTTCAATTTAATATTGTAACTTTAAAATACTATTGTGTTTAAAAAGGTGTGAAATTATTTGTGTTAAACTATTTTGTTCAAAAACTTTAACTAAATAATAATAGGAAAGCTCTCTAGTGATTTTGTATTTCAACTGCGTCTATTTTATTTATATTTAGGGTTCCGTACCCTAAAAGTAAAAAACGGAACCCTTATAGGATCACTTTGTTGTCCGTCTGTCTATCAGTCTGTCTGTATGTCAAGACCCTTTATGTCGGGAACGCGTGGAGGTATAGAGTTGAAATTAAAACCATATACTCAAATCTACAGTCCCTTTGCAAAATAAAATATCTTTATCTTTATCTTTATCTTTATCCTTAAATCTGTGAAACAATCAAACTTCTAAAGTAACGTAAAAATAAAGATACGGCCGTTTATGCCGCAAAAAACGTATATTTCGACACTCTCAAGGGAATCAATATGTATATGTATAGAACTATGAAATTTGGCAACTAATATCGTCTTATACTATAAGTAAATGGATAAATCTGAAAATTTTATATTAATGAAATCATAAAAAATATAACCTTTATAGGTTTTGGAAACTGAATTTCGGGAAAAGCTGCGAGACTCGATTCCTGAACTATTTGTACCAAACAAATTTGTACGGAACCCTCGGTGTGCGAGTTCGAATCGCACTTGTCCGGTATTTTTCTTTAATGGGCTTGCGTTTTATCGTTAATTTGTCACCTCACCTGATGTTAAACAATGGTGCAGTCAATAGGTATTTGTTTAATTAAGTTACGAACCTCTTTCCACAAAAATATATAACTTAAGAATTCGCTGCGCATGCGTTAATGCGTTTCGAAGATTTATCTGTGTAAATTACGAACGAATTAGATTATTATTTTTACTATCACTACATGCTCTGCAGTTTCTGTGCTGCGCTGGGCTCAATAAACAATGGCGGGTTAAGCAAAGTTTGATGCGGTCAGTCGATGGGTGGGTGGTCGCCATGTTTTGTAAAACAAAGGAAAATGACATGCCCCGTCGATAGTTTATGCTGTCATTATTTTTATTTTTATATTAATATTTATTATTATAAGACTGCCTCGTTGGTCTAGTGGTCCCAAGCGCGACTGCAGAGCATGAGGTCTCGGGTTCGATTCCCGGGTCGGGCAAAATGTTATTGAGTTTTTCTGTTAGGAAATTCTCAGTAGCGGCCCGGAGTTTGGAACTGTGCCCGGTAGATGGCAATAGGATCACTAACTATTACGAGGGACTTAAAGACAGCATTGGTGAAATGTGGGTGTAGAACTGGGTACACATCTGCCTACCCCTTCGAGGAATACAAGCATAATGTATGTATATTAAAATATATATATTTTATTAAAATATATAGGTACAAATTGTTGAACCTATACCTATACCTGTACCTATGTATTTTGTCATGACTATACTGACAAAATTACTGGTTCATTTTATTCTTATTTATTTATAATACACAGGCAACTCATCATTAAGTTTAAGTAAATTATACAAAACTATATTTTCTGTGAATTCAGGTTTATTACCAATCAGCGAGAATATAAATTTAGCTTCAGATAAAGGCTAAATTACTCAAACAACTTCTATAACTAAATCAAACTATTTTAGTAATCATAACAGTACTTAATGTAAACTAACCGTAAATTTAAAGCGAATAGAAATATGCTAAATAAAATGAAATAAAAACGTCTTGTAAAGGTAGGTGACCACAGGCTCGCATAGCACGCATCGGACCGATCAAACGGATTTTAGAATTATTCGTCAAATAAATCTTACAAGTGCATCCAATGATTCGTAGTATGTTCGTAATGCTTTGGGGGCTGAGTTGCCCGCGTCCGTACGAGTGCACCCTTAAAATGAAATACCTACACGTGGCCCCCGGGTGGAGCAAAACAGGCAACACAAGTCTGGTGGGAGGCTTCGGCCGCGGCTGGTTACTGCCCACTGGATGAAACCATGCCGTGAAGCGACCTAGTCGTGTTTCGGGATGTAGTCCGGTGCAACCGTTGTGGGAGACGGGTCCGGGCAGTTGCATCAACTCCCCAACTATCGTTCTCCCCAAATCTATCTACTCTACTTAAGAGTGAACAGATTTATTCTCGATATACGTGCTCCATCCTCGGCCACACCGTACTACTACGCTTACCATCAGGCGAGTTGGTGGTCAAACGTAGAACGATTTTTGATAAAAATAAATGCCAATGTACTTCTTAGGGAAACAACTATTTCGATGTCGATGATGTGTAAAGTAGTATCGTAATGTTAAATATTAGATTGCAAATGGTCGTCTCATCGGCAATTAAATTTTTACGGATACAGTTGACGCACTTCCACAAACTAATCCGTAGGTGGGGTACGATGCGAGCCCGTGGAGGGCCTACCTTTACAAAAGAGAGAAAATATAAGTAGCCTAAATAAATATTGAATAACATTTTCACAATAAATCAATAAATTGAATTATTGTAATAGAATTTGTTGTCACAGCTATCAGATTTGCAACCCACGAGTAATCACTTGCGTTGCGAATGTTTTTTTTTTTCAGTCTGACCTAAAAGACTTGGCTCAGAAACGTGCTATTGTAACAAATAGTAATTGAAATAGGTATGAATTATATTGTTCGTAACAGAAAAATTAAAAGTTATTTTTTTTTTAAAAGTAAACTAAGTCGTGAGCAGGATTCGAACCTGCGCCTCCCGGATAAACGGCTTCCGGCTTAGTGGTAGGAACGCCTGGAGTATCTCGGAAATATTTTACAAGAGAAACCACGCTTTTTACTTTTTTCCGGTACTTAATGAGTTTATTTTGTCCAAAGATGCAATATAACGGTCCAGTGGGCAGCGATTCGCACAGTGCGCAAAATAATGTCTAATTGGAACAAAAAATACGTTAAATTAACAACTGAGTTTTTTTACAGCCATTTATTGTTTTAGTTAATTAATCCTGACGATGGCTAATCTACGTATCGTTTATCGATTTGATGTATTTTATGTATCGTATTTGTTCACAATCGAGAACATCTCTTAGGTGTGCTGATTGCCTCGCGATGTTTTCCTTCACCGTTTTATTTATTTAACTCTTTATTGTACACCTAAAAGAACAAACATATAGGACACATTCTAATAAAAAGAAGTACAATGGGCGGCCTTATCGCACCCGGCGATTTCTTCCAGGCAACCTTTGGATGAATAGGTGGCATGGACTGGAAAAGGGGCAGTATGGGCCGTTTTGAGCATGTGATAATTACATAAAGTAATCTGTTGACTTATTAATTACCATAAAATAGATTTTTATTGTTATGAAGTGTAATTTTATACTTCTCCCATTCGAAGAACTATGCACATAGTTTTGAATCATCAGTTTTCATATAATATCATAATATCACGCCAGTCTCCCCGAGGAGTTAGTGAGCCTATTGCCATCGACCGGGCAATATTCGCACCTTGGGCTGCTACTGAGAAAAACCAAGTAATACAAGAAAGAAAGAAGAAAGAATTTTTTTTTTTCTAGCTCTGGTAAACAAAAAAAATACAAACTAAATTTAAAATTACGACAAAATAGTACATTTTTACTTTTGGCAACAACTGGCATAGACTTTAATACTGTCCGTCCCGGGGATTGTACCTACACAGGATCTTACGTTTATCAACCACGCTTGTGAAAACCAGTTTAAGAGATCCCAATTATAGTAGTGTTTTTGACAGCAGTATTTACACGATCAAAGCTAAGTTTTTTTTTCTATAGTTATAATGATTTCTATAGTAATTACATATAATGTGATCTAACCAGAATTTGAAATATGTCGGCTCGATGACAAACGGTTCCATTTTATTATCAATATATATAAGGTCCTAATTTATTAGGTAATTTCCTTTTAAGGGGTCAATGTTTAAGTGATAAGGATTCATTTCAGCCATAATTCAATTTTATACAACAATATTTTTTTTCTTAATGTCGCCGTTCAAAGAGCAGTTTTCGTCTTGCTAGTACTATGTTAATTACAAATAAAATGTTATATCCATTTTATTCTTAGCTTAAGTGAATGTATTTGACTTATATATTACCCCTTTCAAAGGAAATTACCTTATCAATTAGGACCATATATAATAAAAACGGATCGCTGTCTCATGAAAGATATATAAGAAAAAAAAAATTGGGACCTTTATCAACGCAAATAGCACCCAAAACAATGATTGTTAGAATTTTTGTCTGTTTGTCTGTGCGTTTGTGAACGCTTATCTCAGAAACGGCTTATCCGATTTAGATGTGTTCTTTTTTTGATAATTATTATGTATTTGTGTTCATGCACGACATGGTGTTAATTTACGACATCCACGCGGACGGAGACGCGGGCACAGCTAGTTAATAATAAATATTCCTTAATGAGGGTTGTGGGCATGCCCACTGTGCCTACAGTAGTGGATTCGCTGGTCCAAACTATTGGTAATTATTAGCACTCGCAGCCGCTTAAACAACTTTAGCACCAAGTTAAATTCTAACCACACTAAAGTAGTACTCATTCACTATGTCAATACCAGAGTTATTTAGTACTAATGATTCCAAATTACTGAGTTTGACAAGAATAATTGAGGACTTGTTGAGAAAAATCTAAGCTTAGGCCGCACTTGGAAATTTGCCAAGTAAAGCCGGCTATTACTGGTTTGTTATTTAAAATTTAAACATAGCACTGTATTCTTTGAAGGGGTAAGCAAATGTGTACATAAAACAATGTACCCAAAAATATTTTAAAATTTTCGCATAATATTTTCACTCTCCTTTGTTAATATAACAATAGGCATGATGACAGATTTTGAAATCTCTTTTTATAATATAGGTACACGTCTACTATATCCGAAAAACACATTATTTCAGCAATAAACTAATTTTCAACGCAAATTATTGCATTTTAATCCATCTAATTTGATTTCACTGCGAAAACGCTGCTGGTTGTCATGGCGCCGTTTTGACGTCATGCCTCAGCATATTTCACATAAGTTGAAGCCATAATGTACGGTGATGATTGACATTTGACTGAGACGTGATGTCATTCGCTGTGATTGACGTTTCAGTTAACATGGACGATTGCAGCATTTTATAGATTTATTTCATTGAAAATCTTATTAATCTTAATATTTCTAATAAAACTAGGCAATTTTTTAGAATTCTTAGTGTCTATATTTACCTCTAAAACCAATAATTCTTTGGTTCTTTAATACTGTCATCATGCATATTCTCTACTAACAAATAACAAATAAAAAAAGAAATGTAGGTACACATCGATTTGTGAACCCTCTTCTTTTTTCGTCGGTTGTTAAAATAGACAAATTCCCAGAAATAATAAACAACGTCAATCATTTATTCTTAACAATCAATAATACCCATCAGATTACACAGTGGCACACATTCATTACTTCGAGGACAAAATAAAGCTCATATTAGGCATTTGACAAAAATAAAACTTATTTTCATCAATAAAAGTCGGATAACTATCAAATTGTTGTATCTTACCGAGCCATCTCTGAAACGAAAACCTTGTCAAAGAAATTAGGGTATTTGTAACTATTACACTGCCATTATTCGTGGAAATATCTCTGGTTTTGATAAATGTAGTCCTTATTTCTTCACGTTAAAATGCAAAATGGCGACAGAAAATTTTGCAGACAGGAAAACATTACTTTGTCAAACACCTGAGTGGTATATTCCTGTTACCGCAACTTTGCGAAAAGGTGAAATGCTCTTCTTTTTTTTGATGTTACGATGTTTGCAAATGTAAATTGGATGAGAGGTCGGCTACGTGTAACTCGTGTAAATAAACGTAAACTTTTTTATCGTAGAACAATTCCAACGCGACGCAATTTTAACCACTATGCGAATTGAGTTTATATTTTATAAGTGAATTATTTATATTTTCGTGGGAATTGACTGAATGTTCAATGTTTGCATACTTTTTAAAAGTTATTTATTTAAGACGCCTGTATCTCTGAAGGGTTAGATAGAGGAATAGGTACTATTGTAAACCCAAATTTCACCGATTCAGTTCCTAAGTACCATGCGTGGTAGTGAGCTTATTGCAATCAACGTGGCACCTTAACAATTCCCGACTCTCCTAACAAAAAAACTCTTGGCTCGGAAATTGAACCTATAACCTCACGGCACACAGTTTACTATATCTGTATAATATACAGTATATCTCTGATATAGGCAATGCACGCCACTACCTTACGGTCAGCAGTCACCCTTGAAAAACCAGCAAACACCATTGGTGAAATATGGGTGTAAAATTATGTACACTTCTGCCTCCCCTCTCAGGGAACATAGACGTGATGCTGTTATGTAATAGAGTTACTGAGAATTAAAAAGTGTTTTTCTTGTTTCTCAAATATTAAATTCATACAAAATTGAGATAATTATGGGGACTGCTAGCAGCTTCCCTTTGACTAATCTTTACAATGTTTGGACCAATTTAAACAACTATAACTTGTGGAAAAACTTATAATGAAAATACAAAATATATAAGCTCAAAAATGCGAAATGTGTGTATGATGTTTGTGAACCATTATTGTGTGTATAAGTGTGTGAAGGTGTGTATGTGTGGAGGGGTGTATAAAGGTGAGTGTGTGAGGTATAAGGGTGAGTGTATATGTGGTGCGAGGGTCTGTGTGTGTAAGAGAGAGAGTATATGTGTGTGAGAGAGTGAGTTTAACTGATTCGCATCAAAATTAACTCTACTTCTTCATATGTCAGAGGAAGGAGATTTACAATAGTTCCTACCGCTGACCCAAAAAGATGCTTGTCACAAGTTAATTCTCCAAAATTTTGGCACAGAACTACCAAACGAATATCCTACTAATCCTAATGATATCATAAACCCTATTAATAATATAGATGCGAAAGTTTGTTAGGATGGATGGATGTTTGTTAGTCTTTCACGCAATAAATACTGACCGAATATCGAGGTAATTTGGTACACAGATAGTTTTTTTTTTTTTTTTTCATTTATTGCATCCATAATGTAATATAACAGGTGGTCAAATAAATTTTAGACACAATTATGGACCCTGTCGGGCACAGCAAGTTTTCAATAATGAGAGAGGAAGAGTACTTCTCTAATTTTCCTTGTTAAAAAAGAGTAATTATACGATTAATATTAGATAGTTGGATAATAGATAGATGGATTATAAAAGTATAACGCGGATTAACACTTAAAATACTTTTTATCTCGGCTAGACCCAATTCTGAAGTCTATGCAGACGAAGACTCGGGCAGAAACTAGTCTATACAATTCAAGATATGTCTTTGAAAAAGCATTAACGCATGCTTAGCGAACTCTAAAGTTACAATATTAAATGGAAAAAGAATACGGTCGCGAACAGGATTCGAACCTGCGCCTCCTGGATAGATACTCCAGGCGCTCTGACCACTAAACCATCTCGACCTCTGCTCACCACCGCGAATTCTTCTTCCATATTTTAACACGTCTTATGGCGACGTCATTGCAATCAATTCAGTACCTATACAAGTGACCGAACCGACACGACTAACTTTGCAGTTAATACAATGGTGCAAAAAATGCGGTGGTGAGCAGAGGTCGAGATGGTTTAGTGGTCAGAGCGCCTGGAGTATCTATCCGGGAGGCGCAGGTTCGAATCCTGTTCGCGACCGTATTCTTTTTCCATTTAATATTGTAACTTTAGTCTATATAAATAATAATAATATACAGAAAGCGGTACTCCTCGATATGCATTGTGATGAGGTTCCTTTCTCTGGAGCCTTAACCACCAGTAGCATGGACCCTGTTCCCGATGCCTGCGTCCTACTACATTTAATATTTTTAAATAATGTATTTATATATAATAACTGCCTCGTTGGTTTAGTGGTCCGTAGCGCGACTGCTGAGCAGGAGGTCTCGGGTTCGATTCCCGGGTCGGGCAAAGTGTTATTGAGTTTTTCTGTTAGGAAATTCTCAGTAGAAGCCCGGAGTTTGGAAATGTGCCCGGTTGATGGCAATAGGCTCACCACCTATTACATGGGACTTAATAACAGCATTGGTGAAATGTGGGTGTACAATTGTGTACACCTCTGCCTACCCCTTCGGGGAATACAGCCGTGATGCTATGTTATGTTATGTTATGTTATATAATAACCAGCCCATAGCTGTCCCACTGCAGGGCAAGGGCCTCATACAGAGAAGGCACGAGCTTGATCACCACGCTTACTCACTGCGTGTTGGCGATTTCAGACTACCAAGTCTAGGTTTCGTCACGATGTTTTCCTTCACCGTATGTCAGTGATGTCTTAGATTAACTAAGAAAGTACATATGACATTGAAAAAGTCACATTGATACATGCCAGGTTTGAACCCACAACCTGCGGCTCATGAGGCGGACCTGTAACTACTCGGCCACCACCGATTACTAATTATATATATTAAAAAAATATGTAAATAAATGATACTGGAAATAATTATTTATAGAGATCAAATATATAAAGAGGAAAGATTTGATTTTTTATTTGTTTGTTTGTAACCATTTAACTAAAAAATAACTCAACCGATTTAAAAAATTCTTAGACCAATATAAAGCTACATTATCATTGAGTAATAAGCTATATTTTATTTCAGTGATAATATATAAAATTTAAGTCTGAACATACACGCGGGCGAAGCCGCGAGCACAGCTATCATTCATAAAACAGTCATGTTTAAAAAAAAGGCCATCCAAACAAAAATATTGAAAGGAAACTCGTGTATCCGATACAAACTCAAATTCAAACTTGTGTGAGAAAACAACATAATACGTATATACAACTCATTGATAACACACTGAAGTAATAACAAAACGATCTAATTACAAATTGACCTACAAAAACGATTTTAAATATAATAGGAACGCCTGCGCAAAAAATCTCAAAGATTTGGCTTACTGCCTACGTACTTTAAAAGTTGTTCAATTTTACACTACAACTTCTTATTATTTAAAATATTAGTGACATGAAAATTTAAAAAAATTACCGACCGAATAGAGAACGGAATACGGTGAAAATAGTGTAATATCTTAAATAGACCTAAAGACACCCTGAATCTCCAATTCTGTCAAAAAATATTAGGTGCATAATAAACCGTGTCAATCAAAATGTAGACACATTCCGAATGTCCACGGCTGGCAAAAAAAGCTATACGATGTCAATCAATCAATATACACAAACAGAATCAACCACCATATTAAAATCAAAATATCACTTACCCTTTTCTCGATGGTAATCCTCATCCTTCTTATGCGGTTCCTTGTGATGCTGCGTCGAAGCTGGCACAGCATCAGTGACAGCATTTGTATTTGTAGGCACCACATCACTGACCGACGGTCCAGTTTCAGCAGTTGTATCAACAAATGTCGTATCAGATCCGGTCGTATCTGACGCTGTTGTTCCCAACCCTGGCATTCCGAATCCTGTCATTCCGAACCCTGTCGTGTCAGCCAATGTTGGCTTCGGTTTCTTAGGAGCTACAGTCTCCGCAGTAGCAGAATCAGATGCTGTGGTAGTTGTACTCTTGCGCTTATTATTTTTCCTCTTTTTTGGGAAGAACAGCGTAGGCTCTCCTTCTTTACCTTCGCTGTCTTCTGGCACTAATGATATTCTTTCATTATCATCCAGATTTGAAGGCAAGGTTGATGAGTATTTTGCTGAAAATTTATCTACTCTCTTTGGTTTCGATTTTGGAGCTTTCGGTTTTGTTCTTGGTTTTGGTTTAACTGTTGTAGTTTCTTCACTGTCATCATCATACACTA
This sequence comes from Xylocampa areola, assembly GCA_935421205.1. NCBI lineage: Eukaryota > Metazoa > Arthropoda > Insecta > Lepidoptera > Noctuidae > Xylocampa > Xylocampa areola. Next base: position 2,441,492 of record OW285216.1, read on the forward strand.
TGTATAGCTGAGGGTTCTTAAAAACAGATAGTTTACCAGATTCTACTTTTTTGTCTTTCTTTAACTTGCTTTTAGTTGTTCGTTTTGGTGCTATAGTTGTGGTTGGCTTCGTTCTTTCGGGACTCAAATTCAATCTGTATTTCTCATCTAAAGGAGTTTCCTTGTCTTCATATTCTTCGTAATCTGGGAACTTTTTTTTTGTCTTTGCTCTATCGTCATACTTATCAGTTTCTGGTAGTGACAGCTGAGCTTGAATCTTTTCCCTTTCTTGTTGTTCTTTGTATATTTCTTCTTCTTTTGCTTTCTCTGATATTGCTATTTGTTCTTTTGCATGGCGTGCTTTTAATTCATCAACACTGTCTAAAATTATTGCCTTTTTGGCTTCACTTTCAGTTTGGTCTTCGTCTGTTAAATCTGGTTTTCGTTTATCTGCGATACTTTCTTCATAGTCAATATCGTCTTCATACTTGTGAAGAGGTGGATTTTCCCGCTTCCTCTCGACTGGTTTTGTTTCCTCCCCTATAATATCTTTACGTTCAGGCAGCTTTTTTTCTTCTTTTTGTCTCTGTACTTCCGTATCTTCTTTATGTTTAGATTTTCTTAGAGCTTCTATAACTGGATTTGTTGGTCTTTTGGTTATTATGTTGATAACACCATCTATTTCGGATACTTCAGTGTGATTTATTGGTCTGTGGGATTCGTGTGACTGTGCTGATCTATTTATGTCTGACCAATCTTTCTTTTCAAAGTAGTCATCATTGTCACTCTCACCTTGACCTTTTTCAAAATAATCATCACCTTCCGGTTCAGCAACAGCTCTAAGTATAAAATTAATTGGTGGTGCTAATCTCTTCTTAGGTCTATGTTGGTTTACCTGTACAAATTCCCCCAATTCTTCACCGTGTTTATTTTTAAAGGGCACCCAATCTGGATACAAATCACCTAAGTTCGCCTCACGTTTCGTCACATTTTGTTCACTCACAGTTCCTATACTAAGCGCGTTGGTACTTATTATAAGAGAAATTAGTGTTAGCTGTCTTGCTATCATTTTTAAATGTCTATTGAAGCATAACTCGATTCGACGACTGCACCGAGGTGATTGTGCGGCGGCTGCGCGCGACCAACTGTTTGTATCAGTTAAAACTACTATTATTTATATTGTTTGAAAAACGATTCTCTTCGCTACCGATAACTATAGCCACTATAGAATTGTATGGATGTGTCTTGTGTTGTTTTACAGATCTTATAGACTGAAAGCTTTGAATGAGCTGTTATGGTTGGTGATTCTGACATCATAGGGTATAATACAGGTCACAGCAAAACTATTATTATTTTTCAATCAATGGCATTAGCGTACTCATATTGACAGGTGCTTATATTTACTTTATTTAAAGAAATAAAAACTGCTTAAAGCAGTGATTACATCAGAGCTATGATTGGCCCATGACTAATGATGACGGAGAAACATTGAAAAACCACAGATCACCAGTATGGAGTATACAAGCACGAGGATGATGATTTATGTTTGTTCCTTTATTTGTAAAGACACCATTATTTTGTATAGTTATAAGTAAGTATAGAGAATAGGTACCTATAATATTAATAATTGTTGACGTATTTTAAATTAGAAATTGATATCTTTAAGTTAGTTCTCTAAAACCTGTATTATAATATGAAAATAAAAATAATGCCAAACATAAAAAAAAAAAAAAGATTTTAGAGTATAGAGTAGTTTTCGAAGTTCTGGTGAATAGGTTTTTTCTGGGTAAACGTGCACCATCGTACATAAAAATAAATCCTATTAATAGAAAAATAATATTAGATTTTTTATAAAAGGTTCATACCTAATATAGACTACTATTTTTTAATTAATTACCATAGGAAATTAAGGACGTGTACATTGAAAGAACTGATGAACACTTGTAAATATAGGCAAAAAACAAATCTATGTGCAAGATTCATTGAACTTAGAAGAAATGACTAGTACCTACTTTGTTAAAAGTAAATTGTCAGATATGAATCAGATATCAATCTTGTTGCTTCTTTACTACATACAAATCAATAAAGGTATACGAAATATTACGTGGGGTGCTTAAGTTTTTTAGAACTTTTTTATTTAATAAAAATATTTTTAAACGTCATCGGAAAATATTATCTTAGAACAAATTACATTTTTGAATCTAACCATTTTTGTAGTGTCAATAATAATGAAATTTTACCAATTTTAATTTCTATATATTTATAATTATATAGAAATAAAAATTGAAATATATATACTTCTCAAAATCAAAAAAATCTAATCATCTCGATGATGGCGATGTCGAGATGGCTTAGTGGTCAGATCGCCTAGAGTACTTATCCAGGAGGCGCAGGTTTGAATACTGCTCGCGACCGTATTCATTTTCCATTTAATATAGAGTTCGCTAAGCATGCTTTTCAGAGATTTATCTTTAACTCTCTTCTCAATTTTTATTTTTCACAACAATTTTTCCTCTATACTAATATAGTCTATGTGAGTATTTTAGTTGTTTTTCTAACCTAATCTGACCAATTCTATTACAATGTGACGTCAAATTAATCTTATCCACATAGGAATTCAAATTAAATAATACTTACAACATCACTTTGTACTACAAAGTCAATCATACAAATGTATTGACGTTAATTACGTATCTTTTTCATCTGTACGACATTGTAGTTACTGCAACTTCTGTATAGAGACTGAATAGATAGCAATGACGGCGCCAAAAGACGTTAAAATATGGATGAAGAATTCCCAGTGGTGAGCTGAGGTCGAGATGGCTTAGTGCTCAGGACCATATTTTTCTTTCCACATATCTATATATATATAAATATAATAAAGAGGAAAGATTTGATTTTCTGTTTGTTTATTGTAAGGATTTAACTCGAAAACTACTTATACGATCTTAAAAAAATATTTCACTAGTAGAATGCTGCATTATCACTGAGTAACAAAGCCTATAATTATATTTTTCAAGGAAACATTGAAAAATAATAGACAAGAACGGGGCTTGTACCCGCGACCTTTGACATTCCGTGTCACATCGCTCTACCAACTTAGCTTGTCGTTGTCCGAATCTATTGAATTTCAAGCTTCCTTGTATTCGTCTTAAGGAGACGCCTGACGATAAGTATTTAGCAATCATTTACAGATCAGCGTTCAACTCAGCGTTACCACTATGCAGCGTAACTGCAAAGTGGTAACGCTGCGTTTAGGAGGCATGTATAAAAAATATCATTATAATATATGAACAAAGGCTATATTATATTTCAATAATAATAAGATTTCAATATAAAAACGCAGGCGGTGCCTCGACCACAGCTAGTCATTTACAACAATAAAGTTGTTATTCTCTTACCAAACCAAACGCTACATTTACTAACGTCTCAACCGCAGCGTTTCGCCCGCCCGTCTGCACATCCAAGGCCACCTGTCGAAACTCGTGTGACGATGACCAGCTTCTGCAACTCTTGCTTCATCAGCAAGAACCGGGGTCACTGACCTTGCTGATCCAAATTGGCTACATAGCGTTATATTTCAGTTTACTAAATTAATTCAGGTTTTCATACTATGTGTAATTTTATTGCCAAATATTACCCTAGTCGCCGATTTGCTTCCTGCTTGATGTAATTTTATATTATGATTAAAGAAATACTTATGACATAGCATCACGCCTGTATTCCTCGAAGGTGTAGGCAGAGGTGTAAGTCCTATGTCATAAATAGGTATAATAGGTGGTGAGCCACCACCTATGACATGGGACTTAATAACACCATTGGTGAAATGTGGGTGTACAACTGTGTACACCTCTGCCTACTCCTTCGGGGAATACAGGTGTGATGCTCGCTTATGTTATGTAAGTATACAACAATACTTTTAGGATATATAAAAGGAGTTTCTACAACAGAATCGATTGTAATATTTTTTTCAAAAAAGCGATTCTTATTGCACCACTTTTAGGTTCATAAAGAGGCTTATTAATCACGCGTGCTCTTTCTTCATTTTTACATCTTTAGTGTGTTCACGCAAACAAGGCGTGAATCATAGTCCGCGCCAGGGAGCGCGCGGAGGGCGCGGCGCGGCGCGGGACGACACCGCGGCAGCGCGCTGGCGGCCGCCGCACGGCACTCCAGTACTGAACAGGATCGACGACGCGCGCACATACTTGTTGTCAAATTCTAATTCCAACATTATACTGTCTATTAGAACCATATAATATAAGTGTTTACAGTCCACTTTTACTTTCATTACAAACCTTTCGTAAGGTCTTAAACAGTTTTGGTCCTTCGACTTTCTATTTTAAATCCGCGTAACGTATTTTATACGAACAAAGAAGACGTACGCGCGGTGGCAGTACGGGTTGACGTTGGTGGACTTTGATACGACGAGCTTACAGAAGCGCCGTGTCACTACAATCTGCATTCAGTGGCAGACAAGTTTGGAGTTGGAGTCGCCTAAGATAAGCGAGGAGAGGACGTCTACAAGTTCCCGAGGTCTTAACATCGGTGGTGGTCAAGTTTCGACTACGTTGGTCGAACCCGCCGAGACATCTATTTGCTTCGTGGGAATCAACACAGTCCGCCTTGTGGATAAAGATAAGCATATTTGTGTATCGTTCCAAATTCCTTTCTATTAAAATTCCAGTTAGAATTCAAAATTCAAATTTTCCTTTGCAACCGTTTTCAGTTCAGTTTCAAATTTGAGTCATCAAGTGTTTGTTTACATCAGTTTATAGTGTATTCATATTAGTTTAAAGTTGCATAGAACCGGTTTCTTGTTATTCCGGCTGGCATTTTTTTTGTTAGCGAGCGAGCTTGAAGGTCACGCGCCTATTCATCGCAAAAAACATCTGTTTACTGTTTATTAGTCATAATACCTATTTGCTTAACACATTTTTTTTTCTAATTTGCTTTGTGTCTATTGTTTCTTTTTATTTATAACCAATTTCCTATAATGGCTAATGAGGAATTATTAGTAAGAAAACGCAGTGCTATGAAAGCTAAGCTTACGAATTTCTGCAATTATGTAAACGTGCTTATGAGTTGCGAATCAATTTCTAGCTTGCAGCGCATTGAGCTGGAGGGTCGCCTTAGTAAATTTGATGCCCTATATGATGAATTTGATCACTTGCAGTTGGAGATCGAGGTGCACTCGGATAAGCCAGACGAGGCGTACGGGGAACGTGCCAAGTTTGAGGAGCGGTATCATGCAGTGGCAGCTCAGGCGCGCAATTTGCTCATTAGCGCTGATGCCGGCATTGACGGCGGGTCTGTAGCGGGCTCAGCAGACAAAAACACAGGTGCATCGTTCCGTCAAAAATTTGTACGCTTACCTAAAATTGATTTGCCTCATTTCGATGGTAGTTATCAGTGTTGGCTAGAGTATAGAGACACTTATCTTTCTCTAATTCATAGTAGTAGTGCAATCGATGACATTAGCAAGTTCCATTACTTACGTGCATCGCTCAAGGGAGATGCTCAACAAATTATAAAAAATATAGATTTTAAAGGCGAGCATTATCAATTGGCTTGGGATTTGCTATGTGAGCGATATGATAATAGTAGGCTCTTAGTTAATAACCATGTGCAGGCTTTGTTCAATATTCCAGCAGTCTCAAAAGAGTCTTGTGTAGCCTTACGTCAACTTATTGATAATATAAATAAACAAATTAGGGCTTTGAAATCGCTGAACGAGCCCACTGACCAGTGGAGTACACTGGTGGTGTTTATGATGAGTAGTCGACTCGACAAAGTTACTAACAGAGACTGGGAAGAATATCGCAATAGTTTACGCAAATCTCCTACTTTGTCAGATTTTTGTTCGTTTGTGAGTAGGAGGGCTGATTTGTTAGAGACGGTTGAGCATAGTGAATCGGCAAAGGAAAAGGTTGACAGTAGCACTAACAGTTACATAGCAGATATACAGAATACTAACAAAAGCGATAATTTATTCAAAAATAAGATTAACAATAAAAAAAATACAAAAGATTGTAAATGTCCGTTGTGCAAAAAGGATCATTTTATGTTTGTGTGTGATGACTTTCGTAAGTTGTCACTAGAAAATCGTTTGGCAAAGGTGAAGGAGCTTAATGTGTGCTTTAATTGTCTACGTCTTGGGCATTCCAGTAAACGTTGTAAATTGTCCCACTGTAAATATTGTAATCGTAAACATAACACGCTTTTACACGTCGATCAGTCTAATTCAAATGTACAAGATCCAATGCCTAGTGTTGCTTTACCTAGTTTACTTAAGAACGTTTCTGGAGGTGCACAATTACAAAAATGCACGTCCGAAAATGTTGTTTTGTCAAGTGACATTGCAAATAGTACTACTCGTTCTGTTGTACTCTCCACAGCTCTGGTGACAGTGGTCAGCAAACGAGGGGAGAAGTTCGACGCCAGGATCCTGCTTGATAACGGTAGCACAGCCAACTTTATCACTGAAACACTGTGTCACAAGCTGGGATTGTCTAGACGTAACGCTAACTCCACGATATCAGGTATAAACAAGCAAACATCTAGTAGCACACAGTCTTGTAGGTTTACAATTCAGGCTCGGAATGGTGGCTACAGGGAAACTATCACTTGTATCATATTGCCTGAAATTACTAGGATATTGCCGTCTTCAGCTTTAGATATTGGCAACATCAACATTCCAACAGACATTCAATTAGCTGATCCATCATTTCATATACCATCTGTAATTGACATTCTTGTTGGTGTGGAAGTGTTTTGGACTGTCTTAGGTTCGTCATCTATAAATCTAGGTAGGAATCAACCCAAACTTCACGCAACAAGACTCGGATGGATTGTTTCGGGACCAGTTCCATTGAGTTCATTCTCTAATAACCAGTCACATTACTGTAACGTGTCTATGGATGAACTAAATAATAACCTCAACAGGTTTTGGGAATCAGATTCTGTACCATCCAAATATGCTTTGTCACAGGAGGAACGCGCGTGTGAAGAAAGTTTTCATCATAATACTACTCGGGATGATCAGGGTCGTTTTGTTGTGACAATTCCTTTAAAGGACAATCCTAAAATTTTAGGTGAGTCATATGAGATGGCTAAACGTCGATTCCTATCACTGGAGCGTCGTTTTATGCGTGATCCAAGTTTCAAAAAGCATTATGTTACCTTCATGCAGGAGTACGAGCGCCTTGGACACATGACAGAAAATCAAACGTCTAGAAAGCCTCATTCAGGTGACAATGTCGAATACTTCTTGCCTCATCATGGGGTCGTCAAAGAGTCCAGCTCGACAACAAAACTACGGGCAGTCTTCGATGCCTCAGCGAAAACCACGTCGGGCGTGTCATTCAATCAAATCCAGATGGTTGGCCCGACTATCCAAGAAGATCTATTATCAATCCTGTTAAGATTTCGGCAATATAAATATGTCATCTCTGGAGACATAGCTAGGATGTATCGTGCCGTTGCTGTTACACCCTCACAACGTGCTTTGCAGCAAATCATTTTCAGGACAGATCCTAAATTACCATTAAAGACGTACAGTCTTAATACTGTGACTTATGGCACAGCTTCCGCTCCATACTTAGCAACAAAGTGCTTAGTCAGCTTGGCTGATACTGCTACCAGCACAAACGTCAAGTCTTCAATTGAACGTGACTTCTACGTTGACGATTATCTTTCAGGAGGAAATTCAGTTTCAGACGTAGTAGAAATGGTTAAGGAGGTAATTTCTGTATTAGCATCAGCGAATTTTCATATACGAAAATGGCAATCTAACAATTCGTCAATTTTAGATCAGGTTTGTAATAACTCAGCAATTTTGGATTGTCTAAAATTGTCAGAAGATAAGAATTCGGCATCGAAAACATTAGGTTTACGTTGGATGTGCGAGGCAGATTATTTAGCGTTTTCTATTTGTATTGATGCTGAGAAACAGGTGTCGAAACGCCAGGTTTTGTCAGTCATTAGTCAAATATTTGATCCATTAGGCTTGGTTGGGCCATGTGTAGTCGAAGCGAAAATCGTAATGCAGAAATTGTGGCTAGCCAAGTGTGACTGGGATGAGCAAGTGCCAGAGTCTATACACAATTTTTGGAACAATTTTGTTAACACTCTTCCATGTTTGAATAATCTAAGAATTCCAAGATGGGTTGTATGTGACAATGCTATATCGCATGAAATTCATGTGTTCACAGATGCATCTGAGAGAGCTTTCGGTTGTTGTGTTTACCTCCGGTCGATGAATAGGCAAGGTTCAGTTAAAGTACAACTTCTTGCATCGAAAAATCGTGTAGCACCAATAAAGCCTACTACCATTCCGCGTCTCGAGCTCTGTGGGGCGTTGCTAGGCGCAAGGCTGTGTGTTAAGATTCAGAGTTCTATTACTTTGCCTGTAACTGGATGTCGGTTTTGGTGCGATTCAACTATCGTATTAAGTTGGCTAGCTATTTCACCGAATTTATTAAAACCTTTCGTGCGTAATCGAGTCAATGAGATACAGGAGAGCACTGCAGGTCATAGGTGGAGTTACGTGCCGTCTAAAGACAATCCGGGAGATCTTGTTTCTCGTGGGCTGAAGGCTGACCTTATCAGCGAGTGTTCTTTATGGTGGTCAGGCCCACAATTTTTGTTAAATGACGAAACACACTGGCCAGCTATGCCCAATAAAACTGTGAAACTGGATCTACCAGAAGTCATTACATCTAACTTCACAGATCATTCGTCTCTCACAGATTCACAAAATCACGTACATTCGTCTCGCATTAATCCATCATTCATTCATACACTACTCCATAAATATTCAAATCTAAATCGGTTACAAAGAGTGGTGGCCCACATACTTAGATTTGTTTATAATTTACAAAATAAAACCAAGTTACAAAATGCACTATCAAATCAAGAACTTCAAGATTCTTTGAATTTCATTTTACGTAAAGCCCAAATGGAGATGTTTTCTAAGGAATATGTTATCCTTAAATCCAGCAAGACTTTGCCTCGTAAAAATAGACTTGTTTCTTTAAGTCCCTTTGTTGACAAATATGGTCTCATTCGTGTAGGAGGGAGACTTGATAACTCTCCTTATGATTACAATATCAAGCATCCAGTCTTACTATGTTCTAAACATCATGTCACTAAAATTATCTTTAGTAAATATCATAATGATTTGTTACACGCTGGACCTCAGTTATTGATAGCCAATATACGACAAATGTATTGGCCGCTTGGCGGCAGAAGTCTTTCTAAATATATTGTGAAACACTGCATTAAATGTTTTAAATACAAATGTCAAAATATTCAACCAATCATGGGACAATTGCCTTCTAATAGAACTCACTTGGAGTTCCCATTTTTGAATTGCAGTGTCGACTATGCCGGGCCAATATTGATAGCTGATCGAAAGGGGCGAGGGTGTAAGCTTGTAAAGGCGTATCTATGCATTTTTGTTTGTCTTGCAGTTAAAGCTGTTCATATCGAGCTCGTTACTGACCTTACTAAGGAGGGCTATATGGCTGCTTTAAACCGTTTCGTTGCTCGTCGTGGCAAACCCAAGAGCATCTTATCCGATAACGGTACTAATTTTACCGGCACTTGTAATGAACTCCAACAATTCTTACAAGATTCCAATATTTTTTATGAAGTTGCACAAAAGGGCATTGAATTTAATTTTGCCCCTCCATACTCTCCACATTTCAACGGCATTGCTGAAGCTGCTGTTCGTTCTACTAAACACCACCTGAAAAGACTATTACAGCTAACACATTTCACATACGAGGAAATGGTCACTTGTTTGACTCAAATAGAAGCTGTTCTTAATTCACGTCCTCTCACACCACTTTCCTCTGATCCACTAGATTTTACTGTACTCACTCCTTCACACTTTCTGATTGGACGATCACTGATGGCTATTCCGCATCCACAGGTGACTGACATAAACATCGGCCGCTTGGAGCGCTATCACAGAGTGGAGCATATAAAGCAGCATTTTTGGAAGCGTTTCCATTTAGAGTATATTTCTCTGCTTCAGCAAAAGACAAAATGGACGTCATCTACAGGACTACTGGCAGAGGGAACGTTAGTTCTCATCAAGGAGAGAGGACAACCGCCACTGCTCTGGCCACTGGGACGTGTCACGAAGGTCTTCCCGGGGAGCGACGGGACAACGCGTGTGGTTGAGTTGAAGACGAAGAAGGGGACGTTACTGCGTTCTTTTAATAATATTTGCCCACTTCCTTTAGATTGAATGTTTCAACCCGGGGAGGATGTTCACGCAAACAAGGCGTGAATCATAGTCCGCGCCAGGGAGCGCGCGGAGGGCGCGGCGCGGCGCGGGACGACACCGCGGCAGCGCGCTGGCGGCCGCCGCACGGCACTCCAGTACTGAACAGGATCGACGACGCGCGCACATACTTGTTGTCAAATTCTAATTCCAACATTATACTGTCTATTAGAACCATATAATATAAGTGTTTACAGTCCACTTTTACTTTCATTACAAACCTTTCGTAAGGTCTTAAACAAGTGCGGTAATAAAAAAGAAAACAGCGTGACAGCTTTAGATTTACTTTTAAATCTAAGCAAAGAATTTTGATATTTGAAAACTCTTTGATAAGATTTATCGTTTTTGTAACTGTGCTCATTTAATTATGACAAATGAACATTTCGATTCTTCAAATTATTTCCTACTTATTAACAAAATTTGTGTTATAAATGGAAGAATATTCACTTATTTTAAATTATTATTATTACATATATTTAGACGTCAAACCATAAATTGTCAAACTAGAGTTCAAGCAACTTCATCGAGTCATGCCTCTGCTTCTACTCGCGCGTGCATAGACCATAGACCCGGCGCACGATAAAGAAAGATAAATTAATCGTTATTATTATTAAGTTTCCTCGCAAGTGCCTTGAAATACATAGTTTAAAAATCGTGAAAGCGTATATTCACGAGTCTTATACGATGTTATAAATCAAAAGTATTTGCTGAAAATTTAAAATAATAAATGCAAATAAATTTGATGTCTATAAACTCTTTGCTGAAATTTACCATTTTTGTAATTAAATACCGTGTTAGATAAAATATGGTGTTTCAATTAATAAAAAAAAAGTTTCTGTAACTGAATTATTGTTATCAATAAAAAGTATTAATTTTATTTTTTTATAATATGAGGCTGTTTGGCATCTTCGTTAGTGAGTGAGTCTGATGTCTTCCACCTGCGCGCAAATAGATAACAGACGCAAAAAACATTCAAAAAAAATATCGCTTGCCATTATTATGTTATTTTTTTCTCACAAGAGTGTTGAAAAACGTCGTATGAGCCGCGTGCCCTAATGGTCAACAAGTCTCGGTCGGTCATTGCTAACCTCGGCAAGGCTCGGTTTGCAATTCAACCTCGACTGTAATGACCAACTTAGGGCACTTATATCATAATGTCCCTACTATTTCAACACTATTGCGCGTAAAGTGGCTCTTATTGCACGGCTTTTAGGTTCATAATCAGTATTGAATAGATTCAGGCGTTACTTTGTGGACGTCCATTACAATGGATGCAAATAAATACAATATCTAGGTACTTCCACAAAATTGAGGGTAGTCATGCATTCGCCCATACGCCCGCCCGTAAATATATGCACATACGCAAGCGGTGAAAATTTTGACTACCACCAACTACTCTACACGTGTACCGCCAGTCTCGGTAGCGGACACTGCACGGTCTAACAGCTCCTGATTATACCCCGTGGAGGGGCGAAACACGTGTAGAGTAGTTGGTGGTAGTCGGAATTTTCACCGTTCGGTATGTGCATATATTTGCGGGCAGGCGGTGCACAGGCAATGCATGACTACCCTCAATTTTGTGGAAGTAGCTAGATATTGAATGTATTTGCATCCATCGTTCATAATAAGGTTTATGAATCACGCGTGCTCTTTCTTCATTTTTACCGCCTTAGTGCCGTAATATCAAAAAACAGTGCGTGACAGCTTTAAATTTACTTTTTCTCAGCAAAGACTTTTGATGTTTGATAATTCCTTGATGAGATTTAACATTTTTGTGACTGTGCTAATTTACCTTTGTAACTATATACTATATACCTATATACTAAAAATTATGTTCTATAAGTACTACCAACGAGACACGAAGACTTACAAGTTCTGTGAGATATATCACAACAGACTATAATAAAATGAAAGCAACCCACTCAGAACCGGTACTGACACAATGCAGTTCCTAAAATAACTTCAATACTAACGTCACGACTTGACAAAGTTTGGTTATTTTTAGTTTTGCTTTTGTTTCTTAATAACACAGCGTCATGCCTGTATTCCCCGAAGGCGTAGGCAGAGGCGGAATATTCTACCCCCACACATCACCGGTGCTGTTATTGAGTCCCATGTAATATGTCGTGAGATCTACCGGGCACAATTACAAACTGCGCTGCTACGGAGAATTTCCAAACTAAAAAACCTAATGAAATACAGATAAATCTTTAAAAAACATTAACGCATGCCTAGCGAACCCTAAAGTTATAATATTTTGTGGAAACAGTAAAAGTGGTAGTGAGCAGAGGTCGAGATAGCTTAGCGGTCAGAGCACGTGTATTTATCCGGGAGGTGTAGGTTCGAATCGTGCTCGCGACCGTATTCTGCGTACCGAAAGATCAGTGTCACGTACGTCCCACCCGCCCGTAAATATATACACATACGCAAGCAGTGATAATTGCGACTACCACCAACTACTCTACACGTGTTTCGCCTCCCTCCACGGGGCATCATCAGGAGCTGTTAGACCAAGAGAGAGCACTTGGTGGTGGACACTGCACCGGTCTAACAGGTCCCGATGATACCTTATGGGGGGCGAAACACGTGTAGAGTAGTTGGTGGTAGAAGTTGGTAAATTTATAAATAATGTACCCTTTAGGTACCTTGTTTTTAACTTTTTAGTTCACATATGGCAGGCGTGGTATTACTTATTTTTTATTTTATACCTTCTTGTGTACCGCAGCTGTTATATAATATTTTAATCTTTCTAACCTATTTTGCTCGGGAAACTGCAAAGATTCTACATACATCTAAATCGGTTCAGGCATTTCAGGCAGTTCACATTCATAAATAAATGAACCATGAAATGTAACACTCAATTTTGGGCAGTCATGTAACCCCAAATTACAATTATCCTTAAAATAAACAAATAGAGTCCAATTTTCGTATCTGAAACCAGAAAATACACTAAAAAATAATATGCCATCTACAAAAAAGATTTTATGCAAATAACAGAATTTTCTGCGGAGTCGGTTCAACTTGGAGTTTTAATTAACTGGTGGTATAGCCAATATCTGAGGCTTTAATTAATAGCTACCTTGCTGAGTCTTGCGTAAATAATTAATAATTATTTCGTCATTTTTCCGGTTATTAAAGCTCCTAGGTTAAGTAAATAAGTCTAAGGTATTTTGCTTAACTTTATGAACAGATATTTCGTAAGTTTTTTAGGATATATAAGGTCCTAATTTATTAGGTAATTTCCTTTTAAAGGGTTAATATATAAGTCAAATACATTCACTTTTAAGCTAAGAATTAAATGGATATAACAAATTATTTGTAATTAACATAGTACTAGCAAGGCGAAAACTGCTCCTTGAACGGCGAACATTAGGTTTTTTTTTATTGTTGTTGACCTCTTAAAATGAAATTACCTAAGAAATTAAGACCATAAATTGGATAATTACTGATAAAAAGGAAAACTCAATCTGCCTAGCTTTTTGACAACTATGTTGGGGTCGGAGTGAATACCAGTATTTTACATGGAGTGACTGCCTATCTGACCTCCACACCAAGTCGCTGGGTAACACGATATCTCGTGGTAAGACCTGTTGTCAGACTTTCAGGCTGACTGTCTCAGCTGTCATAGATCTTCACCAGACAGCCGGGACCAACGATTTAAATATAACATAACACAGCATCACGCCTGTATTCCCCGAAAGGGTAAACAGTTGTACACCAAAATTTCACTAATGCTGTTATTAAGTCCCATGTAATAAATAGGTGGTGCGGTCCATCTTCTGGGCACAATTAGAAACTCCGGGCTGAGCAACTGAGAATTTCCTAACAGAAAAACTCAATAACACTTTGCCCGACCCGGAAATCGAACTCGAATCCTCGTGCCACTAGACCAACGAGGCAGGTTTAGTGTGCTTCTTTTTGTGGAACCAATGACAAATGCGGCCTGTTGAAGTTGATGTTTTTACTATCTGTGGAATCTCTTCAAACTAATACCAATTCCAATCCCATTCCAATATTAAATAGACGCCTTAAAACAACGCATAATTTTTAAATAATTTACCTACATTACAGTTGACATATTTCCAATGTCAATCGAGCGGAATTATTTTCAAGAGTAAGCCCACAGATTTGTTTCTTGTAAACTCACCCAAGACACAGTAAATTAGTGTGAAGTAATATTACGACAAAATAAACGTACTATTGTATAACTCCGGCCCCATTTAAGTATAAATAGGTGTATTGGTAGTTAAAGATCAAAATCACTATTGAAATATTAAGTAGCATGAAATAAATCGAATTAACGTGTATTGACGGGGAATTGCCAACGAAATATTCTTACTTAAAACTGTGTTAATCATTTTTAAACTCTATCATATTGTTATAGAATAAAAAATTGATTGGTAGAGGTAAACGGAAACCGTAATTGAGACAGTCTGATTTAGGCACTGCGTGGATGTCATAAAGTCGCATTTAGCTTGACAAATAACTACGTAAATAGAAGAGTAAGTGTTTCGAAAGATAATCAATTATATCTATTGTTAAGATCCGGAACATTTTGGGAGACGAGAGTCGTTTTTTATTTTATTTTTGTTTATATAGTGAAAGCTAAATCCGGCAAGAATAGGTCATGGGCGCCCTAGTTATGGTTCCATATTGCAAAACAAAAGTTTTTTTTAATATTAACTATTTATACCACCCTCACGCTTAGACTTAAGGTGCACGGTTCCAAATAATCGTTTCCTGTCTATGGTCGCCAAAAACCGTACATTTGGAAAAAAATATGTTATCGTTTAAGGCTTATTTTAGTAACGGCGCGGTTGGCGCAGTGGTCGAGAGACCGGCTGCTGCGCCGCGTGTCGCAGGTTCGTTCTGCACGGAGCAAATATTTGTACGATCTATAGATAATTGCTCCGGGTCTGGGTGTGTGTGTGCTTGTGAGATTATATGTCGACTCTGTAAACGCACCCACGATACAGGAAGAAACTCCTAGTGCGGTAGTAAGGTTAGAAAAAAAAAAATAACATCAAAAACAGAATTATAACATTTGGTG
Source organism: Xylocampa areola (assembly GCA_935421205.1). NCBI lineage: Eukaryota > Metazoa > Arthropoda > Insecta > Lepidoptera > Noctuidae > Xylocampa > Xylocampa areola. The sequence continues at coordinate 2,456,815 of OW285216.1, forward strand.
CAGTCGTTCTCAAGTTACGTCGTGACCAAGGGAAATAGGGATTCATTTTTATCTATATAGATTATAGTTTCTGATTTATCTTTGGTTTCACGATTAGATAGAGGGTGACACAATTAGTGAGGGGAAAATCAAAATATTACCTATATAATACTAGCTTTGCCCCACAAACGTTGTTCTGCCATAAACATTTTCTGGATAGGGCCACCCTTATCATCTAGGGGTATAAAAAATAGCCCACGACCTATTCTCAGACCTACCAAATATACACAAAAAAAATCTTAAAAATCGGTCAAACCGTTTCGGAAGAGTTCGATAACAAACACTGCGACACGAGATTTTTAAATATTAGAAAAAAATTCTATCAATTCAAATTAGACCATTTGAGATGATACATTTTGAACGTCATACAATATAATAAGACGTGAGAGGTATCCGTGGGTGATTGAGGGAGGGAGGGTTTTTTGATGTGATACAGCAGACGGATCGCCTGATGGTTAGTAATTACCGCCGCCCATGGACACCCGCGACCCCAGAGGAGTCACAAGTGCGTTGCCTGCCTTTTAAAAAGGAGCACGCTTTTTTCTTGAAGGTTTGAAGGTCGTATTGGTCCGAAAATACCGCAGGCGTTCATTCCACAGTTTTGTTGTGCGAGGCAGAAAGTTTCTAGAAAAACGCACAGTTGTGGCCTGCCAACCATATAAATGATGAGGATGGTTCTGCTGTCACTCACACTAAGTTTTTTCACGATTGCCCGAAAAAAAAAGTAATTGGTTTTCAGGCTTCAAGTATCCTATCCTAACCTACGAGTACCTCTTCTTATCGTGTGGTTGATAAACAACCTAATGTCACAGTTTAAGCCACCCGTAAGGTCTCTGACATTGCTTTACAAACCATCGAGAACATCTCTCAGGTGTGCTGGTTTCCTCACGATGTTTACCTTCACTGTTACAAGTAACGATTATTTAGGTATCCGAAAATCGACAATTTGTCTACCAACAAGATATGCTAGCCATAACGGACATTCACAAAGCCTCCGCAATAAATACTGGTAGTTATTGTCATTTATTCAAGTATTTTACTGCACCATAAACTTCATGATAACCGGTAATATGTGCAATAAATAGGCAACAAATAACTTTTATCGTGGATCATAGGACCGGTTTCATTAGCGGCTCCGAAGAATATTGTAATATTAATCAGACTGTTCGACGTATACACAGATAGTTTCAATTGTATTTACAGGTGCTTGTGGCATATACAATTACTATAGGGAACGGACTCATTATTTAATTTTATTTATTTATTTAATTCTTTATGCACAAAAGAGTACAAAGGCAAACAAAATTTAATTCAAACATTTATTTCAGATATAGTACATCCATATTTTATTAGTAAACATACAAAACACTAATAAACTAGGTTAGTACATGACCAATCAAATTTACACGCAATGACATTCAGGGGACTATTAGAGCTGTCCCGAACTCTCTGCAGTAGTGATGCCCCCCGTTTACGCCTGATTGCTGCAAAGCCATCAGTATGCGCATCTGCAAACATTCCTGAGGCACTGTAGAAGCGAGGCAGCCCCAACAGCATCCTAAACGCATTGTTGTATTGGATCCGATGAGCATTGATGGCTCTTTGCGTAAAAGTAGTCCATAGGCTACATGTATAAAAAGCTTGATAAAGCATCAGTTTCACTGCACACGGGCTACGGGAAAACCTAGGCATTTTAGCCATAGGCATTTTATGCCAGACAACCTTGAGGTGACGCAGAGACAAAATATGGTAGATGCACCAGAAGTGATGAAAACTACGGGAAGTAATAAAATTATAAATTAAACATGCGCGTCCTGCATAAATACTCCAGGCGCTCTGACCACTAAGCCATCTTGACCTCTGCTCACCACCGCGAGTTCTTCTTCCATAATTTAACACGTCTTATAGCGACGTCATTGCTATCAATTCAGTTCCTATACAAGTGACCGAACCGACACGACTAACTTTGCAGTTAATGTCATAAAGAATGCAATTACCTTAACAATTGCAGATAAATCTTTTAAAATCTTTGGCATTTTTAAGCATGCGTTAATGCTTTTTAAAGATTTATCTTGAATTATTTTACTACATAAATATTTCCGTACCTTCACCATAACAGACTGCCGACTGTTCACCATCCTGATTTCAACAGGGAGAGCATTCCACAATAAGTTAAATTGGACAAAGAAGGTTGAGTGAATAAAGTCAGAGCGATGCGAGGGGCATTGAAGGAGACGGTTATTTGTAGAACGAAGATATTTCGTATGATTCGTACATACATACTGGAAATGAGAAGTAAGGTAAGAAGGAGAATTGGGAGAGAAGAATAATGAAAAAAATCTTCTTCTTCTATTGTATCGATGTCATGATTCGTATTGTCTTAGCCCAGTATTTCGTCACATGGACAGCACTTTTGTCAGTGTTCAGTTCATCTCGGGTGCAAGTGTTAGGGCATGCTGGACCAGACGTGCTCATGTAGCTATGATTTACATCTCAATACCAGGGACTGAGATGCCCGCGTCCGTAGGAGTGCACCCTTAAAATTGAATCCCTACACGTGGCCCCTGGGTGGTGCAAAACAGGCAACACAACTCTGGTGGCTTCGGCCGCGGCTGGTTACCACCCACCGAACGAAGCCATGCCGTGAAGCGACCTAGTCGTGTTTCAACCGTTATGGGAGACGGGTCTGGGTAGTTGCATCAACTCCCCAACTATCGTTCTCCCCAAATCTATCCACTCTACTAAAGAGTGAATAGGTTTATTCTGTATCTACGTGCTCAATCCTCGGCCACACCGTCGCTTATTATCAGGCTAGTTGGTAGCCAAACGTAGTTAAATTTTTGACAAAAAAAAACACATTCACACCTTAGATCAGAACTGTTCGTAAAGCCCATCTAAGCAAGTTTTCTTTGCTTTGCCCGACTAGAATTCGGAGTTGGTTTAAGGTCTTCCAGGTAGGTTGCGGTAAACTGTACCCAGGAGGGAGTTTCTCGGAGTATGGAAGTCAAAAGTTGAACGGATTTGAAGCTTCTTGCGCCAGAGCTCGCATCTGGCATGAGCAGAATCACCTTTGATGGGACTGACACACTGCAGGAAGCACATTGATCTCATGACCTTTTCTGTTAGCATATTTTCAGTAGTAGCCCGGAGTTAGGAAGTTGGTGGTGTGACACGTCCGTGCTTCGGAGAGCACGTAAAGCCGTCGGTTCTGCTCCTGATCTCTCTCCGCTCGTGTCGGATTGCCGACCTATGGGACTATGAGTTGGACCGGCACGTAAAAGGTCGCAGGTTCTGATCCAAGGCTAATGACACCACTGACTTTTCGAAGTTATGTGCGTATTAGGAATTATCTATCACTTGCTTATAAAGGTGAAGGAAAACATCGTGAGGAAACCAGCACACATGAGAGATGTTCTTGATGATATGTAAAGCCATGTCAGAGGCCTATGGGCGGTTTAAAGTTTAAAAAACTCTGACACTTGGTTGTTCAGCAACCACACAATAAATGGTCGCAAGGACAAGGCAGTGCTATTGGATTTTTCTGTTAAGAATTCTCAGTAGCGGCCCGGAGTTTGGAATAGTGCCGGATGATGGCAATGGGCTCACCACCAATGGGACATGTGACTCATAATAACAGCATAAATATATAATATATATACATATATATATATACTCCCGAACGACTTCGGTCACGGCGGCCTATCTCCTAGGACCTCACGCTCACCTCACTAGACCAATAACAACAGCAATGCTTAAATGTAGATGTACAAATATCACTCTGCTAACTCCCTCAGTGAACACAATCGTGCTACTATATAAGTTCCTAATTTATTAGGTAATTTTCTTTGAAAGGGGTAATACATTCACTTAAACTAAGAATTAAATGGAAATAACAAATTATTTGTAATTAACATAGTACTAGCAAGACGAGAACTGCTCCTTGAACGGCGAACATTAAGAAAAAAAATACATTGTTGTAAAAATTTGAATTATGGCTTAAATGAATTCTTACACATTGACCCCTTAAAAGGAAATTACCTAATAAATTAGGAACTTGTATACGTATTCACTTTCAACTTCGCCAAACTACCCTTCATCCGACGTCAATAGGAGCCTTTATATTCCTAGAATTCAGATGGCATCATAAAATGTTAGTACCTCTGTATACTTGCTATGAGGATAATGTTACTGGGCAGTCGACATCCGATGCCGTGCCGATGAGCCGGAGTGGACTGTGTAATACAAGACAGAACCAAACACAGAAACCAAAGCGTAAATAATAATATAATACTCATCCCGACCGTATTTCCAACACGGCGGCCTATCTTCACGGAGATAAGGCACGCAGGGGATATTATAGTGTACAAGTGTATGCGCAAACACAGGTGCACTCCCTCTTCCTTCACTCTTATAGTCCGATGGGACGGCAATCCGACACGACCGGAGTAAGATCAGGCGCAGGACCGACAACTTTACTTACTCTCCGAAGCACACCACTAACTCCCTAACTCCGGGCTCTACTAAGAATTTACTAACAGAAAAACCCAATAACACATTGCCCGCCCTGGGAATCGAACCCAGGACTTCACGCTCAGCAGACCGCTAGACCAAAGAAGCAGTCATAAATAATTTTAATATATATATAATAAATAATAGTTATAAATAATAATATTGTAAATATTATGTTGTAGAAAAGCAATCTATGCATTAAAGGTTAGAATGAATAGATTTCTTCTGGATCTACATGCTTCATCTTCGGCCACACCGTCGGTTACCATCCTGGCGTATTAGTGACCAAACGTAAATCCATTTCTGATAAAAAAAAACATTGTAAAATGCCTGCATCCTCCGAATAGTTTCGCAAATGACGATTTTTTTTTTTTAATTAGTGGTATTTTCGGAAATATCGACGTTCCAGAACTTTCGGCATATACTGGCACATCAATATTTTTTTGAAGTCACTGATTAATTTATTAAGAGTTTAACATAATGACTACTTAACTATGTATAAGAAAATTATAATAAAAGTAAAATATATAACATAAAACAAAACGTGGTTTAGATGTCGAAGCAGTCCTCCGCATCGCTGTCATCCGGCAATGTGCCCAGAAGACTGGCAGCATTGCCACGTTGAATGGCAATGCTAATTCTCTGACCAAGAAACGGGCCAGCCCTCTGGTCACGCCAAGTGTCGACCAATTTGAATAGGTTACAATCAATCAATACCCATCACTGAATAGGTTCGAGATATTTAATTGTTGAGAGGATATAATAATAGGTAAGTTCCCAAACTGACAATAAGTCTATTTTGTTTAAGTCTTCAACGTTTATATACATTTGGAAGCTACTTCATCTTCAGGAACAATAGACTATTATATATAGTAAGGAAGAAGTTATAAAATTAAGTACCTATATAGGTAGGATGTTTAAGTTTTTAATTTAAATACAACCATTCTTTAGTCTATTGTATTATCTAGTGCCAAAATTAAAACAATATAAGTCTAACAACGTTTGACCAGATTAATCGCGTGTATTCAAATCAAATTAAAATAATTTATTTTAATTGTACCCTTTACAGGCACTTTTGAATTGTCAGAAGTTAGTAGCCACGATCCAAAGTGTAGATTCCTATGGAGAAGAACGGGCAAGAAACTCCACATACGAATATTATTACCCGACTGACCAGTGGGGTTACGGAAACTAATACCAATTCCAATATTAAATAAACGCCTTAAAACAACGCGTAACATTAAAATAAATTTACCTACATTACAGTTGCCTCAATTTTAAAGCATGTTGTCTTCATAATCTCCCGAATGTATAATCATTTTGTAGAAATTTTGGCATTTAAAAGTACGAACTGATATATTTCCAATGTCAATCGAGCGGAACTATTTTCAAGAGCCCACTAACTTTATTTTTCGGTTTTTATTTTTCCTGACATTTCGGACACTTTTCGGTCGCAGCCATTCTGCAACGCTTCTAAGTATGCAAACACAGAACAACACATCATTTTCCTATAACTCTCCCACTGCAGCGCAAGACCCTCTTCTCATACAGAGAAAGCACGACTATTGATCACTATGCTTTCACGCCTATTTGGATACTATCCTTTCATGTATCCTACAAAATTCCTTCAGTGTTGCTTAAGCTACAATTCCTTGGAAATCAGAAGTAATTTTAATCAGATCAGAACTATGTATAAAATCCGCAAAGGTTAAATTGATGATCAGAGCTGCGTGAACAACTAGTTCAGTTATTTGTTCCTAACAAATGTAGCCGCAGCAGAAAGGAGAGGATTTTGGTCGTGTTACATGCCGCACGGTCGCGTGGGCTAACTCGCCAGAACCTCGATCCCTCTCAGCACTCAACGCTCTCCTAAAGACTATTAAAGATTGTGATATGTTTGCAATACAAGACGATTTTGTCGGTACGCTTGGAGTTTCGTGAGAAGTCAGGGTGCTAGGTGTGTCATCAATCAGCGAAAGCGTCCATTCGAAAAAAAACGGTCAAGTGCGAGTCGAACTCACCCACCGAGGGTTCCGTACAAATTTGTAGGTACATATTATAAATATAGTTCAGGTATCGATTCTCGCAGTTTTTTCTCGAAATTCAGTTTCCAAAAAACTATAAAGATTTGTAATGAAATTTTATGATTTCATTACAAATGTATAGTTTTCAGATTTTGCCCTGTATTTGTAGTATAAGACGATATTTACTTGGCAAATTTCATAGTAATAGGTCAACGGAAATTACCCTATAAATTTTGATTCCCTTGAGTGTCGAAATATACGTTTTTTTCACAGCTTCAAGAGATTTAGTATATGGTTTTAATTTCAATTCGGTACCTCCACGCGTCTCCGAAGTAAAGAGTCTTGACAGACAGATGGACGGACAGACAGACGGACAGACAGACAGACAGACAAACGGACAACAAAGTGATCATATTAGAGTTCCGTTTTTTTTCTTTTTGAGGTACGGAACCCTAAAAACGAGTGAGCAAAAGGTCTGGCACACTCACACAAACATTATTATTTCCTAGTTTATTATGAACTTCCAATGACAGCCTACGCGCCCTTGAATGTACGTGGGTGTGACTGATAGCAAGTTATAATTGAATTGATAATAAATCATAAACTGATAATGATAATAATCCGTCAATATTATGATAAAATTATTGTAGATTAAGGTTATTCAAATGTTTGTAAATCATTGTTGTACATAAGGTCAATACTGTATATGTATAGGGTGATTGACCAGTGAAATAAAACAAAACTGTTAATTCTGTAAATAGGTATTTTTAAAACATCTTTACACGACATTTTTTATCTAAAAGGCGCATTTCCTGCCTGACTCTGAGAAGAAATGCCGAAACAAATTAAGAGTACAAAGTTTTTTTTTTAATTCCAAATTAAAAAAGAAAAAAAAAGATTAATTGAAAATGTGTCAGAAGAATTATAGTATAGTATAGTATAGTATAGTATAGTATAGTATAGTATAGTATAGTATAGTATAGTATAGTATAGTATAGTATAGTATAGTATAGTATAGTATAGTATAGTATAGTATAGTATAGTATAGTATAGTATAGTATAGTGAGCAGTGGTCAAGATAGATCAGTTAGCAGAGCGCTTGGAGTAGGTATTTATCAGGGAGACGCAGATTTGGCCGTATTTTTCTTTCCACATATATGTATAACTTTAAAGTTAGCTATGCGTTTGGTAGATTATTCATTGTACAGTCACGACCACAAACAAATATACATTTGCAGTTTTTAAACTCCATATAAATAGTTATCTGATTAATATAGTAGTGTATGCCTTTATCAATTATTGTTCACCGGTTATTACTCACGTGCATTTTTCGGGATTGCCCGACTAGTTTCGAACTCACGTGAGTAGTAACCAGTGAACAATCATTAATAATTATGAATATATCTCACGAAAGTATGTTTTATCTGTGTTACATACCTAATATTACCTGAATATCTTCGAAGCTAGATATATTGTCGGTGAGTTTTTACGTTTTTAGATGCTTGTACTCGTGCCTATCGGATAAGTGATTTATGTATCCTCGCGAATGTACAAAATTGTACTTGATTTTAATATTTTTTATTTGCGTATTAGCTTTCCCGAGTCACATTCATATTAATTATTGTTCAACGGTTATTACTCACGCGCATTCTTCGGGATTGCCCGACTAGTTTCGAACTGAAACGGAGCTCTTATTCATGAAATGAGCCCGCGGCGATGCCGCGAGTAACTCGTTTTTGTTTGTCTTTAATAACCATGTGAATAATAACCATTAAACAATAATTAATAATAATATTTGTGTTGTGTCTGATAATTAGCGACTCAACTGATTAACTGGAATGGCTATTAAGATTAAAATCACATAAAGAAAGAGGCATAGCATTGTCAAGTTGACTAGTCCTATCTGACGGCACGTATGCATCAGTCATCGTGTATCCAAACCACAATTTAGAGAGTTCCACGATCCGTTGCAACACCAAGACCAGCAGGTGTATTGGCTATCTCGGTTGACATCGAATTGATGGTCACGTACATACATTGCTTCGTAAGTTTTTAATATTTTTGCTCATCATAGACAAGCTGTAACACACGACGCAATGTACTACAAAGTGACTATCAATTTGGTTGGTACGTAAGCAGATCGGCAGGACATTAGCGAAGGTCACATAAAAACCGCCAGACAGTCTCCTCTGTATAACCTTTTGGAAATAAAAGCGTGATGTTTATTATGTGTACTGCCTAGTTATATAATTAATTTATAATACGCACATGACTTCGAAAAGTCATTGGTGCATGCCTTGGATTCGAACTTGCGACCTTTGACTTGTCAGTCCAACGGTCATACCACTAGGCTATCACTTACTGCAACTGTGTAGGTACTTACACCTCTGTCTATTCCTTCGGGGAATACGAGCGTGATGCTATGTTATGTTATGTTTACTATGTGACGTCAGAAAGTTATCGTCCTGCCTTCAAAATGATAAGAGATAGCGTTAGGTATCTACAGTTTTTATATCTTAATATTATATCTCATCTATAGTGCGCCAGAGTAAATTTATTGCTATAATACCACATTAGTATTAATAATAATAATACATATAATTGTCATAAAGTCTACGAGAAGCATACAAAACGCAGGGCAGCTTGTAGCGAGCTGATGGTAAGTGGCGACACTGAGTTCCTGATTACCTCAGAGAGTCGTCCAGGGCTTCGTCTCCTGTTTGCCTTCATTGGGTAGCTGGAGTGGAACCCAAGAGTGCACGCAGGCAACTTTGACTTGCCTTAATTGGCCGGCCAGTCTTTGAGACCCTTACCCGCTCACACCCATGTTTGCCCCTTCTGCCTGTGTCAAGGCGGCGTTTGAGGGGCGCATGTATTATGTTGGCAAATCACCGTCTTCCAATACATTTCAATGTTTAAGAGTTGAAAGGCAGACGCCGTTTTTAAATCCGGCAACCGAATTTTAAATAGACCATATAGCACAACATAGCAATAGACCATTTTTTAACAAATTTTCCAAATCTCAATTGTTCTGCACCTATCTGGAACGCTCCATGGCTTTATTCCTATAGTACAATCATGGAGAGTCTCCGGTTGGTGTCTCAACTCAATTTAGATTAAAACTCTCACAGGTCTAACACACAGAGGGTCCTGCCTCTGTGTGTTAGACCTGTGTCTCCCGACAAGCCCCACAACAAAGGACCGGGTTTATTACCGAGATTAAAGAGAAACAATAATAATAATCTCTTTATTTTCAGGTTACTCTGGCCCATAGATATATACCTTACAAACTACATATATACATATAATAATACAGTTTGTGTAAGATTATAAAGTTAAGCCTATATTAGTAAAAAACTTCACATAAACACTACGTCACTGGGCGATCGTGTGGCACTTGTTCCTGCGGCCAAAAGTCCTCCTCCATGACGAGGTGCAGAAAACACGTTGGTACCCGCACCACAAACGCCCTGAAGTTCACGTTGCGGTGTGATTCCAGCAGCTGCACTCCCGGCGTGTACTTTGTTCTTTGGCGCACGTACTCCACGATGTCCTCCGCCTTGGTGGTGTAGTGTAGACGGGAAATGTACAACAGAGTGTTCGGTTCCTCAACACGTATATTTATAATTCATATTGAAAACCAGTTATTAGTAGTTCACAGTTAAAATAAACAGTGTTGACAAGTGACAAGTGATTTCGAAATTAATTTTAAACTTTTGAAAATGGCGGTTATGAAATTGAGTTCTAATGAACTTTGAGTTTGAAATACATCAAGTGATATTTAATAATAAAAGTTTAAGGTGTTCATAACTAGTTTGGTCAGTAAACAATCGTTGAGGTTAAGCAACGGTTGTTGTAGTCAATCTCTAGATGGGTGACTGGTAGTAGAATTTTCTTCAGAGCGTCTCTATATTTAAATAAATCTATTCTTTTCCGTGTTGTTAAGAAAAAATGTTGTTTCAAATTGTTCAAGCAACTTAACGGCCTCTGACTTGGCTTAGCTTAGCATACCATAGCATCACGCCTGTATTCCCCCAAGGGGTAAGCAGAGGTGTACAGTCACGAGCACCAACATTATAAACACAAACTTTTAAAATCTCACCTTTAATATCTCTAGCGTGCATTACTAAGATAATTAGGTATGTAACACAGATAGAAGAACCATTCCTTCTACATATAGACATACATTATTAATGCTATATTAATCAGTTAACTATTTATATGGAGTTTAAAAACTGAAAATAAATACATGTTTCTGCTCGTAACTGTACACACGTGTAGGGAGATACACCACCAATGCTGTTATTAAGTCTCATGAAATAGGTGGTGAACTTATTGCCATCTGCCGGGCACAATTCCCAACTTCGGGCTGTTACTGAGAATCCAATAACACTTTGACCGACCTGGGAATCGAACCCAAGACATCATGCTCCGCAGTCACGTTTCGGACCACAAGACCATAATTAACAATAGATTAGGACCGATGGTTTAACATGCTCTCCAAGGCACATACCCCTTTCGCTTGACAATGCTGGTCACCCATCCACATGTCAACGGCGGTAAACTTAACTTCGATCAATCTGTGCGGCTGTTACTTAGCCACGAGCCCCAGCTACTTACCGACAAATAATTTAGATCCCACCGTTGATTGTGGACTTTTGTGCCCGACTTCTACGACCTAAAAAGGACTCCACTCCTCGATCCTCTATTAATCCTTACCGGGTCCTTGACTGAGCTGCGTTCACTGCGACCCCAACAGGTCAAGGTCAGTCGAAGCTATAAACAAACCCCGTCTTTTATGCATGTTACACACATACTCTAGAGCTAAGCGCGGCGCGCTGCCGTCTCGGGCCTGTCGCTGGTTCGCCGACGAACTGCCCAAGTCCGTCGTATAGTCGCAGGGATACGTACCTTTTTGAAGTCATAATCATAATCATATTCTTTATTGCAAATCCACAATGTAAAGATAAGATGGTAATATAAATAACATGGTAGCAATCGTGGACCCTGATGGGCACAGCAAATAGTAAATTAGAAGAGAGGAAGGCGTTGTCTATATAGAAATATTTGTTTATGCTCAAGTATTCATATTCCTTTTTAATGTATCTAAGTATGTACTTAGTATTGTTATTATGTTTGTATTTTTAGTAGGTATTTAGATATAAGTATATTTTTTGTATTTTAGTACATTATATTATTAGGTTATCCGTTCTAAATTTTGTATAAATTTATTGTGTTATATTTATATTATTGTATTATTTATATTTGTTGATTATGGTGAATATTTTAGTTTTTTTTTTTTGTTACAGCTGAATATTTAATTGTTCATTTTTTTATATTTAAGTTTACTTTTATATTATGTATTAATTTATTATTTATTATATTTATATTATAGGTAAGTATGTATAGGTTTTAGCAGTAGAAGGTGTTTGTTAATATGATTATATTTGTATAAAATTAATATTTTCATGTTATTTGTTTATCCGTAAGATATTCACTAATCGTGTAGTATGCTTTACTTATTAGTATTTGCTTTAGGGTGTTTAGGACCTTCGTGTCGCTAGGCTCATCTTTTATTTTGTTGGGTAATTTATTGTATATTTTGATGCACATTACATATGGGCTATTTGAGTGTAGTGTCATGTTGGATGTAGGTAGCATAAGCATGTTTTTGTGTCGCAGTGATCTGTTTGTGTGTCGGTCTCCGCGCTTTGTAAAGAAGGTGGAGTACCTTCTAACGAATTTACATATTTCTAGAATATAAATGCATGGCAACGTAAGTATTTTATGTTTTTGGAAATAGGGTTTACAACTGTCTGTTTGTTCAATGTTTGTAAGTATTCGGATTAGTTTTTTTTGTTGTATGAAGAGTGATGGTGCGTCGGTGCTGTTGCCCCACATGATGATGCCGTAGCTGAGTCGGGAGTGAGCGTAAGCGTAATAAGCACTCAATGCAGTTGGTAGGTCTGTGGTTATTTTTAATTCTCGGAAAGCGTAAGTAAATTTGGAAATCTTGGATTTAATGTTTTGGATGTGTGTCTTCCAGTTGATGTGAGTGTCTATTGTAAGTCCGAGAAGCGTGAAATCGTCGACAACATCTATTTTTATATTATTTGTAGAGAAGTTAATTGTTATTGGAGATTTTTGGTAAGGGTAAAAAGTCATAATTTTTGTTTTTTTGTAGTTTATTTGTAAGTTATGTTGATCCATCCATTCTGTAGTTTTATTGAGTATTGTTTGTAGCTGTGTATTTATTTCTGTTTCGTTACGGCATGAAAGTGAACACTTCTTTAGGCGCGTTGAGCACTTTTTGGGTGAACAAAAATCATGGAAGTCGCGTCATCGTCACTGAACGCTTTCCATGAGCTATATGTATACTGGGCATATATGTGTACTTTTTGGGTTAACAAAAAGCGTGAACTCGTGTCATGGAGGGAGCATTATTATTTTCGAATTATTTTTGGTTTATAAAGAAGTTTTTATGATCAAGGATTAAAGTTTAAATTGGTCATTAACACCTCTTTACAAACCAAAAATTAATCAAAAATAATAATCTAATAGCTCGACGATACAATTCTCAAGTTACTTAGTTTTCACTTCTATCGGCAGTCCCCAAAACTGCCCGCTGTTTTTTACTTAAATCCTCTTTGAATAGTCTTGTTCTCTTGTCAAAAGACCGAATATAAATGCTGAATACAAGCCAAATAAAACTCATAATAAGAGAGCTATTTATTAACATTTATATCAACCATCATTTACGGCCTTTTGATATCTTTTTTCAGTAATTTGGTGACAGGAATCAATTATAAAGATGACCAACATATTTTATGTACAATATAATAATAATAATTGATGAATAAGCGATAATAAGGTTTACTATAGTGGCGTATCTATTTTGTTGTTAAAATTAAAATGATAAAATCTGTACCAAATATTTACTGACCCAGTACAAGGAAAATGTTTATTAGTATCTATATATATATATATATCTTTGGCATGGCCTACAGCCTGAACTGCTTGATGAATTAACATACGAGGTGTCATTAGATGCGTCTCATTTACAGAAGTATCACAGGCTATAACTATAATATGTGGCCGGTAGATGGGAATAGGCTCACCACCTATTACATGGGACTTAATAACAGCAGCCAGCATTGGTGAAATGTGAGTGTACGACTGTGTACACCTCTTTTTGTATAATAACTTTCGTGAGACACAGTCATATTAATTATTGTTCAACGGTTATTCAACTCACTTGCATTTGACTCGCGACATCGCTGCGGGCTCAGCTCATGATTAAGGGCTCAGTTCGAGTTCGAAACTAGTCGGGCAATCCCGAAGAATGCAAGTGAGTAATAAACGTTGAACAATAATTATTGTGTACACCTCTGCCTAGTCCTTCGGGAATACTAACGTGATGCTATGTTATATGTTTCCTAAAATCGGTTCCTGTAGTTCAAGGGATAGGCAGAGGTATCCGGTATGCTGTGTGTCTAAATGATTAACAATTAGTCACAGACAAGGGGTTTTATGGACCATAGACATAGGCAGACGTGGCATACCATGGCAATGACATGACCATAACCTATACAGAAATTTCATACATACATATGTACATAAACTCGCTTTTCTTACGGAGGTAGGCAGACATTCCAGAACGCCAGCTATTACGCTACTGTTGCTTTGTCTGCGTTCATATATCTGGTCAAAAATATGTATAATTATTGTAAGTACTGCCTCGCTGGTCTAGTGCTACCAAACGCGACTGCTGAGCATGGGGTCTCGGGTTCGATGCCCTTGGTCGGGCAGTGTTATTGAGTTTTTCTATTAGGAATTTCTTAGTAGCAGCCCAGAGTTTGGAATTTTGCCCGGTACATGGCAATAGGCTCACCACCTATTACATGGGACTTAATAATAGCAGTCAGCATTGGTGAAATGTTGCTGTACACCTCTGCCTACCCCTTCGGGGAATACAAGCGCTATGTTATGTTATAGTAAGAAAAAAATATTTCTCAAAATAATCTTGGTTCCTTTTAGTAAACGTTGGCGGGACAACAAGACATACTGAACGGTCTCTATGATACTGTTTCGTATTACGAACGACTATGTCTACTTCAGTGCATCTCTTCAAGATGCGGTAGTCCCATTTGTTGGAACAGTTATGTTATGCTAGCTGAACCAGGCCACACTTCGCTGTGGCTCTGAGTGAAATTAATAATACAAAAGGAAGAGTAATACGGAAAGAAAAAAAATAAGTTTTTTTTTTTATTAAATCACATAAAACCACAGAATTCCTAGAACATAAAAACAAAACATAACATGGCATCACGCCTGTATTCCTAGAGATAACACGTACCCTCATTATCATCGCCCTGCCATGATCCCAATTTAATTGGGGTCGGCGCAGCATGTCTTAAAAAACAATTAAATAAATAAAAAATAAGTTTTTTTTTGTGTAGTGCATCTCGCAGATCAACCTAGGAGGTTGTCAACTGCTTAACCGGGTTTTCCTATGGTTGCCTTAATAATTTTAAGGCCCCCAGGCAGGGCATTTAACTTATAAACTAAGCGACAACACGCTAAGGGCACCCCCTGCGGGGTACGAGCCTCAGCTTAGGGCGTCGCTGGTGGGAGGACAGCAAGGGACTGGCTGGATCGAATTCCCTAAAGAAAATCATATATATAAGTGATCTAAATTTAAATAGTAAACAACAAAACATTAAACACGAAATAAATAAATAAACTATTCTGGAATCCAACTGATCTTTTAACTATAAAGATTAGTACAAATAAATCTTTGAAGAGCATTAAGGCAAGCAATTTTTTTGGGGAATAAAAAATAGCCTACGACCTATTCTCAGACCTACCGAGTATACCCACACAAAAAAAAACATAAATATCGCCGTCAATCAAGCCGTTTAGGAGGAGTTCGATAACAAACACTGTGACACGAGATTTTGATATATTAGACTATCTTACCCAGCGAACTTCGTACCGCAATTTTTTTCTGTCCGTTTCTTTTTATTTTCTTTTATATAAACCTTGTCCTGACATTAACGAACACAAAAAAAAGAATTATCCAATTTGGTGCAGTTGTTCGGAAGTTACACGCGTACAAACGTTTCGGCGATTCATTTTTATTTAAATAGATTATTGAGTATTTTTGTTTGGAATACAACCTTTTTACTTGTTATAGTATAGACTACGTACAAGAGTTTAAAAAACGTTGACGGAAAACACCAAACAGAAGCCCGCACACCTCAGATGTAATGAGTACGGCATTACTTTGTATGTAGCATTCGTGGATTACAATAAGGCATTCGATTCGTTAAACACACAAAAATGCGGGTGAGTTTTAGGAACACAAGGTGTTATACATACATACATACATACATACAATCACGCCTGTTTCCCATTGGGGTAGGCAGAAACTATCGATTTCCATTTGCTACCATTCTGACACACCTCTTTCGCTTCATCTATGTTCATTAACCTCTTCATACATGCTCGCCGATTTAGATGGCTCCTGACCTGTCCTTTTTTGGGAACGTACCGCAATTTGATTGCGGTACGTTAGTCGAGGTCGACCTGCCCCGACTCTTCCATCCACTCTCGCCTCATGTACTAGTTTAGTCAATCGCCTTTCATTCATTCTTTCCACATGCCCAAACCATCTTAGCATTACAAGGTGTTGACAAGAAATATATTCGCCTGATTATCAACAAACATACATAACACATACAGTATACAAAGCACCGACAGTTGTAAACCTTTCTTTAAGAATCTTCGTCTATTGACGCTCCCTTGCCTGTATGTGTACGAAGTAGTTTTATTTGTTAAAAACAATTTTCATTGATTCGAAACGTTAAAGAGCACGCGGCACAAGTTGTAGACAGCATAAAAAGTCAGTATATAATAAGAATTTTCTGGGAATGGCACCTAAGCTATATAACAAATTACCGAATCCTATATTAATAATAATAAAAATATAAATGTTTTTAAAAAGCAAGTAATGGATCTATTGATAAATAAGACGTACTATTCAGTAAAATAGTATTTGTCGGATAGCAATACGTTGTCTTAGTATTGACATTTTGCCGTGTGCTTTCTAGGTCCGATTTATTATAAAATATTATACAAACATCTTGACATGTTTTGAATTTATTCATTTCTTTATTTGTTCCACTCTGTGTTCTATTTTGCATGCCTAAATTGGCAGAATATAGTGAACTGCGCATTCACACAACATCTTGTAATGTAATTTAAATGTACTATGTTCAGCAATAAACATATTGATTGATTGATTGATTGAAAACATACACAAAAACATTAAAGCTAAAATACGAACTGAAAGAGAAGGGGAATATTTTGCGATCAAAAAAGGAGTTAGGCAAGGTGATTCTACGAGTATGTCACCCAAACTTATTTCAGTTCTCGATGGTGTAAACTCATATCAGAGCGCTCACGGCCGCTTTAAATTCTGACTAAGTGTACGTAGTTCATAACAACTAGTAATCATGATCATCAGCCCCCTGCCCTTATCCCAATTTATTTGGGGTCGGCGCAGCATACCTATATCTGGCATGCTGCTAAAGTTTTGACTATGTTTTAAGACCGGCCGCCTGCCTGACGTCAACCCTCTTTGGGAATGCTGTTGTTGGTGGTAACCGCCACCGATACAGTCTCCTTCTATCTAGCTATGCCATACCAAATGTTATCTATGCGCCAGGTTCTGATGTTATCCTAATATTACACTCCACTAACCGGGCTAACAGCTAGTAAAATGGTTGATTAAAAAAAAAAACTCATTAATCATCCTGTACATATAACACTACTACCTCCCGCGTGGGCTGAACATGAGAATTGCGTGTAGGAGGGAATCTCAAGTCATTAAAGCCGTCATGATCCAAATATCTCATATATCATTTTACCACATACACAATAAACCATTATATAAGACTCGCTTTTAATCTTTATAACCATCGATAAAGATACGCAAGAAAATTTTATACATTTTTTATGTTTTTTTTTTGTGGAAAAAGAATACGGTCGTGAGCAGGGTGCCAACCTGCGCCTCCCGGATAAATATTACTGTCGTTCGAGTTCGTTATGCATGCCTTAATGATTTTCCAAGATTTATCTGTATTTGTTAAGGTAATTGCATCTGTACGACATTGTATTAACTGCAAAGTTAGTCGTGTCGGTTCGGTCACCTGGATAGGGACTGAATAGATAGCAAAGACTTAGAATTCGCGGTGGTGAGCAGAGTATTTATCCGGGAGACGCAGGTTCGAATCCTGCTCACGATCGTGTTCTTTCTCCACAAAAAATTATAACCGTATAGTTCGCTTTGTATGCGTTAATGCTTTTCGAAGATTTATCTGTATTATTTTTTGATGGTTTATTAGGCCAATGTACGGAGCTCAAGAGGGGCTCGTGACTAAGTAGCGGCCACTCAGATCGATAAAAGTTAACCTGCGCTTGCCATGGTCGGTCTGTGGATGGGTAATTTCATATCGAGATCTCTCCGTACCTCAGAGAGGACGTTAAATCATCGATTCCGGTTGTCAAAATAAGATTCATAGCAGCCGTTACGGGTAGTCTAGCCTGAAAGTTTGACTACCAATCTTATCTCGAGGTATCGTGTTGCCCAGTGATTGAGTTGTGGAGGTCAGATGGAGGTACTCGCTCCATGTAGCATACTGGTATTAAGCTGTGGTTTGTCTGGAAGTCGACCCCAACATTGTTGGGAAAAGGCTAGGCAGACATATATTAGTAGGTCAATCATCATCATCATCATCATCACCCTGCCCTTATCCCAATTTATTTGGGGTCGGCGCAGCATGTCTGGCATGCTGCTAAAGTTTTGGCTATGTTTTATGACCGGCCGCCTGTCTTACGTCAACCCTCATTGGGAATGCTGTTGTTGGTGGTAACCGCCACCGATACGGTCTCCTTCTATCTTCTATATATTAGTAGGTTAATAAATATATATATATACAAATACAACAATATTTATTGGAACAAAAAACAGTTTACAAAAGTTTGTGTTCGTTAACTACCGCAATAGTTATGGAAAACTGTGTCGCGGCCATTAGCGCCCACCTCTAAGAGGGAGAGGACAGCGTTCCAGTCATTCAAACAGATATAACAGATAATATATATATGTTTCAGAGTTTGGAGTATAATATATAGATACAAGTGTCTATTCGTAATGTCAACATTACAGCTTTTAATTAAATACCACTGATACAGATAAATCTTTGAAAAGCATTAACGCATGCTAGCGAACTCTAAAGATAAAAAAGGAAGTGGAAAAAAAATTTGATCGTGAGCAGGATTCAAACCTGCGCCTCCCGGATAAATAGTCCAGGCGCTTTGATCTCATGCTCGGCAGTCATACTCGGGACTATTAGACCAACGAGGCGGTTAGATCGAAGCAACGACGACCTGACCGCCCCGGTCTGACTGCCTCGTTGTGCTCATTAACAATTTTTGAACACAATTTTCACCTTCCCTTCATTTAATTCCCGAGTTTACATAATTTATTTATTTTGATAAAATAATAATAATAAAAATTTATTCAAATATAAAAGGTAAAATACAATATAAATCTTAGAACTACACTATTAATACATATTGGTATAAATTGTATGGTGCCTGTACTAGGATAACCCTGTGTCACAGGCGGCAAGAGTGCTTACAACATGTTACAGGGACACAAGATTCTTAAACAATATTTAACATTACAAAATAATTAAAAATTATGGAGAAAATAATAAGTTTAATAATTGCAATAAAGATACGATATAGGTAGATTTACTTATTTAATAATATTTATTAGGGATTCGGTTTGATCATAGGTCAAAGTTTGTAGGTGGTCATATAAAATTAACTTAGATCTAAAAAAATTAAGGTCGTATATACATAATTTCTTATTTAGCTTGTTGTAGAGGTAAGGGCCTAGGAATGAGTAAAACCTGTTTGTGAAAACAAATTTTGACTCTGAAAGTGAAGTACATACAATATCTTTCGTCGCTTGGTGTTAGTAAGGTTAGCATTATACGTAACAGATGCGTGCTGTTTAAGTACAGTATGAATTATGAAGAGTTGGCGGACTGTTAGCACATTACAACTTTTATATAATAGGTGCGTAGGAAAAAGAAAAGGACGGGAAGTGGCGACTTTCAGGATTGCTCTTTGAGCTCGTTCTATAATTAACATCACGGTTTTTGGGGGCACCTCCCCAAGATATAAAGAAAATATAGATATAATATATCCCTTAAAAGTAAATTTACTGTGCCACTACATCAGATTAATATTTTTCTCAGCAACTAATATATATTATTGAGTACAATTAACTGCCTCGTTGGTTTAGTGGTCCGTAGCGCGACTGCTGAGCAGGAGGTCTCGGGTTCGATTCCCGGGTCGGGCAAAGTGTTATTGAGTTTTTCTGTTAGGAAATTCTCAGTAACAGCCCGGAGTTTGGAAATGTGCCCGGTTGATGGCAATAGGCTCACCACCTATTACATGGGACTTAATAACAGCATTGGTGAAATGTGGGTGTACAATTGTGTACACCTCTGCCTACCCCTTCGGGGAATATAGGCGTGATGCTATGTATGTAATTAATGAGTTGCCCGCGTCCGTAGGAGTACACCCTTAAAATGGAATCCCTACACGTGGGCCCTGGATGGTGCCAACTCTGGTTCAGCCGCGGCTGGTTACCACCCACCGGACGCAGCCATGCCGTGAAGCGACCTAGTCGTGTTTCGGGATGTAGTCCGGTGCAACTGTTGTGGGAGACGGGTCTGGGCAGTTGCACCAACTCCCCAACTATCGTTCTCCCGAAATCTAGATAGATCTCTACTTAGGGTGAATAGTTTTTTTCTGGATCTATGTGCTCCATCCTCAGCCACACCGTCGCTTACCCTCAGGCGAGTTGGTGGCCAAACGTGGGTCCATAATTGATATTTTTTTTATATAAAAAACGTTACCCCACACTAGGAATTTCTTCCTGTCTCGTGGGTGCGTTTACAGACACATAATCTCACATGCACGTACACCCAGACCCGGAACAATTAACTGTAGATTATACAAATAATTGCTCCGTGCAAGAATCGAACCTGCGAAACACGGCGCAACAGTCGCTCTCGACCACTGCGCCAACCACTCAGTCAAACCTAACATACCACATATAAAGGCTTTAAATGAAACTTTTGGAAAAGTAATTTATATAGTTCGTAAATATTATATTAAATTAAATGAAACTTAACAGTATTTTTGACATGTGTGTGTAAAAGTGTATACATCCCTGCCTAACCCCTAGGGAATACAGGCGTGGTACGATACTATATTCTTAAAAAAAAAACATCTGTATTAACCTTTTATTTAGTCATAACTGACAAACAAAAATGTTTATTATTGTATACTTTAAAATGTAGATTGTATTGTAAGTTGTTAAGTCCTTAGCGAGAATTACACGTGATGGTCATTAAATTCGCATTTTTTTTATCTATTACAAAGCAATGATTGTACATAATACAAAATACTTTCTATATATATCGGTAGCGTATAGTGAAGCCTCATATTAGCACCAGAATTTTTATATATTGTATATCATATTATTATATGTTCAAATATATATAAAAATTTAAAATGTATAAGTTTTACATTGCATCTGTGCTGCTGATATCTCTAAGTGTTATGTGTTATAGTGATGCCAATTTTGTCAACGACACTGAACTCGTTTTAACGTTTTTGGTAAGTTATAAATTAACTATGTAGTAAAAATTAGTATCAACTGTGGGTCTAGTGGTCGTGGGCGTGAAGCTGAGCATGAGATCCCGGGTTTGATTTTCGGGGCGGGCAAAGTGTTATTAAGTTTTTTGTTAGGATTTTCTCAGTAGCAGCCCGGAGTTTGACAAAAGGCTCACTTATTACAAACAGTACTTCTCTGCCTAGCCTTTTGGGGATTGAGGCCTGAGGCATGAAGTTACGTTACATCCCGAAGTCAGTCGAAATATAATATTCCGGGAATCGAACCCAAGCCCTTACCAGCTTATCAGCAGTCGCGCTTATGATCACTACACGAACGAGGCAGTCTAAAAAAACAATCCTAATATATAAAACACAAATATTGTTTGTTCCTACGTCCGATAAATACTTTGAAATCATATAACCAATGTGTCTCAAACTGGTTTCATATAAAAGGCAATAATGCGAACGGTTTAAGCCCGCCCAAACCCTTGTTCGAACCGGCCGCTGAACCAGTAGCTTTAAATTCGTCCCTTAATAATAAGGAAACTGATATGATTCAGCTAGTCCCTAGTTATCCCCCCAGCAACGACCTAAGCCGAGGCTCGTGTCCCGTAGGGGACGCCCTTAGCGCTGTTGCTTAGTTTGTAGTATTTTAAAATATTCTCTGGCTGGAGGCATCAAACTGCCTAGCCTTAGGTATTGTCCGGTTACGCAGACAAAACCCCTCTGGGTTTCTGCAAGAGGCAATAATTATAAAAAAAACGGTTTAAGCCACTAAAAGAAAAAAAAACGTTTCACACGCTGGTTATCCGCTAGTACTTAATAATAACTACGAAAATATATGTTATCAATTCCAGGTTCATCGCCATGGAGACAGGACACCAGTACAAACTACATTAAGGTTTAGCAAAAATCAGGATGCCTTGATCAGTGCGTCGGCTAAATACGGCTATGGACAACTTACTGATGTAAGTAACAATTTTGAAACATCATCATATCACTTCTAGATATGAAACTAAACTGCTGAACTTAGGGATACTATCAATTCGCTCAGTAAACGGAACTAGCATAACTATTCGCTTAAAACTAGTGATGTTCTGTATCTGGGAATTTTCCCAAAAGGCGGAAACATATACGGGAACATTCCCAAAGCTGGGAGTAAACCAGGAATTTTTGCTTAAAGTCAAAGCCAAAAGTAGGCAAATTGTATGCACTTAAGAAACGTTAAATGATACTAGGTGCACGGTTACAAAAAAGTTAATCATATGGAGAAGAACCGGCTCAGATAAAATTAAATTTTGTTTTCTATAAACTAAATCGTATTCTTCTCGTATCCTAATCGTATTCGTAGCCATCTCGACCTCTGCTCACCACCGCGAATTCTTTATCCATATTTTAACACGTCTTATGGCGACGTTATTGCTTAGTGGTCAGAGCGCCTGGAGTATTCATCCGGGAGGCGCAGGTTCGAATCCTGTTCGCGACCGTATTCTTTTTCCATTTAATATAATAACTTTTGATGCTTATCTGTTATGTAAATCTACAAAGAAACAACGCATAAATAAGTCTTGCAATCATGATTGTTCTATTAGTGAGTTTAGTGTGTAGCTTAATTTGGATTTCAGACGAATTAATGAGTTGTAAATATTTATCACTTACCTACGTGCGGATAATGCATAAAACACGTGTTCACTTCCAATAAAAACTTTCTAGAAGTATTAAATTATTAATGCTTCTAGAAAAAAAATAAGTATAAATAATTATACATTTGAGAATAATACAAATTCTAAAACAGGATAAAATAATAAAATATTTAAAAAAAACAGCCCTATCTGTCCCACTGCAGGGCAGCAGCCTCTTTTCATACAGAGAAGGCACGAGCATTGGTCACCATCATGTGTACATATGACATCGAACATGTCACATTGGTACATGCCAGGTTTGAACCCACAACCTGTGGCTCAGGAGGCGGGCCCATAACCACTCGACCACCACGACACCACGATAAAATATAATGTTATGATAAATTTCGAAACTCGAAACTCTAGACATATTTCCACTAAATATATTCCTGTGAATGGGAATGTTCCCAGGCGTACATCACTACTTATAACACACACTAACACAGTTGCATTACATATATTGTACTGCCTTGTCTCACATCAGCAAAAACTGTAAACGCAAAACGTTGAGAATGACGTAATGAAACAACGACAAAACCAAACTATGGATATAAAGTGTTATGTTGGCCAAGTAGTTACGAGCCCACCTCTTGAGCTAGAAGCTATGAGTTCGAACTTTTTTAATATCATATATTCTTTCTTCGTTAATCTAAACATAACGTAGAGGACACACCGTGAGAAACTCCGAACTAAATATTCTGAAATCGCCAACCCGCACTATGCTAGCGTAGTTCAATGCTCGTAACTTCATTGTATAAGAAAAAGCCCTTTCCTTGCGATGGGAAAGGTATAGGCTGTTTATTTGTACTGATCGCTAAAAAACCTATACATCACCATCCAAATCTACATCAAAAGAAAATTTATAGAAATAAAACACACTTATTTTCAATTTACAATTTACCAACGCTATGTTACTATGGTCATTACACATAATTTGTTATTGCTGCCTCGTTGGTCTAGCAAGCGCGACTGCTGAGCTTGAGGTCTCGTTCGATTCCCAGGTTCGATTCTCAGTAGCAGCCCGGAGTCAGGAAGTTGGTGGTGTGCCACCCCGATGCTTCGGAGAGCACGTAAAAGCCATCGGCCCTGCGCCTGATCTCTCTCCGGTCGTGTCGGATTGTCGTCCTATCGGAATATGAGAATGAAGGAAGAGGGAGTGCACCTGTGTTTTATATCTCCTGCGTACTTGGCTTATCTCCGTGGAGATAGGCCGCCGTGACCGAAATACGGTCAGGAGGAGTATTATTATGCCGTATTTCCATTGAATTCTTGGAATGTATTCGACTTTGCCACTTCCAAAGGAGCTTAGGTGCCAAACAATTAGGACCTTATAATCTCACATTCTAGTCAAATGCTTCAAACGATACCTCTGTCATTTCCAAGGTCAATTCTTCACTATTCCTTACTTGCAGGTCGGCAGACGTCGCGCTTACCAGCTCGGCCAGTTCATTCGCGGTCGCTATGACAGCCTCCTCTCACCACAGTTCAACAGATCTGAGATCTACATTCGTTCAACTGACTCCACTCGGGCTAAAATGACAGTCCTCACAGCCATGGCGGCCGTTTATCCTGTTGTTAAGGATAACTGGAGCGATTCTATCAACTGGAGTCCAGTCCCGTATACTACCGTACCAGCTATATATGATTTCGTAAGTGAATTGTATGATTTGAATATTATTGGCTATCAGTAACCAACCGATTGATGGTGTGTTTGTAGTTCATTGCGCCGTATGTTTTTTTATATTTTTTGCCATTCATGTACGAGCGGTAACATAACATCAGAACCTGGCGCATGGATAACATTTGGTATGGCATAGCTAGATAGAAGGAGACTGTATCGGTGGTGGTTACCACCAACAACAGCATTCCCAAAGAGTGTTGACGTCAGGCAGGCGGCCGGTCATAAAACATAGCCAAAACTTGAGCAGCATGCCAGATACAGGTATGCTGCGCCGACCCCAAATAAATTGGGATAAGGGCAGGGGGATGATGATCATGTACGAGCGGTAACATACCACTAATTACCATGTTGGTTTAAAATCCATTTTTGTCACTCTTGCCAATCTGTTCTCGTCTCTGTCTTGCCCTTGTAATTTGACGGAGACAGGAGTAATGGTAAGCCAAAGTAATGTTATTTATCTTGAGTTTGGTGAAATCCTCTGTCTATTGAGCCATGTGTGATTCATGGCGACATAATCACTATAACAATAGACATTTAGATTAACCTTATAGGCTATAAACTAATTAATAGCGTCTATTTTATTAGCTACCGACTGGGTGAAATTGATTTATTAGTCAATGAATATTGTTATCATCAATTGATAAAAAAAACATCACACACAGATAAACCGTGGCGTGGTGAACTCTAAAGTTATATTTTTTTTATGGAAAGAAGGCCTGGAGTACTTATCTGGGAGGCGCAGGTTTGAATCCTGCTCGTGACCGTATTATTCTTTCGACAAAAATTTACTTTTTGTTGACCTCGAATCCTGAAATCTGGCAAGAAGTAAAGTCTGACAGCAAATGTAAAGGAAAGACGTAAATCGTTAATTTAAAGTTAAATCACATCTTTTTTTTGCGATTAAATAGTTACTTAACGCGCTAACCGACGGGAACGCGGTCAACCAGTCGCATTTAAGAATAAGAATAAATTTTATTTTTGTATAAAAACTTTCGTGAGACATATTCATATCAATTAATGTTCACCGGTTACTACTCATGTGCATTTTTCGGAATTGCCCGACTAGTTTCGAACTCGAAACGGAGCCCTTAATCATGAGCTGAGCACGCAGCGATGTCTGTGTGATGATGATGTAAGGGCGCCGTTCGAGTTCGAAACTAGTCGGGCAATCCCGAAAAATGCACGTGAGTAGTAACCGGTGAACATTAATTGATATAAATTTTATTGTTCAATGTTACAACATTACCTTACAACTAAATAAAATAATGAGTGAAAATATAATATATAAATATAATATGAAAATATAACTAATTAATAATATGTATATTGTATGTTATAGCTGTGGTCCCCAAACTAAGCATGCGCTTGTATCTTGGGGGCCTGAAGCTTGAAACCACTAAATCTTTTAACATGATCTGTTAATCTTACTTCCTCCAATTCATTCCAGAATCTAGCTTCGATAAATTGCCCAACGTACCTGTTAGCGTATAGCAGCCTCATGATGGTGTCTTCTCCAGCTATAGACCAGTACACTGATGTACTAAACAAGTGGTCGGAAATCGAAGGCTTGAACATCACTGCAATGCCAGTGCTTGCGTACATACTCTACGATATTTATACTGCTCAAGTAAGCATTAAAAGCTATAAAAGTAGATACATTATGTAAGCATTTGGTCAGTATAGTCGAGGCTAAATTGCAACCTGAGCCACCGGCGAGAGGATTCTAATACTTAATAAGTTTCGTGAGACACATTCATATTAGTTATTGTTGAACGGTTATTTCTCACTCGCATTCTTCGTAGACATGGGCGTTTTTCGTTTTTTTCTGTAAACGGTTACATATCCGATATGAAGTTTTCATATCGATATGAAAAACCGTTTTTAGATATCGATATGGAGAGTTTTTAGATATCTACAGCAAACGCTGAACGATATTCGCTTCGTCTTGTTTTCACACCCGGTAACGTCATCAGTTGGACAGAGAGACGGCGAATTTCTAACCGCGAGATAAATATGAATATGAGAAGTTGAGTAAGCTACGTAAACGGATATGGATATGGATAGTTCGTTTTTCGTTTAGTTCGATATGATTTGATCGATATTGTAAAAACGGTTTTCTGTGTGTGGCATATCGATACGATATGATATATGTGTATATCCGTTTTAGTTACGATATGATATATCGGACTCATGTCTAATTCTTCGGGATTTCCCGACTAGTTTCGAACTCGAACGGAGCCCTTAGTCATGAACTCAGCCCGCGGCGATGTCACGAGTCAAATTCTAGTCGAGCAGTCCCGAAGAATACAAGTGAGTAATAACCGTTGAACAATAATTGATTGTAATGCAACCGAAAGTGGAATAATAAATCTGTCTCACTAATTACCAGATACAATAGAAATATTATTTTTATGAAGTACTTTCGCGAGTGGGCTGCTTAATTACCATTCCTCATACGTTTCCTTTTTACGATACTTTTCAACGAAAAAATAATAATATTTCATAACCTCATTTTGATAATGAAATGGCGTGGATGTCTTATCGCGCGCCCTGGGTGTTGTGGTAGAGCAGTGCGAGATACACTTGCGAGCGCCTGTTCTACAAGTGTAAAGCATGCGTGTCTAATACGCTACAATAAGAACCGTAATGCGAAGCAATAAGTCCCACTTTGCGAGCTATAACCTTCTATACTGTATTTTAACTTACTTGTCATGCTGAGCATGAGGTCCTGGATTCGATTCCTAAGATGGGCAAATAGTTATCGGGTTTTTCTAGAAATTCTCCATAGCCACTGGAGATTGGAATTGTCCCTTATAGATATAGGACTTAAAACAGCATTGGTGAAATGTGGTTGTACAACTGTGTACATGGAGTTTCTTGCCGGTTCTTCTCCATAAGAAATCAATTGACGTTTCATAAGTGCATGTAATTTTGCCTATTTGAAATAAAAACCTTTGACTTTGACTTTGACTTACACCTCTGCCTACTCCTTCGGGGAATATAGGCGTGATGCTATGTTATATTGTTATAATTATCTTTCCTTTTGTTACAGCAAAGTTTAGGAGTTCCCCTAGACCCAGAAATCGAAGAAATCTTCCCTGAAATTGAGGAAGTGGCTGGTGTCGCCATCGACATCGTAATCGGAAATGATGAGTACATACCTTTACAAGCTGGTAAGTTCAGCAGGGCATAGCCTTAGCCCCGATAAGGGTCTGATTCCTCCCCCCTCCGAAATCATGTCCTGGCTACGTCCTTTCAACGGGGTCTAGGACTAAAAATCTCCATTTACCTTTAGTTTTTGAAGCCATATTTCCGTTTTAATTTCCCACATTTGATACGTTCACTCGACCAATGATATTTTTGCCATGTTGAATGACAATGCTGCTCTTTGTGCGAAGTAATTGTTCCCAGTTTGCATATATCACTGATGTCTTGGACTACCTGACGAAGTACATAAAAATGTTACATTCGTAGTTGCCAAAACCTACGATCTACTCGGGAAATGCCAACAATCTTCAGTCTACCGGACCAGAATGTCAACTTTATCTTACATTCCAGGTGTTCTTCTCAACGAATTCTTCACCGTAGCAGACCAGATAATCGCTGGCCAAGATGTCCCGCGAGTCCAGGTGTACTCTGCCCATGATCTGAACGTGTTTGCCTTTGAAGCCGCCACGAATATCATTCCCCGGCAAGGAGTACCGAAGTACGCTTCAGCATATGTCTTAGAATTGAGGAAAGTGGCTGCTACTGGAGAATATGTAGTTGTGGTAAGAATATTATCTGTGGGGTAGAAATTCGTGGAAAACATCAACAGAATACCTCTCAGGTGTGGTGGTTTCCTCGCGATGTTTTCCGTCAGTGCTTAAAGCAAGTTTATTTTTGTTAAACTGGTTGGTATATTAGTCGCACGCGCAGCTACTAAGCAGGTTCTGGATTGGATTACCGGGTCCGGCAAAGTGTCTTTTGGGTGTCTTGCTAGGAAATTTGTAGTAGCAGCCCGAAGCTTGTAATTTTGCCCGGTTGATGGCAATAGGCTCATCAGCAACATGGGACTTAATTACTGCATTGGCAAATTGTGGATATGCAACAACAGTACACCTCCGTCTCACCGTTCGGGGATGCAAAATGCGTAATGCGTAATGAAAATTTATTTGCTCTTAATATGCACATGTTTACGAAAGGTATTGCGTGCCTTGGGTTCGAGCTGGTGACCTTTAACTTACCAGTCCATCGGTCATACCACTAGGCTACCATTACTCTAGATCATCGAATTCTTTTTTAAGTCGTGTGGTTATTGAACAACCTAGTGTCTCACTTTAAACCTCCCGTAGGCCTCTAACATGGCTATACATGTCATCGAGAATATCTCTCGGGTCTGCTGGTTCCCACACAATGTTTCCTTCACCGTTTTAAGCAAGTGATAATAAATTTCTAATACGCAAATGACTTCGAAAATTCCATGGTGCGTGCCTTGATTTGAACTGGCGACATTTTCAGTCCAACGGTTATACAACTAGGACCACTGCTCCAGAATATCGAAATAATCGCTCATTCCTTTTCAGCCGGTATACCTGAACACACCAAGCGAAGACGTGATAAAATACCTGCAAGTGGAAGGGTGTGATGAACTCTGTGACTTCGAGAGCTTCCGCAACATTACCTCGAAGTATCTCCTGGACGAAGATACCTGGAGGACCCAGTGTCAGTTCAGCGAAGACTATGACTTCGATACTTCTAGTATTGATTAAGAAATTTAAGATTGGCAAGATCTAGAAGGACTGTTCATAAGCAAAATAGTAGCATGATGATAATTAAAGTATATATAAAAACCCAAAAGAAATAAGAGAGTTGACTACCCAGAAATTTAAAATAGAACCAAAAATCTGGCTTTCAAAACTGCTTTTAAACATTAGAATAAATTTTTGTTTAAAAAAAAATTATTACTTTGTAATTTTATATCATAACTAGCTGTACCCGTGGCTTTGCTCACGTCAAAGTTATCTTGACGCCAAATTAAGATTTCAATGAATCATACATACAAACTCACACCTGATTCCCATTCCAGTAGGCAGAAACTATAGATTTTATCTTACATACATGAAGAGTGCATGCTCGGAGTTTCAGTTTGTTAACCTGCCTACGGCCTGAACGTATTCGGCAGCAGCACAACCAGCTGAAAGCTAGATGCGACATAGATGATTTTACGTTATTTTCTGTTTCCCAATAGCATTACCGAAAAATTTGATAAGCCGCCGTTACCGATACATTCCTGAATGACTGTACCGGCGGCCTATCTCTATGGAGTGCACTCCCTCTATCTGCAGTCACTTATTCCGGTGGGACGGCAATCCGAAGCGTTGGAGTGAGTTCAGGCGCAGAACTGACGGCATGACAATATGTGTTGGCCAAAATGATAATGTCACATACATAGGTACAAACATAAATTCACGTCTTTGGCCTAGGCTTCAGGTAGGCAGACACTATAGAACGCCACCTGTTAAGATTCTTACATACTCTTTTTGCTTCTATCACGTTCATACGTCTGTTCATACACGCGTGCTGGTTGTGAGCACTACTTTTTGACCTTTTAGCGAGTTTCGGTGGGTCAGTTTATACCCATTTAGGGATCTAAGGATTTCCACTTACGCCTTATCGTCTTTTCAATATGAGTGTTTGGTCTAAGCATACTATTTTCAGTTTCTGTCACTGCATGTTCAATTAAAAATGAAAATATTAATGGTCATCACTCTTGTGCAGTGTAAAGAGAATTTTAGAAAAACTAACGCATTAGTCTAGCGGTTGCAAGTGAGTATAAGCATAGGTAAGTCTTGGGTTTGATCACCAGGTTGAAAAAAATATAGTTGAGTTCCATAATGGAGTTTTTAGTAGGGCTTGGATTTGGCTTGTTGTTTATTTTTCCAACATTTAATACCCGATCTATAAACGAAAGCCCAAGATGCAGGTACTGATAGTCTGTTCCAATCTCCGCTTAGTACACATTTGTTGAGGTTAAGCAATGTTTTACACGGTATTTTTTTGGATAGGGTAATGATGACGCTAACTGCAGCATTTTCATGAAACCCTTTCGTGCATTGGATGGCCCATTAAGTTTTCAGTCCCATTTGTTGATAATAGACATCGATCGACTTCAACTGTTGAAGCTTCAAGAATATAGTAAAAGAGAAATTTTTGATGCCAAGTATAGAACACGCCATGGCTCTTGTAGGACTTTTATTTTTGGTGAACCTTCAGTTCAAAAGAAATTGTAGTACCATAATTGTTAGGGTGAGCACAACGTTCTTAGTTATAAGCCTTGTTCTTAAAACTTAAAATTTTAATCGAATTCACAAAGGATGATAAAATAAATAATTCAAAATATCATCGAGAATGTACTCTCCAACCACCTCAATAGCTGGACAGCCTCTAACAAAATCGTCAGTTATGCTTATCTGATGTTTCGCTATTACCTACTTGTGGATTAGGCAATTAAATTATCCCTAAGGCCAGGCTGAGGGAATGTGTAGTTTTGTTACTAAATAGGTATCGGGGACTGAGTTGTCCGCGTCCGTAGGAGTGCACCCTTAAAATGGAATTCCTACACGTAGCCCCTGGGTGGTGCAAAACAGGCAACACAACTCTGGTCGGAGGCATCGACCACGGCTGTTTACCATCCACCGGACGAAGCCGTTGTGGGAGTGGGCAGTTGCATTAACTCCCCAACTATCGTTCTCCCAAAATCTATCCACTCTACTTAAGAGTGAATAGATTTATTCTGGAGATACGTTCTCCATCCTCGGTCACACTGTCGCTTACCATCAGGCGAGTTGGTGGCCAAACGTAGATCCATTTTTTTATATATATTTTTTTATATTATTTATGACAGAGTTTAAAAATGACGCACTTTTCTATGGAAAGAAGAACCGTGATTAATGATGAGATCTGATTGATAAAAATTGTAAATAACGATAACGTGTAACATCTTCACTGTGCTTCACCATATTGATATGAGACAGCAAGCGAAACACATAATAAATGGGTTTATATTACAAAAGGACACGAAAAACTAAAATAATAAAACTTGAATTTCTGCGAAATAACAGATCATACGCCATGTATTATCAAAATTAAAAATATGCAAAAATAATATTACTGTACCGGGATTCGATCGTCATAGTTACACTGTGCCAGTCACCTATGTACGGTATACATCTAATCACTCAGTTGACAATATCGCTAAAATAGGCATTCACAATCTACTAATCAAAATGCAAAACCGGTAAATGCTTGGTCCCCATGTGATAAAGCGCAATCATACCTTTTGCAGTGCTTATCATTTTGGATAAGCTATACAACAGTGCCATTTTCATTGAAATCCGTCCAATTTAGATTCTGAGTGTGAGATGTTTAACATCACTGCTCAGCTCCCTTGAGGAGATGCGCAATTTTGAATAGCCTATAAGTTGACCCGGCTTTTGACGATATTTTTTCCAATTTTTCAGTTGTTTCTTCTTCTTGGTTTGGACGCCAACCTCGGACATACAAACAGACAAAAATACTCAAATTTTAAAAACAACAGATTTGGCAGTTGTGTCGATTAAATAACACATTACGAAAGAAAAAAAAAACAAAAAGTGAATTTGAAATTTTCGGGCTTTCGAGTTACGATTTTATTATAAGTATATATATATATATATAGATAATTTATTTGAGAATAAAATTTTATTTAAAATAGTTTTTTTTTGCATGCTGCAAAAGTTTTGGTAATTTTTTATGACCAGCCGCCTGCCTGACGTCAACCCTCAATGGGAATGCTGATGTTCGTGGTATCCGCCACCAATACGGTCTCATTCTATCTATCTAAGTTACATCAAATCTTATCCATGCGCCAGGCTCTGATGCCTGGTGAGACAGGTGATGATTTTGGATTGTAGAATAACAGGCATTATAACTCCTTTTTTTAATGTTCAATTTCGATCTCATGTGAAGTTCAGAAGATAATTTATATTTTGAAGTGGTATTCGTGCAATACCATATTCATCTAGTTATCTGTCAGTAATAAACATTTATGCTAATATCCAAGACTTCAATGAATACTGACTTATTTCCTAGGAGAAGACCTCTCCCCACGGACTTGAATAGACAAACATATTGAAAATACAATGAAAGTATTGATACAACTTCAAAATTACAAAGTTAGATGTGAATTTTATATTCCACACTTGTAATACCAGACGAAGAACCTCTTTTAATACGGTATCATGCTCTATTTCTTAGAGAACATTTATTTTCTTCTTCTTCTGTAAGTAGTATAAGTGTACGACAGTTGCGGAAAACCATCCGTTTTACAAATTACAGTACAGATGAACATGACCAGGAGAAGGCTCATTATAAAATATGTAAATAAACTTACTTTCGTAAGGAGAGATTATGACGAGAATCAGGAAACACCAGAATATTTTATCCCTGACGCTGTACTCAAGAATGAAATCTTAAAGCAATAAAAAAGGGTTAGGTAATATAAATAAAAATCCACTTAAATGTATCTATTTATTAGCACGTAATATGTAAATAAGGTATACATATTGTTAACAGTTCTTCTTTTAGTACTTTTTAAACTTTCGTGATTCGAACACATAATTATTGAGTTCAAACGGGACTAAATCGCGCCAAAAACTTAATATCTACTCGTGACCACGATCAACGCAACTTGATCGAAACGTCGAGGTAAATAAATATTAAGTCCCTTATTAAGTTAATTCAATAATTATAGTTCTTCTTATATATCAGACACACTTCGTCTACATCTCTTGTTTTAAATTCTCCTCTCGCAGGTCTGCTGGAAGAGATTTCTTTAATTTATTGGCTATACATTATTTCCTAGTTATATTTGTCGATTTATTTGTATATTGTGTGTACATAAATGAGTAAATACATAATTAAAATGGTAGAGCGTTCGTCAAGAAGAAATTAAAATATTATCAACAATACCACGTAGATATTATTACCATAAAAGTCCAAAAACACTTCACTTGACCGGGTAATCAAAGCAAGGTCCTCGGGATCAGCAGTTGCGCAAGAAACTAGTCAAATGAGACAGTTTAACAACCGTTAACTAGCTTAAAACGATGAAGGAAAACATCGTGAGGAAACTAGTAGGTAGGTACACCTGAGAGACTTTCTCAATGGTGTGTAAACTTCCGATATGGGAGAAATTCTTATGGAAAACGGAGTGCACTTGTGTTTCCGCATACACTTGTACACTACAATATCTCCTGAGTCTCTATCTTGGTTAATCTCCTCGGAAATGGGCCACCGTGACCGGAATACGGTCTAGGGGAGTGTGCTTTTTTCGGTTCAGACGTTTAGAAGTAATGTTAAAAGGAAACTCACAAAAATACATACATAAAACATAGCTATACACATAACCTCCGTTTGTAAGCACTATTGTAAAAAGTTCGACAATCAATACCAATGCATCTGTGTGCGTAAGTAAAAAAAAAACGTCGATAGAAATCGAACCGTTGTAATAAAAATAAAAGTAACGCCAACATCAATATAATAATTCCCCTATCTCACAAAAAACCAACCTACGTTTATTAGATATATCAGAAATATCTTTTAGCGCAGATTGAATGAATTCTACAACCGTTGGGAATTAGAACGTCTGCTCAAAACGTGACAGACATACAAACACACACACGATGTGTAAACACCACGGCTTGAAAGTAATGTTAGGTTAATGCATATATCTTTTGATTTCTAGACTCAATTTGAGCACTGAAATTAATGTGAACAGTTTGTTTGAACTATAAGGTGTGTTTGATTTTTTTCTATGATTTGAGTGACATGTCCTAAATGATTGTGCTAACCATAGATCTGAACTATACTAGATACCGCAATTTATTTTTTATTTATTTATTTGATTCAGGCATAATGGCACATATAAAATACAATAATACAATATATATATACTTATATAACTAACAAAATAATACTATACATAAATATGTAGGTAATACACTAATTTACAGGAAGAGTCGGCGTCGTGTATCGCGCGGTGTCCGGTTGCCGGCCTCGGAATCGTCGGAACACTACACCTCTCGGCCAAAATTCCTGCTTCATAAAAGTCGATAGTTGTTCAGTCGGAACTCTCACCACAAAATAATTAAAATTCGTATTATGACGAACATCCAACCGCTCGACCCTCAGGTTGAATTTAGTCTTGATGCTGATGTACTGTACAACCTCCTCAACCTTCGTAGAGTAATGCAGCCGGGACACGTCCAGCGGCGTCACAGACACAGCCGGACGCAGAAAGTGGTTCGGTCCAGTCGGTGCGACATCGGTGCGGTACAATGTACGCAGTTTGTCTGCCGTATTCTTATCGTATAGCTGAGGAAAAACTTTGTGTCAGACTTTAAACCCTCGTAGACCTGACATGGCTAACACACCATCAAAAATATCTCTCAGGTGGTTTCAAAGAAATTTTCCTTCACTGTTTTGAGCAAGTGATAATAAGTTTGTACAGTCACATGACTACGTAAAGTCAATGGTGCGTGCCTTTAATCGCACCTGCGATCTTTAATTTGTCAGTCTAATGTCTCACACTACCAGGATACTTCGTCATGAAACCAACGCCAGCCACCTGAGAGTTGTTCTCGATTATGCCATAAGTCATGTGTGATAGATGGCATTGTTTAAATATTGTGTCTACTTCACACACACAGAATTTGTTGCGGCATCTAGTTAATTCAATATCTTTGGTGCTCACGCTTTACGTGTTTGCGTTGCCGCTGTTTTCGTACTTACACAGATACAAAACTAGCATTCGTAATGAGTCAGTAGTGAGTACACCACTTCCCTTGGCCACTTTATGCTGTCAGCTGGGATCTGATTTCTGGAATAGATAACTAAGAAATTGAAAGAAAAACAAAAAGGAATATTTTTTGTATGTAGAAAACCAAGCACGTTTTTGTATAATGATAATTTTTATACATGTTATGACCGTGTACTTAATGCCTTTATTAATCACAATTTTTTAAGGAATCATTGAAATATAATACATAGGCACGGACAGGGCTTGCACCTGCGACTCTTAAAACGGAATGTCAAGGGTCGCGGGTTCAAGCCCCGCTCGTGTCTACAATTTTTAAATATTTCCTTAAAAAATGTAATTAAACCAAATACGGTTGTCAGCATGATTTGAGCCAGCACTTCGCGACAACTGAATAATACCGAAAACCGTTTTACCGAACAATTTAACTACCAAAACTATTGTAAAACAACATTTTAAAATATTAACTATGGAGTTTTTTGTCCGTTCTTCTTCTTCTTAAGAATCTATATTTTTGAACGAACTTTCAAAAGTACTTCTAGTTCTTTAAATGATTGCTAAATAGATATCGCCAGGCGTCTCCTTATGACAAGAAGAAAGAAACCTGAAATTTAATAGATACGAACATTGACACGGTAGCTCATTGGGAGAGTCACGACACGAACATGTCAAGGGCGCGACCCTTGACATGTCCGTGTCGTGACTCTTCGGTTCGAGTCCTATTCGTGTCTATTATTTTTTAATATTTTCTTAGAAATTCATAATTAATTTAGGTATGTCATGGCCTTAAAGTGTATAAAAAATAATTTCAAAAGTACCTTTTTAGGGCATTATTGTATATAGTTATTTGACTTTGACTTTGAACCATACCTTACATGGATATTAACAATTCTTCCATAACAAGAAATTCACATTCCAGGTATTTACCCAGAATACTGAATCCCATGAATGGAAAGACAATTATTTAACAAGCTCTGACTGAATTATTTACTAGAAGGATTTATATACGGAACCCTCGTCACTGGCACGCGACTCGCTGACAGTTTACACAGGATTTTGACTTTAATTTTAAGTTATTTTCATCTTTGCTGGCATTTATAATGGAGAGAAGCGAATAAATGAGACGTTTTTAATAATTGTACAATTATTGTTCACCGGTTACTACTCACGTGCATTTTTTCGGGATTATCAGACTAGTTTCGAACTCGAACGGAGCCCTTAGTCATGAGACCGGTTACAACATAACAAAACATAAACTTCGAACCCTACCTTGTATATATATCTTGGAAATGTGTAAATTTGTTAAAAATAATCAAATCTCTTCACTACACGCGAAAACATACAGACTCACTACACACTACGACACAAAACATACAGACTCACTACACACTACGACACAAAAATAGACTAAACCAGCCAGGTTCTAAGCTAAAAATACATTAAAACAATTTCTAATCCGTAAATGTTATTATGTTACATGAATATTTAAATGATAAATTTAATAAATAAACTATAATACCAATAATAATAATGCATGTATAATTTAAATAAATATTAATGTATAAATCTAATATATAAGTATGTAGTAAAAATTATATGATACAATTAGTCGTAAGCCCACCTACCTACACAAAACGAAAGAGTAGATTAATATTGAAATTGTAAACAAATATTTATAATAGCCCTCCTCCTAAATTTCTTATTTTGTTATGCCCGACAAGGCCCACAATGCTCCAAAACTATTGTATGTATATCCTTATGTACCTAACACCTAAGTCCACATTGTGGAATGCAATAAAGGTATTGAATATTGAGTAGACACGTGTTTTTTTTTTGGGATTGCCCTTGACATCGAACGGAGCCCTTAGTTATGAGCTCCGTTAGCTTAGTCGCAGTCAAACTAGAGCTGCATTTCACTAGTCGGTCAATCCCGAAAAAATACGCGTGAGTAGTAACTGGTGAAAAATAATTGATATGTTTATAATAATTGTCGGCAGGTGATAGGGCTGTGTCATTGGTTGGCCGCACGCGGTCTGAGCTTAGTAGTCGACTGTTGGGCGCGCAAGTAAAAGGTCGCAGGATCGAAACTAAAACACAATTGACTTTTCGAATCATGTGCTAGAAATAATTGACTCTAGCTTAAAACATTGTAGGAAAACATCATCTACCTGACTTTTTAATGTCGAACATTGAAAAAGTCATGTTATTAGTTAATCTAAGACATCATAGACAAACTGCCTTAGCGGTCAGAGCGCTTGGAATATTTATCAGGGAGGCGCGTATTCAAATCCTGCTCACGGCGTATTTTTCACGACGTTGTAATTGCGTTTGAAAGATTTGTCTGTATTTGTTAATTATTGCTTAAATTGACTGCTTCGTTGGTCTAGTGGTCGCAAGCGCGGCTGCTGAGCATGAGGTCTTGGGTTCGATTCCCAGGTCGGGCAAAGTGTTATTGGAATTTTCTATTAGAAAATTCTCAGTATAAGCCTGGAGCTTGGATGTGCGAGGTAGATGGCAATAGGCTCACCACCTATGGATTATGGAAATGGGACTTAATACTAGCATTGGTGAAATGTGGGTGTAGAACTGTGTAGATAGACCTCTGCTTACCCCTTCAGGGAATAGAGGCGTAATGCTATGTTGTGTTATAAGAGACATACAGTGAACGAAAACGTCGTGAGGAAATTTTAATCTAATGGTGTAAATGTAAATCGCCGGCATTGAAAATGTCGCATTGGTACTACATGACCACGATGAATCCACGACCTGTTGCTCAAGATACGTACTCATAACCACTCGGCCATCATTACACACACAACTCAAAGTTCTATTCATAATTAAAAGTTTTGCCTGGCCTCCATAAATAAAACTTGAAAAGATATTGCTCTTAAATTTCTTTCCTGAGCAGAAAAATGCCCTTATCCTTAATTAATTCGAATGCAGATTTGTAAGATTTCTTTGAAATAAGATCGTAAAATGTAAGTAAGTAATTGCGGTGCCACAAAACCTTACAATCTCCTTGTCAGAATGAAATCTCTGTACCTACCTACCTACTTAGGTATGTAATGAGCGTCGACTTAAATGTCAAGATGGGAATGCTTGTGATTTTAGTCTACTGGATATGGTAATTATAATTGTGCGTTTTTTTAAATAAATTTAATTTTAACGTTATAAATTGTTGTAATAATAATACGGTCGTGAGCAGGATTGGAACCTGCGCCTCCCGGAACAATACACCAGGCGCTCTGACCGCTAACTCATCTTGACCTCTGCTCACTACCCCGAATTCTTCTGCCACATTTTAATACGTCTTTTGGTGACGTCATTGCCATCTATTCAGTCCCTTTACAGGAAACCTATTTTTTTTCAAAAACACAATTTACTTTCATTAAGAGATCAGACGCTTTTAGTTGCTTAAATTAATTATGTGTACACTTAAAAAAAAACTTTGTCTAAACTAACGCACTAACGCATGCGATACGAACTTTAAAGATATGATTTTATGTAGAAAAAAAACACGGTCGTGAGCAGGATTCGAACCTGCGCCTCCCGAATAAATACTAGGTGAGGTAAGGTGACTAGCGAGGGATTGGATTAGATCAGCCGAGGTGAGGTCTCAGAGGAGGAATTGTAAAAGCCTTTGTCCACCACTGAAGTGGCTGAAGGTTAAGGAATTCCTGGCTCTATTTGCATGACTACCCTCAATATTGTGGAAGTTAAGATATTTTTAATAAATAAATAATATATTAATTTTCCTACCACCACTTTTTCTACAGCTCAAAGGTTTGCTGGTAGAAACTCAATGCTGAGTTAAGTTCGCCTATGTACATTACGTTCCAAACTGGAATGTTTTTTGTAAATATTTTCTGATATTGATCAGATTTTTTGTAGAAAGGATAACTTTAGAGTTCGCCCGGCATGCGTTTATGCATTTTTAAGATTTAACTGTATTGTGGAAGTAGCTAGATATTGTATTTAATTGCATCCACTTCCATAGTCCCTACATCTGTGTTACTCAAGACGTAGTAAAACGAAAAAGGCACAGGAAATGATCCAGTGATGGCCCAGCCCGAGAGCCTCACTTCCTGCTCATTCCAAAGTTGCATGCATATACGACGTTCCTTGAGCTATAAATGCTGTTACAGTAGTTTCTAGTGGTTAAATTATCCTTAAACGCTGACGTGATGTGTCATTTTGTATTGCGCCGCTTTTGTAGGTCGTGTAGGACATTGCATTATGTTGGTTTAAGTTAATGGCGTCAATTCTATTGTAGTAAACTAAACAAGTTAATATGAGAGTGGGACGGGATGACGTTAAATTCAAATTCAATCATGTCAACCTAAAATTTCCATGCGATTGTCATTTGACGTCTCTAGTGGCTTAAAACTGTGCTTCTTCAAGAGATTTTAATTTGACGTGCCTAAATTCGAATTTGACATCTCTTGATTCGTCCCATCTTACATAAAGTATAAAATAGGAATGTTCTAAATTTAGTTTTTGACGCCGACTAATGAAAAACAGTGGGGATACTCTTGAAACTAATACCAATTTCAATCCAATTCCAATATTAAATAGACGCCTCAAAACGACGCGTAATTTTAAAATAAATTTACCTACATTACAGTTGCCTAAATTTTAAAGCATGTTGTCTTCACATTATCCCGAATCAATAATAATTTTTAAACATTTTGGTATTTAAAAGTACGAACTGACATTTTGCCAATGTCAATCGAGCGGAATTAATATATTATTTTCAAGAGTAAGCCACAGTACCTATCTTCAGTCATTGTTTTGAGTAAAACATATTTTTATATGGTGTATCAAGTCTACTAGTCAGAATAAAATATTTCCAGTTCAGAGTGGCCAGACAAGTACCAATGCAACATATCTAAAAATATAAGTATAAATAATCCAAGTATAAATGCATATATTATTTCAATAAATTCTCTGTAGTGTGTGTATTTAATCTGTATACAAAATCGGGAACGTACAAAATTGTAGGTACTTGATAACAATAATATTACTCAAGATATGTCTTTGAAAAAGCATTAACGCATGCTTAGCGAACTCTAAAGTTACAATATTAAATGGAAAAAGAATACGGTCGCGAACAGGATTCGAACCTGCGCCTCACGGATAGATACTCCAGGCGCTCTGACCACTAAGCCATCTCGACCTCTGCTCACCACCGCGAATTCTTCTTCCATATTTTAACACGTCTTATGGCGACGTCATTGCAATCAATTCAGTACTTATAAAACGCCATAAGACGTGTTAAAATATGGAAGAAGAATTCGCGGTGGTGAGCAGAGGTCGAGATGGCTTAGTGGTCAGAGCGCCTGGAGTATCTATCCGTGAGGCGCAGGTTCGAATCCTGTTCGCGACCGTATTCTTTTTCCATTTAATATTGTAATAATATTACTGTTGTATCTGGTAATTAGCGAGTCAGCAGATTAAACTTGTAAAGAAATATACGTCGTGAGCAGGATTCCAACTTGCGCCTCTCGGATAAATACTCCAGGCGCTCTAACCAACAAAGCCGTCTCGACCTCTATTCACTACACCCACATTTCACCGATGCTGTTGTTATTAAGTATTATATACCTAATAGATGGTGAGCCTATTGCCATTAACCCGGACACTTCTAAACTCCGGGCTGCTATTGATATTCTCTAACAGAAAAACCCAATAATACTGCCCAAACCGGGAATCCCTAGACCAATGAGGCAGTTTCTGTAGCATTGACCTCATTAAACATAATCATTCAAACGCACATAACTTAAAGATCTCTAAAGTTATACATTTTTGTGGAAAGAAAAATACGGTCGTGAGCAGGATTCGAACCTAAACCTACCAGATAAAAACTCCAAACCAGACGCTCTTACCAACTACGCCATCTTGACCTTGGCTCACACCCCGAAACCTTCTTCGGCATTATAATGCGTCTTTTGGTGACGTCATCGCTATCCGTAAACGTATACTCGAATCCTATTTGATAACTTGACTTCAAAACTAGCTTGGAATTGAAAAATAAATCATCAGGAAGAGGCAATTAATTTGCCACAATATTGCCACGACCCGAGTCTCCGAAACACGAACCCTCCACTACTGTAACTCTACGCGTTATTTTTCGATGTATCTATCTAAAATCAGTGGGGTTGCTCTTGAAACTAATACCAATTCCAATCCAATTCCAATATTAAATAGACGCCTTATAACAACGCGTAATTTTAAAATAAATTTACCTAAATTTTAGGCATTTTTTCTTCTTAATATCTCGAATCTTTATTTATGTTTTAGACATTTTGGCATTTATAAGTACGAACTGACATATTTCCAATGTCAATCGAGCGGAATTATTTTCAAGAATAAGCCCACAGGTAACAATAATATCTCTGTTTAATACCAATATATTATTCAGGTCTATTAGGTACACTGGAAAGCGACCCCAACACATTAACCTTTTAAACTTGTCACCATTTTCCCGCCCGCCTGCCCTCAGCGACACTTCTGTAATAGAAGACAATTTTTAATACTGTAGCTATGTACGTAGGGTTTGGGGTTCAAACTCCCTCCCACTCCCCAAAATCCCAGACAAGAAGTGTAATTTTTAATATGTTTAGACTTTTTTTTAATCGTTCCCCACCCTTGTAATTTGTTCATATATCGTGGGTGCGTTTACAAACATATGATCTCACATGCACACACACCCAGACCCGGAACAATTTTATCTGTAAATCATACAAATATTTGCTTCGTACAGAAATCGATCATGCGACGCAGCAGCCTTTCTCTCGACTAACCGCGCCGTCAAATAAAAATACTAATTGTACCATACGTGAAAAAAAGATGCAAAGACTGTGACGTGTATGCCCACGACTTTATTGTCGTGTCGCAAACTCGCGTCGCTTCAGAGTAAGGCTGCGTTTCCACCAGAGATGTGCGAGGTAGCTTGGCGATGCGAGAATGCGTAGCGACGCTGTGAAACGATGCGAGGATGTGTAGCGGGCTCGTTTTGGATGCGAGCGGGGTGAGGTGTAGTGGAAGTGGTGCGCGCGCGTCTTCAATCTAGCTCTTGGACTATACCTTAAAATTTGAATTCATTATATCTTCTAAACTAAGACCCGACTAAATCTATGACTTGGTAATAAATTTCGACTAATTAGCGACTAAATTTGGTAGAAAACAGATCTTGGCTAGGTGCCCTAGTTTTTGAAATTCAAATTGGGCCAAGTTGGGGAAATGCTCCCCAGATCGGCCACCCATAAACCCATATAACTTTTGAACCAGTGACCGACTAATTCTGATATTTGACGACTAATAACGAAAAATTGTGCTATCAAAATTAAAATCCCTGATGGTGGCCATGCCAGTGTCAGTCACACGCCACTGCTCGTTGCTTGCGTCTCAGTTTAGTTATCGTGCGTGTCGGTACTTGTCGTCGTCCGTCCCTCACGACAAATCCCCAGCACACATCCTTCCCTTATTTTGTATGTACAAAAACCTCGCTCCGCTGACCGATGCTAGGTAAATGAAGCGATTCTATTGGTTCTTAACAGGCACATCGCTCGCTACGCATCCTCGCACATCTCTAGTGGAAACGCAGCCTAGGAGCGGCTCTGTGGGTAAATAGAAGTGCATTAATTAAAACAAGAAACCAAATTTAAATAATTTTATTTACTTAACCTTATCATAAATAGTTTAACATGCATCCACGTACGACTAACATGAAAAATAAGCGTCTTTTATGCTAAAAAAAAAACAAATACATTTGTTAAATAAAAGTTGTCAAAAGTTTACACTGCAGTGCAATCTATTTGACACAGCATACAAATCATAAAGTGAACAAGAAAATTAAACCCACGCACTTTATATGATGATTTTTATGATGTTATATCAATGGAGATATTTTAAGTCAAACTAGACACCGAACTGATGATATACCTAATATATTATTAAAAAAATATGCGTGAGGCAAAATTTAATAAATTAAATATATTCATGTACTCTGGGCATTTTATTGCAAGTAAAAGATACATGGTAAAATTAAGACGAAATAAGTCTAATTGTCTGACGGGTGTACAAGTTTTAATTAAAATTTTCAACAAATTATGGCACTATTTTATATTAAGTACATAATAAATAAATAAACTATATAACTTTAATTTTTTATACAAAAATGTTAAGATACAAGAAAACTATGGAAGATGATAGCTATAGAAGTATCAGTTACATGTTTTATGGAGTCCTATGACGCATCGCAGACCAAAGTGTATCCTTATTATGCAAAAACTAATTCAGTAGTAGTATTTTCATACAACTAAAGAAGTTTGGCTTGCTCCATAACGTAATTTTATGTAACAATTTCATAAATTCTCTGTATTTATGAAATTGTTACATAAAATAAATAACGGACCAAATTTTGTCTATACATATTTATGGTCCTAATTTATTAGGTAATTTCTTTTGAAAGGGTTAATATGTAAGTCAAATACATTCACTTAAGCTATAAATTAAATATTTTTTTTGTTTTGTAATTAACTTAGTACTAGCAAGACGAAAACTGCTCCTTGTACGGCGAAAATTAAGGAAAAAATAAAATTGACGTAAAATTTTAAATTATGGCTTAAATGAATCCTTATCACTTGCACATACCCCTTAAAAGGAAATTACCTAATAAATTAGTACCTTATATGTTAAGTACCCATATTTTTTCACCTACGATTCTTACGATGTGGTACTGCTTTTTTTTGTATTAATTATTTTATTTATATTTGAATTATCGTTTAATCTTTAGTCTGCGATGCGTCAAAATGTAAATGTATACATATAGAGATTATAACGCACAAGTGTAAAAATATACAGCCGAGTGTCTTACGAACTGGTGACGCACCGTATTGTATAATATCAAAACACTATGCGATCCAAAACTTAACTACAACTATTAATTATGTTATATTTATAGTTACAGTGTTTGTTAACGGTTAGCAGTTGACTATACTGTGATTATAAAAACAGCACTACTAACACCATAAGATTACTTTTACATCTTTATAATGCTGCACTTAAAAAATATCCACAAATTTTCCACAATATTACAAAAAGCCAGAGGAAAATTTGTTC
Organism: Xylocampa areola; assembly: GCA_935421205.1. Classification (NCBI taxonomy): domain Eukaryota; kingdom Metazoa; phylum Arthropoda; class Insecta; order Lepidoptera; family Noctuidae; genus Xylocampa; species Xylocampa areola. Next base: position 2,501,470 of record OW285216.1, read on the forward strand.
AACCATTTTTTTTTTAAGAAAATTAAGCTTAAAACGGTTTTAATTTAAAAATAATGTTATTTTTTATTGAATATATTAAAAAAAATAGGTATAAAAAGATATAAACTGATGTTCAACGATGTTAAGTCAACTACAACTGTTTACAATAAAACACTTGAGTGTGCAGTTTTTGTGCCAGCAAGTGTAAACTATCCTCACTTATATAAAATGTAACGTGAGATAACATTCTTTTAATATTGCACGAATCTTGCTCATAGGCCACTTAAACTACAAACAGTCAAAAATTAAATATGAATTAATTAGTTTTTTTTATTACTAATAAAAAAATATCCCTAAAAAATATTAATAATATCGTTGTAAAGCAAAGAAATGGCAAGAATGATCTTCATCACTAGATTTTTAATTAAATTAAATCAACAATCGATTAATTATTAATGAGTATTAATGGAATGAAAGTGTTACTTCCAATCAAATATCGTTTGTCTTTTGTTACACTTCAGTGCAAAATAAAAGTCCGAACGATTTTATTTTTTTCTGATTATAAACCTACGTCTCGTTAGTAAAGCAGTTTAAATATTTACACGATATTTCTGTTTATTTAACGTAGGTACAAAAATTGAGATTTTCGTTTGTCTCATTTTACTACGAAATAGTGGGATATCTATCTGTCGAATTTTGACAGAAAGAGTACCAAAGTACGCGTGAATATTGCAATTAATTGTGCTAACGACGTTATCCAACAATAACCACTGCTTTGGATTGCTCATATAAATTGCATTTTCCCCACTTAATAAAGCAATAACAATTTATTTTTTCATAGTGTTTCACCGTTAGGGAATGTCTCGAGGTCCAGCAAATAATACGAATTTTCATATCCTAACTAAAACAATAAATCTAATGCGAAGACTCAAATTTATTGTATATTTTTATTACTAAATAATTCTTATTAAGAAACATACAAGCCTTTCATTAATAATGCATTACCGTTGCATCTAAGTTAACAATTTTAATGTAGCATCTAAATTATGCTTATTTGTAATTAACACACTTAACGAAGAGGATCCACTTCTTTTGATCAAACACGTCAACTTTTGCCGAAAATTTTAGTAAAAAATTATGAACATTAAGAAAGTAAACGTTGTAAAAATCTATTATCAGTCGTAATTCTATGGTTTGGGCATAAAAATTACAAAGTACCACGCATTTTATTGTTTAGTGAGATTCGCAAACAGGAAACGTGATTTTATCGAGTTACAATTGTTTTACTAATATAACAACTACGTACAACGATCGCTATTTATCATTTAATTATTAAAAATAAAACATTGCTTCAACAAGAGATTTTTATACTGTAATGATAATGCCTTAAAATTTACAATCTACGTGATATATCCTTATCGTTAACAAAAATGTGAATTTCGCAAAACTGATACTTACAAAAAAAAACTTTTTATTTTTCGTAATTTCAACATAATATTCTTTGCGTATAGAATTGATAACAAAAATCGCAAACATTTTTGCGAAACCGACATTTTATTTTAGTTTACAGATTAATATCCATTAAAAATTATCCGTGTCTTATTCTATTTTCTGTCAAAAATAACATTCAGTGCGTACTATTCGCATTTGTATCGCAGCAAAATTATTACACCGGCGGAATAAAATAATAATAAAAATGCATGTATACTTTTATCCGGCCGGACGTGTAATTTCTATGGGTATATTTTAGTGTAGTAGAAAAAATATTAACAGCTATTTATGTGTCTTTAGCGATATAGGCCTAGTACCTACCTACGCGCGTTCTCGACCGGAAGATTGTATCAAATGTTACTTAGCAGAATTATAAACAAAAATATTATAATGTATAAAATCGTCAAGTGTCAAAAAGATTCAGTCGTTAAACGTAGGGTTACATAGAAATTCTTATGAATAATTAATTATCATCCTAACCAGCCCAGCCCATAACTGTTCCACTGCATGGTAAAGATATTTTTTTTATTTTATTTTAACGTCTAATAGTTTGCATTATGAAAGACAATGCGTAATCGATGAATTTGTGGGCGTCGATGGCCAGATCTGGAACTATGAGGAATACGGAAAAACACTCAAAGGAGTCTGGGGCCCGATTTTGATGAAAACTAAAACGGCACCATTATGGCATGATTTTTGATAGATCGCAAAGCCTAGCCAAAAAACGAACCCGTTGATTTTGGAATATGACCGCAACCAAAACAAAACACATTATCTCCATTTAAAAATTGACAGACACACTAAGTTCTGAAATATCTACTGCAAGAGACATTTGGTACAATCTCGGTCCAACCCAACTTTGATATTACAACGTTAAATTACTTTGTATCTTATGCCTAACGGAATTAAGTACAATATTGTGTGCTTACAAACTATATTTTTATGAAGTCATTTTTTTACACTTTGTTATATATTTCTCCAACCATTATGGCGAACATTTGATGAAGTCGAGTTTCTTGGTTTAGCGCTTACGTAAATTACGGGCAGTCTTCGACAGACTTTCGACTAAGCTACTATAAGAAAATTTCTTTTTAAAAGATTTTATTTTCGAAAGTCAATCGGAAAATATAAGTCGTTTGCGTCGGCTCATTTTTGAGGATTTTTCGAGCTCATATTTGAATAAAGTTTTGCAGTATTGCCTTTCAGATTTTTCATATTAGATCAAACAAAAGTTATGCCTATTGAAGACGAATGGAGGCAGCGGGAAATATGAAAATCAATAGTAGTTTTCTACCTTTTGGTCCTAGTTAGACAGAAATGTATATATTGGTAGATCGCTTTAATAAAAGTGTTATCATACATGGCGTTGATTTCTTTTTAAATTTAAGTTTTCTCGTTTGAAAGCATTTCTGCAAAACCTTTTGAATTTCCTGCTGCTACCATGCGTTTCCCCCTTAATTTAGCTTAGAAGCTAGATGACGTCAAACAATATACATTGCTGCTTAAACATAGATGCCACGTTCGAACGTATGACCTACACATTGTCATACGTAATTCTCTTTGAATAATTTTGCTGTATAATTCTCTGTCAAATAAAATATGAATCAATGTAGATAGATAATCGATTACCGCATAAACACGTAGAGGAGCCTGGCGTTCTGTAGTTTCTGCCTACCCCCATGGGAAAAGGGCGGGAGTTTATGTAGGAACACGTGAAGACTATGAAGTGGTCAACGCAGAAACTGCACTAACTCGGTGGTGGACACTGTATTATCTAACAGCTCCTGATGATGCCCCGTGGGGTGTGAAACACGTGTAGAGTAGTTGCAATTTTTCACCGCTTGTGTGTAATAGGCATGATGACAGTATTAAAGAACCAAAGAATAAATGGTTTTAGAGGTAAATATAGACACAAAGGATTCTAAAAAATTACCTATTTTTATTAAAACCATTAAGATTAATAAGATTTTCAATAAAATAAAAGTATAAAATGCTGCAATCGGCCATGTTAACTGAAACGTCAATCACAGTGAATGACGTCACGCCTCAGTCAAATGTCAATCATCGCCGTACAATATGGCTTCAACTTATGTCAAATATGCTGAGGCATGACATCAGAATGGCGCCATGACACCCAGCAGCGTTTTCACGGTTAAATCAAATTAGATTAAAATGCAATAATTTGCGGTAAAACATAGTTTATTGCTGAAATAATGTGTTTTTCGGATATAGTAGATGTGTACCTACATTATAAAAGGAGATTTCAAAATCTGTCATCATGCCTATTGATGATGACTACCCTCAGTATTGTGGATTTGGCTAGATATTATACACTCGTGGCAGCTGAATGATGGGGGCAGGCAGATAGTGAAGCCGTCTATATTAGGGGTAATATTGCTGTTATTTCTGACTCCTAGATAATGGGGCACTGCTGTTAATGCTCTTAGCAGTTAGCAGTCGAATAATAGATCCTATTCCTGTTACTCTTAGAACTTTTAACTGTGTTAGAGGGAGTTTCTCTACCTTCCTATCTTCTAGGTGATGAGTCGTGGCGCGTGCAGTCCATACAGTCTCCTGGCGAGTGGCGGCCGGTGTCGTGGCTCATCATCACTATGAGGAGCCCAGTCCTGGAGTCTCGCCCCGGCTGCTAAACGGTGTGTAAGACGATGAGCGATACTGAAGCCGCCACTGCCTTCCAACTGGGTTAGAACGATGATTACTTGTCTGTGAAAGGAATAAAATATTGAACATGATCAGTTATGATATTAATTTAACTGCAAAGCGGTCACTTCGGAATATCGAGAAGTCGGGATAGGTAAGGAAGCAGAGCCTGGAGTTATCATTCGGAGGTGCAGGATCAAATCCTGCTCACTAGTGTATTTTCTTTCCACGAAAATCTATAATCTCATGGTTAAATTACGACACAGTTCAATAGGAGTGTCATCGGTCAACATATATGTACACAGGATTCTAAAAAATGACTTAGTTTTAATAAATACAATAAGATTAATAAAATGCTCAATAAAATAAAAGTATAAAATACTGCAATCGGCCATGTTGACTGAAACGCCAATTACAGCGAATGACGTCAGGCCTCACTTGAATGTCAATCGCTGCCGTGGTTTTGCTTGAACTTTTGTCAAATGATAGGGAAGCGTGACGTCACAACTCATTATAAGCGGCGCCATGAGTGTTTTGGGGCTTAATTCAAATTAGATTAAAATGCAATAATCTGCGTTAAAACAGAGTTTATTGCTGAAATAATATGTTTTTCGGAAATAGTAGATGTATACCTAAATTATAGTCGAAGGCGCTTTCAAAATAAGTCATCATGCCTATTATTGCGTTTATTTAACAATCTTAAAAACATGAATATAAAAGGAGAATATTAGATACAATTAGTACTTAATAACTGCAACGGGGAGAAGCGTGGCTGCCGAGCGTGAGGTCCTGGGTTAGATTCCCAGGTTGGGAAAAGTGTTATTGGGTTTTTCTGTAAGGAAATTCTCATTAACAGCCCGGAGTCAGGAAGTGCTTCCCGTGCTTCGGAGAGCACGTAAAGCCGTCGGTCCTGTACCTGATCTCTCTCCAGTCGTGTCGGGTTGCCGCCCCATCGGAATATGAGAGTGAAAGAAGATGGAGTGCACCTGTGTTTGCGCATACACTAGTGCACTATATCTCCTGCGTACTTGGCTAATCTCCGTGGAGATAGGCCGCCGTGACCGAAATACGGTCGGGAGGAGTATTATATTTAAAAAAATCAATACAACAAATATGACTACGATGGGTGAAAGGGTTTTGGCTCAAGCGACATTTTAGTGAATTATGAAAATTTCTCTAAATGCTGTTGTTATAAGGTTTATTTTTTTAAAGCACAGTAATTAAATTACCCTTGAACCAAATAGCCTTCCACCCATCGACTATATATCTTTCTTACCTGTGTAGCGGAGGCACTGAATCTATAGTTTTAAGCTCGCCTCTGGTAGACACGACGTTGTAACTCTCTTGGCAGTCGCATTTCACGTGAATCCATTTGTCTGTGTGGCGATTTTCTACCATCACCACTAGACCAGCCCAGCCCTGGAACAAATATAAAATATTTAACGTTCTAATAAATGATTTTATTTATGTAAACAGATCTTTTGAATAATAACTTTCGTGAGACACATTCATATTAATTATCGTTTAAAGGGTTTTTTTTAACCTTTTGTGTCCCACTGCTGGCCAAAGGCCTCTCCCTCATCTGGCCAGCGATCTCGGTTCCTTGACGCCTCCATCCAATCTCAGTAGAAAGCGTCGAGGTGATCCCACTACCGTTTCCTATTGACTCGCGACACCGCCGCAGGCTCAGGTCATGACTAAGGGCTCCGTTCGAGTTCGAAACTAGTCGGGAAATCCCGAAAAATGCGCGTGAGACCGTTAAACTATAATTAAGATCTTTTGAAGTTATTTTTTTTTAACATAACATAACATGCATGCATGCAAGTATACGTTAATTATGCTTTTCAAAGATTTATCTTTAATTGTTAAGGTAATTGCATCTTTACGACATTGTATTAACTGCAAAGTTAGTCGTGTCAGTTCAGTCACCTGTAAAGGGACTGAATAGATAGCAATGACGTCGCCAAAAGACGTATAACGCGTAGAAGAAGAATTCGCGATGGTGAGCAGAGGTCGAGATGGCTTAGTGGTCAAAGCGCCTGGAGTATTTATCCGGGAAGCGCAGGTTCGAATCCTGCTCGCGACCGTATTCTGTGTCCACAAAAATTTTGATCATTTGAAGTCATTTTTATAAACCAAATGCCGCCGGCGTTTCCTATCCGAGTATCTCATAAGCAAACCGTATTAAGGTCGAATAAATTTGCTGCATCATTAAAGGTTTTTTTTATATCAACCATATTACCCAGAAAGTCCTACAGCAACACAAAACATATTATTTTAGACTCTATTTCTCAAATAACTTTATGACTGATCATTGACCTCGCTGGATTTAAGCGCTAAGACGCTTCCGTTTTGAGTAAAAGCGACTTCAAATATATCCTTAAACGTGTTGTAGTGTTTTGAAAAGCATTGGGCTGAAGTCTTAATTTTTTTTGGTTGAAACTCGGATTCCGGTGGGTGTTATTTGCTGTGGTTGACGAGAAACGACCTTTGTTTTAATTTCTATTTTTCAAGGCATATAGGCATTACTTGGCCTTCATGTATAAAAAAATATAATTACATATGAAACTTTTTGGCTACCCTTGAGTGTAGGAAAACAAAATGACAGCCGATTTGAGAAATATCATTCTGTTTATAATGGGTAGAGATCAAAGAAGGAATCTATGTGCCTGTTCAACTCAGTGTTTCGGAGATCTATAGGTACTAATTTTGGGTTTAAACCCAGATTTGGGCAGATTTTTGTAGATTTTTATTAAGTTTTATCCAATTAGCTGTTTTTCAGTCTCTTATGCAGTCAAACTTGATAAGTAGCCGACGATGCTTAATTTATTTCTATCTTTTGGTATGACAATATTATTGGTGTCTAAAAATGCCCTGAAATAACACGTTAACCTTGTTTTCATCGGAAAATCTGAGACTTCAGAGCATTCCTCTAAATTCTATGACAAATCTTTTTCAGTCCAAGCTACACGCTTATGGAAAAAATTGCCTGTAACAATAAGACGCGCACAGACATTGAATACTTTCATAAAATTACTGAAAGAGCATTACCTGTCCCTATAAATATCTTTTGTTTATCTTATTATCTTATGTAATAGATTATATACTATTATACTTTATATGTGTATTGTATATATTATATGTATGTATGTATATTTACCCATATTTCATTTATTTAAGTAACATTGTAGTATATTTTTTATGCATTTATATATTTAATAGTACACCACCGACTACCCAAATTCTATTTCTCCTAGTTTTTATTGTCCATCCCAAGGTTGTCTGTTAGAGATCGCTATTAGCGATAAGACCACCCATTGTACCTATAACGTCTATAAACACATTGTCCTGTCTTTGTATTGATATACAATAAAGAATATTTGTATTCAAGATATGTCTTTGAAAAAGCATTAACGCATGCTTAGCGAACTCTAAAGTCCATAAGACGTGTTAAAATATGGAAGAAGAATTCGCGGTGGTGAGCAGAGGTCGAGATGGCTTAGTTGGTCAGAGCGCCTGGAGTATCTATCCGGGAGGCGCAGGTTCGAATCCTGTTCGCGACCGTATTCTTTTTCCATTTAATATTGTAACTTTAGAGTTCGCTAAGCATGCGTTAATGCTTTTTCAAAGACATATCTTGAATTATTAAGGTAATTGCATTCTTTACGACATTGTATTAACTGCAAAGTTAGTCGTGTCGGTTCAGTCACTTGTATAGGTACTGAATTGATTGCAATGACGTCGCCATAAGACGTGTTAAAATATGGAAGAAGAATTCGCGGTGGTGAGCAGAGGTCGAGATGGCTTAGTTGGTCAGAGCGCCTGGAGTATCTATCCGGGAGGTGCAGGTTCGAATCCTGTTCGCGACCGTATTCTTTTTCCATTTAATATTGTAACTTTTGAATATTTGTATTGTATTGTATTGTTATAAATGTTTCTATGAAAAACTTACCTTGGTGAGGTAGTAGGCCGTCATTCCCTGTCGGCCCTCATGGCGTTGTCCCCGGGCCAACGTGAGGCCTATGATAGCGTCCGCCAGTATGTGTGGGTGGAGCGACGGCCTCTCCACCGACAGGGGCTTGGATGAGTGGGCTGCTAACACGTGCCGAGGCCAAAGGCTACTGTCCGCTAGCTCTAGGCCCGTGTGCCAATGGTTGAAGGCTAAGCAAACGACCAGGTAGAAGCCTTTTTCTAGCATTTTATGACAACCGACGAAGCCTCGTACCTGGAAAGAGATAAATTTTGATGTATATTCATGCGATCTGTCTAGCCTTTTCTTACTATTTTAGACTAAGCTTCCAGTCTTCACTCTCGGGTCTCTTTAACCGAACGGAGTACCAAATATATAATAAATACGTTAAACGTAACGTAATATGAAGCAATTCTACTAAACTTCACAATTTAAAAGTCCATATGTATGTAGGAAAATCTATTTTATTGTCGTAAATAACCAATTCATATCTCATTCTTATTTCTAACTAGACCAAAAAACTGAAAGTAAATATATTAAATTTTTATTCAAATTTCTAGCCGCGACTGAGAACTTTTACTGTGGATGGTAATAAAGGGGTCAATCGAATAATATGACTACTACTTATTGCTAGCCTATACCTGTCTTTTACTATGTGCGACGAGCTTGCCGACCTGCGCACTAGGCCCCGACTTAGTTCGGAACACCACCACGCACAGATCTAACTGCGATCGTTGACTTTTGGCAGAGTTCCTGTTAACAAAGACGATAAGTAAGTATTTTTCCGTAGATGCTGCACGGAGATTAGCCGAATAGGCATGAGATATTATAGTGCACAACTGTATGCGCCAATACAGGTGCACTGCCTCTTCCTTCACTCTCATATTCCGATGGGACGGCAATCGGAAACGACCGGAGAGAGATCAGGTGCAGGACCACAGGCTTTACGTGCTCTCCGAAGCACGGGGGTGTCACACCACCAACTTCCTGACTCCGGGCTGCTACTGAGAATTTCCTAACAGAAAAACACAATAACACTTTGTCCGACCTAGGAATCGAACTTAGGACCTCACGCTCAGAAGCCGCGCTTGCGACCGCTAGACCAACGGGGCAGTCAGATGCTACATAGATAATGTATAATTATTCCAATTTTGGAAAAAAAAAAGGGTTGTTCTTAAAGTGGATTTTATTGCACTGCGTTTAGGTTCACAATGCATCTACACACGCGTATTTACCCACGCAACCACGGCGCGTTAAAATATCCGCGCCATCATTCAATTATTCTTATTTTTATAATAAAATAATTAAATTTAATTATCTTTTCCTCGCAAGTAATGGAAAACTTCAAACAAAACGCGTGAGCATTGGTCAATACACAGTCGGTTTCATTACATCCTCGAATACGGCTCGGGCTGTCATCTAACCTCTTTGTGTTGCGTATCGAAAAAAAATAAAAACCATACGGTCTTACTCTCGCCTAAACCACATTATCCTACTCTCACCTTTACCGAGGTCCCGGATTCATTGCAGTAATCATCGCGACCCCGGCAGGTTATGGTCAATTGAAGGGCATTAACGGACACTCCAGGGTTTGTGCAGGCTGGCCGCATTTAGCCGCCAGTTACTCTAGGATGGCGCATGTGGTAAAGAGCATGACATCATAATTAATTGCCGCTCAGTCCCCGGGTTGTTCTAGTTCAGGTCTACAAATTACAATTATCACTACATATTATAAAACAAAGCCCTCCGCCGCGTCTGTCTGTTTGTCTGTTCGCGATAAACTCAAAAGTACTGCACCGATTTTCATGCTGTTTTCACCAATGGATAGAGTGGTTCTCGAGGAAGGTTTTAGTATATAATTTGTCAAGTTTTTACATATTTGTTGGAGGTGTCGGAAAAAAATAAGCCGTCTGAGAGCTATACACGAAAACTCTGCCTAAACCCTTTGAGATAAAACAAAATGATGTATGGTGGAATTGTGTATCTTATATAGGTCTACAGAAAAGTCCGCGATGGCATATGTCTATCTTTTAAGGATAACATACTCTATCCATTTTAATACTTAAAAAAATGGGCAATTATAAAGCGGTAATTGGAAAGCGGGACCGGGATCAAAATTTCATGATTATCTTTGCTCGCGATAACCGACATCCACGCGGGCGAAGCCGTGGGCATCAGTTAGTTACAAATAATAACATTCGTCTATCTTGTCGTTATCATCATGGAAACCTGTATTACCTCTGTCCCTCCTGGAAGAGCGTGAAGTCGACCTCGGTGGGCTGGCTGGCCGTGAGCAGCAGGCACGTGAGGTGGCGCGTGGAGGACATGGGGGGCAGGATGCCGGCCAGCCGGACCTCGTGCCAGCCGACGCGGACTTTACAGATGTCTATACAGTCGAAGTACCTGGGGACAATTGGTATACGTCTTAAGACAATGTACTAAATGCAGTGTGCATTCCCAGATTATTTTAATCACTTATTATTATTTTGGAAACATCGAAAAATTATAGACACGAACGGGACTCCAACCCGCGACCTATTAAAAACCGTTTCATGGCTCTCCCACTGAGCTACCGTGCCATGAGTAAGTATTTATTAATTTTCAAGTTCCTCTCTTCTCGATTTAAGGACAGGCCTGGCGATATCTACTTAGCAATAATAGACATGATGACAGTATTAAAGAATCAAAGAATAAATGGTTTTAGAGAAAAATATATGTACACAGGATTCTAAAAAATGACCTAGTTTTAATAAATACATTAAGATTAATAAGATGTTCAATAAAATAATAGTATAAAATACTGCAATCGGCCATGTTGACTGAAACACCAATTACAGCGTATTGTATATTAATTTTGTCAAATGTTATCGAATCGAGACGTCTCAATTGAGTTTTCTGTTAGGAAATTCCAAGTAGCAGCCCAGAGTTTGGCATTGTGCCCGGTTGATGGCAATAGGCTCACCACCTACTACATGGGACTTAATAACAGCATTGGTGAAATGTGGGTGTACAATCGTGTACACTTCTGCCTACCCCTCGGGGAATACAGGCGTGATGCTATGTTATGTTGTGACACTCAAGAGCATTTTCGCGCTTAATTCAAATTAAATAGATTTAAATGCAATTATCTGCGTTAAAACTAAGTTTATATTGCTCACATAATGTGTTTTTCGGAATTAGTAGACGTGTATCTATAATATAAAAGGAGATTTCAAAATCAATCATCATGCCTATTATAAAGATAACTAAACTCAGCATTACAACTTTACAGTTTTAAGGCGCCGAAACGACATCGAAATCCAAGGTCGCGACCTTTCTCATTCGTGTCTATTATTTTTCAATTTATCCTTAGATAATAATCTATACAAATATATTAAAGCTGAAGAGTTTGTTTGTGTAGGGACTTGTATAGGGACTGAATTGATAGCAATGACGTCGCCATAAGACGTGTTAAAATATGGAAGAAGAATTCGCGGTGGTGAGCAGAGGTCGAGATGACTTAGTGGTCAGAGCGCCTGGAGTATTTATCCGGGAGGCGCAGGTTCGAATCCTGTTCGCGACCGTATTCTTTTTCCATTTAATAATGTAACTATAGAGTTTGTTTGTCTGTTTGTTTGTTTGGTTGAACGCGCTAATCTCAGGAGCTTCTGGTTCGACTTGAAAAAATATTTTTGTGTTGGGTAGTCCATATATCGAGGAAGGCTATGGGCTATATAACATCACGCTACGACTAAGAGGAGCGGAGAATCAATGAAAAATGTTGCAAAAATGGGAAAAAATATTCCTTTTAAGAGCTTCCGTTGCGAACGGTGCGTAAACGGTTAAAGTTACGCAAAAATCATGTATGACAGAATTTATCCACTTTAAGTTAAAAAAAAAAAGTCCGCGATAGCATATGTCTATCTTTTAAGGTTGACGCACTATAACCTTTTTTATGGTTATTTATTTATTTATACTTCTATGTATGGTACATAAGGCGGACTTAATGCCATATGGCATTCTCTGCCAGTCAACATTTAGGTTAAGAACCAATTAAAAAAAAAAAAAACAAATTGGTACAAAAATAAATCTATCATGATTTACAACATCTATAGTATAAATAATCTAAGCAGCATACAGCAAAAACATAGATGTTATAAATATATATAATATTAATATAAATACACATATACTATATATATATACATATATACTATATAAACAATACATGCATAAAATATCAAAATCTATTCAATAGATAATTAAATAAAAGATTATAATCCACCGTAACTATGACCGATTCAATGAATACACCGATTTCAAGTAAAATTCATGTAATTTACGTTTAAACGAAAATGTACTAGGAGCTTTTTTAATATCAAGGGGAAGCACGTTCCAGAGTTTAACAGCTGAGACAGCGAAGGAATTGGAAATGAAACCAGTGCGGTTATCAAATTGGTTTTAAAATAATGCATTATTTGCGAAGGTGTTTTTATAAAAATGATATTAATTCTTATCCAAATAAATACCTTATTCATCACAACTATTTAATTTTGAACAAAATTGCCCGTGACATCATTTGATTTCAATAAATATCTTCGGAGATATCGTTGTTCTAAAATAACTCGGCAACAAAATAATGATCAAGTACCACGCGCGTATTTATAACATAACATTATCACGCCTGTATTCCCCGAAGGAGTAGGCAGAGGTGCTCACAATTGTACTACCACATTTCACCAATGCTGTTATTAAGTCCCATGTAATAGGTGGTGAGCCTATAGCCATCTACCTAATTTCCTAATCGAAAAACCCATTAACACTTTGCCCGACCCGGGAATTGAACCAAGGACCTCATGCTCAGCAGTCGCGCTTGGGACCACTAGACCAACGAGGCAGTTACTGGACGAGTGCGAGCATGGTTCTTTTTGCCGACACGTTTGACGATTTTAAATGACAAATTTGACAAAGTGTTGATAAAACGATTAAATTCAATACAGACAAACTTGTATCGAGTCGCCAAGTTTGTCGAAAAGATCCGTGCTCGGACGCCAGTTCCGGCTTCAATATTGTTTTGTAGGAATTAAATTTAAAGGATGAACTTGTAGCTTGGCACACGTTGTAAGTTATTTAATGCGAGACTTAAATACTAATAAGGCTTACCTAATTATCTTTTATATTAGTGACTGCATCCAAGATCAAGTTGTTCTTACATCCCGCCCAAAATTATATTAACAGAAATAGTAAGAGATATAAAGTTTAAAAGAGTAAGTTTCTTGCCGGTTCTTCTCCATCGGAAACGACTTTTTGGAACCATACACGTAAATTTGGACTTTTCATAAGTGCCTTTGTATGGTTTATATGAAATAAAAACCTTTATCTTTATATATCTAGGTCTGTTAATGCTAACAAGTTGTATCGGCCCAGAACGAACCTTACATTTACATCTAATAATTGTTATATTATGTGCATCAAATTATTTAATAAGATTCCCAATTCCATAAAGTCACTCCCATTTCCTAAATTTAAGCGTACCATAACAAAATTATTATCAGATAGATCTTTTTATAGTTTAAACGAATTTTTATATTATAAGTTGTAATTTCCTAATAGGCAGTCCTATTAATTGAATTGTTTACCTTCAAAACTACTAGATTTAATATGAGGTTTATTTATTTCTTGCCTATTTTTTCTTTTCTTTAATATGTTTAGTTTAAATTATAGTCTACATATGCTCAATAGCTGTAAGAAAATTTGTACGCTGAAATAAGTGGCAGAATAAGAGATACCTACCATTGTTTTGTAAACACCTATTATGTACCTTATGCAAGCAAATAAATGATTTTATGATTTATGCTGCATGCATGTATATATATATATAAGATCCTAACTTATTAGGTAATTTCCTTTTAACGTATGGGGGAACGAGGTGTGGTGTTCCTCCATAGAAAAGGGAGGATCCTCCAACCAGGCGGGTGATATTGCCTGGCGGGCCACGGTAAAACGGTTAATGTCGGGAGGTGGTATATATACGCACTCGTCGTCAAACTTTGATTGCGCGATGCAGAGTGTTGTGCGCGTATTATCTATGTAGCGAGATAGATGTCGCTACAAACGGGTCAATGTGTAAGTGATATGGATTCATTTAAGGTATCAGTTAAATTTTTACAACAATTTTATTTTTTTCTTATCTTTCGCCGTTCTAGGAGCAGTTTTCGTCTTGCTAGTACTATGTTATTTACAAATAATTTCTTATATCAATTTAATTCTTAGCTTAGGTTATGTATTTGACTTATATATTATCCCTTTCAAAGGAAATTACCTAATAAATTAGGACCTTATATATATACTGCATACCTCTAAGATGTTATCATATGTTCTGGCTGGAGGCATCGAAATGCCTCGCCTTAGCTATTGTCCGGTTACGCAGATCAAACCCCTACGGGTCAACAGCAAGACGCCATCACAAAAAAAAAAACTAAGATGTTCCAAAAAATAAAGCTTACTTCAGCACATCATCGAAACTGATCCAGAACACTCCATGGTCATGGTCACTATGAGCCGGCAGTAGCCTAGCCCTCGCCGCATCAGTCCACCTGGCACATCCAGCTGCCCAGGCTCCTCGCCACGTGTAGTGCCCCCAGGGGTTCCGTAGACGAAGTAAACGAGTCGGCGCTCCGGTCCCAGTCCCGCAGACTTCGACTACGTCAAGGACGGAGTAAGCGTGCCGGGGGCGAAGCCCTAACCGCTGGTATTCTTCTTCATCCACCTGGATGAATAAATTAGATTTGATAAACATGACAAAATTACATGGATGCAAAGCAACATTTTTATCGTACAGATAATCTTTCAAATGCATAATTAACGCATGCGTTGCGAACTCGTACGGACGACCGTACCTACGAAGGCAGGATTAGAACCTGCGCCTACCGAATAAATACTCCAAGCGTTTTGACCACTAAGCCATCTCTTCCTCTGCTTTACTACCGCGAATTCTTTCACATTTAATAATACGTCTTTTGGTGACGATATTTCCACAAACATGTATAACTTTAAATTAAAACACGTTGATAAAATTTTTGTTGTTATAATATTGTCGATAACATTATCGACACGAGCACTGTACATCCCTACACTTTGCCGCAAATGCAAGGGAGCGCGCCATATACTCGGTTTGATCACACGTTTAGTATTCCAGTGCAGGACAAAGGCCTTCCATCCTTGCACTTTCCCGGTGAATGGCAGTTTACGGTGCCAGTACTTTAGGTGGGAATCCAGTTCCTTTCGCCATCCCCTTCTGGGGATGTCGGTTCTTGGTGCTCGAAAGCCACAGCAGAACTTACTTAGCCTTTACATCGTGTTAATACATCTGTCTCATTCGTTCAGTGAGAAAACAGTCGGTGCCATGTCGGATCATTCGGAATCGTATTGATTTTCCAACAAAGTGCTAAAGCGTTTACGTACCTGCTCGGCCTTTTGGAAAGCCTAAGATCAAACATGCACAGTTATAATACGACAGGTGTACCATAATTTCAAGGCCTGAGCATCAGGTGCCTTTTTAGATTAGATAACAACGTAACACCATCACCGATAGCACTCTTTAAATATGTACCTTAAATTAAGTATTCAAACCATTCTTAGTGGAAATAAACGTATTTATTATAACCAGTAAGTATCACCTCATGCTCAACAGTTGTGCTTAAGACCTTGGTAATGTTAGTGGGATATGCAATGGTATCTCCGTACCTTCATGTTGCCGCCGCCGCAGCTGGCGCCCATGAGGAAGCAGGCCTGGCGCGAGGACAGCAGCTGCGCCCACACCAGGTCACGGTCCAGCTGCTCCAGCGGCGCCCCCCCGCCCGCGCCGCCCGCGCCGCCCGCCTGCAGCGACACGGACTCGCACGGCGCGCCCGTCAGCGTGCACAGCCCTGCCACGTACGGGGACCACATGGTAAACAAACAACAACTAACAATTCAAGATAAATCTTTGAAAAGCATTAACGCGTTCTCAGCGAACTCTAATATTAAATGAAAAAGAATACGATCGCGAGCAGGATAGATACTCCAGGCGCTATGACCAATAAGCGTCTTGACCTCTAGAGGCCATTTAATATTATAAGAAGAAAGAACTTTTTTTTTCGTAGAGCAGTGATAGCCTAATGGTATGACTGACTGACAAGTCAAAGTTCGCAAGTTCGAATCCAATTCACGCACCAGTCTTTTCGAAGTCATGTGCGTATTATGAATTAATTATCACTTGCTTGAAACAATGAAGGAAAACATCGCGAGGAAACCAGCACACCTGAGAAATGTTCTCGATGGCGTGTAAAGTCATGACACAGACCTACTGGTGGTTTAAACTCTGACACTAGGTTGTTCATCAACCACACGATAAGAAGATGTATTTTCGTAAAACTTTTCGAGGAAATAAGTATTTTTTTTCCAAGACGCGATCCGGTACGAAAAATATGAAAGTCAAAACCAAGATATGTAATTCATATGAGGATTTTCGCGTGGTCTACCCCAATATTCGTCGTATTCCCTAAGAATATAACAGATAAAGTTATTATATTAAATGGAAAAAGAATACGGTCGCGAACAGGATTTGAACATGCGCCTCCCAGATAAATACTCCAGGCGCTCTGACCACTAAGTCATCTCGACTTCTGCTCACCACCGCGAATTCTTCTTCCATACCTTAACACGTCTTATGGCGACGTCATTGCTATCAATACCAATGCTATCAATATCAGTCCTTATACGGGTGACCGAAAATTTAATATAATAACTTTAAAGTTCGCTAAGTTAATGCTTTTCAAAGATTTATCTTGAATATAACAGATTTTTACTTACCGTATAAAAACTTGTAATTGAATCATTTTGTCTTTTGTGGCGTTACATGTTATATATTTGAAGAAATTTGTGCAGCTCGGTTCGCAATCAGATGTCTGCTCTGTAATTGGAATAGTTAATAAAGTGTCCTACCTTCAATAGCTCTTCCAGAGACTAAAGCTTCGTAACATCCGTGTAGTTTGGCGACCGCCTTCTCTATTAGCGGCACCCATAGTTGTTTTCTTTTCGCCTGAAATACATATTATTTAATTAATTCTAAATAGTGTGCGTGTGGACTGATAAAATTCAAGAGGAAAAAAATATATATTCACGTTCTTTTTAAGCTTTTTTTTGCCTAATTTGTCTTAAAATTGAGTTTTATAGTCTTCATATTAGGCTGTTTCGACGAAATAACAGCCGAACATATCGATTGAGGATCGAGGTTAAGCTGCGCTTGCCGCGGTTGGTCTGTGGATGGGTGACCATCATTTCCCTCCGTGCCTCGGAGAGCACGTTAAGCCGTCGGCCGGTTGTCAAATTAAGATCTATGACAGCCGTTACGGGTTGTCAGAGGCCTGAAAGTTTGACAACCAGTTACTGGGTAGTGGAGGTCAGATTATGCAGTCGCTCCATGTAAAATACTGGTATTAAGCTGCATCCGGTTTGACTGGAAGCCGACCCCAATGTATATGGGAAAAGGCTAGGCAGATAAATATATATGCCGCAGATGGATTGTAGAATCAGCTGTTTTACAAAAATGACATCCTCTTCGTGTTTCGGCTTCGTTTTTCTAACCTTACAGACACAAAAATAGGAGCCCCGCCAAGCAGGGCTCCGTCGACCCAGCCACGGAAAGTCAAATCAGAATAAAATATATTTTTTTACCATTTTTTTATATTTTTTAATATCCATTTAATATACCTATACAATAAACAAACCTGTCCCACAGTAGATATGTCATTCTGCATTACGTCTAAAGGTGGGTAGCAGTTTTGTTAAACTTATCGCAATGGCAATCCAGCTGAACGTCGTTCAGCTGTTTTATAAAACAGTACTGTTTTGTAAATCAGCTAGCAGTTTTGTAAAACAGCGGATTCTACAATCCATCTGCGATATATATATATATATATATATTAGGCTGTTTCATATCTGCGTCAGTCACTTTCTTCTCGACACGCGCGCATACAACATAGGTTACGCGCGACATTATTTACACATTACATCAAGTTTGTGAATTTTTATTAATTTTCTAGCAATTATGTTGAAATACTTTGTAAAAAACGCGCGAGCATTGGTCATAACACTCTTGGCTCTACTACGTCTCGGCTTCGACTCGGGCTGCAATCCAGCTTCGGGTATACCAACTTAGGTCACTTAGGTTTAATATTGTATAGGTGGATAATAGAATTGCTTTACCACCCTGATTCTTAATTTCGATTGCACATCATAAAATTATAAGGTCCATTTTAGCTTACAAGAATTTTTTTTTTGATTTTCCTTAAAAAATCTTATAATTTAGCTCGTTAACATTTCTATATGTTTTACGGGGCCTTTTGGTAATCTGAACTTCAGGCATGCACAGTTATAACATGACATATGTATTATCGCGGCCCTTTCCGCTTGCCCACTTAAAATTTTATTCTTGTAAATCCTGCGCCGGCAGTGATGCCAACTTAGCAACTTTATAGCTAGATCTAGCAATTATTCGGTGTCAGGCAGCTACAATATAATAAAACTTGTAGTTAAATTTGTTAGCTACTTTTACTAACTACTTTTCACGTGACGTAAATACTTTAGAGATTCTGTAATACATCACCGTCTTTCAAGAAAAAACTAAACGTGGTGTATGGGACTGAGTTGGAATGATAAATCCATGGTTTCATCTAATAGTTCCCTAGCCATTTATCATCTTTATCAAAATATGACCTAAAATAAATGTTTGCTCCACAGTTAAACTTCAACAACTGACCTAATATGTAGCCTATTCGTAGTATTCGTGTTCGCCCTACAACAGTATGACAACTCTAAACATAATCGACTGCTTCAGAGACTTCCTCAGGAATACTCTCTAGTTCAATTTAAAATACGATTTTCATAATTTGACGATTATTTTATTGGAACCTACCGAAGAAGTAACAATTAGGTCTTGCAAACTTACCTGTGAATAAACCAAATGCCCTTTCTTGTTGGCAGGCAGCAGATCATCCACAGTAACAGTAAGCCACCGTCCGTCCTTACACAGTCTCAGTTGATACGCGCCCACACTCGGTTCCCCACGAACAACCACCCCACGAACTAACGAGGAACGTTCTGCCAGAACTGCTAATGCTGATAGGAGCCAGCAGTTGCCTAGGACACCTGGAGTGAAAGTAATAATAATTATTTAAAGTTATTATATTAAATGGAAAAAGAATACGGTCGCGAACAGTACGCTATCTCGACCTCTGCTCACCACCGCCATAAGACGTGATAAAATATGGAAGAAGAATCCGCGAATTTTTCCATGTAATATAATAACTTTAGAGTATGCTAGGCATGCGTTAATGCTATTCAAAGATTTATCTTGAATAATTATTTATTTAAAAAAGGTCAAATGAAGGGTACAGGTAAATAACAGTAAATGTTACAATTCGCTGTTTTTTTTATAGAATCATATCTTTGTCTATGGTATTTTGAATTCCAATCTATAGAATTTAAAAAAAGTTAACAGATGGCGCCAAAACTGCAGTTTGTTCTAATTCAAAAATATATTATATTATCTCTTAGCGGCTAAATACAGTAAAAGAAAAGAAAAACAAGTAAACAAAGATGAAACTTAATATTTTGTTAAAAATGAACTTTATTCCTTTAGTTTGAAAAATTCACGCTGTATTTATAATAATACATTACCCATTTTTACATGTTTCTGTGGTCTTTATTTGTATTTGGTGTTAGCTGCAATACATAAAGTTAGTCTTCGGGCTGTTATCACTGACCTTGCGAGATATCAGAAGGCCTGGGGTCCCGGAACACGACCCAGGGCAGGCGATGGTCGGCGTCCACGTGTATCTGGTGCGGCCGGAGCCAGCGGCTGGCCGCGCCTGTCTCCAGCCCGCCGCTGTAGTACAGCGAGCGGGGCGACGCCGGGAATGATGAGTCAACGTACGGTTCACCCGTCTGGAACACATATTAGGTAGTCGTGTGGTTGACGAAGAACCTAGTGTCAGAGTTTAAACCACCCGTAGGTCTCTGACATGGCTTTACACACCATCGAGAACATCTCTCAGATGTGTTGGTTTCCACACGATGTTTTCCTTCATCATTTTAAGTAAGTGATAATTAATTTATAATACGTCTTCGATAAGACAGTGGTGCGTGCCTTGGATTCGAAATTGCGGACTTGTTAGTCCTACGATCACCACTAGGCTATCACTGCTCACTAACATTTCACGTTATATCGAATTAAATAGTATTTAGGAAAACATTAAAAAGGAGATGGATACTAGCGTGGCTTGAACCAGCGACACTCGTAGAACCGTTGCTGCTAGCTAGGGCAAAATGAAGACGGAAATCTCGAAGAGTATTTAGTCAATTGGACGACATTTTAACAATGTCTGAAAACCCACCTCAATTTTGCCCACCATTACATATTGAGCTGAGACGTGGACGATAACACAGGAAGCTGAGACGAGTTTCACAGAGAGCCAAGAAGCGTTCCATTCTCGACATAAAACTGAGAAACTGAGTACGATCCAAAGACTTAAGGTCTTTGACGTTCAAAAACAAGTTATGGAACTCAAATAGAGTTGGGCAAGACATCGGGCAAGGCATAATGATCACAGGTGGAGCATCCAGTGGCATCCAAGAACTGGAGATGGGCGGAAGATCGGTAGAAAAACCTGGATGAGACTAACGCACGAGCGTGGAGGTTGGCACAACCTGAGAGGCGTAGCCCAGCAAAGAGTAAAATCGGGCTGTGGTGATGATGATGAAAAATAACATAATTATAATTTGAATATATCTCTGTCTATCCTTTTCCCAATTACATTGGGGTCGGCTTCCAGTCAAACCGGATGCAGCTTAATACCAGTATTTTACATAGAGCAACTGCCTATCTGACCTCCACAACCCAGTTACTGGGTAACACGATATCTCGTGGTATGACTGGTTGTCACACTTTCAGGCCTCTGACTACCCGTAACGGCTGTCATAGATCTTAATTTGACAACCGGGACAGACTGCTTAACGTGTTCTCCGAGGCACGGGGTCTCGGCACGAAATGATGGTCACCCATCGTTATAATTTGAATAGATCTATAAAAATAGGTGTAACTCGACTTTGCATAAACTATCTCAGTTCTTTGTCCCAGAAAATTACTTCCGTAGCAGGAAATATAAATTGTTTACAGTGCATTCATATCGCACTGTTACGCGTGAACTCTCCAGTGCCTCGCACTCTTGCAGCACTTACGAACTCCTGGATTCTAATCCGAATCACGATATACCTATTTGTGGACGAATGGACGAAGATTTTGTCGGTATAATCATTGCGAAAAGGCTTTATAAATGTATTGTTTTGATTATTATTTTTATTTTGTTCTATCAGTTTCTTCAATCCTTAATTACTGTAATTGGTCTCAAACTATACATATAAAGAAAAATTAATAAAATGAATTGGCACAAAATATCTACTCACTGCTAAGGCATAAGGCAGGTTTGTTACTATGGACACATTTTTAAAAAGGGATTGATGTGAATAAGTATAGTCCTGAAATGGTCAGAGAAATAATAGATTATAATCGTATTATCATACCAATACTATAAATGCGAAAATTTGCGAGCCTGTATGGATGTTTGTTACTCTTTCACGCAATAATTACCGAATGGATTTCAATGAATTTTGGCACACAGATAGTTTATAACCTAGATGAATACTTAAGTCCACAGAGACAACGTTGAGGGCACGGACCTGAAAAAAAATACGGACGAACGTTGCATACGGCATGTGAGAAGCATGCCTAGTCATCAAAAACGAACTAAACGCATACAAATACATAAAACTCATCCAAACGGCGCCAGTACGCTGCGGGAGTCAACGCCGATGACATACTTCTCG
Source organism: Xylocampa areola (assembly GCA_935421205.1). Lineage (NCBI taxonomy): Eukaryota > Metazoa > Arthropoda > Insecta > Lepidoptera > Noctuidae > Xylocampa > Xylocampa areola. Next base: position 2,523,476 of record OW285216.1, read on the forward strand.
TAGCGCGCAAACTTTTTTAACCTTTGCTTCATTCATGTGAAGGCAAGGTTACATCCGTTTTTTTTTAAGTCTGTGGTTGAGGGTAGAAGCTAGTAATTACTAACCGAGGCACACTGCGCCAGCACCTCCTGCCACTGCGTCCAGGCGTGGCTCTCCTCGCTGAGCCGCAGGATCTCCATGGGAGTGCTCTCCTGTCGCTCGCCGTCGGAACCTTCCGCTGTCAACAATAATAATAGTATACTCGAACTGTATTTCAGTCACGGCCGCCTATCTCCACGGAGATAAGCCAAGTACGCAGGAGATATAATAGTGCACAAGTGTACACGCAAACCCAGGTGCACTCCCTCTTCCTTCACTCTCATAGTTTTATGGGACGGCAATCAGACACGACCGGAGAGAGATCAGGCGCAGGACCGACGCACGGGCTGTCACAACCAAACACCAACTTCCTAACTCCGGGCTGTTACTAAGAATTTCCTAACAGAAAAACCCAATAACACTGCCCGACCTGGGAATCGAACCCAGGACCTCGCGCTCGGCAGCCGCGCGACCACTAGACCAACGAGACAGTCAACAACAATATAAGGTCTTTCACTTATCTTCGCGTCCGTCTAATGATTAGACGGACGATTTTTAACCTAATCCGATCTCCAAACGGTTATAAACAATTAATTTTCTTACTAATATTTGACATTTTCGCGATCACTACCCATTATATTAAATAAATAAATTTTTAAGTGAATCAATAGAAATAAAAAGAAGTTATTTAGTACTGGATACAGTGATAGCAAATTGTAGTTAACTCAATAAACACAAAAAAATATTTAAAAAGTACGATCCAATCACGGACCGAAAAAATACGGACGTAGCGTTGCGTACGACATGTGAGAAGCATGCCTAGTCATCCAATTTCGCGAGTCATACACGAGCTAAACGCATACAAATACTTAAAACTCATCCACTCGGCGCCAGTACGCTGCGTAATCTATGCTTCGCTTATGACAAGGCAAGGTTACATCCGTATTTTATTCAGATCCATTGATTCAATAGGCATGATGACAGATTTTGAAATATCCTTTTACAATATAGGTACACGTCTACTATATCCGAAAAACACATTATTGCAGCAATAAACTAAATGCAAATTATTGCATTTTAATCTATCTAATTTGATTTAACGTCAACGTCTTGACGTCATGCCTCAGCATATTTGACATAAGTTGAAGCCATAATGTATGGCGATGATTGACATTTGACTGAGGCGTGACTTCATTCACTGTGATAGACGTTTCAGTTAACGTGCAGCATTTTATACTTTTATTTTATTGAAAATCTTATTAATCTTAATGGTTTTAATAAAACTAGGTATTTTTTTTGAATCCTTTGTGTCTATATTTACCTCTAAAACCATATATTCTTTGGTTTTTTAATACTGTCATCATGCCTATTATTAAACCCTACTAGCGGCCTTCCTCGGCTTTGCACGGGTAGCACTAACATATATAGCCGAATGATTTCAGGGTTTTTGCGACTTCGTCAACAATTATCGTCATATATCAGCCAATTTACACAAAATCTTAACAAATTATATACTTAAACCTTCCTCATGAATCACTCTGTCTATTGGTGAAATTGTAATTGAAACTGCATGAAAATCCGTTCAGTCGTTTTTGAGTTTATCGCGAACAGACAGACAGACGCGGCAGGGGACTTTGTTTTATAATGTGTAGTGAAGTGTGCCCGTACCGAAAGGGTTAAGATCAATTATTGCCATACTAAACATAGTGCTACTTTACTATAAAAGTGTTACTTACGCGAGTCCTCGTCGTCTAAGGAAGGTTGGTCGGGCGCGGCCGGTAATAGCCTGGTCTTGGGCGACTGGCACATCTCACATGACACTGCTGACCCACTGTTCACGTATGTACATTCCGAACACGGCCATTCTGTTGTTTCTGGTCTGAAATAAAGAAAATAACCAAGAAAATTAAATGCTTTTTTTTATGGTATGCTTTTATTTGTCTTTCTTGTTTCTAGCTTTTTTTGTTATAATGTTAGTCTCAGTAACAGCCGCATAGATCGATCGATGTTAAGCTGCATTTGCCGCGGTCGGTCTGTGGATGGGTCACCAACATTTTCATACCGAGACCCCTCCGTGCTCGGAGAGCACATTGAGCTGTCGGTCCAGGTTGTCAAATTAAGGTCTATGACAGCCGTTACGGGTAGTCAGAGGCCTGAAAGTCTAACAACCAGTCATACCACGAGATATCGTGCTACCCAGTAATTGGGTGGGAGGTCAGATAGTCAGTCGCTCCATGGAAAATACTGATATTAAGCTGCATCCGGTTTGAGTGGATGCCGACCCCAATGTGATTGAGAAAAGGCTAGGCAGATATAGTATATTTTGTTACTAGATTTTATTACCTGTATTTTTTTTTACTAGTCTTTACTTTTAACAGCCTTTGACTTAAGCAGTTTGTAGAGGCCCAGCTGCAGAGCAAAGGCCTCTTCTCATACAGAGAAGGCACGAGCATTGATCACCACGCTAACTCACAGCGGGTTAATAGTAGAGCGAGAAATTGTTTTGCAATTTGTGTCTAATAATCACTAATCCGAATTCTTCCTCCACATTAATACGTCTTATGGTGACGTCATCGCCGTCTTCACCCACTGTGTAACATAAATACTTATTTCTAAATAAATATATTATATACAAATATATAAATACCTTAGATTAACATACTTGGGCTCGGGCGGCGGCGTTTTATGCCGTGAACCGCGCCGCGGTAGTGCAGGAGTTTGTCGCGTGCTTCTACGGGGCGAGGGGCTACGACCCGCTGGAGAATAACACACGATAAATAATTACATGATGAAATTAATTACAAAATTATAAATATATATATATATAATTATAAATCTAGGCCGGCCATGAATGTTTTTTTGAACCTTTTAGTGTAACATAGCCACTACAATTATTATCATTTTAATGTAAGGATTTTAACGATACCCCATACATATTAATGAGTTCAGGCGTTTAGAAGTTATGTTGAAACAAGGAAACTCACAAACATACACACATGAACCATAAAAACATAACACTCCTTTTTTAGGTAGTCGTGTAATAAAATGTATAAAACGTTGTTCTTGCATTGCATTATTGCACTACTTTAAGGTTCATAATACAGCATATTACGCGTGTTTTTCACTTTACCTGACCGCACTAGTGGTAACGCTTATCTATCTCCAGTGTAGTGCCCACTATTACAATGAACTATTTCAACACACTTGCTCGTAAAGTGACTCTTATTGCATTGCTTTTAGATTCAGATTACAGCTATTACTGCCCGTGACTTTTGTTTAAATTACCGATCTAACGCGATTATTTAGTACGAGTTGGTGCATGCGATGGCATGACAAACTAGTGACCCCCCCCCCCCCGGCTTTAAGCGAGTACAATTTACTAATGAAGAAACAGAATTTCCTAATTTATGAATTTTCCAAAAAAAATCTTTCTTACAAACCATGTTTGTCAAGACATGAAAGAAAATGAACACAAAAAAAAAAGTCAAAGTGGTCGAGCCGACTTTCATACATGCGCCAATTGATTTTTATTTATTTTGATTATATAACATAACATAGCATCACGCCTGTATTCCCCGAAGGGGTAGGCAGAGGTGTACATAGTTGTACACCCACATTTCACCAATGCTGTTATTAAGTCCCATGTTATAGGTGGTGAGCCTATTGCCATCTACCGGGCACAATTCTAAACTCCGGGCTGCTATGGATAATTTCTAAATATCAAAACTCAATAACACAGACTGCCTCGTTGGTCTAGTGGTCCCAAGCGCGACTGCTGTGCATAAGGTTCTGGGTTCGATTCCCGGCTCGGGCAAAGTGTTATTCGGTTTATTTTGAAATTAATCAAAATAAACCGAATAACACTTTGCCCTTTGATTTTATATACTATTCAATTTTTACTCGCCAGTGTGTTGAAAAACGTTTGATACTCGTGAGCTTTAGTAATACACTCTCGGCTTACTGACATAGGTTCACACCAATGCGAAATGAAGCATTACGATTTGGCATCGTACCGTATGCTAAACTCAAACTTTTATTTGCTATATATAATTATATTTTTTAATACATGTTGAGGCCATGTAATGCCTATATTAATTTCTATTTTTCAAAGAAACATTGAAAAAATAATAGACAAGAACTGTAATGATTACTAGATAAATATCACCAGGCGTCTCCTTAAGACGCATACAAAGAGGATTGAAAATTCAATAAGTTTGAACACGACAAGGTAGCTCAGTTGGTAAAGTGATGACACGGAACGTCAAAGGTCGCGGGTTCAAGCCCCGTTCTTGTCTATTATTTTTTCAATGTTTCTTTGAAAAATAGAAATTAATATAGGCATTACATGTCCTCAACATGTATTAAAAAATATAATTATATAAGATTTATAAAGGATTGGGATGTTGTTCGGCGATTTACAACTGTAAAGTGGTAACGCTGAGTTTAGTAAATCTGTAATGATTACTAGATAAATATCACCAGGCGTCTCCTTAAGACGTATACAAAGAGGATTGAAAATTCAATAGGTTTGAACACGACAAGGTAGCTCAGTTGGTAGAGTGATGACACGGAACGTCAAAGGTCGCGGGTTCAAGCCCCGTTCTTGTCTATTATTTTTTCAATGTTTCTTTGAAAAATAGAAATTTTATTTGCTATCCGCAATGGTATTAAACGATGGTTAAGAAAATAATGTAGTACATCGTGGACCCTGTTGAGCACGCAAACATTAGGAGAGAGGAAGAGCATTGGTAAGAAGGTACTTATAGAATTGGTAAGTAATTATTTTTATTTATTAAAATATCTACATAAATAAATGATATACTATATATGTAGTAGAACACCTAATTAGTATTCTTAATTTAATATTTATTGTTAGTATAGTTCAAGATAAATCTTTGAAAAGCATTAACGCATGCTTAGCGAACTCTAAAGTTATTATATTAAATGGAAAAAGAATACGATCGCGAACAGGATTCGAACCACTAAGCCATGGCTCTGACCACTAAGCCATCTCGACCTGTCGAGATGGCTTAGTGGTCAGAGCGCCTGGAGTATTCATCCGGGAGGCGCAGGTTCGAATCCTGTTCGCGACCGTATTCTTTTTCCATTTAATGTAAGTATAGTTTTTAGTATTTATATTTATTATTTTTAAAGAAAAGATGGATGGCTTGTGTGATCGATGACATGAAAAGGGGGTGAACGATATAGGGACGGCTAACAGGGAAGAATGGAAGAGACAAACATATTGCGCCGACCCCAAATAGCTTGGGACCAGGGCAGGAAGATATTTATTATTTTTAATTATAATTGTAGCACCAAATAAGGAACAAAAGTGAACATAGCAATAATATCAAGCATGTATCTCCGAAGGGTTAGGTAGAGATGTAATATTCTCCACATACTTTTTTAGGAGAAGTTCGCGACATTTTTGCTGAATAGTCAGCCTATTATGTACGGTCAGCAAGCATCCCTAATCATCCACATTCATACAAAAAAATTGCCGTAAATTTATTTTCAATATACTCACTGGCTCCATGGTTAGCTTCACTCACTGGTACAGTCAGTCCATGTTTCGGCACCGGCGGCGTCTTGCATGCTAGACATAGGTTCGCCGATAAAGGGTTCTGTAGCGTGCAAGAACTACACGACCTGGAATACAGAGAACGAATGATAGTTTAAGTGGATTTGATAGCGTAGGCATGATTTAAGGGACTGTATAAACTATACATTATTAGGGTTACAGACAAATTTTCAGAAAGAAAAATAAATAAAGAAGAAATGAAGAAGAATGAAAGAAAAAAGAAAGATGAAAGAAAGAAGAAGAAAGAAAGATGAAAGAAAGAAATAAGAAAATCTTCAAGATAAATCTTTGAAAAGCATTAACGCATGCTTAGCGAACTCTAAAGTTATTATATTAAATGGAAAAAGAATACGGTCGCGAACAGGATTCGAACCCGCGCCTCCCGGATGAATACTCCAGGCGCTCTGACCACTAAGCCATCTCGACCTCTGCTCACCACCGCGAATTCTTCTTCCATATTTTGACACGTCTTATGGCGGCGTTATTGCTATCAATTCAGTCCCTATACGGATGACCGAACCGACAAGACTAACTTTGCAGTTAATACAATGTCGTAAAGAATGCAATTGCAAATCTTAATAATTCAAGATGAATCTTTGAAAAGCATTAACGCATGCTTAGCGAACTTTATAGTTATTATATTAAATAGAAAAAGAATACGGTCGCGAACAGAATTCGAACCCGCGCCTGCCGGATGAATACTCCAGGCTTTAAGAAAATCTTACTAATATTATAAATGTGAAAGTTTGTGAGGATGGGTGGATATTTGTTACTCTATAACGTAATATCTCCTGAACGGATATGAATGAAAATTGGCACAGAGATAGTTTATAACCTGGATTAACACATAGGATACTTTTTATCCCGGATGGACCCAATTATACAGTCCACGCAGACGAAGTCGCGGGCAGAAGCTAGTAATTGATAATTATAATGATTTAGTGATATGATATATTTCCATTACTTTAAAAAGAATTAGTTCCTTTACTATTAATTATTGTTCAACGGTTATTACTCCCATGCATTCTTCGGGATCGCCCGACTAGTTTTGTTAGTTAATATAAAAATAATTAAAACAAATGTGTCTCACGAAAGTTAAAAAACAAGAACACTATACTATACCAGAAATTATGCGGCTGCGGTCTGGAGCCGGCGCAGGCTGCGCAAGCGGCGGCCGTCGACTCATTGACTAGTGTGCACCGAGTACATGACCAGGTTATTATAGCTGGAGTTGGCGCTGGCGTGGAATCTGACGGTAAACAGTAAAAAAAATAACAAAGCCTTGGGATATGTTACGGTTTACTGACCCACGTTGGGCGCCATTTGTATTTGAATTAAATTTATGTTTTTCATATAATTTTGACTACTTTGAAAGCTCAGACGTATCTGACGCTGACTGTACACGAAAGCAGAAAAGATACATATTTTTAGACATTTTATTATAATATCACAAGAGTAAAAAGTCAACATTACTTACCCACTGCAAACAATAGCTCATCACTGTTGAGGTCATGGTCTAAGGACGCTATCGGTACGGTCAACTTCTTCGGCTCCCGGTTGGCCTCCACCTTGCTACTGCCGCAAGCTTCCGATGATGTGTTACTTGTACGTGAACTGAAGATAACAATAAAATATGACTTAGAATGGTTCCATCAGTTCCTTAAATTCATTTCAAGGGCCTAACTCTAGGAATTTACCATTTTTAGGGTACCATTCCTCAAAAGGAAAAAGGGTCCCCTCAGTTCGCTGTCCGTCTGTCTATGTCTTTTTTTTATGGGATAGGAGGCTACCTAGCAGACGGCTCGCCTGATGGTAAGCGATTACCGCCACCCATGGACACCCAACACCAGAGGAGTCGCAAGTCTGTTGCCGGCCTTTTAAAGGGTTTCGGCCTCCGGTACCCTCATTCACTCGGCGAAACAAGCGTTGTTTCTCGCCGGTTTTCTGTGAGGCCGTGGTATCAATCAGGTCGAGCCGGCCCATTCGTGCCGAAACATGGCTCTCCCACGGTAAAAACGGTACACGATACTGTCTGTCAAGACCCTATCACAGGAACGCGTGAAGTTATCAAATTTAGTTAATTAATCTACGGTCGCAGCTGTGCAATAATCATGTTTCTAAGTCAACACCATTTTATTTAAATTAGCAGACTTGGGGTAGTGGTAGAAACAAATCAATCTTTCAAACGCATTGACGCATCAGTAGCGAACACTTAAGTTACAAATTACAGTAGGGGGGAAAATACAGTCGTGAGCAGAATCTAGCCACAAAGTCAGGAAATGAATGAAAATTCTGACCTCTATTAAGTGCCTTTATATGGTTTATATGAGATCAAAACTTTGGGCTTTTTGACATTGGAACAGATAGCGATGACGTCAACGTGAAATGTATTACGATATGAACGAAGAATTCTATATAGTGAGGTCAGTGGGCTTACTCTTGAAAATAATTCCGCCTGATTGTCATTAGAAATATGTCAGTTCGTACTTTTAAATGCCAAAATTTCTAAAAAATAATTATAGATTCGGGATAATATGAAGACAACATGCTTTAAAATTGAGGCAACTATAATGTAGGTAAATTTATTTTAAAATTACGCGTTGTATTAAGGCGTCTATTTAATATTGGAATTCGATTGGAATTGGTATTAGTTTCAAGAGTAACCCCACAGGTCGGGATAACACGGTTCGCATCCGGGGGGCGTAGGTTCAAATCCTGCTTAAGATTATATTCATATAATGTATCATGTAAACGGTAAAATAATCGTATTAATTAAATGAACATGAAACATCGCGAGGAAATATGAAGCTCTTAATCGCTAAACGGCAGCGTGGTGATGTATGCTCGTGCCTTCTTGCATTTATGTCGCAAAATAACAAGGTCTATTTTAACTTACAAGATCAAAGTGACAGTGAGATACTGTCAGCCTTAGCAGTGTTCGCAACCATACGTTAATTATCGTACCCATACGATAATTTCATGCCTACGGACGATGTATGATATCATTATTATCGTACGCAGATGGTACTATAATTTTCATTATGCTATATATTAATTAATCACAGTGATTATTTTGAAAAGTACGTGTAGTTTGCTCCATGTAATAATTAATTTTAGCATACGCAAAAATTGTTTTATTTATTGTCTTATTGTTTAAATAAAACGTGGCCCCACACTAGGAATCTCTTCCTGTATCGTGGGTGCGTTTACAGACATAATTCTCACAAGCACACACACATATGCAAATAAATATTTTCTTTCTTTCTTTCACACTCAGACCCGGAGCAATTATCTATAGATCGTACAAATATTTGCTCCGTGCAGGAATCGAACCTGCGACACGCAGCACAGCAGTTGGTCTCTCGACCACTGCGCCAACCGCGCTGTCAAAATAATGATATCCCATTATATTAAAATATTGATATCACATTTAATAAGATTCATTTTGCTCCATGTACGATAACTCTACGGTACTGGTACTATAGTTTTCTTGCTTGTAGTTGTGAACACTGAGCCTTATTGACATTTTAATTAACTGGAACTTCTTGTTTTCAATGGTTAAGATATTTCTTGGTCGACCAAAAAAAAAAGGTATAATAATGGGAATTAGTAACCAAATATCTCAAGCACTTTCTTGCGCTTTAATGCGCTATACGGCTGTGCTTGCCACCAAATAAAACATGATTATTATATAAACTCACCTATTATGCGGTGCATCAACCACATCTCTTGTCGCCAACGTCACAGCCGCGTGTGGAGGTCTTCCACTGCGACATACGTCACAGCAGCGCGCCCACCACGCGTTGTACGCGAACCAACACTCGCTGCACTGCCACATGCGGGTCTCACGACTGCACACAGCCGGCAATGGACATCACGTTAACAATAACACACGATAAGCCACGCTATGTACGCGAAACAACACTCACTGCACTGCCACATAACAATATAGCATCACGTCTGTATTCCCCGAAGGATAAAGGCAGAGTTCTACAGCTGTAGTACCGTATTTCGTCAATTCAGTAATTAAGGCCAAACTCCGGGCTGCTAAGTACTTAAAATTAAAACTCTTACAGAAAAACCCAGTAATACCTTGCGCGACCGTGAATCGAACCCAGGACCCCACGATCAGTAGCTGTGCTTACGACTACTAGACTAGATCAAAGACTCGATCAAAACCAATCAAATAATGCCGTCTAAATTTTGTTTTATTGAATGAATGATTGAGGAAACATTTGTTTTGTAACCGATAAACTCTGAAACTACTGCACCGATTTTAATAATTCTGTCACCATTAGAAAGCCACTTTATCCAGAAGTAACATTAGCTAGCTATTTTATTTCAGCACCAAATAAAAAGCGGTGCTACAAGTGCGAAGCCGGGGAACATCGCTAGTCTAACATAAATAGGGCACAACTCCTGAACATGTCCAGAGAATAGGGACAAAGTATTAAATCAATTGAATGGAAATCATTCATCCTATTCAACATTCATATTTATTAAATTCATTGAACTCATTAATGCTTGCATGTTTCTGTCAAGGTAAGTTGTTAACACCTTGATTTAATATGCATATTTTCTATGCAAACATGTTTTTATTGGATTATTACATTTAAATCTGTATAATAATATGTAAGGGAACACTTTGTAGCCTTTTTGAAGCATATTGCGCGCACGGTGTGTGAGATTTAGCATAAAGTTAATATGGACGAGTGTAGAAACCTTTTAGTATATATGTCGCAGATGAATGGTCGAATCCGCTGTTTTACAAAACTGCTAGCTGATTTACAAAACAGTACTGTTTTATAAAACAGCTGAACGACGTTCAGCTGGATTGCCATTGCGATACGTTTAACAAACAGCTACCCACCATTAGACGTAATGCAGAATGACATATCTACACAGGGACAGGTTTGTTTATTGTATAGGTATATTAAATGGACAGTCACCACTCAAGCAAAAATAGATACTGTATTCTGATTTGACTTTCCGTGGCTGGGTCGACGGCTCCTATTTTTGTGTCTGTAAGGTTAGAAAAAACCTAAACACGAAGAGGATAACGGGAGTAGCGGAAAGAGAATACGGTCGCGAGCAAGATTCGAACCTGCGTCTCCTGGATAAATACTCCAGGCGCACTGACCACTTAACTAACTTGACCTCTGCTCACTACCCTGAATTCTTCTCCCACATTTTAACACGTCTTTTGGTGACATCATTTTTTTTTTTTTTTTTTTTTATTTTTTTATATAAAACGTTGCCCCACACTAGGAATTTCTTCCTGTATCGCGGGTGCGTTTACAGACATATAATCTCACAAGCACACACACACCCAGACCCGGAGCAATTATTTATAGATCGTACAAATATTTGCTCCGTGCAGGAATCGAACCTGCGACACGCAGCGCAGCAGTCGTTCTCTCGACCACTGCGCCAACCGCGCTGTCAAATCAATCATTGCTACCTATTCAGTCCCTATTATCTATCTAATGAGTTGATAGTTACATCATGCGTCATGATGAACTTTCAATATCACAAAGAAATAAGGTTAACAGCATCACGCCTGTATGCCCTAAGGGTTAGGCCAGAGGATTTCTATTGTGCCCCCACATTTCACCAATTCAGTTAATTAGTAAGTTATAAGTGCGGAGCTAATTGCCTTCCACCAGGCAGAAGAATCACAAACTCCAGGCTACTACTGAGTATTTCATAGCAGAAAAACTCAATGGCACTTTGCGGGAATCGAACAGGACTTTACGCTCAGCAGCCCTACTCACGTCCACTAAACCAACGAGGCAGTTATAAAGGAATAAAGGCTTCCAAACACTTGCGACACCACGCATTCCAACTGCAACATACCTTAAGTCTAGAATTCAATTCAAAACCAAAGTCAACATATATGAATATGTCATCAAAAAATTACAAACAAAATCATATCTTTAGTACCATTACACAAAGTTCAATATCATATAAAACTAAAAATCTGTGTAGGATTGCGTGCGAGACGTATTCATGTCGGAATGTCATATCGCACCACTACAGAACAGCCATTACGTGTTCTTCAAAAATGCATAGAAAAACTCTACTCACGTGGCTTGTTGCTGAGATGAAGGCACTTTAGACGGCTCGCGAGGGTTATGGGACACCTTCCCCACAGACGGCAACATGTTAAACACTTTTTGCTCCCTCACTGGGCCTATATGCGACGTCCTTATATTCGTAGATCCCTCATTCACTGGAGAAATACAGTTCTCAGCACCCAACAACTCGTCTATGCGAGCATAATCCCCGTCACTAATATCGTTGGAGTACAACGCTTCATTCTGCGAATTACTCATCACTGTCTTCGTATCCTGAACCGAAACATATGAGTATCTCGTCCCGTTATTATTTACTTGGAGCTGCAGATTCAGATCCTTGTACTTTCCTTTGTTAGGCAGTGCGTAGATCACACCTTCAGCGTTCGTATCCCAACTACACTCTTTGTCGATCAGTTCAACGCTGTTCTCGTCAATTTTCGAGTCTTTCCTGGCGTCAGGCTTTGGCAGACTACCGCAGTAGCTCGCTAACGATTTCTGGTAATCGTTTAAACTTCGTCGACTCGATATCACCTTCCCGACTGGTCGTTCCGCATTCGTTTGTTCGGAGAAAGACCGTCGATACGTCGGACGGATTTCTGGCGAGTTTTGCGCGCTGATTGATCTTCGGAATGAGGACCCTAGCGTTGTACTTCCAGTGGGCCAGTCCGGGACAGTGATCATGACGCCTCCTGACGTAGGGAGCGACGTCGCGCCATCTCTGCCTGCAGCAGTCTCGTGTCTTCCCAAAGTCGTCACGCTTAAACCTCTAGCGTTAGGAATCCTTGCCAAAGGCGACACTCTTGGCGAAAGACACGCTTCACAGTGTGTCCTGATCCCAGAATTCTCGAGGGTACACTTACTGCACGACCACTTCTTCAAATGTAAACCTTTACTTTGCTCCCTTTGATATTCTTTGACATAATTGAGCTCCCAATTGGACTTGCTCTCATTACACTTTTTGGGTCTTCGCGTCACTGTATGAAGACTTCTCAAGAACGACTCTCGTGGATGGCACTGCCCGTATCTTTCGGAGACCATCAAACTTGTGGGTCTATTTATAGTACCTCTTCCACTCTCGTCAACTTTCCACCACTTCTGTTGGGAGTTGATAACGGATCCGTGGGATAAGGATCTGGTGACGCCGTGCGCCTGGTCCGTCAGTTGAGTGGGGGATAGTCGTAGAGATTGCAAATCGAGATTAAGTCGTCGGCCATCCGAGTAGCTCGTAGTGGGCTTATACGATGATGGGACTGCCAGGGTATTGGACCTTATCATAGTGTTGTCTGTAAAAATAATAATAAAACTAAGTTTGAAGTACAGACAAATTTAAAATTTAATGTGAATAAATTCGTTATTTCGATAATGGATAGATGCGATTTAAGTAACTTGAGTTTGGCTTAAACTACACATACCTTTAGCAGACTTTTCTTTGTCCGTCATCCCTGAAGCTTGATCCTCATCATCAGACAGCCTGGAAAACCAAAAAAGATATTAGCTAAAGCAAGGAAAACGTCTTACAACGCACAGTTTCCTAAATCTGGCTTTTTAAAAGAGGCGAAATTATCTAGACGCGTCTGCAGCCTTAGGCGTTTCTGATTTGTGGGTAGGTTCATATAGGCTAACTCAGGGTGAAATAATAATTTTCAGTAACTAACCTGGTGTCAGTTGTTTAAATGTTTAACTTAATAAACCGCATAGTATCATAACTGTATTCCCCGAAGAGGTAAGCAGATATGTACACAGATGGCATTTTCAATTTGTGCCAAAAAGGTTACTTACCTACGTACGGAATGCTTAAGAACATACAAAACATCTCTTTTCAATACCCCTTCTTTTCGTCATTAGAAGATGCCTGATATTAGCAATTATTTACAGTTATTATATTAAATGGAAAAAGAATATGGTCGCGAACAGGATTCGAACCTGCGCCTCCCGGATAAATACTCCAGGCGCTCTGACCACTAAGCCATCTCGACCTCTGCTCACCACCGCGAATTCTTCTTCCATATTTTAACACGTCTTATGGCGACGTCATTGCTACCTATCAATTCAGTACCTATACAAGTGACCGAACCGACACGACTAACTTTGCAGTTAATACAATGTCGTAAAGAATGCAATTACCTTAATAATTCAAGATAAATCTTTGAAAAGCATTAACGCATGCTTAGCGAACTCTAAAGTTATTATATTAAATGGAAATTTATTCGCTAAGCATGCGTTAATGCTTTTCAAAGATTTATCTTGAATTATTAACAGATTAATAAAAAAAAATCTTTTTTACTTTGATAGTATATCATTAGGAGCTTACCTGTAGACAGGCGCGTGTGGCGCGATCGCGTCGCAGGCGGCGCAGCGCCACGCGGCGGACACGTTGCGCAAGCCGCACGCACACCGCCACGCGCGCGACGCCTCTGGGGCGGAGCCCACACACGACCATCCGCTACGACAAAACATTCACGTTATAGTCATTTATAGTTCTCCATTTTTGCATACCTAACCGACTAGACCAGCAGCCCAGTGGCAACTAAGATATTCCTAACTGAAAAACCCCAAAACAGGCTCTAACAGGCAGTGTACCAATGTACAAAAGCAGGTGACCAATACAATTATCACAAAATGTGTTGATGGAGTATCCATTAACAAATCAGAATCCCATAACAATTGCTATTCTTTCCTGCTTTTATTAAAAGTTCATTTTCCAACCTGATAAGACAATGAAGATTATTGGCAACTGATAATTTTTGAGTAATGATTTCATGTGGTATAAATGTATTTCTGTTGAATATATTCCACTGGTGTGGTTACTGGCCCACATCCTGAGCCACAAGTTGGCATAAAATTTGACTTTTTAAATTTTAAAGTTAATCTTATACATCACTAACATATGAGAAAACATCATGAGATAACCTGGACTTAAATCACCAAGCCATCGTGAGTTAGCGTGGTGATCAATGCTTGTGCCTTGATTGCCCTGGGCCTCTTCATACAGGTAGGTACACAGTAGGATAATTATAGTCTGGTTATGTATTTAATCCTCGTGTTCCGGAAAAAAAAATACCACCTATCCTAAGGGAAATAAAATTTGGGATTCCCCAAACCAAGTAATGTAACTCTGCCGATCGTACTAGTTTACCGGTCCATTGGACCACAGGGAGCAGGACGAGAGAGTGGGCTTGCACCAGCGCAACTGCTTGTCCACTTTAATATTGCGCCGATGACCCTACCAATTTAAAACCAAGTTTGGTCTAGCGAGTCATATTAGGGCTCACGAAAGACGAAGCTGTTGGGGTCGCCGTTATCGAAACCGATAAGGAGAACAATGCATTTTATGAGGACCTAAACTATATTTATTATTTACTATCGCGGACACTCCCGCCTGACCACTAGTAAGTTCATTTTCACTTGCACAAAAAAAATAGAAGCGCTCTGTAGCACCGCCAAGGTCAAATTAGATCGTCCTTAAAATTCACAAAAGTGAGTACACGTGATGCGTCACTAAGCTGCGCAATGCAGATTGCAACTAATTACGTTCTCACTTTCCTAATAGACGAATACTTTAAGGGGGCGTGACATGGCGCCGGCGCAGGATTTACACGAAAAAAAATTTTTGTGGACAGGCGGAAAAGTCCGCTATAGTACATTCTACAGTTAAACTGTAACATGTAACAAAATTGCAATAATAGGAATATCCTTTCAGTATAAATTCTAACAAGCTACACTGAACAAATTGTTCTACATATCATATATCAAAAAATAAGATATTTCCTTTTATGGACTACAGTTACACAATATTTATTGCTCTTATATGCTCATATATCTGCCAAACAATGAGAACATATTGTCATTTTTTAACAAAATACCTGCTTCTGACTGTGACTGCATGGACTTCAGAATTGTATCTAGCTAGGAAAAAAGTGTTCTATCTGTGATCAGTTAAATAGAGAAAATGTCCAAAGTTCTCAGTCACATTGAATGTGACGGACATTGAATTACTTTACAACTCTAGTCCCTACATATAAAAAGTCATGTCCAAAATTGCATTTCTTTTTATATTTCTTAAAAAGTTTCTGTTTATCAATATGCATGCAACCATAAATATATATATTTTTTATATCATAAAAAAAATTCTTCATTACTTAATTAATATTAATTTCACATCAGTTCTAAGCTTTAAAATGCTTTCCTGTAAACCTCGACCTTGCAATGTGTTGCTTCTTAAGTAGGGACTGAAGAAATATTGCCAGAATGAGTAACAAACTTGGTGCCTGCTACCAACTGTTTTTTTTTTTTTTTTTTTAAACGTTGCCCCACACTAGGAATTTCTTCCTGTGTCGTGGGTGCGTTTACAGACATATAATCTTCCAGACCCGGAGCAATTATCTATAGATCATACAAATATTTGCTCCGTGCAGGAATCGAACCTGCGACACGCAGCGCAGCAGTCGGTCTCTGGACCGCTGCGCCAACCGCGCTGTCAAAAACTGTAATTTAAGCTGATGGCTCGCTCATTATCAGACACAATAGATTTTTATTGTTATGAAGTACTTATTTGTATGTGGGTGAGCCAAAGGGTAAACAACACAAACCTAATCTCAGATCTAGTTATGTTGCTTAGAAGCTTCTGGTCAGAATTTCATAAGACATCTATCTGCCTAGCCTTTTCCCAATTACATTGGAGTCGGTTTCCAGTCAAACTGGATGCAGCTTAATACCAGTATTTTACATGGAGCGACTGCCTATTTACTTACCCAGTTACTGGGTGACATGATATCTCGTGGTATGACTGGTTGTCAGACTTTTAGGCTTCTGACTACCCATAACAGCTGTCAAAGATCTTAATTTGACAACCGGGACCGACGGCTTAACGTGCTCTCCGAGGCACGGAGGGGTCTCGGTATGAAACGATGGTCACCCATCCACAGACCGACCGCGGCAAGCGCAGCTTAACGTCGATCGATCGATCTGTGCGGCTGTTAATTAGCCACGAGCCCCTCAATTTCATGAGACATATTAATTATTGTTTATGGTTGGTACTCTCATCCATTTTTTGATGTTACCTAGTTAGAACTCGAATGAAGCCCAGTCATGAGCCTAACTCACAACATCTCTGTGAGCTCTGCTCATGACAGAGCTCCGGAATGTAAATAATTAATCATAGTTTGGTTAACAAATTCTGAAAAACCATGTAAAGGTACATAATACTTCTTTACTAAGACAATACAACTAAAATTATAAAGTTACAATATTAAATGGAAATAGAATACGGTCGCGAACAGGATTCGAACCTGCGCCTCCCGGATAGATACTCCAGACGCTCTGACCACTAAGCCATCTCGACCTCTGCTCACCACATATATGGAATTGAATTAGTTATATATTTCACATCGATATAACAATCTGAGACGAACACAGTCTCAATTTAATTTTTTCATTTAAAACAAAGGCATGTTGAAATGCATCATTGTTTAAATATAAATTTACTTACAATCACAATCTATATTACCTCTATACAAATATTTCTGTCAACAGAGATTGTGATCTCTGTACACAGAAATATTTATTTTTTGTAAGATAGATTTTTTGTTGTTTTCAGATAGGGTGTTTTAGCAATAAAAAACACAACAATAATATTAATTATCTTGTGCAAAAATCTTAATTGATATGTCACACAGGTTGTGGTAAAATGGGGTTGTCAGAGAAATAGTGGCCAGGAAGTACTTATGAAAATGTACTTAAGTTTTTATTGAAGAGGTGTCAAATCTGGGTACCTAGCTAAAGGTGATTTGAATATCAAACTATAGGTTCTTTGATATTCAAATTAACGGGAAGCAGTCAATATTGTGACTTAATCATAACATATAAGGCTTATTATGATACTGATAATGGTAGAATTTACTAAGTAATGGGGGTCTTTGTTAACAATTTATTAACAACCCATTTATGATAAAAAATATTGCAATACCAACTACTACTTACATAGAATAATTTAAATGATGATCTTGTTCACAGAAATAATGCTATAATAAATATAAGAATACTATCCAATGTATGATTAGATCGATCTGAACTATCCTAATACGAAACTGCCCAACAATACATACCTACACACATTGTGAACAACCAACACATATAATCACATTTTCCACACAATTACTGACACACAAATACCTAAAACTGCACGTTAACATCTAATTTAGATAATGAACTTGCTTCTACTGCGCACAACAATGAAATACAATAGAAATATAACCTAAAATACGGGTCACGAAAAATCGATAATTTGCTGACAGAAAGTGAACTAACGAGTTTAGTTACTGAAAAAAAACATACCTGTTAAAGTAATTTTCTGTCGGTATGACGATCGCTTCGGACCCAGGCGTAGTTCCCTCGCTTTTTCCAGTTCGCGATGTATATTCCGGCGACGAATCTCTACAATTCTCTTTAGATACTCCACTGTCATGACTTGATACCCGCTTCGTACCACATTTTAAACACTTTACACTCTCTGTTGGGTTGATCTGGCCGCACGTCTGACAATGCCATTGCAGCACCGATGCGATTGAGCCCATTTTAATTCACACATGGCTATGATACCATAATAAGGCGTCGTTTTATCAAAACAAATTTAGATTTGAGAAAAATGAAAACAGCTGATCCACCATGTTGTCTATATAACTTTTTTTTATGTAGGTACGCGACGCGACGTGCTGCATATTGTTTTCGGTTTTATCGGTATTTCTTCTTTTATTTATTATAATAAAATAATTCAATACACAAATTATAAAATATATATTAAAACATGTTAAACTATCGCTTCTTAATTTTTCAATTTAATTGTAATTCAAATCTTTTGTAAAACAGCGACATCTGTTGGTGTTTACTTCGACCAATATAAGTTACCGTCAAATATAGTATCATAACCTGGTAAAAGGTAGCACTTTGCGAAATACGACAGTAACATTACAACAATAATCTTGATATTAAATAATATTACTTTCAAATGCCAATATTGAATGGAATTAAACGTGCATTCATGAAATAAATTACAGAAAACATTACACTTTTTAATTAATAACGTGTTTCGGTTTAAAAGGACCAAAATTGCACATCGTAGCCGTTCATATCAATTCGACTGCAATAACTTTCAAAATCCCGCGGCATGGATATTGCTCGCTGATAAATTTTGAATTATCGTTATGTTCCGGTAGGTGATAACGGATTTCATAAAGTATTTTTAGGGGGTGTACACATTCGTCTTTAACCGTTTTGTATTAGGCACCTAGGTATTCGATTCTTTTTTTCACATTCTTATAACCAAAATGTTTAATTAATACCTTTATAAATAATTAATACCTGTATCGCTTCATTGTCCTACCTATACATACATACATAGCATCATGCCTGTATTCCCCGAAAGGGTAGGCAGAAGTGTACATCCCCCCCAGGGGTTCCACCTTGTCGTGGTGGGGGGGCTCTAGTAGCCGTGGCTTGGTCACCCACGGTGAAGCTAACGGAACCCGAGGAGGGCCGCTCCTCAGGGCTTTGCCTTCAAGCCCATGTTGGAGCGGCGCCGGCGTAGGTTGCGGGCCTTATGGGGGGTGTCGCAACTGAGGTGGGCTGCGGCGTCGTATGGGCGGCACCGCAGCTGAGGGATGGGGGCGAGGAATGCGCACACGACCGCGAACCCACCAGCGGCAGTCCGTTGCCGGACTCCCTCTCCCGCTGGATTTGACTAGATACCTGTCAATTACTGTAAGGGTTAGTATATTTGATACTACATTTCTTAGCGTAGAACTAGTTGAAACTAAAGTTTTTCTAATTCTACTATTCTGTAACAATATCAAAACGTAGTACCATTGAGCACTAAAACTCTCATTAGAATAAAGATCAGTTTATAGAATTTTATTTCCCTTAAGAACATACTTAAGTTCACTTAAAATGAGATGCAAATACAATTATTAAGTTATAATGTTTATTTACCTCTAGTGTCGGAAATATTACATAATAAAAAAGAAAAAAATATATATTAAATTACACTGTATGCACGTGTTTCAAGCTTATTTTTAAATACATTCATGTTATTGCAGTTTTTTATGTCATTAGGTAATTTGTTGAACACATCCACAAGATTCCCACTAGATCTATTGTTTTGTGAAAGATTAAATCGTAGTACTAGTGAGAACAAAAACTCCCATTAGTTCTACCGTAGAACTGTGTAATAGAACAGTAGAACAAGTGGGAATAAAGAGTCCCATTAGTTCCACTATTTTGTAACACATAAAATAGTAGGACTAGTGAGAAAAAAAATCCCATTAGTTCTACGGTGGAACTGTTTAGTAGGTAGAACTACTGGGAACAAACCCCCCGGTTTTGGGTGTTCGAGCCCCCTGAAATAATTAAGTAAGTCAGTTAGGAAGTTAGTAATAAGATAGCCAAAATAGCTTTATAAAATTATATAAATCATTGGAAATATATCAACTCTAACTTTTAAATACCAAAATGTGTTATGAATATGTATACTAATAGTAATAAGCATGTTTTAAAATTGAGTTAAACTATGATGTAAGCACAGACCTTAAAGAAATACGGATGGAGCGTTACGTACGACATATGAGAGCATGCCTAGTCATCCAATTTCGCTTGTCATACACGAGCTAAACGCATACAAATTCTTAAAACTCATCCACTCGGCGCCAGTACGCTGCGTGTGTGTGCGGTTTTTTTTTTGAAGTTTCCTCTTGCAGTTAACCCATAGGGGTTTGATCTGCGTAACCGGACAATAGCTAAGGCGAGGCATTTTGATGCTTCCAGCCAGAGCATATTTTTATTAACTACAAACTAAGCAACACAGCACTAAGGGCGTCCCCTGCGGGACACGAACCTCGGCTTAGGGCGTTGCTGGGGGGACAACTAGGGACTAGCTGGATCATATCGGTTACCTTATTATTAAGGGACGAGTTTAAAGCTACTGGCTCAGCGCGGGCCGGCTCGAGCAAGGGTCGGGGCGAACATGATGAGATATTTCGCGACGGACGCGGACCTCGCCGGCGAGGTCTATAGCGAGGCGGTCGAGCGCGTCGGAGTGTGCTTGTATGTCTGTTAGACTCTTGAGCTACAGTGATCCTATCATCGGGACGGAGGAGAGCGTGACGTGGTCGGCGGATTTTGTTGATCTGGGACGGCCTGTAGTCGGCGGAAGAGACAACTAAGGGATTCGGATGGTAAGGGGTGGACTCGAAGTATCTCTTCGATGCCCTTTTCATGAATTGCCTAATAGTGGGCACTCTGAGGTCGATGTGGAGTTGAAGATTCCTAACGAACCAAGGGGCACCTGTCGCTTTGCGAAGGAATCGGTTTTGTAAAGTTTGCATCCTACGGATTTTGTAATACTTAACGTGTGCGAACACGACGCTAGCATAAGTCATGATAGGTCGAATGCACGTAGTGTATAGCCTGATCTTAAGATTAAGAGACAGTTTACTGCGCGCGTTTGTAATGGGAAATAGACAGCCGACAGCGGAGGCCGCGCGGTCGCGGACTATCTTAATGTGCGGACGGAAGGACAGTTTGTGATCCAAGGTCACACCCAGGTATTTGGCCTGCAGTTCCCAAGGGATTGGCTTGCCGAACATGGTAATTGCTCGAAGCTGGGGAAGAAATTCCTCGGCGCCCGTTCTCGAAAAGAGAACGGCGGCGCTCTTGTCTGGATTGACCTCGATCCTCCATTTCCTGAACCAAGCGCCTAAGGCGTTGGCCGAGGTCTGGAGAGATCGGGTAATACAGTCGAGACTTCTACCGGTGTAATAAATGGCCGTATCGTCGGCGAAAAGCGCCAACTTGGATTTGCCGCTTTTAGGTATATCGCTGGTGTAAAGCGCGACAAGGAGTGGTGAAAGCACAGAGCCTTGCGGGACTCCGGCTAGGATTTGATGAGGGGATGATAGAACGCCCTCTACGCGATACCGGAAGCTACGGTTTGACAGAAAGTCTCGAATGATGAGTACGAGACGGTCAGGCACTTGAAATTGATACAGCTTATAGATTAAGCCGTCGTGCCAGACCTTGTCGAAGGCCTTCGCTACGTCGAAGAACAATATGCCCGTTTTCATTTTGCTCATGAAGCCTGTGCTTATGTGCTCTACGATACGGTGCAACTGATGGATGCACGAGTGTTTAGCTCGGAATCCAAACTGCTCGTCAGGAAGAAGCTTATGGGATTCGGCATAATCCTTTAATCTAATATAAATGAGCCTTTCATAGATCTTTCCGAAGACATTGAGAAGACTGATGGGGCGATAACTGGTCCGCTCGCACTTGGGCTTACCGGGCTTAGGAAAACCTATAACAGTTGTTTCCACGACTGTGGGAAGAGGTTGTTGCTCATTGCCGCATTGAAGATGGCGGTCATGAGTACTATCAGAGGTGCGGGGAAGTATTTAACCACTTTGATGGTGATCCCGTCTGAGCCTGGCGCTTTCCTGGGTATGAGGTCCTTTACGATCATTCTGACTTCGTCTACGGTGACGAGTTAATACTAATGGTATAAAATATAAAAATATGTATATTAGGCTATATAGAAAGATTGTCTCTAATGTTAAAAAGCATGCTATAATGAAGCAAATAAATAAATCAAAAAACCTTAGTAAAGAAGTTTGGAAAGTGGTGAAAAAATGTACTAATAAGGAGAAGTTAATGGAACCTGAATTTAGGCTCAGAGTCGATGAAAGAATTACGGTGGATCCAGTAGAAATAACTATCATACTACTTAAACAATCTCTAATATATATAAATCTCGTGTCACAATGTTTGTCCTCAATGGACTCCTAAACCACTTAACCGATTATAATAAAATTCGCACACCATGTGCAGTTCGATCCAACTTGAGAGATAGGATAGTTTAAATCTCAAATTATAGTCGCGTGCGAAGCCGGGACGGACCGCTAGTTTGACTATAAATATATATCTGATATACAAGTAGTAGACCATGCAACGGCATTATTTTGTCAATACACAAATAGAGTAAGTAGTGAAATGCACATTTCTCCTGTCACTCCAAGTGAAGTTCAAACCATAATTAACCCTTTGACTCACTAATTAGCAGACACAATAGATTTTAATTGTTATGACGTACATGGTTATACGTGCGTGAGCTTACATGTTAAAAGCATGGAAAACAAACATTCTTGTGGGTATCACGAGATCCCGATTTGTGTAATCAAAGAGCACATTTCAATATTAGCCGAGCCTCTAGCAGATTTTTTCAACAAATGTATAGAGGAAGCTATCTTTCCGGAACAACTAAAATTGGCCAAGGTAATACCTATTTATAAAAAAGGCAGTAAAACAGATCCAAAAAACTACAGGCCTATATCTTTATTACCAGTCTTGTCAAAAATATTTGAGAGGGTCCATAAAAGTCGCCTTTTAACTCACTTGCGTGTAAATAAAGTTTTGGACAGAAGACAATTTGGGTATCAGAAGGGTGTCGGCACTTCAGATGCCATATATACTTTGCTGGATGATGTGACAAAAAAGATTAATAATAAAATGAGAGTTGCAGGGATTTTTCTAGACTTAAGCTCCGCATTTGACACAATTGATCATGAGTTACTTTTGGCTAAAATGAGGCATTATGGAGTGAGAGGCAAAGCTTTACAACTATTCTCATCCTACTTAAAAAATAGAAGAATGTATTTTGAAATTGACAAAACACAAAGTAGCCGTAAAAATGTTTATAAATCCCCAATCGTAAACATAACAACGGGTGTCCCACAGGGATCTATTTTAGGACCTATCTTATTTATTTTATTTATTAATGACTTAATCAATTATATAAATTCAAGTTTATTGGACATGGACATTGAAATAGTAGTTTTTGCAGATGACACAAATGCCGTAGTGGCAGCTAATGACATGGTAAAATTGACAGAGAGGGTGAACGCCATATTACAAGCATTTCATGTGTGTTATAATAAAACAACTTTTAACCGGATTAATCGCGTGTATTATTGGTTTTTTGTTTTTCCTGACGTTTCGAACACTTTGCAGCGTTCGTGGTCGCAAGAGGACTACAAAAAACCAATAATACACGCGATTAATCCGGTTAAAAGTTGTTTTATTATAATGTGTAGTGATCGCGCAAACCTAAGATATTACTATTTCATGTGTGGTTTACAGCAAATAAATTATTAATTAATAGTAAGAAGACCAAAATGATGTTATTCAAAACGACAGCCCGAAATGGGGATGACATAAATGTTGCCTTGATTGGAGACAAAATTGAACTTGTTAATGATGTTAAATTCCTAGGTATACATATAGACCGATTGCTAAACTGGAAAACAGAATTAAAAGCAATTGATGGTCGGTATCATCTGCATGTTATGCTTTAAAAACTCTACGAAATGAAATAAGTTTAGAACAATTGAAAGTGGTATATTTTGCATTAGTGGAGTCTAGAATTAGGTATAGTATACTTCATTGGGGAAATAGTTATGACTACAACAGTAAAAGAGCTTTCGTTTTACAGAAACGCGCTGTCCGTACTATGGTTCGCATCTCACAAAGGGAGAGTTGTCGTCAACATTTTATTAATTTAGGTATACTTACAGTACCAAGTATTTATATTCTTGTACTTTTAACTAATATGGCTAATAAAATTCGAGATTATGAGACATCTGAAGAACGACACATTAGGGAAGGTACTGGCAGACAAGACTTTAAACAAAATATAACAAATGCTAATTTTAGAATAGTTAAACACAGTCCGCGATACCAAGCCGTGAAATTATTCAACAGGCTGCCTTTAGACATAAAAAGCATTGTTAACACTAGCTCTTTTAAAAGTAATTTGAAATCTTTTCTACTGAATAAGTGTCTCTATGAGGTCGAAGAACTGTAAATTTTAAATTTTAATCCACTAATGATATTAAGTATTATTGCGGTTCATTATTGTTTTAATAATTATTGACCAATTTATTTAATTTATTATACGGATTGATGCTAAAATGTTAATCATGACTAAACTTATTTTATTATTTTTAATTATTGTTAACTTCATACTTACTGTTCTATTATTAATGAGTAAATTCAGATACAAATTATTGTTAATGAATTGCACGTGACTGGTTAGGGAGTCGATCGCAATTACCGTGTCAGCGACAGAATCAATCTAAATGTACAGAAGAGGTCGACTTGAGGCGTTTCTCTAGTCTACCACACTCTGTGATAGTTTTAGTGGGAACAGGTTGATCTGGGTCTGAGGGACCTGAGCGGGGGCCTAGTGCTAAACCGGTCTATAGTCAGAGTCAAGCTCTTATAGAGCTCTATACAGCGTAAACCGAGGTTTACGTTCTTTAGAATCGCTATGTCGAGTATGTCAGGTCGGTGATTTACGTTGTCAGGGAAGTGGGTGGGGCTCTTCGGAGCGAGTGTGTGTGCGTAATCTATGCTGCGCATAAGACAAGGCAAGGTTACATCCGTATTTTTTTCAGATCCGTGTGGTTGAACACCCAAAGCCCCTCCTCCGGTTTTGGGTGTTCGATACCCGCCCCCCCCCTGAAATCATTTCCGAAATATCTGTTGAAACCGTGACTTATCCAACAATCTCTTTCATTCCAAAATGTTACACTCTCATCCAATTCCCTTATCATTTCTCATAACGTGTCTGAATGTAGATTTTAAACAATTCAGGTCCATCTGAGGATGTAGATGTAGGACTGTACTTAGGTACTATCTACAGTGAGCCGGATGACCCGCATATTACAAAATTAAAGTTCACAGACCGTTAAAGCTAAGCGCACAGGTGCGCATTATACGAAAGCCCGGACAATCGGAGTGAATTTCATTGCAATGCAGCATAAACGTATAAATACACGACTCATTACTTCGCGCCAAATTCAGATAAC
Organism: Xylocampa areola; assembly: GCA_935421205.1. Lineage (NCBI taxonomy): Eukaryota > Metazoa > Arthropoda > Insecta > Lepidoptera > Noctuidae > Xylocampa > Xylocampa areola. The sequence continues at coordinate 2,549,122 of OW285216.1, forward strand.
TGCGTAGTTGAATGCTCTAAATAAGACGAATACATTTTGACCTGTGCATGCATTTTGGAAATAGAAAGCAGCATTTTTTTTTGTAGTGTTGTCCACATCAAATTGATATTATTAGTCGACGTTAGTCATAACCCGATAACAATACTTACAAATAGTAGACTAGGTACATATTATAATTCGGTTTTCGTACTTTTATTAGCGTAGGTATGCCTAATAAATAAAATACCACAAAGCCTTTTGCATAACATACAGGTCGCTTGCTAATTTAAATCACAATAATTACCAGACAATACAAATAAATAGCGTTATATTAATGTGATCGCAGCTTAATGGTACAATTTAAGCCAATAATTACGCGCAATGTCCACTGTAGCGTCGCTAAGTGGATGTGAGAGGCAATTCCGTACAGACCCGGCAATGTAACTTTAAATTATGTCATGCTACTGTCAAAAACATCGGTGTACTATCAATGACAGTTAAATGGGCTTCATACTTGATGTGGTATTTTGCGGGTTTATTGTGTTTGTCATTTTAGATTGAATATTACATAACATAGTAGCTTTATCCCTGAAGAGTTAGACAGAGAAGTAGCTACATTTCACCGATGTAGTTACTAAGCCATGTACCCATGTACCTAAAAGATGGTGAGCCTCATAGAAATAAGGTGAGCCTATTGTGTTCAACCAAGCATAATTCAAAATCCAGGCTGCTACTGAGAATTGCCTAACAGAAGCACTCAATAACACTTTACCCGACACGGGACTCGAACCCAGGATCGCACGTTCGGGAACCACGCTTGCGACTAGTGGACCAGTGAAGTACTTAGTTTAGATTGAAGAGACGTAATCATTCGTTTGTAAGGTTCCGTACCTCAAAAGGAACAAACGGAACCCTTATAGGATCTTTTTGTTGTCCGTCCGTCTGTCTGTCTGTCTGTCTGTCGGTCAAGACCCTTTATGTCAGGAACGCGTGGCGGTATCGAGTTGAAATTAAAATCATATACTCAAGTCTACAGACCCTTGAAGCTGTGAAAACATCAAAATTCTAAGTTAACGTAAAAAAACGAAACGTTTTTGCCGCAAAAATACGTATATTTCGACTCTCTCAACAGAATCAAAATTTATAGGGTACTTTCCGTTAACCTAGAACTATGAAATTTGGCAAGTAATATCGTCTTATACTACATGTACCTACGGGGAAAAATCTGAAAACTATATATTTCTAATTAAATTATAAAAAATATAGTCTATAAAGATTTTGGAAAACTGAATTTCGAGAAAAGCTCGGAAAAAACTACGAGACTCGATTCCTGAATTATTTTTAATATGTACCTACAAATTTTTAATTAAGCTACCTATGCTGTGAATTTATGGGGGGACTCGTGGCTAAGTAACAGCCACACAAAGCGATCGAGGTTAAGCTGCGCTTGCCGCAGTCAGTATGTGGATAAACCAAAAAGCCCCTCCGTGCCACGTTATCAAAAGAAGATTAGAGTCTATGAAAGCCGTTACGGGTAGTCAGAAGCCTGAAAGTCTGTCAGACAGGCTTACCACGACATATTGTGTTACCCAGTAACTGGGTTGTGGAGATCAGATAGGCAGTTGCTCCATGTAAAATATTGGTATTAAGCTGCATCCGGTTAGACTGGCAGCCGATTCGAAGCCGGCTAGATTCATTGTGAATTACATTTTAATCATAAATTCAACAACATACATGGCAAAGGGGTAGGCAGGGGTTCACGTACTTACTTACCATAGCCTAAAATATCGCTAATGATCGGACAACAGACTACCACTTCGCAAGCGCGGCTGCTGAGCAATAAGGTCTTGGGTTCGATTCTCGGGCGGGCAAAGTTTTATTGACGGTTTCTGCTAGGAAATTTTCAGCTTTGAATTGTGCCCGATAAATAGCGATAGACTCACCACCTATTGGTGGTACTATAATGAATACATGGGACTGTTAAATGTGAGTGCTTAATAGTACTCCCCTGCCGCTGTTTGAGTTTAATTATTATCCTCTCCAAAAATACCTTGACAATTTCCCCAAAGCACACAATGGTAACTTAATCAATCATACTCACACTCACGCAGTGTTTTTATATATTTTTTTATACCAAAACTAATCTATCTGGAGGCTTGCATGAGGCATGAAAAGCACCTGTGGATTTATTATCCTGGATAACTCTTTCACAGCAAGTTAGAATTTTATGCTTAACAAGATACGGTTGAAATTTCGATAGGATGAATTGTTAGTGTTTTTTCAAGCATTTTTGCTTGGTAAAAGCATCCATCTTTATTAAATGTTGACAGTTTTGTGTTTCTATGACGAAATGCATAATTTAAAAGGTTTTTTTTTCATGTAATAGTGTTGGGATGCCAATTCGGAAATAGTTTATCGTAAAATCGGTAATGACTCAAAACATTTTATATAACGAAGTTCTACTCATTTAAGTGTAGAAATTTAGAACTAATCTATATCAAAGAAATTGATATGCAATATGCGATAAAATATAGGTATAATGCTATACCAAAAGGCATTGAATTCCTACCGTACCTATACAAGATTAATTATAAAAGCAACGAAATTGGTTATTAGGCCGTTGCTCGCAAATTAGCGGACACAATAGATTTTTATTGTTATGAAGTATAATTTTGTACGTGGCTGAGCGGTAGGGAAACTTTCTATGCCATCAAAGAGATAAATAAATAACTAGACTTAGATAGTACCTAATGCCTTACAATGCAATGTTTTGCATGCCATCGCGGAAAAGTACAGCTATCTCACAACTGCTACTGTAACCTATATTTCTGCATAAATAGGTTTGATTTAATGCAGTTTGGAGCATGAAGACTCGAGTCAAAGATTAAACTTAATATAGCAGCCTGTACTATCCGAAGGATTAGACATATAGGTATAATTCAAGATAAATCTTTGAAAAGCATTAAAGCATGCTTAGCGAACTCTAAAGTTACAATATTAAATGGAAAAAGAATACGGTCGCGAACATGATTCGAACCTGCGCCTCCCGGATAAATACTCCAGGCGCTCTGACCACTAAGCCATCTCGACCTCTGAGAGGTCCTATTCTATTCTAATATTGTAACTTTATAGGTACAATTGTTTACACCCACAGTTCACCAATAGGGTTTTACTCGTAAGTTCTATATCGACCGCGCACAGTTCCAAACTCCGTGCCATACTGGAAATTTCATAACTGAAAACCACATACACTTTTTTCAGAGACTGACAAAAAACACGCATCAGTCACGCTTGTAACCACTAGCTAGACCAATGACGGCTAGCAGTCACGGATCTGACTGCTGTAGTTTTGGAAAGTCAAAGGTCATTGGTGAATAAACTCAACCTCATAATAGGAAATGAGTCTCCTACCACCTACTGCCCCCAAGCCGACATGCTTCATAACTCTGCATGCAGAGAAAAGCCGAAAATATCGTGAGGAAACCAGTACACCTGATATATTTTCTCGATGTGTGCATGATCATGTCAGAAGCATGCGATTGGTTTAAGCTCTGACAATAGGTTGTTCATCAACCACACGATAAGTAGAAGAGAAAACCCGAACACTGATCACCGCGTTTCCTCACTGACATAACATAACATAGCATCACGCCTGTATTCCCCGGAGGGGTAGGCAGAGGTATACACAATAATTGTAGACCCACATTTCATCAATGCTGTTATTAAGTCTCATGTGGTGGTGAGCCTATTGCCATCTACCGGGCACAATTCCAAACTCCAGGCTGCTACTGAGAAATTCAATAACACTTTGCCCGACCCGGGAATTGAACGAGACCCCGTGCTCAGTAGTTGCGCTTGGGACCACTAGACCACCGAGGCAGTTCCTCACTGAGCGTTGGTGATTTCAAAATCAGACAATTCTGGAGATTACGGAAGTTGGAACAGACTGGTGGCACAGGACTGGAGAAACCGCCATAATTGCAAAACATAATTTGCGTCTACCTTTTGCTAATTTTCAAGCCAGTCCCTCATTTTCCTTTGACAATCTTGCCTTCAATCTGCTCAGATCGATGTCCTTAGGTTTCTTAAAAAATCTTTAACAAATTTTCCAGTACGTACCTTCATTTAATTCCATAGTGCGGCTGCTACCAGAACCTACTAGTATTTTAGCCGGTTTTTTGTTTTATCTTACAGATCTCTTTTTTTACCACATAAAGAAAAACATAGGTACCCTCAAATTACATGATAACGCGTCGACAGGGCAGTTTAGTTGCGTCACGCTGACCGACGTGAACGTGCCCTTTTGTCGAGCATAATGGCTGCCCCGAACATTGTGTAGACGACCTTATATTAGCAGCGATGTAAAGAAAATAACGTACCCTATCAAACACGGAGACGCTCAGATGAAAACGCAACGATCTTTTCCCAAATGACCTGGAAATTTATTCCGTTCGATTGAAATTAGACTGGCAAAAAAGTGGCGATGGATTAAACACACTTTAAGACGAGAACCATCAAAGATCGCTATTAGTTGGATTACACCTGGCAGAAGAATATTGGGTCGCCCGAAAAAAACTTGGAGGAGCTCAGTTAGCCGAGAGGTCGCAACCCTCAATAAGACCTGGAAAGAACTCGAGAAGACTGCTAAAGATCGTGCAAAGTAGAGAACAATGCTGTAAGCTCTATGTCCCTGAAGGATAGTGAATGATGGTGGTTGACACTCGAACTTAGCACATAAGAATGAAAACATAACATAACCTGCCCATTACTGTCCCACTGCAGGGCAGAGAAGAGGCCCTCTGAGACCGAGAAGTTACGAGCATTGACCACCATCTGAAACTGTTCTCCATCGTCAAATGAAGCGATAATTGGCAAGCGTTATTCTTTTGAACTTCGCACATTCAAGCCTGTTAATAATTTTACATCCTAATGGACCGTGACTACGTCAGGTACATTGTGCTGAAAGTGAGTTTATATCGCTTCTGTCCTGGATTTTGCCGTCTGAGTACGAATTCAGTGGATTTAAGATTTGTTAATGGGTAAATCTTTGACCAAACGCTTCTACAACCGCATGAAGAATGTAAACGGAGTCTCTTATGCTTATTTACGTGTGTTATCAGATTCTTTCTAACTCTTTTCGAACCTGTTTCAGGGCAGGGAATCTCTGGCAAGCTGTCTTCAGAATTCAGAGTGGGTTCTTTGTCTGAATCTTGTGGGTGTTCCAAGCTATGTGTAGTAGAAGTGGATGCAACAGCCAAATTCTTTCTTTGTCTTAATTGTTTTTCCTCTTCGTCTAATCATCTTTATCTATATTTTTGTCTACAGTTTATTTTTTTATAAAATTTTTCTACCGTTCTCTCCAAACATGATATAAATCAACAATTTTCTTCACGCAGTTAGAAAATGCCTGAGTGGTAATTCTTGCTTTTCTCAAAATCGAATGCACTCTCTAATCACAAGATTAGCACATTCACGGACAGTCAGTTGGACTTCTCGAATATTGTAAAATAAGACAGCGAAAATTTGTCGAAAAGATAGTAACTTTGCACCATTTATTTCATGGCTGGGCAGTCCAATGATCAAAATATTTTGTTTATCACTCCGTTATCCAACTGACACCTTTGTGCAATAAAAAACCGTTATACAATAATCAATATGAATGTGACTCACAACAGTTATTACACAAAAAAATATTTTTTTAGAATACTTACATTGACCCGCGTACCATAGGCTAGTAAGATTTTAAAAACGGCAGGCGTGCTTTTTAATTGATTGATTGATTTGATTTATTTGGCAAAGTATACATTTACATATAATGATAAATAACAGTGGTTTCTACACTAAGCTCGCGGCTTGTATCGCAGAAACCGGCAAGACATTTCCCTTTACCGCGTTAAAGTTACCAAAAATACAAAAGAAAAATAAATATATTTATGCAATAAACCAAAACAAAGAGGTAAAATGAAAGAGCAGAAATTATACAAAACGGGCGTGCGTGCGTGCGTGCGTGCGGTGGTTGTGTGTGTGTGTTTGTGTGTGTGTGTGTGAGTGAGTGTGTGTGTGTGTGTGTGTGTGTGTGTGTGTGTGTGTGTGTGTGTGTGTGTGTGTGAGTGTGAGTGTGTGGTGTGTGTGTGTGTGAGTGTGTGTGGAAATGCAATGTCAGCTCATCGTTACAATAATGTTTTCTGTTTCTTCATAAGATAGCTCCAGTAGCGCCATTAATTTCATCTTGTTTACAAAACTTGTAAGTTGGATCAGTACTCTTGAAACTAATACCAATTCCAATCCAATAGGGTATTTGACACTGATGGAAATAAAATATGAAACTTAGCTATAATGATAGAATGTATTTTATTAGAAATTTTGGTATTTTTGAAAATAATAATAATAACTCGTAAATACATTTAATTCGATAAATAAATTCATAATTTTTAATCTATGTGTCACGTGACTCGAAACACCAATGACTGCGTGACGTCACTACTCAGAGGATTGATTGTCAATTTGCAGTCACTGTGACACATGACACAAAATAAATCGATGAATTTGTTAATATTTCGGAAGCCAGTTGCAACCACTTTCTCCGTATTTCAGTTCAATTTTCGAAGTATTGGTATACTACGCACTAATGTTATGATTTACAAAATAGTTTCCTTTGTTTACAATAGTTCTGTTGCGTAATGACGTCACAAAATGGCGATCGTCATTACCGCGCCTTTTGACACGACCTTTAAAATTTGAATTTTAAACAGCTATTATTTAATCAATAGGTACATAAAAAATTGCAAAATATTTTTTTTAGTTAATCTTTACCATATTCATATATAATTATATTTTTTAATACATGTTGAGGCCATGTAATGCCTATATTAATTTCTATTTTTCAAAGAAACATTGAAAAAATAATAGACAAGAACGGGGCTTGAACCCGCGACCTTTGACGTTCCGTGTCATCACTCTACCAACTGAGCTACCTTGTCGTGTTCAAACCTATTGAATTTTCAATCCTCTTTGTATACGTCTTAAGGAGACGCCTGGTGATATTTATCTAGTAATCATTACAGATTTACTAAACTCAGCGTTACCACTTTACAGTTGTAAATCGCCGAACAACATCCCAATCCTTTATAAATCATATATAATTATATTTTTTAATACATGTTGAGGCCATGTAATGCCTATATTAATTTCTATTTTTCAAAGAAACATTGAAAAAATAATAGACAAGAACGGGGCTTGAACCCGCGACCTTTGACGGCGATTTACAACTGCAAAGTGGTAACGCTGAGTTTAGTAAATCTGTAATGATTACTAGATAAATATCACCAGGCGTCTCCTTAAGACGTATACAAAGAGGATTGAAAATTCAATAGGTTTGAACACGACAAGGTAGCTCAGTTGGTAGAGTGATGACACGGAACGTCAAAGGTCGCGGGTTCAAGCCCCGTTCTTGTCTATTATTTTTTCAATGTTTCTTTGAAAAATAGAAATTAATATAGGCATTACATGGCCTCAACATGTATTAAAAAATATAATTATATATGATTTATAAAGGATTGGGATGTTGTTCGGCGATTTACAACTGTAAAGTGGTAACGCTGAGTTTAGTAAATCTGTAATGATTACTAGATAAATATCACCAGGCGTCTCCTTAAGACGTATACAAAGAGGATTGAAAATTCAATAGGTTTGAACACGACAAGGTAGCTCAGTTGGTAGAGTGATGACACGGAACGTCAAAGGTCGCGGGTTCAAGCCCCGTTCTTGTCTATTATTTTTTCAATGTTTCTTTGAAAAATAGAAATTAATATAGGCATTACATGGCCTCAACATGTATTAAAAAATATAATTATATATGATTTATAAAGGATTGGGATGTTGTTCGGCGATTTACAACTGTAAAGTGGTAACGCTGAGTTTAGTAAATCTGTAATGATTACTAGATAAATATCACCAGGCGTCTCCTTAAGACGTATACAAAGAGGATTGAAAATTCAATAGGTTTGAACACGACAAGGTAGCTCAGTTGGTAGAGTGATGACACGGAACGTCAAAGGTCGCGGGTTCAAGCCCCGTTCTTGTCTATACCATATTCTTTAAATTTAGGCCCTTTGTGAAATTTCGTCAATAACCCTATTCCAATATTAAATAGACGCCTTAAAACAACGCGTAATTTTAAAATAAATTTACCTACATTACAGTTGTTCCAATTTTAAAGCATGTTGCTTCTCCCTTCGGACCGCGAATGCGAACAGACGTGTGCACTCTACAAGTTTTTGATTTAAAAATATCTTACTTTTAAATAAAAATATTAGCTCTAAAAGCTACGATAAGTACCAGGCGCGCATAACGCAGCAAGTGGTCGTACAGTGAGTGTGCGCAAGAGACAGCAACTATCGAGACAAGTATATATTCCCGTCGACACCACCACGGAGGCCCGACAGCCGTCATCTGTCATTGTGCTGTCAGCTGTCATCTGTCACCGGGTTGTCAGCTGTCATCTTCAAGTGACATCGTAAATCGCAGATAAGTGTTGCCTCATTAAGTTCATAAATCCTTTGCACTTATTATACCCTAGTATCTTGGAGCTAGCAATATGAACAAATCTTTTTCTGACGGTAATATTACTGAAATGGGTATTGATGTTACCCCTCCCAATAACATCTCCCAACGCACTAAAAGGATGAGGGAAGAAGACTTACCCGCGGAGTTCTGCAAATTTAAAGAAGTAATGAAGGAGCTTTTTACATCCTTCTTAACTAATCAGCAAACTGAGTTAAAAAACATTACCGCAAATCTAAAAGAGATTAATGTTACAAATAGCAGTATAGAAGCATCAATCACGTCTTTAATGAACCAAAATGAGGAGCTTAAAAATAAAATAATGCAGCTAGAGTTACAGTCGAAAAAAGGACAAATAATATATTATTGTTTTGGAGGATAACATTGAGGACTTGCAACGATGCTCACGCAAAAAATATATTGAAATTAAGAATGTCCCGAAGAAATCTCAAGAAACCAGGCAGGATTTAATGGATATGGTACTTAGTCTAGCCAGGAATATAGATCTTGAGTTAAACAAGCGAGACATAAAGGACATTTTTAGAACACAGAAAAAGAAGAAGAAGTTAAATAGTCCCCCTATTATTGTTGAACTGGACTCCGTTATATTGAAACAGGATTTATTGAGGGGAACTAAGGCATACAATATAAAAAATATTTTTAAACTTCAAGCGAAGCATCTCGGTATTACTGTCAACGAGGATGTGCCTGTATTCATCTTGGAACAGCTAACTCCTAAGAACGCCCGCCTGTTTTTCTTAGCCCGAGACTTAGCAAAATCAAAATAATATAAATTTTGCTGAACTGCATTTGGACAAGTCTTTGTTAAGCAGGATGAAAATGCGAAGGTGATCCCTATTAGGAGTGAATCGCAGGTGCATAGCCTGCTACTGCAGGCATGACTAATTATTATTATTGCTTATATATTAATGTCTTTTGTAAATCAATTTCCACTAGCACTTTTGCGAGTCACACATATTAGTATTTCTTGGTTTTCATATGTTTTATACTACTTGTTAACACTTTATCAATGTAGCATGTCAACAAGGAAAAACTCTATTTTAGAGCATGCTCAACATGAGATACAATGTAAATCACCTACACACATACATTCCACTATAAACTCATTCAACAAAATTCAAATAACAACAAACCAATCACTTAATACACTAACACATCTCAATACTGTACACTCTAAATCAAAACTTTTTCATATCTTTGTTAAAATATTGGCATATATTAAATATTTTAATTTTATAAGCGACTTCATACAAACATACACCGTGAGGTACACCTATTGGATCTCTCAAATAATAATGGACAGTAACTTAAACACACTTTATGAGTTAGATCACACAGAGATTGCTAACTCCGCCTTAGTTGATATCGAACATATAATATCAAATTTGAACTTTCAGAACTCAAACTTAAAATATTTAACTCAAAATTTAAGAAGCATTTACTGCAATTTTGACGACTTAGAGATAAATTTATCACTCATAAAGTTAAACGTGGATGTACTGATTCTCACAGAGTGCAGATTAAACACAAATAAACAAATACCGCTACTAAATAACTACACTTCCTTTTTCACATCTAAACAGTTAAACTAAAACGATGGCGTAGTAGCCTATGTAAGAAATAATCATACGGCTGTAGTAACAGAAATAAATATAATGCATGCATCTGCTCTCCAAATAAAATTCTCGAATTTTACCGTTCCCCATCTGTTGCCTGCGCTGATAACTTCATCGCCTCTTTAAATAATTATCTCGAATCGTGCAGTTCACATAAGAATATAGTTGTTATCGGTGATATTAATATAAACATAATCGACAGGCCCTCAGAAATGTCTACGCAAAGAACAAATAGACTAAACTACTTAAATATGTTATCTACACATGGTCTTCTCCCGGGACACTGCCTACCCACTAGAGAGAAAAATTGCCTTGACCATGTCATTCTAAAATTGGATAAAACTAAAAACTCAGCCTTTGTGGCTGTGTTAAATACTACAATTACGGATCATGCTATGGTTTTCCTAAATATATCCAGTTCAAATAGAAAACAAAGTTCTTTTTCAAGTTCCAAGATGGTCACGGATTATGATAAAGCCTTAAATTACCTTATCAATACAGACATTTTAATGTTCGATGCATACACGCTCCCTGATGACTTCGCCAACAAACTTGTGGAAGTTATCAAGGCGTCTCTCCTCTCAAATTCTAAAGTAAAATCTGTTTCTTGTTCTAAAAAATCACTAAAGCCCTGGATTACTACAGGTGCGCTGAAATGTTTACGGCTCAGAAATAAAATGCATCGACAGACAAAAATAGATCCCTACAACGTTATTTTAATTATAACATTTAAGCGTTTCCGCAATTATTGTACCAGTTTGATTAAAAAGATTAAAAAAAAAATATTACAGAAAACAAATAGAAAATTCAACACATAGTCCGAGACTACTTTGGTCTACGATAAATTATATCTCACAGTTTAGAACACCCAAAACTTCAAACAGTCATCTCTTCAATAGTGTACTGCAACCGCTGGATTCCTTAAATCGAGTTAATCAGTTTTTTATTACTATAGGTAAATGTTTAGCGGAGAAGTTAATAAACCAAACTGGCTTGCCGAATTTAAGTGGTCACAGTACAACTGCGTACATTTGTGAAAGTTCTTGTGCCTCCTCCTCTTTTGTGATGCTGGAAACCGATCCACAAGAAGTAAACAGTATTCTTATGAGTCTTGACTCAAACAGTGCGCCTGGTTGTGATGATATATCAACAAAATACTTGAAAATGTCTAAGGACTTTGTCGTGCCTTTGATAAGCCGCCTAGCTAATTTATGCTTTAAAACTGGAATTTTCCCCAAAAATTTAAAACGATCCGTAATTACTCCTGTGCATAAGGGGGGGAACGTAAGCGATGTGAATAACTATCGACCCATATCTGTGTTACCAGCAATATCAAAAATCTTAGAAAAATTAATCAATAGGAGACTGACCAGCTACCTTGATAAATACAAGATTCTTTCAAATGCACAATATGGGTTTAGAAGAGCACGTTCAACACAAGACGCTATCATGGCTCTTACATCCGAGGTCGCAAGTAAAGTAGATAAGAGTCATAAATGCTTAACTGTTTTCTTAGACCTCAAGAAAGCGTTCGACACTGTTTCCGTTCCTATCCTTTTGAACAGACTTGAAAGTATAGGAATTAGAGGTGCGGCTCTCTCTCTATTTGAAAGTTATCTCAAAGAAAGAAAACAAATGGTTAAAATAAATAACCTAACAAGTGCCGAGGACGATATCTATTACGGAGTACCGCAAGGTAGCGCATTGGGCCCGACACTATTTTTAGTTTATATAAATGGTTTATGTAACATGAAAATTGATGGAGGACAAATATTCTCGTACGCAGACAACACTGCGGTTGTTTTTTCAGAAACTTCATGGGAGATGTTAAAAATCACAACTGAAAAAGGTTTGGCACTGATAGCTAGCTGGCTTAAAACAAGCCTCCTTACTCTAAATGCCGCTAAAACTAATTTTATTTGTTTCTCTCCAAACCAAAGGACACAGCCTGGTTCAAACTTTGAAATTAAAATTCACGCCTGTCAAAACAGCAATCCACCTGACCCAATCTGTGATTGCTAAACTATTCAGCAAGTTAGTCACACAAGATATTTAGGCATAATAGTTGACCAAAGACTTTCATGGCACCCTCATATTGAAATTCTTATGAAACGAATTCGGAAATTTATATGGATATTTAAAACCTTACGACATGTTATACCCGCTCAACTTATAAATAAAATATATATTGCCCTGGCCCAATCGGTAATAACTTATTGTATACCAATGTGGGGTGGTGCCACCAAAATTAAATTTCTTGACTTGGAGAGAGCACAGAGATCGCTTATCAAGGTTATATACTTTAAGCCCTTCAGGTACCCTACAACCGACGTTTATAAGGATAGCAATTTGCTTTCAGTCCGAAAACTCTACCTTTTAAATATAACACTAACCTTGCATAAGTCTCTTCCTTTTGACCCAGCTACCCAAACCAGAAGACGCAAAGACATAGTGGCTCACTCTTCTAAGATAAGGACAGTGTTTGCTCGACGGCAATACATGACTCAGTCAACCTTTATCTATAATAAACTAAACCGTAATCTAGACATATATCCATTACTGTTATTTAAATGTAAAAAAACATTAATAGAATGGTTAAAAACTTTAACATACGAAGAAACTGAAAATGTCTTGATTAGAATATGCTAACACATAACTGCATTCTCACACACCTACACAACACACCAGCTTACACACACTTACAGTTTACACGCAACACACAATCTCTTGCACACTAACACACCCTCATTCACCCCCTACCCCTACCCCTGTTGTATACAAACACACCTACTATCTCCCCACACGCACACACACAATCTACATAAACAAAGAGCTGCTTATAATTTAGGATTTCTTTTTATTGTTTGTATTCAATTTTCTATTATTCTCATCATTGTTAAGTATATTTAAGGGAAGAAGCGAGACAGCCCCAACACAAGTGCTTTATGTAACTTACTGGGGCTACCTCAATTTATGTAAGGTCACAATGTATGAGTTGAGAAATAAATATTTTTGTATTTGTATTTGTATTTTTGTATTATCCCGAATCTATAATAATTTTTTAGACACTTCGGCATTTAAAAGTACGAACTGACATATTTCCAGTGTCAATCGAGCGGAATTATTTTCAAGAGTAAGCCCCCACAGCTTCGATTTCATTCCGAAACTCTGTTATGGTCTTGCACACCATCGAGATAATATAATATATCAGGTGTACTGGTTTCATCGCGATGATTTCGTTTTTTTTTTTTTTCGAGTCTTCATTATCTTTATTGCATTAATATATAATATGTCATTGCCGCCAGACATTTTTTTTTTTTTTTGAAATGGCCTCTTGCAGAAACCCAGAGGGGTTTTGTCTGCGTAACCGGACAATATCTAAGGCGAGGCAGTTTGATGCCTCCAGCCAGAGCATATTTTAAGATACTACAAACTAAGCAACAGCGCTAAGGGCGTCCCCTGCGGGACACGAACCTCGGCTTAGGGCGTTGCTGGGGGGACAACTAGGGACTAGCTGGGTCATATCAGTTTCCTTATTATTAAGGGACAAATTTAAAGCTACTAGCTCGGCGCGGGCCGGCTCTAGCAAGGGTCGGGGCGGACATGATGAGACATTTCGCGACGGACGCGGACCTCGCCGGTGAGGTCTATAACGAGGCGGTCGAGCGCGTCGGAGTGTGCTTGTGTGTCTGTTAGACTCTTGAGCTACAGTGATCCTATCATCGGGACGGAGGAGAGCGTGACGTGGTCGGCGGATTTTGTTGATCTGGGACGGCCTGTAATCAGCGGAAGAGACAACTAAGGGATTCGGATGATTAGGGGCAGATTCGAAGTATTTCTTCGATGCCCTTTTCATGAATTGCCTAACGGTAGGCACTCTGAGGTCGAGGTGGAGTTGAAGGTTCCTAATGAACCATGGGGCGCCTGTCGCTTTTCGAAGGAATCGATTTTGCAGGGTTTGCAACCTATGGATTTTGTAATACTTAACGTGTGCGAACACGACGCTAGCATACGTCATAATGGGTCTAATGCACGTAGTATAGAGCCTAACTTTAAGGTTAAGTGACAATTTACTGCGTGCATTTGTCATGGGGAATAGACGGCCGACAGCGAAAGCCGCGCGGTTGCGTACCGTCTTAATGTGCGGACGGAAGGACAGTTTGTGATCTAGAATCACACCCAGGTATTTGGCTTGCAGTTCCCAAGGGATTGGCTTGCCGAACATTGTAATAGGTCGAAGCTGGGGAAGAAATTCCCCGGCGCCCGTTCTCGAAAAGAGAACGGCGGCGCTCTTATCTGGATTGACCTCAATCCTCCATTTCCTGAACCAAGCGCCTAAGGCGTTGGCCGAGGTCTGGAGATATCGGGTAATACAGTCAAGACTCCTACCGGTGTAATAGATGGCCGTGTCGTCGGCGAAAAGAGCTAACTTGGTTTTGCCACTTTTGGGAATATCGCTGGTGTACAGCGCGAAGAGAAGAGGTGATAGCACAGAGCCCTGAGGGACTCCGGCTTGGATCCGATGAGGGGACGATAGAACGCCCTCTACGCGATAGCGGAAGCTACGGTTCGATAGAAAATCTCGAATGATGAGTACGAGACGGTCAGGCACTTGGAATTGGTACAGCTTATAGATTAAGCCGTTGTGCCAGACCTTGTCGAAGGCTTTAGCTACGTCGAAGAATAATACGCCCGTTTTCATCTTGCCCATGAAGCCTGCGCTTATGTGCTCAACGATACGGTGCAACTGATGGATGCATGAGTGTTTAGCTCGAAAGCCAAACTGCTCGTTAGGAAGAAGCTTATTGGATTCGGCATAATCCCTTAATCGAATATAAATTAGCCTTTCATAGATCTTTCCGAAGACGTTGAGAAGACTGATCGGGCGATAACTGGTCGGCTCGCACTTGAGCTTACCGGGCTTTGGAAAACCTATAACTGTTGCCTGTTTCCACGATTGTGGGAAGATATTGTTGGTCAGTGCCGCATTGAAGATGGCGGTCATGAGAACTATCAGAGGTGCGGGAAAGTATTTAATCACTTTGTTGGTGATCCCGTCTGAGCCTGGGGCCTTCCTGGGTTTGAGGTTCCTCACGATCGTTCTGACTTCGTCTACGGTGACGGGGGGCAAGGGATCGTCGGAGTCGTCTGGGGGCGGGAGTGCAGTTCTACGTTTGACTTCAGCATCGACCTTGGACAGGTGAGCGTTGTCTACTGGTAGAGTGCTAGGCGTACATTGGGCTTCTAAACTGTCGGCTAATACTTCTGACTTTTCGTCGTCATCAAAAGCAGGTCGTTGATTAGGTCGACTGTGCGGGGGTATAGCGGCGCATTGATCGGATTTTAATTTCCGCTGCAATTGCCAAAAAGCTTGATGGGTGGGTTCTATATCATCGAGCATTTTGTCCCATTTAGCTTCCCGCATTTCCGATATGCGCTTCCTCACAGTACGCTGCAAGGTGCGCATATGGATACGGTTAGCTTCATTGGGGAAACTGTCGTAGGCACGGATAGCTGCGTTTTTCTCCGTCAACAGTTCACGTACATCATCCAGCAGTTTCCAGCGGTGTTCATCCACCTCCGGGACTTGCCGTGAACATTCGTTCACTACGGATTGCACGTGACTAGTGAGGGAGTCGATCGCAGACACTGTGTCGGCAACAGACACTATATTATCGGGAATTGAGTCTAAGTGCACAGAAGAGGTCGACTTGAGGCGTTCCTCTAGTCTTCCCCAATCCGTTGTGGTTTTAGTGGGGACAGGTTGATCTGGGTCTGAGGGACCTGAGCGGGGGCCTAATTCTAGTATTACTGGTCTATGGTCAGAGTCAAGCTCTTGTAGCGTCCCTATAGAGCGTAAACCGAGGTTTACGTTCTTTAGAATCGCTATGTCGAGTATGTCAGGTCGGTGGTTTACATTGTCAGGGAAGTGGGTAGGGCTCATCGGGGCGATGATATCGAAGTTAAGTTCGATACCTAATCGTTCGAGGTGTCTGCCTCGTGTGGTTGTCGTATTGCAACACCAGGATTCATTTTTGGCGTTAAGGTCGCCAGCAATGATAACTGAGTCGCTCAGAGCAAATAAGGATTTAATGTCGGGAGCTAAGTTAACTTTAGATGTGACTTTAGGTGGAAGGTATGCCGAGACGATGGTAATCGGCTGGTGTCCTGTCATGCCTAGCCTGCATATAGAAGCCTCTATGTGAGAAAGAGGTGGGAGGTCCATAGGGATGCAGTATAACGATTTTTTGTAATAAATTAGTGTACCGCCCGCCTGGCAACGGGTTCTGTCGTTGCGCACTATTCTATAGTTTGCAATTCCAGGGTTCCTCTGGGCGGGTTTGAGAAAGGTCTCCTGTACTAGGAAAACGTCAATTTGATGGTCACGTAAGAAGGTCGCGATTTCGTCACGTTGGCCGTTTATGCTATTAGCGTTAAAGTAACCTAACTTAAGGCATCGGGGCTTAAATTTACTATTTTCGATAGCCATTAGTTACCGTTAAAGTTGATATTAGCTAGGGCGTCAGTGATATCTTTATATTCGAGCATCACTTGTAGAATAGCAAAGCCATTGCCTTGCATAGAGCGCAGAGTCTGAGCTAGTGCGCTGAACCTATCCGAGCTAATGAGCGAGAATACGCTCTGAACTACTTCTAGGTCCGATCCAATCGTTGGCTGACTGTTAGAGCGAGCGGGGCTTAGCCTAGGAACGAGGGCCTGTTTAGGGGGGGACGCGGGCGCGACCTGAACGAGTTGTATCGGGATAGGTGTAGGGGTGGGGATGGGGTTCGCCATAAGCGGTGGAATGACGGTGGGTTGAGAAGCCGCGGAGGGTTTCAGAGTCGGGAACGCTTGCTGGTGGTTCAGCGCGTTCCATGGTGAAGGCCGTTGCGGACTAAGTCGCTCGGGTAGCTTTGAAGAAGGCTGCTCCCTGATGGTACGCTCGGCATTGCGTTTCGCGAGTTTCGTGTTGTCGTTCGGTTTTTTCGGTGCCTTGGGGCACCCGCGATAATTAGCCGGATGTCCTGATTCACCGCATAGGACGCAGCTGGGAGGGTCGGTGCAGAGGGACCTATCTTTAGGCCTTTCACAGGCGTTAGTGCTATGGTCACCGAGGCACTTGACGCATCTGGGTTTGGCAAAGCAATTACGCTGTGCATGGCCGTAAAGTTGGCAATTATGGCATTGCCCGATGTAGCCTGACTTGTGCGGGTTTTCTACTTTAATGCCTGAAAGATGGCACAAGGTTTTTAAATTATACAGTGCTTTAGAGCCCGGGCCCTGTTCGCACACGACTAGCACCATTGCGAATGGTGGTCCGCCACGAGCGCGATGCATGCGATGCACTTCGAGTACGGGGATCTGTTGCGACTGAAGCTCGCTTAAAATCAACGACGTGTCGATCTCTACTGGAATTCCGCGTATGACGACGCGGATGAGGCGCTCCTCTTGAAGAGCATATGTATGAAAGGAGACTGACTTCTCCCGAAGGAGGTTAGTCAGTGTACGAAAGTCACTGGGGGAGGGCACTTGGACTTTAATGCCTTGTTGGGTATTCCTAGCTAGAGTGTAGTTGATTTTCTTGTCAACACACCGCTTGGAAATATCGGTCCACTTCGCCTTATCCTGAATGTAGATAGGCGGGGGGGTGGCTGTCTTTTTTGAAACCTGAGGGTTTGATTGAGAGGGGCTCGCGGGCCTGGAGACTGGTACGGTGTCCATAGGTGTAGGGGGCTGGAGGTCATGGGACTGGGTTGCCTCAATGATCTTGAGAGCTTTTGCGGGCGCTTGGCCGGCGGCGGCTTTTTTGGCCTTACGGGCCCTCTTTTTCCCTTTGCCAACTACCGTGATGTAGCCGTCAGAGGATGTGGACGAGCTAGTGTCTGAGTTTTCGGACTCAGAAGAGGATGATTGCATAGCAACATCCATGAGGTCCGGCTGGGACGCGGTTTCCTTTGTTGTAGGTAACAAAGGGTCTGTGGAATTCTCGATTCCATTGTTCTCGGCGAACAATGGATTAGCGTCGCACAAAGGCAACGCAGGAGACAATGACGGGGATAAGTCGGATGATTCCGGAGAATCACGAACAATAGGACTTGGCGCAGGTGTGATCGCTTTGGATATGCCGCGACTACCTGGAACGGGCTTGGGGTTCGCAGTAACATCGTTATCGGGGTTTTGAGCGTGAACTTGCTGCAGTAATACAGCGAAATCTTGCCCGTATTTCTTTTCGAAATCGGCGTCCTTTAAAAGTATTTTTTTAAGGAATGCTACAATATTTGTAGCGTCCATTTTGGGGACATCAAAGAGGGAATTTTTGTTTAAAAATCTCCTACTAAACCTAACTCCCCGGGAGGATGAGCCCGGGGATGTGTAACCCTCCTTGCCGGGTGTAGGCAAGGAGGTGAGTACCTATTGGTGAGCCCTAAGCTTGTAACCCGTCGCCAGTCTTATTGGGCGAACGGGGCCCTGACCAGTCTAGTGCGAAGGGTGTAGACACACCCGACCGACACTAGGTGAGTAGCTGAAAGGGAATCAAGAGACTAGAGTCGACTAGGAGATCCCCCAAGGCCGATTATTCTAGCTCCCGTCCAATTGACTGCCTCACCCTGAAGGGGTTTCGGCTGGGTGTATCGGGTCAACACCCTCTCGGCTTCGTTGACACCGTAAGGTTTCAACCGAGAACCACGAAACTGTGGCTTTACCCAGAAGGGGTTAAAAAACACACGGCGAGCGTCAGAGCGAGAGTCTGATTGACGCCAGACCACCTTAACGGTGCTTTTTGTTTAAACTTTTAAAGTTGACCAACCGCTGACATCGCCTACCTTCTTTTTGTGCACCAATAGGATTTCGGAACATAGCACCAAAACATTTTTTTGAGTCCGTTGGAGGTTTTTTTTGTTGGCGAAAGATTGCAACATTGCCCTAATAAAAAAAATAGATTTTACTTAAGACTTACTTGGACAAAGTACCTAATACTTAGGTATACTGGTCTATTATCATGTTATCAATATATGTATTCAGTTTCAGTGTATAACTCTGGAAAATACAGGTGTGATGCTGTTATGTCTAATCAATGATCTTTGTAGAGGTAATTCGATTTATTTACTTTATAACTTTATCGTATTTGCGTCTCAAAACTTACTAACAAAGTACAATTCTATTATTAACGCGATCTATCGAATCCTTCATCGAATCAAACAATAAAGACCAAAGAAGATATCAAGTATCGATACCTATTTCAAATGTTCGTATTATAAACTAAACATGGGCTATATAAACTATTCTGAACTACATGTCTCTCATACGATCTCTAATTTTCGTCCTGATATAAAGTGCCGTGACTCTAGTGAAATGTTCAGGTAAGCTGCTATTATTTAGTTTTTGTGCTATTGTTAGTGACAATTTTTATTAAAATGGAAATTGTAAGAGGAATCATCATACAATAAAACGCCTTTGTGATATCATAAAAAAAAAAAACAGTAAATATAAAAGAAAATATATTTTCTTTTACATTAAATTTTATTGTTATTTGAAGATATGATTTAAAATTTATTTGATTTTTATTGTGATATAATAATACATCTTTAATAATATATTTTGTTGCATATTGCAATAAATATAAAATGTAAATAAGTACAAAATTATTATAGTTATTTACACTCCTACAACATTAATTAATATCCAACAGTAATAAAAAATCTAAACCCTTTATAAAATAATACCTTTACCTTTCATATATACAATTGTGTGAGAAAAATAATTTCTTAATAGTAGAACATAACCTAAAAAAAATTTTTTTTTTGGTGCCACTAAATTTTTCGTTAAATTCGGCCGCGAGCACGATTCGAACCTGCGCCTCCCGGATAAATATCTACTCCAGGCGCTCTGACCGCTGAGCCATGTTGTTTAAAGTAATGATCTTAAGGTTCGAATCCTGCTCGCGGCTGTTTTTTTTTGTGGAATAAACAAAAAAACACAGGTTCGAATTCTGCCTCGTTGGTCTAGTGGTCCCAAGCGCGACTGCTGAGTATGAGGTCTCGGGTTCGATTCCCGGATCGGGCAAAGTGTTATTGAGTTTTTCTGATAGAAAATTCTTAGTAGCAGCCCGGAGCTTGGAATTGTGCCCGGTAGATGGCAATAGGCTCACCACCTATTACATGGGACTTAATAACGGCATTGGTGAAATGTGGGTGTACAATTGTGTACACCTCTGCCTACCCCTTCGGGGAATACAGGCGTGATGCTATGTTATGTTATGTATGTTGTCGAATTCTGCTCGAGGCCGTATTCCTTATCCACAAAAAAATTACTTACTAATTTAGAAAGTTAAGTTACATAAACGAAGTCTACAGATTTGACATTCGTCAACGGGATACTGGTCAAAGTGAGTTATACCACAAACACACCACAGCGATGAGTTTTGATGAAAACCCACCAGCTGTTGACTATTTTCAAAATCTACGGTTATATGACCCACTAAATTGTTATTTATGTTTCGTCCACAAACACAAACATCTTTTTATTGTATAATAACTTTCGTGAGACACATTCATATTAATTATTGTTCAACGGTTATTACTCACTTGCATTCTTGGGGATTGCCCGACTAGTTTCGAACTCGAACGGAGCCCTTAGTCATAAGCTGAGGCCGCGGCGATGTCGCGAGTCAAACTAGTCGGGCAATCCCGAAGAATGCAAGTGAGTAATAACCGTTGAACAATAATTAACAAACATATTTTTTTATTAAATGTGTCAGTCCTTCCCAAGGCCACAACACTACCTTACAAATTAGAGGTAGATAAAAAGCAGGCTTTCTTAGAGTGACTTAGTATTGGTGCCCGCAACCCAAAATCAAAGGGTAGACGATTAATCATCACACACATAGGAAGTGAAAATGGTTTTGTAGATGGAGGCGAAAATATTGTATATTTGAATGTAAGAAGACAGGGAGATTACCCTGAGTTAATGAACGCTACACATTTTGAACAATGGTTTGAAACGGTGCTACCGAAACTTGGAGAAAATTCTGCAGTGGTAATGGACAATAATAATAATAATAATAAATAATGAAAAGTTATTATCGACTAACAAAGCTAGAGACTGACTTAACCACATACAGGACGCTACTCCACCAAGACGTCACTTCTAAATGCCCTGAAATTGCCCACCTTTCTGCACAAAGAATAGCAGACCAACGTAGGTCTATTGTCAACAATCGGCTGCTTTCTACTGATCAACTGAATAGAATTCGAAAAGAAGTTCAAAATGAGCTAGGTCCTAGTATCACACACACCCCCGAAGACATAAACCAACACACAGAAGAGAATCTAACACTCAGTAGTATAGATCAGATACAGACAGTTACCAATGAGCCTAACTCAGAGCCGGAAAAAGCCACAAACGAATCTCCAAAACTTCCAACAGAATTACACCTACAACTAAAAGAAATGTTCATAGAAACTTTTAGTAAATTTAAAAACACACACCCGACGACACGACCATACCTACCAAAACTTAAACCCTCTAAGAAACTAGCATCTATTATAAGTAACCTTAATTCTGATATACTTCCAGAAACACTCACTACTGACACAGATTTTCACACATTACAAACAACTATCTACAGTGCGGCTTATACTTCAGCTAAATTTAACGGTGCTTGAATCTCAGAAGGTAATAAGACAAATAAAAAATCACAAAATATACCCTGGTGGCAAAGACGCCTGCAAGGAAGGATTAATGATCTCAGAGCAAACATTGGGAGACTGACTGAATATACAAGGGGGGTCCGATCACACGCCTTACAAAATCACATAGATAAAATAAAACAACAATATAAAATCCATACTCAACATGAAACCCAAAATACTGACATAGCACACTTCCTAGACACCTTAAAACAAAAACTGAACACCTTATCAAGTCGATTAAGAAGATACAAAGAAACAACACTTAGAAAAACACAGAACAAACAATTTTACAGCAATGAAAAACTATTTTACAGAAAGCTTACACAACAACATAATGCCTCACCAGAAAACAACAGAACTTTACCTACCCCTGAATCTTTACATACATTTTGGTCAAATATTTGGGCTAACCCCATTGAACACGAGCACAACCAATGGATTGAGGAAGATAGAGAGAGATTGAAGGATATACCGGAAATGGAATTTGAAGAAATCCATTTAGATCTCCTAAGAACCGTAATATCGAGAACACACAACTGGAAAGCTCCAGGGTCTGACAACATACACAATTTTTGGTATAAGAAATTCACATGCACTCACACACTTTTACTCAATCACATTAACGCATTCGTCCACTCACCCGATACTATGCCACTCTACATCACACAGGGTATAACATACATGCTACCGAAAGATTCATCAGACTCAGCGAACCCTGCTAAATATCGCCCAATTACTTGCCTACAGAATATTTATAAAATTATTACATCATGTTTAAGTGAATCCATATACAAACACACTCTTGAACACCACATCTTAGCTGAGGAACAGAAAGGCTGTCGGAAACATAGTCAGGGATGTAAAGAACAACTCACGATCGACGCCGTAGCTTCGAAGCAAGCAATTAGTCAAAAACGCAACATCCATACTATGTATATCGACTATAAAAAAGCTTTTGACTCTGTACCACACTCTTGGTTAATATATATTTTAAAACATTATAAAATTAATTCTGCTATCACCTGCTTTTTGGAAAAGATAATGTTAAACTGGAACACAAAACTTAAAATATGCAACTCAGACGAAAATTCCGAAACCGATTTCATCCCGATAAAAAGAGGTATATTCCAGGGTGATGCCTTGAGTCCCCTTTGGTTTTGCCTTGCACTTAATCCACTATCCAACATGCTCAACAAAAATAACATAGGATACAAAATTAAACACGACACACAACAAACAAATCTCACTCATCTCATGTATATGGATGACATCAAACTTTTTGGAAGCACGCTACACGAAATACACACACTTGCCGACGTCACTCAGACATTTTCAAACGACATTCGCATGGAATTTGGAATAGACAAATGTAAAATTCAGTCTGTTAACAAAGGAATAGTAGAACCCGCCTCATATGAATTAGCTAATCATGATGTTATAGACGCCGTAGACCCAGTGGAAGGTTATAAATACCTAGGATATCACCAGTCACAGGAAATTCACCACAAAGATACAAAAAAGATTTTACAACAAAAGTTTAAAAACAGATTACACAAAATACTACACACTCATCTTAACGCACGAAACTCTATTAAAGCCATCAACACCTACGCTATACCCATACTCACTTACTCATTTGGAATCATCCGCTGGACACAAACAGAGCTAAAGAACCTACAAAGAATAATTAATACTACAATGACTAAGCACAGGAAACACCACCCAAGAGCTTGCATTCAGAGATTAACCTTACCAAAACAAGAGGGCGGCAGAGGACTCATTGACATAACAAACTTACACAACAAACAAATCATATTACTCAGAAAGTTTTTTCATAACCACTCACAACAATCAACACTACACAAAGCCATATCTCAAGCTGACAAATTCACACCACTCTCTCTTGCGGATCACACCAAACAAATAAATATAAACACAAAACAACAAAAAATTGACACGTGGACACAAAAATCACTCCATGGTCGTCATCGCCTCAACTTGACCGATTCAAATGTTGACAAGATAGCGTCAAACGCATGGTTAAAGCGAGGTGAGCTGTTTCCCGAAACAGAAGGATTTATGCTAGCGATTCAAGACCAGGTTATAGACACCAAAAACTACAGGAAGTACATCATCCGTGACAGCAGTCTTAGTAGTGACCACTGCCGTCAATGCCATAAACAACCTGAAACAATCCAACACATCACAGGCGCATGCTCATCTATCACACAAACAGATTATAAACACAGACACGACCAGGTAGCAGCAATTATACACCAGATACTCGCACACAAACACAAACTCATTACAGAAAAAACACCATACTATAAATACACACCTCAAATCATACTAGACTCACCTGATTACAAAATGTACTGGGATAGAACAATACTAACTGACAAAACTATACACCATAACCGACCAGACATCACCCTACATGACAAGCAAAATAAAATTGTATACCTGATAGATATAGCAATTCCCAACACACACAACCTAACATCCACACACACAAACAAACTCTCAAAGTACACAGATTTGACAATTGAATTAAAAACCCAATGGAGAGTAAAAACAGTCAAAACCATCCCCATCATAATATCCAGCACCGGCGTTATACCCAAAACACTTCATACAAGCCTTAAAACATTAAATCTTCATCCACTCACATTCGTACTCCTACAGAAAGCAGTTATACTGAACACATGCAGAATCGTCAGAAAGTTTTTGTCGATAGACTAAATACTCAGTACCGTCATAGTTGTTTGGCCAAAAGCCCGCAATTTTGACGTAGTTCCCCAGAAATGGGAGAGATTAAAATTTAAACACAATATAATAATAATAATAATAATCATTTATTTCGGACAGAGTCCATTTATGTGTTAGTAACAATTTTCTTAAGGTCTATGTTAGTAGGAACATAATTATTTGTTTATTCTACAGTCTTCCCGTAACTATTCCCACCCAGTGTGCCTGTATGGGACAATCATGGCGGGATGCAATCATTTGCAAAATGCCGTTGGTGCTACCGCGCAGTCTTTGGAATAATGACGCCACTTTCTTACGCACTATAGCGTGGAAACCGTCAACACGCATATTAGCGAACATTTGTGACGCACTACAATAGCGCGGCAACCTCAACAGCATCCTGAAAGCATTATTATACTGTATACGCAGGACGTTGTAGGCTCGTTGCGTATACCGAACCCACAGGCCGCTCGAGTAAAAAGTTTGGCAATATGCCCTAAAAAGTGTTATCTTAACTTCCTTAGTACACCGAGCGAACCTACGGGCCAGCATATTGCTTCTTACCGCCAACGCCCTACGTTCCCTTTCTATATCTGGGTCATCATTTAAGTCCTCCGTGATCAGATGGCCCAAATATTTAAAGCTCTGTACAATTTTCAAGGCCTTTCCATCGATCAAGATCGGAGGCACTGCACTAGGTCTCAGTTTCCCGGCCCTAAAAATGAGTACCTCACTTTTCTGCGTGTTGTACTTCAGACCATGCTTGCAAGCGTAGCGTTCACAGATTCTAACCAATGTCCTCAGGGCGTTGACCGAGGGAGCCAGCAGAACCATATCATCCGCATAGCTTATGTTGTTGACACATGTTCCGTCAATGTAGCATCCGACATGTGTCCCGCTGAGCTCCTCGATCAACTGATTTATGTACAAGCTGAAGAGGCCGGTAGATGTGAGGCCACCCTGCCTTACACCACATTCCAGCCTATATTCGTCAGATAGGGTATCCACCCATCTCACCTGGTTAGTCTGGTTAATATACCAAAATTTAAGAATACTGGTATATTCTATTGGCATACCTGTTTCCCCTAGCTTCCGCCACAGCATGTCATAGGAAACTGTGTCAAAAGCTTTTGACAAATCGAGGAAACAGGCATATATCGGTGTCTTTCTCTCAGTGTAATACCTGACAGTATGCTTAAGGCACAAAATAGCGCTCTCAGTGGATAGTCCCGCCCTGAAACCGAATTGCGCGTCATGCAAATGTAGGTACTCACTCAAACTCTGATTTAGCAAACTGTCAAGTATCTTCGCTGTTGTTGTAGCAAGTGAGATGGGTCGATAATTTGTCCTATCCGAAACATCTCCTGTCCTGTTTTTAAGAATGGGTACAACTACGGTTTTCATCAGCGATTGTGGTAAATATGAGTGACCGATACAAAGCGTAAAAAACATAGCCAGTACACGCGGCAAATGTACACCTGCATGCCTGAAATGCTCAATGCTGAGGCCGTCATACCCTGGAGACTTACCCCTCTTCATTCTTTGAATTGCCGCGATAATTTCTTTGGCTGAGAAACGTGTTTTTCTCCCGGTTACGCCGGCCCCAGCGCCACCTGTATCAGTCATCGCTGACCCCCGGGGAGATCTTACCATAAAGTGGTCCCTAAAATTATTGGCAATACCTTCAGGATCACAGATGCCGCCGACGCTCACAGGTATACCCGGCTTAGGGTTCATCTTATTTGTATTCTTCCAGAAGGCTGGAAAATTCCCCGCTGAATGATTTGAGGCAAGAATATCCATTTTAATTTGTTCTTGCCTGCTCTGACACCATTTCAGCTTGGACTTAAAAACCTTCCGACTATCACACATTTGTGCATAAACCGCACCCGCTGGTGGTCTGCCCGCTAGCACCCACAGCTGAAAACCCAGCCTAGCTTCTCTGTGAGCGCCTGCGACATGCTTGTTCCACCCGGTGATGTACCCACCCTTTCTGAGACATTTACAACTGCAGGATCCTATAGACGCCTGCGTTAAAATATTTATAATCCTAGTGTACATATTATCCAACAAGGCCGTATGAACCGGGTCAGAACAGAATGTATCCGCGCATGAACTGAATTCCACTGGGAAATCCAGCCCTTTGAGCTCCTCGTGACATAGGCTATGATACATATCGATCTGCTTAAGCTCTCTTCTGCCCCAGATCACACCATCACACACTAGCTTACTATTAATCGCACACTTAACAGCAATCTTATCAATATCACATTCTACATAAAGTGGAGAGTGGTCAGACCAATACACGTCATGCTGCACCCACACGTCATGGACAGTCTCCTGAGCGGCTTTAGTAACAATGCAGTGGTCTAACCACCTCCTACATCCATGCGCCTCACTAGTAAAGGTGTATGTACTAGACTGAATACCTAGCCTCTCCATATCAACGCAGCACCAGTCCTGTTCTACACAGAAACTCAACAGTTCATCACAAAATAGTTCGTTTGGGTGAGCATTAAAATCCCCTAAAACATAAACCGCCTCACTGTCAGTGTTGACTTCTATCACAGATTTTATTACACTCAGGCAGTCTGTAAACATAGGTAAATTTTCAATACCGTTAACTGGCATGTACACGCTAAAAATTATAACTGACCCGTTCCGTGTCATCACTTTTATCGCACATATACGCGCACTATTACAATCTATTGCTGAGACCGACTCAAACGCACTTTTCCGCCACAGTATTGCAACCCCGCCGTACGGCCTGCCAGTTAGGAGGCCTAACGATGTGTCTACCGCAGACGTGCCAGTGCACCCGAAATCTTCGTCTATTGTGCTAAGTAATGGTAAATCATGTGGCAGTAACCACGTTTCCTGTAGGGCCACTACATCAGCATCCTTACACAGTGTTCGTATGCCCTCCATTGACCTCTTCATTGCTTTGCAATTAAAACTGACCAATGTACTACGCATTCGTGTATTCTCCATTTAGTCGTTTTAATATACCCGTTGATTATTCTCGCCTTGTACAACAGTATTATCCCTAATATTGACAAACCGCCTAAATGTAATGCCAGCCGGCCACAGATTGTTGTCTAGAAAAATGTCAATATTATTCCTCGTTACATAAATTTTGTATGAATTATAATCTCTTGGTTTCTTCATTTTAATTTGCAATAACGATACCTTCTCCTTTGTCTTTTCATAAATGTAACTCACGATGTCCGACTCAGTCACATCTTTATGCACATTGGATATAAATAGTGGTAATTTTGTATCGGCCGCCTTAAATTTACTGCAGCTTGAGTCGGCCTTTCCCTTGCTACTATAAACCTGTTTATTGATCGCTTTCTCTGCGCTTCAATCCAGTTTTCATCCTCTTTCGGTTGTTTCCATTTCTCACCATTATTGCCAGTCTCCGCAAAAGATAATTTCCGCACCACTATCGCCGTATCAGCTGTATTGCCGATCTCCACGCTTTGTTTACATAAATCAGCCGGTGCGTTATCTCTGTTCGCTCGGACTGGTTTGTTATTCTCGCAATTATTGTCCAATGAACGCTCCGTCTCGCTAGCAAAACACTTCGTCACCGTATCACTGGTTTCAACCTTTGCGCAAGTTAACATAGTGGGGAGTTGCGCACTGTCATGCACCGTTACCTCAGTTGGTTCGAGGGAACGAGACGGGGAGCGCGCTTCTCCGCTGCAGTTAGCCGCCGGAGCCGCCGCCGCCGCTACTACCGCGCGTTCGTCGATTGGGTATGACACATCTTTGGTACGGACAGGTGAATGCGATAGATAGTCTTGACTTTGACAGGTGTCTACCGCTCGCTCGGTCAATGACCCGTCTCTCGGCGTTTGAATTGCCATCTGTCCGCTTTCGCCTAAGTACCCTCCACGCTTCATATTTATGCGGTAGTCAGAAGTATACCGACCATTTGACCACATATTTTCTAAAACTTCTATTTGCTTCGTAGTTACATACGTCTCTTTTATCTCATTAACATCTGACTTTAGTCGAACTATATCTTTCAATAAAGCCGTCACATCCACATGGTCAAACGTGATGGGTGGCAATTTATTTAGCTCTCTGGCCACAAAAATAGGCATCACCTCGGGATCAGTCTCCTTGAAAATGGCAATAATATCCTCGAGATCTCGCTGGATTTTGCCATCCTTCCTTCTAGAGATATTCCGCCTGTTTGTTTTGATGGATTCAAATAACAAACCTTTCGCTCTTTCTACTTCTGAGACAGTAAACGCTGAGGCACAGATTCGCACCATGCTCTCATTGTCCATTGTATCCACTTTATTTTGCAAATAAGCAAGAATCTCACTGATAAAAATGTTACAACTCGCACACTTCACTGTTTTTGAAACTACGTTCGCTTTCGACATTGTTACTAAGTATCGCTTGCGCGCACACACACGATCGAGACCGCGGTCGTGCGCAGACTGCTCTGCTCCAAATCAAAAAAGAATATATCTTTTGATGAAAATGAAATTAAAACCGAATTGCTGCAAAAGGTTAAAACTATTAAAAATAATTTCAAAAGTTATGCAGTGGATGAGCTCGTGAAAAAATATAAGGTGGAAGTCTTAAGGCATCCACCTTATCATTGTGACCTTAATTCAATTGAGCTCGTTTGGGCCGATGCTAAGGGATATGTTGCTCGCAACAACACAAATTTTAAATTTGAGGAAGTTAAGTTGTTTCTCCAACAAGGACTTATGCAGATTACTGCTGAAAGGTGGAAGCGTTGTGTGGAGAACGTCATCAAGGAAGAAAATAACGTTTATGGCAAAATTGATGAAAGGATAAATAACACGGTAGACTTGTTATCCATGTAACTTATTCTGAAACAGAATACTGGGAATTGTATGACAACGGTAATTAGGTGTGTGTTCACATAATTACTTATATCTTTATATAAAAATAATAAATGATTATTACATAACTGTTTTTTTTATTTGATCCAAAGTTGCGAATCCCTGAAAGTGTGTTTACAAAATTTATAGGTTCTTGTGGCGGGGACTTTATTTATTCTAAACAATTCAATATATACCACATTAATATTTAGTAAGAGCCCTGCCTGCGTCAATAACGGCATCGCACCTTCTTCGCATAGAATTTACTTTCTATAAAATTTACCAAGGTCTCACAAAGATTTGAGCCTCGGAACGTTTCCCACATCTGGTCATCATGTGCAACTAAAGCTTCCTTTGTTCTTTCAGCCCTTGGATCACATCGTCGAACAATTATGCCCCAAACATTTTCGATGGGATTTAAGTCTGGAGAACGCGACGGCCACGGCGCCCTTCGTATATTAGTATGTTGCTGGAACCAATTTTGGACCACGTGAGCGCGGTTAGTGAAAGGAAGTTTGAGGAA
Source organism: Xylocampa areola (assembly GCA_935421205.1). Taxonomy (NCBI): domain Eukaryota; kingdom Metazoa; phylum Arthropoda; class Insecta; order Lepidoptera; family Noctuidae; genus Xylocampa; species Xylocampa areola. The sequence continues at coordinate 2,579,135 of OW285216.1, forward strand.
ATTTTATATTTGTCAAAATACCATCAATATAATATTAAACACCAATATTTCCCTTCACAAAATTCTAATGAAAATGGTAAGTTCTTTGCTGATAAAAGTAATAAAAATAACAAAATATCTAATAAAATGTAAGAGATACTTTATGTAGGTTTTTGAGTAGAGTTTTATTTTGTGTAATTTTATATATATGTCGCAGATGGATTGTAGAATCAGCTGTTTTACAAAACTGCTAGCTGATTTACAAAACAGTCCTGTTATGAAAAACAGCTGAGCGACGTTTAGCGGTTTACATAATTACTGAACTATAACACGCAGAATTGAATGAACGTTTTGCTTTTATCAATGCAGCGGGTCAACGATCAGAGATTATGTAAAACAGTGTGAAATGAACTGTCAGATTGTTGATTTTAGTTCGAAATTTTGTCGCATATGGCTCTGTATGTCTTAACATTAATAACCTAGCTTTATTTTACTTGTCAATAGCAAACAAAAAGATGAAAATTTTGAATGACGTAAATACTAAACCACTATAATAGTCGACAATATATCGGGATTATGAAAGAAAATAAACGAAATTGATCCATAAGCGAGCGAAGCGAGCTCGGGAGTTTCGTGTACCTATCCCGACACGGACAGGTTAGGTTCGACCCAGCCACGGAAAGTCATATCAGAATACAGTATCTTTTTTTACTTGAGTGGTGACTATCCATTTAACCTGTTGCCTCGCTCATTAGCAGACACACACAATAGATTTTTATTGTTACAACGTATAATTATGTACGTTGCTGAGCCGAAAGGTTTTTACTATACAATAAACAAACCTGTCCCACAGTAGATATTTCATTCTGCATTACGTCTAAAGGTGGGTAGCTGTTTTGTTAAACGTATCGCAATGGCAATCCAGCTGAACGCCGTTCAGCTGTTTTATAAAACAGTGCTGTTTTGTGAATCAGCTAGCAGTTTTGTAAAACGGCGGATTCTACAATCCATCTGCGACATATATATATATATATATATATTTAATGAATTAATTGTAGTTATGTACTAAAAACTTGTAAATTGTAATAGCAGTTTTGTATGTTTTTTTTTTTATTTTAATATGTAAGTATGTTAGTTTTCGTTTAGTAACTTCCTAAGATTCTCTTTGGATCAAACAGCAATCATCTTTGCAAGCTTCATTGAATAGGTATACGTAGGGTTGCCAACCGTACTCTAAAATAGAGTATTGTATCATGTAGGCGTACTCTATAATCTTTAACACTAATAGAGCATGCTAAAATACTCTTTTTTACATAATGTTTACTATACTAGTGCGACCATTCATTGGCTTCCATAGTAAAAAAGTGTTGTTTTAGGGAACGCTACCTCAATAAAAAATATTGATTTATTCAATATTTTGTCATTACATCGACCAGTAAAGCCGCTATCACAGGACAATAAAGATAAACTACTTAGTTATACTTCGGAGACATTAGAAGTATCGGAACTGTCTACTACAAGCAGGGACAATCTTCAAAATGTTATTTAAAAATGATACTCTATTTTGGAAGTAACTCTTTATTTACCTCCTTTGAAATCAGATATACTCATTTTTCTTCTAATAAAAGTTGGCAACCCTAGGTATACGTCATGTAGTAACTTTTAAACTGTTGAGATTCAAAGATCCAAACATCTCATAGTCTTATTTACTTTTAAACGAGACATTAGTCGCACTCAAAACTATCATTTACCTCGACTCAAAAAATATTATATTAAATGAAAAAAGAATACGGTCGCGAGCAGGATTATTTTTCCATTTAACATAATAACTTTAGAGTTCGCTAAGCATGTGTTAATTTTTTTTCAAAGATTTGTCTTGTTCCTCGACTCATTTTGGTCAAGTTGCATTGATGCGATCAACATGGGGTTACTCTTAAAAATAATACCAAATCCTATATTAAATCAACACCTTAGAACAATGTTAAAATAAATTAACCTACAACATGGTTAACTCGATTTCAAAGCATGTTGGCTTATTAGTATTCCGATTATTTAATTACTTCTAAGACATTGTTGCATTTAAAAGTACGAGTTATCGTATTTCCAATGAATTATTTTCAAGAGTAACCCTTCAGGTCATTTAAATGTGAAAAGATAAAGCCTAAGCTATACGCTATAAAGGGAGTTACTATTTCCACGAAACTAAAACCAAACAACAATTTCTTGTAAAATATTGACACCAACACAATCAAAGCAGAAAATTTACTTTGTAAAAAGAAAACTAAACGGAATGAAAACTCGAGAAAATGGGGGAAAAGTGGGGGAGTAGTGAGGGGAAACAGCAATATTTTCGATTCCGCAACAAAAGGCTTCGGTGAATTGCTTCGACCGGTGGTCGACGATTTCTTCAAGCGACTATAGAAAGAGCGGTTGGTTGACATGAAAACATTTTAATTTTGCAAAGAAAATAAATGTGTAGATATTGCTTTGGATTGTTATTTTACACTTAGTATTTATCCGAAACGCAGGTTTAAATCCTGCTCTCAGCCGTAATGTTCCCTTCTAAAAAATATTATTCCTTTCTCTTAATACAAAAACATGTGGTAGGTCAAAAAACCATAGGTAACTTAAAATTCATCCCATTTAATCATAGGTCGGTATCATCATCATCATCACCCCCCTGCCCTTATCCCAATTTATTTGGGTTCGGCGCAGCATGTATACTTATTCCATACATCTCTATTAGCTGTTATATCGTCAGTCAATCCTCTTCTAGCCATATCATCTATATCATAGTAAAGTTATTCCAATTTTCAAATCTGGATGCAAAAATGATCCATCAAATTACAGGCCAGTTTCCGGTCTTCCTTCTTCAAGTAAAATTTTTGATAAGGTAATGCTTGATCAACTTATGTCACATTTTAATAAATATATGATTTTTCATAATCGGCAGTTCGGGTTCACGAAAGGTAGGTCAACAACAGACCCAAGTGCGGATTTAATATCTTATATTCTGGAGGCTTGGGAAGATTCTCATGATGCTATTGGCATCTTCTATGATCTTTCAAAGGCTTTTGACTGCGTTGATCACAATACGCTCATCCGTAAATTAAATCATTCTTATCTCTCTAGAAGACAGCAAAAAGTAGGCGTTATTGATGTGACGTCATCTGGGTCCTTGGTTAAAATGGGTGTACCTCAGGGTTCTATTCTAGGCCCTTTTTTATTTTTGGCATACATTAATCAGTTCGCGGCGCACGCGACGGCGATCGGTCGTGCTGTGTTCGGCGTTGTGGTAAACAATGGCTTCGGGTGTCGTTAAGTGTGTTAACTGTAATGTTGTCATAAATGAAGTGCTAGCCTTCATCTGTAATAAACTGGATGTGATGGACGAGCAAAGTATCACTCGAATTTGTGTCAGTGCATTCTCAGAAAATGAAATTGTGGATGCTTAAAAATTTATTGTTTGATTCAATTTCAACAACTAGGCGTAAAAAGATTAGGAAAAGACAAGGAAAAACAGTACGTGATATTGATGACATTGTCTCTCTTCTAAAAGAAACGGATCCTTAAGAGATTCCCATCTTCGTCGCGCGGGATTTACACAAATTACCCCCAGTTTTGTTCCACCACGTAGATGTGACCCGTCTTCTAAAGGACCTGCTGAAGATGCGAAGTGAATTAGACCGTATACCTGATGAGTACGCTACTGTGAATCAACTGACAGAAGTGCGGACAGAGCTTGAATCACTTAAAAATGCGTCAATTGAGAAACAATTTATCTCAAAATATTAACTTGAGACGGGTTGCCGGTACGTTATCAAGTTTCGAGCACGAGAGTGGGCCCATGGGCCTATCTCCAGTATGTGGCTCATACCGGTATGCAGAAAAGCATCCCAAAATGACGCCCTCCCAGAAGCAGCGTAACATTAATAATTCTCCGAATGAGGGTATTTCGACGCTTAAACTAAACGCAGCGGTTAATGGGTCGGCCCTGATAACCGGTCAAGACGAAATAGCTGAAATAGCTGATCGCGCTCTGTCTAACACGCTGGTGACTCATGACTCATTGGAGGTCGTGGCAAGTGACTTGCAACCGGCGAGTGAGGCAGCTAATGAGCGGCCGAAATCGTGTCGAACAGTCACGAACATTACCGAGGGCGCGATGGGACGAGCGCCTGAGTTACCAACGTCAAAGATGGGACACACGAACGCTCCGAATGTGCAACATGTTGGCACACAAAATCAGAAATGTTTTGCTGATATAGTACGCGATGGGCAATGGAAACCTGAAGCCAAGGATGACGGGTGGATCCAGGTACAAAAAAGAAGACATAAGAATCGCTTTATTGGGAACAGAGGGAACGCTGTACTGGAACCTGGAATGAATTTCAAAGCGGCGGATATACCCCCCCATGTACATTTATAATGTGGCGAAGTGACTGTGTGTGACATAGGAAATTACGTTAAAAATTAATGTAATATGAACTTAATATTAGAAAAAATTTGCATGAAAATAGCAAAAGAATATGATGCTTATAAAGTATTTGTCCCGAAACATAAGTTGCATGTGTTTATGGAATCCAATTTTTGGCCAGAAGGAATAGCTTTTCGACGATTCATAAACTTCGAACGGCAGAATAAAGGCAGAGAACTTACTTCGAAGTTACTCTGAAGTTTGGATTTCGCTAATCAAAATCATGCATAGTACAACTAAATTAGTTAGTTACAATTGCAAAAGTGTGACACGGTCGGTTGATTGCATAAGACGACTTTGCAAGACGGCTGATATAATTGCCTTGCAGGAAACTTGGTTACTGCCCCACGACGTCTCATACCTGGGCAGTATCGATCAGGATTTTGGATTCGTTGGTAACTCGGCTGTGGATACCTCAATCGGGATACTTCGGGGAAGACCTTAAGGAGGAGTGGCGATACTCTGGGGAAAAAGTTTTTCCCTACAGTAACAGTGTTAACGTGTACGAGTGTCCGTCTGGTTGGTATAAAAATTGAGCTGTGTGATCGCTCTCTATTAGTATTTTCTATATACATGCCTACAGACTCGATAGATAATTTAGCGGAATTTACAGAGTGTTTAGGCGAAATTAATGCTATCATAGAAGGTAACAACGTGGAGTCTGTGTTTATACTGGGTGATTTCAACGCGCATCCAGGTGAGCTTTTTGATAATGAACTTACAAACTTTTGTTCTGAACAGTTGTGGTCGTGTGTTGATAGGGAACTATTGCTGTACACGTTTGTTAGCGACGCGCACGGGACACGGCGCTGGCTCGATCACTACGTAGTGACTAATGCCGCGCGACTTGCTGTCAGCTCCGTGTCTGTGCTTTATGACATATACTGGTCCGACCACTATCCTATGCAACTGGAATGTGATGTAGGCTTAATAAAACCTAAGAATGTGCTAACGGATTTTAGTAACAATTCAGTCACCTGGGGTGAAAGGGATCATAACCAAATATGTAAATACAAGAACCTGTGTCATGTTAAGCTGAGAAATGTTGATTTCCCGCCAGAGATGAGATGTTATGCGGATAAAATGTGTTCCAATGTGGAACATAGAAGTTGTATAGATAAATTATATGATGAAGTAGTGTGTATCTTGTCAACTGCGTCTAAATGTTCAGCACATGTTAAAAAGACGCACAAACGAAGTATAGTTGGGTGGAACAGGTACGTCAGGCACGTCAGGCGTAGGCAGGCCAGACTTTGTTTTCAGTTGTGGGTATTGAATGGCAAACCCTCGGTCGGACGTGTTTATAAGGACATGAATGAATCCAGGAAGTTTTTTAAGTCCCAATTGAAGTGGTGTCAGGATAACGAGCAAAAAATTAAAATGGATATCATTGCGGACCACCACTCAAACAAGGATTTTAAAGGTTTCTGGAAAAAGACGAATAAGTTGAATCCGAGGCCTGGTCACCCTGTGAGTGTGGCTGGCGTACACGAACCACGAGAAATCGCTAACTTATTTAAACAAAACTTCAAAGTTGGGTCGCTTTTGAGTACGCCATTGCAGATGCTCGATGCGGACTATAGTGACGGGGCCCCTCAAGTCAGGTTTTCAGCCAAAGATGTGGCAACAGTTATTAATAGTATGGTAAGAGGTAAATCACCTGGCCACGACAGCCTCAGCGTCGAGCATTTGCAACATGCGGGCTGTCACTTGCCAAGATCTTACTAACCTGATAAGTTGATGTACACTGTTGTTGTGCCAATAACTAAAAATAAAACTAGAGATGCGTCTGACTTAGCAAATTACAGGCCAATCCCACTAGCCACTATTGTAGTTAAAGTATTGGACAGCCTGCTTGATCAACACCTGAGTGCGCATATCAAACTCCATGACGCACAATTTGGATTTCATGCTGGTTTGTCCACGGAGAGCGCAATTATGTGTCTCAAGCAGACTGTTCAATATTATAGTGATCGGAAAACACCTGTCTTTGCTTGCTTTCTAGATCTATCAAAAGCATTCGACCTTGTGTCGTACGGGAAACTGTGGCAGAAATTGCAAGATGAGACGGATTGCAGGTCAGAGGTTATATCGATTTTCAGGTATTGGTACAACAACCAAAAGCATAGTGTGAGATGGGCAGGCTCGTTTTCGGATGTGTACGGTTTGCAGTGCGGGGTGAGGCAGGGTGGGCTGACCTCGCCTAGGCTCTTCAACCTGTACATAAACCGACTGATCGGTGAACTCAGCAGCACCAATGTCGGGTGTTATGTTGACGGAGTTTGTGTTAATAATATTAGCTACGCCGATGACATGGTGCTGCTGAGTCCATCGATTGGGGCGTTACGTAAATTGTTACGGATATGTGAGTCTTATGCGGAGGCCCACGGGCTCAGATACAATTCAAAGAAAAGCGAACTGCTAGTGTTTAGGGCGAGTGGTAAAAGTTACTCAACAGTGCCTTCAGTCACTATAGCCGGTACCGCCTTAAAAAGAGTTACGCGGTTCAAGTATCTGGGCCACTGGGTCTCTAAGGACCTCAAGGACAATACGGACGTGGAAAGGGCACGCAGGGCGTTGGCTGTTCGGTGTAACATGTTGGCCCGCAGGTTTGCGCGTTGCAGAAATGAAGTTAAAGTCACGCTTTTTAAGTCTTACTGCCAATCACTATACACGTGCAGCCTGTGGGTGAACTACACACTGGCCACATACAGCGCCTTGCGTGTTCAATAACGCGTTTAGGGTGCTGTTGGGGCTGTCGCGATTCTGCAGTGCTTCGGCTATGTTCGCATTAGCGCATACGGATGGCTTTCATGCCCTCATTCGGAAGCAGTGTGCGTCGCTGCTGAATCGTATTAGATCCAGCCACAACAGCATGCTAAGTGTGTTCGCGGACAGGTGGGACTCTCCACTGTTGAATCACTGGATAACATTTTTTTAATTAATTACATATAGCATCACGCCTGTATCCTCCGAAGGGGTAGGCAGAGGTGTACACAATTGTACACCCACATTTCACCAATGCTGTTATTAAGTTCCATGTAATAGTTGGTGAGCCTATTGCCATCAACCGGGCACAATTCCAAACTCCGGGCCGCTACTGTGAATTTCCTAACAGAAAAACTCAATAACACTTTGCCCGACCCGGGAATCGAACCCGAGACCTCATACTCAGCAGTCGCGTTTGGGACCACTAGACCATGGGACAATGGGACTTAATAATAGCATTAGTGAAATGCGAGTGTACAACTGTGTACACCTCTGCCGTCCCCCTCGGAGAACATAGGCGTGATGCTATGTTTGTTATGTGGTAATCTGGCCAGGTCTTTCCTCGGTTAAAAATGAATGAATAATACAAAAGCTATCTTCTTAAAAACCGCCTCAAAACCCTTCAAGTATTTTAGTAATAGTGAATAAATAGAAAGAAATGGGAATCATTTTTGTTCATACTATATAAGAGATTAGTTAGTTAACAATATTAAAGAAGCTATGAGCTTAGATGGACCATCGTTGGGCTGCCAAGTCAAAGGTCCAAGGTCACCACAGACATCAAAATCGTGTGTGTGTAAATTATTCATCATAGCTTCAAAATGACGAAGTAAAACATCGTGAACATGTTCTCCGACTTATTGGTATGTAAAGCCATGTCAGAGACCTTCCGAACTTCCGAACGATTTAAACTCAGACACTAGGTTTGGTATCAACCATACCCTAGTGAAGAAACGAAAAAGGGTCTTTGATCTTCTTTTTCTGATGGTTTTATAAGTTTAATAAGATAACCAAAATGGCTTTATAAAATTATATAAATCATTGGAAAAATATCCAAGATAAATCTTTGAAAAGCATTGACGCATGCTTAGCGAACTCTAAAGTTAATGGAAAAAAGAATACTCTGACCACTAAGCCATCTCGACCTCTGCTCACCACGCCTGGAGCGCCTGGAGTATTCATCCGGGAGACGCAGGTTCGAATCCTGTTCGCGGCCGTATTCTTTTTCCATTTAATATAATAAATTCCATTTAAAAGTTCGAGTTCACAGTTTAACTCAATTTTAAAGCAAAAATTGAGTTAAACTATGATATAAGCACAGACCTTAAAGAAATACGGACGGAGCGTTGCGTACGACATGTGAGAAGCATGCCTAGTCATCCAATTTCGCTTGTCATACACGAGCTAAACGCATACAAATTCTTAAAACACATCCACTCGGCGCCAGTACGCTGCGTGTGTGTGCGTAATCTATGCGCTTATGACGAGGCAAGGTTACTTCCGTATTTTTTTCAGATCCGTGGGGTTGAACACCCAATCCTCAGGTTTTGGGTGTTCGATACCAAAATACCCCCTGAAATCATTTCCGAAATATCTGTCGAAACCATGACTTATCCAACAATCTCATTCATTCCAAAATGTTACACTCTCATCCAATTCCCTTAACATTTCTCATAACGTGTCTGAATGTAGATTTTAAACAATTCAGGTCCATCTGAGGATGTAGATGTAGGACTGTACTTAGGTACTATCTACAGTGAGCCGGATGACCCGCATATTACAAAATTAAAGTTCACAGACCGTTAAAGCTAAGCGCACAGGTGCGCATTATACGAAAGCCCGGACAATCGGAGTGAATTTCATTGCAATGCAGCATAAACGTATAAATACACGACTCATTACTTCGCGCCAAATTCAGATAACTGCGTAGTTGAATGCTCTAAATAAGACGAATACATTTTGACCTGTGCATGCATTTTGGAAATAGAAAGCAGTATTTTTTTTGTAGTGTTGTCCACATCAAATTGATATTATTAGTCGACGTTAGTCATAACCCGATAACAATACTTACAAATAGTAGACTAGGTACATATTATAATTCGGTTTTCTTACTTTTATTAGCGTAGGTACGAGTATGCCTAATAAATAAAATACCACAAAGCCTTTTGCATTACATACAGGTCGCTTGCTAATTTAAATCACAATAATTACCAGACAATACAAATAAATAGCGTTATATTAGTGTGATCGCAGCTTAATGGTACAATTTAAGCCAATAATTACGCGCAATGTCCACTGTAGCGTCGCTAAGTGGTTGTGAGAGGCAATTCCGTACAGACCCGGCAATGTAACTTTAAATTATGTCATGCTACTGTCAAAAACATCGGTGTACTATCAATGACAGTTATATGGGCTTCATACTTGATGTGGTATTTTGCGGGTTTATTGTGTTTGTCATTTTAGATTGAATATTACATAACATAGTAGCTTTATCCCTGAAGAGTTAGACAGAGAAGTAGCTACATTTCACCGATGTAGTTACTAAGCCATGTACGCATGTACCTAATAGATGGTGAGCCTCATAGAAATAAGGTGAGCCTATTGTGTTCAACCAAGCATAATTCAAAATCCAGGCTGCTACTGAGAATTGCCTAACAGAAGCACTCAATAACACTTTACCCGATCCGGGACTCGAACCCAGGATCGCACGTTCGGGAACCACGCTTGCGACTAGTGGACCAGTGAAGTACTTAGTTTAGATTGAAGAGACGTAATCATTCGTTTGTAAGGTTCCGTACCTCAAAAGGAACAAACGGAACCCTTATAGGATCTTTTTGTTGTCCGTCCGTCTGTCTGTCTGTCTGTCGGTCAAGACCCTTTATGTCAGGAACGCGTGGCGGTATCGAGTTGAAATTAAAATCATATACTCAAGTCTACAGACCCTTGAAGCTGTGAAAACTTCAAAATTCTAAGTTAACGTAAAAAAACGATAAACCGTTTTTGCCGCAAAAATAAAAAATATTTCGACTCTCTCAACAGAATCAAAATTTATAGGGTACTTTCCGTTAACCTAGAATTATATATGAAATTTGGCAACTTATATTGTCTTATACTACAAGTACCTACGGGGGAAAATCTGGAAACTATACATTTGTAATTAAATCATAAAAAATATAGTCTTTAAAGGTTTTGGAAAACTGAATTTCTGGAAAAGCTCGGAATAAACTACGAGACTCGATTCCTGAAATAATTTTTAATATGTACCTACAAATTTTTAATTAAAGTACCTATTCTGTGAATTTATGGTGGGGGCTCGTGGCTAAGTAACAGCCACACAAAGCGATCGAGGTTAAGCTGCGCTTGCCGCAGTCGGTATGTGGATAAACCACGAAATCCTTCCGTGCCTCTAAAAGTTCGTTAAACTATCACAGTCGCAGTTGTCAAATAAAGATGAGAAGCTATGACAGCCGTTACGGGCAGTAGCCTGAAAGTCTGTCAGCCAGGCTTACCACGAGATATCGTGTTACCCAGTAACTGGGTTGTGGAGGTCAGATGGGCAGTCGCTTCATGTAAAATATTGGTATTAAGCTGCATCCGGTTAGACTGGCAGCCGATTCGAAGCCGGCTAGATTGATTGTGAATTACATTTTAATCACAAATTCAACAACATACATGGCAAAGGGGTAGGCAGGGGTTCACGTACTTACTTACCATAGCCTAAAATATCGCTAATGATCGGACAACAGACCACCACTTCGCAAGCGCGGCTGCTGAGCAATAAGGTCTTGGGTTCGATTCTCGGGCGGGCAAAGTTTTATTGACTGTTTCTGCTAGGAAATTTTCAGCTTTGAATTGTGCCCGATAAATAGCGATAGACTCACCACCTATTGGTGGGACTATAATGAATACATGGGACTGTTAAATGTGAGTGTTTAATAGTACTCCCCTGCCGCTGTTAAGTTTAATTATTATCCTCTCCAAAAATACCTTGACAATTTCCCCAAAGCACACAATGGTAACTTAATCAATCATACTCACACTCGCGCAGTGTTTTTATATAATTTTTTATACCAAAACTAATCTATCTGGAGGCTTGCATGAGGCATGAAAAGCACCTGTGGATTTATTATCCTGGATAACTCTTTCACAGCAAGTTAGAATTTTATGCTTAACAAGATACGGTTGAAATTTCGATAGGATGAATTGTTAGGGTTTTGTCAAGCATTTTTGCTTTATAAAATCATCCATCTTTATCAAATGTTGACGGTTTTGTGTTTCTATGACGAGATGCATAATTTCAAAGGTTTTTTTTTCATGTAATAGTGTTGGGATGTCAATTCGGAAATACATAGTTTAACGTAAAATCTGTAATGACTCAAAACATTTTATATAACAAAGTTCTACTCATTATAGTGTAGAAATTTAGAACTAATCTATATCAAAGAAATTGATATGCAATATGCGATAAAATATAGGTATAATGCTATACCAAAAGGAATTGAATTCCTAACGTACCTATACAAGATTAATTAAAAAACAACGAAATTGGTTATTAAGCCGTTGCTCGCTAATTAGCGGACACAATAGTTTTTTATTGTTATGAAGTATAATTTTGTACGTGGCTGAGCGGAAGGGTAATAACTTTCTATAAGATATAAGAGAGAGATAAATAAATAACTAGACTTAGATAGTACCTAATGCCTTACAATGCAATGTTTTGCATGCCATCGCGGAATAGTACAGCTATCTCACACCTGCTACTGTAACCTATATTACTGCATAAATAGGTTTGATTTAATGCAGTTTGGAGCATGAAGACTCGAGTCAAAGATTAAACTTAATATAGCAGCCTATACTCCCCGAAGGATTAGACAGAGATATAGGTACAATTTTTTACACCCACATTTCACCAATAGGGTTTTAAGTTCTATATCGACCGCGCACAGTTCCAAACTCCGTCCCACACTGGAAATTTCATAACTGAAAACCACAAACACTTTTTTGAGAGACTCTGACAAAGGACACTCATCAGTCACGCTTGTAACCACTAGCTAGACCAATGACGGCTAGCAGTCACGGATCTGACTGCTATAGTTTTGGAAAGTCAAAGGTCATGTGCGAATAAACTCAACCTCATAATAGGAAATGAGCCTCCTACCACCTAGTGCCCCCAAGCCTACATGCTTCTAAACTCTGCATGCATAGAAAAGCCGAAAACATCGTGAGGAAACCAGTACACCTGATATATTTTCTCGACGGTGTGCATAATCATGTCAGAAGCATGCGATTGGTTTAAACTCTGACAATAGGTTGTTCATCAACCACACGATAAATAGAAGAGAAAAACCGAACACTGATCACCACGTTTCCTCACTGACATAACATAACATAGCATCACGCCTGTATTCCCCGGAAGGGTAGGCAGAGGTATACACAATAATTGTAGACCCACATTTCACCATTGCTGTTATTAAGTCCCATGTGGTGGTGAGCCTATTGCCATCTACCGGGCACAATTCCAGACTCCAGGCAGCTACTGAGAAATTCCTAATAGAAAAACTCAATAACACTTTGCCCGACCCGGGAATCGAACCCGAGACCCCGTGCTCAGCAGTCGTGCTTGGGACCACTAGACCAACGAGGCAGTTCCTCACTGAGCGTTGGTGATTTCAAAATCAGACAATTCTGGAGATTACGGATGTTAGAAGAGACTGGTGGCACAGGACTGGAGAAACCGCCATAATTGCAAAACATAACTTGCGTCTGCCTTTTGCTAATTTTCAAGCCAGTCCCTCATCTTCCTTTGACAATCTTGCCTTCAATCAGCTCAGATCGATGGCCTTAGCATTCTTAAAAAAAAACTTTACAGGACTTACCTTCATTTAATGCCATAGTGCGGCTGCTACCAGAACCTACTTGTATTTTACCCGGATTTTGTTTTATCTTACAGATCTCTTTTTTTACCACATAAAGAAAAACATAGGTACCCTCAAATTACATGATAACGCGTCGACAGGGCAGTTTAGTTGCGTCACGCTGACCGACGTGAACATGCCCTTTTGTCGAGCATAATGGCTGCCCCGAACATTGTGTAGACGACCTTATATTAGCATCGATGTAAAGAAAATAACGTACCCTCTCAAGCACGGAGACGCTCAGATGAAAACGCAACGATCTTTTACCAATTGATCTGGAAATTTATTCCGTTCGATTGAAATTAGACTGGCAAAAAAGTGGCGATGGATTAAACACACTTTAAGACGAGAACCATCAAAGATCGCTATTAGTTGGATTACACCTGGCAGAAGAATATTGGGTCGCCCGAAAAAAACTTGGAGGAGCTCAGTTAGCCGAGAGGTCGCAACCCTCAATAAGACCTAGAAAGAACTCGAGAAGACTGCTAAAGATCGTGCAAAGTGGAGAACAATGCTGTAAGCTCTATGTCCCTGAAGGATAATGAATGATGGTGGTTGACACTCGAACTTAGCACATAAGAATGAAAACATAACATAACCTGCCCATTACTGTCCCACTGCAGGGCAAGGGCCTCTTCTCAGACCGAGAAGTTACGAGCATTGATCACCAACTGAAACTGTTCTCCATCGTCAAATGAAGCGATAAATGGCAAGCGTTATTCTTTTGAACTTCGCACATTCAAGCCTGTTAATAATTTTACATCCTAATGGACCGTGACTACGTCAGGTACATTGTGCTGAAAGTGAGTTTGTATTGCTTCTGTCCTGGATTTTGCCATCTGAGTACGAATTCAGTGGATTTAAGATTTGTTAATGGGTAAATCTTTGACCAAACGCTTCTACAACCGCATGAAGAATGTAAACGGAGTCTCTTATGCTTAGCTGGCATCGATCTAAAGGTACGACGTTTATTTACGTGTGTTATCAGATTCTTTCTAACTCTTTTCGAACCTGTTTCAGGGCAGGGAATCTCTGGCAAGCTGTCTTCAGAAATCAGAGTGGGTTCTTTGTCTGAATCCTGTGGGTGTTCCAAGCTATGTGTAGTAGAAGTGGATGCAACAGCCAAATTCTTTCTTTGTCTTAATTGTCTTTCCTCTTCGTCTAATCATCTTTATCTATATTTTTGTCTACAGTTTATTTTTTTATTAAATTTTTCTCCGAACATGATATAAATTAACAAATTTCTTCACGCAGTTAGAAAATGCCTGAGTGGTAATTCTTGCTTTTCTCAAAATCGAATGCACTCCCTAATCACAAGATTAGCACATTCACGGACAGTCAGCTGGATTTCGCGAATATTGTAAAATAAGACAACGAAAATTTGTCGAAAAGATAGTAACTTTGCACCATTTATTTGATGGCTGGGCAGTCCAATGATCAAAATATTTTGTTTATCACTCCGTTATCCAACCGACTAATAAAAAACAGCGTACAAATGAAATAAAAAATCACGTAAGCAATGACAAATAAAACACGTAGTTACAGGTCGCAGTGCAGTACCCGCGCATCTTGTACGAACAACTTAAAATCGCAAGTCGGCACGGGTTATCGTTCAAGCTGTTGCGTCAGTCATTAGCAGACACAATAGATTTTTATTGTTACAACGTACAGATCTGTACGTTACTGAGCCGAAAGGTTAAACAGGCTAATATTTTCTTCTAGACTATATTGGGTTATTACGAAAAGTTTTAGAAGGTATACGTAAAAAGAAATCGAACTTGAAATGTAAGGGACACCCTAAGAAACTCACAAACACATACATAGACATACATATAGTCTATGTATGTGTTTGTAAGTTTCTTTATTCCACCATAACTTCTAAATGCCTGAATCGATTTCGATGTATGGGGTATCGTTAGAATCCAAGTTTAACTCGCGACATCGCCGTGGGCTCAGCTCATGAATAAGGGTTCCGTTCGAGTTCGAAACTAATCGGGCAGTACCGAAGAATGCCTGTGAGTAATAACCGTTATACAATAATCAATATGAATGTGACTCACAACAGTTATTACACAAAAAAAAATTTTTTTAGAATACTTATATTGACCCGCGTACCATAGGCTAGTAAGATTTTAAAAACGGCAGGCGTGCTTTTTAATTGATTGATTGATTTGATTTATTTGGCAAAGTATACATTTACATATAATGGTAAATAACAGTGGTTTCTGCACTAAGCTCGCAGCTTGTATCGCAGAAACCGGCAAGACTCTTCCCTTTACCGCGTTAAAGTTACCAAAAATACAAAAGAAAAATAAATATATTTAAGCAATATACCAAAACCAAGAGGTAAAAATTGTAAGAGCAAAAATTATACAAAACAAGCGTGCGTGCGTGCGTGCGGTGGTTGTGTCTGTTTGTATGTCCAAACCAAGAAAAAGAAACAACTGAAAATTTGGAAAAAATATCGTCAAAAGCCGGGTCAACTTATAGGCTATTCAAAATTGCGCATTTCCTCAAGGGAGCTGAGCAGTGATGTTAAACATCTCACACTAAAAATGGTACTGTTGTATAGCTTATCCAAAATGATAAGCACTGTAAAAGGTATCATTGCGCTTTATCACATGGGGACCAAGCATTTACCAGTTTTGCATTTTGATTAGTAGATTGTGAATGCCTATTTTAGCGATGTTACATGATGATGTTTGTTGTTTGTACATATGTAGGTGACTGGCACAGCGTAAGTATGGCAATCGAATCCCGGTACAGGAATATAATTTTTCCATATTTTTAATTTTGATAATACATGGCTTATCTGTTATTTCGCAGAAAAACAACTATTATTTTAGTTTTTCGTGTCCTTTTGTAATATAAACCCACTTTTTATGTGTTTCGCTTGCTGTCTCATAGCAATATGGTGAAGCACAGTGAAGATGTTACACGTTATCGTTATGTACAATTTTTATCAATCAGATCTCATCATTTATCACGGTTCTTCTTTCCATAGAAAAGTGCGTCATTTTTAAACTCTGTCATAAATAATATCAAAAAAATATATATAAAAATGGATCTACGTTTGGCCACCAACTCGCCTGATGGTAAGCGACAGTGTGGCCGAGGATGGAGCACGTCTTAAGTAGAGTGAATAGATTTTGGGAGAACGATAGTTCGGGAGTTAATGCAACTGCCCACTCCCACAACGGCTTCGTCCGGTGGATGGTAAACAGCCGTGGTCGAAGCCTCCGACCAGAATTGTGTTGCCTGTTTTGCACCACCCAGGGGCTACGTGTAGGAATTCCATTTTAAGGGTGCACTCCTACGGACGCGGACAACTCAGTCCCCGATACCTATTTAGTAACAAAACTACACATTCCCTCAGCCTGGCCTTAGGGATAAATTAATTGCCTAATCCACAAGTAGGTAATAGCGAAACATCAGATAAGCATTACTGACGATTTTGTTAGAGGCTGTCCAGCTATTGAGGTGGTTGGAGAGTACATTCTCGATGATATTTTGAATTATTTATTTTATCATCCTTTGTGAATTCGATTAAAATTTTAAGTTTTAAGAACAAGGCTATTAACTAAGAACGTTGTGCTCACCCTAACAATTATGGTAGGTACCTACTAATCTTTCTTTTGAACTGAAGGTTCACCAAAAATAAAAGTCCTACAAGAGCCATGGCGTGTTCTCCACTTGGCATCAAAAATTCTCTTTTACTATGTTCTTGAAGCTTCAACAGTTGAAGTTGATCGATGTCTATTATCAACAAATGGGACTGAAAACTTAATGGGCCATCCAATGCACGAAAGGGTTTAATGAAAATGCTGCAGTTAGCGTCATCATTACCCTATCCAAAAAAATACCGTGTAAAACATTGCTTAACCTCAACAAATGTTTACTAAGCGGAGATTGGAACAGACTATCAGTACCTGCATCTTGGGTATTCGTTTTATAGATCGGGTAATAAATGTTGGAAAAATAAACAACAAGCCAAATCCAAGCCCTACTAAAAACTCCATTATGGAACTCAACTAAATTTTTTTCGACCTGATGATCAAACCCAAGACTTACCTACGCTTATACTCACTTGCAACCACCAGCCTAATGAGTCAGTTTTTCTAAAATTCTCTTTACACTGCACAAGAGTGATGACCATTAATATTTTCAGTTTTAAATGAACATGCAGTGACAGAAACTGAAAATAGTATGCTTAGACCAAACACTCATATTGAAAAGACGATACGGCGTAAGTGGAAATCCTTAGATCCCTAAATGGGTATAAACTGACCCACCGAAACTCACTAAAAGGTCAAAAAGTAGTGCTCACAATCAGCACGCGTGTATGAACAGACTTATGAACGTGATAGAAGCAAAAAGAGTCTGTAAGAATCTTAGCAGGTGACGTTCTATAGTGTCTGCCTACCTGAAGCCTAGGCCAAAGACGTGAATTTATGTATGTACCTATGTATGTGACATTATCATTTTGGCCAATACATATTGTCATGCCGTCAGTTCTGCGCCTGAACTCACTCCAACGTTTCGGATTGCCGTCCCACCGGAATACGTGACTGAAGAAAGAGGGAGTGCACTCCATAGAGATAGGCCGCCGGTACAGTCATTCAGGAATGTATCAGTAACGGCGGCTTATCAAATTTTTCGGTAACGCTATTGGGAAACAGAAAATAACGTAAGATCATCTATGTCGCATCTAGCTTTCAGCTGGTTGTGCTGCTGCCGAATACGTTCAGGCCGTAAGCAGGTTAACAAACTGAAACTCCGAGCATGCACTCTTCATGTCTGTAAGATAAAATCTATAGTTTCTGCCTTCTGGAATGGGAATCAGGTGTGAGTTTGTATGTATGATTAATTGAAATCTTAATTTGGCGTCAAGATAACTTTGACGTGAGCAAAGCCACGGATACAGCTAGTTTTAAAATAAATTTACCTACATTACAGTTGTTCCAATTTTAAAGCATTTTGTCTTCATATTATCCCGAATCTATAATAATTTTTTAGACATTTCGGCATTTAAAAGTACGAACTGATATTTCCAGTGTCAATCGAGCGGAATTATTTTCAAGAGTAAGCCCCCACAGCTTCGATTTCATTCTGAAACTCTGACATGGTCTTGCACACCATCGAGATAATATAATATATCAGGTGTACTTGTCTCCTCGCGATGTTTTTTTTTTTTTTCTTTATTGCATTATATATAATATCAGACATTGCCACCGGACCACCGTAACGGTGCTTTTTGTTTAAATTTTTAAAGTGACCAACCGCTGACATCGCCTACCTTCTTCTTGTGCACCAAAAGGATTTCGGAACATAGCACCAAAAATTTTTTTTGAGTCCGTTGGGGGTTTGTTTTTGTTGGTGAAAGATGTCAACATTGCCCTAATAAAAAAAAATGATTTTATTTAAGACTTACTTGGACAAAGTACCTAATACTTAGGTATACTGGTCTATTATCATGTCATCAATATATTCAGTTTCAGTGTATAACTCTAGAGAATACAGGTGTGATGCTGTTATGTCTAATCAAAGATCTTTGTAGAGGTAATTCGATTTATTTACTTTATAACTTTATCGTATTTGCGTCTCAAAACTTACTAACAAAGTACAATTCTATTATTAACGCGATCTATCGAATCCTTCATCGGATCAAACAATTAAGATCAAAGAAGATATCAAGTATCGATACCTATGTCAAATGTTCGTATTATAAACTAAACATGGGCTATATAAACTATTCTGAACTACATGTCTCTCATACGATCTCTAATTTTCGTCCTGATATAAAGTGCCGTGACTCTAGTGAAATGTTCAGGTAAGCTGCTATTATTTAGTTTTTGTGCTATTGTTAGTGACAATTTTTATTAAAATGGAAATTGTAATAAGAATCATCATACAATAAAACGCCCTTGTGACATCATAAAAAAACAGAAAATATAAAAGAAAATATATTTTCTTTTACATTAAATTTTATTGATTTTTGAAGATATGATTTAAAATGTATTGTGATATAATAATACATCTTTAATAATATATTTTGTTGCATATTGCAATAAATATAAAATGTAAATAAGTACAAAATCATTTTAGTTATTTACACTCCTACAACATTATTTAATATCCAACAGTAATAAAAAAATCTAAACCTAATACCTTTCATATATATTGAGTTGGCACAAAAGTAATGAGACACTTGGTTTACGTTTTATATTTTTTTATTATTATTACAATACAAAAAGCTTAGTTAATGATGTAATCACCATTAGCATCTAAGACTTCTTGCCAACGATCCGGCAAAGTTTGGATGCCTTTCGCCCTGAACTCAGATGGCTGTGCCTCGAAAATGTTGTTCAAATCCGCCTGTACCTACATCATGGAAATCATTAAATTGTTTACCCCGCAAATGTTGTTTCAGGGCTCTAAACAAATGATAGTCTGATGGTGCCAGGTCTGGTTTTATTTAAATACAGCCGCGAGCAGGATTCGAACCTGCGCCTCCCGGATAAATACCTACTCCAGGCGCTCTGACCGCTGAGCCATGTTGTTTAAATTAATGAGCCTAAGTTCTCGATGGCTTAGCTAGGTCGGAGCGCCTGGAGTTTTCTCCCGAAGGCGCGGGTTCGAATTCTGCTCGAGGCCGTATTCCTTATCAACAAAAAAAAACATTTTTTAAGAAATGTACTTAAAAATATATTTACACTTATTTTTTACAGATTTTTCCTTGCCTGCTGTAGGCCAGCGGAGGTCCTATCCTCGACGCTATCCTACTACGAGGAGTGTGAGAGCAGGGAATTCCAGAATGATGAATCGAACCCGTCGTCTGGGGCCATCGTAATGACTAGTCAGCCATTATCTACATCTGCAGCTGTATCATCGGAAGCTGATCCAGCTGCTAAATTACCGGCACCACCACCATCTTGCTCGCCATCTTCTGGCTCGGACGACGTTATTGGTATAGACCCAGCCCCCCGAGGCTGCCAGTGTCGGTGGTGCGAATCGGATCACACAAAAATTTATTAGATTTTTTTATGATTGTTTAGATTGTTTAAGAATGTTAGTTTAAGTTTATAAATATAATAAACACTTTTTTATATTTTTTTTATTTTTGTCATTTCATTTAATTTTACTATGATCATTTAAACTAATGGGCATAAGAATATCCTTCTGTGAAAAATTTATTACTCTCGATCTTGAAATCCGTCCATGACAGTCGTAATTTTTAATTAATTTAGAAAGTTAACTTACTTAAACGGATTCTACAGATTTGACATTCGGCAACGGGATAGTGGTCAAAGCATAAACGTAGGATAAAAAGACCTACAAAGCCTACTATGGGGAAGGAATCTCTTACGGAAATATCACTTGTTAGAAAGAGAAAGCATATTTAGGTTCGGTCAGCACTATTGACAGATGTTGTTTTCTCCAGTGTCACTGTCAAAAATCACGCTAACATAAATTTGCTGTATTGTCAGTGAAACCTGTATATTTTAAACAATTTTAAAATTTATAAGCAATGCCTACGTGTTGTGTTGGTGACTGGAATGTTTCTTATAAAAATAATTCAGAAAAACATTCATTTCACAGGTAAATTGTCAACAACAGCATATATTTTCATGACCATATTTTGGAAAAAACTATCTTTAGAAAATTTATTTGGAAATCCAAATCCTATTAAGAAAGAGTGAATTTTCTATATAGTAAAAAACAATGGTCAAAAAAGTAATATTGAGTACGTTGTTCTAATATCAATTTTCATTTCATGTACACAAAATAGTGACTTGTCAGTGTCGACTATTGTGTCGATGAAATTTTAGAACAAAAAGTTCCGATATCAGAATTTATTTAAAGTGTAGATGTACCAACTATCTCTGCACATTGATTAATTTTCCAAAATTTTATTTGGGGTACCTAATACTGTCGATACAGAAGATGAAACCAAAATGTTTGGAAAGTTTTCTGTCTGTTTGTCGGTGTGTCTGTCTGAACGCTTATAACATATAAGAAGCGTAGCATAGCTTAGTGGCCCATGTTACGTAATAAATATATTTCATCACGCTATTACAGTAGTCCCCAAATGCGGTTTGAATCTGGATCGCCGACCTACTTTGAGCGGATCTTGGTTGTTAATAATCATCTAAAGAAAAGCGATACTAATATTAATTTTAAAATCAGACCCCTAATTAAACTAGTTAGTGATTCCTGCGCTATCATCTTTAGGCGGTGATCACTGAGCCTATATGTGATAGCGTACTGAATATGTTGTTTACATATATATATATATATTTTTTTTTTTGTACTAAAAGGTTTCCTGTCGATGCTAAGGAAAAAGAATAATGGATGAGACTAATTGATAAAAGAAGAAAAAGAATAAATATAAACAAGAATAAAAATATAGAAAAAGAAGAAATAAGAAAAGATATACCAATATTTTTTTTAGAGGGAAGCCTTCAAAATCACGCTCGGCCTTTATGGATAAGACCGGGGTGTGTGGGATTCTTACCTCACTAAAACCACCTCGGTGGTCAACATCAGCATATGGAGCGAGGCACGTAATAGACCAGCTCCAGCACGCCCGCTATGCAGCGTCTATTAAGGCACATCCCTGGAGAGACTGTACAGGGGTCTCCCCTAAGCCTCGCTGTGCACGTGACCACTCGTGACACCTCCTAGACGCTTTTTCTCCGAGAGGGATCGGTGCTTTCACAATCCCGCTCGGCGGCCTCTTCCTGTACGACAAAAGTCAAACAAAAGGAAGCCATTCCTCTCCAGTTCACTTTATCTGCCAGCGTAGCCCTCAGTACTGCTGGCAGAGACAGGTCTCGCCCGATACTGGCTCTTAGTACCCGCCGCTCAGTGGTCTAGGCAGGACACACCTCAAGCGTGTGCTGCGCTGAGTCCAGACCACCCCCGCAATGGTATTAGGATAGGTAGGTAAAAATCATTCAGTCAATCATCATCTCAATCGGTCATACTCTATACACAGAGCTCAGAGTCCTTAAAAGCTGCTTTCTTTACAAAATACCTATTACTAATGAAAAAATATAATTATAATGTGAGCGCATGAAATGTTTTTATTTTAATAATGTAATTAATTAAGTGCATTAAATAATACCTACCCTTGTGATTTTAGTTTCATTAGCATAATTATATTGAAAATATTTTCATTTTGTATAACAATTCTTTACATCAGAAATATTGTTTAAAGATAATTGATGTGTCAATATTTCCACGTTGTACATTTCTATTGCACGCACACATTGACAATTCAAAATCGGTAGCACTTTTTTGAGCTCTATGTCCTTCTATGGGGTACCAAAAAATATTCTAATTCTATGGGTCAAAGTGACTTATGCCACAAACACACCACAGCGATGAGTTTTGATAAAAACCCACCAACTGTTGACTATTTTCAAAATCTACGGTTATATGACCCACTAAATTGTTATTTATGTTTCGTCCACAAACATTTTTTATTAAATGTGTTAGTCCTTCCAAAGGCCACAACACTTCCTTACAAATTAGAGGTAGGTAAAAAGCAGGTTTTCTTAGAGGGACTTAGTATTGGAGCCCGCAACCCAAAATCAAAGGTTAGACGATTAATCATCACACACATAGGAAGTGAAAATGGTTTTGTAGATGGAGGCGAAAATATATATGAATGTAAGAAGTCGGGGAGATTACCCTGAGTCAATGAACACTACACATTTTGAACAATGGTTTGAAACGGTGCTACCGAAACTTGGAGAAAATGCTGCAATGGTAGTGGACAATGCGTCTTGAAAAGACCTACTACTGCCTGGAAAAAAGAAGATATACAAAACTGGCCCGCGCATCGCAGATCCGCGCCGACGCACCCGCCACGCGCTCCGCTGCGCCGCTAACACGCGCCGCCACACCTCACGTGCGCGCCCCCGTGCCCCCGCGATCCTGCGCGCCGTCGGCGCGTACCGCGAGTGCACCCACGAAACCGACACCGACGCGCGCCGCCCCGGCCTCGCGCGCCGTATCACCGGCGTCCCGCCGCATGCTGGCGAGCCCGGCGGCGCTTGCGCCGACCGCTCAGCCAGCGCCGCGGACGCCCTCCCCGGACGCATTCATGCGCCACCGCTTCGCCGCCGTGCAGCATACTACACCCGCATCACCGGCGCCGCACAGGACTCCCCCGCGGTTGCTATTGGAATTTTCCTCCCGCTCTGGGTCAGACCTGTCGGTAGCAACGAGGGGCTCGCTAACCGAGCGGCAGGTAAGCGATTCAAATTTAAATATTTGCAAATCGCGCCCGCGCTCTGCTACTCCAGGGACGGATCGCGCTCCGTCCCCGATGGACTCAATGGGGTTCGGGTATAAATAAATAAATAAAATTTATTCAAATATAAAAGGTAAAATACAATATAAATCTTATGGTATGAATATACCGTGGACCCCCGGCCCCAGAGAAGGCAACGCAGCCCGGACGACGATACCGCCGCGGACGAGGCGGCCAAGCTATACTGCTTGGAGCCGCCGCTACCGCAGCGGTCGCACGACCCGCGTAACAAGGGCAGCACCGAGATGCTGTCCTTCGCCGAGGCGGCGCGCCGCCCGCCTACTCCATCGGGTGAGAGGAAAACACCTTCACCCACCGCTGCGGCCAATGCAACCACCACCAAAAAGGCCCCCAAAAAAAATCCCGCTTCCCTCCGCTCGTAGTCGAGAGGATGCCAGGTTGGGCGACCCACTTCAGGGCTATAAGCGCGAAGCTGGGCCGACCCCCGAAGGCACGACCATACCAGAGCGGCGTCCGATTCTCACCAGAATCGGACGAAGAGTTCAGGGTGGTCCAGAGGTACCTGACCGACCTCGAGAAGGAGAGCGGCCTGTCGGTACTTGTAAAGCGGAGAGTCGTGCACGAAGAGCTCCCTATACCGACACCCAATAGTTTCTCCGCTCTGGGTGTACAACTACACATGGCCGGCGAAGATATAAACATCTACGCCTGCTATAAGCCTCCCGCTGCGCCACTAGTGGTGAGCGAACTATGGGGCTTACTAAGCCGCACACAGCGCCCTACAATAATCGCCGGCGACATGAATTGTAAGCACTCAGCGTGGAACGCACTCTCCACAAATGCCGGGGGCAGACGACTCTTCGCCGATGCAGAAGATCGCGGGTACAGGGTGTCGGGTCCGGAGACACCCAACCACTATCCGGACAACCACTTACACGCACCGGACGTGCTCGACATCGTGGTCCACTATGGACTATACTGCCAGGTCACAAACAGGTTTTAGACGACGAGATGCAATCGGATCACTCACCCGTACTCGTCATCTTATCTGGTACGCGATTAATGCCACCAGCGCCACGTCTGAAACTGGACTGGGCCATTTTCACGGAAGCGATGGAGGCCACCACACCAACTCGGCCGATGGTCACCGCCGCGGACGTTGACGAGCTGGCAGTGGAGGTCACCGCTTGCATACGCGGCGCCTTAGAAAAGGTGACCGACGACTCGACACAACCACGGGGGAGGCTCCCTCCCCTACCCCCCCGCATCAGATCACTGATCGCACGCAAGAGACGCTTGCGCAAGCGGTGGCAATGGACACGATGCCCGTACCTCAAATACGACCTCAACCGTCTCGCGGAGAAGGTTAAGGCCGAGCTAGATGCCATAGAGGGTGATTGGTCGGCTATACATCGACTGTGCCGCCAACTCACCAACACCCCGGCTCCCGTGCGCCCTCTACGTAGCAACGACGGGGCGTTAAGATACACCGCGGCAGGCCGCGCGGAGATCTTCGCCGACCACCTGGAGCGTCAATTCCAACCGAACGCTACCGAGGAACTCGAGCATGTTGCAGCAGTCGAGCAACACCTTGTCGAGTACTTCACCACGCCGATAGCCCCCAACGAAGACCCCATTAGCGTCTCGCCTTGCGCAGTAGCGCGCGCCATCAAACGCACCAAGCCGCGAAAGGCCCCCGGCGCGGACGGCATCACTAACACAGCGCTGCGCCACTTACCACTCCGCACTATAGCGGCTTTGGCGGCCTTAGGCGCCTGTTTACAGATGTGATGCGCACCGGCACTTTCCCCTGTGCCTGGAAAGAGGGCCGCGTGATCATGCTCCCCTAGGCGCACAAGAACGTGCTGAAGCCCGAGAGCTATCGGCCGATCACCTTATTACCCACGATCTCCAAGGTGTTCGAACAGCTCCTGCTGCGACACCTCAGCTCACACACGCTACCCCGCCCCGAACAATTCGGTTTCATGGCGGAGCATAGTACGACGCTCCAGTTGTCAAGAGTACTGCACCTGCTAACTTCTTGTATGAATAAGAAGGAGCATTCGGTCGCAGTATTTCTGGACATGGAGAAGGCCTTCGACCGTGTATGGCACGACGGCCTCATATACAAGCTTTCGCTTACGACGACGCCCCGTCGTATTGTTAAAGTGGTCTCCTCCTTCCTACAACATAGAAATTTTAGGGTGATAGTCGACGGTGTACTATTGGATAGCCGCGCGATAGCGGCGGGCGTACCGCAAGGCAGCTGTATCTCGCCGCTATGCTACTCGTGTTACACCGACGACATCCCCACCACACCGGACTCGACGTTCGCGCTGTATGCCGACGACGCCGCGTACATAACCACCTCGATGAATGCGAGGTACGCGGCCGTCAAGATGCAGCGCGCCCTTGATCTCCTCCCCGACTGGCTCGCGAAGTGGCGCCTGTCGGTCAACGTAGGCAAGACTCAGGCCATGTTGACCGTCTGCGCCCCACTGCCGCCACCCCTAAAACTGCACGGAGCCGAGGTCGCGTGGTCACCCCAGGTAAAGTACTTAGGGGTCACCATAGACCGGCGGCTCTCAATGAAGCATCACGTGCTCAAGACCGTCAGCAAAGGTAAGTCGGCCCGCGCCCTACTCTACCCGGTGCTCTCGTCCCGCCTCCCGACGCGCGTCAAGCTGGACGTGTATAAAACATACATACGCCCGCTACTGACGTACGCCGCCCCGGCATGGCTCGCCCTCGCGAGTGAGTCGAGCCGCAAACTACTCCGCGTGCAACAAAGTATTGCACTGCCGAGAATCGTCGCCGCCCCTCACTTCGTGAGGAACGATGTCATCCAACGCGACCTCGGGATTGAGAGCCTGGAGGTCTTCGTAGGGCGCCTTACCAAAAATATGTTCGCGCGTGCCGACGCGTCTGCCTTACCTCATATCAAGCAGGTAGCGCCATGGCACGCGCGCCCGCCGGACGCCAAGCGACTACCTTGCGACTTGCTGGCGGACACGGATGCTTCCCCACCCACCGACATGACGCCCGAGTGAGTCGTATTCACATATACGCGACTCGCTCTAACAAAAAAAAACCTCACATACACAATGCACACACTCAGCGCGCGTCGTGTTCTAAGTTTACATAGGCACGACGCGCAATGAAATCCCACACACAAACACAACTACACAGGCATCTATACATAACACGTTAAATAATGCGGCGCGGGCGCGCTACTTATTCAAACGTAAACACTGAGCAGTATAACACACTTACATTACTGCTCACACCCACACCACGGCCCTTTGTTTGAAACGTGACCGGATCGACCTGGAAGCGCGACAAACGGGGGCCAGCATCCTCAGCAGGGAGCGCCTAAGTCGGCGCCTCTGCCGCTGGTTACTCCCCGCTGGGCCTCCACCGGGTAACCGGTGGTCTCACCTGGCGGGGACGGACCGCTGAGGCGCCGTGAAAATAGCGGTAACAACCTCCGCGGCGCCCCTGCTGAAATCACCATAGCAATAATACATAACGCAAGCTCCACACAGGCGCTTGTTTAGTAACGCCGAACCTTTAAACAAGGCACACAATGACGGGCCCGTGTTTACGGGCCGCGGAATAGCCTCCGCGGGCAGGGGGCGAAGCCCCGATCCCGCTCGACGCGCCCCCAAACGGGGGCGCAACGAAATCTCTCAAGAGTTTATTCGTACTTAAATATACGACTATTGGTATCCATAGAACCGTGTCTTTTATTCCCCTAAGGATCCAGAGATTCGTTCAAGGTGTGTGTTCACATAATTACATATATCTTTATATAAAAATAATAAATTATTATTACATAACTGTTTTTTTATTTGATCCAAAGTTTGCGAACCCCTGAATGTGTGTTTACAAAATTTATAGCTTCTCGTGGCGGGGACTTTATTTATTCTAAATAATTCAAAATATACCACATTAATATTTAGTAAGAGCCCTGCCTGCGTCAATAACGGCATCGCACCTTCTTCGCATAGAATTTACTTTCTATAAAATTTACCAAGGTCACAAAGATTTGAGCCTCGGAACGATTCCCACATCTGGTCAACATGTGCAACTAAAGCTTCCTTTGTTCTTTCAGCCCTTGGATCACATCGTCGAACAATTATGCCCCAAATATATTCGATGAGATTCAAGTCTGGAGAACGCGACGGCCACGGCGCCCTTCGTATATTAGTATGTTGCTGGAACCAATTTTGGACCATGTGAGCGCGGTTAGTGAAAGGAAGTTTGAGGAAATTTTATATTTGTCAAAATACCATCAATATAATATTAATGAATAGATTCAGGCGTTACTTTGCGTAAGTCCATTACAATGAATGCAATTAAATACAATATCTACCTATTTCCACAAAATTGAGGGTAGTCATGCATTACCTGTGCACCGCCCGCCCGCAAATATATGCACATACGCAAGCGGTGAAAATCCCGACTACCACCAATTACTCTACACGTGTTTCGCCCCTCCACGGGGCATCATAATGAAAATGGTAAGTTCTTTGCTAAGAACTTACCATTTTCATTAGAATTTTGTGTTATAAAAGTAATAAAAATAAAAAAGTATCTAATAAAATGTAAGAGATACTTTATGTAGGTTTTTGAGTAGAGATTTATTTTGTGTAATTATATATATAAAAAAAAATTAAATAATTAATTGTACGTGTGTATATTGTCTTATCTTCAAAAATCTTGTAAATTGTAATAGCAGTTTTGTTTTTTATTTGTATAAAATGTAAGTATGTTTGTTTTCGTTTAGTAACTTTCTAAGATTCTCTTTGGATCAAACAGCAATCATCTTTGCAGGCTTCATTGATAGGTATACCGTATATGTCATGTAGTAACTTTTAAACGGTGGAGATTTAAACTTCTAAACATCACATAAAGCATAAACGTAGGATAGAAAAAGACCTACAAAGCCTAATATGGGGATGAAATCTCTTACGGAAATATCACTTGTTAGAAAGAGAAAGCATATTTAGGTTCGATCAGCACTTTTGGCAGATGTTGTTTTCTCCCGTGTCACTGTCAAAAATCACGCTAACTTATATTTGCTGTATTGTCAGTGAATCCTGTATATTTTATACAGTTTTAAAATTTATAAGTGATGCCAACGTGTTCTGTTGGTGCCTGCGATGTTTCATAAAAAAATATCCAGAAAAACATTTATTTCACAGGTAAATTGTCAACAACAGCATATATTTTCATGGCCATATTTTGGAGAAAACTATCTTTATAAAATTTATTTGGAAAACCAAATTCTATCAAGAAAATAGTGAATTTTCTCTGTAGTAAAAAATAATGGTCATAAAAGCAATATTATGGATGTTGTTCTGATATAAATTTTCATTTCATGTACACAAAATAGTGACTTGTCAGTGTCGACTTTGTGTCGATGAAATTTTAGAACAAAAAGTTCCGATATAAGAATATATTTAAAGTGTAGATGTACCAACTATTTCTGCACCATGATTATTTTTCCAAAATTTTAATTGCGGTACCTAATACTAGCGATACAGAAAATGAAACCAATATGTTTGGAAACGTTTCTGTCTGTTTGTCGGTGTGTCTGTCCGAACGCTTATAACATATAAGAAGCTTAGCATAGCTTAGTGGCCCAGGTTACGTAATAAATATATTTCATCACGCTATTACAGTAGTTCCCAAATGCGGTTCGCATCCGGACCGCCAACCTACTTTGTGCGGATCTTGGTTGTTAATAATCATCTAACGAACTGCGCTACTAATATTAATTTTAAAAACAGACGCTGAATGAAACTAGTGGGTGATTCCTGCGCCTCCTTTTCCTAAAGGTAATACCTACCCACCGCCTAAAGGTGATACCTTTAGGCGGTGAGCACTGAGCCTATATGCGATAGCGTAATGAGTATGAGTTTACATATTTTTTACTACAAATTCAAGAGAATATCCCAATTTTATGATATTTTTTTTGTACTAAAAGGTTTCCTGTTGATGCTAAGGAAAAAGAATAATAGATGAGACTAGTTGATAAAGAATAAATTAATTTTAAACAAAAAATGAAAACCGCCTTCAAAAATCTACTACACTAAAAAGTTCAAAATAATATCAAAATTTGCTTATAATAAAATCATTTTAAAAGAACAGTATATAATAATAATCTGTTAATTTTGGAGTCGGTGCCTGTACTGGGAGAGGGTTATTGTTTTCCTCTTGTTATTGATATTGAGTTCACTTTAAACTGCGGGGTAATTCTGAACTAAAAGACGTCTGAGTTTTGATGATGGTTTAATGCGACTGACTTAGGCTAAACAGTTTTAATAATATTTACGATCGTTACACACACATGCAAAATCATCACACATACAATGTACTAAATCAAACATCCCGCCCACCAAAGGGCTATTCAAGGCCTTTAAGCAGCTTAAATAATAAACTAGACATTAACTACTAATTAAATTAAAGAGTAATGATATTTAGAATAAATTTAGTAGCTGACACTATGAAAATGTAAATAAACCTACATCAAGTAAATACAGAATGTAATTACATCAATAGAACATAAATGCCAAGTCACTCGGTATTTATAGGTAAAGGGCAAAGTTTATTTATTGCCCTCTGGACAACACTGTCACCACACTTAACACTATACACTCTAGTTACACCGTCTGCTCCTGGATGTTTGTCCACTATTCGACCTAACACCCATTTGCCTGGGGGTAAATTGTCATACTTTATTAGTACAATGTTTCCAATCTCAAACTCTTGGATTTTATTAAGCCATTTAGGTCTCTGTTGCAAACGAGACAAATATTCATTTTGCCATCTCTGCCAGAAGTGGGACAGCAGCTGTTGCATGTGTTGCCAACGAGATAAGCGGTTCGTAGATATGTTTGTCAGGTTTGGGCTTGGAATAGTAATGGGTGCTTCGCCGATTAAAAAGTGACCTGGAGTCAGTGGCGCTATGTTATCTTGGTCATCATCGTCAATCGGACTTAAAGGCCGAGAGTTGAGACAGGCTTCTATTTGACAAAGCAGGGTATCCATTTCCTCGAAGGTTAAATGCGTAGTCAATACTCTTCTCAGGTGATGTTTTAGAGATTTCACACCTGCTTCCCATAGACCACCCATGTGAGGGCTGTAGGCAGGTATGAAATGCCACTGTGTGCCGTCCAGGGCGAGTGATTCAGCTATCGGTCCCTCAAATTGTAATTTTGCATGATTCCAATCAGCAGCAAGTTCTTTATTTGCTCCTACAAAATTTCGACCTTGATCGCTCCACAAATGAGCACATTTCCCCCGTCTGGCAACAAATCTTCGAAATGCTCCAATGAATGAGTCGGCAGTAAGATCTCCCACGAGTTCTAAATGTATAGCCTTGGTAGACATGCATATAAAGACAGATACATATGCTTTAGAAGTCTTCGCTCCTCGGCCTTTGGACATCAGTATTTGGAAGGGCCCAGCAAAGTCTACTCCACTGTGTAAAAAGGCTCTTGCCGGTGTAACACGTTCTTTGGGTAAATCTCCCATTAGTTGAGTCCTATTTGAAGCGCTTTGTTTAGCGCATGTTAAACATTTATGTATTTTAGTCTTTACCAGCTTCCTTGCAGTTAGGATCCAAAATTTTGTGCGTAAGTAGCCTAACATTAACTGCACTCCTCCATGTAATGTTTTCAGATGCGCGTCTTCTACTATGAGTGCTGTGAGTGCATTGTTGCTATCCAAGATTATAGGATGTTTGCCGTCTTCATCTAGGTTAGCATGTCTTAACCTACCGCCCACCCTGAGTATGTTCTCTTGGTCTAAGAATGGCTGTAAAGTTTTCAACCTACTATCCCCTTTTAAATGCTTACGTTCTGTTAAACTGTTTATTTCCACTTCAAAACATTTTTTTTGTATTATCTTGATGCATGTCTTTAACGAATCATCCAACTCTTTTGTAGTCACCGCTTTATCTTTATATATAATTTTACTACCCTTAAGAAATCGCTTACAGTATGTTACTGCTTTCAGCAGTTCCTTTAAATTCTCAAAGTCTTGAAATTTCACCGCCAAATTGTTTTCATTTTCTCTTTTCATATTGCTTTGTATATTTTCAAGTCGTTCTAAATTTGTAGTTATATTACTAGGTCTATAATAAGGAATCTCTCTTTCATCTAACCACTCAGGGCCATTCCACCACATCTTGTTTTCCTTCAAGTTTAGTACATACAATCCTCGGGACGCTGGATCCGCAGGATTTTCGTGCGTTTGGACATGAAACCAATTTTTGCCTATGTTGTCTAAGACCTCCACGACTCTATTTCTCACGAATGTATGCCATTTACCTGGGTCTCCGAATATCCAGGATAAAACGATAGTCGAGTCAGTCCAAGCGAAGATCTGGTTGGCTGGTATTCTTATGGCCTCCTTTATTTGCTTTAGGAGTCTTGATAGCAAAACAGCACCACATAATTCGAGACGTGGCAAAGATAACGGTTTAATCGGAGCCACTCGTGTCTTAGCCGCAATCAAACTAGTTTTTATTTCACCATTATCTTGTAGTACCCGGAGATAGGCTACTGCTGCATATGCTTTATTTGACGCATCGCAGAAACCATGAACAGTAACCCCTTGCATTGAATTTGACAAAGTAAACTGCCATCGTTTCACTTCAAAACTGTTTATGTTATGTAAGCTACTTCTTAAATCAAGCCAAGCTTCTTCTATAGTTCTATCAACCTCTTCATCCCAAGAAATGGTTTGTAACCACAACTTTTGAACGAGTAACTTCGCAGGTAAAATAGCAGGTGCTAGCCAGCCGAGCGGATCAAACAATCTTTGAATATCAGCTAAAATTATTCTCTTCGTGATCTTCTCAGCCGCAGGAGGTAAGTTCAATCTATATTGAAATGTATCTTTTCCCATATCCCAGCTCAAACCAAGAGCTCGAATGGTACCATCAATTGTAATATCTACATTCGCATGACAGCTCCTTTGTGATGGCTCAAATTGTTTCAGGAATTCCGCGGTATTTGAACACCATTTTTGTAGAACAAAGCCTCCCTTTCTAAGGACAATATCTACTTCTTTGGCGGTTTTAATAGCTTCTTGCAGTGTATCCGCCCCGGACATTAAGTCATCCATATAAAAATCTGTCATGATGACTTTGGTAGCTTCTGGGTAATTCTGGCCTTCATCCTTTGCCACTTGTTGCAAGGTTTTTACAGCCAAGTAAGGAGCCGATGCGATCCCAAAGGTGACTCTGGTTAATCTGTAGTCTTTCACAGGATCGTTGCTATGCTTGCGCCAAAGAATACGTTGTAAGTCTCTGTCTTTCTTAGTTACTAAAATTTGACGATACATTTTCTGTATATCAGCGAGGAAACACACCTTCTTCATCCTCCATCTCATAATAAGATTTCTCATATTATCTTGCAGCTGTGGTCCAACTAACAGTTCGTCATTTAACGATATATTATTTTTTCCTTTCTGTGATGCATTAAATACTGTTCTTACCTTAGAAGTTTCTTTCTCTTCCTTTACTATTGCATGATGTGGCAGATATACTGATGGATTTTTTATTTCCTCTATTGGTACTTCCTCCATGTGATCCATCTGTTTATATTCTTCCATTACATTCACGTACTCTCTTTTTAATGCTTCGTTTTTTTCAAAACGCCTTTCTAATTGGTAAAGTCTTGATAATGCTATGTCCCGTGTTTGTCCTTGTGTTGATAATATTTCGTTCTTCTTAGGTAATTCTACAATATACCGTCTATCATCTGTTCTGGTATAAGTGGTTTGGTATATATGTTCACATTTTCTTTCCTCTGGAGTTAGCACTTTCTTGTCTTCAGTTTCTATCTCCCACATTGTTTTTAACAGATCGTCTAGGTCCAGGTTTAGGTGCATAACAGAAAAATCATATTGATGCGTATCATCTCGTACTTGCCCAAAGAGGATCCATCCCAAGGAAGTATTTTGTGCACATGGACAGTCAGGAGGACCCTTGATTACTTCACTCTTTAAAATCTGGGCACAAACTTCAACACCTAATAACATGTCGATGCGACCTGGTTGATTAAACCCAGGATCGGCTAAGATCAGTCCTTTTATGTGTGCCCAGTCGCTAGTAGGTAGTGTTTGTGAAGGTAACATCGTCGTGAGTCGCGTTGACATAACGTAAGCTTTAACTTTAAGTTTGAAATTCTTGTCGTGGCTTGAAAGAATCTCGATTTCAGTAGCGTGTTTTACTACAGTCTGGGTGGAACCAATTCCCGTAATGGTACCGCGAACAGGTATCCTTTTGAGCCGTAGTATTTGGGCAGCGCGCTCGCTGACAAAAGTTGCTTGGGAGCCCTGATCTACTAAAGCTCGTAATACTGTCGTCCGCCCCGTTTCATCTCTGACTGGTAGGAGAGCAGTAGCCAGTAGCGCTGTGGACGTATGTGTGGCAAAATAAGACGACAGCTCAGCGTTTGGTTCTTCCTGATCGGTAGTATTTGAGATATCTTCACTTTCAACCTGGCTATGATGTGCTTGAATATCATCAGGTTGGTTAGAGGGTGACACCTGCGAGCTTGTATGCACTAATGTGTGGTGACGTTTATGACACTTTCGGCAATGCATATTTAATCGACAACGTATTGCAGTATGTCCAGTGGCCAGACAATTAAAACAAAGATTGTGTTTTTTCACTACCTCACATCTTTCGTTTGGTTCCAATTTCGTAAATTCCCCGCAGTGGCTCAATGTATGATTTTCGTTGCATAATATGCAATTTCTTACTTTTGTTGTGTCTGACGTTGCAACATGGACTGTATTCTGGCTTTTAGAAGTAGACTTCTCCTTTGATGGTGGAGTAATAAGTTCAAGTGTGCGAAACTTCGTTTGGAGAAACTTGATCAAATCATCCCACTTAGGTAATTCGTCCATATTTTCCCGGTAAGCAAACTCTTCCCAATCTCGATGTGACTCTGTGTCCAATTTCTGAACAACCAGAAATATAATCATTGGATCCCAAGAATCGGTGGAAATATCGAGGTTTTTTAAGCTGTTCAAACATTCGTTTGTCGTATCCAATAAGGATTTAATGTGATTGGCAGTTTGCGACGGGATTTTTCGTTGATAAAACAATTTCTTCAAAAGAGAATTCACAATTAGCTTTTTATTACCATAACGCTCGCCCAGTGCATTCCAGGCTTGCTGATAATTTGTTTCAGTGACTTGAATATGTTTCAGAAGAGCTTGTGCATCGCCAGTAATACTGCTTTTTAAATAATGTAGCTTTTGTACCTTACTTAACGACGTATTTCTGTGCACCAAAGAAATAAACAAGTCTTTAAACGCCGGCCATTCGTCGTAGATACCGGAGAAAATAGGCAGTTCAATCCTAGGTAATTTAACCTGTCCTTCCACAGACGAACTTGCTTCCCTTTGTTGTGAACATGTAAACGTTGATAATAAATCTCGTAAATCAGCCAGTATACAAGAATATAGGTCTTCGTAAATGTAGTAGTCTTCATTCGTAAAGTACGATATATCCGATTTTTTCTCCTTCGGTACACATTTAACCAACTCTTGATGTGCATTTCTAAATATACTCCAGTATTCACTAATTGATTGTATACGTGTTTCAATATATCCTTTTGTAAGTCGTTGCTTAGGACATTTTTTTAGATTTACTTGCGCTTTTCTCAACAATAGTGCGGTATCTTCCAGTATCAATAAACATTGTTCTGGTGTAGACATATTTCTGATTACAACTTTCCAAACGATCTAAGTGATAATTATCTTCAAACTCGTAATCCGTAGGTAATAAAGTCAATCAGTTTTATTTAACTTTTAAATATTATGCACAAATAACTCATTAGCACGAACACTTCTTATCTAAGGAATGCAGTTCTTTTGTCTTGAGTTGGCCACCTGGCTAATCCTTTTGTATTGCACTCAAAGACAAACGTTGTATGTAGCACACAGATCCGGCTCGAAATTCAACCATATGTTATTGATATTGAGTTCACTTTAAACTGCGGGGTAATTCTGAACTAAAAGACGTCTGAGTTTTGATGATGGTTTAATGCGACTGACTTAGGCTAAACAGTTTTAATAATATTTACGATCGTTACACACACATGCAAAATCATCACACATACAATGTACTAAATCAAACACCTCTTGTTAGTCACTTATGTTCGTTGTGCTGTGGTTATGTTACCGGCCTTTGTATCTGGTTGTAAACCCCATATACATCAGGCACCGACTCCAAAATTAACAGATTATTATTATATACTGTTCTTTTAAAATGATTTTATTATAAGCAAATTTTGATATTATTTTGAACTTTTTAGTGTAGTAGATTTTTGAAGGCGGTTTTCATTTTTTGTTTAAAATTAATTTATTTTAGTCTTTTTAGTTTTAAGTGTAATATATATATATATTGTATAGGTCATATATAAGTTTGTATACTTCATAAATTAATTAATTTAGTAATTTAATAATATGGGTAGGCTTTCGAAAGCCGCTAGGACTTAATTACTGCATCGGTGAAATGTTTGTGTACAACATTGAAAACTTCTGCCTACCCCATCGGGCAATACAGGCATGATACTATGCATGTATTGAGTGGCATGAACTATACATGAACATGCGATTACAGCAATTGAGAGTGATTTGCTGTAATTCATTGAAGAGTTCCATTGTCTAACTTCGAAGGTCTTCATCGGATCTTTACTAAATTTAAATGGGACCACCTCTGGGGACTACTCTTTCAAACGAAGATATCGACGGACATACATAACAAAACATGGTAGCTACTGTAAAACGTTGAGGAGTTCCCTTGACTGTCCTTCGTTTTCATCATCAGACCCCTAATGACAGTCACAACCCATCTAGGTGTAAAGTTCTCATCAATACAAATTAATCAAGCCCAAACACCATCGACTGTCTTTCAGCTCCATCATCAGATCGACTCCACACCTTCATTAAATAGTAGTGCTTTAAAATTCTTAATGAAAAAATTAACAAATGCACATGTCGCCCTTATAATTTTCGAAGGTTTCCTCGATATCTCGGGGATCCATCATCAGATCCTGGTTTCCTTATCATGGTACCACCGTTGAGATATCTTCTTTCCAACAAAAAAATAATTATCAAAATCGGTTCATAAACGACGAAGTTATCCCCGAACACACATAAAAAAAAAAAAAATATACGGTCGAATTGAGAAACCTCCTCCTTTTTTGAAGTCGGTTAAAAAGAAAAAAATAAGAAAAGTTATACAATTTTTTTTTCAGGGGCAGCCTTCAAATACTCTTCCGGCTTTTATAAATAAGACCGGGGTGTGTGGAATTCTTACCTCACTAAAACCACCGGCCCTCTCACAATCCCGCTCGGTGGCCTCTTCCTGGACTACAACAGTCTCACAAAAGGAAGGCATTCCTCTCCAGTTCACTTTATCTGCCAGCGTAGCCCTCACTACTGCCGGCAGAGACAGGTCTCGCCCGATACTAATTCTTAGTACCCGCCGCTCAGCGGTCTACGCAGGGCACACCTCAAGCGTGTGCTGCGCTGAGTCCAGACCACCTCCGCAATGGTATTAGGATAGATAGGTAAAAATCATTCAGTCAATCATCATCTCAATCAGTCATACTCTAAACACTGCTCAGGGTCCTTAAAAGCTGCTTTCTTTACAAAGTCGGTACCTACCTATTACCAATGAAATATAATTATGTGTGTGCATGAAATATTTTTCTTATAATATTGTAATTAAATAATTAAGTGCATTAAATAATACCTACCCATGTGAATTTAGTTTTATTAACATAATTTGATTGAAAATATTTTCATTTTGTATACCAATTCTTTACATCTGAAATATTGTTTAACGATAATTGATATGTGTCAATATTTCCACGTTGTACATTACTATTGCACGCACACATTGATAATTCAAAATCGGTAGCACTTTTTTGAGCTCTATGTCCTTCTATGCCAAAAATATTCTGATTCTATGACATAAAGTTATTTACTTTTAAACGAAACATTAGTCGCGCTAAAAACTATAATTTACCTCGACTCAAAAATTATTATATTAAATGGACAAAGAATACGGTCGCGAGCAGGATTCTTTTTCCATTTAACATAATAAATAACTTTAGAGTTCGCTGAGCATATGTTAATTACTTTACAATGATTTATCTTGTACCTCGACTCATTTTGGTCAAGTTGCATTGATGCGATCAACATGGGGTTACTCTTGAAATTAATACCAATTCCTATATTAAATCAACACCTTAGAACAATGTTAAAATAAATTAACCTACAACATGGTTAACTCGATTTCAAAGCATGTTGGCTTATTAGTATTCCGATTATTTAATTACTTCTAAGACATTGTTGCATTTAAAAGTACGAGTTATCGTATTTCCAATGAATTATTTTCAAGAGTAACCCTTCAGGTCATTTAAATGTGAAAAGATAAAGCCTAAGCTATACGCTATAAAGGGAGATACTATTTCCACGAAACTAAAACCAAACAACAATTTCTTGTAAAATATTGACACCAACACAATCAAAGCAGAAAATTTACTTGGTAAAAAGAAAACTGAACGGAATGAAAACTCGAGAAAATGGGGGAAAGGTGGGGGAGTAGTGAGGGGAAACAGCAATGTTTTCGATTCCGCACCAAAAGGCTTCGGTGAATTGCTTCGACCGGTGGTCGACGATTTCTTCAAGCGACTATAGAAAGAGTTGGTCGGTTGGTTGACATGAAAACATTTTAATTTTGCAAAAAAAATAAAGTGCTTTGTATTGTTATTTTATACTTAGTATTTATCCGAGATGCAGGATTAAATCCTGCTCTCAGCCGTAATGTTTCCCTCTAAAATATATTATTCCTTTCTCTTATTTAATCATAGGTCGGTATCATCATCATCATCACCCCCCTGCCCTTATTCCAATTTATTTGGGGTTGGCGCAGCATGTATTCTTATTACATACATCTTTATTAGCTGTCATACCGTCAGTCACTCTTTTTCTAGCCATATCATCTTTAACACAATCCATCCATCGCTTCCTCAGTCTTCCTCTATTCTTATAGCCATCTACATTCATACTCAAAACTTTCCTTGTCACATGATTCTCATCTCTCCGCATCACATGCCCATACCGTGCTAAACGATTTCTACACAACTTGTCAGTCACCGGTGCCAATTTCAGACTTCCTCTTATATATTCATTTCTAATTCTATCCATCCGCGTCACACCACACATCCCTCTTAACATTCTCATCTCAGCTGCATGTAGTCGTCTTTCATTCCCTTCGTGGGCCAACATTCTGAACCATAGAAGACAGCAGGTCTAATAATTGTTTTATAGATTTATCGGTATATTAATATCTATAAATGATTGCTAATACGTATTATCAGGTGTATCCTTAAGATGAAAGAAGTGAACTTGAAATTTAATAGATGCGAATAACGACACGGTAGCTTGGTTCAGAGAGTAATTGTCACGATATGACAAAGGTCGCGGATCGAGGTCCGTTCGTGTCCATTATTTTTTAATGGACCTTAGAACTAACAATTTATTTGTGACGGTATACAAAAGAGATCTTAATTCTTTGATGCAACTGCCTTGGTCGGCTGCTGAGCGCAAGGTCCTAGTTTCGATTCCCGGGTCGGTCAAGGTTGTTATTGGGTTTTTCTGTTAGAAAATTGTCAATAGCAGCCACGGAAGTGTGCCCGGTTGATGGTATAGACTCACCACCTAATACATGGGACTTAAGGTGGGTGGATTGTGTACACCTCTGCCTACTCCTTCGGGGAATACAGGCGTAATGATGCTACGCCATTAAAACTATCAGTGCTTATTGTTAATTGTTAATTAAACTGACGAATATACCAGAAACGGCCTAGACCGAACGGCTTACTTGTAGCGATCGTGTGGCCCAGCTTATCTTGAGCCATCTGTCAAACTAATTGGGCACTAGGCTTAATTCTGCGGAATCCGAACATTATGCTTAACGTATCATGTGATTAGGAACCTTACGTGGTAAAGTTAAGGTTGGGTTTTACTTAACGAAGGTTCATCTTAACGGATAAGTCTTGGGAGATGGTCATTAAAAGGGGATGTGGGGGAGCATGATGTATCAGTGACCGGCATTAAGACCGGCCCTTTGTGTTGTGTT
Source organism: Xylocampa areola (assembly GCA_935421205.1). NCBI lineage: Eukaryota > Metazoa > Arthropoda > Insecta > Lepidoptera > Noctuidae > Xylocampa > Xylocampa areola. The sequence continues at coordinate 2,618,740 of OW285216.1, forward strand.
TAGCTTTAGGAAAAATACGATTTACGAATGGACTGATTTGATTTGCGTTTTCAGATTGTGAAAGATAGAAGAAGGGACAACATTTTTTAAATTAATAACATATAGCATCACGCCTGTATTCCCCGAAGGGGTAGGCAGAGGTGTACACAGTTGTACACCCACATTTCACCAATGATGTTATTAAGTCTCATGTAAGACGTGGTGAGACTATTGCCATCTACCGGACACAATTCCAAACTCCGGGCCGCTACTGAGAATTTCCTAACAGAAAAACTCAATAACACTTTGCCCGACCCGGAAATAAACCCGAGACCTCATACTCAGCAGTTGCGCTTGGGACCAATATTATAAATAATGTACATGTGAGTGCTATGTAACCATTTACAATGATTTAACCCGTTTATTTTTTATTGTTTTCTGGCAGATAGAGTATGTCATGCTCACTAAAATGTCTCGCCGATGGTGGCGTGTGTGTTGGGTCATTCGATTCCCTACAATATGGTTGAGTTGGGTGATGCTGACACATGTGTCATGTTCGTGAACGGGCGCTGTCGGTTGGGACTGGTCATCTCTAAACTGTCATAGCAAAATGTTGAATTGTTAAACTAAACTCTTTTAGTATTGGTAGTATTTTTGTAACTCTTACATTGTTCTCACATACTATTTTGCAACAAAAACAGCGTATCCAATACTATTGTAAAAACCTATATGATGAAAAACAGTAACCGTGGAGTTTCTTGCCCGTTCTTCTCCATAGGAATCTACACTTTGGAACGTGGCAACTAACTTCTGAGAATTCAAAAGTGCCTGTAAATGGTTTATTTGAAAATAAATGATTTTGATTTTGATTTGATTTTGACCACTAGACCATGGGACAATGGGACTTAATAATAGCATTAGTGAAATGCGAGTGTACAACTGTGTACACCTCTGCCGTCCCCCTCGGAGAAAATATGCGTGATGTATTTTCTTTTTTTAAAAGATATTGCCCCACACTAGGAATTTCTTCCTGTGTCGTGGGTGCGTTTACAGACATATAATCTCACAAGCACACAAACACCCAGACCCGGAGCAATTATCCGTAGATCTTACAAATATTTGCTCCGTGCAGGAATCGAACCTGAGACACGCAGCGCAGCAGTCGGTCTCTCTACCACTGCGCCAACCGCGCTGTCAAGCGCTATGTTTGTTATGTGGTAATCTGGCCAGGTCTTTGCTCGGTTAAAAATGAATGAATACTACAAAAAAATTCTTCTGAAAAACCGCCTCAAAACCCTTCAAGTATTTTAATAATAGTGAATAAATAGAATGACATGGAAATAAAAATTATGTTCATACTATCTAAGAGATTAGTTAGTTAACAATATTAAAGAACCTATGAGCTTAGATGGATCATCGTTGGGTTGCCAAGTCAAAGGTCCAAGGTCACCACAGACATCAAAATCGTGTGTGTGTAAATTATTCATCACAGCTTCAAAATGACGAAGTAAAACATCGTGAACATGTTCTCCGACTTATTGGTATGTAAAGCCATGTCAGAGACCTTCCGAACTTCCGAACGATTTAAACTCTGACACTAGGTTGTTTAACAACCATATAATCAAAAGAGCGAAAAAAAAACAACATACAATTCAAGATGGCGTCATATAACCCGACCCCTAAACATTGGATTGCACAAACACCCGCTTGCACACAGTCGCCTCGCTGGGCGCGATTTCTTAAAGGAAATAGCAAATTCTGTGAAGTTATTGAAAATGTGTCCAAAATTATATTTTTATAGGTGTTAGAGATAACCGTTTGAAGGTATGTATTGTTTTTTTCTTTTTCATGTTGGTAATAAGTAGCCAAAGTAGGAACTATAAAGAGTTGTTGAAACCACCCGTAAGCTTTGGCTTACCGACTACTGTGATTACAAACAGTCGGTTTTTGCTCCTCTTCTGATGGTGTTGGTCCAAAATGACAAAAGCACTGACATATTCCGTTCTACCAACATCACAAGACAATCGCACAGTTCGGTTACGAAAATGTTATCCCCAACCCAATTTAGCATTTAAAACACAGATTTATATTTAACTAGATACCGCAAATAGGTACGTCTGATTGTATGAAAATCAAACGTGTCAGATGTTTGCGTGCTTTTATTAAAACTTGCCACGTGTCGCAGGTATGATTCCTGCACGGGGCAAATATTTGTATGATCTACAGATAATTGTTCCGGGTCTATGTGTGTGTGTGCTTGTGAGATTGTATGTCTCATGTCTGTAAACGCACCCACGACACATGAAGAAATTCCTAGTGGGGGGGCAAAGTTTAAAAAAGAAAAGCTTTAATTGCTATTTGGAATTTAATGCCATCTCCATTCACTCAGGTTACTATTTTTGACAGATTATACAATTAAGTGTACCATAACGCGGCATTTTTTTTTCTATTTTGTGATAGCTTATTAAGGAAACTGTAGACAGCAGACTGACTTAGCAGCGTAAAAGTTGGCGCATTGCGCATACTTTGAGGCTTATAATTTCACGCAAATCATGTACACTTACGGTATCTAGCGCGATCTATATCTATGTTAAAACCATCACTTTAAATTTTTAACACCCTTACATCGTATGCATCCTCAACTGCCCATATCAGCAATAAAAGCCACTGCCCCTGAAATATAAATAAAATTGCCGTGAGGGGTGAGGTAGGCACAGGGGAAATGCAGGTAATGCACTCCTGGAGGGGTGCAGGATGCAGGGGTACAGAAATTTGTAGCGTCGTAAATGTCTGACGTAATCCCCTTAAATTGCAACGGGAATGTTACGTGTTAGGTGATTTGTATTGTATCTGGATAATTAGTTTGGATTGGTATTGTTTTTTTTGATTACAAGAATGAGGGTAGGGGGACATTCAAGTATTTCGTAAGCACTACAGGGGGCAGGGGGGTCTTTGCTTTGCTTATTTTTGATGACATGGGGGACGGCGTGGTGATTACGTCAGAGGTATATTATTTTTGCATTTACGAATTTTCTACAAAATGTTAACGATTTTGGTTTGGACATATGGCAATTGAGAACCCTACTTGTCTATGCTTGAAAACGAAACACATTTTTAGTGATTCCCGAAAATAATGGATACGTTTACTCGCTTAGCACCGATAAACCAGAACACATAAAAAAAAATGTACTAATGTTTACATAAATAAGTATGGGAGGGGCGGGGGTACGAGCTTTGCTTACTTTTCCTGACGAGGGGGAGGTGGGGGTTAATAATTGCAAAAATCTGCTTACGTAATACTTGAACGGCCCCTAGGTTTCACAATGAGTGATGTTACTACGCGAATCATCATCATCATTCGCAACTTTTCTCCTCTAACCTCACCAGACTTTCTCATTAATCTATCTAATACTTATAAACGAGCAATTCTTGTATATATATATATTTAATCTGAATCTCGGAAACGGCTTCAACGATTTACATGAAATTTAGCATGCAGGGGGTTTCGGGGGCGATTAATCGATCTAGCTAGGTTTCATTTTTAGAAAACGTCGTTTTACCAAAAAAAAGCCGAGCAAAGCACGGTCATCCTGGTAGTAAGTCTGAAGTTGGTTTACATTGCAGCAGAGTGGCACGCTGTATTGAATTGTTTGTCTTATCAAATAAGTTTTTGCCGTCACACGCCACTCACAACTTACTACACATTGCACGATTTCTTCAAGATTTCCCTGGCTATGTACAGGGCCGCATTTAGGAAAAGGCAACAGTGGCTTCGAGTCAGAGTCTCCACAGTATAATTGTTTTAGTTTAGAAAAAAGTAACACTTGTTTTGTAATACAGAAAAAAGGTTCACGTTTGCGAGGTGTTTTAAAAACAGTTTATAATAACTTTCGTGCGAGATTTTCATATATATAATTGTTCACTGGCTATTGCCGTAGGCTCAGCTCATGATTAAGGGCTCCGTTCGAGTTCGAAAAACTATACCGACGCCATCTAGCTTAAAAAAATTATGACTTGTAAAAGTGTCTATAATAGAGGTATTTACAGAAATAAATATCATTTATCATTTAGTCGCCCGTCCCGAAAAATGCACGGTGAACAATAATTGATATTTATAAATTGTGGTTTTTTTTCTTTTTAATTCCGGCCCTGGTTATGTAACATACTGATACCAAGACCACTAACAGAACTTAAAGTCCCTAAATACCGAGCCAACAAGCGAAGCCACCGCTACACCTGGACATGTAAACTTGTTCGACTTAAAACAAGTTGTCGCAAGTAACAACTTACGGCATAACTTAGCCCCAAGCGATGGCTCTTGTGTAACTTCACTTACTTGCACGAGTTTGCGTAGTCCACCACTGGGATATGTACTGCAGAATTAGAATTTATTTTATATAATCATTTTTTTATTAACACATCGAGATGTAAATGTCGCAGACCCAGCCACGGAAAGTCAAATCAGAATACAGTATCGTTTGGTGACTATCCATTTAATATACCTATACAATATTTTGGTTCGATTCCCACCCAGGACAAATGTTTGTGTGATGAGCACGATCATTTGTTCTGTGTCTGGGTGTAATTTATCTATAATATGTATGCATTTAGAAAAATATAAGTATGTTTATCAGTTGTCTAGTACTCATAACACAAGCTCTGCTTAGCTTGAGACTAGACGGCGTTGTGTGATAGTTGTGGAATATTATTATTATTATTATTATAAACAAACCTGTCCCACTGTAGCTATGTCATTCTGCATTACATCTAAAGGTGGGTAGCTGTTTTGTTAAACGTATCGCAATGGCAATCCAGCTGAACGTCGTTCAGCTGTTTTATAAAACAGTACTGTTTTGTAAAGCAGCTAGAGATTTTGTAAAACAGCGGATTCCACAATCCATCTGCGACATATATACAGACTACCTAAATAATAAATACTTATAACTAAATATATAATACTATAGAGCGTCGAAAAATTCATTATCTGGTAACGTGCCCAAAAGGCTGGCAGCATTGCCTCGTTGAATGGCAATGCTTTGTCAAAATATGGATACGAAGTTAAAAAGCTTGACTTAGGAATAAAACCTAGGACCTCACGCTCAGCCACTGCACTTGCATCCCATAGATCGATCATCAGTTGGACAATCGCAAATCTATAAATCTAACTTTATAGAATATTATGTGCTCTACGTTATTTCCAAAACTGTGGTAGGGAACCATATTTTTGGAAATAACTTCATGATCGATTCGATATGCAAAACCCGAATTCACGCAACAATTCGCAAAATTCACAAAAAAAATTGCACGACTCTCTACTGGCACCCAACGTGGGGCTCAAATTAGTAACATACGGTGTCGTAGATTTATCCAAGTCAACATTTGATAGATCGCCATAACTATTTCCAAAGTTAGTTTGACGTTTGAAAATGAAACAAACCTTAAAGCAAAGAAATAAGAGCTATGCGGAGGCAAGCCCATGTTGGGTGCCAATAAATCTCATACACGTATTTTCACTTCGTATTGAATTCAGTGGGATTTCGGGAAAGTAATAAAATTTGACGTGCCTTTTTTTCTTTTGACGTGTCTTATAAAGATTAGTTGTTTCTGTATTATTTATTTTTCAACTTTTGGGGTCACTGGCTTCTAGATTAAGAATTTTGTTTGCACCACCAACACCACAAATTTATTACTTTGTACTAATGTGCATACCATATTTGTCTTCTTATAAAGACGTGGCGCTAAGGTTACGAAGATATCGAAGTATCACTGTCTGGCTGTCAGCAACATTTTGCGTTTTTACCGCGAATTTAATAATAATCGTCACCATAATGGGCGCACTAATATTCCTGTCAAGTTTGGTATTTTTACACGACTGCCAAAAAAAGGAGTATTATGTTTTTAGGGTTCATGTATGTATGTTTGTGAGATTCTTTGATCCACTTCTACTATAACTTCTCAATGGCTAAACCGATTACGACGCAGTCTAGGGACCTATAACAATGTTTTACAGTACTGTCTGTTATAAAGCAACGAGATTTTCTCGTAGAGTCATGATATTTCCCTAAAAATGATTTTTTTTTTATTAAAAATATATGTACCTTTGGCCACCAACTCGCCTGATGGTAAGCAATGTTGTGGCCGAAGAAATCTATTCACTCCAAGTAGAGTTGATAGATTTGGGGAAAACGATAGTTGGGGAGTTGATGCCCAGACCCGTCTCCCACAACGGTTGCACCGGAATACATCCCGAAACACGACTAGGTCGCTTCGTGGCATGGCTTCGTCCAGTGGGTGGTAACCAGCCGCGGCTGAAGTATCCCACCAGAGTTGTGTTGCCTGTTTTGCACCACCCAGGTGCCACGTGTAGGGATTCCATTTTAAGGGTGCACTCCTACGGACGCGGGTAACTCAGCCCCCACATGTTATGCCATAATGTAGGGCTTATAATAATATACTTCCCGACTGAATTTTCGGCCACGGCGACCTATCTACACGGTGATTAGCCAACTACGCAGGAGCTATTATAGTGCGCAAGTGTATGCGCAAACACAGGTGCATTCCCTCTTCCCTCTCTTTCCTTACAGAACAAACACTGAAAGACCCGAGAATTTAACCCAGGACCTCACGCTAGACCAAATCTTCTTATCATCGTGTGGTCGACGAACAACCTAGTCAAAGTTTAAACCACCCGTAGATCTCTGACATGGCTTTACACACCATCGAGAAAATCTCTCAGGTGTACTGGTTTCCTCACGATGTTTTCCTTCACTGTTTCAAGCAAGTGATAATTAGTTTATAAAACGCACATGACTTCGAAAAGACAGTGCCTTGGATTTGAATTTGCGACCTTTGACTTGTCAGTCCAACGGTCATACCACAAGGCTATCACTGCTAGACCAATCAGGCAGTTCTACCTATACCCAGTTAGTAATAAAGACTTAAGATGCAAAACAAAGGCGTCAGCTTTCTCCTGTGCTCCTAATAATTTATCACTATGTAATAAATGGCAATCAATCCTCAATTTATCAGTGCTGAGTAAGATAACGTTTATATTCTCATCTGTCAGCAAGATGGCGTATCATAAAACCATTATGATAGAGCTATAATACATATGTGTTCAGAAAGCTTCGCTAAAGTTTTGCCTTATGACAAATGTGTGTTTGCACGTGTAAATTTCCATGTGCTACGAAAATAATGAAGGATCAAATGGCTTATTCATAAAAAAAATGCGGGGCTTTCTTTGGGGACTGCCGATAGAAGTTAAAACTAACTAACTAACTACTAAGTAACTTGTGAATTTTATCGTCGAGCGTTCGGTGACGATAACGTTCCATGATTTTTGTTCACCCAAAAAGTGCTCAACGCGCTTAAAGAAGTTTTCACTTCAAAAACGATTGTGTACATAATATGTAGGTACACATAATTATCTAGATATTGAATGTTATAACGAACGACCCAACTAAATGGGTTGCGGGGATGCTGAAAGGATTCGAGATGCAAACTTCTTAAAGACAACCCCCTAAACAAAATTCTAGATAGGTACCCAATCAGTTCAATAGATTATTTATTGACGACATATTAAATTCGGAAGAAGAATTCGGGGTAGTGAGCAGAGATCGAGATCTTAGTGGTCAGAACACCTCTATGAGGTGTTCTGACCACTAAGCTATCTCCAGGATTTAATCGTGCGCCTCCCCGATAAATACTGGAGGCGCACGATTAAATCCTGGTCATGACTGTACTTTCCTAGTTCCATTTTCCCAGAAAAAAAAAAAAATTTAGAGTTCGCTCTACGCGTATCTTAACAAATACAGATAAAGATTTATGTATCGGTATTTGTTAAGTTAATTATATCTGAACGACACTGTCCAAATAAAGAGACTGAATAGATAGCAATGACGTCACCAAAAGACGTATTAAATGTGGAAGAATTCGGGGTAGTGAGCAGAGGTCGAGATGCCTTAGTGGTCATAGCGCCTGGAGTATTTATCCTAAAGGCGCGGGGGTAGAATCCTGTTCACGACGGTATTTTTCTTTCCATAAAATTTATAACTTTAGCTTGTTTAAGTTTCTTAATGTTAAATTAATTACAAATGTAATCCTACAGCATCATTGGTAATATTAGATTGCCATTTATGAACAAGCTAACATATTAGTTTATTATTACGGTTCGGGCAAATTCGAATTCGAACCCTATTGGTTTTTCTGTTAAGAAATTCTCAGTAGCAGTGGAATTTTGTTGATGATGTTAATAAGCTTACTACCATATTACATTGGACTTAACAAGTATATAAATAACATCACGCCTGTACTCCCCGAAGTGGTAAGCAGAGTGAAGAGAACCTACATTTCACCTGAGTCCCATATAATAGGTGGTACCCTATTGCCATCAGCCGGGCATAATTCCAAACTCCGAGCTGCTACTGAAAATTTCCCAACAGAATCACTCAATAACACTGACCGACTCAAGAACCGAACCCGAGATCTCATACTCAACAGTCACGCTTAGAACCACTAGACCAACGAGGCAGTTACACAGGAGAGGGTCAAATATGAGTGTACACACAGTATCTACTCCTCTGCCTGACCTTTTATGGATACAAGCGTGATACTATGTTATGTTTAAAACAATTGAACTCCAAAATCACTTTTAACAAGGCTAATTAAACCTGGCATAAATTAATTAGGTGATACTGAGTAATGGCCCCTGGCAGGTGGCCAGGTAGCCGCGTGGCATGCATTAAATTACTAGAGTACCTACAATGTAGAAGGCTTATTGTTTTCAAACATGGCTGCCAGACTGCTGGACATGCCAAATTGGAAATGCTAATTTAGTTGGTTCAGATTATAGGCTGATCTTTTGTCTGTAAGTCTGGCTGCTGAGCTTGAATTACCAGATTCGGATCCCGAGTATGTCTTGGCCGTTTTGTCATTTTTGCACAAACTATTCCATATAGACTTAAATGTTATGATGTCACGTAGTGCAGTCAGCTTGCACGTACATTAAACGGTCATGCCAATCTTTTAAACGAAATTATAGTTTGTAGTTTCAGGGCTTATAGGCAGAGTTACTTGTTATTTATAAATGGTACAGTCAAGAGCACTTAGAGCTATAAATGGTACAGTCAAGAGCACTTAAAGCTATAAGTGGTACAGTCAAGAGCACATAAAGCTATAATACTTTCGACTTTGGATAGGCTCCATAGACTATGACGCGCATTATAAATTGGCTCAGCTAGAGGTTTAGCACTACTGGAGATCCCATAAGCTTTTTACAGTGAAAGCAATAATAACTTGTGATTCTTGGCAACCAACTTCACTGAAATGTTTTGTGGGATTAGGTTTTTGAGCCCGAAATTTGCAGATGGCAAAGGCTCATCTGTATTAACATGGGACTTAATAGCAGCATCGGTGAAATTTGGGTGTACTGCAACACCTATATTTCTACCTGACCCGTCGGGCACTACAAGCGTGATGCTATGTAATCTTGCGTTAAATTATAAACTTCATAAAAAAACTAGCTGACCCGGCAAACGTTGTTTTGCCATATAAATAAAAAAATTAGGGGTAGACTACCCCTAACATTTAGGGGGATGAAAAATAAATGTTGGCCGATTCTCATAGATACCGGATAAGCACAAAAAATTTCATCAAAATCGGTCAAGCCGTTTCGGAGGAGTATGGCAACGAAAACTGTGACACGAGAATTTTATATATTAGATTACACTACCCAACACGGGAATCGAACCCAGTATCTCATGCTAAACAGACACATTTGCGTCCCAAACACCAATGAGGCAGTTACATAGAATTTTATTAAACTAACGCGCTAACAATAAAAACGAAGTAAACACCCCATTTTATTATTCACTCCCCCTAAAAGGGTATAATCATAATAATACTTAAAAATAATCTCCCTTTTAATAACATATTAATATTCAATTTTTGACCCAAAAAAACTGTTATATGAAGCCTAGTTGGCAAAGGAAGTTATTGCAAACAAATTTCGCTATAATATTAAAACGATAAACATAAAATATTGTTAACAAAACGTAAATTCTTTCATCCATTTTGTAACTGATGTAAGGTGTAGGCTATAATGATAGCGGAGCGCAATTCCTAAAAAATATCGCATAAGACGTCGTAAATAATTTAACACCATTACATGCATATCATTGTATTGTAATTGACACATAATTATTGAAGTCAAACGGGGCTATATCGCGCTAAAAACATAACATTTATTTATTACCTCGACGATTAGAGTCTACTCATGAGCACGGTCAATGAAACTTGATCGAAACGTCGAGGTAAATAAAATTTCGAATCGCGAAAGTTTAAAAATTACTAATTTACACATGTTACAGGATAATATCTTATAGTTCGTAAATATATGTTCTACTAGTTGTAGCGACATCTAGCGCTACATGATAACTGCTGACCAAGATGACGTCACATTTTACATCGCGCAAGCAAAGTTTTTTGACAGCGCGGTTGGCGCAGTGGTCGAGAGACCGATTGCTGCGCTGCGTATCGCAGGTTCGATTCCTGCACGGAGCAAATATTTGTACGATCTATAGATAATTGCTCCGGGTCTGGGTGTGTTTGTGCTTGTGAGATTATATGTCTGTAAACGCACCCACGATACAGGAAAAAAATCTTAGTGTTGCAACATTTTTAAAAAAAAAGTTTGGCAGCGAACGTGCATGTTATACACAACCGCTTGACATGGCTCGCAAGGCAATATGGTTGGAAGATCCTCCATTTACAATGAAGGAACACATCGTTCTTCCATATTGTTAAGCCGAGGCTCGTGTCCCGCAGAGGACGCCCTTAGTGGTGTAATGCTTAGTTTGTAATTTTTAAAATATGCTCTAGCTGGAGGCATCAAATTGCCTCGCCATTGTTCGGTTACGCAGATCAAACCCCTACAACAAAAAGCTAGAGGACACGTCCAAACAAACATCCATTATTGTTATTAAAACGCCTAACTCAGCCTGTTTATTGCACAACTAACACATAAAATACCAAATAAAATCGCCAACTATAGTCACCCGCTAATCGCTTACAAACAGACCTTCGTAAAAACAGCAAAAATGTATATTTTCCGCTAAATTATTCGGCTGGGTCGTCACGCAAAATCATTAATTCAAGAGCGGGGACGGCGAAAAATTTGTCAAATGCAAATCGACCTCTCAACGGGCTGCACGGCCGCTGTGTTGATGGTGTGATGTTTTTAAATTGTTACCCTTTGTTCTATGGTGGCAGAAGTAAACAAAGGGCTGTGGAAAAATTGCAGGAAATATCTTTTATGGGGTCATTTAATTAATAAGTATTGGTATACCGTAAATAATTGTTTCTCAAATTGCCTAATTGTTCTAGTGGTCGCATGACTGCTCAGCATGAGGTCCTCAGTCTCTAAGTATGGAATTTTATACGGATTATGGCAATAGACTAACCATCTATACCATAGAATGGACTTAACAACGGCTACGAAATGTGGTTTGTACAGTAGGCGCACGTCAATGGTACCACTATGCCCTTGAGCTGGCCTATCGTGGTAGCGAGTTTCGATATAGAGCGAGGCTAGTTTATACTGGTTTTGTTACCACTTTGTCTACTGTCTTTGGCAGCTCTGCCTGAGGCGGCCTGTGCCGCGCGCCGGCCCACGCTTCTGTATATTTACTTATATATTATACATTTATGTCATGTTTTTGCGATAATAGGTACCATTTATGTGTACATGTCTTCTCTCTCGTTGTGTGTTTATCAAACAATTTTCTTTTTGTCATTTTTTATACTAATTTGTGATCTCTTATGTGTATATTGTATAGAATTCCAGAACCCTATCTACGTGTGTAAGGAAACCTCTGGAAAATAACAGACTAGGACTGTAGTTGTTGCACTAGTATAATAATCAGTATTAAAAAACAATAGGTAGGTCGCGACGCGTACAGTGTTCGTGCGTATATTCGTTCTTCCATAAAAAACCCGGCCCGGCCGGTTAGTACTAAACATAGTCCCGGCGTTGAAGAGAAGTCTTCAATATTAGGGAGCAGTAGGCAGTGGGCATATCGTATTGTAAGCCCGACGAATGATCCCCTTCTTTGTCTTGATGTCTGCCACTCTCGCGATGCCGTCTCTCCCTGGCAGTAGACGGACTACTCTTCCCAGAAGCCATAGAAGTGGTGGAGCAGTCTTATCTTTGATAAGCACCAAGGCACCTTCTTTAAGCTGCCCTCTGGATGTACACCATTTTGTCCTTTGCTGTAGCCAGAAAATGTATTCATTAGCAAAGCGTTTCCAGAAATGTTGCCTTAAGTACTCAATGCGCTGGGACCGTTGCAAGTTGCTGATGTTTTGGCTGAGTATCTGTGGATAAGGCAAAGAGATGAGTGGTCTTCCAATGAGGAAATGAGATGGAGTAAGCGGAGTTAGATCAGAGGGTTCATTGGAAAGGGGTGTGAGTGGTCGAGAGTTCAGGATCGCTTCGACCTGAATAAGGCATGTGGACAGTTCCTCGTATGTTAGATGCGTCAATCCTAATACCCGTCGTAAGTGGTGCTTAACAGATTTAACTGCCGACTCCCACAATCCTCCAAAGTGTGGTGTATATGCAGGAATAAAAGAAAAGTTTATACCTGATTCAGCCATCTCAAATGTATAATCCTGTTTTAAAATATTAGAAAGCTCGTTGAATGTGCCAACAAAGGTAGACCCATTATCTGAAAAAATAGAATTTGGTTTACCCCTACGAGCTGTAAATCGGTTAAGAGCTGCGATAAAGGCTTCTTTCGTAAGGTCCGAAACAAGTTCCAGATGGACCGCCCTTGTAGCTAGACAAACAAAAACGCATATATAGGCTTTAATTAGTCGACAACCTCTCCCCTTACGATCAGCAATCATTATGGGACCAGCATAGTCAGTGCCTGTTTCAAGAAACGGATATTCCAACTGAACTCTTTCCGGTGGCAATTGTCCCATTTCGGGTTGAATGGTCTCGCCCTTAAATCTAACACATTTGACACAAGTACGTACGATCCTTCGTGCCAAGTTTCTACCACCTAGTGGCCAGTATCTGTGCCTGACAGTGGCTAACAACAGTTGTGGACCTGCATGGAAAAGATTTAAATGATGAAATTTAAAAATTAACACAGTTAAATTGTGTTTACTGTCTAAAAGTACGGGATGCTTTGTATTATAATCATAAAATGAATTGTCAAGCCTACCCCCGATTCTAATTAAGTTGTTATCCAAGTAGGGTGATAGTGAACGAAGACGGTTCTTATTAGGTAATCCTTTTCCTATTTTAAGTAACTGATACTCTATTTGAAACGACTCATTCTGCGCAACTCTAATAAGGAAATTAGAAGCAAAGTTTAATTCAGAGCTTGTTAGTGAGCCGTATAACCTGGTTCGAGAATTCTTAATATTATTTATAAATCTGTGTATGTAGGCTGTGATACGTTGAAGCTTAGAATAATTTGATGAATTGCTAATTAATAAATTAAATATATCATAGCCTTTATTCAAATTAACGTCCTGAGAATGTAATAAAGTGATGGTTTCGGGTAGCCCCTTAATACTGTTTGATTTAGGCTTAGTAGGCTATTGCAATGGATCCAATAGCAAAAATCGTGGTCCGAACCACCATAGACTTGCATTGCCTATCTGGTGTGCGCCAATCCCACGTGACACAAGATCGGCAGGATTATCCTTGGAAGGTACATAACGCCAGTCATTATCACCATAACCTTCCAGTATCTCAGAAACTCGATTCCTAACAAAGGGCTTAAGCAACGCAGGTGATGCAGCGAGCCAACCCAAAACGATCATGGAATCACACCAAAATACACAGTTCACAGACTGAAAGGTGACAGAACTGAGTACCTTTGTGCAGAGCCGTGTTCCCAGCAAGGCACCACAGAGTTCCAGACGTGGTATAGTGGTGACCTTAATTGGAGCCACCTTACTCTTGGAAGCGTAAAGGTTCACACTAACCGATCCATCTGCGCTAATCGAGCGAACGTAGAGACAAGCTCCGTACGCCTTCTCTGAAGCGTCTGTAAATACATGAAATTCAATCGATATGGGTGAATCGCACGTAATTCTCCTGGGAATATTTAGATTATTAAGATGAGATAGTGTATATGTGAAATTGAGCCACACCTTACGTATATCATCAGGTACCTCCTCGTCCCATAAACCTTTACCAACCCATAGTTTTTGCATGAGGAGTTTTGCTTCTATTATGCAAGGTGTGACAAGTCCTAAGGGATCAAATATTTGTGACACTATTGAAAGAATGATTCTTTTTGTGACAATGAAATCTGTATTTGTAATGTCGATTGAAAACGTTAGTTGATCAAGAGTATATTGCCAATGGAGTCCTAATGTTTTTGATAATTCATTGGCACTTAATTCAACTGTATTTGGTGTCTCATGTGTGGGTGTGTTATGATCCTGTGTTATAGATGTAAGTATGTGTGTATTATTTGATTGCCATTTTCTTAGATTAAGCTGTGCTGTATTCAATGTTTTGATAACACTATGACAAAGTGTAATTGTCTCGGAAATTGTGTCTCCCCCAGAAAGAAAATCGTCTACATACAAATCGTCAGCTATAGCCCGCCGCGTAGCTTCGTCTGAAGTTTCTGTAGATAGCTGTTTCAGACATCGTGTTGCTAGAAAAGGTGCGGAAGCAGTGCCATAAGTGACTGTGTTTAAGGTGTATGTTTTAAGTTCTTGTGAGGAATCAGACCGCCATAGAATTAATTGTAAAGGCCGTTGTGTATCAGTTACATAGATTTGACGGAAGAACTTTTCAATATCAGCAGATACTACATACTTATGCTGACGGAAGCGAAGAAGAATTGATAGTAAATCATTTTGCACTCGCGGTCCAACAAATTGTATTTGATTAAGTGATCTTCCTGACGTTGTCACCGCTGAGGCATCAAATACCACCCTGAGTTTGGTTGTCGTACTTTTCTCTCGGACAATACCATGATGTGGCAAATGATAATGATCCGGTAAACTTGATCGATATTCAAATAAACTCATGTGTCCTAGAGTTTCGTATTCCTCCATGAACGCTACATAACGCTGTTTAAACGAAGGATCCCTATCAAACCTGCGTTCTAATGATAGAAAGCGTCTCTTGGCCATGTCATAAGAATTTCCTAATGCCTTAGGAGACTCTTTAAGTGGAATGGTAACTATGAAGCGCCCGTCTGTGCTGCGTTTCGTACTTTGCATAAATAACTGTTCACATCTGTTTTCCTCAGGCGTATAATTATGTTTAGGTAATATTGTGTCCAACTCCCAAAAACGTGTAAGAGTTGTATCTGTATCATCTTGTATAGTCATACAGGTTACTTCCGAAGTACTAGGCTTGTGTATCGCACCCGATATAAGCCAACCAAGCCTTGTTTCAAAAAGTATTGGGTTATGTTTCCCTAATTGTATGCGATTGGTTCCTATAACACTCCAAAATATGTCCGCCCCTACTAATATATCAACGGAAGAAGGAACGTAAAAGGACGGATCAGCTAAGCATACTCCAGATGGCAATGGTATGTCTTGTTTATTTATGTACGAATGTGGTATGGATGTAGTTATAATTGGTAAAATTAAACAGTCAATGACCACCGTAAAATCACTATTTGACGACCTAATTTCAAGAGTGCAAGATTGAGTTGGGTTGGTCGATTGATTGTTTATTCCAGTCACTCTAGAACTGACAGTGCGAATTGGTAATTTAAGCTTACCAGACAGTTCTTGTGTTATGAAATTCGCCGTGCTGCCATTGTCCAGTAATAGTCTAGCACGATGTGGCTTACCCTCGTAGTCCATGGCATAAACCTGGGCTGTGGATAACAACACATGTCGTGACAAATGTCCTTGTCTATTATTTGCCGATAATACAACATTTTGAGTAACGGATGAGTGTCCTTGGTCTTGTGTGTCATTATGAACATGTATCAGTGTATTATGCTTCTTTTTACAGTATTTACAACCACTAAGCTTGCATGTTTTGTTCTGATGACCCGGTCGGAGACAGTTAAAGCAGACCTTGCATTCTCTAACTTTCTGTAGTCGATCTTGTACAGATAATTCTTTGAATGCTTCACAATGATAAAGATAGTGATCTGTATTACATATTTTACAAACATATGGCTTTATTTGATTCTGTTTTATATAATCAGAACTCTGAGAGACGACGAAACTCTTTTCTTTATCATCGATCTTCGCAGGAGATATTCTAAAATTCTTGGATTCTTCAAGAGTTTCTAACAGGTTTGACCTATTTCTTAGGAATGTTAGAAATGCACTTAAGGTTGGAGTATCAGTTAGAGTATTCCTATGCTCTTCCCAATGTCTGCTTGTCACCGAATCTAACTTGGACGATACAATAAAAATAACCAACGTGTCCCAATGTTCCACCGGCTGATTTAAGGTCTGTAATGCTTGTAAATTCTTGTTAGTTACATCTATAATGCGTCTGATACCTTCGCTCGATTCCTTTTGTATAGATGCAACAGTAAACAAAGCTTTTACGTGATTATTTACAAGCAATTGTTTATTGTCGTATCGTTCACACAACAATCTCCAAGCATTTTTATAATTTTCTGATTTAAAATCTAGACTTTGTAGAACTAGTGCGGCACTTCCGTGAAGAGAAGTCCGTAAGTAGTGGAATTTATTGATTTCATCAATGCTGTGTTCGCTGTGAATGAGAGATATGTACATATCCTTAAATTCTAACCAGTCTTTATATCCCCCCCCAAAACGTGGTAAATTTATTTTAGGAAGCCTTACGTGATTCTGTCTGTGAGTAACTACAGTGCGGCCATCATCAGAACCCACCTCGGATATCAAATTGAAAGTAGGTTGGTTTGTACGGTGCTTTGTGATTAGTACACGGGCCGCCGCAACCTGACTGTTATACTGATTCTCAAACAGCTCACGTTCCATGTACAGCTCATCAGGGGTCTCCGACAAGGTCTCCAGTTGATTCTGAAATTCGTCATAAAGATCGTATGAGGACTCCATTCTACTAATTCTCATTTCAAGTTCCACTAATTGAGCATCACTAAGTTGTTGGCATGATTGAGCAGTTGATAGAAAAGTTGTGAATTGCGTCAGCTTAGCCTTTATAGAAGCACGCTTCTTAACGAGTTCCTTTATTTTAGCATCACTTGACATCCTAAACGAATTGGTCTTTAACTATAGGATGAAAACAAAAAAAAATTGTCCTTGAATATAGTGATCGATTGTGACAGACTATAAAATGAGGTAATAAAGTTAAGAAATTGGATGGATAATACAATAACGAATTATATTGATTATTGCTCAGGTACTTTACTAAAATGTATAGCAAAAGTTGGTTACCACAGATTGCTTTACAATAACTATTAGGCGTTATGATATCCAGTGCTCATTTAAAATTAAAGTTTAATTGGAATTGTTGTAAGCAAATTAAAATATTTATAACCAACAGTATAAACCATAACCATAAGTTTAATTGATTTATTGCGAATATACTTGAAAAGTAAGGAAAAGAATTTGAGAAACCAATGATCTGTTTCTACCCTCAACCGAGAAAAAAAAATTAAAACGGAAAGAAAATGCGAATAAGATGACCAATAATTATACTACTATAATTAAGCGAACGTACAACACAGCACAGTAAATACACTATTACCACTAATGCACAAAGATAATATAATTGTCATGACACGACATGAATTATAAACACCAGGTACAACTACCATGAATTTGGTTATGATCATAGGAATGTAATAAGGTCTATGACGATCTAAACCCCTACGATGAAATGGGAATGTATATGGATGAATCAAATGGGTATGGGTATGAAAATGCTATCTACTAATTATGGATGAATAAAATGGATAAGGAATTGGAAAGATCTCACGTATTTTTTGCCATCCGTGCTATGTAATGACTTGGCGTATTATAACGCTCCGGTCAAAGTCCAATATTTATTCTTGCGCCTTCTCTTGACCGACGTCTGCTGATGACGTGGATCTGATGTCCGAAGTCCGTAGGGCACCGAAGCGAAGATAAGGCTTACGTGCACCGATGACTTTAGCGGCCACTCCACTCAGACAGGCGACAAAATGTCTTGAAGATAAAGGCAGTTCTTGAATGTTCTTCACAATACACCTCCGGGCACGTAACTATCTCATGAATTTATCTTGAAGTTGCCCAGTTTGAACGTAAATCGCGTAACGGCCGAACCACCTAATAGTCGTTTACTTTCAAGACTGTAAGCTCGAAGGACCATGTATAGAATTCCAGAACCCTATCTACGTGTGTAAGGAAACCTCTGGAATATAACAGACTAGGACTGTAGTTGTTGCACTAGTATAATAATCAGTATTAAAAAACAATAGGTAGGTCGCGACGCGTACAGTGTTCGTGCGTATATTCGTTCTTCCATAAAAAACCATCGGTGCATCGGCGCGGCCCGTCTCCCCGGCCCCCCTCCTCCTTCCTCCCCTTCAGACCCCTCTGTCGTCCCGGCCGGTTAGTACTAAACATATATTGTTTATTGTTTTCTTTAGTGTGTGTTTCTATGTATCTGTGGCTTTTTGCTGGTCTAATAAATGTATCCTTCTTTCTTTCAAATTGGTCAAGAAACATACAGAACTCAAACCTGTTCCAAGACCGTTTTGTTTGCAACCTAAGATTGTTCATTGAGGTTTACTGCGTGACTCTAGTCGATATAGATGGTATTGAGATGTAGATGGGTTGAGTTTGTTAGGGCATTTATCCTTAAATGTAGATAGTCAGAAAACACTTTCACAACCTAGTTTTTGAAAATCTAAACTAAGTTGTCGGAACTTAAATTGCCAAATTATTGAAGTGTCATCGAAAACCATAACACCATAAAACATTGACACCATAAACAAACCATCTAAATCCTATTTCTATATACACGTTATCTCTTTCCAAATCAAAGGCAAACTCCAAACAGTAAACCAATTTCTTCCCTTTAATCACGATACTTACACAACGCCACATCAAAAGTGTGAACTACTTACAATTTAGACTGGCCAGTATATCTTGATACTTCATAGTAGTATAGGCCAGACCAAAACAGATGAGATGCATGATTCAATTTATTCAAAAGACATTCCACTGTTACTGTCATTTCCAGGCGAAATGACAGTTTCAGTACGAGAGAGCAAATCTAAAATGGAAGAAGAATTCGCGGTAGTGAGCAGAGGTCGAGATGGCTTAGTGGTCAGAGCGCCTGCAATATTTATCCGGAAGGCACAGGTTCGAATCCTGCTCGCGACCGTATTCTTTTTCCATTTAATATTATAACTTTAGAGTTCGCTAAGCATGCGTTAATGCTGTTCAAAGATTATCGTCTGAGAGATACTTGGCAAGGCAGGATTATTCAAGATGGATGAAGGCGCTTTCAGTCTGGTGGCCAAGGGAAGGAGGAAGAATGCCAGGAAGACGGGGTACCATTGGATGAAATTGGTTCTGGAGCGGCAAAGGAAGAATAGTGGGTGGACGTGGGCTGAATAGATACAATATTAGGCATAAATCTACTAACCAGGAAGATGCTATCTTCAGGCCTTTAAGGTCAAGTTTTATTTTACTTTTAATAACTTCCCATCTCAGATGTTTTTGGGAAAAAAGTGTACCAAGTCGCTACATATAGTGGTACAATTTAAAAGGCTATATAGATTGATTTTTTTGTAGAAAATCGAACAATAGCATCGAGGCATAAAAAAAATATAGACGTCAAAAGTGACATGTATAACGGTATGTCATATAGTTTCTTTAATGCTCCCTACTCAGTAGGCTGTAAGTGTATGTCACAGACTACTTAATGATGCTACGCATGTGTATGTAGGTGTCCAGGAAAGAACAGCAAAAGAATAAGATTAAAATTAAACAAATGACGATCATTTTGTGATGGATTCCATTATATTTTAGTTCCGGATACAGGAATACACGGGCCAAGATGTATTGGGCGCTATAGAGAATCAAATTTAACTCCACCACAAGTCTGGACATCGTCTGGATCATCAAAGAATCGCATCTGCGTTTATTGCTTGTTTGAGTGCTGTATGATCAAATGTTGGCCAAAGATTAATGCACAGATGCGATTTCTAGTATTCATAAAGTTTTTTTTTCTTCTACTATTGTGCCTATAGAAATAAAGTATATTGAAATGAAAAAATATGGCAGATCTTTTGGATAGCGATAATATAATTTGGTATACTGCAAGAGAAAGGCATTTTATCGTACAGTCACGAGCACCAACATGTAAACAAAAACTATCAACTTTTTTTAAACTCACCGACAATATCTTTAGCGTGTATTACTAAGATAATTAGGTATGTAACAAAGATAGAAGAACCATTCCTTCTACATATAGAGTTAAGGACATACATGAATTCTTCTAGTAGTAATCCGTGGTTTGAAATTATTATTAATAATAGACATAACACTCGGAAACCAAATACATTTTCGCTCAAGGTACTCAAAAATAACACCTCCTATCATTACAATCCTATCATAAGAATGTGTCGCCTTTATAATGAAGTGTCACGTGATGATAATAATAGGATTGATATCGTCGATTCCCGTGCCGCAGTCTTTAGAAGAAATGTTGCTACCCCTATTTACCTGCTAACTAGCAGCAGTATTCCTGTTACAACTTAAAGTTTAACATTGTTGTAGTTTTATTCTTAAACTAATTTTAAACTTCTGAATTCTGTATGTTGAACTTGATATTTAGTTTTTTCTTCCATAGTAGGTAATAACGTTGCATATCATGCTGTGCGATTACGTTAGAGTATCAATCTGTGTAAAACCTATAATTTTATACCCACTTAATTCATGTGATTGTTACTTGTTGTAATTGCCTTATGAAATAAATATCAAAAGACTTCCTATCTGCATTCGCCTACTCAATGCCCTCAAACATAAAATCTATAAATACATCAACATAGGTGCATAAAAGCGTCAGACCATTCACACTAACCGAATTACATACAAACGGTGTACGTAAAATTAAAAATAACATTTTATTTTATTTGCTATCCTTCCGCGATAGGAACAGAAAGATACTAGCTGTGCCCGCGATTCCGTCCGTGTGGATATCGGAAAATAACATAATCGACATGATAATTAGCTAAATTTAATTAATAAATGAAATCAGAATTATATATTGACAGCGCGGTTGGCGCAGTGTTCGAGAGACCGACTGCTGCGCTGCGTGTCGCAGGTTCGATTCCTGCACGGAGCAAATATTTGTACGATCTATAGATAATTGCTCCGGGTCTGGGTGTGTGTGTGCTTGTGAGCACTCACGATACAGGAAGACATTCCTAGTGCTGGGCAACGTATCAAAAAAAAATTATATACACCATGTAAAGAAGTCCGTGGTTATACTTTATATTATTACAATTATGCTACAATTTTGACTATCGAACCAACATGGACAGATCGGGGTCTGGATGGTGATTACGTCAGCAGTCCATTTTACTTTTTCGATTTTTCTACAAAATATTTACGATTTTGATTTGAACACATGGCAATTGGCAACCCTACTTGTCTATGCTTGAAAACGGAACACATTTTCGGGGATTCCCGAAAATAATGGATACGTTTACTCGCTTAAAACCGAGACACCTTACACATTATCATCTTAAAAGTAAATAAAAAAAAAAAAAAAAAAAAAAAAAAAAAAAAAAAAAAAAAACATGTTCCAATGTTTACGTACGGATGTGGGGGGTAAGTTTGCTTACTTTTGCTGACGAGG
Organism: Xylocampa areola; assembly: GCA_935421205.1. Lineage (NCBI taxonomy): Eukaryota > Metazoa > Arthropoda > Insecta > Lepidoptera > Noctuidae > Xylocampa > Xylocampa areola. Next base: position 2,640,533 of record OW285216.1, read on the forward strand.
GGGAGGGGTGGGTTAATAATTGCAAAAATCTGCTTACGTAATACCTACTTGAACGGCCCCATAGTTAGTTGTATGTATGTACGAGTATGTTGTATGACATATAAGTTGTAGCTACATGGCTACATTGAACCCTTAAAGTATGGCCACGGACTTCTGTTACACCTTGTAAAATATTCTGCAAATATGTCATTTAGAACTCTTTTACGTGTCAAAACTAAAATCTAGAAGGCCTTCTACATTTTAATTTAATGCCGGCGCATTTCTTATCTTCTCTCTCTCCTTCATCACTCTCTATCAGACGCTCTATCAAACGCTGTAACAAGCGCATGTGTTTTAAAGTCCAAATATCAGTGTATAAGACCATATGAGCGTAACCATATAGGCCGTCTAGAATGGCTTTTTAAAGAAAGATCTGCAGTAGTTTGAACACGGACAGTTCGTGTGCTTCAGTCATCATCTAGCTCGACCACAATTAAGGGAGCTCAATGCACCGTTGCAAGACGATACCAGATCGGCAGGACATTCATTGCGTAAGACAATTAAAATGTCTAAGTACTTAAAACCACAAGACAGATACAAATCTTTAGATAGCCCGTTGCCTATATGACGCTCATATTCAAAATGTATTATTTTCTCAAGTGTCAGAAATATGCACATTAATATAATTTTTCTTCTTTCTGCCCTGGTGTCAAGTTCCATTCTCCTCCGTCAGTCGTCAGGTTATCGTTTACTCCCTCTTCATTCACTCCATCATCCTTCACACAATCCATCCATCTTTTCTTTGGTCTTCCTCGTCCCCTCCATGGAACCAAATTGTTAAAAGCAAAATCTGTTTAGTAGCTACGGCATTGAAAAGTTACAAACTAACACACTTTCAGATTTACAATATTAGTATCGATATGGAAGTACGCATGGATGGATAATGATTTTAATTCAATGTGTTAATGTTAATTATGTGATTTAAAGTGAAAGTAACACGTGTTTTGTTTATGAATAGATTTATTCACTTCCTTTTGATTTTGTAACAGGGTAATGTTATTTGTCTATAAATAATTTGAATGTGTTATAAAAGTTTTTATATTTTGTACACTGTGGTATTTGCGATGGTTCTACCATGTAACGGTATAACACCTTAGTGGTCTAGTAGTCACAAAGGCGATTGCGGAGCGTGAGGGTTAGATTCTCGGGTTGTGCAGTGTTCATGGTTTTTGTTTTACCAAAATCTCGGTTGGACGCAATAGACTCACCATTACATGGGACTTTTGACGGTGCGATTCGATACCTGCACGGAACAAATATATGTATGATTTACAGATAATTGTTCCAGGTCTGGGTGTGTGTGCATGTGAGATTCTATGTCTGTAAACACACCCACAACACAGGAGGAAACTCCTAGTGTAGGGCAACGTTTTATTAAAAAAAAAAGTTGGTAGAAAACAGTGTACACCTCTTTAAGTATGTAAGTATTTTTATTTCGACAAAAATGTATATTATCTTTTGTGCAAACCTCTGCCTACACCCTTTGGGAATACAGGCGAGATGCTATTTTTGTTTGCCGGGCCTTGAAGAGTAGGTACTGGTAGTTCAATGAATATCTATGACAGCCTTTACGACTAGTTGTAACGGATGGTGGACAGGTATTGGTGGTCCAACTTTCAGGCATACGACATGCCTGAAAGTCTGACCACCAATACCTGTAGGACCCATTATCTATTCTGTGCCACCTGTATTCTGAGCCACCAGTATTAGTCGCTTGAATGAAGCAGTGAAAAAAAAAACGTGATGAAACCAGCACCCTTGAGAGATGTTTTCGATGGTGTGTAAAGTCATTTCAGAGCTACAGGTTGTGTAAACTCTGACACTAGGTTGTTCATCAACCACACGATAAGAAGCAGAATATATTTTCTATATTCAAGTACTAAACGTGGAAGTCCCCATCAGCTAGGTTCTCAAAACGTGCGTGGCAAAAACAAACAAATTGCCGGTACACTTGGACTTCTAATTAACTAGGAGTTGACAACTAATTATTTAAACAGCAAACAATTAGTAGCACTGTATTGCAAACGTGTTCTGAATGTTTATTTGCTATTGTTCTTTTAATAAACTTTTAGCCAAAACAAATTCACTGTCATGGCGGTCGATGCTCCGCTAGAAGTATTTTGTTTAGCCTCTATCACAGCTACGACTATTTTTTTATGGGATAGGGGGCAAACGAGCCGGCGGATCGCCTGATGGTAAGCGATTACCACCGCCCGCTACCCCAGAGGAGTCGCAAGTGCGTTGCCGGCCATTTAAAGTGTTTGGGCCTCCGGTATCCTCACTCACTCGGCGAAACACAACGCAAGCGTTGTTTCACGCCGGTTTTCTATGAGGCCGTGGTATCACTGCGGTGAGCCGGCCCATTCGTACCGAAGCGTACGTGGTACACGAAATGACATGTCAATACCAAATCTCGGCTCGGTACTCATAACAGTGTAGTATCGCATCTGACTTAATTAAAAATATACTCTATATACTAAGTCATTTTGCAACGTCGTGTCGTGCTGTCTTTTGACCTAATATGAATCGCTTTCTTCAGGTCATCGGTTCATACATCCTATAGGAATTACTTAGCTGCAATTAAAAATTATATCTAATACTTACACTAAGGACCAGTGTGCCTCACTGGTCATTATGAACGCAAGCGTGACGTTCGCTCAAACCGGACATCGAACCCAGGACCTCGCATTCAGTAGCCGCGCTTGCGACTACTAGACCAAGGAGGCAGTTCTCAATCTTGATTAAAGTTCTCTTTTCCAATAAAACAATGACTGAAGATGAATATTCATAAACTTATCAGGATATAATAATTAATATGCACATTATTAGAATATTTATAGGAAATAATATTACGCGCCAAGTATTTCTTTACAATGCATTTACATAGTCGCAACACAGTAAATAATAAACAGTAAATTAAATCGTCTTAAAGTTGAAAATGCAGACAAAGCTTGGATGATGATTATAAACACATACTTACTCTCAAACCCGCTGTAAAACAACTTTTGTACGCATCACTACCACCATAAAGGTATTTTATGAGTACTGTCTCGTTAGTGTAGTGGTTGCAAGCGCGGCTGCTGAGTGTGAGGTCCTGGGTACGATTCCCAGGTCGGGCAAAACATTGTTGGATTTTTCTGTTAGGAAATTCTCAGTAGTAGCCCGGAGTTTGAAAGTTGGTGGTGTAACACCCCCGTGCTTCGGAGAGCACGTAAAGCTCAAGATATGTCTTTGAAAAAGCATTAACGCATGCTTAGCGAACTCTAAAGTTACAATTTTAAATGGAAAAAGAATACGGTCGCGAGCAGGATTCGAACCTGCGCCTCCCGGATAGATACTCCAGGCGCTCTGACCACTAAGCCATCTCGACCTCTGCTCACCACCGCGAATTCTTCTTCCATATTTTAACACGTCTTATGGCGACGTCATTGCAATCAATTCAGTACCTATACAAGTGACTGAACCGACACGACTAACTTTGCAGTTAATACAATGTCGTAAAGAATGCAATTACCTTAATAATTCAAGATTATTAATTCTTGAATTATTAAGGTAATTGCATTCTTTACGCCTGATCTCTCTCCGGTCGTGTTCGATTGCTGTCCCATCGAATATGAGAGTGAAGGAAGAGGGAGTGCATCTGTGTTTGCGCATACACTTGTGCACTATAATATCTCCTGCGTACTTGGCTAATCTCCGTGGAGATAGGCCGCCGTAGCCGAAATAAGGTCGGGAGTATATTCATGTATTTTATTTATGTGTAAAGTGACAAGACACGCTGCCTTTATATGTGCGTCAAAATTGAGACTAAGCATCTGTTATTGAATTTATAAAGTCATAAAACAAAAGGATACAGTTTCAAAACAAAGCAAATAAGGACTCATACAAAGGCAATATTGGGAGGCGAAGCTAGTTTTAAACCAACTTGCAAACGAAAAAGTTAAGAGAATGGTAAGGCAGCGCTGACGCTGATAGTACTTACGTGTGCGGCCATCTTAATTCAAAGTTGTACTACTGATTTTGTACTACACTACAAAAGTTACAGCACGATAACTTTTAATTGGCCCTTTGTCGGACAAGTTAAGTTTTATTATAACCGCATAATATTTTGAGCCGTGTTTAATTTATGAGATCATGGAAGTACCTTAGGGCACATAGAGCCGTAGCCTGCGATCCACGGGTTTGGGTATTTTGGCGCCCGAACAGCGACAAGCACGAGACGGCAACGACGTGCTGTACATAGGCGCGTGCGCCTTTCTAGAGTATCAGTGCAGGCTAACTGTGTCGACCTGCACATGGGCTAGCGATACCTTTGAGGACCTGCCGGAGTTGTGGTGAATGTAGTCGATCCGTTATGTGGCCTCAACATGTATAATAAATATCATGATATATAACCGTTGCTTTAACTTCAACAATCGTTTATGAACAACTTAAAAACAACATAGGTACTAAAATTGTTTATACCCCCCACATACTGAGGGTAATAAAATCCGGTCAAATTGAAAGTCATTCTAAATTATCTACACAATTTAACCCGCGAACGCGTCACAACCCCGGAATTACGTTAATATCGTAAATTTTTACGTTCGCTGTAAATTTTTGAAGTATCTACTGTTTTTTTTTATAGAATAATATGTCGTTATCCGTCAAAAACACATTTATTTGGCAAAGGCGTATAAATCAAATTAGTTTTTCGTGATTTAATTTTGTTAGTAAAAGTGGTCTAGTACCTACGTGTTTTTTAGGGTTCCGTGTTTCATAACGTAAAAAGGGAACGTAGAACGGGTAAAGGTATAAACATACAACGTATGAATATCTATTATAAATGCGAGAGTTTGTTAGGAGAAATGGATGTTTGTTACTCTTATACACACGCAATATCTTCAGAACAGATCTGGATAAATTTTGGTACACAGATAGTTTATTTATAACATAACATAGCATCAAGCCTGTATACCCTGGTGTATAAGAAACAGGATGACCCTTAACGCTGAAAAGTGTCACCACATAACTTTCACCAAGAAACTTAATATGCTTTCATCCTCGTATTCGCTTAATGGGCTAACACTGCAGAAGGTTAACACAATTCGCGACCTAGGAGTCTGCTTGGACAGCCAGCTCACCTTCACGACACACGTAGATAATATCGTCAACAAAGCAAATAAAATGTTAGGATTCTTAAATAATAATATAATAATAACTCTTTATTTCGGATAACATAGTACATCCATAGTGTTAGTAAATTCTTAGCCTAATGTTAGTAAATCTTAACTAACTTGAAATTATAATAATTGACGGGGAAACTACCCACTAGTTCGTGACATGCACACCTGTATTTACATGTCTTCTCGCCCAGAGCCTAATAAAGGGACTATCAATTTTGTTTGCAAGCGTGCTTAAGATACCATTAGAACTACCCCAGAATCGCCGTAGTATAGACGCCGCTCGCTTGCGCATGATGGCGTGAAAGTCATCTAGCCTCGCCTCTGCGAACATATTAGATGCGCTGCAAAATCGGGGCAGTCCCAATAGAATCCTAAACGCATTGTTATATTGAATGCGCAGCGCGTGGTAGGCCTTCTGTGTATACCTGGCCCACAGGCTGCAAGTGTAAAATGACTGGCAGTACGCTCTAAAAAGGGTTAATTTAACTTCCCTAGTACAGCCTGCAAACCGGCGAGCCAGCATATTACACCTCACCGCCAACGCCCTACGTTCCCTATCAATATCCTTGTCATCCGTGAGACCATCTGTGACCACATGACCGAGATATTTGAATTGAGTGCCGAACTGTAACGGAATTCCTTGAAGTTTTACAGGTGGAATGTTGTCAGGTGTAGGAGTATTGTGAGCTTTAAAAACTATAACTTCACTCTTAGCGGCATTATACCTCAAGCCATGAGCCCCCGCATATGTCTCACAGATGGCCAATAATTTCCTCAGACCACTGAAAAAAAGCGCATCTGTCACGACTTTAAATCTATTCGCACCCTGAAACTTCTCTACGTCACCCTCATCAGAAATATTTTGGATTATACATCACAGGTTTGTAATCCTACCTACCAGGTCCATATCAATCGCATAGAGCGCGTTCAAAAAAATTTCACTCGGTACTTGCGATACAAATCTATTAACTGCCTTAACACATCTGCTTATGCAGAAAGACTTACTTTAGCTTCACATCCTTAGAAAACCGCAGAAAAGTTATGGATCAAATAATGCTCTTCAAAATCGTCAATGGACTCATCCACGTTCCAAAGCTTCTGGACGGCGTCAACATATCGGTCCCCCGTAATAGCCAACCCAGGCCTGACTGTAAATTAAATGTGTTTGTACCATATACAGCTCGAACTAACCTCGGGAGTACAATGACAATCATCACTCGCACCAATAGCATTGACATTTTCTCAAACACCCGAGATCAATTTCGAAAACATCTATACAGCATCTTTTAAAAAATAATAATTATGTAGTACTTTAATTTCTTGTTTTATATAATTCCATTTAATTAATTGTTCAATTATTTTATATAAACTAAATTAGGAATAACGCAAACATTGCAAGTGCTGTGCACACCTATTTATGATTTCTAATAATGTTATTGTGAACTAGTCGTTGGAGTGCCATAATAAATAAATAAATAAATGAATACTCTGAAGGGGTAGGCAGAGGTGTACAATACGTTTCAACAATGCTGTTATTAAGTTCCATGTAATAGTTGGTGAGCTTATTGCCGGGCACAATTCCAAACTCCGAGCTACTACTGAGAATGTCCTACAAAAAACTCAATAACACTGCCTGACCCGGGAATCGAACTCGAGACCTCATGCTCAGCAGTCGCGCTTGGGACCACTAGACCAACGACATTATAACCTGGATTAATACAGGATACTTTTTCTATCCCAGCTGGTCCCGATTCTGAAGTTCAAGCAGTAGAAGTTGCGGGCGATTGACAGTTAGAGGTCACTGACTTCCCTATTCTTATGGTGTACTAAATTAAAGTACAAGTAGGTACTTACAGTACCAACCACTTCTTCACCCCAAAACCCCCAAATACCCTCAAAACCAGAGAATGGTGAGAAATTGCCAACAATATATATACAAGTATACAATATATTTCATGATTACTGGTGTACAAATTGCAGGGTATACTCACGCTGCGGACTGGGGGACTGGGCAGTACTAATTAACTGTGGTTGGACGGCCTGCAACCCTTAAGTTGGGGTTAGGAAACTAGCGATTTTGGTTTAGAATCTCCGCTTCTAACTGAATTTAACACAAAAAAGAATTATTTATATTTATTTATTTATATATTTATAGTGAATGAAAAAGAGAGAAAGAATGAGAAAGAGGGAGTAGTGCTACATTTATCTATGTCGCAGATGTATTGTAGAATCAGCTGTTTCACAAAACAGTGCGGTTATGTGCTACGCATATTAGCTATCAGGTACTATTAATTGTATTATTTGAGACTCCAGGCACCCGAGACATTCAATCTTTATTTACTTTATATTTTGTTTTAAGAGCTCACACTATTTCTTGTTAAAAAATTTACCACTATCACACCTTTTAAAAGAAAACATTACATAAATTGGCGTTTAACGTTTAGCGGTTCTGCATAATTACTGAACTATCTATACACGCAGAATTGCATAGACTTTTGTGTTTATTAATGCAGCGGGTCAACGATCAGAGGCTATGTAAAGCAGCGTGAAATGAAACGTCAGAGGTTAGATTTTGGTTCTTAATTTTGTCGCTCATGGCTCTGTGAATGAATACTTATTGACTAATACCTGCAGAGTTCGCTAAGCATGCGTTAATTTTTCTCATAGATTTATCTTGAACTAATACCTATTCTAGAAGGCATGTTCAAATCGCTAAATCGCGTCTCTAATAGCCCCAAATCGCAAAGACCAGGAATTTAATTGTGTAAGTTGAATTTTGTTCAAAATTACATCTTTGCACGCCAGCGACCGCTGGGGATGTTTGTCATAACATTTAAATTGAGGCATGCAACACCATTGTTAAATTAGTACGATTTAATCGTGAAGGGTTTAAAATGTTGTGGTTTTTATATATTTTGACACTACGCTTTAATATAATAATATACTCCTAACCGTATTTCGGTCACGGTCACACCGATAGTTCACACAAAAATGTAAAGGTATTTATTTATTTATCAACTAGCTTCTGCCCGCGACTTCGTACGCGGATCCTGTTGCTTATGCCAGCGACAACGGGGTCGTCAAAATCGAAGATCTGAAACGTCTGATGTCGAATACTAAGAGCCCGGGGACGGGAAAACAACGGGATGCGCAATACGATTCGAGACGTTCCAGATCTTTAATTTTTAACCGACTTCCAAAAAAGGAGGAGGTTATCAATTCGGTAGTATTTTTTTTTTTTTTTTTATGTTAGTTACCTCAGACCTCCGTCATTTATGAAACGATTTGGAAAAATATTTTTTTATTTGAAAGGATTTACTTTCAGATTGGTCCCATTTAAATTTACAAATTTACATTAACATTTTATGAAAATTGGTTTAGTAATTTGGTATTTAAATCAAAATAACAAGACAGAGATAATACATTCATAAACAAATTAAAGAAATTATTACTCCAAAAAGGCTATTACCACATAAATGAATATTTAAATGATAAATTTTAAGGATCCTAACATAAAATTTATGATAATAATAAATAAAGATAATATAAATGCCTCGATAAGTATTATAAATTAAATGCCAACTTAACATAATAACATAATACAATATAATAAATAAGTAAATAAATATTGATATTGTATGACTACAATAATAAATAAACAGTACAAATATCACTATGTTATATCTATGTTACATAAATATCTTTATCAATTATTACTTGCTTATATAGGTACCTACTTAAAATTATAGGTAGGTAAAAATTTTAAATATAAATAAGTAAGTACATAATTATAATTAAAAATAATAAATACATATATTAAAAACTATAGATACTTACAATAAATATTAAATTAAGAATAGCAAATAGGTATTCTACTACATATATAATAAATAATTTATTTATGTAGATATTTGAATAAATAAAAATAATTACTTACCAATGCTATAAGTACCTTCTTACAAATGTTCTTCCTCTCTCCTAATGTTTGCGTGCCCAACAGGGTCCACGATGTACTACATTATTTTACTTACCATCTTCAAACACCATTGTGGAAAGCAAATAAAAATTTTGAGTTTGAGTTTGAGTTTAACTGAAAAATAATACGTCATCGAAGTAAACGAAATGGTGTATTTTGCTTTCTTGTGACTTTCCGGTGGTGTTTACGGTCTCTAGAATAGTTCTAATTAACTGCCTAACTGTCAGATTGTTGATTTTAGTTCGAAATTTTGTCGGCTCTGTATGTCCTAACAATAATAACCTAACTTAATTTTACTTGTCAATAGCAAAAAAATTATGAAATTTTTTTATGACGTAAATACTAAACCACTATAATAGTCGACAATATATCGGGATTATGAAAGAAAATGAATTAAATTGATCCATGAGCGAGCGAAGCGAGCTCGGGAGTTTCGTGTATCCCGACACGGACAGGTTAGGTTCGAAGAGAAAAAACCTAAACACGAAGAGGATGACGGGAGCTGTTCGCTCGCTACGCTCGCTCACGGGCCCCCGTCATCCTCTTCGTGTTTAGGTTTTTTCTAACCTTACGGACAATACGTAAATCAGAGTACGCTTTTTTACTTGAATGGTGACTATCCATTTAATATACCTATACAATAAACAAACCTGTCCCACTGTAGATATGTCATTCTGCATTACGTCTAAAGGTGGGTAGCAGTTTTGTTAAACGTATCGCAATGGCAATCCAGCTGAACGTTGTTAAGCTGTTTTATAAAACAGTACTGTTTTGTAAAGCAGCTAGAGATTTTGTAAAACAGCGGATTCTACAATCCATCTGCGACAGATATATATGGACAGCGCGTTGAGTAGGTCTACCCATATTCACTTCCGATAAATCAGTTATGGTACGCAAGATTCACTAAGAAGTAAGAAATAAAATAATTTTTAACAAAAAAAAGAACCGACTCCAAAAATCTGTCTGTGTAAAATTGCACTAAAAAGTTATAAAATAATTGCATTATTTACTTACTACAATTTATATAAAAATATTTTTTTAATTTTAGAGGATTCTGAATAAAGTCAATTTATTAGGACAATAATATACAATTATTATTATTTTTGGAGTCGGTGCCAGTAAAGGATAATAAACGTGTAAGTACATTCATGAAGTAGCGTATTACGTTCGCTTTAGGCAGTTGTTGTGTTCATTTGTAAATAGGTTCAATTAGGTATAATATATTATCGTAAAAATAATGATGGTTAATGTACCTTTAAATATACTTTGCAAATTTTAGGAAACTTCGTCAATATTTTTAAAGTTTGTCTGGCACCGACTCCAAAAATAATAATAATTGTATATTATTGTCCTAATAAATTGACTTTATTCAGAATCCTCTAAAATTAAAAAAATATATTTATATATATTGTAGTAAGTAAATAATGCAATTATTTTATAACTTTTTAGTGCAATTTTACACAGAAAGATTTTTGGAGTCGGTTCTTTTTTTTGTTAAAAATTATTTTTGTAAGTCAACAGGGAATGCCCATCAAACTATACAACTTTTGCTAAGACGTCATTCCTATAATATTTTATAGTGTAGCTGGGCTCTTGGAGTTCCACATCAGGTGTTCCAGATCTTCAAATTTATTCTCTCAGTAGAAAATGCTCATCACGTGGAACAATTATTGCTATGGTACCATTTTTGTATCTCTTATAGTTTAGCTGGTCTGTTGCGGTTCTGCATCAGGTGTTCAAGTTTCCAAGATAAATTATAGCCTATATGTTGCCCAGACTTAATATCTATACAACAAAAAAATCATTTAGATCCGTCCAGTAGTTCCGAAGATTAGCGTGTACAAACAAACAGACACACAGACAAACAGACAGAATTTTTTTTTGGATTCGTGCTCTATTATTGTTTCTAAACCCCCTCAATTGTTTTTTTTTATATATTCAATGTACAGACACAGTTTTTTTACTGTTTTATTATATGTAATGATTACAACTGTTTCACACCAATAACAATAGTTAATTTATCATACATAAAAAATTTAATTACAAAAAAAAATTAAAATCTCGCCTAGCATGTGTGATTTTCTTTGAAATCACACGATTTTGTGTACCACGGCCTCTATACCAGGTATTAGGTAGGTTTTTAATTCTTACCATTATTATTCTTAATATTATTTACAGGACCTATGTTGCTGGTCGAGAGACCGACTGCTGCGCTGCGTGTCGCAGCCGCAGGTTCGACTCCTGCATGGAACAAATATTTGTACGATCTATAATAGGGAATTGCTCCATCTTGCTAGTCTGGGTGTGTTTGCTTGTGAGATCATATGTCTGTAAACGCACCCACGATACAGGAAGAAATTCCTGGTGTAGGGCAACGTTTAAAAAAGAAAAGATTAATTACCAGTATTTTACATGGAGCGACTGTCTACCTGACCTTCACAACCCAGTTACTGGGTAACACGATATCTCCTAGTATGACTGGTTGCCAGATTTTCAGGCCTCAAACTACCCGTAACGGTTGTCATGGATCTTAATTTGATAACCAGGAAAGACTACTTAATGTTCTCTCTGGAGGGATCTTGGTATGAAATGATGGTCACCCATCCACAGACCGACCGCGCCAAGCGCAGCTTAACCTCAATCGATCGATCTGTGCGGCTGTTACTTAGCTACGAGCTAAGGCGTCCAGAATCATCTTCTGAATTATGTTATTGGTTTTCCTTACTGTGTTTTACACCAGTCAAAGTCAAAGTCAAAAGCTTTTATTTCACATAAACCAATTTAAAAGGCACTTATGAAACATCATAATTTAGTTGCACCCAGCATACTTACTTTAACTGCCTCGTTGGTCTAGTGGTCCCAAGCGCGACTGCTGAGCAGGAGGTCTCGGGTTCGATTCCCGGGTCGGGCAAAGTGTTATTGAGTTTTTCTGTTAGAAAATTCTCAGTAGCAGCCCGGAGTTTGGAATTATTCCCGGTTGATGACAATAGGCTCACCACATGGGACTTAATAATAGCATTGTTGAAATGAGGGTGTACAACTTACGGTAAAGGTATGTACACTTCTGCCTACCCCTTCGGGGAATACAGGCGTGATGCTATGATATGTTATGTTTATACTTACTATATCTAGATTCTAGAAAGTACATATCAAAATTCAACACATGCAAGTAACTCGTTGAAATTCATCCGAACTTTGTTAAGGTAATGCGTTAGGGCATAACAGTCGCCATATTGGATAAACAATGCAGTACCGTTAGTCGTTTTACTGTGCTTTGCAATTCTAGATTAGCATTCAGGCAGTCTAGTTCTGTCACACACAATAACATAATCGCAATCCAAATTTAAATGCGAAAACTGTCTATTAGTTTGTTTGTTTCGTTTTGTTTGGTATAGAGATAGATTTTACTTTGGAAAAGGATATAGGATATAGGCCAACTTTTGTCGTCCATACGAAGTTGCGAACACAGTAGGCATGTAGGCATTAGTTTTGGTAAGTCACAAAATTAACTGCACCTTGCCGTATTTATGACGATAACGGACCACTATTAGAACGCGAATTAATAATCAAATCAAACCGAAAATAAAATATTAAAATATATTTTCAATTCAATTCAATATTTATTGCGTTCCACAATGTAATTTAGGTGGTAAATGCAATCAGTTAGATCATTATGGACCCTGTCGGGCACAGCAACTTAGGAGAGAGGAAGCACTATGTGTCTTTCATTGTTTCATCATTTAATTTGTTTCTTATTGTATTAGACCTTATTTATTGATTCATTCACGAGTCACAAAATTAATTAAAATATTGTAAAAGAAAGGAAAACAAAAAATAAACAAAGTGTAAATAAACTATTATATAATGATTTCATTCTATGTAGTATGTTATACCTAAGTTACAATTATAAAACAATGTAGAGAAATTCGTATGCCTCTTGCAGAGGTGGATGTGTTTAAGAACTATACTTTATATTATCTAGTATTTTGTAATTGCCAATTTGACGTCACTATAATTAAGGCCAGATCGCTTCACCCGAACCGCTCGCAAAGTAGGCGAACAGTCCCAGGGACGACCTATACCTCACAAAAATAGTTTCGCCCTAATAGGACATTGCCAAGAGTCACCAAGGCCCAATAATTTCCTTACTCAATAGATTGAGGCACAAAGAGGATTCGTCAACCATTTTGCCCTATATAAATCGTGTAACGTAACCATATCGCGATTCAGGAACTAGGTACAACGCCATCTATCGAGGTAAGGATTCAACTTTTGTGTTTTGGTTTCTAGACTCGACTTTTATGATTATTTTGTTGATTATTTAGTCGATTACAAAGTAATTAGCAGGTTATAAATTAAGTAGCTTAAAATATAATATTTATATTCGACCTTTATAAGAAAAAAAGGAAAATTTTATATTTATTTGTACTTAACTATGGTATAAATTTTTTGGTAGTTGAAGGGACTATTAAATTGTATAGCAGGTTGTTGCGACATGAACCCACCTTCCACCTATCATATAAACTTTCACGTTATTCTAAAAACTGGTATATATTTTATTTAAAAGAGGTATCTACTCCTCCTAAATGTAGCCTTTTGATATTTTTTTCTTTGCACTAGCTCATAAATTTAATAATGATTAAATACCTACATAACTAAAACAAATTACTTTAAGTTAACTCATGATATGGATATGAGAAAAAATATCAAGTATTCTCTTAATCATGTTTAATTTAACGTTAATAACGCATATTAAGGCCTAAGTTATTTCAGAGGAATAATTAACCTACAAATGAGACGAATTTTTTATTGTTTTACTATCTTAATTTTATTAGTTACCTACTGGTTATTGATCATTAACAATCTTTTAAAAACAATCGGTAATTTCTTTAATGCTTCTATAAATTCAGATTTTTAAACCTTTATAATAAATTGAGATATGGCTTTTTACACTAATAATTATTTTATAAAACAGCGCCATCTATCGCCCTAAATTGGAATTATAATTTATAAACAATGACTTTGGGTTTCCCCAAATTCCCCTGTGATATAATACGTAGGGTAACTTGCTTCATTACCGGTCACTTCCGTAGGGTTCCGTAGGGCTTAGGGTGTCTCACCACTAGTCCGATCCGACACTCCGATACAGAAATCCATAGATCTTTGATTAATTAAGGACGTACCTAGTTATTCACCCATTATTGTTTCAAAATATTAAAATCGGTTTGATAGTAAGTCAGATCAGATTATGACTATTATAACAGAATATAGCATCTCGCCTGTATTCCCCGAAGGGGTTGGCAGAGGTGTACAAATATACACCCACTTTTCACCGATTCCATTAAGTCCATGTTTATAGGTCTTAAGCCAGACTCCGGGCTGCTACTGAGAGTATCTAACAGAAAAACCCAACACTTTGCCCGACCTGGGAATCGAACTCAGGACCTCATGCTTCGCAGTCGCGCTTGAGACCAGTAGACCAACGAGGCAGTAACATAATATTATAATCATATAACATAGCATCACGTCTCTATTCCTCGAAGAGATAGGCAGGTGTGTAGGCATCAAAGACGAGTGGTTAGAAGCTCGCTGGTAGGCATATACAGTACAGAAAAAGTTATAGTTGCATTTAAAATATTTAAAACTAGTTTTTGTCCATGGCTTCGCTCGCGTTCATTTAGAATTTCACCATGATTTGAAAGACACGTGGCGCCATCTATTATCATAATAACGTTATTTTTGTTTTCCTCGGGAACAGTACTTTTATTCGAGTTGAAAGGTACCCTATGTCCGTTTATGTACACCTGACAACATATATGCAAAATTTCAGGATTATCGGTTCAGTGGTTTAGGCGTGAAAAGGTAATAAACAAACTTACTTTCGCATTTATAATATAATCTTCTATCTTCTATATATATAAAAATCAATTGCTGTTCGGTTGTCTCCCTAAAACTCGAGAACGGCTGGGCCGATTTAGCTGATTTTGGTATTGAAATGTTTGTCGTAGTCCAGGGAAGGTTTAAACGGTGAGAAAATGTAGAAAAATTGCGAGGAAGATAGTAAAAACAACAATTTCATTTGCCCATAGGGACCATCCATAAAGTACGTCACACATTTAGAGGGGGGAGGGGGTCGACGAAGTGTGACATTATGTGACAAGGGGTGAGAGTTGTCCTAAGTTTTGTGACGTCACATTTCAAAATCTAATACATCTAAGTTTGATTTGATGTTGACTATATTAAAAAATAATTTTAATTGAAATAAAACTAATTTCGGACCTGATGTTTTAATTTAATAATGTCTATGTGAAAAATTACAAAATATGTGACGTCACATTATGGAGGGGGGTCTCAAAAGTGTGATCAACTGTGACAAGGACGGGAGAGGGGTCAAAAAATCACGAAATTAGTGTGACGTACTTTATGGATGACCCCATATAAACTGTTCTACCTACTTTCCTGTCAAATATTTGACGTTCGAGGTGATACGAAGTACACCGGGTCATCCAGTATTATAAAATTTATTAAAATGTTCTGAGCGTGACACTAAAAGGAAGCTTTAAAATTTGTACACAGTGTATGTTCTACTGCTTGCCTCCCTCGTTAGTCTAGGGGTCGCAAGCGCGGCTGCTGCGCGTTAGGTCCTGGGTTCGATTCCCAGGTTAATCAAAGTGTTATTTGTTTTTTTTTCTGTTAGGGAATTCTTATTAGCTGCTCGGAGTTAGGAAGTTGGCGGTGTGATACCGCTGCGCTGTGCTTCAACACGTAAAGCCGTCGACCTCTCCGGTCGCGTCGGAATGCCGACCCGTCAGACTATGAGAAGAGAGAGATGAAGGAAGAGGGAGTACACCTGTGTTTGCTCATACACTTGTGCACTCAAATCTTATATCGGAAGAAATCTATATCGGAGGTACGGGGACGTAACACTAGTGTTTAGTCTCTGTGTAATTGTTATCATACGCTGGCTTCTAATATATTTAATCTAATTTAATTCCATAAAGTTAGGTAAACTATTAAAAGAATAACAAAATTAATGCCTTGCAATACTCTTCAATAGCACTCTAGTTCTAAGCTGTTCTAGTTTTAAGCGGTTTCACTGATGTTTTTTATATTATATAGTTATAAGATAAGACTAGTTATTAAATAATATTAGTGTTGTCTTAGTTAATGGTGAATGTACCTATAATGGCCTACATATCTGATTTTTTATTATTGTGTATTTTTATAAACGTTTTATATGTAAATAAATAAATAAATAAATCTTCTGCGTACTAAGCTAATCTCCGTGGAGGTAGGCGGTCGTGAACGACACTTCAGTCGAGCTTTTGTGTTAGAAAATTCTCTTTAAATATATTCCACATTACGATAACTTTATAACAGAAACTGCCTCGTTGGTCTAGCGGTCCCAAGCGCGATTGCTGAACAGGAGGTCTCGGGTTCGATCCCCGGGTCGGGCAAAGTGTTATTGAGTTTTTCTGTTAGGAAATTCTCAGTAGCAGCCCGGAGTTTGGAACTGTGCCCGGTTGATGGCAATAAGCTCACCACCTATTACATGGGACTTAATAACAGCATTGGTGAAATGTCGGTGTACAATTGTGTACACCTCTGCCTACCCCTTCGAGGAATACAGACGTGATGCTATGTTATGTTATAACAGAAAAATTTAAACGTCAAAGAAATGAATGGGATATGCGCTCCGACGCACCCACCGGCGTTCGTGGCCCACGTATGCCTAATGAAGCCCTCTCCAGACATCCAAATCCAAATTGGTTCGGAATAGTGAAATAACGCCCTTAGAAGCTTTTCAGAAGTAAAGTTAGTTAGAAAGCAAGATTGTGAAATAGTTAAGTAAAAATCAATAGGTTTAACTTGGTGGGGTTTAGGT
The DNA here is from genome assembly GCA_935421205.1 of Xylocampa areola. Taxonomy (NCBI): domain Eukaryota; kingdom Metazoa; phylum Arthropoda; class Insecta; order Lepidoptera; family Noctuidae; genus Xylocampa; species Xylocampa areola. The sequence goes on from OW285216.1 coordinate 2,657,598, forward strand.
GAGCTTATTTCGGATCAGCTGTCGGGAATTTAATAATAATACTTCTCCAGACTGTATTTCGGTCACGGCGGCCTATCTCCGAGCCAATTACGCAAGAGATATTATAGTGCACAAGTGTGTGTGCAAACACAGGTGCACTCCTTTTTCCTTCACTCTCAGAGTCCGATGGGACGGCAACACGACCGGAGAGAGATCAGGCACAGGACCGACGGCGTTACCTGCTCTCCGAAGCACGGGGGTGTCACACCACCAGCTTCATAACTCGAAAAATTCAATAACACTTTGCCCGACCTGGGAATCGGACCCAAGACCTCACGCTCAGCAGCCGCGCTTGTGGCCACTAGACCAACGAGGCAGTCAATAATTTTTTAAAGTAAATATAATGTAACCAACAATATTTTAACTGTTTGATGAAAAAGAGTAACCATGGAGTTTCTTGCTCGTTCTTCTCCATAGCAACTAGCATAAACTTTGGAACGTGGCAACTAACTTCTGACAATTCAATACTGCCTGTAAATGGTCTAATTGAAATAAATGTTTTGACGTTGATAATGTTAAAACTAAGATATAAAATCCTTAATCGGTTCAGCTAGGTGTCCGCTCTTTGTGTCCAATTTTACACAAAAGTCCCGCTTAATTGGCTGGTCTGTTCGGATTTCGGTTTTAGATACTGGCATCCCGACGTAGTACATAAATAGAGTTGTTCCTCTACCTGCCGTTTCGTTATCCTTGACTTACTTCACTATACCCTTGGGCAAAGATGGCCTAGTTAAAATAACACGGTTGTAATTAACAAAATAATAATTCTAACCATTTTCTGTTTATAATAACGTGATTCTTTGAAAGAACGACATTACGGATTAGGAACCTGATATTTTTATGTAAGGTCCCAATATATTCGGTAACTCATTTGAAGGAGTTATACTCATTTATTTGTTTTATATATATTCTAATAAACAAAAATCTCGTGTCACAGTGTTTGTAATCGAACTCATCCTAAACGGCTTGACCGATTTTTATTATGATTTTTTTGTGTATATTTTTGATAGGTCTGAGAATAGGTCGTAGGCTATTTTTTATACCCGTGGGGGATAAGGGTGTCCCTATCCAGAAAATTTATATGGCAGAACAACGTTTGCGGGGTCAGCTAGTAATATATATTAATTAATAATACACTGCCTCGTTGGTCTAGTGGTCCCAAGGGCGACAGTTGAGCGTGAAGTCTTGGGTTCGATGCCCAAGTCCGGCAATGTGTTATTGGGTGTTTCTGTTAAGATATTCTCAGTAGTAGGTCGGAATTTGGAATTGTGCCCGGTAGATGACATATTCAGGCTCATAGTTAACATGGGACTTAATAAAATCAGTAGGTATCTGGATGACCGAGCTTTTTACGACTTGTTTTTTTTTTGGTATGTTATAAAAAAAGAGAAAAAAATTATCATCCGGATGCAATTTCCCACCTGAGCTATTATTAACCTTGTAGATGGTGGCGAAATTTTACTTTCGTATTCTAATGTTAATGTAGCAGTTTTTCATTGCCAGAAAACACGGATACAACGACGTTTTCTAAAAAATAAACCATACACTACCTACTAAATTTCATGAAAATCGTTGCAGCCGTTTCCGAGATCCAGATTATATATATACATATATACAAGAATTACCCGAAATTATTAAAGGTATTAGATAGATAGATTAGATAGTTAAATAGATTAGATAGATAGATTGGTGAAATGTGGGTGTACACTTGTTTATACTGCCGTGCGTGCGTGTTATGTTAAAAACTTTCGTTTTAATACAACGCTACATATTTAAAAAATATTCCATTTATTTATAACCATCGCTTGACCTTGATTCATAGTAAGTAATGCAGACGAATTTGACACAAAAATTTTACTTCCGAAGAAAAACAACAGTAACACAATAGAAGGCCGTAACGTAACAGAAAAACTGAGCTTGTTTTGTTACAACTTCCCGGACTTTTGTAATTATGGCCGATTTTTTATTGTTCCCGGTTACGCTATACTTGTCTCTTGTTTGCGTACGACTTCGGAAAAAATGGGCGAATAAATGATATGTAACTTGGATTGTTTCATTATTTTTATTAAAAACAAAACAGAATTTAATGAGGGCTAACGTTTCTAACCCCGCCAGTTGGCGCTACTGTCGAGTAAGGTCCTGAAGTATAGCTTTCAAAGCTTGCTATAAACGGCCGTAAAAACAAAGTTTACATTAATATCGTACTTATTTATTACCTTATAACCGTATCGTAAAAATATCGAGCATGCCACATTTTGCCCAGTCCCATTTTGTTCGGAAAAATGAAAAATAATACCTAATGAATTTTGCTGCTCTTTTTCTTAGCTCCGCTTTTAAAGCACTGATATTCATTGACCCGTAACACATATTTGCGATTATGAATCTCAGGTATTGCAAAATATTTACAACATTATTCTAATTATAAATAAGCGAGGGGCTCGTGGCTAAGTAACAGCCTTACAGATCGATCAATCGAGGTTAAGCTGCGCTTGCTGCGGTCGGTCTGTGGATGGGTGACCATCATTTCATACCGAGACCCCTCCGTGCCTCGGAGACCACGTTAAGCCGTCGGTCCCGGTTGTCAAATTAAGATCTATGACAGCCGTTACGGGTAGTCAGAGGCCTGAAAGTCTGACAACCGGTCATACCACGAGATATCGTGTTACGAAGTAACTGGGTTGTGGAGGTCTGATAGGTAGTCGCTCCATGTAAAAACTGGTATTAAGCTGCATCCGGTTTGACTGGAAGCCGACCCCAATGTAATTGGGAAAAGGCTAGGCAGATATATATATTCTAAATAAAAATAAATCCGCGTAGCCCACCCACAAACCCATCATTTCGGAGACCTCACGCTACACTAGCGCCTCTAGCGGCGAATTCATAAGCGATAGCCCTCATTTATTTGTATATATTATACTATACAAGACTAGATGGAAAGGTAGTGCCATGTAATGCGTTTTTAAAAATAGAGAACAAATATATTGGCGTCAATTCTAATGCAACAAACTAAACAAAATGAGAATGCCATAACAACTCGAATAGAATAAAAAAAGTCGTTTACTCGTCGTGTAGGTATGCGTTCAAAGCAACGCGGATAATTGCGATAAAAACATGAAATACGTTTGGATTGAATAAATTCCTTTTTTCAGTAACTTTTTATCCATAAGTTTTACTTAATAACAGTAAATAACAATGTCCTATTTTCATAAGATTTTATTTTTATTAATTTTGCTTTTCTTTTACATTTTAATAAAAGGGTTAACATAAATGAAAAATCTGTTTTTACATAATATCAATGAACATTTATTATTACCTACTCAACAAAACAATATTTATTAATAATCAACAAACCAATATTTTATTAGTGATCAACATACCAATAATTGTTATCAATCAACAAATCTAAAATTTATATTGCACATAAGGTATTACGTAAGATGAGCTTGTTTAATTGTGCATAAGCGGTCCAAATTTGGAGAAATCGTTGACAGGGCTGCTCTCACCTCTTCGTCGATCATCCTGAGGCTTCCCTTTTTTTTCGTTTTTGTTGTGGTAAGAATTGAAAATCCTAATTCACCTGTTTAAGTAGGTATTTTTCTTCCATTTGTCTATTTGAATTTAAGAGATAACCTTATTGTTCCAAGGCACATCTACTAATGACCATGGTACACCACTGTGCCGCGGTCACTTTGCGGAACACAACTTATTTTTTTTTTTCTTTTTTTTTATCTCCATACAAGGAATTTCTTCCTGTGTCGTGGGTGCGTTTACAGACATATAATCTCACAAGCACACACACACCCAGACCCGGAACAATTATCCATAGCTCGTACAAATATTTGCTCCGTGCAGGAATCGAACCTGCGACACGCAGCGCAGCAGTCGGTCCCTCGACCACTGCGCCAACCGCGCTGTCAACTTTAGAGCGTTGCTGTCTTTTACTAACCCTTACTGTAAGAGCCGGACGGAATGACGTCAAATTCAAATTCAATCACGTCAACCTATAATTTCCACAACACAATTTTTTTGTTTGACGTCTCTAATTTTAGTAGCTACCTAAAACTGAGCCTACTAAAAACGTACGGAGATTTTAATTTGACGTGCCTAAATTCGGATTTTACATTTTCTTGATTCGTCCCATCTTGTACTTCATATAGGTACTAAGAACATGTTCTAAATTTAGTTTAGTTTCCTATAATAGAATTGACGCCCTTATTTCTGTATTAGAGATAGTTTTTGAGTTTTTTTTTTGTGCCCTTACTAAGTAAGTACTTATGTTTTTAATTAGACAAACTCAAACTAACGACCCTCTTACAAAACATGATACACCGACCATTACCGTTAAAGATTTAAACCAACAAACTCATTTCACAGTTAAATTTAACTCGACTAATTAACAGATGTTAACTGCAGATAAACCAAACGGTGAATGATACCTTTAATAGGTTGCCGACAGATATATCCCAGTAAAACTTGAAATTAAAAAAATATAAATTGTAAGTAGCAGCCCGGTGTTTGGAATTGTGCCCGGTAGATGGGAATAGGCTCACCACCACACTGTGTATACCTCTGTCTAACCCTTTGGAGACTACCGGCGTGATGCTATGCCTGTTTTTTGGGGTTCCGGACCTCAAAAAACGGAACCCTTATAGGATTATTTTGTTGTCCGTCTGTCTGTCTGTCTGTCAAGACCCTTTAGCGCGGGAACGCGTAGAGGTATCGAGTTGAAATAAAAATCATATACTCAGGTTTTGAGTCCCTTGAAGCTGTGAAAAAATACGGCCGTTTATGCCATACAAAAAACGTATATTTCGACACTCTCAAGGGAATCAAAATTTATAGTATTCTTTCCGTTGACCTAGAACTATGAAATTTGGTAAGTAAATATCGTCTTATACTACAAGTACAGGGGAAAACTGAAAACTATACATTCGTAATTAAATAAAAAAAAATATAGTCTTTATTTAATTTAGGTATGAACTGTTAGTATAACCACAATTTCACTTATAAAACACAATAATATTAGTAATTATAGGTTTCGGGAAACATCGGAAAAAAATGCAAGACTCGATTCCTGAACTGTACAAATTTGTACGGAACCCTCGGTGGGCCAGTCAGACTCGCACTAGTCTGGTTTTTTATTCTACTAATATTATAAACGCGAAAGTTTGTATCTATGGATGTTTGTTACTGTTTTACGCAATAACTACTGTACGGATTTGAATGAAATTTGGAACACAGATAGTTTATAACCTGGTTTAACACATAGGGTACTTTATATCCCGGCTGGACCTAATTCTGAAGTCCACGCAGAGGAAGTCGCGGGCAGAAGCTGGTATTTCATAACCCTCACATCATCTCATTGCCACATCAACTCTACACTTTGTAGTGGCCTCTAATTATTTTGGTTATTAACCTTATTGTGCCAATTACCCTGTGTTACGCAACAGACCCTCTGTCTTGAATTCTGGGTCACAGTAATTGATTAACAGGCTTACATGGACCTTAACGGGCTTTCGGGTTATGACACTGGTTGGTCCAGTAGTTGGGTGCTGCGACACGTCAATGATTCCTCACTAATCGCACGGAAAAAACATTTCTTCAATCTACAGATAAATCTTTCAATAGCATTAACGTATGCTTAGCGAACTCTAAAGATATAATTTGTTGTAGAAGAAGAATACGGTCGTGTGCAGGATTCGAACCTGCGCTTCCTGGATAAACACTCCAGGCGCTCGGACCGCTATCTTCGGTGCGTGTGCAAGATTTAAATAGTTGGCGAGCGTTTTTAAAAAAAATTGCCCAATATCAACAAAAACAATTGTCACTTGAAAAATACGAAAATTTATTCATAATGTAAATTTTGCAACTGCTCGTTGGTTGTCCCAAGCGCGACTGCTGAGCTTGAGGTCCTGTGTTCGATTCCCAGGTTGGGCAAAGTATTTTTGAGATTTTCTGTTAAGAAAATCTCCCAGGTGTGCTGGTTCCCTCACGATGTTTTCCTTTACCGTTTTATGCAAGTGATAATTAATTTATAATACGCACATGACTCGAAAAGACAGTGGTGCCTGCCTTGGATTTGAACTTGCGACCTTTGACTTGTTAGTCCAACGGTCATACCACTAGGCTATCACTGCTATGTACCTAATATACAGAAAAAACAAAGACGGCAGAGGAACAATGACTAAGAATTCCTCCCTATGTAAACCCTCCTTTAACAAAACAGTTCAAACTTCCTAAGTAACCGGCCGACTGATTTCCTATCATAATATTGAACCAAATTATTGACTTTACCCACTTTGGTTAGCGATACAAATGAACGGCTACCTTGGAATATCCGAATATCCCTAAATATCCCGGAATATCTTAATGGAGTTCCGGATTTGTTAGAATCATGATATTCTAGATAGGAAATAATAATTGTGGTTGACTCGAGTTCGTGGTATATACAGGTTGTACCTAAAATTAACGATGATCCTGTACCCAGAGATGGGTGTAAGCTCTAGGTATAGCTTACAAGAAAATATTTAGACTTGCTACTAGTTATGAAATTATCTTCTTCTTACAATATTAAATGGAAAAAGAATACGGTCGCGAACAGGATTCGAACCTGCGCCTCCCGGATGAATACTCCAGGCGCTCTGACCACTAAGCCATCTCGACCTCTTACTCTCTCTGGCTTAGTGGTCAGAGCGCCTGGAGTATTCATCCGGGAGGCGCAGCTTCGAATCCTGTTCGCGACCGTATTCTTTTTCCATTTAATATTGTAACTTTAGAGTTCGCTAAGCATGCGTTAATGCTTTTTCAAAGACATATCTTGAATTATCTTCTTCTTATCATGTTGTTGATGAACAACCTTGTGTCAGAGTGTAAACCACCCGTAGGTCTCTGACATGGCTTTACACATCATCGAGAATGTCTCTCTGGTGTGCTGGTTTCCTCGCGATGTTTTTCTACAACGTTTTAAGCAAGTGATAATTAATTTATAATACGCACATGACTTCGTAAAGACAGTGGTGCGTGTCTTGGATTCGAACTTGCGGCCTTTGACGTGTCAGTCCAACGGTCATACCACTAGGCTATTACTGCTCAATGATTGAGTTGAATGAGTAATTATTGTATGAAATTATAATTACGCTAATTTAGTTACCACCACCACCTAAATAAAAGATAATTAAACTAAATATTTTTGCATCCTTTTTTTTTAAGGCCCCACAATTACTCCTGAATACATTTTCTAATTAATGTAGGTAACGCAAAACCCGTAAAATAAGGGTTCTTCGCGACTAATATTGCCAATATAAATTAATTAAATTGTGAAGTTAAGCTCGTGATTATATATACACGGTAAAATTAAATAAAAAATGTACGAGAATATTATTTTTGTAGGCTGTTTTAGATCGAGCCCTAGGTACAGGAATATCATTGATTTTTGGTGCATCCTGTATAATAAGGATACTTCATGGGGTATTGTTACGCTATTAATTTATCTAACTTTAATTGATAATAGTGTTGTCTTTGTTTATGGTGAATGCTGTGTGTACATTATAATGAGCATATATATCAGTTTTTTTTTATTATTGTGTAGTTAGCTGTGCCCCGCAAACGATGTTCTGCCATAAAAAAAACTGGATAGGGCCACCCTTATCACCCAGGGGTATAAAATTACCTATTCTCTATATACACAAAAAAAAAAAAATCGGTCACGCCGTTTCAGAGGAGTTCGATAACAAACACACGAGATTTTAATACTTAGATTAGATTATAGAATATTTAATATGTACTGCTGTTGGTTTGGTATAGGAATAAATAAATAAATAAAAAAAGTTTATTACTATAATTCATTAAACAATAATAGACAAATCTAACATTGCATTATCTTGTGCGTATTTATCGGGAGCCGCAGGTTCGAATCCTGCTCTCGCGGTCGTGTGCGAGAGCGTTCCCGCGTCCCGCCCTGAAGCAGCTGAGGAGGTACACTGTGGAGTTTTAGTGGGTTCGAGTCCCACATAACCGCTCTGTCTCCCCGTGTCAGAGCGGTATGCGAGGGCATTTCCCCACATAAAAAAGCTTCGAATCCTGCTCACAACCGTCTTTTCCTTTCTATAAAATATTATAACTTTAAATAATAATACCTTCATTGGTCTCATGAACGCAAGCGTGACTGTTCAGCATGAGGTCTCGGGTTTGATTCCTGGGATTGGGTAACTGTTAGGAACTTCTCGGTAGGTGTTTGGATTTGCGTCCGATAGATGGCAATAGGCTCACCGCCTATTACATGGGATTTAATAACAGCATTGCTGAAATGAGGCTGTAAGTACAACTGTGTACACCTCAGCCTACCCCTGCGGTGAATACAGGCGTGATTTTATAATAGTTATGCAGTGTCTGCCTACCTCATAAAATAAAAGTAGCGCACTGATTTACCGTGTGAATAAAAGTGATTTAATATTTAATTATGCTCCGCCATGATTTATGGACAAACTCCTTATTAACGGCACCGTTACGTGTGGGACATACAGGCAAGAAGGTTGGTGAACTAAAACCGTAGACTCATTTGCTGCAATTAATGGCTGCAACTTTTTTTTATACATTGTAAAAATACGAGTACAAAAAAATAAAATTGAAGTCTGTCTATGACTTTAAAATAGATGAAAGGAAAGTGTAAAAAATGAATACTATTTATATAAATACGATAAATCCTAATCATAAAATTACAAATTCTTGTGGAAAAAGAATAAGGTCGCGAGCAGGATTCGATCCTGCGCCTCCCGGATAAATACTTCAGGTGCTCTGACCACTAAGCGATTTCGACCTCTGCACACCACCGGATAAATGGTGAGCCGTAATGGAGGCCGAGATATTCTTTTTTTTTTAATAAAGTTCGCTAAGCATGCGTTAATAAATTTCAAATTATTATTTATCTATATCCTAATCATAAATCACTGTTCTTAGATTTTTTGTCTGTCTGTCTGTCAACAACAAACAGATATAGGCTCTGAAATGGCCCAACGATACAGGGATTTTATCTTAAACTTTAGTGTATTTTCCATAGGGAAATTGAAAGTCTCTCACGAACAAAATCCCAAGCTCAGCTAGTATGTCATAAGAACATAACATAGCATCACACCTGTATTCTCCAAAGGGATAGGCAGAGGTGTAGACAGCTGTACACCCACAATTTCACCATCGTTGTTATTAAGTCATGTAATAGGTCGTGAGCCTATTGCCATCTACCGGGCACAATTTCATACTTCGGGATGCTACTGAGAATTTTCTAACAGAAAAAATCATTAACACTTTGTCTGACCGGGAATCGAATCGAACCTCATTCTCAGCAGTCGCGCTTGGGACGAATAGACCAACGAGGCAATATGTAATAATTTCCAATAGAATTCAATAACTAAGAGGCGGGCCCGTAACCACTCGGGCACACGTCATGTAGAACATTAGCCACTTATTTTACTAAGTTGTATGTTCTTCGCAGCCGTGTGTCCCGGCAACGCATTACATATTATTATAAGTTATTATGTCACCCCATCGCAGATTTATGGGTTAGTAAATTAAATATTTACCATTCGGACAGGAATTAATCTTATTTGGATGAAGTTTGTTTAATATTTTATGTGGGTAATGAGTTAGTATCTTATTAAGGATGCGTTATTTCTATTAATATACTCGTAACAAACAAAATTAAAATTTTTACAAATTAAAATCAATAGGCATGATGACAGTATCAAAGAATCAAAGAATAAAATATGGTTTTAGAGAAAAATATATGGACATGGATTGGATGGACTGCCGTGTTTTTGCTTGAAGTCTTGTCAAATGTTATCGAAGCGTGACGTCATAAACGACGCCATGACACCCATGAGCGTTTTCGCGCTTAATTCGAATTAGATAGAGAACGAATAAACTCAAGAACTACTAGTTCGATTTCAAAAATTCTTTCACGATTAGAATGCTACATTATCTTTCAGTAGCATAGGCTATATTTATTACGAAAAAATATTAGGGATCCTTACTAAAACTTCAATAATGGGTGGTATTTACCCAAGGTGTAATTTTTTTTGTCATAAAATGTCTTTCATCGTATGCAGCGCTGCGGAAACTATTGATGATAGAACAAAAAATGTTCTACAATATTAAAGAACATATCAATATCTACAAAAAAACTTCGCGTTTATCCCATCTATGTTTAAAACATAAATGAATGTGCGAAGTCGGGTTGCGTCACTAGTTAAGTAATAAATAAAAAAAATATTAGGAAACATAATGTATATAACTTAATGCCTCATATCATATCAATATCATGCAACACGATAATTTAAAAGTTAATATTTACTACCTTCTTGATAAGCTGTGATAGCCTAGTGGTATGACCGTTGGACTGACATATCAAAGGTCGCAAGTTCGAATGCAAGGCACGCACCACTGTCTTTTCGAAGTCATGTGCGTATTATAAATTAATGATCACTTGCTTAAAAACGGTGAAGGAAAACATCGTGAGCAAACCAGCACACCTGAGAGATGTTCTCGATGGTGTGTAAAGCCATGTCAGAGGCCTACGGGTGGTTTAAACTCTGACACTGAAGAAGACCTAGTTGGTTTAATGGTTACACAACTGGCTCTTGACCGTGAGGTCCTGGGTTCTATTCCTGGGTCAGGTAAATTGTTATTGAGTTTCTTTGTTAGTAAATTTCTGAGTTTGGATTCATGCCACCTACATGGGACTTAATAACAGCGTTAGTGATATATGGGCGTAAACATCTTATTCGGGACTAAAGATATGGTGAAACGAAGAATTTCTTTTTATTTGCTATTTTGAATATTAAAACAGCAAAATTATAGTAATACGACCTTATTTTGGGGCCTGAGTTGCCGGTGTACGTAGGAGTGCACCCTTAGAATGGGATAGGGAACCCATTGACGTGGCCCCTGGGTGGTGCAAAATAGGCAACACAAATTTTCGGCCGCGGCTGGTTACCACCCGCCGGACGAAGCCATGCCATCAAACGACGTAGTCGTGTTTCGGGATGTAGTCCGGTGCAACCGTTGTGGCAGACGGGTCTGGGCAGTTGCATCAAATTCCCAATTATCGCTCTCCTTAAATCTATCCGCTTTACTTAGAGTGAATAGATCTGGATCTACGTGCTCCATCCTCGGCCACACCGTCGCTTAACATCAGGCGAGTTGGTGGCCAAACGTAGATCAATTATTTTGGAAAAAAAATGCAATTACTTATCTACGTTAACACTAAAGTCCGATAATTGTGCTCAACTTGGCGGGGACACTCCCGGTCTCCCAAACAAATGCCACATAAAATATGACTAGGGGAGTCCGTATTTTATTTTAAACGCTATTTATAAATCGTTTCATTTACAGTATCAGTCTTATTTATAGGTTTTTAAATGGTCATAAGTTTTATTTGATTCTTAAGTTTAGGATTAATAACTCAAATTGATGTTTTATGGTTAATATTTTTTTATAGTTGTTTATATTATGTAGCCGTGTGTAATTAATTAACGGAATAAATAAAATCATATCTTTTTGTGGAAATAAATCTACGGTCGTGAGCAGGATTCGAACCTACGCCTCCCGGTTAAATACTCCAGCGCTCTGACCACTAAGCCATCTCGACATCTGCTCAGTAGTCCGAAAACTTCCTCCACATTTTTTTTTACGTGATCTCTATTTGTTCAATCCCTATACAGGTGACTGGATTATCTAGCGATATAACGGAGTAGTGAGCAGAGGTCGAGATGGCTTTATAGTCAGAGCGTCTAGAGTATTTGTCCGGGGACGCAGGTTCGAATCCTGCTCACGACCTTATTTTGCTTTAACGGTTGTTCCACTAGGTTATTAGGTACTGTTTCTTCATCATCATCCCCTGCCCTCATCTCAATTAATTTGGGGTCGGCGCAGCATATATTCTTCTTCCACTATCTAATTGATATTTGAAATTGCATGCTGCTAAAGTTTTGGCTGTTTTATGACCGGCCGCCTGCCTGACGTCAGCCCTCTTTAGGAATGCTATTGTTGGTGGTAACCACCACCGTTACGGTCTCCTTCTATCTAGCTATGTCACACCAAATGTTATTCATGTGCTAGGTTCTGATGTTATCCTACTATCACACTCCACTAACCTGACCATTATTACTGCCTCTTCCACCACCACTTAACCAATAGCTCTTAATAACTCCATCGGTGATGTCCTATGACACGTTCTATGATAGTTGACATCATTATGTTTACACTTTTAAAGTCAAATCCAAAGTCAAAGCATTTATTTCAATTAGACCATTCACAGGTACTTTTGAATTGTCAAGAAAAAAACTAGTTGCCGCGTTCCAAAGTGTTGATTCCTGTGGAGAAGAACAGGCAAGAAACTCCACGGTTACTCTTTTTCATCAAACAATTACAATATTGTTGGTTACATTGTATTTATAATATAGAAATCATATGTGAGAACAATGTAATGTGAAGTCTTATATCACTGAGTTCTTTATATCACTAAGTGCACATTTTAGTAGAAAAATATCTCTGGCTCTCTGCCTATTCTTGAAGTTGTTAGTGACCATAGGGCACAGGGTACACCGCTAGTTGTCGAGGTTACACGCAATAACATATTCATAAAGGTACAGTCAAACACACAACACTTGCAGGCCCGTATTCTTGAAAAGTACCTACTCAAGTATGAATCTATAATTCAAGATATGTCTTTGAAAAAGCATTAACGCATGCTTAGCGAACTCTAAAGTTACAATTTTAAATGGAAAAAGAATACGGTCGTGAGCAGGATTCGAACCTGCGCCTCCCGGATAGATACTCCAGGCGCTCTGACCACTAAGCCATCTCGACCTCTGCTCACCACCGCGAATTCTTCTTCCATATTTTAACACGTCTTATGGCGACGTCATTGCAATCAATTCAGTACCTATACAAGTGACTGAACCGACACGACTAACTTTGCAGTTAATACAATGTCGTAAAGAATGCAATTACCTTAATAATTCAAGATATGTCTTTGAAAAAGCATTAACGCATGCTTAGCGAACTCTAAAGTTACAATTTTAAATGGAAAAAGAATACGGTCGTGAGCAGCATGAATCTATAATTATCTTTTTCGATTTTACGTAGAAATTAGTTTTATTAATTAAACCAGTACAATTATTTCTATACTACTATAATAACCTATTAAATAAACTTATTTACTACTAAATACACACTATATATATAACATTAAATTAAAAACTATTTTACTACCTACACAAAAAAAATATACTTACTTTACTTTAGAGTTCGCTAAGCATGCGTTAAAGCCTTTCAAAGATTTATCTTGAAAAAAAAAATACCTCAGGCGGCAAAGTATTCCTCGTCATCGCTATCCTCCGGAAAGGTGCCCAGAAGACTGGCAGTATTGCCACGTTTGGATGGCAATGCTGATTCTTTGACCCATAAACAAGCCAGCCTTCTGGTCATGTGAAAAGTAGACCAGTCTACGAGAAATCTCTTTAAACAGGAGTGTCGCACTCGGACCCCATGACCCGAGAGTTTCGACCCCAAACGGCTCAAAGTCGTATAGTATGTATTATGTATTATTATTATTTAGTATGAATCTTGATTTAAAACATAGCGTATCATCAGACTTGCATTCTCCAAAGGCATAGGCACCGTAAAGCTCGAACCATAATTTAGGGAGCTCAACGACCTGTCGCAAGGCGATACCAGATCGGCAGGACATTTGCGTAGGCCATACAAATACTAAAAACTGCCAGACAGTTACAAATCTAAAAGAAAGGGAATATATAACCGACATGATGCTCACATTCACAAATTTCTATTATTATATTCAAAATGTAAAAATATTTTATGATTTAATTAAAATGTCAAGTTAAATTTTATTACAATGTCAAAGTAATTGTCAAAATCAGAGATAAACAATGTCAGATTTAAACAATGTCAAAAACAACCAATCTCAAAAAATTTTAACATTATTAAATATTGTTCCATATCCATAATATTATTTTTAATAGCAGATCAATCCCATGCATTTTTGTCGTTCAAATATTCCGAAATTGTGTAATACCCTTTTTTACAAAGTTTGGTTTTAATAACATTTTTAAATTTATTTACAGGTAAATTTCGGATATCAATGGGTAATTTATTGTAAAAGCGTATACACTGACCCATGAACGAGTTGCTTACTCTGTGGAGACGAGTACTATGAACGGCAAGGTTGTGCTTACTTCTAGTATTCACAGCATGGACATCTGACAATTTGATGAATTTTGTAATGTTTTTACATACATACATTAAATTTTCATATATGTACTGGGAAGCAAGAGTTAGAATATTAATTTCTTTAAATTTTTCCCTGAGGGAAACTCTTGGGCCTAAGTTGTAAATAGAGCGAATAGCCCTTTTCTGCAAGACAAAGATGATATTAATGTCAGCCGAGTTTCCCCAGAGAAGAATTCCATATGACATGATGCTATGGAAATAACTGAAATAAACAATCCTGGCCGTATCTACATCAGTTAAATGTCTGATTTTTTTAACAGCAAATGCGGCTGAGCTAAGTCTAGCTGACAGTTTTTCTATGTGCGGACCCCACTGTAATTTGCTGTCAATAGTGATTCCAAGAAACACAGTAGACTCAACAGGGTCCAACTCCAATCCATTTAATGTTACGTTAGATCGTACCTGTTTAACATTTGGCGTTGAAAATTTAATACATTTAGTTTTTTTCTCATTAAGGAGAAGATTGTTAACATTAAACCAGTGAACAACTTTTGAAAGTGCATTGTTTACTTCGTCATAATTGAGTAACTGTCGTTTAATTTTAAAAATTAAAGACGTGTCATCTGCAAACAGTACAATTTCATGATTTTCTTTAATGTAATTGGGCAAGTCGTTAATATAAATGAGGAACAAAAACGGACCAAGAATTGAACCCTGCGGAACTCCCATGGTGACCGCAGATCCTGAAGATTTTGTGCCATTAACATCAACCCTCTGAATTCTATTGTTTAAATACGAAGTTAGAAGATCGAGAGCCTTGTTCCTTATTCCATAGTGGTGCAATTTTCTGACCAGTGTACAATGATGGACGCAGTCGAAGGCCTTTGACAAGTCGCAAAATATGCCAACAGCATCCTGCGAATTCTCCCAGGCCTCGAAAATATTCTTCAGCAGTTCCACGCCTGCATCCGCAGTCGAACGACCCCGCGTAAAACCAAATTGCTTTTTATGGAGTAAATCGTTTTTATTAAAATGACCTAGCATTTGGTTTAAAATATTTTTTTCAAAAATTTTACTTAAGGTTGGTAGAATTGAAATAGGTCGAAAATTTGTGGGGTCGGACGCGCTACCAGATTTAAACAATGGTACTACTTTACTTAGTTTCATCAAGTCAGGAAATACACCAGAAGCGACACAAGAGTTGAACACGATTGCTAAATAGGGAGAAATAACATCAATTATTGAAGAGATAGTATATACTGAAAGTCCCCACAAGTCTGAACGCTTATAACTCAAGAACCTGTTTTGTTAGAGTTTTTAAATCCAGCAGATTAATTCTTGAGTATTTTTATTATACATAAATAAAGTTAGTCGTGTCGGTTCGGTCACCTGTATAGGAACTGAATACCTAAAGACGTGTTCAAATGTGGAAGAAGAATTCGCGGTGGTGAGCAGAGGTCGAGATGGCTTAGTGGTCAGAGCGCCTGGAGTATTTATCCGGGAGGCGCAGGTTTGTCCTGCTCGCGGCCGTATTCTTTTATTATTATTCCTTGAATTATTAGGATATTACCTACTAATAACTACCCGGACGGAGTCGTGGGGACAGCTAGTGAGGATTATGTTTACCTATTCATTGCTTATCAGAGGAACAACTTGTTCTCAGATCCACCAACACAATATAGGTTACAAAAATCTTTCACCCAACATGATAATTCATACCAAAGAAATGATATCGATATCGAGATGGCTTAGCGGTCAGAGCGCTTGGAATATTTATCAGGGAGGTGCGTATTCAAATCCTGCTCACGGCTTATTTTTTACGACGTTGTAATTGCATTTGAAAGATTTGTCTGTATTTGTTAATTATTGCTTAAATTGACTGCCTCGGTGGTCTAGTGGTCGCAAGCGCGGTTGCTGAGCGTGAGGCCCTGGGTTCGATTCCCAGGTCGGGAAAAGCGTTATTAGGTTTTTTCTGTTAATAAATTCTCAGTAGCAGCCCGGAGTTAGGAAATTGGTAGTGTGACACCCCCGTGTTTCGGAAAGCACGTACAGCCGTCGGTCGTGCGCCTGATCTCTCTCCGGTCGTGTCGGATTACCGTCCCATCGGACTATGAAAGTGAAGCAAGAGGGAGTGCACCTGTGTTTGCGCATACACTTGTGCATATCTCCTGCATACTTGGCTGATCTCCGTGGAGTTAGCCCGCCGTGTCCGAAATTCGTTCAGGAGGAGTATTAATCTATAAAATCCTATTAAATATTATGACACCGACTGTACGAGTATCGATGAACCCAACAAATTGTACTATGTAAATGGGGCGGTCGCCGTGAACCTCGGCAACCGATCTGTGTATAAAAATCAACCATACTCGTAGAATATTCATGAATTTATTTGAGTTCCACTAAAAGCCTTCGAAATGGTACAGATACAAGTGACGTAAATTGGTCATCAAACACGAGGTTGGATTGCAAGCTCGGGCCGCTAAGCGAGGGCGTTATTCGGTCGAGTTTGTACACTTTCAGGAAGACAGTGTTTCTGTTAAGTGTTAACTAAATAAATCATGTCATCATCATCATCATCATCATTCGCAGCTTCCAGCAAGCTTCAGGGTACAAATTAATGAAAATAAAATAATAATGATATAAATTTTTGTAGCGCAGGTTCGAATCCTGCTCATGACCTTTGAATTCGCTATGCATGCGTTAATGCTTTTCAAAGATTGTAATAATAATAGTGGCCAGCTATAACTGTTCCACTGCATGGCATGGTCCTCTTCTCATACACAGAAGGCACGAGCATTGATCACTATGCTAGCTCACTGCGGGTTGGTTATTCCAGACCATTAAGTCCAGGTTTCCGCACCATATCTTCTTTCACCGTATTTCTGTGATGTCTTAGATTAACTAAGAAAGTACATAGGGCATTGAAAACTTTGTAGTAATGATAGCCTAGTGGTATGACCGTTGGATTGACAAGTTGAAAGTCGACAGTTAGGCTCATCACCTTAATAACGGCATGGGTGAAATATGGGTGTACAAATGTGTACCTATATCTCCACCTATCCCATTGGAGAATGCAAGCCTGATGCTACGTTATGTTTTAAATCAAGATTCATACTAAATAATAATAATACATAATACATACTATACGACTTTGAGCTGTTTGGGGTCGAAACGCTCGGGTCATGGGGTCCGAGTGCGACACTCCTGTTTAAAGAGATTTCTCGTAGACTGGTCGACTTTTCACGTGACCAGAAGGCTGGCTTGTTTATGGGTCAAAGAATCAGCATTGCCATCCACGTGGCAATGCTGCCAGTCTTCTGGGCATCTTCCCGGAGGACAGCGATGCGGAGGAATACTTTGACGCCTGAGGTATTTTTTTTTTGTGTAGATAGTAAAATAGTTTTTAATTTAATGTTATGTATATAGTCTGTATTATTTATATTGTAGCACTGATAGCCTAGTGGTGTGACCGTTGGACTGACAAGTCAAAGGTCGCAAGTTAGAATCCAAGGCACGCACCACTGTCTTTTCGAAGTCATGTGCGTATTATAAATTAATTATCACTTGCTTAAAAACGGTAAAGGAAAACATCGTGAGGTAACCAGCACACCTGAAAGATGTTCTCGTGGTGGATGGTGTATAAAGCCATGTCAGAGAACTACGGGTGGTTTAAACTCTGACATTAGGTTGTTCATCAACGACACGATAAGAAAAAGACTGAAAACGTCACATTAGTACACGCCAGATTTGAACCCACAACATGTGGCTCAAGAAGCGTATCCAATCGGCCACTACGATAAAATAATAATAAGTAATATATAATACACACATGATTTTGAACCTGCGACCTTTGGTTTTCCAGTGTAGCGGTTATACTATTAGGCTATCACTTGTTTTGAGATGTAATACCATATAACATACCTATAATGTTTGTCTCGCCATCTCCCCGCCTATATGCAGTGACATTTAGCGTCCACGGTAATGACATGTCACTTAACGAACAAAGGATTCATACCGAGTACCGTCAAGCCTTTAATTTTTCAGCTGAAAGTGTTGACTTTACCCTTTCGAGTTGAAAGGCATTTACCCTGTAATTTGATCAAACGGTTAGGTCGCAATATTTCCTTTGTCATTCTTTGATTTATAATTCCTGAGAACACCGAATGGAATCCGAGAATAGAAAGGTGGTATATTAACTTCCTAACTTTTACATAGGTACAGAAAAAAAACTGTTTTACAATTTGCAGACAAACACATTAATGCATGCGTAGCGAACTCTTACTCTAAGCAATGGAAATGGTATATTATCTTAAAACTAGCGACTGGCCCAGGCTTCGCACGGATATAAATTATAAAAAAGAGTGAAGTTACGCTTAGCCTACGTAAGCCATGTAATTTTTTTTTTTTAAGAACCTTAGTCACTCTTTATTATATATATCAACCATCTGTGAAAAAATATTGTACCTAAACCATGCTGAAAATCGCATCAAAATCCGTCGCGTGGTTTAGGAGTTAACGGATAAACAGACACACAGACACGGAAAGCGACTTTGTTTTATACTATGTAGAGATCAAGAATTGAAAGAAAAAATCAGTGTACTGAGCAGAGATCGGGAGCTAGCTCAGTTGGCAGAGCGCCTAGTGTATTTAACGAGAGGCGCAGGTTCAGATCCTGCTCACGACCGTATTTTTCTGTTCACAAAAATTTATCTTCAGCTCATCTAGCATAGCATCACGCTTATACATCTGATGGGCAAAGGAGTAGTACCGCTGTACACCCACATTTCACCGATGCCGTTATTAAATTCTGTGTCTTATGTCATCGACTGCGGACAGTTCCAAATTCCGGGCTGCTACTGAGAATTTTTTGACACTGCCTGAGTCAAACCCAGAGCCTCACGTTTAGCAGCAGCGCCTAGCTGCCGAACTTGAAGCCCTGTCCTCAATAAACAGTTAAGGAATTCTGAAATTGTCGTCTACAAATATAAATAATGCAATAGGCTCACCACGTCCTACATGGGACTTAACAACAGCATTGATGAAATGTGGGTATACACCTCTGCCTACCCTTTCGGGGAACACAAGCGTTAATGCTATGTCGTCTACTAAAGCATGTTGTTGGCAAGTTAATGCTTCTGTTCTGCCAATCAGGTCATCATAGTGGAACCTCGCTTTTCTGAACTAGATTTCTTACCCAATTTTATTGAACAAGACCTAAGTACTACAGTTTCACAGCAATTTTCAATACTTGGCACAGTACATCGCCAAGAATTAAAATTAAGAAAGTTCTATGCAGTTGTAAAATTTAGCAATCATGGAATTAGTCTTCTACAAAAATATTATTTTACTGCTCTCAACGTCTCAACGTCTCTCAAAGTCAGAGACAAAGTGTTTATTTGTATAATATCAGAACCTGGCGCATGGATAACATTTGGTGTTCGGTCTTGAACTGATTTAAGTTATTACTCATTTTAATGTTATTTGGGAGTTTATTAAATATTTTTGGTGCCATTGCATACACACTTTTATTGCCAAAGCAGTTTTTGTATGTAATAAGTGTAATTTATTTGAATTATATTAATATTACTATTATCTGCTTAATTAACAATGGTTGCCTTGTTTTCCTGTGTCGATTAATGCAATGCGTCACTTGTTACAATGTTATTAGAATGACAATAACGTTTCGTTATTACAAGACAGGACGCTACTAAAAATTTCCAAGCAGAAATATCCACGAGCACTGTGCTGTACCCTTTTTTAAGGTGGAAAATATTATAGATACCCTTTGCCGGACTCCTCCGACTTTGTTAATTGAACTATAAATATTAATCGAATTTTTGTATAATAAATTTTGTGAGATACATTCATATTAATTATTGTACAACAGTTATTACTCACGTGCATTCTTCGGGAGTTTGACTCAATTTGTATGAATAAGGGCTCCGTTCGAGTTCGAAACTAGTAGGGCAATCCCGAAGAATCATCATCATGCCCCTGCCCTTATCCCAATGTACTTGGGGTCGGCACAGCATGCATTCATCTTCCACTTTCTAATTGTTTTTGAAATTGCATGCTGCAAAAGATTTGGCAATGTTTTATGACCGGCCGCCTGCCTGACGTCATGTTCATTGAGAATCTTGTTGTTCGTCGAAAAATGCAAGTGAGTAATAACCGTTGAACAATAATGAATTAATCGAATTTGTAATCCCTCCCACTAAAGAGCAATGACCTTTTCTCATACAAAGAATAAAAGAATTATACCAAAAGCAATTCCCTTTCGTAATGGATGTCTAAGCAAGACGTATCGTAGCACAATGCCTAGATCGTTCTCGATTGTTCTCGATTGTTCTATTTGTTCCTAAAGCATTAGTTTGTTACCTGAATGCTTGAAAAGAAATCGTCGCAGTGCAGACAAGGAAAATAGTGATGTGTTTGTTAATATCGATATAAAAAAAAACTATTGTGATCTGAATACAATTACTTTTATATGCAGACTTACACAACAGTTGTATAATCTTGTTGACCAAGTAATTATCTTGTATTTAGTATGACTATTTATTTTGCAAACACATACATAAAACAACTTTTAACCGGATTAATCGCGTGTATTATTGGTTTTTTGTTTTTCCTGACGTTTCGAACACTTTGCAGCGTTCGTGGTCGCAGGAGGACTAAGGTGTCAGGTGTCTCAACAGTTTATTTAAAATTATTTCAGTCTACCGTACATATAATTGATAAATTCATAAAATTATTTTTGTCTCTGATACATGTTTAAAACTAAATCGCGACGGTATTTCCTAAGACCAACCCCAAATCCTCGCGAAAGAAAACCGAGAATGCTCCGCGAGGCTATTGAAATTAAAAAACACCCAAATTTCAATAGAGAAGATGGTTGGCAATTACCACCTGTTTGGAACCCTGTACTGAAAATAATCAAGTCCCAAACAAAGTCAAGTCACAAGAAAAATCAAGATACTGTGAGCGATTACTGCGTGCATCGGAACACCTTTTAGTTTATAATTCGATAAAATTGTAAAATTGTATCTCTAAATTTAAAACGACTGTGACCCCTGAGTTTGTTTTGGTATTTCTTCTCAGGGATAGTCTTAGGAAATACCGTCGCGATTTAGTTTTAAACATGTATCAGAGACAAAAATAATTTTATGAATTTATCAATTATATGTACGGTAGACTGAAATAATTTTAAATAAACTGTTGAGACACCTGACACCTTAGTCCTCCTGCGACCACGAACGCTGCAAAGTGTTCGAAACGTCAGGAAAAACAAAAAACCAATAATACACGCGATTAATCCGGTTATAAGTTGTTTTATTATAATGTGTAGTGATCGCGCAAACCTAAGATATTACTACATACATAAAATATCTACAGGGCAATCGTAGTGAATTATAGAAGTTATAAATCATTTTATTGCCAATAAAACTGATCCCAATGTTTGTTGACCATTTGGACAAAACAAAATTTTAAAAAAATACTCTAGTGATTTCAAAAATATATAAACGTCCCAACGGGGCAAGGGCTAATTCGCAGCGGATTGGCGATTTCAGACCACCAAGTCAAGAGTTCCTCAAGATGTTGCCACTTTGTACCAGCCAGGTTTGAACCCACAACCTCTGGCTCAAGAGACAGGCCCGTAACCATCCAGACCACCACTACTATTCCATAAATTCAATCGATATATCTATCGACAATGTCCCAACACTAGTATATCAGCGTTCAATAGTGATGCACCGTCGGTCCCCGGAGAAATACAGCGTGTACAGGCCCTTTGCCAAACTATTTACACAATTGTTCCGCTGATTCCGGGCCTCAGGGTCACTAGGAACAACAATAAGGAAAATCTACGAAATTGATTTTGTTCCGTCAAATTCTTGCTAAAGACTTTGGGCAACATTTTGAGCCACCTTTTATTACATGGGACTTACTAAAAGGTATCGGGGAAAATTTTGATTTTTAATCAATCAATCAATCATAAATGGTCTTAAAAATATAAAAATACAGAAGCTAATGGACCCTGTCGGGCACAGCAAAAACTTAGGAGAGAGTAAGATTAGATTAGATTAGATTTTTTACAGGTATAGAGGCGCTCGTGGTTGTAAATTCCAGATTATAAGTAACAGCTGCACAGATCGATCGATCTAGGTTAAGCTGTGCTTGCCGAGGTCGGTCTGTGGATGGGTTCGTTTAATATCGAGACCCCCGTGCCACGGAGAGCACGTTAAAATAGTCGGTCCCCGTTGTTAAAGGCATATCTATGACAGATGTTATGGGTAGTCAGAAGCCTGAAAGTCTGAGAACCAGTTTTACTACGAGATATCGTGTTACTCAGTAACTGGGTTGTGGATGTCAGATAAAGAAAGAAAGAAGAAAGAAATTAAGTTTATTAAACCATAATCCCACAGAACATAAAAATAAGAGTTCCCAAAGAGAAAAAGAAAATGAGGGGTCTATAACAACACAAAATGATAGATAGATAATGACAATGAGATAGGCAGTCATTTTGTGTAAAATACTGGTATTAAGCTGAATCCGGTTAGACTGGAAAATAACCCAACGTAGTTGGTAAAAGGCTGGACAGATTTGCTGCCAAACTCTTCAGGGGATCTTAGCATCAATTATATTATCTAAGCTTAGCATGATGCTGTATTATGTTAGAATTACGATAATATGAAATAAACCTGAATAGAGGAATGGTTTCTGAAAATCACGAAAAAAAAAAATTCATAAATAAATATAAAACGTTTCTAATAATATTCTTATGATGTGAAAAAAAGCCAAAATGAAAGTAATTCTCACGTTCAGTATATACTAAAATAACCAGGGCCGCACTCAAAGGTTCCCCGGGGGCAATGAAAACGTGGAGGACCCGACTACTTCTTGAAAATAGACATAAACAAGTGTTTCTGTTTTTAAATGCCATTGTGTATGTGAACAATTAATGGGTGATGTAATGATCAGCAGACCATCCAGGTAGTTTATTCTAAGGATGGAGCTGAAAAATGGTCAAGCAGGGCGGCAGCTTTTTTTTAACAAGTTCTATACTTCTACATAATAAAGTTTATTACTATTATTATTTACTTGTTAAAAAAATCTAAATCACGTATTCTGAAGGCCCCGAGGCTAAAGCCCCTGTTGACGTCCCTTAAATCTGGCCCTGAAACAACCTGCAATAAATATAGCCAAAACCAACGTTCTTATATGTATTATTGAATGTAAAAGGCCAACACACGCTTAATACGTAGACTTAGTAAGTCCCAGGCATTCTATTTCACGGCGCATCAGACTGAGATTTGGGCTCAGAATAATCCCGTCTAGAAATCTATCCACACCAGCGTTCGAATGGATGAAACTTTAAAATATTCCAACATGCATTATTTACGTTGCCTTTTGACTTTTAGAAAAGTTTATTTGCATTATTTTTTGGGATTTCTCAAGTGTATTCTGGTGTTAAAATATTCAGGGCCTATCATTGTTTACATTTTGTGTTTTGTTTCGATATTTGTGAACGGAGCCGCGTTTTGTTTGCCGAACTACGCGCCATTTTATATCAAACAGGAATTGTAGAGTACTTGCTGTATATATTTTATTTTGTTTGTTTGGGAACAGATTTCTATATTTGAGATAGATAGTAGAATTATACTATATAGTACATTAAACAAAATATTATAAACGAACGACGGAAGAACGGTAGAAATTGTGGTTTTATAAGTAAAAGCAATTTCTTCCAGAAAACCATTGGATGGAATACGGGAAATCCAATTTAGGAATTCACAGAGAATAGTTTGCAATGTATTGTTGTAGATTCTATATATACAAGGTCCTAATTTATTAGGTAACTTCCTTTTAAGGGGCCGACTTGTTAGTGATAATTAATTTAAAATTCTATAACAATAGTAATATCTTAGGTTTGCGCGATCACCACATATTATAATAAATAATTAAAAATAAAATTGTTATAGAATTATAATAAAACAACTTTTAACCGGATTATTTTGCAACACTTTGCAGCGTTCGTGGTTCGGTGTCCTCCTGCGACCACGAACGCTGCAAAGTGTTCGAAACGTCAGGAAAAACAAAAAACCAATAATACACGCGATTAATCCGGTTAAAAGTTGTTTTATTATAATTCTATAACAATTCTATTTTTAATTATTGTTCACCAATCAGATAATACCCTCGTGCATTTTTCGGGTTTGCCCGATGTATGAACATTGCACAGTACAGCTAGCAATGTAATTATATTAATATTAAATTAATATGTCGTAATCTTTAAGTTAATAATTATTATTATTTGAGGACTTCGTTGTCTGTCTATCTGTTTATCAAAGGCCCTTTTTTAGGAAGACGGAATACATAAAGGTTGAGATTAATTTAAAATACGTAAGTCTACGATTCCCTGGATGTATAAAAAAACAGGCTATAAAGCAAAAAATAATAATTAAACGTGGACCTGGAATTCTCATAGTAAAAAAATTTTATGGTAATATTCCGAAAATCATTCATTTGTACTTGGTTTTTGATTCATTTGTACTTGATTTTTATTTTTATGCGGGTGTACAACTGCTGGTATCTGCCTACCCCCTCGAGGAATACAGGCGAGTTGCTATGTTATGCTATTTAATTCGAAAATTTTATTAAAACATAGGCCTGACAAAACAAACAGATAGCTAGGTATATAAGTAAGCAACAAACAGCTGAAAACAAAAATATTTTTCCTACCAACTTTCGCAATAACTTATACGTAATTCAGTTTTAATTTCTAGTTGCGAAGTAAAAACTAATTCATTGGAATGTCCAAAGTTTCTTAATTACTATGGGGCATGGTTTTTATAAGGGGGAAAAGAAATCGGGTTTATTTTGAATAGTGTTAGAATAGTTAAATAGGGATGTGTGGTGTGACGCGGATGGATATAATTAGAAATGAGTATATAAGAGGCAGTCTGTAAGTGGCACCGGTGACTAGAAGTTGTGTAGAAATCGTTTAGCATGGTATGGGCATGTGATGTGGAGGGATGAGGGAAATGTGACGAGGAAAGTTTTGAGTATGAATGTAGATGGCTATAAGAGTAGAGGAAGACCGAGGAAGCGATGGATGGATTGTGTTAAAGATAAAATGGCTAGAAAAGGAGTGACTGACGATATGACAGCTAATAGTGATGTATGGAAGAAGAATACATGCTGCGCCGACCACACATAAATTGGGATAAGGGCAGGGATGATGATGATTTTATTATTATTTAAACATTAATTATAATTTTTTCCAGCAGTGGAAAATTCATCATATGTGCTGTGCTGGACTTCTGTTAATTTTAAACCACATTTTACTCCACTAAAACATAAACATAGCATCACGCTTGTATTCCCCGAAGGGGTAGGCAGAGGTGTACGCAGTTTACACCCACATTTCACCAATGCTGTTATTAAGTCTAATGTGGTGAGCCTATTGCCATCTACCGGGCACAATTCCAAATTTTGGACTTCTAATGAGAATCTTCTAATCTAACAGAAAAACTCAATAACACTTTACCCGACCCGGAAATCAAACCCGAGACCTCAAGCTCAGCAGTCGCGCTTGGGACCACTCGACCAAGTAACATACTATAAATACCGGGTCCTGGAATTGAAACAGCATTCACCTGCGGACCATTGCCGGCCATAGTTGGCCTGCCGTGACCGCAGTTGGCGTGCTAAAGCGCGGTGCGCTGCCATTTCTAATCTATCGATGGTAGGGCGGTGGACTACACAAGTCCGTAGCCCACAGACGCGGTGGCCGAAGATCGTTGAGCGTCATCCAGCACCTGATACATCTGCGGCAGAAACGAGAGGGGTTTGCTTCTGTCATCATTTCTCCCGCCACTTTCACCAGCCTTATATCCTCATGGTCTTTTAAACCGACGAAATACGGACGAAATTTTCTTATGTTGGTCCTACATAACTTTTTAGAGTAGTCCGATTGCTGATGATGATTTCGACCAGGTTGCACTGATAGTGGTCACAACTAGACTCTGCTTCGGCAAGCGATTCGAAGGTATGTATTTCGCTTTAATTTCTATTAGTTTTATAGTAATGTTATTAGTGTTTAGAGCATAGACTTTTTAAACACCTCGCAGTGCACAAATACTTATTTCGCTGCACTGTACGTGTAACCTTTACTTTTTTGTAATTCAATAGAGCTTAGAATTTTCTAGTAATTTCCAGGCTAAAGGCTTTCTGACAAAGTGCAGCGGATGGCAAAGCGCTGGGATAACGTTTGACATCCGAACATACTAAATACTAAGGATAACAGTTGGACGGTAGTTCAAATAAAATTCTCGAAATGTGGGATTCAGTGCTTCATACTAGAAATAAATAGAATAAAACAGGATAAATGCAAGTTGGCCTCGCGGCCTGGGGGTTCCGTATAAAATTAATTTCTATGTACATACCTGTACTTCATAACATCACGCCTGTATTCCCCGAAGGGGTAGGGAGAGGTGTACACAGTTGTATGATGGTGACACAGATCAGGATAGCATAGTTTTTTGGCCAGATGTTGCAACGGGCTGTAAGCGCCTCAACAGTACGCCTCTACCCAACCCTTTTGGAATACATAGCACGATGCTATGTTATGTGTTTCCACCAAAAGTGGGGGGAAAAGTAATTTCCGTTGTAAACCATTATTAAAGCTTATTTCCTATTGCTACTGAGAATTTTCTAACAGAAAATGTTATTAACTCTTTTCTTGACCTGGTAATCGAAGCCTCGAGACCGCATGCGCAGCGAGTGTCAATAAAACCTTTAGGCATCCCGTAATGTGTATTCGGTATTTGATACTAATTTTACAGGAGGGGCTCGTGGCTCAGTAACAGCCGCATAGATCGATCGATCGAGGTTAAGCTGCGCTTGCTACTGACGGTCTGTGGATGGGTGACCATCATTTCTTGTCGGGACACCTCCGTGCTTAGGAGAGCACGTTAAACCGTCGGTACCGTTGATCTGTGTCTGAGAACCACGAGTGATCGTGTTACCCAGTAACTCGGTTGTGGAGGTCAGATAGGCAGTCGCTCCATTTAAAATACTGGTATTAAACTGCACTGACTGGAAGCCAACCCCAATTTAATCGGGAAAAGGTTAGGCAGATAGATAGACCTCCACGCGTTCTTGAGAATAGTGGTCTTGTCAGATAGACAGAGATACCGACAGACCGACCGACAACGAAGTAATCCTATAAGGGTTCTGTTTTTCCTTTTAAGGTACAGAACCCTAGAACCAGACCCCTTTGCCATCATTACTTTTAATTTAACTGACACTTCTTTCAACACAACTTTAGGTACATATAAGTACTTTAAAAGTACAAAACTTCCTTCGGTTTATAAGATTAATTGCTTTCGAACATTAAAAAAGTCAAATCACTCGCGGAAGTAATACCGCAAAACTTTACAATTTAAACGAAAAACTAACCCATGAACTTCAACATCACGCCTTTATCTCCTAGGGATAGACAGGAGAGTACTTTTGTACACACACATTTTGCCGATGTGGTTATTGAGTCCCATGTGAGCCTATTGCTATTAACCGGGCTATTTAGTTTGTGTAATTCCGTGCACGAGATGGGTAGGTATGCATCCAGCTCTGAAGATTTACATCCAGGTCCCGTGTCCGTCAGACCCAAATGGGCCCGGTGGTCTAACCGTGATCAACGGAGTCGGAAACTGCAGCTACTAAGAATATTCTAACAAAAAACACAATAAAAGATTTGTGCAACCCGGGAATCGAACCGAGGACCTCACGCTCAGCAGCTGCGCTTACGACCACCAGTGCCTGTAATCTGGTCTAATTGAAATAATAAAAAAAATTGAATTTGTACATCCACATTTTAGCAATGCTGATTTTAATTCCTAGTAGATATACAACACTAGCTTCTTCCCGCGACTTCGTTCGCGTGGACTGCAGAATTGGGTCCAGTCGGGATAAAGAGTATCCTATATGTTAATACATGCTATAAACTATGTGTATGCCAAATTTCATCTAAATCCTTTCAGTAGTTTTTGCGTAATTGAGTAACAAACATCCAAACATCTTCACAAACTTTCACATTTATAATATTAGTAGATTACATTTTTTAACTTACAAGCACGCTAACTTCTTCTTCTTAACGGCTCCATAATCCCGTTAAAATGCCCAAACAACGCAATAAGAAGATATGATCAAAAACTTAATACACATTAACCTGCTACATCAACAAAACAAACACTTTTTGTTGACCTATTCATTTGAATCTGGGACACAATCGCCAACTCACACTTCACTGGTTTTTTATTTGTTTGCACGGATCTGAAAAAATACGGATGTAACCTTGCCTTGTCATAAGCGAAGCATAGATTACGCACACACACACGCAGCGTACTGGCGCCGAGTGGATGAGTTTTAAGTATTTGTATGTGTTTAGCTTGTGTATGACAAGCGAAATTGGATGACTAGGCATGCTTCTCACATATCGTACGCAACGCTCCGTCCGTATTTTTTTAAGGATCGTGTTTGCTGAATTAATTTGAAATTCACCGTGGGAGAGCCACGCTTTGGCACGAATGGGCCGGCTCGACCGGATTGATACCACGGCCTCACAGAAAACCGGCGTGAAACAGCGCTTGCGTTGTGTTTCGCCGAGTGAGTGAGGGTACCGGAGGCCCAAACCCTTTAAAAGGCCGGCAACGCACTCGCGACTCCTCTGGGGTTGCGGGTGTCCATGGGCGGCGGTAATCGCTTACCATCAGGCGAGCTGTCTGCTCGGTTGCCCCCTATTCCATAAAAAAAAAAAAAAACTCGGCAACTAACTGACTTGGACGAAGAATTCGGAGTTGTGAACACAGGTCAGGAGGGCTTAGTTGGCAGAGCCCCTGGAATATTTATCTAGAAGGCGCAGGTTAAAATCCTGATCGCGACCGTATTTTTCTGACCACATAAATTATACTATATTTGTAAAGTAAACAGTGATACATACATTCACGCATGTATTAATTGTTTCGCAGTTTCGAGTATTTGTATGGCCTAGGAAAATGTCCTACATAGCATCACCCCTGTAGTCCCCGAAGGGGTAGGCAGAGGTATACACAGTTGTACACCCACACACAGGTCATGATAGCATAGTTTTTTGGCCAGATGTTGCAGCGGGCTGTAAGCGCCTCAACAGTACGCGTCTACGTAACCCTTTTAGAATACATAGCACGATGCTATGTTATGTGTTTCCACCAAAAGTGGGGGTAAAAGTAATTTCCGTGTCCCATTTCTTACCTCTCAGCTATCCTATACACGCATGCAATATTCCATATACATATCTTTTTTCCATCTTTATTGGGTTCATGGTGTAAAGGTGCTCATGTAGATAAAGTTTACGAGAAAATTTGATTTCCGAGGTGAGCTGCACTTGTCGGGATTAATAACTGGATGGGTTAGTGTTCTGTTTTGTGTATGAAAGGTTACGACTTTTTTATTCAAAATGTTGTCCCGCTGTAGGAATTTCCTGTATCGTGGGTGCGTTTATTGACATATAATCTCACATGCACACACACCCGGACCCGGAACAATTATCTGTAGATCATACAAATAATTTCTCCGTGCAGGAATCGAACCTACGACACGCGACGCAGCAGCTAGCCTCTCGCCCTACGCCAACCGCGCCGTCTGCCGCCGCCGCCGATTAATTAATCATCAAACCTGATTAAATCGTGGAAAAAATTTATACAACCGCAACCAGGAACCGAACTTGCAGGTAACTACAGAATCGACGTATCATACAGAATCGATGCCTCTATCTCCCACCAAATATCACAAAAAAATTATTTCCGTCGACCATTCTGTATTCCATAAATGGGTGATACTCCATATCGATATCGATTTCGAGGAACACAGGATTTTCTGAAGCCTGCGCGTAATAAATAGGCCATTTTAAAAGCCTCTCTGGCCCCAAACGGCTTACACAATTGTCGGGGGACACGGAATCGTAACTTAATGGAGTACTTATAGATTTATATCATTCACGAAATCTGAGAGATGCGAATGAAACGCCCATGAACGTTAGATATTAAAGGATAGCGTATCATAACATATTTTCGAGTGGATTTGGTGTGATGAGAATTCGTGAATCAAGTCACTAATCGACACTTCAGTTCAGTAGATGTGTTAAACTGTAATAAAAATTTAATATTGGTAGATAGTTAAAACAAAACCCTGTAATAAATGCGAAATTCTACCTATCTATTTATTACTTCTTGACGCCATATTACTGTTGAACTGATCTGAACTAAATTGGTTCACAATGATTTCAACAAAAAATATTGCAATTAAATTAATAATTAATTTACATTAACCGTTCCGCTCAGTAACGTACAGATCTGTACGTTGTAACAATAAAAATCTATTGTGTCTGCTAATGACTGAGGCAACAGCTTAAGTATGTTATATATGTGTTATTTTGTAGGACAGTCAAGAGTAGGGGTGTTTACTTTACTTAATTCACCAGCGACACGTTTTAGCTGGGAAGCGGTGAAGGGTGGACAAATACGAGTATGTTCTGCCCTTGCAATTTTTTTTTTATGAAAAATGGGTCTACGTTTGACCACCAACTCGCCTGATGGTAAGCAACGATGTGGCCGAGGCACGTAGATCCAGAACAAATCTATTCACTCCAAGTAGAGTGGATACATTTCCGACAACGGTTGCACCGGACTATATCCCGAAACACGACTAGGTCGCTTCACGGCATGGCTTTGTCCAGTGGGTGTTAACCAGCCGCGGCCGAAGCCTCCCACCAGAGTTGTGTTACCTGTTTTGTACCACCCAGGGTCCACGTGTAGGGATTCCATTTTAAGGGTGCACTCCTACCGACGCGGGCAATCAAATGTGTTTTATTTGTTTTCTTTTAAGATGATTTACGTATCGTTTACTCTTTATGCTACTTACTCCGTGTCGTGAAAGGTAGCAAGCATTTCTCTTCAAACCCCATGGGACGCGGGGACGTTTAGAAACCTTCACGGCGGCATCTCCATGGGGACCGGCAGCGCCTCATGAATGTCAATCAATTGCGAATGGTTTCTTTGCATGCTGAATAGCTGCATTGTTGTCAGAAAATAAAAATAAAAAGATTTTTTATGGTTAGTAAGTTAGTATAGGTATTCAAGATAAATCTTTGAAAAGCATTAACGCATACTTAGCGAACTCTAAAGTTATTATATTAAATTATTGGAAAAAGAATGCGGTCGCGAACAAGATTCTTTTTCCATTTAATATAATAACTTTAGTATAGGTATTTTATACAACTGTTATTTTGATGTATCTTCATCTGTCAAAGGGGGTTTTACTTGAATGAATGAATGATGAATGAATTATAGAATGAATGATATATATATTTGTAAGAATATAGGTAGTTAATATAAGTTCTTAAAAAAATATATAACAAGATATTCGAGATAGAGATACACGCCTGTATTATCTGAAGGAGTAGATAGAGGTGTATAAAGTCGTAAACTCACATTACACTAAATCTGATATTAAGTTCATTGCCACCAACCGAGCACAATTCCAAACATCGGACCACTGAGAATTTTCTAATAGGAAATTTTAAAAAAACTGCTGGACCTGAAGTCCTTGTTTGAATACCCGAGTCCAACCAAAGACATGAATTGTGAAATGTTGGATTCGGGAGGTCACTAGTATTATTAATATTCATATTCATATTCTTTATTGCAAATCCACAATGTAAAGATAACATGGTAATATAAATAACATGGTAGCAATCGTGGACCCTGATGGGCACAGCAAATAGTAAATTAGAAGAGAGGAAGGCGTTGTATATATAGAAATATTTGTTTATGCTCAAGTATTCATATTCCTTTTTAATGTATCTAAGTATGTATAGTATTTTTATTATGTTTATATTTTTAGTAGGTATTTAGATATAAGTATATTTTTTGTATTTTAGTACATTATATTATTAAGTTATCCGTTCTAAATTTTGTATAAATTTATTGTGTTATATTATTAGTATGTTGTGTCTCACTGTAGGGTTGAAGGCTTCCCTCCCCTCCCTTACTATATATATTTTTTATCATCAAGCCAATATTTTTACGCCATCAATAAAACCAAGTATTATCCACATGAAACTGCTTATTAAATAATAACTTAATATTTTTATGCATTGGCATACATATTACATAGGCTCGTGCTAGCTAACTGTGCCCAAGATATTTTATCTCACTAGATAAAATTATTTTATATAAATTCAATTTTAGATTTGTATAGAATCTATAAATAACTTTGATACAGACAGACGTGTTGCTGGGAAGTTTGTTGCGCCGCTTCTTCTTTCCAGCTAAAACACTAGGAAGCGGTAAAGGGTGGGCTTTTTTGGGGGCTGTCTTTAATGACGTTCAAAAAGCGCAAAATATTTGCCTAATTTGAATAAAGAAATTTTGATTTTGATTTTATTTTATGATGATTCCAGAAAAGCAAAACATGGTGTATTTGTTGCATATCTTTCTTCGCAAATCACGGATTCATTATAATGTATGGTGATCTAACATAACATAGCATCACGCCTGTATTCCCCGAAGGATTAGGCAGAGGTGTACACAGTGTACACCCACATTTCATCAAAGCTGTTATTAAGTCCCATGTCCAATAGGTGGTGAGCATATTGCCATCTACCGGGCACAATTTCAAGCTTCGGGCTGCTACTGAGAATTTACTTACAGAAAAACTCAATAACACCTAACCCGACCCGGGAACCGAACGCAGGACCTCATGCTCAACAGTCGCGCTTGGGACCACTGGACCAACGAGGCAGGCATGGTGATCTGGCAAAAGTATATTATCACTAATCACCATGGCCGTAGATACGATTCCGGGGATCCCGGTAAAGGATAGCGGAGGATCGTAGAGGTTTTTAGTAAGTATATAATATATATATATAGTATAATAATACATAAAAATCTTTCAAACGAATCAACGCATGCGTAGCGGACTCTAATATTATAAATTGATAATTTGTGGTAAGAAAAATACGGTCGTAACCAGGATTCGAATCTGCGCCTCCCGGATAAATAGCCACACTATTTATCCTTATTGTAGTGGCGCTCTGACCACTAAGCCATCTCGACCTCACCTCACTACCGCGAATTCTTCTTCCACATTTTAAAACGTCTTTTGGTGACGTTATTGGTTTATGCTTTTATGATAATCGTATAATATCAGTGGGGTTAGCCTAGAAATTAATACCAATTCCAATATTAAATCAACGCCTTAAAACATACATACCTACATACATATGTACATACAATCACGCCTGTTTCCTATTGGGGTAGGCAGAGACTATGGATTTCCATTTGCTACGACTCTGTCACACCTCTTTTGCTCCATCTATGTTATATTACCCCTTATAACAATGTGTAATATTACAATAAATTTAGTCGTGTCGGTTCGGTCACTTGTAAGTACTGAATTGATTGCAATGACGTCGCCATAAGACGTGTTAAAATATGGAAGAAGAATTCGCGGTGGTGAGCAGAGGTCGAGATGGCTTAGTTGGTCAGAGCGCCTGGAGTATCGATCCGGGAGGCGCAGGTTCGAATCCTGTTCGCGACCGTATTCTTTTTCCATTTAATATTGTAACTTTAGAGTTCGCTAAGCATGCGTTAATGCTTTTTCAAAGACATATCTTGAATTATTAAGGTAATTGCATTCTTTACGACATTGTATTAACTGCAAAGTTAGTCGTGTCGGTTCGGTCACTTGTAAGTACTGAATTGATTGCAATGACGTCGCCATAAGACGTGTTAAAATATGGAAGAAGAATTCGCGGTGGTGAGCAGAGGTCGAGATGGCTTAGTTGGTCAGAGCGCCTGGAGTATCTATCCGGGAGGCGCAGGTTCGAATCCTGTTCGCGACCGTATTCTTTTTCCATTTAATATTGTAACTTTAGAGTTCGCTAAGCATGCGTTAATGCTTTTTCAAAGACATATCTTGAAAATAAATTTACCTAAATCACAGTTATCTCAATTTTAAAGCTTGTCGACTTATTAGTATCCTGATTAATTAATATTCTTTAAGACATTTCAGCTTTTTAAGGTACGCACTGACATAATTCCAATACCAATCGACCGGATTTATTTTCGAGCCTACTGATATTCTTATTTGAAATTGATATTAGGGAAACAAGTAAAATGTGTGTAGTGTAGATAAATATTCTAAGACATGAATTTATAAAGTTATAATATTAAATGGAAAAAGAATACGGTCGTGAGTAGGATTCGAACCTGCGCCTCCAGGATAAAAACTTTATTTAATATTATAACTTTAGAATTCGCAAAGATTGCGTTAATGCTTTTCAAAGATTTACATGAATTTATCTTTAGAAAACGTTTCGATTATTGTTTTTATGTGAAATTTTCCGTTATGGCTGATGGTTAAACATTTTCTTTAAGCAATAGAAAACTGGGATTGGAAGATTTGTTCGTTTTACAAACGCGATGCCTCAGGGCTTTTGCGGAAACGGACAATTCCGGAACCTTTACGGTCCCTCGGTCCCAGCAACTAGGCTATTAACTAAAAGCTCTTGTAAGTGAAAAAAATTTAAGCGAATATACAGGATTATTTTTATTATATACGAAACCTGAGACACGGGTCAAATATTTTTATTTGTAGAACTAATATAAAAAAAATATTAAAATGTATAATGAAAACTCACAAAGTCAGAAGCCTGATTTCTTGCCTCCTTGTCATTCCATAAATATGCTCACCGCCTTACGTTCATTGATAACGTAATACACTGAGCCGTTGTAAGTAGTGTAGTGATAACATTTTCCATCACAATTGCTGTCTTTGGACTACCTTGATAGTCAATTATAGATATTATGTACCCACCTACGTACTTTTTCTATTATATCTATTCAGATAGCGATTATGTCACCAAAAGACGGATATTAAAATGTGGATGAAGAATTCGTGTGCAGAGGTCGAGATGGCTGAGTGGTTAAAACGCCTGGAGTATTTATAAAATAGATATACGAGTATATAAAGATATTTTCAGTTTAACTTTGAGCAGAAATACTTTACGCAGGCATTGACGATAACTTTTTGTAAATAAGATTTGGTTAGATAAGATTGATTTGAAAACATTTAGGTAGGTAGAATTAATGATGAAATGATTAATTGATGACGGCGCGGTTAATTGGCGCAGTAAGTTGCTGTTAGTCTAGTCGCAAACGCGACTGCTGAGCGTCAGTTCCCGGTTTCGATTCCAAGTCGGGCAAAGTGATGGCAATGGGGTCACAATGCATGGGACCGAGGTTGATGGCATTGGGGTCACAATGTATGGGACCAAGGTTGATGGCAATGGGGTCACAGTGCATGGGACCGAGGTTGATGGCAATGGGGTCACAATGCATGGGACCAAGGTTGATGGCAATGGGGTCACAATGCATGGGACCGAGGTTGATGGCAATGGGGTCACAATACATGGGACCGACGTTGATGGCAATGGGGTCACAATACATGGGACCAACGTTGATGGCAATGGGGTCACAATGCATGGGACCAAGGTTGATGGAAATGGGGTCACAATGCATGGTACCGAGGTTGATGGCAATGGGGTCACAATGCATGGGACCGAGGTTGATGGCAATGGGGTCACAATGCATGGGACCGAGGTTGATGGCAATGGGGTCACAAACTCACAATGCATGGGCCAAGGTTGATGGCTGAAAATGTGACTTCCATCCATATGTGAATATACATGTTATGTTCTTTTCACGATATCTTGCCTCGTTTGTCTAGTAGTCGCAGACGCGACTGCTGAGCGTGAGGTTCTGGATTGGATTCCTTGGTCGGGCAAAGCGTTATTAGGTTTTTTCGGTAAAAGAAATTCTCAGTAGCAGCCCGGAGTTAGGAAGTTTATGGTGTGACACCCCCGTGTTTCGTAGAACACGTAAAGCCGTCGGTCCTGCGCTTGATCTCTCTCCGGTCATGTCGGATTACCGTCCCATCGGACCATGAGAGTGAAGGAAGAGGGAGTGCACCTGTGTTTGCGCATACACCTGTGCACAATAATATCTTCTGCGTACTTGGCTATCTCCGTGGATCCATACGAATATATGTTCTGTGCGGGAGTCGAACCAACAACACGCAGGTCAGCAGTCAATATCTCAAACTCTCTAAAATTAAGTGCTACATCTTTAGTTATTCCAAAAATAGCTTTTATACTTATCCCAGTGCTACATAAAGTTTTACTTCACTCCAATACCTAGATAGGTCGATTTTTCAGCACTACTTTAACAAGTGGGGGATCATCTGGGATGGCGGCGGGCGTCCATTAGCCCATCCTCATCGAACGCTAAATCTTCGGAGATTTCGGTCCGTGGTAACTGATTCCTCGCCTTTAAATAAAGTAGTTCTACGTAATGAATAGATTTTTATGTGGGAATTGATTAGAACTTTTAGGCATAACATAACATTTTTATTCATTTATAGCATTACGCCTCTATTCCAGAGGGTAGGCAGAGGTGTACACAGTTTTACACCCACATTTGTTATTAAATCCCATATAATAGGTGGTGAGCCTATTGCCATCAACCAGGCGCAATTCCAAACACCGGGCTGCTACTGACAATTTCCCAACAGGAAAACCCCCAATAACACTTTTGGTGCGACTTGGGAATCGAACCCGAGACCTCATGTTCAGTAGTCGCGCGTGGGACCACTAGACCAACGAAGCAGTATTAGAATTTTGGTCAGATCGCCAGGTGTTAAGGCGCACCTCTACACCCACACAGTCAAAACGTTCCAGAAGATTCTACGCCTGCGCGCGTTCGTTGACGCGCCCGCGCCCCCTCGGCCATTCCGCTACCGACCGCTACGGCGACGACACGTTGTAACGCGTTCAATATTATAGTATTTTTTCTGTATATTTTAGCATTGATTTCCATTACAAGTATATTCTTACATTCAGAGTTTAATTTGGAAATCACAACCATCAAGCATAAACATAATTTGGCGACCGTGACAGGACAAGACTGTGCGGAAAGCACAGCAACATAATACCTATCAACGACGCGGACGAGCGGTCAGCGGCGGACATTTTGTAGAAGGATTTTTTTTGAATCAAGGGCGTCGCAGCAAGCGGACTTTTTCTCAAAAGGGAAGTGCTCGTTCCTTAATTATCCGTATCCTGCATACCAGCAACCTAATTACCTATTTCACTGTATATTATAGCTCTTGGTCTGTGTGCGCATGTTGGGAGTTCAATAGCTAACCATGTGGTATTACAATAACGTAATTGTGTCTAAATTCACTGTAATCTTTTCTCCAACAACTATTAATTGGGTTGTAATAATTTTAAACTTATATTGGAATAACGAAAACCTAATATTATAAATTTTCTACTGTGTATACCACGTTGTTTTATCCTCTTTTCATTTCAAAAATTCAAATAGTGTTTGCATTAGCTTGGGGTATTCACGATCTACGTTTAGCATTATAGCCTCCTGCACGTTTGCTTTGCGAGAAAGTTCACGCATTTTGCCGATCATTTTCAGATACAAGAAACACCTCGTGGCGAAATACTAGTAGACACCTATCGGGCTACACGTGCGCAAATAATCGTAGTCAAATAATGAGTAACGACGGAGCCGTGTGATATTGCCGTTCTACAGCTGGTTCATAGGTTTGAGAGGACAGCAGGTATTTATAATTTCTATTCTACTATCTGATTTGAGTGTAACCTTATTCTCTGCGGGATGTCTGACACTGAGTTGAAAGAACTGAGGAGTAAGAGGGCATCTATTAAAGGCAGATTAACTAATTTTAAAAACTATTTAGTAGAATTTGATAGTTATAAAGAAATTTCCAAACAAAAATTTTATGAGTTGAAAGTAAGATTAAGTAAAATTGAAGTGTTATTCAATGAGTATGATACACTTCAATCTGAAATAGAAATAAAGGAAAACAAGAATGAAATTTCAAGTGATGGAACCGATGTTCCTATAAAAGGTTCAGACCGGGATAGTACTGAAAGTATATTTTATTTTGTGATAAGTTCTGCTCAAGAGTTAATTGAAATGCATGAGAGTAAGTTTATTACAAGTAGTAATCCAGTGGAAAGTATAAAGTCACAAGTACAAGTAGCATCAACTCAGTGTTGTGGTGTAAATAGTTTAGCCGTCAAATTGCCCACAATCAAACTGCCATCCTTTGATGGAGATTACAATAAATGGCTTGAGTTTCGTGACACATTCCAATCATTAATTCATAATAATGCGAGTCTTAATGATATAAACAAATTTCAGTATTTGAAAGGGTCGGTGACTGGTCAAGCTGCGGCAGTCATAGAATCACTTGAGATTTCTTCAAATAATTATGCAGTTGCTTGGAAATTAATCAGTGATCGCTACAACAACAAACGTCAATTAATTCATAATCATTTGAAACTATTATTTAGTGTACCTACTGTTAGGGAATCTGAAAAGTCTCTAAGGGCTTTAGTTGATCATATTTTAAAACACATTAGAGCTTTGAACAGCTTAGATGAAAGCACAAATAACTGGGACACTTTGATTATCTTTATGTTTAGCCAAAAATTGGATAATATTACTAGTACCAAATGGGAAGAACATAGAAATGGTTTAACGGCCAGTCCCACACTTGATGATTTCTTTGAATTCTTAAGAAGTAGGGCTAACATTTTGGAGATGGTTTGCTCAAGTAGCAGTGACAAACATAGTAAAGCAAATGAAAAACCACATAAGTCGATTGAGAAACAACAAAAAACTTTTGTGGCTGCTGCCTGTGAAAACAATCAAACCAAACCAAAGTCTCGCTTGTGCCTGATTTGTGATGGTGAGCATTTGATTTATTATTGTGAGAAATTTAATAGCATGTCACCTGAGGATAGGAATTCAGAAATTTCAAAATTAAGAGTATGTATCAACTGCTTACGAGGTGGACATTTTGCTCATCAATGCAATTCAAGTCCTTGTAAGATATGCAAACGAAAGCATAATTCACTACTGCATAGGTACAATAAGCCTGCATCCAAGGTTGTCAAAGATGAACCTAGTACTAATAGCATCTGTAACCCAATTGCACTGTCATCCTGTATAGATTCAAATCAAGTTTTACTATCCACTGCGAGAGTGAAATTAAATTACAATAACCAATGTCATGAAGTGAAATGCCTGCTGGATTGTGGCAGTCAGTCATCATTCATAACAGAATCACTGAAAAGAAAACTAGGAATTGAGAGTCAACCTGTAAATTCAATATCTGTAACTGGAATAAATAACATGTCATTCTCTGCATTAGAGTGCTGCAATTTTAACATTCAATCATGCTATAATAGATACTGTATAAATGTGAAGGCATGTATTATTCCACAAATAACTAGTAACTTACCTAGTTCTAAAGTTGATATCCAATCACTCCACATTCCGGAACATGTTAACCTTGCAGATCCTATTTTCTATGAGCCATCAAAAATTGAACTGTTATTAGGGGCTGACATTTTTTGGGATGTGATATGTGCATCTGATCAGATTAAATTGGGGAAGCATAAACCTGTATTACAAAATTCCCAATTTGGTTGGTTAGTTGTGGGGCCCATCATGTGTCCTAATAATGCTGTACATAACAATATACATTGCAATTTCAGTCAAGCAATAAGAACTCAGCTAAGACGGTTTTGGGAGCTGGAGGAGCTGCCGGACAAACCAAAGCTTACCATGGAGGAGCAAGCTTGTGAGGATCATTTCGTGAAACACACATGCCGCATGGAGGATGGTCGATTTTGTGTCATGTTGCCTTTGAGAGACAAACCTGAGTTGTTAGGTAATTCATATCACAGAGCAAAGCATTCGTTAGTGTCACTTGAGAAAAGATTCAGAAGGCAGCCTGATATAAAATCGCAGTATGTTAATTTTATTAATGAATATGCAGAACTGGGTCATTTGACTGAAGTAGAGCAACCTAAATTTGTTAATTTATTGCCACATCACCCGGTTCTTAAGGAACAGAGTGAGACGACAAAGTGTCGTGTAGTTTTCAATGCATCTGCAAAAACTGATTCAGGTCTCTCTTTAAATGATTTGCTAATGGTAGGGCCCACTGTACAGGACGACGTCTTCTCTATATTAATCAGATTTAGACAACATGCATACATATTCACAGGTGATATAGAGAAGATGTACCGTCAAATTTTGGTGAATGAATCTCAAAGATACTTACAAACAATTTTGTGGCGTGAGGATGAAGGACAGCCGATGAAGTACTTGCAACTGAATACTGTAACATATGGTACATCATCGGCACCCTTTCTCAGCACTCGATGTATGGTAGAGTTGAGTCGAGAGTGTCGGGATCCGTTGATGAAGGAAATTATGTTACACGACTGGTATGTAGATGACATTTTAACAGGGTGTGGTGATGAGTCATTACTTTTCAACATTTATCAACGAATTCTAGAGAAACTCGAGTCGGCTTGCCTTAACCTTAGAAAGGTTAAAAGTAATTCAAGCCAGTTTTTAAATTGTGTCTTAAACAATCATAGTTCTAATCAAGATAATTATAAAATATTGTCATCTCAAAGCCAAGCATTAGGTTTAGAGTGGAATCCTAATACTGACAACATTTTGATAGTATCTTCCAAAATCCCAGACTGTAATGAAGATGTGCCATTTACTAAGCGTTCCATTCTATCACTTACTTCTAGTTTTTTTGATCCTTTAGGTCTATTTAGCTGTTGTATTATCTCATGTAAAATCATTTTACAAATGTTATGGTCACAAAAACTGGGTTGGGATGATGAAGTTCCTAATGATATTCAAAAATTGTGGAAAAAATTCACTGACAATGTTCATTATTTACAAACTGTTATGATACCTCGTCATGCATGTTGTAGTAATCCTGTAAAAATAGAAATGCATTCCTTTTCCGATGCTAGTGTTAAAGCCTATTCTGGTTGTGTGTATGTTAGATCAACTGATGCTGTAGGTAACTGTACTGTGAGACTATTGTGTGCCAAGGCAAAGGTGGCGCCACTAAAGACTACTACCATACCCAGACTAGAGCTTTGTGGTGCTCTTTTAGTTGCTCGAGTGTGTGAAAAGGCTTCCAAATCTCTGCGATGTGATATTTCTAGTAAAACTTTCTGGTCTGATTCAAAAATAGTACTGGGCTGGTTGTGTACACCTTCGCAGAAGTTGCAAGTTTTTGTGGCACATCGAGTAGCATCTATAAACGATATATGCACTAACTGTAAATGGCTGTATGTCCCTACTTCACAAAACCCCGCCGATATAGCATCACGTGGCGTTTACCCTGATGAATTACAGTCACTGTCCTTATGGTGGGAGGGACCTACATTCATAAGAATGGGGGAAGAGCATTGGCCAAACCAAGGTTCTAACATGGGGTATGCAACATTACCTGAAATAAAGTCTAATGCAACTCATGTAAATATGTCACACTTAGATAAACCTGTTATTGACATAAATAAGTATTCCGATTATTTAAAATTGCTTCGTATTATTGCATACGTCATTAGATTCCTTAATAATGTTAAGATTAAAGATAATATTAATCGTAGTAAACAAAGCTTAACGGTGCAAGAATTGTCTTCAGCACAAGTAAAATTAGTTTACCTCTCTCAACATGAAAGTTTTCCTAATTATGACAAGCAATGTAAATCTGTACCACTGTTGAGTTTAACGCCGTTTCTTGATGAACAAGGGTTAATAAGAGTTGGAGGCAGATTGGAAAATTCAAGTTTTGATTATGACAAAAGGCATCCAATGATTATTGATTCTCACCATCCGTTTACAAAGCTGTTGTTCAACTATTATCACATTAAGTATATGCATGCTGGCCCGCAGTTACTCCTTTCACTCATTCGTGAGAAATATTGGCCTATTAATGGCAGAGTGTTAGCTAGAAAGATATACAGAAGTTGTATATTATGTACTCGCGCGAAAGGCGTAGTTGCCAATCAAATAATGGGTAACTTACCACATGCTAGACTAAGTCCAGGATATCCGTTTGAAATTACAGGCACTGATTTCGCTGGGCCGTTTTTTATCAATAATAAGAAAGGTCGTGGTTCTAGATTAATTAAGTGTTATTTATGTGTATTTGTGTGCTTCAAGGTGAAAGCTGTGCATTTAGAACTAGTAGGTGATATGAGCACAGAAGCTTTTATCTTGGCCTTTCGTCGTTTTATTAGTAGAAGGGGCAAGCCCCGCGAACTATGGTGTGATAATGGGTCCAATTTTGTAGGTGCTAGTCGCGAAATTGGAGTTTTCCTTAAGAATAATTTTAACTCAGTGTCAGAGCCTTTTGTAGAGGAAGGAATTAAGTTTAAATTCTTACCTGCATAC
This sequence comes from Xylocampa areola, assembly GCA_935421205.1. Taxonomy (NCBI): domain Eukaryota; kingdom Metazoa; phylum Arthropoda; class Insecta; order Lepidoptera; family Noctuidae; genus Xylocampa; species Xylocampa areola. The sequence continues at coordinate 2,700,296 of OW285216.1, forward strand.
TCTCCAAACTTCGGGGGTCTTCATGAGGCAGCTGTAAAGTCGGCAAAATATCATATGAAAAGGGTCTTGGGTGATTCACACCTAACTTATGAGGAACTCTCAACTTTGTTCGCACAAATTGAGGCTATACTCAACTCACGGCCCCTTTCTCCTTTATCTTCCCACCCTCACGACCTGTCTCCTCTTACCCCAGGGCACTTCCTCATCGGGCGAACGATGACATCGCTGCCAGCACCAGATCTGCAAGACGTCAATTCAAACCGCCTGCACAGATACGCAAGGGTTGAGCAAGCAAGACAGCACTTCTGGTCGCGTTGGAGCCGCGAGTACGTCAGCGAGCTGCAGCAACGCACTAAATGGCACAAGCGCCAGCCCAACCTGGAACCCGGACAACTGGTGCTTGTAAAGCAAGAGAGCACCCCGCCCCTGAAATGGCCACTCGGCCGTATTGACGCCGTTTATCCAGGTTCTGACGGTGCCTGCAGAGTAGCAGACATCAAAACAAGCAAAGGAATCATCCGTAGAGCAATCAACCGCATTTGTCCCTTATTGAATACTTGAAAGGGAGCTTTCAAGGCCCGGGAGATTGTTAAGGCGCACCTCTACACCCACACAGTCAAAACGTTCCAGAAGATTCTACGCCTGCGCGCGTTCGTTGACGCGCCCGCGCCCCCTCGGCCATTCCGCTACCGACCGCTACGGCGACGACACGTTGTAACGCGTTCAATATTATAGTAATTTTTCTGTATATTTTAGCATTGATTTCCATTACAAGTATATTCTTACATTCAGAGTTTAATTTGGAAATCACAACCATCAAGCATAAACACCAGGAGTATTTATCCGGGTGGCGCAGGTTCGAATCGTGCTCACGACCGTATTTTACTTTAAACAAAAAAATATAATTTTATAGTTCGCTACGCATGCGTTTGAAAGATTTTACAGTAATTAACTGTTGGCTCCAAATGTACTGTACGGGAAAGAATCCACGGCCCTAAGCTCCTCGAGCCAATCTGCCTGTCTGATCTAGTGTCTACACCTACCAGTCCATGTCAGCGCCCTCCAAACGCTCATAAAACGCATCCCGAGATTTAATTTTAGATTTCTTTTATGAGGAGGTTAGTGAATGGAGCGCTTTACAACTCACTGCAAAGGGTTAATTAACAGAGTTCTTACGATTACAAACCGTCAAAAACTTTATTAAAAATCCTACATTACTATCAACTGCTTCGATGGTCTAGTGGTCCCAAGCGCGACTACTGAACAGGAGGTCTAAGGTTCGATTCCCAGTTCGGGCCAAAAGTGTTATTGGGGGTTTTGCCTGTTGGGAAATTATCAGTAGCCCAGAGTTTGGAATTGTGTCCGGTTGATGGCAATATGCTCACCACCTATTACATGGGGACTTAATAAAAGCATTGGTGAAATGTGAGTGTACAACTGTGTACACCTCTGCCTATCCCTTCGGGGAATACAGGCGTGATGCTATGTTATGTTACAATGATAATATAACTGTGCATATCTGAAGTTGTACCCTGGTACACCGAGCGGTACTCAATTTTACGATTAATAATAGTACACCTCTGTCAGAGCCTTCAGGGAACACAGGCGTGATGCTATGTTGTGTAGTAAAGTAGTCGATATATAACTGTGTATGTTTGAAGTTAGGCTTTCCAAACGGCCGCGATGGTACAGTTGTGTAGAAAAGTGTTAATGTGTTAAAATATGTAAATTTTTTAGGAAAAACCACGAAACATTTTTGGCATTGACTGTTATAGGCCCCCGAGCGAGCGAGAAGATGTATTGACGTTATGTAGAGGAGTAAGTGACATAGCACGCTGTTAATGCGCCCTGCCGATTTAGAGCCGATTTCACCGCTGACATTAAAAACCGGGTTTAACAGAACTTAGTTCTACGTAATCCAGTTCAAACGTTGATTTTGATATCAGTGATTTTACCAGCTACATTTTGATCGCGTACACAAAAACGAATTTCTAATACGCACATGACTCGAAAAGTCAGAGGCCATTGATTCGAACTTGCGACCTTTTACTTGCCAGTACATCGGTCATACCACTAGGCTTAGTATCCCTATTCTTTAATTATTTTAAGACATTTTTGTATTTATAAGTACGAAGTTGACATATTTCCAATGCCAATTGAGCGGATTTATTTTCAAGAGTAACCCTACTGGTGTTGATATTTACATAGAGCTATGTTACTTAAGATGCGGAAGAAAGCATTGAATGAGAATAAATGTAAAATTACAATAAAACAACTTTTAACCGGATTAATCGCGTGTATTTTCAAACATTGCAGCGTTCGTGGCTCATCTGCCTAGCCTTCTCCCAATTAAATTGGGGTCGGCTTCTAGTCAAACCGGATGCAGCTTAATACCAGTATTTTATATGGAGTGACTGCCTATCTGACCTCCTCAACCCAGTTACTGTAACACGATATCTCGTGGTATGACTGGTTGTCAGACTTTCAGGTCTCTGACTAACTGGTCTGTAACGGCTGTCATAGATCTTAATTTGACAACCGCGACCGACGGCTTAACGTGCTCTCCGAGGCACGGAGGGGTCTCGGTATGAAGTGATGGTCACCCATCCACAGACCGACCGTGGCGAGCGCAGCTTAACCTCGATCGATCGATCTATGCGGCTGTTACTTAGCCACGAGCCCTTTTTAGTAAAGTGAGTGAGTCTTTTTTAGTATACCTAATGTGTAGAGATAACCTTATAATATAAGAATAAATCAATTTGGCCAAATTCACTTCTCACTGCCGTCTTGCTTGAAAGAGCAGTATGCGTGACTTAGTCCAATAGAATACCTTCATTCCAGAATCAAACATCCTTCTATTGCATTTCAAACCTGCAATTCTAAATAATCTGTCTCAATAATCATAGATTCAAAGCCACTCATAGCTCTATTCATCATTTAATATTCAAATACCAGCACTTTGTTGTGACAATAATATTAATTATCATGTAATATATATATAAGGTCCTAATTTATTAGGTAATTTACTTTGAAAGAGTCAATATATAAGTCAAATACATTCAAATAAGTTCATAATAAAGATTATTATTTTGGGGTATTTAACATTTTTTCTTAGCCTTTTGGCTAGTTATAACTACATCTACGAGCCTAAGCTAAGTAAATGTAGCGTGTGGTGTCATTTATGTTGAGGGTGTGTTGTGTTTAAATATTAATTTTCTTCTATTTGCATGAACTTTCTTACTATTCGGCAGGTGTTTAGAATGGCCGCTTTTTGTAAAGATATATAGGTCGTTTCCTTCAGATCTATTTGTTTAAGACTATGCAGGAGATGATTTGGTATAACACCGGTGGTAGAGAGGACTATAGGGATTATATAAACTTTTTCTTGTCTCCATATTCTTGCTACTTCTTCTTTCAGCTCAGCGTATTTACTAATTTTTTCGCTTATTGTTTTCTGTATATTATGTGTATTGGGGACTGCAATGTCTATTAGGTAAGTGATTTTATTTATTTTATCTTGTAGTGTTATATCCGGTCTGTTATAATGAATGGTCCTGTCTGTGAGTATAGCGCGATCGTAGTAGAGTTTGTGGGTGGAATTTTCTAGGACAGTTTGTGGTGTGTATTTATAGTAAGGAGTGTTTGTGTTCTGTATGAGTCTATGTTTGAGTGCCAGTTTTTGGTGAATGATGTTTGCAACTTGATTGTGTCTGTGTGTGTAGTCGGTCTGTGTGAGAGTTGTGCATGCTCCTGTTATGTGTTGGATGGTCTCTGACTGAGTGTGACATTTTCGGCATTTATCGTTTGTTATAGTAGGGTCTTTGATTATATATTTTCTGTAGTTTTTTGTATTGATTATCTGGTCTTGTATTGCTATCATGAATCCTTCGGTTTCCGGGAACAAATTACCTATTTTAAGCCACTTGTTTGATGCCAAAGTATTTATATGTGCTTGTTCTAAGTCATGAGGGTGTCTGCCATGTAGTACTTTCTTCTTCCAATCTTCAATTTTCTGTTTCTGTGGATCATCGGTGCTTTGTACAGTTTGTATATTTGTTTCTTCGCTTAGATTTAGAGGAGTGTAATTATGATCATGTTGTGTGATAGCTTTATGTATGCGACTAGTGTGAGATTTTGTGTGAAAAAATGATTTTAGCCTACTTATTTGCTTCTGCCATAAATTGTAGATGTCTATTAGGCCTCTCCCTCCATTTTGTCTTTTAATTGTCAGTCTTTCTATTGCTGATTTAGGGTGTAAGTTGTTATGTTTGGTAAGTGTAGTGCGTGTAATTCGTTCTAATTGCTCAATGTCTGTTTTTGTCCACTTTATTACTCCGAATGAATATGTTAATATTGGAATAGCGTACGTATTTAAAGCTTTAATGAGATGTTTTCCAGCAAGTTGAGTTCTGCAAACTGCATTTATTCTTCTCTTGAACTCTGTAGTTAGTGTTTCTTTGATCCTTGGGTGATCTAGTCCTTTCAGTTGCGAGTATCCTAAATATTTATAAAGATCTGTTGGTTCCATTGCTGTTATGGTATCTCTATTGCTTACTGTATAATCCCCGGGTTTTACTTTGCCTCGTATAATATGTAGCGTTTTACATTTATCTAGACCAAATTGCATGTTTATGTCTTTACTGAACTCTGTTGTTGTATCTAATAGTTTTTTCATGTCCTTTTCTGTTTTTGCGTATAATTTAATGTCATCCATATATATTAGGTGTGTGAAATAATAGTTTCTTCTGCAGCTTGCTTAAAGCAATATCCTACCTGACAACGATGCAATAGGTGTGATAAGGGATTTAGGGCGAGGCAGAACCATAGGGGGCTCAATGAATCACCCTGGTAGATACCTTTTTTAATGGAAATTTGTCTGGTCATAACATTGTTGACACGGTTATTTAAGTGTAGTGTGGTTTTCCAATGTGGCATTATGCAGCGTAAGAAGTCTATTAATTTTGGGTTTATTTTATATATTTCTAATATTTTTAATAACCAGGAATGTGGAATACTGTCAAAAGCTTTTTTGTAGTCTATATAGGTGCAATGAAGGTTTCTGTTTTTCGAGGTTGCATGTTTATGGATAGTGGAATCTATTACTAACTGTTCCTTGCATCCCATGTGGCCTCGCCTGCATCCCTTCTGTTCCTCGGCTATTATGTTGTTGAGTTCGATGTGTGAGGTGATTTTTCTTGTGATTGATGATGTTAAGATTTTGTATATTGTGGGTAGGCATGTAATAGGTCTGTACTGAGAAGGTTGTGTTGTGTGTTTTGTTTTGGGCAGCATGTAGGTTATTCCTGTAGCAATAAATTCAGGTATGTTCTGTTGACCTAATATGATGTTGGTTAGGTTTTTAGCTATGGATTTGTGTAGTGAGAATAACTTTTTATACCAGTAATTGTGAATTTTATCTATCCCGGGTGATTTCCAATTATATAATCTAGCTGTAATGTTTGTTATGTCGGATTCTGTTATGCTTTCAAATTCCATTTCGTCTATTGTATCCCACTTCGTTGCTTCTTCGGTAATCCAAGATGAGTATTCGTTATGATGTACTTGCTCTTCCCATATACCAGACCAAAATGTTTCAAGTTGTTCTTTTGTTGGTACCTCTAAGTTTTCTTCGTTTGGAGTTTCATGAGGCTTCTGTAAATTCCTATAAAATATTTTTTCGTTTGTAGTAAAGATGGTGTTATTATTTCTCCGCTGTTGAGCCTTTTTATATCTTCTGAGCCTATGAACCTTGAGTGCTAGTTTCTGTTTTAATGTATCTAAAAATTCTTCAGGTTTTCTATTATTATTTTCATGTCTTGTGTGTGTAATTGTGTTCCTAAATATTGCTTCGACTCGCTTTACCACTTTATTAGACCTATTGTTGTTGATGTATTGCGTCAGTCTACCCACGTCCGCTCTAAGTTTTTCTATATCTTTCTCGAGCCTCTCTTGCCATGGCGGTTTGTTATTTTGTCTGATTCTTGTGTTTCTGGTATACTCTGTGATTTTATAGTTGAGTTCCTCAGATATAACTACCGCTGTGCAATATATTAAGGTGTGTAAGTCCATTAATTGTGTGTCTTCTGAAATGTACTGCTTTAATATGTTTTGGTTAAATAAATGAACGAGATGAGCGAGTCTAGGACTATATTTAAGTTTGGGTAGACTAGGACGAGCTGCTGGGTCCATTCCTGAGTAAAGTGTAAGAGTAGTTCTAAATTTTTCATTAATTTCTTGAACAAAGCCTTCTGTTATTGGGTTTTGTTCAACTAAAGTCTCAATATCATTTTCTAGCATTAATGTTATAGATTCGGTCTGCGTAGATGTGTGAGATGTTTGTGTATTTTGTGTAAAAAGTAGTGATTGTGTGAGTGGTTGTGATTGATATTGTGTGTTTGCTTGCGGTCGTAAATTATTCTCAGGTAGGTTGTGTATAGTTGGAGTAGAATTAGTATCTATATTAGTATTATTTTGTAGTTGTCTTCGTACTTCTTCTTTTAGTTGGTCGAGTACTTCTTGAGACAACATTTGTTTCCTTTCTATAGCTCTTCTCTGGTCTGAAATTCTCTGTTCTGTTATCCTTACATCCGGATATCGTTGTGTAAAAAGTTCATGCAATTTTTGTCTGTATGTAGTCATGTCTGTCTCTAAGTTAGTGATGTAATAGTATGTTCGCATGATAAATATGTTTACTTCTTTGCTCCAACTCATGCGAACTCTCGGTTTTCCAGCCTTGGTGGACGCGGGCAGGAAGGCATTTACCTCCCGCGCAGCATTCAAGGTGGGAACTATTGGCTCTATATTTATACTAGAAGTGGAAGGAGATGAGGGTATGGAGGGTGTATAAGAGATAGTGCTAGGACTATATGGTTCTACTGGGCTATTAATCCTGTCTGTCAGTCTGTCAATATCGTCGGTGATTTCGGCTGTAGCAACTTGATCGGTGGGAGCCCGCCTGCTCAACTCCTCACCACTGACGGTTCGCATGCTGAGACACCCAGCGTCAGCTCCAGGTGTGCCCCGGCGATCGCCCCCGGGCAGCGGTCCTATACGTTTCTTTTTAGATCGGGTCTCCATATTGAATGGGTTACCAGAGCCCCGTTAGCCACGCCAGTAATTTCTCTATCGTGTGTCCGCCCCCCACGTGATTAGATGGTCAATCAGGACGTGTGGTTGGATTTATAGGGGGCAGATTATTATTATTATTATTATTATTATTATTCACTTAAGCTAAGAATCAAATGGATATAACATTTTTTTGTATTTAACATAGTACTAGCAAGACTTTCATGAATCCGTATAACTTACACATTGACCCCTTAAAAGGAAATTACCTAATAAGTTAGGACCTTATATAGTAATGTATTCGTTATTATGATTGTTTCAATACAAGATATGTCTTTGAAAAAGCATTAACGCATGCTTAGCGAACTCTAAAGTTACAATATTAAATGGAAAAAGAATACGGTCGCGAACAGGATTCGAACCTGCGCCTCCCGGATAGATACTCCAGGCGCTCTGACCAACTAAGCCATCTCGACCTCTGCTCACCACCGCGAATTCTTCTTCCATATTTTAACACGTCTAATGGCGACGTCATTGCAATCAATTCAGTACTTGCAAGTGACCGAACCGACACGACTAACTTTGCAGTTAATACAATGTCGTAAAGAATGCAATTACCTTAATAATTCAAGATATGTCTTTGAAAAAGCATTAACGCATGCTTAGCGAACTCTAAAGTTACAATATTAAATGGACAAAGAATACGGTCGCGAACAGGATTCGAACCTGCGCCTCCCGGATAGATACTCCAGGCGCTCTGACCAACTAAGCCATTTCGACCTCTGCTCACCACCGCGAATTCTTCTTCCATATTTTAACACGTCTAATGGCGACGAATAAATTAAATGTATTGTTTCAATACATTTAATTTATTCTGAGGGGTGCGTTTTGAAATGAAACTAATAAAGGGTTATCAACCTATATAATAACACACACACCACCAGATACCCTCACACACATCACCACACATCGCATACTTTACTCCATAGTTTTTAATTTCATTCTGTTTTCTTTATTTTTAATGATCTCAATACTATGTAGAAATACAGTAAGAAACGAGACAAGCCCACAACAAGTATAATACTACCAGCATGTGTATTCTCAACTGTCGGAAGTTTCGTTATCGAAAAATCATCAGTCATCCAATAAGTGTCGGTTTAATTGTGTGTGTATGTATATTTTTAATCCAGTATTCTTCACACCGACTTCAAAAGGGGTAACCCCTTTTATATTAGCGAAATTTCAGATTAAACCCGAGGCTCTAAGAATGAGTTGTTGCCATTGTCAAAGGGCGGCAAATTCCTATGCCTATGTTCGGATAGTTATGCACGGTTTGTTTTTAATCACGCACTTCACACAGGCGAGTCTGCTTTTTATTTCCATTAAACAAAAATATGTCTTTTTGGTAATGTTTCTATTTAATTGATTCGAGTTCAGTTTCAGCGGGTTAGCCACTACTACAGACCAACCGCTTGTATCTTACCTTATAAGCTTCTATCAATTTAGCTCAGCCTGTATTTCCCCGAAATTCGCCACAATTACTCTTGAACATAAACTGTCTAATTATTACGTAAACTGAAGCCTCGAAGTTACCGTGTAACTAAGGCAATACTAAGTTAATCAAATTACAGACATAGTTACGAACATAGTATGTTGTTTAAACGAGGGTAGGTATTTGAAAAAATAACTCTGATTCCACAGGAACTTTATTAAGGAATATCTAACAGGTTAATCAGGCTTAATTAATTGAACGCTTCAACTGCGAAATAATATTATAAATTTATAAAATAATTATATAAATAAAGATAAGTTTTTGAAAAGCATGAACGCATGCTTAGCGAACTCTGAAGTTATTATATTAAATGGAAAAAGAATACGGTCGCGAACAGGATTCGAACGTGCGCCTCCCGGATAAATACTCCAGGCGCTCTGACCACTAAGCCATCTCGACCTCTGCTCACCACCGCGAATTCTTCATCCATATTTTAACACGTCTTTTGGCGACGTCATTGCTATCTATTCAGTCCCTACCCGACTACGCTCAATATTGTGGAAATAGCTAGATATTGTATTTATATGCATCCATTATTTAACTATTATTCATTTCACTTATCTTCTTGCTTATGTTTGGGTTTGGGTTTCGTCCCCAGTAAAGCAGCCACTCTTATCACCACAAGACTAAGGAGAACTCTTTTTAAGAGTAGACTCTTAACGAAATAGAATGTCATCAATTATGGTTGGAATGATACAGACAGCCAAACATTTGATTTAAAAAGCTCGTTTTTTTTAATTTCCTCTGTATCGTAGCTTTGCAGACATAGATCCCGAATTTAAGATTATCTATTATAGACCTTAAAGACAAATACTAACTTGTTCCGTGACGGAATTGACCCACAATGTAGTTGACGCGCAGATCTCACGACCACAACACAGCGCCAAAGGTTGTAATTTTTTTTCTGATATTTTTTTACAGAACCCTAGAAATCTAGGCCTAAAACATCGCAACCTCGATTCGTATCCTTATTTTTATCGTCGCTTCGACCTCAAGATATTTTGAGAACGAAAACAAGAATACGAATTAAGGGCTGGAACTTCAAAATGACCGACTTCCAAAGTCCTCGACGTCTTTTGTTATTTTATTGGTCGATGTTGAAATGGCTTCGCAATAAAAAGTCCTTTAGTTTTTTATCGGCTTTAGTGTTTTCAAACAATGGCCATTATATATGAGAGAATATTTCAAAATGGCGGCGTGTTGAGTTTTTAAATAATACAGCAGTTATTTTATGTTTTTGTTGAAGGATAAAAATATTATTGACGCTCGTCAGTTTGAGGTGTAAAAGTAAATTGAAACGGCAAAAGCTCACGATATGTACTCATTTATATCATTTATTACAAACGTAGAGATCTGGTCCATTCTTATGCCTCCCTTCAGTGTCTCAGAGAGCCCGACAGCCGTTAACGATAGACAAAGCTGAATGTCGGACAAGCAGACTATGGATATTTGCCCAGGATTCAGCTATAGTGGCCAAATGGCAGATATTTTAAGTAACATTGACAATTGACGATTGTAATATTGACATTGTACTGCATCAAATGACACTGGAAGCTGACCAGGAGATGCTATAAGAAAGCTGCCAGACGTCGTTTTTGGTGTAACTCAGTTAATCAATATTTACGTGCCTGTTCCCGATAATCTTCATAGGAATTTCGGGAGTCACATTTGTATTTGCCCCAGGGCAGGTCATGGTCCGCGAAAACTGTCGACGGCGTAGGTTGACTGCGGCCAGCTTGATCAAATTCTTATAGAGGTTCTTAAAACCAAGGCTTATAAATTTTCTCCCCTCAATATCTTATATTCAAGAAATAGAGACCATGCAATTAAACCTAATATAAACAGTTTATTTATTTAAAACTTTATATAAAACTATCCACCTTTGCCCAATTAAGTACCTACGTTAGAGTCGGCTTCCAGGCTAACCGGATGCCAAACATACCAGTAAAATACTGGTACATGGAGCGACTGCCTATCTGGTCAGATAGGCAACCTAGTTACTGGATAACACGATACCTCGTGGTATTACAAATCATCCAGATGATAAGTTTAAGGTAGTTATCAAACGCATTTTAATATCTAAAGCGTATTATAGCAACAGACACATTGAAGATAGGGTAGATGTTTGGCGCACGATCCCCTCCTGCACACAGCGACCCACTGGTACCGTCTAATTTATTGCATGAATGGATGGTAACCTGAACAGATTACTTTTGTAATTACTGTTTTTATTATAACTTATTTTGACAACCAGATATATATATCAATTAATGTTCACCGGTTACTACTCACGTGCATTTTTCGGGATTGCCCGACTAGTTTCGAATTCGAACGGAGCCCTTAGTCATGAGCTGAACCCGCGGCGATGTCGCGAGTCAAACTACAGATATATATAATTATATATACCTATATATATTTGATTTTTCTTCTTGATATCTATGTAAATCTTACATAATCATATGACAATTATTCTAATCTAGTACCTTCTGCTACTAGTTCAAATTTGCGAAAAATTTGGTTTGCTGTATTGTTATTTGACTTAAATGTCTCTTTTTTTAGAGTTATTTAATTTGTATTTGTCTTATAGCTTCACTATTGTTCTGTAAAACGTGAGCATTATGTGACCATTCATGTTAATCTAGCCTATGACCAAGGATTATGAGTTTGTCATGCTCACTAAAATCAAGACATTTTAGTGAGCATGACAAACTCATAATCCTTGGTCGTGATGATGGTGGCGTTGTGTATTGGGTCGTTGAGGTCCCTTCAAAATGGTTAAGTTTAGCGATGCTGATGCGCACGTCATACTCGTGAACGGGTGCTGTCTGTTAGGACTGGTCAGCTCGTAATAGCTTTGGTTATGATTCTGGCTATTTATTTAATTCAAATTCTGCCTTTTTTTCAACATTAACCTGCATTATTCTCACATCAATAAATTTTAATTGTAAAAACATATAATTTTAAAAGTGTCTATGGAGTTTCTTGCCGGCTCTTCTCCATAAGACCAACTTCTTGGAACAGTGCCCCTAGCTTTGACTTTTCATAAGTGCCTGTAATATGGTCTATTTGAAATAAAAAAATTGAGTTTGAGTTTAAGTCTGGTTGTACTTTCAGGTATCTGACTGCGAGTAACAGTTGTCATAGATCTTCATTTGACAATCGAGACTGACAGCATGGCGGCTTCTCGAGGTAAAATGAAGGTCGCCCATCCGTAGACCAACCGCGGCATCTTGAGCTTAAACTTGATCAATTGATCTTTTACTAGCCATGAGCCCCTTTTTATTTAAAACATTCAAAACAGAGCAAAAAATATGACTCAACTTTTCATAATTTACACTAGTTCGTTGGTACGGGCTACAGCTTAGCTTTAAGGCTTTGTCCGCTCATTGGGATTTAATTTGATCCCGTCTGTCTGTCCGTCCGTTAACTTTGTTGTGTAGCACGGCGATTATTTCAACAAAACGACATTAAAAGTTATTGTAGTTTAAAATTTCTGGCGGGATGGATTTAATACAATGCTGTTTTGACCTGCGTCGTTCGTCTAGTGGTCTCACTCTAGCACGACTGCTGAGCCTGAAATCCTGAGTTCGATTCCCAAGTCGAGGAGTGTTTTTGGGTTTTTTAAATTAAATGTCATTAGCAGCCTCTATATTAAATTTTTGTGGATGTAGTGTGGCCCTGAACAACTACACCGTTTATAATGTTTGGGTTCCGACGCACGTGGCCTACGTGTCTAGTGTCGCCTGCGCATCACTCACTATTCACTACTTCTAAGCTGACCAACACAATAAACTTACCAACCAGCTCGTACCACACGTCAGCAACTCGAATTAGTATCACCAGATGACAGGATCTATAGACATCGTTGTCAGTGAGATTTTTAACCCTTCCCCTGTCCTAATGCCTCAGTCCTTTATAACTATTGTTTTGGTCGCTGACCGTGTATACAGTAGGCCTTTTGTTGACTGCCGCGTTGGTCTAGCGGTCGCAAGCGCGGCTGCTGAGCTTAAGGTACTGGGTTCGATTCCCAGGTCGGGCAGTGTTATTGTGTTTTCCTGTTAGGAAATTCTCAGTAGCAGTCGCGCTTGGGACCACTAGACCAACGAGACAGTCTAGAAATTGATGGTTGATTAATTCTAAAAGTTTGGAACCTATAACCTTAGGGTCATTCTTCGAGTTGGATCCTGTGCGTCATTATCCTCGCTTTTAATATTTTTATGAAAATAACTTCAGAATGTTATAATTTTCATTAATATAAGTTCATGGATATACAATCAGCTTGTATTAATGACAAACAACTCGCAGAATAACCCCTTAAATTAAAGCGATTGATTCCCTTGTAAAACGCTTTTATTCTCCAAAATTGAGTTGTTTTGAAACTTCTAAGTTTCTCGCACTTTTGGTTATACTATACGATAGCTGGTACCTCATCGTCAAATGTATCAGATTGCTGTTAAGTTTAGAACACCACTGACGTCGATTGAAGACCAAACTTTTTCGTGCCATCAGCAAAGCAACGATTTTATTCCGTTGCAGAATTAGCAAAAATTGTGTGTGAGTGATAAAGAGTATATCCTTATATTCCTTTTTTGGTAAGTAGGTCTAAGTATAAAGTATGACTGCCTCTTTGGTCTAGTGGTCGCTAGCGCGGCTGAGGTCCTGGGTTTTTGGGATTCCCAGATCGGGAAAAGTGTTATTGAGTTTTTCTGTTAGGAAATTCTCAGCAGCAGCCCGGAGTCAGGAAGTTGGCGGTGTGACACCCCCGTGCTTCGGAGAGCACGTAAAGCCGTCGGTCATGCGCCTGATCTCTCTCCCCTTACGTCGGATTTCCGTCCCATCGGACTTTGAGAGTGAAGGAAGAGGGAGTGCATCTGTGTTTGCGCGTACACTTGTGCACTATAATATCTTCTGCGTACTTGGCTAATCTCCGTGGAGATAGGCCGCCGTAACTGAAATACGGTCGGAGGGAGTATTATTATGACAAAGATAACACAATAAAACGAAAAACTATGAAATATAGCTTTAATCACTTTTAATAATGTATCTATTTACATTGGCTTAAAACTATAAAAACTGGATTTCTACAGTAAACATTGTAAAAATATCGTACGTAGTACACTTTACAAATAAAATAAGTGGAATAATGCGAGACGGTAGGCAGCACACGTTTTTAACGCATCGGAAGAAAACCGCCGCGTATTTATAACGCAGCGTTTTATTCGATACGTTTTAACCTCATTTAAATACAAAGAAAATTTGTGAAACATTTGATTTGTACAAAGGGCGCATACTTTTTGATCTAGTAAGACGTTTAAAAAAAAAAAACATAATTTTACGTAGCGGAATATTGTTTTTTATTCGTAAAAACATTATTTTCAATACATTAATTACAGTACACACAACATCTTTTGTTTCTGTACACGCCCAATTTGCTAAATGCTTGAATATAAAATACTAAAGAAATACAACATTTCATGTAGATACAACTTTGTCATGTACTTGTTTAACTTAATTAAAATCAGCCTCTTACTTAAAATACTTGCTGAAAGTACATACAATACAAATATCAAACATGATTTTGTATTTAAATGTAAAACACATTATAAATTCATTAGAATTGTCACTGAAAACGTAAGCTTCGTGTGACAGAGATACTCAATACTCAATATTTATATATATATTATTAATGATACTTTTACGAGGCAAAACATTTTTAGATTTTCAAAATAGTTGCTAAAATAGGTACCATATACAAATGATAATGGTAACTCGTTAGCATCGGCGCACGCCTATCGGCGTATTTTAATTTAACTTATTCGTTACGGAGTACGCCAAACGGCACTCAGCGTATTTATTCATAACTCAGTTACTCATTTAGTCTTAAAGCTATCAGCACTAAAAAGCATTTTCAAGTAAGAGACTTGGGTATACAATTAAAAAAATAAATAGACACATAATAAATGGTATATAAAAATATGCACCAGAAACATAAGCAAATCTTAATAACATAACATGATAAAATAGCTACCCAAATAAGCTAACACATGGTTTAAAAAGATTTAGGAACTATTTCTTCGTAATTACGGGTACATGGTATATGACGTCAAACTGTAGAAAGGGGTGTATCAACGCACTAGGTTGAGAAAAAGCAACGGGCATTTTACCTTTCTACAATGCCATTGACATAAAATTATTAAGTGAGCGAGGGGGATAGCATACAGTATGAATAGCACCATCCCTCTTTAGCAGCCAAGTAGTACTTGCGTTGCGTCCTTGCTGATCAATTAATAAAAATGGCAAATAATGCCTTATTTTGACAGATGAGCAAAATCGGTTGTCTATATTCCATTGTGTTACTTGCCTAAATTGATTCAATTATTAACTCTAATCTTATTGGAACTCTATTTAGATACTATACTAGCGGCGTGGCAGCGTATAAAATGTTGATTTCGAAAAATGTCAAGCCTAAATCTCCTACACGCAGCGACTTTGATTGTCGGCGACTCGCTGGCGATACTTAGGTAGTGTGTGGACGTGAATATAAGCAGCGATTTAATGTCGCTAGCAATGCCGAAATCGCATCGCTGCAAATCTGAGAACTTATTGTTAGCCAGCAACACTCGTTGCCCCTCGTAAAGACATTACAAAAACCGAGGAAACTATCACAGACAAGATTTTATGAACAACACGCACAAGTACAATCACTTCTGCTACCAAATGAACAATAGGCCACAAAAAACTTAAAATTGCCAGCGAATCGCCGGCGATCAAAGTCGCTGCGTGTATATCCAGTTTGATAGTGTTAGGGCCCCAATAGTAACAAACCATGAAGCTATCAAACATCAGATAACGAGTGCCTCTAGTATAGTAAGACTAGAGAAAGCCAATGTCATAAAATTAAATATGATTCTGCATTTCTCACAAAATTATTTTAAATAAATGCTACTATTTCTACCAAATCTAAACCTTTAAGTCAATAGAAATGTCATATTTTTACTACCGGGAAGCATGAAGCCGGTTTGCAGGTATTCGAACACATAATAAAGCATATTGCCCACTCACCCACACATCCACTACATCTGCAATGTGCTTGTAATGTCATAATACCATAAGCACGGGAACTCAAGGTCACGCATCTTGAACACTTCTATCGACTTATTTAGATTACTGTGGTTTCAAAAAAATTCAGAAATAAAACAATTGGCGTACATTACATTCTATTGCCTGCTATAGTTTTACATCTTCCACCGATTGATATAAAATCAAATCTCACACATAATATTAGAAACCGCAGGTTTAATTTGCACCGAAAATGTCATTCAAAAGACCTGTCTATATGTTGAAAATACATACAAAAAGGGTTAGCAAATACAGCCTCAGACTAAAAACTAAAATGTTGTTAACTTAGAATATACGAAGTCAAATATTTTAGCAGAGGGTGATCGGTGAATGTCGAAATATGTTGCACATTTTATGAGAAGCTAGGAGAATGTCGCAAAAACTAAATAAATTGAACTCGTGTTTACATTGTGACCTTTTTATTTGTCGTGTCGTTGATGTGACAGATATTGGATGGCATAAAGACGTTAAATTTAAAATCAAATTTGTAAGGCGCGATAATGCAAATTTTAAACCGAAAATGCCAATAGTAGTCTCAATAGTTTTTATACCACAAAAAAATACAAAAATATACTGTTATTTACAAAGAACTCTTTGTACTTTGCAAATAACAGTAGTGTTAGTCATATTCCATTAAGATTTTTTTGGTGTTGTTTAATATTTTTTGTTTAGGTAACATCAATTACTGAACCAAAATTGTTTTTCAAACTTGGTTAAATATTAAAACGCCTGAAGTTACCTCTGCTTATGACATCGTTACTAAGATGTAAAATGCATCCTTGTCTGGTAAAGGCTTAATTAAAGGAAGTAATACAGTTACTAATACCAAAAATATGCAACATACAAAGACGCAACATAAAATTAAACAAACACAAAACGCTTATAACAAACTATTGACGTCATCAATAGAAGAAAAGCGAAAACATTTGCCTCAGTCTTCCATAACATCTATGTGATATCATTCTAGCAATGCGTGGATGCTAAAGAATGCTTTAAGGAATGTCGAATAACAGTGGAATTGTCAGTTTCAAGCAGACGATGTTGATGATTTGGAATGAGATAAGAGATCTTGCGTCGTAAAAACTTAAAAAGCATATATCAAAATTCTATTTTTACTGTAATCATAAGATGAACCTGAATACAATTATATTCAAGAAGAATAAATGTTGCACCATTTCGATGTGATATTGCCTTCTGCTTGGAACTGTACATATACCACAAAAGCGTGTCAATTTAGAGTAATCAGTCTTGAAAATTGATGAAAGAATCGTCGCTAGAATCATAATTCAGTTACCATCCGTCTTAACCAAATAGTACCACAAACAATAAATACTTAAAATCAACAGTGTACGCGACGTCCAATTGCGTTACAATGATTATATTAAAAATGGTCCATAAATTTTACGCGACAAGTAAAAAATCTAGCACAATTGTCTATTTACAGGAGCACCGCGGAAAATTAATCGTAAATACACGTCTTTCTCACTGATATCGTGACGTAGGTCTCTCCTCACTACAAGCTCATTGGCACTTTGGTAAACCTTCAGTCTAAACTACTACACTTCCGTACCATCTTCACCTTCGTCTTCAAACAGTGGTTCGTTAGGGTTTACTTCCGTACTCGGCTTTTTCTTAGGCTTCGGAGGTGGTCGCGGGGGAATCTTCCCACTCCTGCCCAAAGTCCCCGACTGGTTCATTATGGTTTCGTTCTTCTTCCCGTCGTCTTTGGATGGGGAACTCGGCTCCTCTTTGCTGTCTACCCTTGGAATTCTCCTAAGAGATCCAGTTTCAGGCTTACCTCTTCGACTCAGAGTACTACTGTCAGAAACTTGGGATTGCGCATCGCTTTTGTTATCACTGAATAACACTTTCCTAGGCTCAGGTTGTGGAGTAGAGGTGTTCTTAGCTGTCCAACTCATTCTTGGGTTCACTGGTTCCTGAGGACCGGGAGTGGAAAGCTGGTGGGACAAATGAGAGCTGATGCTGTTTCGATTTACTTGTGGCGGAACGGGTGAAGGTGCTGGCTCTTGTTCCTCTATAGGCGCGTAGTATACTGGAAACTGGTTCGGGTAGACAGTCGGAGTAGCTGGTAAAGGTCTGTTCCTCATAGGTGAAAATTGGGGTTCTAGACCTGTTTTGTTTAAAGATAATACCGAGCTGCCGTCTGCCGTGGTCCTAAGACCTAAATTATCATACAAGGGTTCTTGTGCTTCAGAGCTTGGCAGGATTTGTGTGCTTGCTGTACTCGACCAGCTGGGTACTCTAGGCCTTCTCGGGATAGTAACGTATCCCTGCCTCGGAGTGACGACGGGAGGAGTGATAGCTGTCGTAAACGGAGATTGAGAGCGGGAGTACGGTAGAGTTCTAAAAAGATTTTGGTTGGTCATGCCATATATGGGAGAATGTATTGGACTGATTGGATTGAGTTGCGGTGGTAACCTGGTGGTATCAGGCACGGTGGAAGCGTTGCTAGCGGCTGGCGAAATCTGAGCAGCTCTAGGAGGGAAAGAAAGGAGGTCTGGGGGGTAAGCACGTCCGTCAGTGCGGCTGTATTCCACGTTGAGAGCGTCGTGCGATCGTTTTGAAGGTGGATCGAAGTCTAACGAGCGTTTCTCGTCTTCGTTGTGTGCTGAAACAAATAATCAAGGTTAATTACGATGTATTTATTAGTTAGGCATCGGATAAACTATGTCAAAGATGATATAGCTGTAAAAGTAGCGATACCGAGTCCTTATGAACCCAGGCTTACAGTGATGCCCTGACTTTTGGTTAGAAATCAATATTTAGAGTTCAATTATCTCTGACCAACGGTTTATGATAATTCTTATCTATTCGTAAATGCAAACAGAGGTAGCGATTACACTGGATATACTTTATTAGTTTAAAAGCTTATCAATAAGTCCCTATATGAAACTGTTAGTAGTGACTGAGAAATTTTATTGGTAGTGCTTTGTTTCAAAAGACGACGAAGATGTTAGTTACATATAATATTAACTGGATGGCATCGAAGAAACAGTCCTTAAATTATACTAAAATGATCTTGGGTACCATATTAACAATAATAATTATCGGCTTTACTTTATACATTGAACTCTTTGATTAATGTAAGCCACTGGTCTTAAACATAACTATAGCATAACGATCTCGCCGGTATTCCCCGTAAGAGTAAGCAGAAGTGTAAACCCACATTACACCAATAGTGTAATTGAGGTCCGTGTATAATATAATTCGGGGCGCTACTGAGAATTTATTAACAAAAATACTTTGCCAACCTGATAATTGAACCCCGTAGCTCCGCGCCGCAGCCACGCTTGCGACTACTCCTAGACCAATGAGGCAGTTGCGATTTATCGTACATAAAGGGCAAGAACCTCTAATAATCTCAATTGCCTTAACTGAATTTATTTGGCAAAACAAAAAAGACTTACCAAAAACAGAATCATTGTCCAGCAATGTTTTGTTCATTTCTGACATCTCTGTCGCCCCGCTGGTGATCGATGGAGGTGCTTCGTATCTCCTCGGCGGTTTTGTCACTGGATTGACAGCAGTAATCAAGCTCTTTTCCATCTCGGGAATGACAGAACCTTCAATTAACGCTTCGCCATTAGAATTGTCTGCTTTCTTCTTATCAGAACCGCGCCTGCTGCAGCAGCAGTAGCAGAGAATCACCAGGATTATCAGCAAAATGGCTGCGGTGCAGGAGACGCCTATCAACACCGGCATCATATTGTTGTCCATACCTTTTGGGACTTTTTCGGGGGGTAAATGTGTCACTGCTAACGTAAGACTCCTTTCTTCAACACCACCAGAGTTTTTAGCGACACACAAGTACTCTCCATTGTCGGTGCTACTCACGTCAACTATAGTCAGGTTGACCCATTTGGTGTTTTCTTGTTTGTACTGGTTGATAAAGTATTTGAGTTCTCCCTGATATCGGTAAGTACCATCTATTATTTGCGCGTTTAATACCCAGTTCACTTCTGGTAAAGGGTTTCCATTTACTTGGCAGGATAGAGTGACATTCTTATCTGAAGTACCTAAAGTTGTACTAGTTGAAGGGTAAACGATGCTAGGTCTACAAGCAAAGTCACTGGAATCCAGCTCTTTCCAGAACTTTCCATGGACTTTGGGAGGCTCTGCACAAGATATAGGAGTCGTGTAGAAGTTCTTACTGATCACCCAGTTTCTAAACTTTTCAAGGTAGCAGTCGCAACGCCACGGGTTGTCGTGAACATCCAAGTTTGATAGAGAAATTAAAGCACTCAGTGTGTCTACTTTAAGATACTCTAATCTATTTCCATTGAGCCCCAGATAGTTTAATTTAGGTACGTTCATAAATGTCTTCATTCCTACTTGACGAATTCTATTGTTGCATAAATCTACTCTTTGTAGGAACGGCAAATTGTTGAAGAGACCGTCTTCTAATTTTTCTATCTTATTATCATTTAATGTTATCCATCTTATCTTTTCGGTTTCTCTAAATGTGTCAGCGTGTAATTTGTCCAAGTCATTCTTAGACAAATCAATTTCCAATATAATTGCCAGTCCACTGAAACCATTTTTATGAATTGTCTGAAGCTTACATTCCTTTAGGTAAAGTCTCTTTAAATTTATTAGACCGACATCTTGGAATGCATTTCCTGGGACTTCGTACAGTTCATTACCTGTCAGATTAAGGACTTGTATGTCTGGACTTAGGTGTTTCGGGATTTCTTTCAAGTCAGTTCGATTTATAGAACGTGAACATTCAGCGAATTTGCTGCCACTTGACCATAAGCATGTGCACGGTAAGCAGTTCTTCGTGAAGTCTGCTAAAGTTGTCGCGAAGAAGAGGGTCAGGAGCATCCAAACTTGCTTCTCCATTTTGAAATCATGTGCTTTGAACCTGTAACAAAGAAATTCATTTTAATGTTTGTATGCAATAAAAGAGTTGAGGCTAGAAATAGAAGGCGTTGGAGCACGCACGGTAGCTTTAATGGCAACATTAAGAATGCAGTTGTCGTCGTTTTATGTATCAAGGCTTGTAAACTGAACAATGTATAAAGGGCTTTGTTTGAACCCTTTGGAATGAAATTAGAGCATTGTAAATTATTAAGTAGACACATATCTAACGTTTATAACAGCTGTTGTACTCTGAAATGAATTTCGAAAAGAGTTAAGTGACAAAAGCCATAATAATATACTGCGTTGGTGTTTTAAAAATGGTTATCAAGATAAAAAGGAGTAACATTTTTTGGAAATTTAATTTTTGATGGTGGATGAGAGAACATTAGACCCGTTACAAAATTACATTTTACCCTGTTATTTTTAATGATATGTGGGAACAAGCATGTTTGGTATTCCGCATAATTATGTATACCATAAAAGATTTCGTGTTTTCGAGGGTAGGAAGGCCTGCGGCGGTATGGTACGCATTTTTCGACAAATGCCACAATTATGTTTATTACTGGGAAGTTTTACAGCCGGAAATAGGCAGTGACGTCCGATTTCTGTCAACGTTACCACCCGATCCTCGTAGAAATTCCGAAAATTGGTACGATACGAATTGGATCCACGTTCATGATACGTACTGCCCGTGAATGGAACTCCCTGCCGTCTTCTACGTTTCTTGAGAAATATAATCTAGGCATATTAAAGGCTAGAGTGAATAGATTTATTCTGGATCTACGTGTTCCATCCTCGGCCAGACCATCGTTGTCCGTGCGAATGAAGATCGTTTTTGTAGGTACTAGCTCATGGGACTTTTTAGTGTCTTAAACGACATTTCGCTTTGATTAATATTCAGATTTTTATTATGGTGTACTTTTATTATACGGCGTATTTTTGTCAAGTATGCAATTCGGTTCTTCTTCAAATGAATACACGTTAAAGGTCTGCAGAATATTGTCTCAAATTAAAGATTTAATTCATTAAGGTTCCTAAAGATTTACTTTTCTCGTTTCTCGTTAGTGTGACAATTTGAACAGCTCACAATAATTACAGACGGTGAGAGTAAGGGCGCGCATAAACTGTGAGCAATTTAGACGTAACTGCGTTCCACAGTGTGATCTGTGCCTTATGTTTGTTTGTGGCGTGTGGTACAAGTGGTGAGAAACAGCCTATTATATTCAGTTTTTTTCCGTTTTGGTACCAATAAGTTTGGGCTTGGCTTCAGCTGAAGCCAAACTTAGATCAAGTGAAGTCAAGCGGTCGTTGAGGGTTATTAAAAGACATGCATAACGCCTGTATTCCCTACAGGGTTAGGCAGGGATGTCTTTTAGTTTTTAAGTCCCATTTAATAGGATGTGAGTCTATGCCACCAGGCACACTTCCAAACTACGGGCTGCTACAAAAGAATTTCTTAGCAGAAAACCAAATAACATTGCGATTAAGAGGCAGTTTTAAAATAACAAAATGTAGGTATCTCAATTCCGTGGCTGTCGCAAATAAATTATAAGAAAGACCCTGATCTTGTAGCGTTAGCAGATCAAGACCTGCGGTTTTACTGAAGATTTCCCAATAATCTCGAACAACCCCCAATCAGGGACCTAAAAATACGACCGCCAGCTTGTTTTTTGTTTGAAGCCTGCAAATGGCTGGCCTGTGTATTATGTGTGTGTGCTTTTGCGCGCTAAGGTAGGTAGTACTGTCGCCGACTGTCGGAAATTGACGTATTTAGAGTGCGGGTACATCACGTAACGACAAGCGAAATTGTAGGACTTAGTATGCTTCACATTTTCCATGGCATATTGTATCGGTATTTTGATTAGATCCGTGATATTTGCTGATTCCTAATAAGTAACATTTTTGGTTTGAGTATATAACGAAAATAGATAATAGTAATTAATTTTAGTGTCTATTCCGTCGTCAGACAATAAACGTATTTTAAGTCCAAATATGTTTCAGCTTATAACTTGTACGACCTTATAATAACAGCACGGTAACACACCAAATGTTAAGCACCGTGAAACTGGCATCTCTTTCTTATGTCTTCATGTTATTGTCCCTCCTCCCCCCACTGTCTTACTAACGATCACGTCACGATTTATATGCGTGAAGACTCGAGGACTGACACGTTGAGTTTTAAGGGTTATATGAAGTAGGCATTCGAGTTTTCACTAAGGTGAAGACGTTACCTTACTTCACGTTAAAACTTTTTCCGAGAAACATAGCATTACGCGTATGTTAGACGAAGGGTAGACAGAGGTGTACAACCTTTTTTTCTCGTGGGGAAAATCCGTGGCGGATGTTGTACGGGACTACCAACTAAAAACCACACGTATTAGAATACTAGTTTCTAAGGTACTTCTCTATTCTATTCTTATCTACACGAAAGAAGAAGTGCGTAGACTTTTAAAGTCTGTGAGGAATATAAAATATGGACGCTTTATAAATTAATTTGAATCTAGACAATCGTCGTTCGTCTTGTCATACCTATGCTAAAATGTCTGACATAAAAAAATATAAGATACGATTTTATTCCCCTTCTTGTCTAATCTTTCAGTGTCACTTTTATTTAATAGTAACATTTTGTAATTTTGTATAAAGTTACAATATTAAATAGAAAATGAATACGGTCGCGAGCAGGATTCAACTTGAAACTTGCGCCTCCCGGATAAATACTCCAGACGCTCTGACCACTAAGCCATCTCGACCTCCTGCTCGCGACCGTATTCTTCCATTTAATATTGTAACTTTACAGTTCACTAAGCATGCGTTAATGCTTTTCAAAGATTTATCTTAAATTTTAATGTATTTTGTTTAAATAATGAAATTTTTTGACGCCACATCGATAATGCCTATATTAATTACTATTTTTCAAAGGAGACATTGATAAATAATAGAGTTGAACCCGCGATCCTTGACAGTCCGTGTCATCACTCTCCCAACTGAGCTACCGTGTCGTTGTTCGATAATATTAAGTTTTAAGCTTCCTTGTATTCGTTTTAAGAAGAAACCTGGCGATATTTATTTAGCAATAATTTACATATACTTTTTTTTTAAGCGACCCATGTCCTTTCGAAATTTGACGATTGTTTAAATTTCACCCTGTATTTATAAAACCTAATACATACATATCTTATAACCATATGTACCCACAATATAAATTCGCTTTACATGTGATACCCTCATAAAGTTCAATATAGCGGTCGTAAGTACCATTGGCTGGTACACAGAGACCCAGTATAACCCTACAATGGACAATATGGACAGTGCCGTCAATGAGGGCCTGTTGTACCGGGGTTACGCTTTTATTGACCCACCGGAGTTATTTACGGGTTAGATATTTGTCGATGGAATAGTGTGGACACGCTATTCTTTAGTATTTTCAAGTACTTCAAAGAAGTTATAACTACTAAGAGGAAATTTGTGACGATTGAGTTCTTTTTTGGCATGCGTTTTAGCATAATTGTGCTCCCGTTTTCAATAATTTGATACAAAAAATATTGGGTTTTAACTAAAAAAGAATCGTTTCCATTTCGGCCACCAATTCAATCAGGCAACAAATCAACACATCCATTTTATTTCATACATAGGTGTTTATGAAAGAAAATTGTTCTAAGTATGGCTCACTTTGTTTTCCCAAAAGACGGTGCAGAAAATTCTAGAAAACATTTTTTTTTCTGAATGATTCAAATACCAATACCCAAATCAATATAAATATTGTTATCTACTTCCAATAGACAAAACAAAGAAAAGATAAAAATGTTGTAAATTTTCAACGTATTATAACGGAGAGACGCCATCTTAATTTGTTCGATACTTTTCTTAGGAGTTTCAGTTGGACGTATTTTATACCAAGTAAGAAAATTATAAGAAATAATTAATTTACTCTTATTATTATTATATTATTTATCTAAACAAAACTCACAAAATTTACAGTAATGTACTTGACATTACCGTAAATTTTGTTAAAAAAAAATATTTTATTAAAATGTACTTTTATTCTTATCCACTCGACTCTAGCGTCTGTCTGATTGCCCCTACTATTAAGCAAGTGCATATGTTAAATGAATCAATTCTAACTCGTTAGTCTTCTATACATACCACACCATTGTTACCATGCGTGTCCTCAATTATTTAAGAATGTTTTGAACATGTTATGAAAATAAAATATCCATTGCCCGACTGCGGAAGAAAATGAAAAAAATATAATTTTTTAAACGTTTATAAAAGGCCTTATTATTAGTGTTAGTTAGCTTTAATTTTATATAACGTCGTCAGATATTATCTTACAAGGAATAAATAAAAAATACGGTTTTTATGGACTGCCAGATTAGACTAGGGGTGCATTTGCAAGCGTGGCTGCTGACAATAAGAACCTTTGTTTCGGTTCCCGGGTTGGCAATAGCCAAAGAAATTCTCAGTCCGGAGTGCCCGGTGCACAGCAACGGGCTCACCACCTATTACATGTGAAGTGTGGATTTATGTGTACACCTCTGCCTAGCCCTACTATTTTAATGTTATAATATCAAAATCCTATAAGTATTAGACTTCAACATTTAAATGGCAATATTTCTAAAAAAAAACATTATTTAGCTTTATACAAATATGGAATCCAACGTCTTCAGAGACAAAATTTACCCATAGTTTCAGCAAAGTCGTGCTAACGGCTTTTCTCTAACATTCCTTCGAAACTTGCTTCAAAGGAAAACGGACAAATTCAGAAAACTGCTTGAATCTATACCTTATATCAGCAAATTCAGCATTTTGAGTAGCAGTAAGTATTTTGCAAAGGGGCTGTGTCCATACGATTCCGTTGAACTATAACATGCGATGGGACTCGATTCTACAAGGTGGCATGGGCACAGTGCCAGCACGGACCTATGTTCCTAACTTCGTATTACAGACAAAATTCTTGTACTGACCTCAAGAATTGAACAGGAATTTTAACTACGGGGCGCTGCTGTTTGTTAGTTTACTGTAGTCGTTTATATACAGGAACAGTAAATTATCAGAGAGCTTCTCAACGTTTCGACAACTTCAAGAAATGTTATTCCAAATTTCATCCAAATCCATTCAGTTGTTCTTAAGTAATTGAAACACATGTACACTTTCTCATTTGTTTTATTAGTATAATATTTGTATTAGTACCTATTTATTTTTATACAAGATTACAAAACCTATTGAAAAACATTTTCTAACGTTTTTGTGCTGTTCACGTCACAGTATGGCGGAATCATTCCTATTCTGTGAGCAATTATAGTCTAGTGGTTTGACCACTGGCAAGTCTATCACAAGTTCTAACCCACTGAAATTTTTGAAGTGCGTATTAAAAATTATTTATCACTTGCTTAAAGCGGTGATAGGAGACAGAGTGAGGAAATCGGCACACCTGAGAGATGTTCTCGATGGCCTACGGGCAGTTTAAACTCTGTCCCTAAATTATTTCATGATCAGAAGAAGAAGAAGAAGATTCCTATTCCTATATTTATTGCATTATATATGGTTCATTACTCATCTACATCGCAATAGACTAAAGAATTATTACCGTAAACACCAACATGATTATCAAGAACACCTTTAACTATTACAGGCGTGTGCATGGTGGCGTGGTATATCTGCCAGCCCTGTTATCCAGCAAGTTTCATCATAAAATTAAATAAAAATATGGCAGAAGCAGATTACATTCGCAGCTACGCTCAATTCTATCGATGGCTCTCGTAAATTAAAGCGCTCCATAATTTCAACGATGGACTAAAGTGGCTCTCTGTCCGAATGGCTTGTTAACTAATATTTTAATAATAGTACCAGTAAATACGTATTGATCAGCGCTGCGATGCAGAACATTTTACTGTGGGCTTACTCTTGAAAATAATTCCGCTCGATTGACATTGGAAATATGTCAGTTCGTACTTTTAAATGCCAAAATGTCTAAAAAATAATTATACATTCGGGATAATATGAAGACAACATGTTTTAAAATTGAGGCAAATGTAATGTAGGTAAATTTATTTTAAAATTACGCGTTGTTTTAAGGCGTCTATTTAATATTGGAATTGGTATTAGTTTCAAGAGTATCCTACAGATGGATGAAAATGAATTAGATTTGAAATAAATTTGTTAAAATAAATCTTTCAAACGCGAACCGAAAGTTATAAAATGTGCGGAGAAAAATACGGTCGTGAGCGGGTTTAGAACCTGCGCGTCTCAGTTAAATATTAAGGTTCAAATCTCACGATCGTATTTTGCATTCCACTAAGATGTTAACTTTGAAATAATTTGTTAAATTAACTCATAATAGTTTTGTTTAGGTATTGTATCGCGGTGTTAAACCTCTTGAACGCCACGGTCGATAATGGCCGACAAATTAAAATATGCTTACTACGCCACCGTCGTCATTGCATGACCAAAATATGTCGTTTTTAAATATGATAATAAACATTTATTTATGACGGAGAATGGTTTGAAGACTACGATCAGAGGTCTCTATCTGTCAGGATTTCAAACGTATCGTCAAAAAAACCATCATTAGGGCTCTCCGCCACTGAGAGCACATTTACTTTGGGTTAGTGATTAGTAGTGAGTCACTTCATATTACAATGTACAATGTAGGTATTCAAATATCAAGAAATCAGAGGCAGAATCAGAGGGATAAGTCAGGGCGTAGAGGTCTTTTTGCCACGGCGGCGCGTAAAAGATTGTTCCTTCACTCGCCATAGTCGCCGACTGCCTGCAGCGCCCAGCGCTACCACACCAACAATGCAAAACAGTGTTGCCATCTCCGACATATAATATTGAACCTTTCTGTGTCTTTTTGTCCTGTTATTTAAAACTGCACTTATTTATTATTTTATAAATTGCCTCGTTGGTTGGATAGTGGTCCCAAGCGCGACTGCTGAGCAGGAGGTTTGGGTTCGATTCCCGGTCGAGCAAAATGTTATTGAGTTTTTCTGTCAGGAAATTCTCAGTAGCAGCCCGGAGTTTGGAGTTGTGCCTGGTTGATGGCAATAAGCTCACCACCTAATATAATACATGGGACTTAATAACAGCATTGGTGAAATGTGGGTGTACAATTGTGTACACCTCTGACTACCCCTTCGGGGAATACAGGCGTGATGCTATGTTATGTGATTATTCTATAAATTTATCTGCACTCGTGCCATAATACCGAGAAGAATATTGCTTTGTAAACAATCAAATTTGCCCCGTGTGATACGCGCGACTAAAACCAACCCGTGCCGTCCTTTAATAATGCCAACAACTTTTTCTTAGACCAGTTCAGGGTATATTCTGGAAAACTCGCTAATTTTACGAAGTGAAAATTTTATATAAACGTAAAATTTTTCAAGTAAAGTTGTAATATTAAATGGAAAGGTCGTGAGCAGGATTCGACCCTGCGCCTCCCAGGCGCTCTGACCACTAAGCCATCTCAACCTCTGCTTACCACCGCGAATTCTTCATCCACATTTTAACACGTCTTTTGGGGACGTCATTGCTATCTATTCAGTTCCTATACAGGTGACCGAACCGAATCCTGCTAACGACCGTATTCTTTTTCCATTTAATATTACAACTTCAGAGTTCGGTAAGCATGCGTTAATACTTTTCAAAGATTTATCTTAAATTTTTCAAGTAACTTAACATATTTATGCAATTTTTTTATTATTTACTCTATAAATATGGCGCAAATAAAGATTAACAGCTTGTATAATTTTATGAACTTCCTTACCAGGAAGTAGGAACATTAGGCAACCTATAGCAGTGAGTCCCATGTGACTCGTGAGACATGGAGAGGCGGGGCCGTAACTCGCCACCACGACGCTAGATTTTAACCCTTTGGCACACCCACGTACAAATACGTACTTCATAACAATAAAAATCTAATATGTCTGCTAATTAGCGAGCCAACAGATTAAACACCGTTTTTTGAATATGATTAGTTCAAAAAAATATAGTGGCGATGTCGCGAGTCAAACTGACTTCACTCGTGACATCGCCGCAGGCTGAGCTCATGACTAAGGATTCCGTTCGAGTTCGAAACTAGTCGCGGAATCCCGAAAAATGCTCGTGAGTAGTAACCGGTGAAAAATAACTGATATGAATATGTCTCACGAAAGTTATTATGCAAAACTATATCAATAGCAAAATCAAAGTATTACTGACGAGTCCTATAGCTTTTAACGCTAATTAGAACATTAGGTCATTTACCTATAACCTTCAACCAGTTACAATAGTTTAATAAACGCCCTTATCTTTGACCAGTTATCTATCTAACCTATTTTAAGTATTGTAAACCCGTTAAGATTTGCTACAAACTCGGTAATGTATTCAAACAAGATAAACACAGAAGTACAACTTCGCATGATGTGTTTCTTTTACATTAAATTACGACTATAGTGCTACGCATGCCTTACTGCATTTGAATATCTGTAAGATTTTAAATAACATCAAAGTTAGTTGTGTCGGTTCAGTCACTATGAATGGCTGTGACGTCACCATAAGACTTATTTATTAATGAGGAAGAATAATTTGGAATAGAGGGCAGCTGTCGGGATCGCTTATTCGGTAGAACGCTCGGAGTATTCAACCATGGGTTGCAAGTTCAAAACCTGTCCACGACTGTATTTCACAAAAAAAAAACCTTTATAGTTTATTACGCATGCGTTGATAAGTTTGAGCAATGTTTTAGCTTCCACATATTGTGTAAAAATAAATGTGACAGCGAGACAGAATGCTGTTGAGCAAAAAAAAAGTACAAGTTGTTCAAGCGCCCCGTAGGCCTCTGACATGACCGACGGATTAACGTGCCCTCCAAGACGCTAAATAAAATGCTCCTAGACTTCACCCATCTAGAAACTGTTCGCGGTAAGCATAACTTTACCTCATCGATCTTTTACCAAACACAGTTTGCAATAAACTGTGAATTTTGTACTTCTGAACTTCCTTACAGTATGGTTCACAATATAAAGGCTAATGGTGTATTGAAACATTAACAGTTTCCGATCTACTGGCCCGTTGTCCTTGCTTATCATTAAATTTAATGGCCGATGAACACTCATTATGAATGTTCGATGATTATTTTGCTAAAAGATGACGTCACTCACTTATCGTAAGATTCGTAAGTTGTAATTGACATCAGCGAGCAGGATAGGGTTGCCTTTCATGTGTCAATATTGGCTCAAAAACTTACAAATAAGTAGACCAGTTTTGGGCCTGACAAGTGCAAGGTCGCAAGTTCGAGCCCGAGACACGCTGACTTCATAAACAATAATCTATATACCTACATAAATTATCACTTATTTAAAACGGCAAACAAAAAAACGCGAGGAAACCAGATCACCATTGAGATGATCTAGATGGAGTGTCCCCTTGTCAGAGGTTAACGGGCCTAAACTCGTACACTAATTTAGTCACACTAAACACAAATTAAAGAGAAGAAGCTCAAAATAATAACCAAAACTCTTCAAATCCAGACAGCTATAATGGGAAATGGGATGTTGTATACAATGTACAGTGGACAAGATTATCTGTCTTCAGGCATACCTTTTTTTTATTGTATTGAGCAGAAAGGGGTCTACGCACTTGACAAAAACTGCTATCTTGATCAGTGTACCTATTGGCTATCTCGGTTACCAACGAATTAATATCACTTTAGTGGTTAGTGGAGTGTGATATTAGGATAACATCAGAACCTGGCGCATGGATCTCTGACATCTGGTGTGACATAGCTAGATAGAAGGATATCGTACCGGTGGCGGTTACCACCAACAACAGCATTCCCAAAGAGGGTTGATGTCAGGCAGGCGGCTGGTCATAAAACAGAGCCAAAACGTTAGCAGCATGCCAGATATAGGTATGCTGTGCCGACCCCAAATAAATTGGGATAAGGGCAGGGGGATGATGATGATGATGACGCTATATTGCTCTATAGCTGTATCATTATAGACAAGCTATAAAATACGATGCAATATACTACAAATAGAATACTACTATCAACTTAACGCGACTTCATTCTATAGTTTATAAGACCAGCAGGATAGTTGGGCAACTAAACGTAAATACCACCTATTACATGGGACTTAATACATTGGTGAAAGGTGGTTGTACAACTTTGTACACCTTTACCTACACCTACGGGGTAAACAGGCGTGATCCTATATTGTTATCCCAAATACAAATAGCTTTAATTTTGATAGTTCGACTCAACTATACATTGCGTCAATAAAAAGTAAAAGTCCTATACTTTTACTTTTTATCTATAGCAAATTGGGAGATATTGTCTTTCAAATCAATTGCGAAATAACAGAATATTATTACTGTATCTAAATTATGAGTGTCGACGTATTAACCCGACCTCATAACACACAATATCTATCACCATTGCATGCATACACAAGTATCCCTTCGCCTGCAAACCTATCTATTTCGCTGCGTGTACACATACGGAAGTCTGTAAACAGCGTCGTAATTCAACCCTCTCGCGTCGCATGTACACTCGTGTCGTGGTCACGTAAATACTTGACTGTCAAGCGCGTTCTGACTGACATCCGATTAAGTCTGCTTACTGTTAGCGGAAATACAATTTGGGATGCAATAGCGGAGATGTCTTTACAAAGATCTATCAAGTTGTTGTGGTACAAAACATTGCTGTGGGTAGGTATTTAGGATTTGACATCTGCCTCTCATCGGACTGTGAGATCCCTAGTTAAATTTTAGAGTTTCAGGTGTTTATATTAGCAAATTCTCAGTAGCACAGAATAAGCAGTGACAGCCTAGTGGTATGACTATTGGACTGACATAAAAAAAGTCGTTAGTTCGAATCCAAGGCACGCACCACTGTCTTTTCGAATTCATGTGCGTATTATGCGATGTTGTCTTTGACAGCGCGGTAGGCGCAGTGGTCGAAAGACCGACTGCTGCGCTGCGTGTCGCAGGTTCGATTCCTGCACGGAGCAAATATTTGTACGATCTATAAATAATTGCTCCGGGTCTGGGTGTGTTTGTGTGTCCTTGGGAGATTATATGTCTGTAAACGCACCCACGATCCAGGAAGAAATTCCTAGTGTGGGGCAACGTTTTTTTTAAAAGAAAAAAATATATATAAATTAATTATCACTTGCTTAAAACGGTGAAGGAAAACATCGTGAGGAAACTAGCACACCCGAGAGATGTTCTCGATGGTGTGTAAAGCCATGCTAGAGACCTACGGGTGGTTTCAACTCTGACACTAGGTTGTTCATAAACCATACGATAAGAAGCAGTAGCCCGGAGTTTGGAATTGTGACAGATAGCAATAGGCTCACTATCTATTATTGGGAGTTACGAAATTCGTGAAATGTACAACTACCTCTGTGCACACCTCTCAGGGAATACAGGCGTGATGCTACGTTGATATACTATGTTATGTTATAAGATATTGTTACAGATAAATCTTTCATTTTTGTGAAAAGGAATCTCGAGAGGTCGAGATGGCTTAGTGGTCAGAGCGCCTGGAGTATTTATCCGGGAGGCGCAGGTCCGAATCCTGTTCGCGACCGTATTCTTTT